>OX246756.1:175297719-177697719 GCA_945910035.1 Brachypalpus laphriformis
TGGCATGACTATACAGGATGTGGGTTGACTAAACGAATGCTCCCAGACGTCTGTAAGAAATCACCGGCATTCTTGCTGTCTCTCAGCAGAAAAGACTGCAGACAACTTATTGGCGACTTGTCATACCACTTTGCTTTCGCCAAGCACCTTAACGCGCTGGGCTTAAGTGGCACTACAATCTGCGATGCTTCTGGAGAGAGCGACGACACTGCGGAACATTATAATGCGAGTGTCCGGCCTTTACTCGTATCAGGTGGCAAAATGCGGTGAAAATGTGCCCCTTCATCACTGAAGTGCTTGCTTGGGTTTCTTAGAAAGACAACAAAACTTCAATAAAATGAGTATATCAGGATTTGCTCTCTGGTAGTACAATAGACCAGTTGTGTCTGAGTGCTCCAGTCGAGCGTTTCCTATCCCGGCAAAAAAACAAAAAAACAGCATGTTTAGAAGACGAAGGCGAGCAACTTTAGATAAAAATAAAATTTTTTGTAACATCGCACGTTGCAGTTTCTCCATCGTCATTTTCACAATTGATGAACTATTTTAATAAAATGATTTAATTACTAAAACACGTTATTGTGACGTCAAGCTCACAATGATAAAATGGCATTGACAGCTGAACACTACTCCCAACTTTCACATAACCAATGTATCTCTATGAAAAATGGCACCAATTTCAAATCGGCCGCAGTTCCAAAAAATACATTGTATGTTCTTCTATTTTATTGCCACTTTTCTACTGCAGCTAACTACCCATACATCCAATTTTAACAAACTCCAATCTACTCCACGACTAAGCTCTATCGCCATACTAGTAATTAACAATTGTATTTTATAAACACACCGACCAAGTTATAGAGAGCTATGGGTGTATAAATTACATAAAAACGTACAGTAAGACAGACAGACTAAAAAAATATATTTAAAAATGTATAGTTCCAACTTCATTTATTAAACCCTCACCCAGCAATTAGCAATCTCTTCATGTTCAAAAGAAAACACAAAAATAAAACATCAACTAAAAGTTTGTACCTAAAATGCATAAATAAAAAAATAAACAAAAAATAAATAAAACATCACGAAATTGTAAATAACATTTTATTACTACGTATTTATTACTTAAAACAAATTTTATTGTAAGTTATAATTGACAAAAAAAAACAAATAATTTTAGACAAAAACTAAAAACCTTAGAAAATGATAAAAAAAAAAAATTATATTTATCTGTTGACGAAGCTCGAGATTAAATTTATAAAAAAATAAAATTAAAAGAGAGAACCATTTAAAATTCACGTTATCGTATTTATATTATATTCTATGCTTAGAAAAATATTTATTGTTTATGTTGTATTTATTATTATAAATTAAAAGAGATGTAATTTATTTATTTCTAAATAAAATTTAATTATTATGATATACATTATTTATTATTATCACAAAAGAAACAGAGATAGATTTATTTACAAGAAGAGTGTAGAAAAATATAATTATATATAAAAAAAATATTGAAAATCGATTTCGAATTCGAATTAATCAGATACACATTACATAAATCGTATTTGTAATATCGACAAGGACAAAAGAAAAAATTATAAAAGGATATATGTAAATACACACACGAAAAGCTTTGCAAAAATAAATCTAAAAAAATATTCGTTTCTTGTTTTTCTTAATAGTTTGTCTGACCACGTATAGTATACGCAACTAAAGGGCGAAACCCTCCGCGTTAGGATGCGACGACGACTTATGGAGCATTAGAGTACATTCTAACTCATCAGGTGAGTTTATCTTTAATCAGGCGAACCCCACAGGCGGATCAGTAGAAATGCAGTGAAGTGGGAGGGTTATGATCCCTTGTTTTCGGATCATGGCCTCGCTGATAAAAGGAAGAAAAAGAAGAAGGTAAGTTTATCTTTAAGAGTTTTTTTTTGTCAGGATAGTAAACTCTTGACTAAAAAAGAACGCTTTTGAATGGGGGCCCAAACCTGCCATAATCCACTGGATGTGCACAGCCATAGCCAGACCTATTTTTACATATGGGTACATTGTCTGGTAGCCAATAGCAGAGAAAACCACACATTTCAAGGAGTTGACTAAAATCCAGAGACTTGCCTGCATAGCAACCACTAGCGCCATTAGAACCACCCCGACCGCCGCACTTAAAACAATTCTCGCACTGATTCCACTAGACTTATACGTTTAGAAATCAGCCGCAATGAGTGCCCTAGGCCTAAAAGAATCCAACTGTGGAGAAGGGGCCACATGGGCAACCGTACTATTGCAAGGTGGGCTCACCTGACGTCACCTTCAGCCATCCCCCAACTTCAGCCTAAACGTCAAAACGGTCATCCCATTAAGGAAACACTGGGAAGATGGTGGGGCTGTTAACCCGCATAGTATGGCATTTCAGTCTTCACTGACGGGTCCAAGACAAACGAAGGAGCGCCTGATATTGCAATATCACTAAGCCTTCCACACCACGGCAGTGTGTTCTATCCAGAAGTGTAAGGTAATAGCACAGGCGGCACGAGAAATATCCACGAACCTTGTTACTAGAAAAGAGATTGACATTTAATTTACATAGATAGTCAAGCTGCTATAAAGGCCATCTCATCCGCGGTTATACAATCAAAGCTAATAAAACTCTGCCGCGAGGAGCTTAATATGCTCTTCCAAAGCGATCATGTAAAACTCTGGTAGATCTCAGGACACAAAGGAATTCCAAGGGACGAGATGGTGGATGAACTGTCAAGAAAGGGATCAGAACAAGACCTGTCAATCGTCCAAAGCTCAGTCCTTTCTCCCCTGAAAATTGTTAAATTAATTATAGCACTTGGATTCAAAAGACAAGCAGAAGAAAGATGGAGAGCGCTCCCATCATGCCGACTCTCCAGAACCATCTGGACAAAATATGACAAGATGAAAACCAAGCTCATCCTCACTCAAAATAGACAAAACTTGACGCTTCTCATAGGAATCATTACCGGCCACAACCTATTGACGGCCCACTGGAAGAGAATGTGGCTAAGTACAGATGAACTCTGCAGAGGATGCGGCAACACAGACGCAGAGGAGGACACAGAATACTTCTTTTGCAAATGCTCTAGTCTCTCCAATATTAGAAAGACGGCCCTTGGAGAGAATTTCTTCGACCATCTGGGCGACCTTTCTGAAAAGCCACCAACCACCGTTATGAAATTCATAACTTCTTGAGGATGGTTCAGAGGAGGCCATTAACACAGAATTCTAGCCATTTTGTTCTTCCTCACTTTTCAGTACTTCAACCAGGAAACTCCATATCAGGGGAGCACAATGGATCCATTTGAGATCCGAGTGCAGGTTGTACCCATTCGATGCAGCTAACTCCTTTAACCTAACCTAACCTAAACGATTGACTGGAGTACTCAGACGCAACTGGTCCATTGTACAATACTACCAGAGAGCAAAACCCTGCTTTACCCATTTTATTGGCATTTCTTGTCTTCCTAAGAAACCCAAGCAAGCACATCGGTGATAAGGAGCTTACAACACCAGCTCTCCCGACATCGGTATCGATCGAAAATCTGCCACCTGATACGAGCAAATGATATGTTGGCCATAGTTTCAAAGAACAGCCTACCTTGCCATCACGGGTGCTCTACGCAGAACGCCTACGACGGCTGCACTAGAGATTTTTCTGTATCTTTTACAACCAGACCTACAAACAAAATTTCAAGCAGGCAATAGAGCGCTTTGGCTCACTTACGTAGATCTCTTCAAAACTAATAATGTGGGGCATAGCTCCATTCTTAGGGAATCATTTCCTATATCGCTGATAAATCGGATGATATCCTTGGTGCCTTAAACTGCGTTACACCATACGAAGTAATGTACCCTGTTAGGGAGGATTGGCAAAGGATGGCAGTCTCTGTCCAAAACGAGATTGCAATATAACAGATGGTGCTAAGACAAGAGAGAGAACGGAGTCAGGTATGTATGTATACTCTCTGTATACTAGGCTCTGGACTCTGTTGTAATTAGGTCGAGGCTTATGAGAAGCTGTAAATCACTCTTAAACGAGATGTCTAGAGCCAATGCGATGACCCTCTGCTGGGTACCAGGGTAAAGGATATCGAAGGTAACTAAAGGGCTGACGAGCTTGCTAGGAAAGGGTCGGCGCTGCACTTATCGCGGGCCCTCCCCTCTGTAGCAAATCCAATCAGTTCCTTACGGAAGAAAGTAGAGGATGAAGCCACCGGTCGAGCAAACAGACGGTGGGTTCATCTGGAAACATTCGCAACGGCCAGGACACTATGGGCGGCCTACAGCAAGAAGAGATCAACCTCTCTGGTAAAACTTAGTCGTTATAGCGCACGGGTCAGTTCTGGTATAATTACTGGACATTGTGCCATTGGCGTTCACGCCGGGCGACTCGGTGTGCTGCATAACGACTATTGCAGAAGTTGCAGAGACGAAGAAGAAATTGAATCTGTTCGTCACCTGTTGTCTGACTGTCCTGCTCTATCCGTCAGAAGAAAGAAGACTCTTGGTGGTTCCTTCTTCTCGGAGCTGGAGGACTTGGGTAATGCTGAGCTGATGGACCTCCTGAGATTAATATCACTTTCTCGGTGGTTCTAACAGTAGACTTTCTTTACAGCGTTTCCAGATTTAAATGATTGGGCACAATGGACCTGTTGGTCTGAGTGAGCAGTAACTCTTTGTCACAAGGCACCCATCTACCTAACCTAACCATATACCATATGTAGAGGGTGGGCCAACTACAAGTTTCTTTTTAAAATTGCAATAGAATGAACAAAATGAAATTTTTTCCATGTATTATGGCTTTATTAGTAAGAGCGGACGTTCCCATTAATTATGGATTACAACGTCGTTCAAGTGGCTGCCTCGGCTGGCCTCGCAGTAGCGCATTCTATCACTCCAATTTTCCAAGACCTTGTTAATGGTTTCGGGCTGTAGCTCACGGATTGCTTGGATGATATTGGCCTTAAGTACTTGAATCGTTTCCGGATTGTTGGCATAAAATCGGTCCTTCACGGTTCCCCACAAAAAAAGTCCAAAGGGGTCAAATCGCAGCTCCGAGACGGCCAATTGACATCGCCAAGACGGCTGATAACACGATTTGGGACTTTGGTGTGCAAAAGACCCATTGTGGCATGGGCTGTGTGGCATGGCGCGCCATCCTGCATGAACCAGAGGTCGTCCAAATTCATGTCTTCAATTTCAGTAAAAAAAAAAACGTGGCTCCGTAACGCCCACCGTTGACCGGAACGTTGTTCCCAGCCTCATTTTCGAAGAAGAAAATGGTCCAATGATGCCACCACTCCACAATCCGCACCAAACTGTCACTCTCTGTGGTTTCATTGGCTTCTCGACAATAACGTGCGGGTTTCCCGAGCCCCAGATGCGGCAATTTTGTTTGTTAACGTAGCCGCCCAGATGAAAATATGCCTCGTCAGAAAAGATGATTTTTCGCCCAAAATCGTTGTCCAATTCAAGCTGCTCTAAGGCCCAAACTGCGAAGCGATAACGAAGCGGATGGTCGTGCGCTTTCAATTGCTGAATCTATTGGACCTTGCAAGCGAATAATCCCAGATCTTTGTGCAGAATTCTCCTCAGGCTAGTGCGTGAAATGTTGAGCTGTTGATATCGATGACGAGTTGATGTTCGTGAATTGAGTCTCACACTCTCGGCTACAGCAGCCACATTCTCGTCTGTGCGCACCATACGACGACGGGGACCATGAGTGTTGTTGTCCACTAGCATACCAGTCTCACGAACTTTTTGCACAAACTTGCGTACAGCAGGCGCGGTTGTGCTTCATTTCGACCAAAATTCTTTTCGAAAAACGCACTGTTTGGGCTACACAGCACTCACTTTGGAAATAAGTTTTCAATATTTCCCAATGTTGTTCAAGCATAGAGTGACTCATTTCGTTCCGCGGAGATATGGTACTGACTTTCTGTTAAGATTTCGAGTAGGAAACAGCTGTCATTGTCAAAATAACCTATGATTTAAAAAGAAATCACTAGATGGCCCACCCGTTATACTCGAGAGATATTAACCTACAGGTGGCTCTGAGACTTCCGGATATATGCAGTGTATTTCAAGCAGAGGTTCTAGCTAAACTTAAAGCTGCGGAATTACTTGAGATGAAGTCAATATCCGATGAGAATATCGCCATCTACATTGACAGTCAGGCTGCGCTAAAGACGCTAGAGTCGTTCGTCACAAAATCTGAAATCGTCAGAAATTCTCGAAAGCCGATGCGCTGGCCAAATGAGGAGCAGGGCTCCCACATAGTAACATAATTGGAACCATGAAACCACCAAGGTGCGTAGCTAAGTGAATTATTTTTGATAGAATCATCAACATGGTTAATCTAAGATCTAAGGTCCAACTTACGAGTAGATGGTCATAGAGTGTACAAGGCCTCGTGGCCTATGTTAGATCGCAGAAATTCTGGGGAGATTATAAAATTAGAAAGATCATCGCTAAGAACAGCGACAGGAATACTATCTGATAATTGTCTCACACGCAGGGCATAACATATATAATCTGTAAATGCCAAGGCATTGGACTAGGCTAAAGTACCTTGGTAAATACTTCTTCAATAAATTAGAAGTTGTGTCCTAGAACCATAACAATGATATATATTCAAACTCTGTAGGGAATTTAAATGTATGGAAGAATTGGCTTAGGTTTTCTTGCCGTGAAGCTTCCCTACGGATCGCAATGGACCCACTTTGGTGCCTAGTGTTTTATGATAACCTCATCACCCTACTTAATCTAACAAACTACAAGCAGAAGCAGGCCACTCGCAGAGAAATTGCTCCAGAGTATCGTCGCCCTCTGGCCGGTTAGGACACCAATAAGTTGTTTGCAGTCTATTCTGCTGAGAGACAGCAAGAATGTCGCTGATTTCTTACAGGCGTCCGGTAGCACTCTTTTGGTCAACCTACATCCTGGAGAGTCATGCCACATGCAATTGTGTTCGTGTGAAACCCAACCGTCAATTGAAGCCCGAACCGAGAAAGCACGGAGACCCAACGCAGTTTCGGACCCTGACGAAACCTCCTCTAAGCATTGTCTAGCAATATCATCATGCAAATACTTCAACCCTTGCACCTGTTCTTCGCACCATAGTTAATGGCCATTATGATTGCATAAGTTTCCGCTTGGAAAACAAACGCATATTTGCCTAACGAGAAGTGAAGCCCAATGTTGTCGTTTTCCACGAAGACACCAGCACCAGACCTTTGAGGTAAGTTCGACATAACTTCTAGAGCAGAGCCAGGCGTACTCGAAAGGCTGAGCCGAGTATACTCAAGATCTACAGAAAGGGCAGTATATGTGCCTTTATTAAAAATGTTTAACATTTAGCCTTTATTTGCATCAAACAAAATCTTTCTAGAAAATGATGATCTTGGAAATAATACTTGCAGGCTACTAGCATGTATAAAAGATTTGTAGAAGGTTGCATACAAATAGGATTAATGTCTGACACTGGCCGGATAATATGGTATTCACGGAAATGCTATAGTCGTCATGGCGAAGCGGGGACGTACATTGATCTCAAGTTTATATAGGTGGTGTTCAATCTGAAGTCTCGTCATACTCGTTTGCAAACATTATTCTATCGCCAAAATGATTTAAAAGGCTGCAACTATCTCAGTTCTGGCATCTAGGTAGCTGAAGCACTGGCCGAACACTGGCCCAACTACAGGGGCCAAAGACAAGTGAAAAAGTTCATAGGCCCCAACAAAATAGAGGAAATAAGCTACTTGAACTCAGCAAAGAGGATTTAACTCTAATGAGCTACATAACCGGATATTGTCCACCTCGGTACCACCAAAGAATTAAATAAGACTATCATCTACAGCCATGTGCGAAATCTGCGGGTAACAAAGAGAAACAGAAGAACACCTTATTTATGAATGCCCAGTGGTCGAAAAAAATCGGCTACTCCATCTAACATGCGTCTCGATGGGCCCAGCGGAAACCTGGAACTTGGGACCCAAAATATTATTGAGGCTTACCAAAAGACTCAATTTTGCTTCTAGTTAGCCATTGGCACAGGGTAGTAGGTCTTATAGATCACAGTGCACTTGGGCTCCAAACATCTTATCGCATCGCATCTCAGTTAAATGAAATGGTACCCCCTGAGTAAACCTAGCAATTTGGTTCTTTCTCTCGTTTAAATGTCTCGACAACTGGCATTCTTCTGAATCTAACAAATAGTTTTACCCGGCCAACCACTTGATACATTTATTTTTTTTTTTCGAATAAAGCGTGTTCAGATCCCAAAACCTAAGTAACATAGGCTTAATTGCGGTGGCACTTCTAATACCTTAGTGGCAGTATTAGCAGAGATACTTGCTCTCAAACAGCGAACGCCACAGGCGGATCAGTAAAAATGCGGTGAAATGGGAGGGTTGTGATCCCTTGTTTTCGGTTCATAACCTCGCTGATAAAAGGAAGAAGAAGAAGACTTGCTCTCAAACAACGAGAGGTGGCGTCGTGCGATTATATCCCATCAACTACTTTAGGATAATGATTCTGGATGTGACAAGGTTGCATATTTATCGAACATTTAGTTCGTCAATTTGGGTGCCTAAAACCTGGGGAAATCTCTTGAGAAAACATTTACTACTTACTCTGTCCGAGATACAAACTATCCCGTGGATTTAATAAAGTTTACGATATCCTTCGTTGGATAACTCTTCTAAATCCTGAAAGGAGTACTGTCCGAGGAAATTGTTTCTTAGATGGTAGAGACCTGGACAGTAGCAAAGAACGCGAGTTACGTCCGCCTGAACCTCCCTGTCACCACAGCCCCTACAGAGGTCTTCTTCCGTTTCATGAAGCTTTTTCAAGTAGAACGGCATAGTGGTATGCCCCGTAATGACTCTTATAAGAGTAGAGAAGGATTTTCTATCCCTCCTCATAAGTCTATCGGCTCTTGTTTTGTCGAATATGGGCGATAGTTTTGCAGTGGTGAAACAGGTATTTCGAAAGGTGCACCTATTTTTCGCCACCGTAAGAGCTTAATTCTGCTTCGAATTTAAGTGTACAAGGTGGGATGTACACCGAGAGGTTGGATTGTTCCAAGAAACTCTTCATGTCAGTTCGTCGGCTTTCTCGTTCACCCCATAGAGTTTTACCTGGTGCTGTGTTCCAAGAACCTTGAGCTCTCCTTGACAGCACTTCACAAACTTCGATTTTATTTGCTGTAGATGAAAATATTCATGTCAATCTGTGGTATTGCCTGGAAGACGCAGCTGTAGTTCAGAAGTCAAACTGATATGGATGTACCCAGCGGTTCAGATAATATACCTGCGCCTACACCTATTTGCATTTTAAATTCATCAACGTAGACAGCTACGGATTGCGCGTTAAATAGTCTACCGCTTTTCTATTCTTCCCTACTCTTGTAGGTGCATAAAAATGGTCTTGTAGAGTCTGGCGTAGTGTAATCGGTATTAGATATGTTGCCTAGGTAGATATCTCTGCAGGATCGTAGTATGACCCATTGCAATTGGTCTCCAGCTATCTATCTGACTTAATCTTAGGGCACTCATAGCCGCCGATGCTTTATATAAAGATGTTTAGGTTGAAAATTGCCTCGAGTTCTACTGTTGGAGTTGTTCTTATTGCACTAGCCTTTGTTCTTTTGTGATGGTCGTTATGTTGGTGGTTTTGCTGGCAACCTGCCAGCGGTATGTCTGCATCCATAGGATGATTTTGAGATTCGGTCTCAAGTGTTTCCAATATTCTGTTGCATGAGTAGAAAGCTATCTTGCCTTTTTTGATTTTATCGTTAATGTTCAAACTCGAATTCGGTTTCTTATCGAGCACCAGACCCAAGTATTTCGCACTGTTAGAGATACTTACCCCCAACAGAGTTACGAATTCATGCATTTATTATACTTCAAGTCTCTACAATACTTGTCTTTATATCGGAAAATCGGAGATCTGCTGACATTTTTAAACTGGTTAGTGTCACTTGTTTGCTCAAGTCTTGTCACCTCTGTGCATGAGAATAACACATCGATTCCTCATACATATCTTTTCTGTCAGACTGCGCAATCAGATACCTAATGGCATTCTTTTCAACTGGACTGCGTTGATCCTATAACATTTTACCAATCTATAATCAATTCCTTCATCATATCATAATACCAAAATGTCAAGGTCTCTGTAAAAATATACAAAGTCATCTGCTTTTAAGGCATTTTACAGTGGTGACAGTATGAAGCCTCGCTTTATGTATAAAAAAAGTTCCCACACTGCAACATGCACGGCACTTATGAATTACGATTATAAATTGTATGACCTATGGCTACGACTATCAAATACCTCTTAAGCGACTGCTATTCATCAGGTTTCAGTAGGTATTCTTAACGAAATTCATGTTAATCGTATTCACACAATTTTTGCTGCTATTACTTCAGTAATATGCTTATCGGAGCCACTTTGCTACTGTCTTCTACCGACAGTGCTATTAGTGGCCTTTTATTTTGTAATATTCAGTCGTTTGTATTACCGCCAAACTGACCTCCTCGCTAGATAACTACACAGATAACCTCCAACTCTTACAACATAATGCTTCTCCAGACACGGAAATAGTGAACTTAATTCACCCCGTGTAAGAGAAAGGACAAAGAACACACATGTACCTATACATAAGACATCCCTTTTATATTTATGGGTCACTGATCACAAATTATAAAAAAAAAATGTATCTACAGTCGGAATTATCTTGCAACAGGTTTTGTTCTTTTAAAATTAACGTTACAGGTTGACGTTCCGCTGGATGATTTAGTTTGCACCTGTCATTATGAATGGGCACGTGGGGAACCGATCAAAATATCCGTTGAAACATATGCAAGCACTTCTACATCCACTTGCTTCCTCGTTCTTCTCCATTGACCTTCCATTCCAGCCAAGCAACCTGCTGTGATGATCCCAGAATAGCAGGTAACAATGTGGAGATAGATCTCCATTGACAGATTGTAACGTAGTTTCAACATTTTATTTGCAGTTCCACTGCAGGTTATCGAAAGTGTCATAGATTGTCGATTCATTCACCTTTTTCTAACATGGCGACTGACAAATGAGGGTCGCAACTATGTAAGTCCTTTGTCATAAAATTAAAATTTCCTTTTGTGTAAAGCCAAAAACCTGCATCGTAAATATCCACCTACTCTGACATGCAAAAACCTGGATTTGAAATTAGTTTCCTTGGGAGGAGGAGGGGGAGGGACATTCCGCTTTTCTTAGACACTTTTTCATAGGGTGCAAACAGTTTAGTGAGTGGATAGAAACAATAAGAAAAATGTACAAACAAACATATAGTACTGATTGCCTTGGCAATGACTTAAACGTTGAGTCAATAGTCACCGTTCCTCGCAAGTTGCAGTTCTTTGGAAACAGATGTTTGTTTATTATCTTAAGGATTTCCTGGCTGAATCCTGTCTCTAATGAACAGATTCATTCATATGCATGGCTGCTTTAGGTAAGGTTGAAGTGGCTGCCAGCTTACACCAACACACTTAGACCAGCGATAGGTCCGTTTTGATACTAGATGGGTCATACAATTCCTACCTTCTCGTTAGAACCATTTTAGACCTCTGTTTAAGCGTGAGAGGCTTCTAACATCTACGTTTATCAGAGCAACGAAATTGTTGTAGTAGACAGATCCTAAGTGAAGCTTCCTTCTGTGTGAGAGAGCTGGGCATGTACAAAGGAAGTCCTTAAAACTTCAGTGATGAGACCTTTTGTATTGCCGATATGCAATCTATTCAGAGAAATCAAATTCTAGTTGCTTTTTAGATTTAACTTAGGCCAAATCTGTTTTGCCGCTAGACATGTTGTTTCACTTGTCCACCGAAGGTTTGTTCTTTCGATTACATCCAGTTTAAGTTTGAGTTTGCAAGTAGCGATCGATATACCTAGAGTATCCTTAATTGTAATGATGAGTTTAGTTGTTCCTATTCTGATTCATTAGCTTACAATCTGCCGGAATGTCCATAAGCTCTGGCACCCAACACAGGTGAGTATTGACCTTCTCCGCCATTTCTGTCGGAGCCGATCTGCAATCTAGAGCTACTAAAGAATTGATAGAGATCGATTCTAAGGATTTGATTGATGCTTGGCTATCTGAAAAAATGCGGATATCAAGTTTTTCTTTAGCCAAGAGAAGACTTCCCTCGCCATTATTTCTGCATGGAATACGCTACAATGATTTGGAAGACGGAAGGAGAGGTTTAGATTAAGTCCGTCAGCGAAAACATGCCCACCAACCCCGTTCTTTGTTTTTGAGCCACCGACTTTTCTTATTCTAGAAATACTTCTTCCTCCCAGAATGTCATACATATTATGTGGACGGATCTGGCAATGTATTAATTACATCTGATGGCGGAAAGTAAACTTCGCCGTGAAACATGTAAGTCAAAATAATCCGCTAACCCATGCTTGCAGAAGTGTGAACTGCCCAAATCAATCTCTAGGCAGAACCGTTCAGGAGAAATAAGGACCTTTAGGGATGAAATAGCGAAAATTGAAATGCATTGCAGAGATCAGACATGCATCAGAGACCCAGACTTTTCTGTTACTCTATGACCGGCGAGAAGTGACAGGAGCTTAACTAATCGATTTTGGTACTCGCCATTTCACTCATCCGATCCAGCCTCTACCAGCTACAACTGTGAAATAATTGAGACATGTGTCTCTGCTTTAAATTCGAGCAAAGATACCAGTCTGAGGATGGGCATGGATCAGTGAGCAGTGTGTCTTGTCACTCTTATTCGCTTGGACTTAGTCTTGTCACTCCCTCAATCACCCTAGGGTACATCACACCTAATTGAAGAAGACCATCTTACCTTTCTATATATATTTTAATGAACTCATTTTCCTTAAGTCTCACCAAAGGCAAAACTTGGTAAGGTTCGTGCCAACTTCGTCCTTATAAATCCAACCAATTCCGAAAATTATTGCATGTTGAACATCCACACATTCAAAGTCGACATATCTAACACGAATGAGGTCTGAGGGAAACCCCACAACTAACCCTCGTTCCACCTAGATCCTCAGTCCATGATAGCTATACACAAACTTCACTCAATTCTGTGTATGTATGTGCTTTGATTTTATTCCTCCGATAGCGTATGAGGAAGCAAATTACAGGTGAAAAATTAAGTGCCGAGGGGTGGCGTTCACCAACTTAGCCAGTAGCAGTACAAAGGCATTGATTCATTTACACACCTACGTACACATAATTACGTATACATTAGTATGTAAGATAGGAACACTAGGAACGGGGAAAAGAAATTCCTTAAGTGAAGTTTTGCATTTTTCGACTTTAGTTAGGTTAGCTTCGATCTAACAAATTTTTATTCCTTGGCAGTATGTGGTCGCGTGTAGGTATATGTACGTGTTATCTACCATAAGACCCCTGTAATTATGTACACAGGACTGTAGGAAGACTATATATACATTCATATATGGAATAGTGTAGGTAGTTGAGTTTTGGCGTATAAAAGTCTTGTTTCTAGCTAATCGTTCGATATCCAAGAAAAAATCTAGAAAGGAAATAATATTGTATGCATACTCGTATATGGGGAAGAATTTGCTTTTTTTTTTTTCGCTGGGACACACCCTGCTTGAAAGCATGTTTGTGTATGGAGAGTAAATAACAATTTGTCAAAAGAGTTCCAGAAATAAATAATATTTTGATTGAATATTCTATTGCATGGGCTCTTGGACTTTTAGAAAAGTTTCTTTATTTTCCAGATGTTTTCAAACAATAGTCTACAATAATGTACGTAGTCACTACAATGGTTAGACTTGGTAACTCAGACGTCTTCAACATTAAGTGAATCACCTTTTAATTGTGTAATTATGGCGACAAAGTGGATCTAAATTCGGTAGGATGGAGATTATAGTTCGTTCAACAAATTACTGCAAGCAGTTTTCCAACAAGGAAGAGTGCATGCAGTACGTTTTAAGGAGTTGCTTTTCCTATAATTCCTTAATTTGGAAGTCTAACTTACTTACTTAGGAAGTGCTACAGTCCAGGGTGGACCTGAGCCTCAACCAACAAATCTCTGCAGCTATCTACCTCCAGTTGCGCGCTAAGTTGGTTGAGGTCGCCCTCTACTTGTTCGCGACACATGCCGCGAGGCTATCCTCTATTACGCTATCCATCCGGGCTGGATTCGAAGATTTTCCCGGCTGGAACGTTGGGCTCTATGCGTTCTACATGACCCAGCCATCATAGTCTCTGTGTGTATTCTTCTGGCTAAGTCGATGTCCTAATCTAGGCCATATAAAATGTTGCATATTTTTTTAAATCTCTCTATCAAAAGAAAAACCTTACATATTTGGTGTCCTTACATCTTTACCTTTCACTTGATATGCCATCTTCTTCTTCCTTTTATCAGCGAGGTTATGATATGAAAATAAGGGATCATAACCCTCCCACTTCACTGCATTTCTACTGATCCGGCTGTGGGGTTCGCCATAATGATAAGAACTAGTGGAGGGGCTAATTGTTTCAATAATGACAAGGGCGTGGCATAAAGACAGACAGCACGACTTCGTATTGAATCCATAAGTGTTCCATTTTTACCTTTCAGGTGCCGAACTCTAAAAACGCATTATCAGGCTTAGCAGACCATACTCACTATTGCTGCCTAATAACCATAATAAAAGAGCACAACCTATTGGTGCTCTGCCTAAGATTTGGTGTAGAAGCTGCGGAACTCCTCGAAGACTATG
Organism: Brachypalpus laphriformis; assembly: GCA_945910035.1. Lineage (NCBI taxonomy): Eukaryota > Metazoa > Arthropoda > Insecta > Diptera > Syrphidae > Brachypalpus > Brachypalpus laphriformis. The sequence goes on from OX246756.1 coordinate 175,312,498, forward strand.
TTCTCAAATATTTGGCCGAACAGCGGACAAAGTCACCGACAGATATTCAGAAATTCCTTCAAAACTCACCAAATCAAGACTTGAAGTTGTACGTTATTTTCTGTTCTACGTTTACGATTACATCTACCCGACGATATCCCCTGGATCAATGAGAAAAATACAATTTTAGCCAAAATTTCCTTAGCAAGCAGACACCGTAGATGTACCGTCGGTACCTAACTTGAGCTCAACGAATGATTCAGTAAATTAATAACTTCTTCTGATTTGTAACCATCACATTGTAGCACAAGAACTCGACGAAAAAAAAACTAAGTGATACACTGAGGCAGGAGTGTACGGGCCCAGGGCTAAATACTCTGGATCTCTGGGAATTTCCGCCAGTATATTCCAAGCAAAGCTTCATGCGATCGAAAGATGCACCGAATTCAACCTCGACAGGAAGTATCGCTGGCAGGAAATCACAATATTGTCAGATAGCTAAGGCGGAATCACTGAACTCAGACAAGATCAGATCCAGACTGGCATAGGAGTGCCTCACCAAAATCAACAGACCGGACAGGGCGAATAGAGTCACTGTCTACTGGGTAATAGGACACTAGCAGGAAATAGCTCAGACACCCCAATCCTTCGATCGGAAACTTTTTGTGGAATAGGATCTCACAGTACGGGAAGAACTGAGAAAAGAAGAAGAGAGCAAATGTGTCATGCATTGCGATGATATCTTCCAATTGAGACATGCGAAAGACATTCTGGGGAATTAGAAGCAGAACCTGCTTAAGAATTAGCAAGAATCGACTTTGCATCTTGGAAGCCACACCAACGGGTCACTGCAGACTCAATAAGCATCTTAAGAAACCGGGAATAGAAGAGAATGAACACTGCAGATTCTGAAGAGTCTTCGTACACCTTCTGATGGAATACTTACGTATACTTACCTAGATCTTTTAACCCCTCGGGGGGCATAGTGTGTCAACCACGCCTGCGCGCCATCTTGTTCGAAGTTCTCCAACGCGTTTGAGCTGCCTCCAACTCATTGCTAAAGAGCTCGATTCCTCCTCAACTGTTCTGCGCCACGTCTGCCTAGGGCGCACCGCTATTCTGCTTGCCTGGGTGAGCGGATTCCACTGCATGGCGTATTTCGCAATGGAGTTGTCTTCACGCCGTAGGGTATGTCCAATCCATTACCACTTTCTTCTTTGTATAGTAATTCTTATAGGCTCTTGGCCCGTTCTCAGATAAAGTTGTTCTTTGGAGATGCGGTTCGGCCAACAAATCCTCAAGATGATTCTTAAGCATTTGTTTACGAAGACTTGCAACTTGTGTGTGATGATGGTGTCCACCTTCCATGTGTCCATTCTGCTGCACACATCCAGTTCGGTACCACCGCGGTCAGCCGAGACTACACTTCCTAGATATAGAAAGTTGTCAACTTTCTCGACTTCCTGTTCGGCAATGTTAAGTTGGCGATTGTTAGAAGAAGTGCTCAAGGGTTTTGTTTTAGCTGGGTTTATTTTTAGCCCCACTTTGTTTGCCTCAGACTCTAGATTGTGGGTCATCAGATAAAGGTCCATTATCCGATGTGAAAGTAGACACACATCGTCAGCGTAATCTAGGTGTTTAAGGTAAGATGTCATAATCCAACGAATTCCATAGTTACCTTCCGACAATGCTGCACGGAGTACATCGCTGATAACCACCAAAAACTATAGTGGGGCCAGTATGCACCATTGACGTACTCCACTTTGGACTTCAAAATCCTCCAACACCTTACCATTGTGGACGACGTAACACTTACCACCCTCGTATGTAGCCTTGATAATAGCTATACGTTTTCTGGGATGCCTCTGCTGCGCAAGGCCAATCAGATAGCATCTCGATTCAAGCTGTCGAAAGCCTTCTCGAAGTCGATAAACAGTAAATGTAGCGGAGACCTATACTCAACGCATTGCCCGATTATCATCCGTAAGGTGTTTTTGTGGTCGATGCAGGAAGATCCAGCGCGAAAGCCTGCCTGTTTGACATCGAGAGTTGGATCTAAATGTTCTCTAATTCGTTCTAGAATAATTCTAGCTATTATTTTGGCTAAGGCTGGAAAAACGCATATACCTCTCCAGTTACCGCACTCCATCAAGTTTCCCCTCTTTTGAAGCTTAATGATCATTCCTCCTTTCCACTCCTATGGAAATTGTTCACTATCCCAAGCTCTCCGTATTAGCGGATGTAGCAAATCTGCGAATGTATTTGGGGCCGCTTGAAATAGCTCGGCAGGGATGCCATCAATACCCACCGCCTTGTTCTTCTTGAGGGACTTGATTGCTGTTATTAATTCGGTTTGACTGGGAGGTGCGATGCGAATTCAGGAAATTGTTGCTTCGAACTGGTTATTCGAATTCGAGATCATACCGCTAGCGTCTAAGTGATTTAGCATTGTAGCTGATCCTCATCCGAAATCAGAAGGTTACCGTCTAGACTCTTCACTGGATGTTGTTTGGAGTTTCGACCACCAATGAGCTCCTTAGTGATACTGTAAACAGTCCTACTATCACACCTACTCGCTGCTTCTTCAGCCCTTGAGGCCAGTGAGTTGATATATTGACGCTTGTCACGTCTCACACTACACTGCACTTCTTTCTTCTTCGCACGATATTGGGATTCAAGCTCGGTTCTCTCAACTGCTGAGGCCGCTGCAATCCGAGCCTTGGTTGCTGTACGCTCATCGATCCGTCTCCAGGTGTCTGGAAAGCCATGTGCGGTGGTGTTTCTGTTTTTTACCAACAAACGTGCGTGTCCCAGTCGTAAAAGCATTTTTCACAGCACTCCAGTGGTCATCCATGTTCTCTTGCAGTATGTATGCTGCTGATTGTTTCTGCTTCTAAGGCAAGATGGTCCCTGAACTGTTGGCGCACTTGGGGAACCTTGAGCCTATCGATATTAACCCTGGTGATGTTAAGTAGGTTTAGATATAAGATGGTGATCTCCTTCTTGTCCGACGTCAGCTCCACGTCTGTTTCGGACGTCCAACAGACAATTTCTAATGCGGCGACTGATCGCAATGTGGTCGATCTGGTTGAATGTTCGTTGCCTATCAGTAGAGACCCAACTGATATTGTGGCACGGTCTCCCACGCTGCGCCGTGAACTCCCATTACGTGCTTAAGTATGGTGTTGTCGCTACCCACCTTGGCATTGAGATCTCCCATCACCATTACGATGTCCCCATTAGGCGTTTTGGAGCATGAGGGCAGAACTCATGTCCCAGTCTTACTTGCACTTTGTATAAAAGAAGAAGTTACGGCGGTGTAAGGTACTTCTTTGCTTTGAAACGATAACTCAAATTCAAGGAAGCTGATTTTGCAATATTGGATATGTGGTCATGCGATGTAACTTCAGAGTTAACTATGAAACCCAGTGAATGGGTTGTCCCTTTCGGATCGATTATATAGTTATCCATTTGAAGCTGGAGAACAGTCGATGTATTCTTTCTACAAACGGTGGTGGATTGTGTTTTTTTCGCGTTGAACTCCACAAGGTTTGCTATTCCCCATTGCAAAATATCCAGCAGATTTTCGTTAATTATGAGAATTGTTTCCCATCTCTGACTACGTAAGGTATTGGTACTTACGGACATGTTGTTTGTCCAAGATGCTACTAAAGTGCTGTCATCGGCGAAACTAAAAATCGCATTATTTGTTGATCCTAGTAGATCATTTATATGGAGTAAAATTAATGAACCAGTATTAATAGCAAATGTGTCGGAAGACAACAACCTGAATTGATCTGTTCTGAGAGAAATTTTCCATCTAGGTATCCGCAGAGTTGTTGTGGTAGCTCATGGGAAGCTAGTTTGCTTAGTAAAGCACGCTTTTGAGATATGCAGTGATTCCTCATGTTATTCAATAGCTGATGTCCATATATGGTTTACGTAACTCATCAGGTAGGTATCCTTTTTTTTTGTTTTTGTTGTTCCAAGGGATTTGGTAATCCTCCAAAGATGCTAGTAGACCGGGCTGCTAGCATGCACGATTCGCACACACGAGTTATCGATGCACACACCCTGCACACTTCTACCACTCTCCCAGCTGGACTGCCATTAGGTGGTATTACTCCCCGGGGCGGGTTAGCATATCATACTATTTGTCCTGCATGAGCTGTAGCAGCTTCTTCTGATTCTGCTGCTTTACGAATTTTCTCGATTCTTTGCAGCTCAATTTGCAAATTCGCTATGTATGCACGAATTTCTGTCCAAGTCTCTTCTGAAAACAGTATGTAATGGATTATAGATTATGGGCTATGTAATGCTGTTCTCCAATATACGAACCGTCTGTGTGCTCGGTTTTTTCTTCTTCTTCTGGACATTCAGGGCAAAGTGATGAAGTATCGTATCCAAATCTATACAAGTACTTGCGATATCCTCCATGACCGGATAAGAACTGTGTAAGGTAATAGTTATAGCCTCCGTTTTCGCAACTTGTCCAAACATCGATTCTTGGTATAAGTTTGTAGGTCCATCTGCCCTTTATGGCCCTATTCCATCTGTTCAGCCAGCTGGCTAGTGATGTTGACCTTTCTTCTTCTTTTATTGTTCTCGCTGCAGCCCCATCTTGTGGATGAAGGAATCTCCTCATATAGATTCGCAGCATCTCATTTACGAGAATGTCGATGGGGACCATTCCGACTAAGAAAAATGCTGTTTCATCCGAAATTGTTCTAAATCCACTTATGGTTCTTAGAGCACAGGTCTGTATACCGAAGTGAGTTTGTTTCGTATCGCCTTTTTTGTCAACGCCTTCGCCGACACCGGAGCCGCATAAAGGGGGACCGAGCTGACTACTCTTGAGAGTAGAATTCGCCTGGCGTAATTGGATCCCCCGATATTTGGGATAATCCTGTAGAGCGCTGCCTGGATTCCCGAGGCTTTCTTACTCATGAATTCTATATGGCTCTTAAAGTTCAGTCGGGTGTCTATCATCACACCAAGGCATTGGATGGTCTTTGGACTTTATTTTGCTGGTTCCAACCTGAATGTTAACATATTCTGGAACTTTTCAATTGGTTATAAGAGCAACCTCCATTTTATAGTCAGCCAGTTCCAGACTAGCTATCACTAAGCAATTTTTAATGCGGCACATTGCCGTATATCATAAGCGAATTTAATAATTTTACTCCTTGCAGCAGAGTCGCGAAACTCAATCCTACATGATGTTCCACAGAAGGGGGCTGAGTACGGAACCTTGTGGAACTCCCGCAGACACGTTTTAATATTTCAAGCCGTCGTTGGTTTCATACCTTAGCTTTCCATGACCTGCCCATTTTGACTAATGTTCTCCTTATGAACGAGCAGTCTGTTAAATTGAACGCATTTTCAATGGGCAACATCGCTACATTTCAAAACGCTATCTCTCTCTTTGTATCGCTTCGGCTGCGATGTCATTTATCATCTCAACAGCGTTTACCATTGAGGGAGATTTCCTTAATCGAACAGTGCATCTTTCTCTTCTGCTACCGCAAGAAGTCTTTCGTAGATGATGGGCTCCAAGATTTTTCCCATTGTACCATCAGGTATCCTTTTGAACGACATCTGCGAAAACCATACTGCCCGTTTCACACATATCTGTCATCGGACACACGGATTTTTGTAATATTCACACATTCAAAGTGTTTTTTTTTTTTTTTATTTTAGGTTGCGCCAAGGATGTATAATCTTCATAGATACTAATAGCCCGAGTGCTACTAGCATGCACGATTCGCAAACCTGAGTAATCGATTCCAGGAATACGCCTACGTACTAAGCACACACCCTACACACTTCAACCACTCTCCCCGCGGTTCTGCCGTTAGGTATTTCTTCGCGGGGCTGGTTAGCAATTATGCTCTAGTCTCCGAGGCCGCCTCTTGGGCTCTTCTTAGGGCTTCTGCTCTTCGCAGCGCATTCTGCATAAATACAAATACAAATATTTTCCCCAACAGCTCTTTAAAGTGACAGGGCCTAGCTTCTTTCAACCACTCATGTTGTGTGCGTTATATTTTTCACACGAATGGAAGGGACCTACAGTTTAATGCCGAATCCGAACGGCGATTTGAGAAGTTTTTTCGAGACAAGAATACTCTCGGATGTTTGTCAGACGCTCGCGAGAGGTGGGACCGTGAAAAAACTTTTTTGGTGTTTTCTGGAATTCGAACTTGGAAACTCATGCGTAGTGATCCGTCACACTAACCACTTACGCCACGGCGCCCACATTCATATTCGTATGTATGTATGCGCATTCTGCATACATACTATGAATGAGCAGATCTCTGATCGTGTCATGTGACTTACAAGATTTTCTGGACTTGGCAGGTTTGCTCTGTCTTCTGCAAAGCGTCTGCAGTAGAACACTGCATGCTCCGCGTCCTCCTCTTCGTTTGGATATATTGGACACAGGGGCGAACTATCGTGTCCAAATCTATGGAGGTATTTCCGGAAGCCACCGTGTCCGGACAGGAACTGTGTGAGGTGGTAGTTACAGTTCCCCCTCGCTCTCTCTGTCCATGATTTTATAGTGGGAGCTTGTGGGAGCTTGTGGGTCCACCTGCCTTTGGTAGAGCTGTCCCACCTGGTTTGCCACAGCGTTCCTGATGCTGCCCTTTCCTCCTCCTTAATCCTTTTTGCCTCTTGCCGGTTCGAGGGACGTCTAAGGTATACCCTCTGCATCTCTTTATCCTGGGACCATCCCAGCTAAAACGCAGGCTGCATCGTCGGAGATAGTTCGGAAGCCGCTGATCACTCTGATTGCGCAGAGCCTGTGATCTGATGATAGCTTCTTCCTGAACTCATTTGTCGCCAGTGGACCTGCCCATATCGGGGCAGCGTATAGAAGTACCGAGCTGACCACTCTGGACAGCAGGATCCTGCGGGCGTATCCAGGCCCGCCGATGTTCCGGAGCATTCGGGAGAGTGCTGCCTGCATCAGCGATGCTTTCTTACTAGAATACTCGACGTGGGCTTTGAAGCGCAGCCTGTTGTCGAGCATGACTCCAAGGTACCTCAAGGATTCTTTGGACCTGATTGTCTGGTTTATAACCCGGAAGCTGGCGTATTCCACCTTTTTGCGGCTGGTTATTAGGACAGCTTCGGTCTTGTGCGCAGCTAGTTCTAGACCGGTAGACTCCAGCCATTCCTTTATTCTTATAACTGCCTCATCCGTGGCAGACTCCACCTCGTGTACGTGCTTGGCTACTGTAACCACTGCGATATCGTCAGCGAAGCCAATTACTTTGACTCCCTCGGGCAATGTTAGTCGCAGAACTCCGTCGTACATAATGTTCCATAGGAGAGGTCCCAGAACCGACCCTTGCGGGATTCCCGCGGAAACACTGTAGTGCTTAACGCCATCGTCAGTATGGTATCTTAGCTTCCTATTGCTGAAGTAGTCCGTGACTATCATCAGCAGGTAGTATGGTGTATCCATCCTGGCCAGGGATCTCCTAATGAATGACCAGCTTGCCGAGTTGAACGCATTTTTGACGTCGAGCGTTACTACTGCGCAGTATTTCTTCGTCCCCCATTTCCACCTTTTCCCTTGTATTGCTTCAGTTGCTATATCTACTACCGCCTTTATGGCATCGACGGTAGAGCGTGATTTTCTGAAGCCGTACTGCCAGTCGGACAAGGCTCCGTTTTCCCCCGCCACCGCAAGCGGACTCAAAGTGTATTCACACTTATCCGGCACCGGATACACGGCATCCAAAAACTCGTTTGAATATTATTTTGTAATAGGCGAAATCGTATCCGATGCGCAATGAATAGTGTGAAAGCTCCTATTTAGTTCTGTACACTTGGATGTATCCGGCATCCCGGTGCGGCATGGAGCTGACATTTCTCCGGCAGAAAGAACGCCGTAAGTCCGCAATTTTTGCCGTGTATCCGATGCCAATTAAGTGTGAACGCTCTCATTAAGTTCTGAAAACTTTGAACCGGATATATGGCGCCTCGTATCCGGTGCCGGATATGTGTAAAACGGGCTTAAGACTCACAATTATAAACTAGATATACTTGTTAGAAAGGTAAAGTACTGGCAGAGAAGAAAAGGTGTCTGTCTAGTAGTGCAATGGAGCGCATCGAGTCTGATGGCTCTCAGATTTTGATTGCCCTCTCAGTTTCAAACTAAAATCTGACCCTTGCTCTAGAAATTCCCTAATTGCTTATGCGTATAACAAATCACTACTTCTACGTATTCGAAGAGGTCTAATTCTTTTCATCCAAATTACTGTCTATACAAACACAAGTAGGTACCAGAACGAAAATTCAAAATGATTCAGCGATTCGAAATCGATTTTAGTATAAAACAAATCCACCCACATAGGGCACCACTTAATTTTTTCCAGCGAAATGTAGAAAAACTCACCCTTGTACCATCAGGTATCCTTTTGAACGACATCTGCGAAAACCATACTGCCCGTTTCACACATATCTGTCATCGGACACACGGATTTTTGTAATATTCACACATTCAAAGTGTTTTTTTTTTTTTTTATTTTAGGTTGCGCCAAGGATGTATAATCTTCATAGATACTAATAGCCCGAGTGCTACTAGCATGCACGATTCGCAAACCTGAGTAATCGATTCCAGGAATACGCCTACGTACTAAGCACACACCCTACACACTTCAACCACTCTCCCCGCGGTTCTGCCGTTAGGTATTTCTTCGCGGGGCTGGTTAGCAATTATGCTCTAGTCTCCGAGGCCGCCTCTTGGGCTCTTCTTAGGGCTTCTGCTCTTCGCAGCGCATTCTGCATAAATACAAATACAAATATTTTCCCCAACAGCTCTTTAAAGTGCCAGGGCCTAGCTTCTTTCAACCACTCATGTTGTGTGCGTTATATTTTTCACACGAATGGAAGGGACCTACAGTTTAATGCCGAATCCGAACGGCGATTTGAGAAGTTTTTCGAAACAAGTGAGATCGTGAAAAAACTTTTTGGTATTTTCTGGGATTCGAACTTGGAACCTCATGCGTAGTGATCCGTCACACTAACCACTTACGCCACGGCGCCCACATTCATATTCGTATGTATGTATGCGCATTCTGCATACATACTATGAATGAGCAGATCTCTGATCGTGTCATGTGACTTACAAGATTTTCTGGACTTGGCAGGTTTGCTCTGTCTTCTGCAAAGCGTCTGCAGTAGAACACTGCATGCTCCGCGTCCTCCTCTTCGTTTGGATATATTGGACACAGGGGCGAACTATCGTGTCCAAATCTATGGAGGTATTTCCGGAAGCCACCGTGTCCGGACAGGAACTGTGTGAGGTGGTAGTTACAGTTCCCCCTCGCTCTCTCTATCCATGATTTTATAGTGGGAATGAGCTTGTGGGTCCACCTGCCTTTGGTAGAGCTGTCCCACCTGGTTTGCCACAGCGTTCCTGATGCTGCCCTTTCATCCTCCTTAATCCTTTTCGCCTCTTGCCGGTTCGAGGGACGTCTAAGGTGTACCCTCTGCATCTCTTTATCCTGGGACCATCCCAGCTAAAACGCAGGCTGCATCGTCGGAGATAGTTCGGAAGCCGCTGATCACTCTGATTGCGCAGAGCCTGTGATCTGATGATAGCTTCTTCCTGAACTCATTTGTCGCCAGTGGACCTGCCCATATCGGGGCAGCGTATAGAAGTACCGAGCTGACCACTCTGGACAGCAGGATCCTGCGAGCGTATCCAGGCCCGCCGATGTTCCGGAGCATTCGGGAGAGTGCTGCCTGCATCAGCGATGCTTTCTTACTAGAATACTCGACGTGGGCTTTGAAGCACAGCCTGTTGTCGAGCATGACTCCAAGGTACCTCAAGGATTCTTTGGACCTGATTGTCTGGTTTCTAACCCGGAAGCTGGCGTATTCCACCTTTTTGCGGCTGGTTATTAGGACAGCTTCGGTCTTGTGGGCAGCTAGTTCTAGACCGGTAGACTCCAGCCATTCCTTTATTCTTATAACTGCCTCATCCGTGGCAGACTCCACCTCGTGTACGTGCTTGGCTACTGTAACCACTGCGATATCGTCAGCGAAGCCAATTACTTTGACTCCCTCGGGCAATGTTAGTCGCAGAACTCCGTCGTACATAATGTTCCATAGGAGAGGTCCCAGAACCGACCCTTGCGGGATTCCCGCGGAAACACTGTAGTGCTTAACGCCATCGTCAGTATGGTATCTTAGCTTCCTATTGCTGAAGTAGTCCGTGACTATCATCAGCAGGTAGTATGGTGTATCCATCCTGGCCAGGGATCTCCTAATGAATGACCAGCTTGCCGAGTTGAACGCATTTTTGACGTCGAGCGTTACTACTGCGCAGTATTTCTTCTTCCCCCATTTCCACCTTTTCCCTTGTATTGCTTCAGTTGCTATATCTACTACCGCCTTTATGGCATCGACGGTAGAGCGTGATTTTCTGAAGCCGTACTGCCAGTCGGACAAGGCTCCGTTTTCCCCCGCCACCGCAAGCGGACTCAAAGTGTATTCACACTTATCCGGCACCGGATACACGGCATCCAAAAACTCGTTTGAATATTATTTTGTAATAGGCGAAATCGTATCCGATGCGCAATGAATAGTGTGAAAGCTCCTATTTAGTTCTGTACACTTGGATGTATCCGGCATCCCGGTGCGGCATGGAGCTGACAATTCTCTGGCAGAAAGAACGCCGTAAGTCCGCAATTTTTGCCGTGTATCCGATGCCAATTAAGTGTGAACGCTCTCATTAAGTTCTGAAAACTTTGAACCGGATATATGGCGCCGCGTATCCGGTGCCGGATATGTGTAAAACGGGCTTAAGACTCACAATTATAAACTAGATATACTTGTTAGAAAGGTAAAGTACTGGCAGAGAAGAAAAGGTGTCTGTCTAGTAGTGCAATGGAGCGCATCGAGTCTGATGGCTCTCAGATTTTGATTGCCCTCTCAGTTTCAAACTAAAATCTGACCCTTGCTCTAGAAATTCCCTAATTGCTTATGCGTATAACAAATCACTACTTCTACGTATTCGAAGAGGTCTAATTCTTTTCATCCAAATTACTGTCTATACAAACACAAGTAGGTACCAGAACGAAAATTCAAAATGATTCAGCGATTCGAAATCGATTTTAGTATAAAACAAATCCACCCACATAGGGCACCACTTAATTTTTTCCAGCGAAATGTAGAAAAACTCACCCTTAACCCAACCCCTGCCTTTGATGCATTTTTGCGATGACATGTCCAGAATTTAATTTTCATTAAGTGTGTTCTAAAAGGGGATGTATTGTGCAATATGAAATTTTTGTCGTTAGCATATTCGCTTGCTGGCCTGTCATCGTTTGTATTGTCTGAAACACCAAAAAGGGCAGCAAATGCGCCACCACAATATGCTCCCCTGTACAGCAACAACAATAGCCTCGAGTAACACCGGGAACAAGAGACGACATCAGGATACGAATGTAATTTTTACAATTTTTTTGTTTTTTCATTTCCTTTCCATACCTGTGCTCGGGACAGAATGTGCCATCGACTGACAGGTGGGTTCATATCAAATGGCCAGGTGCTTTGGCGGACAGAGCGGTGGCGGAGAGACTCGTGCGGTGGACCGTGTAGTCACACCGTCACCTTTTTTTTTTCTTTCCATTCTTCCACATTTTTTTCTTCCTCTGTTCATTTATGGAGGAGGAATTGCGCCAAACTATTTATTTATATTTTTTTTTCTGTCAGTTTTGGTAGAACGGAAAAGGGAAGGAAAGGGGATAATTTCTACGTTGGTAGTAGCGCGCGGTATAACGCGGATGGATATTTTCCCTACGAAAAGTGGTGCTCGCCCTTCCACCGCGCACAACGAGGGATAGTAAGAGTGGAGCGCCACGGTACCTTCTTCCGTCGACCACTTTAGGGGAAGGTTATACTATTATTGTGTTACCCGTGTGTGGTAAAAGTGATTGTATTGGTGGTAATGGTAGTAGAATCGAACACAAAAAACTTCTTTTTTTTTTTAAGGGCTTGGTTGGTGGAAAATATTTGGTTGGTTTGGTTGGTTGGCTGAATTGGTGGAAGTGGATATTCGTCGGAAAAGGACTCACGTCGACGTCGTGTTATAGTTCAGCAAATAATTTTTAGTTAGTCATTCGTAGTCAAGGATACAGTGCGTGTCGCCGTAGTAACGTCGAGGATAACAACAGAAATTCATTTTTTTTTCTTCTTCTTCATTTGAACTATTATTTAGTTTAGTATGGCTATGGATATATAGTGTACATACAAACAATTGTGTTTATTCTAGCAACGAAGGACCGATTATAACAAACGTAAAGGAAAAAACTACACTTACTCATAACATAAGTTTAGTGCAGAAATCTAAATATACGGTTCTCTATTATTCATAGTGTACGAGTATTATTTCACTTGCTTTTCTGTTGCTGTGTTTTTTTTTTTTTTTTTTGCGTCTGCATAAGTTCGTGATATCCTTTGGCAGGATAGACGGCTAAGTTGGTGGTGGTAGTACCAGTAGTTGTGGGCCCCGAAGGAGAACACATCAGAATCAGAGTGAAATACTTTTGATTTTAGTTATCGACGTGAGCTTAAAGGATTAACATGGGTCTTCCAAAAAAAAACCAAACAAAAAAAATATTACAAGCATTCTTATTGAGTGTTAAATAAAAGATAAATGTATAAATAAATTATGATCTAGCGAAATTGGATTTGCAGAACTTGTGAAATTCTGTTAAAGAGCAATTTTGCCAAGTTTCAGTGCCAAATTTGACCAGTAGTTGGAGGGTTGTTTCTTCGAGAGGACTTGCTTTTATCCAACCAAAAACAAGGTAAGCTGGGCTCTTAAAGACGGTCTAGATTGTAGTGAAATTTTGCAACCTTTGATGGGCCTTGGCACTGGGAGAATTCACAGTTGAATAGTTTTACAAATTCTGTGGATCTTTTCGTGCCAAAACTCAATGGAGGCTATTTAACAAGTGCCGATTCAATTTTACTAAAACTTTTATTCACTTTAACTATCTACTCTACTTGAATGAAATGAATTTTGTTTGAGAATCTAATATTTAAATCAGAAGTTAAGTTCGATGTACCTACAAAGAATTTTGTCAAAAGTAGCAAAGATCATGTTACAATATCTTCTATATCTATCTATACGTATAGCAAAACTGTAGAGGGTCGAATGTTCTTGTCTTTCTGTGCAGGTATCACTGGGAAACTACTGGAGGGATTTTGATGAAACTAACCGTAGTGATAGCATATATCCCGGGTTAACATTTAAGATACTTTTCATTTCGAAAATGAAAGGGTTTATAAAAAATAGTTAGAATCTATCTATCTTCTTCTTCCTTTTATCAGCGAGGTTATGATCCGAAAACAAGAGATCACAACCCTCCCACTTCACCGCATTTCTACTGATCCGCCTGTGGGGTTCGCCTTCAGAATCTATCTATACATATAGTAAAACTGTTTCCACACGCACTACGCAAAATCTGCTGCTCGAAACTGAATAGGGCTTCCGCAATTAAATTGCTTAGATTTTTATCGTGATCCGCCATCCAGAAGCTTAAATCTAATCAAAAATATCTTTTAAAACATTCAGAATTTGCTTAATTTTGTCCTTGATCATGATCTCTAGTCTATACTCAGTGGAGGTAAAATTTTTTTTTTTTTTTATACTCCTTCCTCTCTCTTCGCAATTTTTAAGAGAAGAGCCGACTGGCAACCAGTAAGGGGATGGTATAATTCCTTTTTTTTTCTTATTCTTTAGTTACCTTCTCTGTTATACATGCTTGACGAGTTGTGTGTGCTCTGGTGGGGATTCCCACTGGGGAAGTTATAATATTCAGTTTACACATTTTCAGTATTGTATTCAGTTCTTCTTCTTCCTTTTATCAGCGAGGTTATGATCCGAAAACAAGGGATCACAACCCTCCCACTTCACCGCATTTCTACTGATCCGCCTGTGGGGTTCAGCATTATATTCAGTTGGCAGTTATATTTCTACAAGTGAATGAGCGTCAACTCAAATACGGTGAAGCAACGCGAGCACTGGGCGTCTAGTAGACAATATACTCGTTGATGCGAAATAAAGTCGTAACATCGACGTATAATGTCTTTGACTGTATAAACGCCAATCTGTCTTTATTAACTACGATGGGGTTTTTCCGGTTAAACCGGACATGGATTCTAAATTGGTTATTGAGTAAGCCCCAGATCAAGCCCGGTCAGTAGCACATTGAGAACTCCGAGTCCGTATGATTAATCACTTAGAGAACATACTTGGTGTATAAACCTAAACCCAAGCCTAGAAAGAATCTCTGTACTAAGCAGTACGAATCAGAAGATATCTTCGAAGAACCATCTAAAAAATTCTAACATTTTGAATCTAAAATTATCTAGAATTGCCTAAACTAAGATTGCTGATGATCGGCCACTGAATCCATATATTGCTCATTGTAAAACCATGTACAGCTCGAGCTGAAAAACAAGAGAAAGTCGATCGATCGCCAGACTGCTTCCTCTCATTAAGTTGACGAATTCTGCTATGAATTTAGAATTCGCCATACATACGAATGTACCTTAGCCCAAGAATGACAATCGGATAGGCGCGAGGTATATTATTTTACTCCAGCCCATGGAGCACCAATTGCATGTTCATACGAGTAACCAGAACAAATCTTGTGTGGGACCTATGTTTGCTCTTCAGCTATCCCACTCATGGAAACTTAACTCGGACTTTTAATGAACACTTGGATGCGGTGCAGTTTCATCGTTATACCTCTTACACTTACTTGCTTAACTTCGTTGGTGTGCCTGAATCAAAGAACTTCTAGCTTCATCTTCATTCCCAAACCCTTTCCTTTCAATGCTGACCGACTTTTATAGACTTCAAGAACGTGGATATGGCATTAACCTACAAATTTCTATTCGTGTTATTCTATTTAACTCAAAACCTTAAGTGACTGTACGAGTATGTAGTAGGGCTTGCTAAAAACTCATAGCTCATAGTTACTTACTTATCTGGTGCTACAGTTTGGGGTGAACCTGGGCCTCAATCAACAAGTCTCTCCATTCAGTTCGGTCTTTAGCAATTTGCCTCCTGTTGCCCGCTTCAAGTTGGTTAAGTTGAACTTCTGTGCGCCACCTACTGCGATGGTGCCTTCTACTGCGTTTTCCCTCCGCGTTAAATTCGAAGACTCTGCGGGCCGGAGAGTTGGTGTCCATTCACTCTACATGTCCTTCTTCTTCTTCTTCTCCCTTTTATCAGCGAGGTTATGATCCGAAAATAAGGGATCATAACCCTCCCACTTCACCGCATTTCTACTGATCCGCCTGTGGGGTTCACCTAGGACTCTACATGTCCTAGCCATCTTAAACATCCAATACGCATTTTTTTGACTAGGTCGATGTCGCTGTACAGCTCGTATAGTTCGTCGTTGAATCTTCTCCTCCAAAACCCGTCAACACAAACGGGACCGAATATCTTACGAAGAATTTTTCTCTCGAAATGTGTAAGGATAAGTTCATCCGCTTTTAATAAAGTCCATGTTTCAGCGCTGTAAAACAGGACTGGGATGATTAGCGTCTTATATAGATTCTCCTTAGTTATTTGAGATAGTGCTTTACTGTTGCATTGCCTTACTAGGCCAAAATATATAATAACTCATAGAAGATCTAGTACGGAAACAGACTTGATAGGTGATAATTGGTCATTTCGACTACAGGAATAAAAGTAATTGTCTTATCCACACGCCTCGAGTGTAGGCAAAGCAAATTGCTGTCATAAACCTGCCAAGGATATGCTGGACAACTATTCAACTTTTATAGCTGGCAAACCTTTAATGCAATATTACACTACGAATGCATTATCACAACTATCCATCAGACCTTCATTCAACTTTTTTTTTAACAAATGCTTTGTAACAACTGCAACTAGCTGCCAGACCTTCAATGTGCATTATTTTTTACGACAGCTCCACTGTGAATTTTATTGTTAAGTGTTACTCGTAAAGTAATTTAATTAATAAAGTAAACGCAGGACTTTTAAGTATTACTATAGGCCTAGCGCTTTAAGACTCTGGACATGAAAGTTGTAATGACTGCAGTGCCCAGAAAAACCGGTTACTAATGAAGGAAAAGTCAGCGTTTAGGACATATTTTTGAACTGACACGAATTTGTAATTGCAAAAACGCACGCAATTTTGAAATACAAACAACGGAAAGAACGGAATAAAGTTAATTGTCATGCCAAATGGAAGATGGAAGGTGTGTTCGATTTAATTCCGATTTCCCTAAGTTTACATTATTATTACTATTATTTATTAAGTATACATGAATGTACAAAACAATATACAAATTACAGCGCTAACTACCAGGGCTTTAGGCTGAAACTTCAAAAATTAGGCTTAATACAGAGGTTCAGAGAAACCTTTTTACGGGGGAGTCTGAGGAAACACAGCCATCGTTGGACATGACTCGTCTGACTATTTTTACATTCGAAAACTGTACGGCAAATCTTAAGTATTTTTCGAGTAGAAATCTTCAATTTTTGAAAGAAATTACATCTTGTAGAAATCGATTATACCCACCACTATACACACACTGCCACTTTTTATATTACTTTCGCATCCTTTGTAGGCATTTGTGTACAAATTTCGTGTACTTTCTATAAGCGGCTTGTATAGGTTTAACGCACAGACAGACAGGTTATCGTTTTTAGTACAAATCTAAAAGGTTAAGGTAATGAAATATCTTGGCAAAAATGGACGCCTTTTTGCTTCAAATCTTTATCCAAACAACTAGTCCTTAAGTGAACGAATCAATAAATTCAAATGATATCCGAGTTTATGAGTAGATTTATATTTCCTTTCTATAAACGTACTATGACGTAGTCGAATTCCCTACCATATTTGCCGTCTTGTGATTCATCAATCGATTTTCGTTCTGGTTAAAGCAGTAACTGACGTCATCCTAGAAACATGGTGGGGGATCACTCGCTTCTCTCACATTACTTTAAAACTCTTCAATCAAAAAGTTGCAATATAAATATTTTCTGTGTACAAAAGTCTCAAAGGACTTAAATGAAAATTACGCATAACACCCATTAACCTTTTGGCGCCGACAACAAGAAGTGACGTCAAACGTGTCTGCTTTACATCCCCCCACCGACTTGTTAGACCAACCGTAAAACAATTTACCCCTGAATAAAATATCAGTGAACACCGAACAGGTAGATCCCGCCGCAAAGTGTCGCATTTTCAGCCTTACTGCCAGGCTCGCACTATAAGAATGATATAATTAAATTTTCATTTAAAATTTCGCCCAATAAAATTCGCTCACCTTGTCGCTCAATCATGCTCATTCCCTTCCACCAACAGACAATCATACACACACACACAAATGGTATTTTATTCACCAGCAAATTAACCCTCCATTTGAATGGAATAATCAGTAAAAAGGTCCTTAAAATGTTTTGGGGCATTACCCAGCCATTGCCTTTGACTATGCCGTCTGTTGTGGCTATCGTGGCTGCCTAGCACTGATGATGATTATAGAACGAAACTACACACAGAGAGAAAGATAGGATACGTACGATAAGAGTGTAATAAAAAATTGCAGCTATGGTTCCGGGGCTGTGTACACAAAGACACAGGTATATGGCCACTTGCCATGCAACAAACAGGATATACACACAGGATACAAATGCCGAAGCTAGGGTGACGTTTTACAGTCAACTTATCGAACGGGGAGAGGTTGGGCTTACCTCGATTGTGGGTGCACATTGTGTGTGGGGGTGTAGTGGGGCATTAGTTTTCTTATTACATTTTTTGCGGTATTCGGTTTACAAATGCAATTTAATATAAAACCACGAACATCAATATTCCCTGCTCTGAATGGTGGGCGACACGGCTGGTAGGCAATTTACCCGACACACAGTGCTTACATGTGTTTTCTTTAAATAAATTGCTTGCATTATTTAAACCTACATACTCGTACATGCAAATTGGATTTGGAACAGGATATGATGTGAGTTGTAAACAATGGAAAGGACGAAACTTGATTTAGTGTGTGGAAAGGTTTTAGATTACGATTTGTATTTGGTTTCTTAGGTAACAACAGTCAATAAGAATGATTGATCGATTTAGGGGATGGGCGGTTGTTAGGGATGTTTGCCTTTAGAAGTTCTTGCAGTAATGGAATATTTTCATTAGTGTCCTATTTTTCTAGAAATATTTGAATGCGACAATCCTGAAGAAGCTGTAGGGGTGGAGAGGAAGAAGAGACCTATGACACCACCTGTGCTAGACTGCTTCCTCTCAATAAGTTGACGAATGTTGCTATGAATTTAAAATTCGCCATACACACGAATGTACCTTAGCCCAAGAATGACAATCGGATAGGCGCAAGGTATGTATATTCTTTTACTCCAGCCAATGGTATCCCAATTGCATGTTCATACGAGTAACCAGAACAAATTTTGTGTGGGACCTATGTTTGCTCTTGAGCTATCCCACTCATGGAAACTTAACTCAGACTTTTAATGAACACCTGGATGCGGTGCAATTTCATCGTTATACCTCTTACACTTACTTGCTTAACTTCATTGGTGTGCTTGAATCAAAGAACTTCTGGCTTCATCTTCATTCCTTCCTATGCGTTTGTCCTATGCTTGTCAAAATTAGGAAGGCCACCCTGGGTGAATAAAATAACGATCTAAATAATTTCGACAATGCCTGCACGGCTAAAATCAATTCATTCATATAGCAAAGCAAATGGTTCCTAGAGTAAGAAGATGACCCACCCACCTTACACATCGGCAGTACAATGAACCTATTTCTGGTCTAAGTGCATCCTCATCGAGGGCCGATCTTAAATAACCAACCAACCAACCAACTATCTTGAAGAAGATGCAAAAATCCGTTCCCGTGAGATATAACTACAATTTATTGCAAATATCACGTCGAATCCGATCAAAAGAATTTCATGAAATTTTGCAAAAATATCTGTAAGGACGAACGTTAGAAGTGACCATGATAAAAAGAAAACTTTATCAATATTCTTACGGAATACCCAACCCTCTCTTGTAAGACGGATATCTGAAGACTCCGCTATGATACACTCAGAACAAATCCTTAGATTTCTGGCAAATATTAAGTGAAACGACAGCTCTACATTTCTTTCAGTGAAAGTACATACGTATAGCTTGCTCAATAGACTTCATAAAGCAACCGTGCAGGGTGTCAAAATAAAAATAAATTTATGTGTGGCACATCAGAGCCATATAGGGTTGGGCCTAGTTTCTCGCAGCAATTCGTGCTATGCGTGTCTTACTTTTTTTAAAGGGACCTACATACATATGCGGAGTTTTATGTCGCATCCGAGAGCGGTAACTACGAAAAACTTGTCCGTATTTTCTGAAACTCAGAGTTTGAATGCTTCTTTGCCATTCGATTTGGATATAGGCGCTTTCCATAGCTTTTTGGCATGGACACCACAGAACAGACGGAGCCTAATGAAGGGCTGGTGAGAGCACAACCAAGAATATTACAAACAAAAAAAAAGAAAAATACATCCAGTGCCTTGCGAGAACAAGATCACCATAATACGCAAATTGAGGAAATTGGTACTTGAATTGCAGGTGAATTCCAGGCAAGACTGATTAATCTCTGATAGCAGAAGCCATGCCGCTTTAGGTGTCCAAATGTCTATCTCATAACTCACCCGTCGTGAGCTCTTGCTATCTACTCTCTAGAGAGAATTTTAAAATAAAATCTTGTTCCAAGTATTATACATTCTTAAGTGTGATTGTATAGCTGATAGGATGGTAAATGACTAACGAATGCCTCGTAGAAGCAGAAACTCCCAATAGGTGTTGGTCCGCTAAATAACGAGAAAGAGCCAGTGCAGCTTTGTTAGTAATACCTACTCCCACCTCCTCGTGGTACCACTGGGAATTTCTTTGGAAACTTTCAGCTGGAGAGGATGAATGGCAAGCCCCCTGCGCCAGAAGACAGCACAAGTGTCGATTGCTCTGCGCCCTAGCGAGCCACCGTAAAACAAACAATTGCTAAATAAATTTGAAAAAGTTGTGAGATATGACCCTACAAAATACGGGAAGACTTAAGGAAAGACGAAGAGAACAACTGGGCCAAACATTGGGACGATATCCTCCAAATAAGACAGGCAAAAGAAGTTCTGGGGAAATACAGATTCTGCAGGGACTTCGCAGAAACACCAGCGCACCTTCTTATGGAATGCGAAGCACTGATCCACAAAAGAAGAAATCACCTAGGTGCCTACCTTCTATCAGGAATGGATTAACCTTCGCTGGATCCACTGAAGATACTACGGTTTGCTTTAGCAGCTGGACTGGAGGAAGTGCTCTAGACCGAGTATATCATCGGCTAGAGCCGTAGTGTGGGGGCACAATAGATCTTTTAAAGGTGGCAGTGCACTTGTGCCTCACTATCATATACATCTATCTATCTATCTATCTAACAATTGCTTCGAAACAGAAACAAACGCGTTGGATACGGACAGACGACCTTTGGCTATTGGAAATGGGCAATGATCAGTTTCCGGAACATTAAAACCCTCCTCGACTGACTTCAAGAAGGGCTTAAAAACGCCAGATTCCTAGAATTCGGGTGCGAGTTCACGCGATACAAGATGGACATCTAGGGCTGAGTGAGATTAGATGGTTCGATGCTGGGGACTACCACTCCCCCAAGAAGTCCAGAGCTGGACTGGTGGTAACTCCAGCAGCACGAAGCAGCCCCATACCCTGGAAACCTCACAGTAACCGGCTACTGACGGCTAGATTTCAGAGCAGGGTAAGGAAAATAACTGCCATTCAGAGTTATGCTCCGATGGAAAAAGCGACTAAGGATGAAAAGGACAACTTTGATAACCATTTCTATACGCCTAATGGGGGATTTCAACGTCAAGGTAGGAAACGATAACACCATGCTTAAGCACGTGATGGAAGTTCATGGCATTGCAGACCGGAATAACAAAGGTGAGCGGTTAGTCATTGGAGGCAAGCTGTTCAAGCACAGGATCCGCCATAAGATTTTGTCAGATGGTTTCAACTGACATGCAACGAGCATCTAACCAGATCGACTGCGATCAGCCCTCGTTTTAGAATAATCATAGAACAATGCGTAGAGTATTGATCCCTGCTACATCTACGGTTTATCGACTTCGAGAAACCTTTCGATAGCTTGAATAGAGATGTTGTTTGGTCGGTCTTGCGCAGGAGAGAGGTCCTATAGAAACTCATAGCCTATATATTATTAGGCTGCATACAAGGGCTGTGGGCGCCGTGGCGTAAGTTGTTAGTGTGTCGGATCACTACGCATGAGGTTCCAAGTTCGAATCCCAGAAAACACCAAAAAGTTTTGTCACGGTCCCACATCTCGCGAGCGTCTGACAAACATCCGAGAGTATTGCTGTCATGAAAAAGCTTCTCAAATCGCCGTTCGGACTCGGCATTAAACTGTAGGTCCCTTCCATTCGTGTGAAAAATATAATGCACATAACATGAGTGGTTGCGAGAAGCTAGGCCCTGGCACTTTAAAAGAGGTGTTGCGCCATTCATTCATTCATTTTCAATGGCCCGCTAATCCTTCATGAGGGTCGCGGGGGTAGGATGCTCAGGTAGACTCTCCATCCTTCTCGATCCTCCGCCATTGACTCCAATTCATCAGGGGGAATCCCTAAGCGGCTCCAGGAGAGATGTCGGACTTGATCCAACCATCTATTTCTAGGCCTTGCGCGAAGTCGCCTACCTGATGGCACGGCAATCATGGCGCGTCTTGGAAGCTGTTGCGCCAAATATTTGTATTTTTTATACAAGGGTATTAAATGTAACCTTTTACATAATAGTAAGGTGTCAGAGGATTTCGAAGTTCCGTGTGGAGTATGATAATGGTGCTGCTGTTGTTCTTGGTTGACAACAGCGATATTCTCCGTGCAGCATTGTAGGAAGGACACGATGGAATTCAATGGACTATGAAATCCCACCTAAAATACCTTGACTACGCTGATGATGTTTTGCCTACATTCAAAAAACTTTCTGAATCTAGGAAGTATGGTCTCGGCTAACCGCGGCGCCACCGAACTAGATTTGTGCACCAGAATCGGGAAAGCAAAATCTGAGTTTGGAATGCTATCCGAAGTTTGGAGAAGCAATATTTTCAGAATACGAACCAAACTGAGACAGTTCCACTCCAATGTGAAACCAGTACTGGTTTATGGGTGTAATAGTTGAAAGGTGGGTACCACTATCACACGCAAGCTGCAAGCCTTCGTAACCAGATATCTGAGAATCATCTTGAGGATCTTTTTGCCCAATCGTATCTCTAACGAATAACTCTATTAGAGAATGTGCCAAGAACCTATAGGGAGTGGCAGTAAATCGGCCACACACTACGGCGTGAGAACAACTCCATTGCAAAATACGCCATGCAGTGGAATCCGCTCACCCAGGCAAACGTTGCGCAGAACAGCTCATGAGGAATCGAGCTGTTTAGGAATAAGCTAGAGACAGTTCAAACACATTGCAGAACTTCAAAGTGCAGGTGTTGTTAACGCCCTATACCTCCCAAGGCAGGAAAGGAATAAAGTAAGTAAGTAAGTAATCTTGAAGCGACTTAAGTACAAATATGTAGCTCACTGTCAACTTTACGAAAGGAAGTTCAAGGGCAATATTGTCTACGAAAACAGAATAAATGATATTTTTCATGAAGTGGATGCTTTTCGAGATGGAGCTGCAAAGGTTTCTCCTTAAAATCGAAATGCAGAGATTATAGCCCTCAGAAAGGAATGGAATGATCTATCTCCCCTGTGACCTTCCTCCCTCCTATTTTGAGTTATGGAACGAAGTGTGTTATTTTTGTTTAAAAATAACTTTAAAGTGCGTAGGTTTTGAAATGGTTCGACTGAAATTGATGAAAGTAGTGTGCGTAGGAAGTCAATTAAATTTCGAATCTAACAAACCCCCAACATGGTGTCCTTTAGGAAATAGGACAAAAATGCTCGATACGTAGGTTTAGTGATTGCTGTCGTATAAATTAAGTTTCAGTATCATTGGGAAATATGAATTCATCAAGAATCTTGATGGTTGGTGTTTTGCAGTAAAAGTCTTTAACGGCTTAGGTCTGCAAACGTCGGAAATGAGTACATGTACAAGTACATTCAGTCTTTAAATTTCCGTTGAAAATGTTCCCAACAAAAGGATAATCGATTAGAAATGTGCTATAAGCACTTTTATGTAACAGCTAATTCTGAAAACTCGTTTCACGTCAGTAACCATTGCACCTGTACTACCCATTCACTTGGTACTCATGACCACAAACAAACTTATCCCAACAAAAAAAAAGGCCTATTCGTGTAGAGAACTCTGATAAATATCAATTTTACAAACATGAATTTGCATACCAACAACCGGCCGGCGTGTCGAGTTGGATGCACTATAATGGGGTCTCAACCCTCACCCCTCTGACAT
The DNA here is from genome assembly GCA_945910035.1 of Brachypalpus laphriformis. NCBI lineage: Eukaryota > Metazoa > Arthropoda > Insecta > Diptera > Syrphidae > Brachypalpus > Brachypalpus laphriformis. The sequence goes on from OX246756.1 coordinate 175,335,983, forward strand.
TTCCTGTTTTTTTTTTCTTCAAAATTATTTATACTCTCTTTCCCTACATGGGTAATTTTGCATTTTTATCGCCAACAAATGATCTTAATTGAACTTCAAATGAATTGTTACATGCAACCGTGCGGTTTTATTGATTTTTGTTTTCGTTTAAACTTTCTCCTCCAGATGGCGCCACATAATTCAACATTGATTGATGAAAATTTGAAAGGACTTCCGTCGTGTCAGGAACTCAACCATTACAGTCCGATTTTGCGCCCCGGAAGTAGGTTGACTAGACTAAGCAAACCCATATCAATTCATGGATCAATTAGTACCTTGGTAAGCAATTTCGCTGTCAAAAAGTAAATAAAAATTACATACTAACTCCGCACATAGGAACAAGGAAACAAGGAAATTCCAATTTGGGTCGAAAATGAGGCACGTTATGTTGCCGGTGTTACCAGCCGTACAACATGCAATGACATTATCAAAGCTTTGATTGATGATGAAATCAACAATGGCAATTATGCCTACAGTCGAGGTTAGAAAATTATATCCTTGTTTTGCATAAAAAAAATAAATATATATACATAGCATAGAGTACATAAAATATATATTTCTTTTTATGTCTTACTATGTTTTGCAGATGGCGTAGCAGAATCGCGTGACTACAGTGATTATGTTATAACTGAATGTTGGCGTGGTGTTGAACGTAGCTACGATGGTAACATGGCCATTCTGCCAGTTTGGAAAGCATGGAGTCGTGTACACAATGAGGTAATATACATATTTGTTAATCCTAGCTCCTTCATATACCAGCTCCCTTAATTTTTGTGAGATTGCATAATAATTATAATAACAATAACGATGATATGTGTACTAACAGTAGCGGGCTCTTAATTCGCGTGTGGCGCCATAAAGACTTAAGCTTTGAGTACACGATTTTTCTTTTCTGATAATGGGTGTGGGTTCAAGGACTTTATTTGGATTAGTCATCGATCGATTTTTTTTTTTTACTTTTTTTTTACCTTTGGGTTTTCATTGTAGTTTTTTAGAGTGAAGGTTTATTTTTAGGATGACTGATAGAAAATATTTCATTAACACTGAAAGTAATCATATGTAGTTTTAGTTGACATGTAGCTTTATTGTTCTGGATAATTGCATTTTAATTGTTAAACACAGAAGTGCTTTTGTGTGCTTTGAGACTTTCCGAATAATTTTAGTGTCATTAAATAGAGTGGATTGTTGATTGCTGACAATTTGGGACTGGTATTTGCTTGGGTTTGAGATTTGTTCACAAAAGACATTACTCATGTCATACCGTCGTTCATCTCCTGTTTTATTAAAAAAAGAAAATAAGCTCATAAAATAATTCATCTGTCACCATATAATTTCAGATTCGTTTATCACTGAAACGACAATCGGACGTTGTCACACACCCCAATAAAAAGGTAAAAATAAATCACTTTTTCGTGTTGGCTGTCATTTTTATTTACCCTTTTCTTTCTATATTTCTCCTCTACCATTAGACGAAATCCCGAAGAGCTCTGACGTCAATCCGAAAGTATCTAAGTAAATTATTAAAGTTATTAACACGAAAGAAAAAGACTGCCGATAAAAACGAACGACAAAAATCGAATACAAAAACACTTGACAATAAATCAGACTGTCAATGCACCAAAAATGAAAGTGACGTAGACGAGCTACTGTTCGTGATACTTCCCGACAAGCAATATAATAATCAAACTGTCTCCAAAGCCAATGAAGAGCGTCGAATGAAGGAACGTCTTTACAGACTTTCAGAGAAGCCAAAGAAAAAACGCAACAGTTTCCAACGTCTAAGGACTCCAACGAAAATTGCAAAACCAAATGATCACAATCGAAAACGAAGAGATATGCCAATTCGAAGTTTACTTCGAAATCAGATAGCTCAGAAAACTTCAGAAATGGATCAGTTGTTTAGTAAAGAGTCTGTTTTGCTGAAGGAACTGTCAGCTAAGTGTCGACAATACAAGTTACAAAACGAAGTATACACAAATCAAGATCAGCAGTTAGAGATCTCTATAGGACAGATTCAGAACAGTATTGAAGCATATGCTCAAGAGATTTTGAAAACTGAAGCCGAGTTGCTGGAAATTAAGAATGAGATTAAACAAGATATTTCCATAATAAATAATCTTAAGAGAATGACATTTGAGCGTCCCAAGGAGATGACGAAGAGAAGAGCCACTCCTAGCACTTGGGATGCGCCTGTAGTGAGAGATGCTGATGGTATCTTGGAGGAACAGCAAATGCAATTTGTTGATAATATTTATGAGTTTTGCGATAATAATGCTAGTATGGTAGTTTAGGTTAAGTTTGTTAATAATTTCCCATGATAACCGTTATATTTGTACATTTTACACAACCATATATTTTTATACTGTTACATTGAATAAATCTTTTTTATAATTCATACTCGTACTTTGTCTTTTAAAAATAGCTTCAAATAGTCTGTAGAAGTAATAGTATCTTCAAGTTTGTGGTTTGAAAGAATACCCTTCACAACAACAGCTAAGCAAATGATAGCTAAACCATAGCTCTTCTTCATTTTCTTTATTAAAAGGAAACCCAAATCTTAGACCACTCAGACACTCCGGCCCATTGTACTACCAGGCAGGAACCTTTCTTCGGTGGTTCGAAAAACTCCAATGTAATTCGTTTTCCTTTATACTCGGGTGGCTGATGATTGCTGTTCCCCGCTGTGGCTTGAACCTGCACATCCGTGCACAGACCATAGTTCTTTCGATCAAATATATTTCTGTACTTACTTTACTCTTGGCACCTATCATACGTCCTTTTAGACATTGGAGCAGCTAGGGTACCAAATGTAGATATTAACTCATTTTTAAGGAGGAATTGTATAGAATGACTATAGCTGCTGACGAGCTCTATGAGCGGAGGCGAAAAGAGAAACATTAACTTCTCAGAAAGAAGAAAGAAGAGCATGAGAAGCGCTCGATCGAGGAGATTGCGAGACTTTATTCCAGCAATGATGTTCGAAAATTTTACCAAAATATAAAATGAACATGCCAGGGTTTCAAAGCCAGAACAGAAGCATGCAGGGACGAAAATGAAAAAAAAAACTGCGTAGAGTAGTAGAACCGTAGTCGGTGCTGAGGATTTGGAAGGAACACTTCTGTAGACTGCTTAACGGCGATGATGACTAATATTTTGCTGCCAATCAGAATGAGGCATTCAACAGTGATGATGATAGTCAAGATGAAGTGAACCGATCAGAATGAAGTGAGGATAACGATTTTGAAACTTAAATCAAGCAAAGCTGCAGGAGCCGATGGCCTTTTTGTCGAACTTTTTGAGGCAGGAGGAGATAAGTTGGCAAGGTGCATGCATCAGGTCATCTGTAAAATCTGGTGGGATGAAAGTATGCCCGATGAATAGAACCTCAGTATCGTTTGCCCGATACTTGAGAAAGTAGACCCTCTGAAATGCGACAACTGCAGAGGTATAAGTCTTCCCAACAACGCATATAAGATCCTGTCTGCCGTATTATGTGAACGCCTAAAACCGATCGTCAACAACCTGATAGGTCCCTATCAGTGCGGTTTCAGGCCAGGAAAGCCCCCCATTGACCAAATATTCACTCTATAAATAAATAAAAAAAAAATAAATAAATATTTGGCGCAACAGCTCTTTAAAAGTGCCAGGGCCTAGCTTCTCCGCAACCACTCATGTTGTGTGCGTTATATTTTTCACACGAATGAAAGGGACCTACAGTTTAATGCCGAATCCGAACGGCGATTTGAGAAGCTTTTTTGTGACAATAGTACTCTCGGATGTTTGTCAGACGCTCGCGAGAGGTGGGACCGTGAAAAAACTTTTTGGTATTTTCTGGGATTCGAACTTGGAACCTCATGCGTAGTGATCCAACACACTAACCACTTACGTCACGGCGCCCACAATATTCGCCCCAAATATTCACTCTACCCCATGAATATAAAATCGATACGCCTATGATAGCGTGTATAGAGACGAGTTATATAGATCCATGTCTAGCCCTGTGAGTGACCACTACTATCACCAGAAAGCTGCAAACGTTCGTTAATAGGTGCCTGCGCAATATCTTAAGGATTTTCTGGCCCAACCGTACCTCTAACGAACACCTTTACGAGAGAACGGGTCAGGAACCAATAGGCACAACCATACAACGGCGGAAGTGGCAGTGGATTGGTCACACGTTCCGAAAGGGTGACAGTTCCATAGCGAACTATGCTATGCAATGGAACCCTCTAACTCAGGATGGCAGAAGACCTGGCGGTCCGAGGAGAACATGGCGCAGAACAGTCGAGAAAGAGGCACGGCAGTTAGGGAAAAGTTGGGGAGAACTCAGACACATTGCCAGAAACCGTACACGATGGCGCGTAGGCGTAGTAGAGGCCCTAGGACCCACAAGGGGATACAGGACATAAGAAGAAGAATGTCTAGTCCTGGCATCCCTGCCAAGTTCTCGCTGCTCCTTCAAAGTCGGAAAGAACACCACCGAACTGTTCGATGTTAGGAAAGGTCTTAAACAAAGTGACGCACTGTCATGCTATCGCTTTAACATAATACTTGAAAGAATTCTACGAAACTCACAAGTCAATATCGGAGGTACAATCTTTTACAAGTCAGTGCAACTACTCGCTTACGTCGATGACATTAGCAGACAGAGGGCCGTCAATGGGGCATTTGGAGTATTGAGATCGAGGCAGAATAGATAGGTTTAGTGGTCAATGAAAGCAAAACAAAATATATGCTGTCTAAAAAAAGGACACCCAACATCGGCGTCTTGGACAGAACGCCATAATAGATAAATATAATTTTGAGGTAGTAAAGGACTTTGTCTACCTAGGCTCTATGGTAAGCTCCGTAAATGACACCAGTGGGGAGATCAAATGAAGAAGTACTCTTGGCAATCGCTGCTTCTATGGGATAAGAAGGCTATTGAGTAACAAAGCTATATCTTGAACTACTAAGGTAACTCTGTATAAGACACTCATCATCCCAGTGCTGCTATATGGTGCAGAGGCATGGACTTTGTCAAAATCGGATGAAGATGCCCTTAGTTACTTTGAGAGAAAAGTTTTTCGAGTGATCTTTGGTCCCGTCTACATAGATGGCGAGTGGAGGAGAAGGTACAATGCTGAACTACACGGCCTATACAAGGACATCGACTTAGCCAAAAGAGTTCACATACAGCTACTAAGATGGCTGGGTCATGTAGAACAGATGGATCCCAATGTTTCAGATAAGAAAGTCTTTGAATCCACCCCAGATGGACGGCGCAGTAGAGGACGACCTCGCGGCGCAAGCAAGTGGAGGGGGACCTCAACCAACTTGGCGTGCGTAATTAGAAGCAGCTGGCTCGTAACCGGTCTGGCTGCAGAGGTTTGTTGGTTGAGGCCCAGGTCCACCCCGGACTGTAGCGCCACCTACATATGTAAGTAATGCAATGACTAGTACTTATTTGAGAAGCTTTTTCGTGACAGCAATACTCTCGAATGTTTGTCAGACGCTCGCGAGAGGTGGGACCGTGAAAAAACTTTTTGGTGTTTTCTGGCATTCGAACTTGGAACCTCATGCGTAGTGATCCGAACACTAACCACTTACGCCACGTTGCCTACACAATAAGTTATATGAACCAATATGGTAGATTCCCCAAGATGGCGGATTATCTTTTTCATCAAAAATTAAAAATGGCTAAAATTGTATTTTCCGGAAATGTCGAAAATTGATTCTCCTTACGCCGATAGATTAGCTTACGCTGAGAAGGAACTTTTGTATTTCGGTGATCCCTTACCTGGAGAGGTATACCAAAATTTCATGAATGGAGCACCCAAATTCTTCAATTATTCTTTTGCTGCAGAGATAAAAAATTAAATTAAAAAATAAAAAATATTTTCATCAAAATCGGTCCATGACAATCGAAGTAAAGCAAAATCTAGCAAAAAAAAAAATATTATAATAGTTTTAACTTTTTGCTTCTAAGCCCTTTTGGTCAACGTTAAGGCCACGATCATTGTACGGCAATTACCGATACCTATTCTAGAAGAAGAATTTTTTTTTCTTCGACAAATACAACTATTACTTCGAACACTACCCGTAATTGACACTCCACATGTTCCGTTTCGTTACCACTACATTCCGGTAATGTCATGCTTCTCCCATCTTCACTAAATACCGTCGTCCCTGTCCTACACCCACCGTCATCGTTTTTTCGAAAAAGAAAAAAAAAAAATAGACGAAGAAAAAAAACGAATTGATTGCGACGTACGGTTCGTGTGTGCGAAATCATCTTCTTCAGTAGAAAGCAAAATTTTTTTCTCTATTTTCCCCCCAAGAAATTTTAAAACAAAACCCGTCTCTGGATTTTGGAAAATCATTCCAAGATTTCAATAATTTCGGATATAATTGCGATAAGTTGGTGTGTTTCCCTTTGAACAACGTTAGGTAAGCCGAGAGGACAGCTTTTATTTTTTATTCCACTACTCGTGCTGCAAGAGCGACTTCTCGCAATTCAACCCAGATTCCCACTCCTTGTGGTGGTTCACTGACTGCACTTGCTTTCACTTGGAATTTTTTGTTAATTTTCTTTCAATTTAGACGAAAAGAAAGATGGCACGCGGACATCAGAAGATCCAGTCGCAGGCTAAGGCCGCTGAGAAACAGGCCAAAATGAAAAAGCAACAAGGACACAGTGCCAACGATCAGAAGAAGGCTGCACAGAAGGCACTCGTCCACGTATGTGCTGTGTGTAAGGTGAGTTGTGGACATTTGTTGTTGCAAAACTATAAAATTTCATTAAGACTGGAGCTGACTAGTTGACACATGGTCATCGGTGTGGTGCGCTTCGATTGAGATTGGTTAGGAACACCCATTGCTGGTGTGGTTTATAGCATAAATTATGGGAGAGCGCTTCAAGCGGCAGTTGGTGGTTTTACAATGTTTTCCGTTGGGTTTTCCATTGATATTGGTTTCTCGTTTTGTTTAAACTTAAGTTTGCGCCCAAAGTATTCATACGGAAGAAGCATGTGGTTTGCTTTCCACGTTTGTTATAAATATTTGATTGGCTTTGTCTAACATACATTGTGACTTGAGTTAAGTATAAACTCTGACGTCATGAATAGGTAATGCACAGCGATGTTGTGACCTTGCTATGAACGGAAACGTGACTATCACCAACCGAGTATAGCAAAACTCGTCTGCCACAATCTGGTTTTAGATTCGTTAGACTCTTCTTAGTAAATCATAACAATCTCTGAATAGCGAAGGTTGAGATGTGGTCGTTAAAAATTCGTGTTCATACTATTTGATGCACAGACTGCTTGCACCTGGGTTTTGCATAAGTTAGTTGAATTTCTCTACTAGTTTCATTCAGTAAGCAGTTTTATTGCGATGGACTTTGTTTCAGGTTGTCAGACATGAATACGCACTGAGCTGATACCCCTCTTGATACACAGTCAAGCAAAATAAGCGTTAAAGACTGGACAACCTTCGACAATCGAAGAAGGAACGCTGAACTGACGATAAATGGACTCTTCTATCGAGAAACAAGTCCATAAGGGGGAAGAAAGGACACTGGCTAGTAGCAATCATTTGCTCATTGAATATCAACGTTCTTATCAATATGACGTCGTAAATTCCCTTCACTGACTGCCACTAAAAAATGCATAACTCTCCTGCGCCAAACTATCGCTTAAACAAAGGCCAGGCGTACCATCTTTCCTCAATTATGAGGAAGAAACATAGCAACATTAGCGTTCGATTGCAGTTACCTCCATGAACTGGTTTCTATCTATTCATGATTGATGAGCGGACCTTCTCATAACCTGATATACTTTCACCAGCTATTATCTGCCTAGCATATAGCAGGATATAATTGAATAACAATAACAGGGGTTCGATTGCATCAGTCACTACTTAGGCACATTAAGTTCTCTTAGTCTAAATCCCAACTGAGATAGTTTAAGGTTCTCCAAGGTATCCGGTAACTTTCGGTTTTCAAACATGTGGTATCACAATAGATCTAACCGTGGTCTAAGTGGGTCTAAAGCACCTACCTACCTACCTACAGGAGGACCCAGAATGAAGAACTGCTTTGCAATAATTTTCCATAGTTCCGCAAGTTTACCGAGTTAGATCGATTTATTAATACTTTTAAGCCATCGAAAAAGTATTCCGAAGTTTCGTGCTCAAAATGACCTAAAATGGCATCATCGCTGTTGAAGTTGTTTGCTCGAAGATTGGACTTTAATTTGCTGAAAATAGTCGTCAAAGGCTAAATCTAGACTATAAGGTGGAAGATGAATTTGTGAGAATCCATATTTGCATATGGCGGCCTATGCAATAGTAGCGGTGTGAACGTGTGTATTGCGAAGCCTTTTAGCGTATTTTTTCTATTATAGCCGCCCGAAGATTATGCAGCAGTGAAGCTAGTATTCATCAGTCACCACTGTGTTGCCCTTTTTGATACCCTTGCTCTTTTGGGCACTGCTCATCAGGACAGCACCACTTCATTGAATCCCTTTTTGTTATCTTCTACCTTTTATCTGCAAGGTTATGATCCGAAAACAAGGGATCACAACCCTCCCACTTCACCGCATTTCTAAAGCACCTACCCTTTTTGTTGTCAGATCATAACAAAGCACCAGTAAGTCTCCAGTAACAATCAGCCTGATTAGTCACTTTCATTTTCTCCACAGAGTTCCAAAAGTCGCTTACAACAATCTAGCCTTTGCTACTTTTGAACTGCACAAATGATTCTTGGCAGTTGGCACCCATCTTCCGCTGACCTTGTTCATACGAAGATGATCATGTAGGATCCTCAAAACAGTTCTTTTTTTTTGTGCTGCAATTTACTTAACTTTTCAGTCTTCGGTCAATCAGCACAACTTGTTTTAGAAATTCAACATTTTCTTCTGGGTGAGACCACATTTGACGGTCCACCTGAGCGAGGGTCATCTTCTAGAGACTCATGTCCCCAACGAAATCGCTTAGATCAGTCCCTAATGATTGTATATGAAGGTGAAGATTCCTCATATACAGAGTCTAGCTCATCCTTTATTTGTTTTGGAGTAAATCCCTTCTTTGTAAATAGTTTGATTACCGCACGGTATTCATTTTTAAAGCATTCCAAATCTGCACTTACTCAAATCACACTTGACAAGTGTAATTGACATGAATTCTTCACCATTTTCATAAAGTACTTCAAGGAATGGTAGGTCGAGACCTTACTACGTATATCGTTGATAGTTGTATGTCAGTCATTTCCTACTCTAGAGGGTTGCAGTCATTCCCTACTCTTAGAGGGTCGCAGTATATTAGCACGTTTCTGTAATTAATGGAAAAATGATGCCAAATTTGTTTTAAGTTTAATGATCCCGGGCTCCAGTCATTGTATACTTCCTCCACTTACTTTGACATCTGTTAGGACGTTTATGCGATATACGCATATTTCTAAACTCTGCTTCGTCAGCGGCCTAAGTATACGATTTCGATTTGGAACATCCTTTTATGCTCTCTGTGTTCAGCAAAGTCCTCAAATCTGAAAAATCGCAGTTCCTGTTTCCCATCACCCTTTTCTGGACAAGTACTGTGCACCAGTAATCGTTCGCTTTCTTGATCGAGTTGGGTGCCCTAGTTGAACGAATTGAACTTTCATCTATTGCTGTGAATCTTTACAAACATTGAAAACGAATTTTAATTGCTGCGACTTGTTGGCTCTTTTCCTTTTTTATTCTCCCGATAACCGTTCGCGTTTTTCGCTTTTCGACTATTTTCATTTTATTCATAGCTACATCCTACTGATAAACTTTTCTAAGCAATTTTTTGTCGTGTAGAATAAAAATGGATTCTTTGAGGAATAAAACGACAGTCGTCGCAAAGCGAAAAACGCCAACTGTAATCGGGATGAATATTATTTTAGGAAGTCATCACCAACTAAATGCATTCGTCACTTATACCAACGTAAACAGCTAGCTATTACCAAATTAATTTCCTATCATTACACTTTCAGTCTCAAATGCCTGATCCGAAAACGTACAAGCAACACTTTGAAAATAAACATCCCAAGAATGAAATGCCTGCCGATCTGAAGGATGTCTAGAGACACACACAAACATGGAGTCCTTCCTTCATAAAATAAAAAATTATTTAATGTATTTCTTTTATTAATTTTCTTTTTCCTTTTTTTTTATTAAAAGAAAAGAAAGAAAATGCAACAAATATCCTGATTTATATACAAATGAAAACAATAAGAGGGAAAAAAGCAAATGAAATCGTAAAGAATCGTATATATCTAGTAAATTTAAGTATTCTATCAGTAAAAAGCCAGCTAAATGGTAAAGAAGATGATGTTATTGGCGGTTCTCTTCTTTTGAAAACTATATAACGAGATTGATGGTGTATATGAAACACAGCAAGCAGCAGCATTTCCTGACTATTATTATGTAAAAATATAAAAAAGTAAATAAAAAGCGACTGCTTTTGCGTTTTGCAAAAGAGAAAACCTAAAAAAAAAATGAAACATATGTAACTCACTTGTGAATTTTTAATTTGTATTTAAATAAAAACTGAAAGAAGAAAATCTTGCAAAGAATTGCGTTTGGATCGAGGGGTAAATATTAGTGAATGACAGTTGCAGAGATGAATCTCCGAAATCCCAGAGCATTCAGACTCTCCGGCAGGAACCACCTATGTTCTATGGTTGGTATTAGGGAATTAGGTATCTTCAAAAAAGAGGAAATATTTCCGCGGAAAGAAGTAGGTATCATGAATAATAATTCAGAAGAATTTTCGACGCAATCGCGATATTTAATTTTTTTTTTTCTATTTTTGAAGATACCTAATTTTTGTTCGGAGGAAAAATTCCGAGGGAAAATTTATTCACGATAACCCTGGTTATTCGTTTTTCTTTTTATACTCGAGAGGCTGATGATTGCTGTTCCCCGCTGGGGCTTGAACTTGCACACATCGGTTAACTAACAAAGACACTCAGCTTGATAGCCGTTGGTGTTTGTCGATTTGTCGACGGTTGTCGTTTTGTTCTTCAGATGTACCACGAATCAATTTTCATAACATTTTCATTGTGAATGAATTGTAATACTATTCTACACGACAAACAAATTGCTTGGTAATGTTTAACGGTCAGCAGGTCGTAGCTATGAAGAAAACGACAATCGTTGGAAAGCGACAAATGCCAACGACAAACAGAGTGACTATCTACTGCACAATTGCCATCCCGAGAGATGACTCTTAGTTCCCTTACCATTTTCTACTTTTTTTTTTTTTTTTTTTGCATTGAGCCGGATGGCCTTAAGAAAATTAGAAGTGGATAGCTCCACACTTACCTCGTGATGACCATGGGTCTTTTTTTTTTTTTTTTTGTTGCGCCAAGGGATGTGGTAATCTTCGAAAGATACTAGTAGCCCGGGCTACTAGCAAGTACGATTCGCAAGCCCGAATAATCGATGCCAGGAATGCGCCTACGTACTAATCCACACCCTGCGCACATCTACCACTCTCCCCGCGGGACTGCCGTAAGGTATTACTTCGCGGGGCTGGTTAGCAATTAATGCTATGTTTCTTGTATTGCTGCTTCAGCTCTCCTTGCTCTCTCAATTATTCGGAGCTCTTTTTGCACATTCGTTATAAGGGTACAAATTTCCAGCCAATTCTCCTCTGACCGCAGCATTTGGTCTATAAGTAATGGTGGACTTGGCAGGTTATTTCTCCATTCCGTAAAGCGATTGCAATGGAATATTGCATGCTCTGTATTTTCCTCCTGGTTTGGACAATGTGGACAGGAAGGGTAGCTATCATGTCCAAATCTGTGTAAATATTTGCGATAGCCACCGTGACCCGATAGGAACTGCTGCGTAAGGTGATAGTTGCAGTCCCCAAACAATCGCTTCGTCCAGACCCCAATGGTGGGGATCAACTTGTAGGTCCATCTACCTTTTGTACTGTTATCCCACCTGACTTGCCACATAGCTAGTGATGTTTCCTTCTCCTCCGCAACGGGTCTATCTGCATACCTTTGTAAAAAACGATACACTTCACGTCGTAGCATCCGGTCTACATATTTTATTATTCTGAATACCAATGGAGTCAGTTTAAGTTGCAATACTCTAATTGCCATCAGCGTATCATAGATCTGTGGCCAGTCGAGTTAGGACAAAATTGAGTTAAGGATGCCCTACTATTCGAAGTTTATGTCGGCAAATTTTTACCTTTTTACCTGTTATCCTTGCCGAGGTATAGGCAAAGGAACAAGGCTCAAATTCCAAATTCCCATACGTTTTCGGGGAAAACGAAAACTTTAAACTGTTTTCTGAAAATCTGTGAAAATCTACTCGAGGCGGTTTTACATTGAAGCCACAGATAACGAGATTTGATTCAGTTATAATGGTTTCTACATTAGAATGCATAGTATATTCGGAGTAGTCACGCTTTGCTGAGTTCCTGGGCATTATAATCAGGGCTATCGTGAATAAATGTTTCCTCGCAATTTTTCCCCCGAACAAAAATCTGGTATCTTCAAAAAAAAGGGATACAATTCATCGGGGAAAATATAGATATCGCGATTACGTTGAAAATTCCCTTGAATTGTCATTCATGATACATATTTCTTTTCCGCGGAATTATTTCCTCTTTTTTGAAAATACCTAATTTTTGTTCGGGGGAAAAATTCCGAAGGAATATTTATTCACAATAACCCCAAATATAGAAGGGAACGAAGCAGCGGACGAACTAGTACGAAAAGGGTCAGCATTAAATGAATAATTCACACATGGATCGGCAGCTATCCCTATTGTGTATTGAAAAGGAAGATAGACCTTAAATCACGAGAAAAGATCAACACCTCCTGGGCATTCAGAGGCGAGTGTGTCATATCTCGCAGCTTATGGTGAAATCTATACGTAGAAAGGACCAAAAGCCTTTTGTCAATGAACAGAAATGAAAGCAATATCATGATAGGTGTACTAACTGGGCATTGTCCACCAGACTGGAAATCAACTCGTCTGATTACAGAAGAAACGTTTACTGTGTAACCATCCCCACCTTATAACTCGTCGCTTTCGCTGTATGGAAACACACTTTTGAAGAACTAGAGGATCTTGCGCAAGTCCCGCTCTGGAACATGATATGTTTCGCCAAGAGTACAGGTTGATTCTATCCAAGACCAACCGAGAAGCAATCAAGTCAAATCAAATAGAGATGAACCAAAAGTCCCCATGCAGGCACCGTTTAAGGTGTAATTCCCCCATACCATACCCTTTTGCAGTGTATTCATGCGACTAGCGCAAAAAGGTACCCACGACGATCGGCTCTACGCACCGGAGCAACTCGAGGACAACACCTCGACCAAGGATCATCAACCGCAGACGCACAGCTGCTGCAACAACCACGGTAAGTCTATTATAGATTTAGAGTACACGTGGACCTTTTGAAACCCAAGACACATCGCCATGAATCGTACACGGTGTTGTGAAAATGTGGTAACTGTCGTAGCATGGTACATGGTACAGTATACCAAGAAGTCGGTAAATGCTGCCCACAATCGACGCAGTGGAAGTTAACCTCGTTGATATAATTTTTAGTTCATCTCTGAATTTGCAGCTCTATGATCTTGCTTGATGAGGAATGTCTGAGGAGCTAATGACTCACTTAATGGAAACAAAACCACAAATTTAAATTAAATTTTCCTAGACTTTTATTTTTATGTTTAAGTGTTGAGAAACTCCAAATGCTCACTGCTGGGGAAATCAGCGAGTATGATCAGACCAGCACTGTTTTCTTTTAGATGAACAATCTCCTCATTGTATCCAAACCAATAGATGACTATACCAGGACCAAATCTGCAATAGAAATCCATATATCATTAGTTATATCCCAGTTGTAACTGTTTTGTTAACCACCTACCTGTTGCTATAACTACTAAGCTGTGAGTACAAGTATCTTCGATGCGTTTTCACATCCCCAAACAGAGCCTTACTCTCAATCCAGTTGACCACACAACCTTTGTACAAACACGGAAGCACTAGTTTAAGATCAGGTGTCTTGTCGAACCCCGTCCTTCTGAGATCATTCTCGTCGAAGAAAGCCATATTGGCATTGGTTGCCATTTGTTTCAGCTGCAAAACCAAACTTATATTATTTATTTGAGCAAAATAAATTCGTCGTACATATATGTATATTCAAATTCAAATAAACCCAATAGAGAGCGATGGTTAACAAAATAAATAGTGAGCCTCTGAATAAACATTCCAAAAGTAAAGTTCACGGTGGTACCTAAGAGAAATGGTAACAATGTCGAACTAAAAATCGGAGACACTAAAGTAAATCGCGCGGAAAATATTAAATATTTGGGAACGCATTCAACTGTAAGGCAGCCACAACTGAGAAGATAAAGTGTAGAATCGAACAACTGGAGCATCGGGAACATGTAATTAAAAACGAGAAGTATCAGTTGCTGCAAGTAATTCTTCAGGGAGAAGTTGGGCGAAGAAGAACAGGAACAGTAGGCGGACAAAGGACATCGTGGATGGTTCTGTCTTTCAGCAATCCAGCTGATCAGGAACGCAGCTTACAAGGGATGATAAACAGCCTCCTAAGAGGAGAGACAGCAAAAGAAGAAGAATACATAGTCTAAATAGTGCGAAATCTAATTTTCAAGGGAAAACTTTATTCGAGTCACTTAGCAGCAGAGAATGGAGTCGCTTCATATGATGACGTTAAACAATGCTCTGCTTCATCAGCCACAGAACACTCGACAAGGCGAGACGCTACCATGGTATGTCAGGGATCAATGCAACTATTGCCATATGCTGGTAGCGTCGCCATAAGTATTTAGAAGATCACAGAGCCGCTTTGCGTCCCAGTTCTGTTCTACGGCGCAGAAGATAGACGCAGTCAGTTACAGATCGATTAAGCTGGAGAGATTGAAGCCTTGGTCCCATCCAGACTGTAGCCATCTAACGAATAAAATCAAGAAAAACGGACCCAAATAACTTCCTTGAGGAGGGCTGAGATTGGATCCGAAATCGGCAGGCCTGCTGATATTTCCAGATCAGAAAAAATGCAATGAAGTAGGAGGGTTAGGTAAGGTGGCTGTCCTGACAGGTTCAAGACGCACTTAGACCACTTGGGTCCATTGTGATACCAAGTAGAGCTGGGACCGGAGACTCACCGGTTACCTGGGGAACCTTAACCTTTCTCAGAAGGGTGTTGGGTGAGAATAAGTATGCCTGAAGTAGGAGGGTTATGATCCCTTGAGTTCAATTCACAACCTCGTCGAAATAGGAAGAAGAACAAGGCTGAGAATGGATTAGACGTGTTGCTTTTCATCAAGATATACAGCTTCCACGACGATCGCTTCTACGCACAGGATAACTCGAGGACAGATACTTCGACCAAGAATTGTTAGCCTCACAACAACAAAAACCAAATCATACCAAATTCTATCGAGAAAGTCCTAGTGCGACCAAAGAATTAGACACACCATCTCACTCCTCCGTACTCACCTTGACTTCATACTCCTCGCCCAAGCACCGCCTTCGTATATCCACCACAGGCCCCTCCTGATTATCACTCAAAGTGCACTGTCTCACGTTTCCGGCCAACTTCTCATCCTCAATCAAGTGCGGCCGCTTCATCATCTCGGAAATATCACTCTTTTGGAACTTTTTGTACTTTTCCTGCAGAACTATTCGACTAAGTATCACCGGCGACATTCGCTCCTCGATGGCCATGTCCAGCATTGTACAGTTATCATAGCTGCGCACAGCCCGCTCCTCAAACCTGAAAACAAAGAAACCAAAGTGTGAGTACTTGCGTCTAATGTTTGGAGGCGGCGAACTCTGTAGGTTTACCGACGTTTTAAGCAGCCGTTCCGCATTCGCCACGTAATTGTTGAAGTTTATCTTTGTGCGTAGTCCCATCTCGGTGAAGAGGATGCTCTTCAGCGTTTGACGATGTATCGCAGGGAACCGCTGCTCCAGGTCCAACTCACAGTCAATGGGTAGCCCCCTGTAGTTATGGATGTAACACACGATTTTGCTGTACTGCTCATTGTTTAGGATGATTTTCTTGGTGATTTCAGTCATGGTTTATGCATTTTTGTGAAATGTTTCATTCAAAACTTTGAGACTAGCGATGTTTACTTGTTTACGGTGGGATTACTACAAAGCCATATGTTGTATGGAATTTTTTTTTTAACCTCTTTGGGTTTACACAGCGGAAAGGAAAGTAGTCCGCCATCAGCTGTTGTCAAGTTTAAGTATTTGCATATTGTACTAGATTGGGAATTTTTTTTAATGATTTCTAATAAAAATGCTGTAAAATTGCATGTAAAATTGTCAGTGAGTGGATTTCGAAAATTTGTACAGTTGAACTGCCTTGGACTCTCAAAAAAAAAAAAAATTTAAAATAAATAAAAATTAAGTTTCCTTTTTGTTAGTTTTTAAGTTAAACGCTTAACTTAACTAACAAAAGTTCCCTTTTGTAAGTTTTTAAGTTTAGCCTTAAGTTGTTGCCTGTATTAAGCTCAAATAAATAAATAAATAATCTCAAGACCATATATTCCTTTTCATCCTCGTAGCTCGATGTGACATATGACCCTGTTTAGATGATTACTCAATACTCAGATTTAACTGTGGGAAGAGTGGGGGGTAAAGAGAGGGGGGCAGCCACGAAAAAAATGTTAAAATCGGAGTGAGCAGTAAAGTACCGTGCTTCGATTATTACTCATAATGCTCAATTCACAATGTCGTGCACGCTCAGCGTTACTTTCACATATTCAATAGAATCAATAGGCTCGTATGAGGCAATCCGAAATATTATTCCAAGCATCGTCTCTGCCTTACATCGTAAATGTCGTAAATGCCACTACAACGTCCAAGTAAAGCAGTTTCTACTTTCCCGATGGGAGATTTTTGTTCAATTTTTATTTTCTGAGGTGCTTCTATTTAAGTGGAAACATTTTCCTCATCTAAATAAACATGCGAGTTACTTGTAAAGGTGTCCCTAACCAAAGCGAATAATCACCTGTCGCGACGGCAATGAATCTCAATGTTTCCCAAATACCGCGACAAAAGGGCCGCCTTGGTGTGGGCATACTCGCGAATTTCTTTGCCTCTGTCACCGCGGAATAATCGCCGTCGCGGCGACAGCGATTATTCGCGTTGGTTTGGGGAACACCTTAAAGGAAAGGGGGGCAGTCACATAGTAAGGTAGTGCAGGAATTAGCAGTACAGTGTGTACTCACGACAAGAGTACCTACTACGTAGTGGAGTAACCATCGGTTGTGGTTATTAACTTTTTTGTGTATATACCGTATGGGGTCCATTTCTATTATTTGAAATGTGTAAAGCTGGATCTTAGTTGCTTCAAATACTTGCTCAATTAAACACTTTCATATTTACGTCATTTATATGACCGAGTTGAAAAATCGAATTGAAACAAAACTAAGTTTCAACCGGTAGCGTGTTTGCTTGTTAACCGATGTGTGCAGATTTGAGCCCCAGCAGCGAACCCCACAGGCGGATCAGTAGAAATGCGGTGAAGTGGGAGGGTTAGGATCCCTTGTTTTTGGATCATAACCTCGCTGATAAAAGGAAGAAGAAGAAGAAGGGGAACAGCAATCATCAGACACCCGAGTGTAAAGGATAACGAATTGCAGCAAAGTTTTTCCAACCACTGCACCAAAGAAAGGTTCCTGCCTGGTAGTACAATAAGCCGGAGTCTGAGTGCTCTGGGATCTGGGATTTCCTTTAAAAGAAATTTAGGAATTGACAGATTATTAAGTTTCACACTTCTTTCTCTGTGCACGAATTTGGGTATACCAAACTAAGGCCCACGTATAGTATAAGCATGACAAACTATTTACCCTTATCCGCAATTTTATTTTCATGACGCCACAGTAATGACAAAATCATAAACAAAAAAGGAAACAATGCAATTTTTTTTAAATTAGTTAGCATCGGAAATCTCTTCCGGACTTGTACGTACTTCTCATGGAAAAAACAATCTTCTGTTGCTCTCAAACGTCACATCGATATCTTTCATATCTCTCCATCTGTCAAACTTAGTTCAATCTCTGTTTAAATGTAATTTCTCATTTCGATCGCGGAAATTTTTGTCGTTGGCTTATCTCAATCACTTTTAAGTTCAATCTGTGTTTACTTGGCAGTTAACTCGAATTCAATCTGAATTAAATTCGTCATGCATTAAAATGCAACTACTTACTTTTAAAACATGCCAACAAAATAAAAAAAAACCAACCCGTACCCACAATGTAGACTCAACCCAAACCCCTTAACCGAAATGTAGCAGATTAGTTTTATCGCACTAATCCCACTACTACATTCACATTCGTGTGTCATCCGCCGAGAGAGAGTAGCCAGTATTTAGAAAAATAATGGAACTTGTCAACAGTTTTATTTTTTAATTTTTCATTTTGCCCCCAGTTCAGTAGTTTCGAAACGTTTGTTTTTTATTTAAAGGTGACCACACAAACGAATATTTAAATTATATAATTTTCCTATTTATAAATATCCAGTCGATTCACAATCATTAGCAATTTGCCAAGCAAAACAGATGTTTTGCGGGCACCCACAAACGAAGAAAAAATTACTTATTCGTCACTATTTCTGATTTAATTGCCTTTATTGCATTTCGCACAAAGATAATCGAGTGTAATTCAACTCTTTGCAGTTCCGATAAAAGATAACAAAGTGATTATGGACATTTTGGACATTGATGAGGCCCTAAAGGACGATTCTTTTATGTAAGTGGACAGCGGCTGGCCACCTCTGGTCGGGATTTTTATCCAAATTTGCGTTCTAATTGCAGATTTCTTGAGGATAAAACCCACGACGATGTCTCAAATATATTGCAACAATGGAGAAACAACAATTGTTCAAGTAGTGATAATAATTCGGAGCAAGGTAAGGGGCGCCGCAAACCTACGCCTAGTTGCGTTGCGTGATTTTTCTTTCTTCTTTCCTCTGTTGCCTGGCGCTGGCTCGCTGCTATCCCCGCACACAACTGCCAACTGCCAACTGCTGCTGTTTGGGGGGAATAATTAATTTGTTTTTGTTTGATTTGTTGTGTGTGGATGCCACCGTTTTTGTCATATGTGTCTCTAATCAACGTTTTTTGCTTTTATTTCCAGCTTTCAAGTTGAACACAAGAACATTCACACGACCGAAGAGGAAAACGGCTCAAAACTTGGAGGCACAATTTGTAAGTGTTATTCTGAATCTGATTTGTGGGAAATGTAGAAATGGAGAAGGGAAAACTGGTTTGCATTAGCGGCACGGCGTGGCGGCTAGATAAGGTCAGTGCCACCCTTGTGCAAGAGTTGGTTTGGCTTAATGCGTTTCCATACAGTTAGTCACAGAAATCTGCATTCTGCAGAAGTCCAATACTCAAGTTTCGTATTTTATGAGAAGAGTCTCTGTTCGTACATAAAGGGGTTCGTTGAAGGCGATTATTCTAAGGAAAAGGACTGTAGACCGTTCTGTTGATAATTTTCCGGTTTATTTGGTAAAAAAAAATTTGTATTGTGTAGAAAACTGTTTGGAAAGTTATAAGTGACGGGAGAAATAGAATCCGTTGTAAGCGCATAGTATCTCATATTTCACAAATTCTTCGAATGCCTACACCTACTACTACAAAATGATAAATCCTGACGCCAAAGCTTCCATCTATCCAAAGAACTGTCCGAAGAACATGATCAAGGCCTTTAATCGACTCCTGCTTGGTCACACACTGCTCACACATGGACACCTCATCACCAGGAGGTGATGCAACTCCAATCAGACCCTTTCCACACACCATTTTATCTACGAATGCAACACTATCCATATCGCAATACGTAGTCTTTCTTCCCTCCTCAAACCTTCCTGACCTACTGTCTTGCCCTTCTGAAAAAAATGTTTAGAAAGAATGTACCCTCCTTTCATTTGTAAAACTTGAAAACAATATATAAGCCTTCATTCAAATGTTCTGCACGAGTGAATGCGGTGAACCCGATTTTTCATGACTTTTTCAAACAAATTGAACTATGTTATATGCCGGCAATTTCGCGTTCCTAAAGTCTGGCTTTTTGGCATAGACCACAGACTTGACATAGCCCCAAAGGCACTTAACCTCACGAAGGAGGCGGTCGTTTTGCATAAAATTCGCCACAAACTAGTCGAAGAGATGTCCAATTTGCGATCTCTTTTACACTTGCGGCTGCAGCCGCAATATACTCCGCACTCCTTGCGTTTCTTTGTCTTGTTGGCACGGGCACGTTATGAAGTGTATATGTTGACTCAAATTTGCCCATCAATCGTACAATTGTTCGTTTATCTGGATGAGTATGACGACGGAAAATTGCAGTCAGCACACGAAAAGTTCTCGCAATCGAACGCAAGCTTTGATGGAAAATTTGGGTAACTTGCAAACGTTGTTGAAGCTTCTACTTTTCCATGATTGAATAGCAAGTATAAACGAGTTGAAACTTGCAAACAAACTGAGCTAACTTCACACATAGCCGAGAGACCGTACTGGAAAAATGGGACATCCCAATTGAAAAACTCTCTTATTGTCTTACCACTTTACCGTTAAAAACTCCCTTGTTTAGGAGACATTATGTCTAGGTGGTTTCGGATATCCATGATGATTCATATAACTAGCTTACACGGCGGGCACTCCAATCATAAGCTTCATAATACTTTCTTCTTCGTTATAATAGTTTTGCAATCAATTTTTACGCTGCTATAGGGTCCGCACTGGGCTCAGGGTTCAAGGTTCGAATGCTAGAAAATACAAATGGCCCCACCTCTCGCAAACGTCTGATAAACATCAGAGTGGATTGCTGAAATGGGAAAGCTTCTCAAATGCGGCTCCCTTCTTCCATTTGTATCAATAATATTGTGCAATGGACACTCGACGAATGAGTGTGTGGGAATTTTTCCAAAAATAGATTCTGATTGAACTACCACGCGGACGGTTGTATTTTCAAGTCGTTCGATCAACTTTGAAGTGCTTAATTTTATTTATTAATTAAAGTCGTTTGCTATGGCATCAAGTATTGCCCGACATTTCCCAACAACTTCTGATGGATCGAGATGAATAAATATTTATTTACTTTAATCGGGTGTATGTAACCTATCGTGAGTCACTGTATGAAATTATGAGTGGAGTAGCCAACCGTATGCATGATGTTATCCATTTGGGTGAAGTGGAGATTTATTTCTGGAAGTTTAATGAACTTTGAATGCAAAACTCACTACCGTTGGATTGTTCCCATGGGTACTGCAGACACCTGATCTTCAGTCGGCAGCACGATCAACGGAAAGAGTGCATGCAGTAAGACATAGACGCGTTTTATTGGGGTCAACTGGAGGTACTTTAGTTTCCATTGTCTGCTAGGTATTCTCTGGTTATAACGTTTCGTCTTTAATTAGACAACATTCCAGATGTTTTCATTATGTAGATCGGATATGTATATCTTGTCTTGGGGCTTTGCTTCATCAGGCAAGTGACTTGGTGTCAATTTCTATCGCCGAGGTACAATAGATACTCGCAGGTTTCAATTGAGAGTAGACATACGGTGTGCCAGGTGTACCAGCTGTATAGTGAATCAGTAGTTTTTCTGAACTAAGTGACAGTGGTTCGTGCTTTGTGAATGGAAAGATCAAAAGAACTATTGGCTGCGTTAATCGAAGTCTTTCGCAACGGACCATGCTTGTGGAAGGTTGCGGTAAAGTTTTCCTTAGCGTTACACTATTTTCCCTTAAGACCATTATTGACCTTTTGTTGTGTTAAATCAGTCAGCTTTCATTTGTGTAATCTAACGACCCCCTTTTGTTTTGTTTTTATTTCTAGAATCCCGTCCCGCAGTCACAACAAAATGCCACCGCATTTCAGCCCAATTCACATCCGAATTCACATAATGTGAATCTGGAAATCGGTGGCCTAGTGACAACAATGCAAAAGAGCTTCCTTCAAGATACCTCACCTCCATCCTCAATATGTTCCTCTATGGATGTGTCAATGAATGGCATGAATTGTAGTCTCATCACATCCGCTGACTTCACCAATATAAATTTCCTTCAGTCGACACGAGGAGATGACCCTATGTCGGGGCTATTTTTCGATACAGAAAAAGCCACCGAAGATGGTTACACTCTCAGCGATATGATCCGTGATCGCAAGGCTCTAGAGTCGTTGACACTCTCGGGCGAAGGAACACTTATAAAAGATTCGAATATTGCTCAAATAGATGACATTTCGTTGATTAATAGTAAAACCACGTCCGCCTGTAGCACAATGAACAATTCGACAGATAGTATGGGTGAAAGTGCTGGTGGATGCTCAGATACATTTTCCAGTCGAACGTGCAATATTGCTGACAAAGAAGTGGAAGAGCAGAGGATCCCGGAGAGGAAACCCATTCTGAATGAGACATTTCCTAGTGGGAAAGAGCAAGTTGTTCCCAATACTGATGAAGATTTCATTGGGAACACAACCTTCAATTTGGTGGATAGTAGTATCATGTCGGTGCAACAAGTAGAGGAGGTCAAACCTTCAGTACTGAATGTAACAACAGTTAATGGTGTTCACAATGAAACCTTCCGGAAACCACTTCTCGAAGAAACAGTGTGTGTGAAACGATTTAATACCGCTGAAGTGGTGAACACAACGTTTGATTGTAGTGAACCAAAAATTCAATGTGAGACACCGGAGAACGCTGTGAAGCACTCCAAATACTATGAGCAGTCAACGCCGCAACAGAATACTTCCTATACGTCGATACGTCACAAACAGTCGTATACACCGTCAATTAAAGCCGCCGAGGTGAATATCTCGCCAATCGTCGGACTCACATCGAATAGAACATTGAATGAGACCTTTGACAAGCCTGAGAGTCATAACAATGTCGCCACAAATATCCTCAAAGAGCGAATTAACAATGAAACGTACTGTGAACCGCAACCGCTACAACGATTGCCATGCAATCGTAATGCGGACTACGAAGCCGAGGTGAATCTTGCCTTTGAGACAATGGAATTGCTGGAAAACATCAATCCGAACGAGACATTCAACAAAAGTCTGCTGGTTGGAACTCCATCTGTAGATGCAGCCGATGAAGATGCATTCGATACTCTATTGGATAAGTTCGGGAAGCTGGAACTGAATGAGGAGCAGATTAAGATGAGAAAGTCGCTGGATACGATTAAGAAAAGATTCACCTACGGGGTAATGGACAAGCCTGAGGCTAAGGAGAGTTCCTTGATCAGTAGTTCAGGTTTGTAGTTACTTAGGTTTCAACGAGAACAGGACTGATTTGTTTTCTTCTTTTTTTTTTAGAAATGGCTTCCAGTGGTCTATCCATGAACAATAGCGGAGGTAGCGACCGCCTACTTAGTCGGCGAAGTCGCCTCTACGATGACATTAACATAACGAAATCGTTGAAAAGCTCACCTAGTAGCTCAATAAATTCCATTTCATTTGTAAAAGAGACTGAAGCAGGAGAAGCAGAAGAAACTCACAGAAAGACTGATGAGCAACAGTGCACCTATACGACTGAGTTAAATGAATTTACACAACTCGAAGAGAGAACGGCACGCAATAGCAAACTGGAGAAACGTGATCGTGATCGTTTCAAAACAATTCGAATATTCAAACGACACGATGATGGAACAAATGAACTGAATGTGCCTTGTATCGATGGAGAGTCTGAACATCTACCATCTACAGAGGAAGAAGAAACGCCGCAACCAGAAGACTCACCAACGGAGCGTGTTTCACGAAGAGATAACACACCGCCGGTGGTCTTTAACAACAACAAGGCGGAGGTGGAAAGCAATAACTATGCGACATTCAAGAAACCGAGAGATAAGGTGCGCAAATTTGGTGGATTTGGATCTGGAGTCAGCAATGATCAACTGAATAGACCGATAATCCCGCCGCCGGTAGAGAAACCAACCGAACAGAGGAGCTTGTCTCGTCCACGTTACCTAAGCGGTCTGCAAAAGTTCAGTGCGACAAGCAAAGCCATCTCAGCTGGAGATCTAGAGAAGACAAAAGGCGACGGAGAGAATTTCAATAAGACACAACCAAGCACAGTGACGGCGGATTTGAAGAGTCCCATGGGCATTAAATCAAAGTCCTTTCACAATTTATCGAGTAATTTTGGATATGGTGCAACAAAGGGGGCACCGTCGCCAGTAGGGGTGCGCAAATCAACTACGGCGGGGAATGTTTTAACAGAGAAACAGGTATTTTTCGAAATTTTGAGTCTAGAATGTCGATTGGAATTGATTGAATTTGTTGCAGGGCAAAGTAAACACAACACGAACGACTTCACGAATGAGTGCCGCTCCGGCATTAACGAATCTGAAGCAACCGCACTCCAAAGTGGAGGTAAGCACTTCAAAGTGATGCAAAGGGGTACATGTTTCAAAGAAATTATCTATTTTGCTTTGCAGAAGTCCGATGAGGCAGTATTCAAAACACCAGGTCTAGTTTCTGGCTTACGTGCGCCGTCAGCTAAGCGAACTGGACTCATACGACCATCGTCGGGCTACTATAGTTTCGGCGTGGCAAAGGTAGAGGCTACGAATGCTGCGGATTTAGATGCTGGGAGACATTCACCAACAGATGTAAGTAGGCTTCTTCTTATTGGTTATGGGTATTGCGGAAGCATCATACAACAGAAGGTTTGACGTATTGCAACGCTCACATTGATAATTTGTGGAAAAATGATCGTAGGCTCTTATATTAAAAATCGTACCCCGCATCGCCCATTCGAGACTTGCTACTTGCTGCAAAAGAAAACTATCCACTCTTGTTCAAGAGACGCACAGTAAAAATCCAAGACCCCTTGTTTGTGTGTTACAAGTTATACTAGTTTGAATCTGACGGACCTTAACTCAAGACGCTAAATAGCTGTCTGAGTGAAAATGTACACCTTCCGTGCTATACAGCTTTCTTTAGTAGTTGTTTCTGCTTCGATAATATTGTTGTAGCAGAGGTTGACGATCTTTGGTCGAGGTGTTGTTCTGGAATTGCTCCGGTGCGTAGAACCGAAGCTCCGCTTCGATAAAGTCTATGACTGAGTCTGTAAAAAAAAAAGCCGCCAGTGTTGATGCTAAGCGATAGGTCCATTCCCAGTGCTTAGCAATACACCACTGACTCAGCTAGCTCATACGGTAGAGTGTTAGGAATTTATTCTCAGGCCTCACGTTGGGCGCCATTTTAATTTAATCCTTTCCGCAGGAAATTTCATTATAAATGAACATCACTTACTTAGGTGGCTCTACAGTTCGGGGAGAACCTGTGTCTCAACCAACAATTCTCTCCATTTAGCTCGGTTCTGGTTCTTAGCTAATTACCTCCCGTTGCACACTCTAAGTTGGCGGACTTGTACGCGCCACCTTCGGCGAGGAGGGTGTCTACTGCGCCGTCCCTCCGGATTAGATTCCAAGGCTCTACGGACCGGAGCGTTGATGTCCATCCGCTCTACATGTCCTAACCATTTCAAACGTTCAATACGCAGTTGTTTGACAAGGTCGATGTCGCTGTATAACTCGTATAGTTCGTTGTTTAATTTTCCTTCTTCAAAACCCATCAACGCAATGAAATGAACATCAACTCATTTATTTATTAAATCTTATATGCATGTCGCTAAAATCATTATGACAACTGGCTACCGTGTTTAGCTAGCTCGGTGCAGGTGAATCGTCAGGCGGGTAATCTCCACTTCGCATTGTTCAGGCCCCACGTTGGGCGCCATTTTAATTTAATAATTTATTAAGAATTGTAGTCTGGTACTTTGCTTCATCGAATCTTATACTTATTTGTTAGCCTCTAGGATGTGCAATTTGATTTATTTACAAAAACCCTCTGTATGATTGAAAATCTTTTACTTTCAGAGTATGTCTTCAGCGAGTTCCCGCGGCAGTTCAACTGGTAAGCCCTTCACCAATGGCATTGGTTCAACACACGTGCCTGAACCATCATTAATGCCACCGCCACCATCATCAATACAATCGCCAGCAACAAAATCAACGGGTATTCCCAAACCATCCGGTCTGCGACCACCTTCCAACATAAAAAGAAGTGGGCTTCCGCGACCGGCAAGTATTGTTAGGCGATAGTTAAGGTAAAAAAGAACAAAAAAAAAAACATTTAATTGAAGCAACAATACAAAAGTAATAAACAATATTAAATGAAGTATAGTAACTAACACTGTTATAATACAAATATATATATAAACAAAATATTTTTTTGTAATCAAAAACAAAAGAAGAGTTATGAAAAGTGAAGAAACACATACTAACGTCTAAGAAAGTAAAGAAAAGAAAAAAAGCCTCCAAACAATTTCTGTGTATATGTATTAATTTGTTTTTCTTTTTTGTCAAAGAGAATCGCGCCTTAAATGATGGTTTGCTAAGTTTTTCATCCAGAGAAACACCCACAACAATCCCCATCATATGCATACAATACACAACAAAAGCAAAACCATGGTTACTAAAATACGAGTACATATGTATAACATTATGATTAGTTTTTCTCATTAGCTTTTAAAGTTTGTGTCTACATTTTCATTTGCTGTTTTTGCTGAAGAGTCTTTTTCGCGAGAAACGAAATTCAAACCAATACTCATTCACTCCCCGCACATAAGCTCTCTATTTCGTTGTGGCCCTTTCCTTCGATTATCAACGATCGCATAACATTTGTGTTACGTCAGTTCGATAATATCAAAATCATCCTAACATGTCAATTCATATATCTTACTCTCATATGTATGAATCAAGTGGAAATTTCGATTTCTTCGCAACAGATTTCATGGAGAGATTTGGTTGATTTCTTCGCATTTTTTTTTTAGGCATTTACGTTCGTTTTCCGACACTCTCTCTTCAGTAACTGCTACCTGTCGCTTATGAGATTTTCTCCAATCTTCAAGAATTTATATATGTAATATATTTTAGATAATTTATTTATAAGTGGAATATATTTATACATCTAAAATAGATTTGTTTAATTTAGTTGTTTAATTCATATATCGAATTTGCTGTTTCTCTGTTTTTATGTTTCTCTTTTATATATACATACCTACATATAGCTACTTGATTTGTCTTATTATTGTCATTAAACAAAAACAATTGCTTGTACTGAGATACATTATACATACATATACCCTATACATATATATATATATTAATAAAGATTTGATTTCATTTCGATACACTTTTGAGTTGAAATACTTGTTTCTTTTATTTGTACGGAAACTAGAAGTTGTTTATCATCGTTGCATGATTACCCTACGTTGGGCGCCATTTTTTAAACACTGCGACCATTATTCGTCGTAAACACCAAAAATATCTAAGGCATTACCCAGGAGTGGAATCCTCTAAGGTGATAATTGATTGTTGACGATCACAATCATCCCTTTTGTTCTCTCTAAGGTCTGACTTTGTGATCGTTTTACGGAGAGCTAACAGAGTTTGATCATCAATTTTGACTGTCAAAAGTGTGACTATCAACTATCACCTTAGAGGATACAACTCCAGGGTTAATATTACTAACTATTTGGGTTCTAAAATTAGTTTCAGTCACATGAACATATGAATCAATATAACCAGATCCACAATCTTAGAAAAGATTGACTATGAGATCCCTATATACGAAAAGTGTTCGAAATTTTAAGATAATTGAACCAATGTATCACGCAACAATAAGATCGCTCTGAATGTATTACCAAAGGCAGCATCATTTTCCAACGATACCTCTAAGCAGTGGGCTAATTATGCAGCATAACTTGCGATTCATTCCTTTCGCTTCGCGGCGATGATGGCAACTATGCACAACAATCGCTTGGAATATCAACTTTCCAAAATATTTCTATATTTCTCGTCATATTTCCACAAACATTTCCATTCATCTGTCAAAGTGTCATGCAAAGAATATACTTTGTTTGAGAAATTTGCTAAAACACAAGTGGATAATTAGAACAATGTTTTCACAAGTGCTTACTTAAATAAATATTTGTTTTTCTGCTCTAAATACAATAAAAGTATCAGGAATCACTCTTTTTTGCTGTTTTTCATTTATTTACATTTTCAGCTGAACATCCACATCCAACCACCCTTGCGCCATCAAAATATCCATCGCATTTGCAGTCGATCGAATGGAGTTTGCATTTACACAGTTGCGCGAATGTAGTAGAGCGAAGTGCAATAGTGTTCGCCAGCGAATTGCGTGTTGCCAAAATGCGATTTCGCATAAAAATGCGTTTCGCGGCGAAGCGGTCCCAGAATTTCTTCAAAATAACGATACAAGAGAAACATACTTTATACGGCCCGTAATTGGACAGAAAAAAGCATTTATTCGCACGGACAACCTTGGCATCTTGGTGGGGATCAAGAGCGCGACAATTAAAGTCCCTAGAGTCCATTAGCGGCCTTTACACGGAAGCGCTTCACCACATGATTGTAGTGTACGCGCCGGAGTGTGGTAAAGAACGAGTGAAATACCGCCCGCCAGGAACGTGGTATCAAGATTTCGTTACAAAGTCTTTCACTCGCGAAATTATGCGTTCTTGGAGCGTACACTCCAGGAGTTTGTGTCTAATGGGCAATCGCGCGCGAAATACCCCGAGAAACTGGAACATGTTGGAGTGTACAACAAATCAACAGTTTTCGCTGGAACGTACGGTAGAATTTACCACTTTTACTACCGCGCTCAATCACGTGGCAAAGAGTTGTACTAATAACGAAGAGCGCGCGCCATCGCTCGGTACTGAGCACACGCGCATTCCGTTGCACAACTCGTGCCACTACACGTGCACTCTTTAGCGCGCGAAATCACGCATTCCACGTTTTCGCGCGGTAAAGAACGTACGTGTGGGGGAACCTATTAGGAGCAATCTACACAGCCAAATTATTCTAGCCTGGGTACCAGGCCACACAGCAATCCCAGGAAGTGAGGCTGCCGATTTAGCAGCGAAAGAAACTTCTAAACTGCCACTTATTTTTGGAACGCCTTACTTGTTCACCTAACGCGAAGCATATGCCTAACAGTCCAATGCGAAGAAATTGAAGAATTTTGGAAAAATAGTAATACTTTTCTCCGAACCCATCATCCGCAAAGTACTCACATTCCATATAACAGCCGGTTCACAAGAGAAGAGTGTATAAAACTGTTTCGCATAAGAGTCGGGAAAAACCTATTTAGCAGTAGGCACTTGTTCAACCAGGAAGCGGCAGAACAATGTCAAGAATGTGAAACAGTGCTCTCCGTATGGCACATATTTGTGGGCTGCCCAAGGTCTAGTCACATTCAAGATCCAACAGAAGTAGGAATAAAGCTGATCGATCTCCTAAACCCAGCAGATGGTCAGTCAATAAAGAATATCAAAACTGCAACATCCTCTCATAACAAATTTCACAATATTTAAAACTTACATTAATTATATATACATATGTACATGCCTATAGATATCGTAATCAATTCTTAATTTAAAAATAAATTGTAAATAAAGCTTAGCTCTGACAATTATCGTACAAAGACGGCATCATATGGCCTTTGTAGCCCGAACGCCTTTCTGTATAGAGTTTATAAATTTACTTTGTAAACTTCATGAAAATAAAAAAAATAAATACTTTATACGGATGGGTCGAAAACAGGAGTGGAATCCTCTAAGGTGATAATTAATAGTCACACTTTTGACAGTCAAAATTGATGATCACACTTTGTTAGCTCTCCGTAAAACGATCGCAAAGTCACACAAAAACGATCGCAAAAAGGTGATGATCACGCTGATGGTCACCTTAGAGAGAGCAAAAGGGATGATTGTGATCGTTAACAATCAACTATCGCCTTAGAGGATTCCACTCCAGAATCTGGAATTACATTTTCTGTTGTCAATGACATTAATTACCTACTTGCTTAAATCATTGCACCCCTCGAGTGGCATTCAGCGTCAACAACGCCTGCGCCCCATCTTGTTCGGAGTTCTGCACCGCCTTTGAGCTGCCTCCAACTTATTCCCAAACACCTTGATTTCTTCTCGACTGTCCTGCGACCCACTGTTATGGCTGGCTGGGTAAGCGTATTCCACTGCATGGCGTATTTTGTAATGGAGATGACGTCGCGCCGTAGGGTGTGTCCAATCCACTGCCACTCTCTCATTCGCACAGTTCTTGGCCCGTTCTCAGATAAAGTTGTTCGTTGGAGATGCGATTGGTCCAAAAGATCCTCAAGATGATTCTTAAACATCTGTTTACGAAGGTTTGCAGCTTGCGTGTGATAGTGGTATCCACCTTCCAGGTACTGCACCCATAGCAGCAGTATTTATTCTACGTTCGAGCGGAACAACCGCAGCTTGCTTCTTAAGCTGCGAACATTGCTCTTCAGAATTTCGATACAATGGAAGACTATTATTCTAAGGACTGTTAATCTATTTTTGTTCGATTTTCTCTGCTAAGGCTACATCTAATCTTCAAGCCGAGTTATTAGCTGACAACAAAACGACTATAATCTGTACCGACAGCCTGTCAGCAATAGCAGCTATAAAACACAATATACATATTATTCAATCCATCCGTGATCAATTAATTGCCAATGGAAACCAATTAAAAACTCATTTGGATAACCGGTCACGTAGGAATAAAAGGGAATAAGGTTGCGGACAGGGCGGCCTAGGTTGCGGCAACAAAACCTTTCCTCACTCGCTGGACCTTCAGCAAAAAAGAGATACAAATAAAAACGCAACGCTTCTAGGACGACAGAATAAGGGAAATGTGGAACGAATACAGCCACTCTTTCGCAACAATCAACCCTGTTGGCCAAACAGCTATTTATCCAATTGACTGTAACAAAAAAGCTATTATCCGACTCCGATTAGAACACACAATCCTCACCCACAGTCACCTCCTCACCGAAAATAGTCCTTCTTTGTTACATCAAACAAATACTATCCATCAAACATTTAGTATATGAATGCAGCACCATTCAAGTTAAATTAAAAAAAAAAAACTTTTCTAAATCAACTTTAGTCGGCTTCTTCAATGTTCCCTCCATACCTCACCATATCTCACCAAAAATGGGATAGATCCCTACAAAGTGCTGCATATTTTCTCTCTCCTGAGATAACATAAACTACACTCTGTGTTTCGCTTGGCAGTATGCGGGACGTAGTTTGTTTAGATGCATTATCTCGCTTCTGACTTTGAAAAGCAAAGAAATACTATCCGGAGTGTAACTACCGAAGTAGTTTTGACTCCGAGGTCATGTTGGACTATCTTTGTAAACTTAAGAAAGCTAGTCTTTTCGAATTCACCCAGTAGTCACAAAAGAATTTCTCCAAGACTCCACGCCGGCCACCTTCTTTGAGTATAAGTGGTACATTGTGTTAAAAACCCAGATTTGAGTATTTCTCGAAGAACTGCAGTTTCCGTTGAAGAATGTGCGTTGTAATCATATCGGACAGTCGGTAACTTGGAAGTGAAATTATTTTCTTTATATAGTTGAAGTGCATCCTAAGTGTAAATATGTATAACGGACGATCCCCGATCGGGGTGTAACATCTAGGTAGGGGTGTTTTCTGGTAGTCTGAATATTTTTTTAATGAAGTACATCAGCAACTTGTTCACCTCTTCATACTGAATAGATACCCAAACCTGAGCCACTTAACACATTATTAACCTCATTGCAGCCTCAAAAAGTTTATATTTTGCACTAGGGGCTACATTTTTCTTTCCCAAGATTCCTCTCCAATTGCAGTTAATGGCCGTTTTGACTTTCTTCAGTTTCTCTTGAAGATGTTCTCGGAACGATAGCTTTGGCGTGATGATGACACCAGGGTACCTATATACCTCGCTTTTCCAGGTAATTATTTCATTTCTTGCGTACTTCCCTGTCCCGTTTCGAAGAATCATTATTTTGGATTTGCTTGAATTTTTTTTAAGATTCCACAAGCAGCAGCACAGCTGCAATCTGTATATCATCATTTGCAATATCTGTGGGGTCTCACATCATCCACATACAGGAGCATTTTGTGGATTCGTCAGCCCGACGAACATGATGCAACCTGGCAAGTACTCGTATGTTGTGAGGTCATCTAAAAAGAGCGAGAAGAGTAGAGCGCCTGTTAAACTCTCATTTTCGTCTGAAAGCAAGCGGATCCTTTATTTCCATTCCAGACTGAGGTTTTGTTTTCTTCATAAAGGCTTTGGATTACTTTGAGCATCTTTGTTGGCAATCCCATCGGGTATCAAAAAAAAAGCAGCTCTTCAAGCAATACGAATACATAGCGGAACAAGCTGGTTCAATGATTAAATTGAGCTGGCGCATGGCTGTGGAGTCGAACTGACTTTCAATGGCAGCGGGAGTTGGAAATCTGAGTTGTATCAGCTAATCTCGATACAAGAAAGGTTTCGGTTCTTAGATGAAGCATTCGGTTCACTGCACAAGACTATCTACAGCCGTTTAAATCACAACTTCCAGCCTTATTATTTCCGTGATGAGTACAGTGTCGACGAAATATCAATGGTGCTGAACCTTCGGGGAGAACTTCTTAAGCTTAACTTCATACCGCATAGGAATGATTTACCCCTACATTGCAGCCTATGCAATCTACAGGAGAGGGAGGACATTTTTCATTTCCTTGGCAAATGCCCAATTTTACGAGAAACAACGAGCAGGCATGTTCTTAACAGCGACTTTTTGACGGAGGAACAAGCATTATACCTCCTGGATGAAATTGATGTTTCCAAACTGTTCCGGTATTGTAAAAGAGAACTTGCGTATCGCGAGACGTTAATGAATGAAAGCTTTAAAATTCGAAAAACCAATATTCGTATTTGTTAGGCTTAGGCCCAATGCACACAGAGCAACTGGAAAAAAACTAAACCGGTTGGCAACTCGAGTTACAGACCAGTTACGGACTCAGCGCTGACTTGACTCCATACACGAGGAAACTCATCACCAATCAAAATCTCTAGTTCGTTCAGTGTCGTCATGGATACCGGGCGTGAAGTGTCTTCGGAGGACTCGAGCGATGATGAAACCATCATGTTGTATTACTATCTCAGGAGGAGAAGAATAGTAAGAAGGTTTTGGGTACATCCATACCTTGGAAACAATTTTCAGAACCGCATTGGGCCTTAGACTAAATCATTGAATTGCGTACTTTGAATGAATAAGAAATTGCTAATCGGGCAGATAGCAAGCCCATGCTTACTGATTTTTGTACTTAACTAATGCCACTATAATAATGTGTACTTAAAGAAAATCAATTTTTCTATCGATAGAGTCGAAAGGAGTACTCAATATTGAGACTAAAATACAATGTGTCTGCAAAGGCGGCAGACTATGTATGCCTAGCCTAGTATGTAATTACATACATGTGTTGTTTTTGCAACCCTTCTAGACATTGCTCGACGACAGTAAGAATAAAGAAATTGGTTTGGAACGTGCACCATAAAGGTGATTTGTCTAAGCATCTGTCCTAATATAGTTGCTTCTACAGACCCTTAATATAGTTTCTAATTCCAGATTATGGGGTATTTTTTGCATGCACGAATGGCAATCTCCTTTATTGCACTGTAAACTATTCTGTAACACGTGCATACAACGATAAAGTTAAATGCCTGAGAATTCCCCAGGAAATTAATAAAATATTTCACAATTGACAAAGCGTGACTTATTTCTATTTAACGTTTTTTTTTTTTTTTCGAAGTCGTTCATATCTATCACGGTTTTGCAATTTATTTTTAATTTGAATAATGAATGGTGATTTGGGCTTTTAGAAAACAATTAAGATAAAGATAATTAGGGTGGCAATGGCATAATAGATAGTCTGCTTGTTACTGCTAGGAACAGGGAAATAAAAGTAAGTAAAAGTAGATACGGGTCGACTTCCACCCCTATTAAGAGGAATGAATAAAAAACCACTGAGCCAGAGGAAAGGAGGAGAATTCTAAAAGGGACCAAACTGGTGGTCTGTTCGATATCCCTCTATCTCCTCTTTTGAAAGATACGGGTTTTATTTATAATATGGATGTAATATAGTTATACAGATAATACAAGTATATTAAACATACATATGTACAGTACATACATACATTTTCAATGACCCGCTAATCCTTTATTAGGGTCGCTGGGGTAGGATGCTCAGGTGAACCATCCATCCTTCTCGATCCTCCGCCATGGACTCCAACTCATCAAGAGGAATCCCTAGACGGCTCTAGGAGAGATGTCGAACTTGATCCAACCATCTATTTCTAGGCCTACCGGAGGAGTCGCCTACCTGATGGCATGGCAATTACCGCACGTCTTGAAAGGCGGTCTGGGGGCATACGCACTACATGAACAAACCATTGAAGAATGGATCGTTCCGTTCGGAGAAGTAGCTGCTCAGCATTGAGCGCCTCTCGTACTCTGGTGTTGCGCATTCGATCCCTACGAGTTATTCCAGCAACACCACGAAGGAACCTCATTCCGGCAGCTTGTATCCGCGTTCTTATTCTTTCGGTCACTACCCAAATTTCATCACATTAAACATATTTAACAATAATATATACTTGATATAGAACTATTTCTTCTTCTCCTTCCTATTATATTTCGGCGAGGCTGTGCTCCGAAAACAAGGGATCATAACCCTCCTACTTCACCGCATTTTTACTGATCCGCATGTGGGGTTCGCCTCTTAAAAGTGCCCGGGCCTAGCTTTTCGCAACCACTCGTGTTGTGTGTGTTATATTTTCCACACGAATGGATGGACGAACAGTTTAGTGCTGTATCCGAAGGGGCAATTTGTTTTGAGAAGCTTTCTCGTGACAACAATACTCTCGGATGTTTGTCAGACGTTCGCGAGAGCTGGAACCGTGAAAAAACTTGTTGGTGTTTTCTGGGATTTGAACTTGGAACCTCACGCGCAGTGATCCGACACACTAACTACTTGCGCCACGGCGCTCATTTTAGAACAATATAGGATATTCATAAATAAGGCATAAAACATAAAAGATTATATTTGGTGTGAAAGAACGAGATTGAGGCTAGTTAGCGAGAGAAGCGCATCAGGTGATATCGTGGATATCGTTGAGGTTCACATTGCATGGAGAAGTGGCAGCTAGAAGTGATGTTTGGCGGGGTTCCCCACTAGATGTTGTTGGTCCCCATTTAAACAGAGAATCCCTACAACGACCATGCTGAGTCCTTATTTTATTGCCTTGTGTCCACGTATGTCTAGATAGGTTGAAGCCTGTTACGCGAGTGGTAACCTCGATGTTAATGCTGATATTTGGTCTGTTTTCAAATACGTTTCCAATAAAAGTTGTTAAGGCGAGAGCGCCTGGTCGTCTATTGTAAATAGAATCGAGGTACCCATGAACAAAGTCATCCGCGTGGAACAAGCTGGATTTCAAAAAGGTCATAGCTGTACTGACTAGGTGCTCGCCTTAACAACTTTTATTGAAAGATACAGGTTAAATTGCCCACTGGTCTTATCTAAAAAAGATATTCAAAAGCGCACCGAACAAACGTCTATACTCCAAAGCAAAGTAACATCCAAGCTTGAGATGGTATACGAACGCACGTTGGGCGCCATTTAAGAAAAGTGTTCGACTAAATGGCATATGTGTCGGTAGTCGAACCCTTTAAGGTATACCGTATACCGTGTATCTGCATGTTGAATAAAACGAGAATAAAGATGGATCAAAGAAACACTCGTCATTTACGTTTTTTTTTAACCAAAATTTATATTTGAAAATGGAAAAACAATCTTTTATACAATCGGCACCATCGGTACCGTTCTCACAACAAATAAATGATCATTTTGCCGTAAAGACAAGTTTCAGTAAAGAAAAAAATATGAAGTCGGTATAAAAAGGAATTCTTGTTGTTAGTCGGTAAAAGAAATGTATCTCCAGTTAAAGATCGTTGCTAGCGTTTGGGTTAAACTGTGAATGTAGTGTTTGTCAATTTAGTCACGTCATCTAACCATGCGTTGGCTGTTGATGAGCTGGAATTTGTTGCTGCTGCTGCTGTTGTTGTTGAACGGGAGCTTGCTGCTGTGGAATGGCCTGTTGTTGCTGCTGTTGTACAGGGACAGCTTGTTGAACTGGAGCAGCCTGTTGAACTGGAACAGCCTGTTGAACTGGAACAGCTTGTTGAACTGGAACAGCTTGTTGAACTGGAACGGCTGGTTGGGCTGGTGCAGCTTGTTGGACCGGTACAGCTTGCTGAACTGGAGCTGCTTGCTGAACGGGAGCTGCTTGCTGAACTGGAGCCGCTTGCTGTGAGGGTACTTGCTGCTGTTGCTGCACTGGTGGAAGCTGCTGTTGATAGTTCTGTTGTGGATTTTGTTGTTGTTGCTGCACAGGCACCTGATGCTGCTGCTGTTGAGGTGGATACTGCTGCTGTTGCTGTTGATATTGTTGATACTGTTGGTACTGTTGCTGTTGCTGCTGTTGGTATTGCTGCTGTTGCTGTTGCACCTGTTGATAGACCTGATTTTGATGCAACTGCACAGGTTTTCCAGCCTGTTGGTACTGCTGCTGCTGATGCTGCACGGCTTCTGGGTGATATTGTTGAGGAGGTTGTCCTTGATAGTGCATTTGCTGTTGTTGCCCTCCATATCCTTGTTGAGGATGACCTTGTCGAGGATGACCTTGTTGATACACGCTATTGGCATCTGGATAATAGCCATTTGGCATATTTGGATGCGGTGGAAGCTGCAATGGAAACCAAATGTTTTTATACGAATTTAACTGTTTAGTCTATAGAACTTACCAATCCCTGTGCAATCATACGCTGTACCTCCTCTTGACGCCTTCGCTCGAACTCTAAGTACTCATCATGAGTATACTGCGGCTCATTGTCGACTGTATCCCAACCGGGGTCAGTTTGGAATTCGTCTCTTTTAGTTTGGTCGATGAATTCCTGGAAACTTATCAACCCATCGTGGTTGACGTCAGTTTCTCTAAAGACATGTTCCCGCATACGTTCCATTTCCTCGGCACGCTCACGCATATCGTCCTCGGGTAAGCCAGACTGGTATACTTTGTCTAGTTCCTTAACAAATAGTGCCTTCACTTCATTTTCGTCCCATACTCCGTTGCTGTCCACATCTAGAAGCAGATTTTTTCATTTTTTTTTTAATTCTCTACCACTTCGAATTTTCTCTTTAAAACTTTTAAGAGCTCACTGATGGAGTGAAAGGATAATATCGAGGAGGTTAAGCTGTTTCAAGTTGGTGGTGGACGGTTAAAATTCAATGCTTTTGAGTTACCGGTGCCGCCGATAACAGGCGGTAACGATACAAATACAAATATTTGGCGCAACAGCTCTTTAAAGTGCCAGGGCCTAAGCTTCTCGCAACCACTCATGTTGTGTGCGTTATATTTTTCACACGAATGGAAGGGACCTACAGTTTAATGCCGAATCCGAACGGCGATTTGAGAAGCTTTTTCGTGACAGCAATACTCTCGGATGTTTGTCAGACGCTCGCGAGAGGTGGGACCGTGAAAAAACTTTTTGGTATTTTCTGGGATTCGAACTTGGAACCCCATGCGCAGTGATCCGACACACTAACCACTTACGCCACGGCGCCCACGATGGTACATGTGTATTGCGATTGAACAGACAGAAAAGTGTTCGAATCTAACCCAGAGGGACGACGCAGTAGCGGGCCTCCCCGCCGTAAGTGGCGCACACAAGTTCAAGGAGACCTCGACCAACTTGAAGTGCACAACTGGAGGCAATTAGCTAAAGACCGAGCTAAATGGAGAAGCTTGTAGGTTGAGGCCCAGGTTAACCCCGAACTATAGCACCGCCTAACTAAGTAAGCAAGACAGACGGGTGGAACAGAACTACATACTTCCTCCGATACTTGACCTTAAACATGATCAAGTAAATTCAAGGTTAATGCGAGTATTCCCTACCAAATACACGAGCTTTTTGGATTCTAGCCACGTCTCAGTGTAGAATACATCTGTCGCCACCTTTCGCCACATCATCAATGTACTGATTCTAGTGTCGTATGTCGTTAGTAAGCAGTCAAAAGTACTGTCGCTCACGTCGGTATGGATTGGATTGTAAGTAACAGAGAGAAGGCCATCGATGAATATCAGAAACAATGGCAGAAGTATCAGCATCAGCATTGCCTGAGAAGGGGAAAGAAGTGCATACATCCAACCACTTGAACTTGTATTGATCAGTTACTGAAAATATTAGCGACATTGCCTTACTCAATGCTTTAGATATAACAGGAGTGACTAGTTGGCATTCCCCGCGATGAGGAAAATTCTTTTTTTTTCTCGATGGGTAAACCGCATGAATAGCAAACACTTCAAAGCTATGGGTCGGTAGTTAGAAGGGATTTTGTCGCTTTTTATAGGAACTGTCTGCGTGTGTGCAAGAGTGCACTAGTGGAGCACCTTTGTTGCTGTTCAGGTCTTTAGTGACTCGAACTACTGATAATCTTAAGTAAATGTTCGCTCAACTTACCATGCAACATGAAGAACGTCTTCGGATTGAAGTCTCCCTTGTCTAGATGATCTTGTTTCTCCCACACCTCCTCCAGCTGAGCCTTGTTTCCTGGATGATGGACCTTCTGGTGTTGGTTGTGCTTCTCCTTCTTTTTCTTCAGATCATCTTCGAACTTCTTCTTATGGTCCTCGTCCATTTCCTTTAGTACCGCCTGCTTCTCGAACTCCTTCTGCAACTCGTACTGCTTGAATTCTTCACGCCTCTTCTTATCAGCCTCAGCCAGGTCCTCTGACGTCTTCAAGATCAACCTCTTCAGATCGTCAATCTCGAACGTATGCTCATTCCCATGGTCCAAGTGCTGTGGGATTTTCATGTGTTCCCTGTCAATTTCGTTGGTCAGTTCGTACTGCTTACTGGCCAGCGTACGCAATCGGTCAATCTCGCGACGCTTGATCTCGTCAAGCTTCGAGCGAACATTGTGATTCACATAGTCCAGCTCCTGGGCAATCTTGCCGCTCTACAAATGTCGGCTATTAGCAAAAAAATTGTGAAACATGCTCCCCACACTTACTCTTATGTCAGCTTCTGGTGCCTTATCGAGTTTCTTGCGAAACTCGGGGTCACTTTCAAGTGCCTCCACCACTTCTTTCAGATACCGCTCGTACTCCAGCACCGACTGAAAGCAGATGACCAAAATTGGCACAGAATTTCACAATAGTGCGATTTGGCAAGGCTCACCTCTAGTTCGGCACCTGTTGGCTTCTCCGGAAGGTCTTGCTTCTCGTCTTTCCTGTTCTTCGTCACTGGCAGCGCTGCAACCAGCGCTACTGCGACTGCAAGTAACAGAATATTGCTTGCGAGATGCATTGTGCGTTTTCAATTGCTCTACACGTCCAATGATCTTCTAATAACTGGTTAAACGTACGAAATATGTTCAAAAAAATTTATTTATTCAAGAAAGTGGGGACTTACGACTGACGTGTCTACTTGAGAAGGTCTTGGAACTATTTACCCAACTGTCATTGGAGTTTGTTTTGGGCTTATTTACTTAGGAGTGATGCCAAGTTTTGTTTGTAGAACGTAAGTGACGCTGCTACTGTATTGGAGTTGGTAGGTTCCGGTTCGTTGGGTTATGATTTAAAAAACATACCAGTTATAAATAGATATAAATAATACCTTTTCTGCGCAACTGGATGATGAGTTTTTACTAAGAACCACTCCAAGGCTAAAAAAAAACCTCATTGAGGGGGATGCGCTATCATGATATTTCTTTAGTTTCATTTTTGTGTGGGAGCCGTGACGTAAGTGGTTAGTGTGTGGACCACTGCGCGTGAGGTTCCAGGTTCGAATCCCAGAAAACACCAAAAAGTTTTTTCACTCTCGCGAAAGTCTGACAAACATTCGAGAGTATTGTTTGCTCGAAAAAGCTTCTCAAACCAAATTGCCCTTCGGATACAGCATTAAACTGTAGGTGCCTTCCATTTGTGTGAAGAGATATAACGCACACAACACGAGTGGTTGCGAGAAGCTAGGTCCAGGCACTGGGAAGAGCTATTGTTATAAATAGTTATGTTTTTTATTTTATTTTTTATTTTTTAGCATTTAGTAAGAGTGTTTCTGTACATTCGGCACGAGCGAAATTTGACTTTATCCAAATATTGTACAGCAAAGATCTGTAAAAACTTTTTGACATGAAAACGTCAGGTGTGGAGAGGCAATCACGTCTAAATGAGGAACAGTTTCTGTCGAAATAGATAGACATAGCGCCACCATAGTGGTCTGGTTTTAATGAGGAAGAAGAAATTTGTGCCCGTACCGCTACGAAATTCGTGGCAGCCGGATGCCGCGAATTGCGCGTGCCAAGTGAACCCAGGATTTTTTGGTTTTCTAGATTCGACACGTGTTCATGAACGAGGTCATATCTCAGAGACTAATTATCTGATCCCAGCATTCTATATGCTGTTTTGAAATATATAACTCACTCTGGGCTCGAGTGGTATATGAATGCAAAGTACAGAGAGAACCAATATCGGACGCAAGTGAATAGAGCACAAAATTTCAAGGAGAATGGCTTCGAAAACGCAAGATCCAAACCCGAAACTAACGCGCAGTACTGCTGCGGATATAGGTAATACAAGAGCGCTCGAACAACTTATTCGTTACTGTTGAGATGGAGACTGCAATGGTGGTCGACTCAGACCGATCATATCCACTTGGCATACCCAATACGATGGTGGGAGTCCAAAATTGACCCTGCACTGGGGCCGATTACTTAAAAAAATTATTTCCATTTCATTTTACTATACACGATTGATGTTTTCGAGAAATTTACTCCGACAACAGATTATTTTGTAGGAAATTTTGAAAAATAAGCATTTTCTTAATTGGGCGCTAACAAAATGCAGAAGATATGTCCACCATCCATGCGAATACTAAAAGTTTGGGCCAATAAAACCTTCGCTCCACTCGAACAGGGTACGGGACCTTACTTGGAATATATTTGGATATTATATATAGATATTATGACCAGTAAACGCCCGGAAACTGACCAGATCACTTTTAGCACACTTATGCCTGAAACAGATGCTCAGCAAAGCTGCTTTGAGTGATGCATGCGAAACAGACGTGCAGTAAAATGTCGGCATTTCATGGCATTAGTTTGCTGTCATTCTCACTTAAATGAAACGTTAAGTCACAAAATTTTTATTATTTTGCTATTCTACTACTGGAGGTAGAGATGCCTTGCATAGCCGTGCAGCAATCATATGTGCTATGTTCTCTAATTTTGCTGCATATCTGCTTCAGGCTTTATAAACATACAATTGGCGATTCTACCATTTCAAAGGAACAGAGCTTAATTTATCTAACACTGTATGAAAAAAAAAGCAATTCCAATAAGCGAATGTTTCTTTGAAACGGTTAACCTTTATTCACTTTCCACAAATGTAGGACTTAATCCACATTCGCGGGACCAAACCAATTGCGAGGGTTTCACCCCAAAATCATATTATTTTGCTCCTGGTGAGTGAGATCGTCATTGAATTTATCAAAATAAAGATAAAATGGAGCATTTTAAACAAAAATGAAAGCTACCTTATGTACTTAGGCATTTTTCACGTTTCAGCAATTAGTAGCAAAATAACTGACAATTTGAATTCGCAGATTGCTGTAATCAGATGAAAAAGTTGCTGCGAATGAAATGTCATAAATGACGAATATTCAGCTCGATTATAGTTGGGGTTTTTCGCTATCAACGATTGTCGCCTTATTCATAGTTACGATATGCTGACCGTTAAATTTTACTAGGTAATTTTTTTGTCTTCACATTGAATAGGCTAAGAAAATTTATTGAAAAACGCCAACCGTAATCGGGGTGATTCGCTCGTTCGCAGTTCGCTGATCTACGAATGGACCTTTATAAGGCTAGACAAAAAAATCTCTGAATCAATAATACGAAGCCACTTTCGTCTGCTGCTACTGTTCTTCCACACAGTTTGAAACATGCCTGTCAAGCGAACCTTTTGACATATCGAACGTGGAAAGTAGCAAAATCTTGTGGACTCTGGATTCTGTCTAATTTCTTGTTGGAACCAACACGTCAAAATTATTCGTCAGAGATATCTTTCTCCGATTTTTTTCTCTGCACAAAAAATAAAAAAATATCCGACTGCTTTTGTTCCACGTCCCGAAAGCCGAGCTAATTCGCAGGAAAACACCAACAAGCTTGGCTTCTACCTCAATCTACGCGAGTGCACACCACAGCAAGCAGCTAAGATGACGTCCGCTGGTCCGACAAAACAGGAAATCGAGTCAGTCTTCTCCAGACTGCGCTCCCAGGCAGCGAATAAAGTGAGTGACACGGTGAACATCTCTTTCGTTTCTATGAACCAACCCCTTTTCTAGTCCTGCTTCGACTGTGGAGCAAAGGCGCCCACTTGGTCCTCGGTCACCTATGGCATCTTCATTTGCATCGATTGTTCAGCAGTACACCGCAACCTTGGAGTCCATTTGACATTCGTGCGCTCCACCAATCTGGACACGAATTGGACGTGGCTACAGTTACGCCAAATGCAACTGGGCGGCAATGCCAATGCCTCGCAGTTCTTTAGGCAGCACAACTGCAACACCGCAGATGCCCAGCAGAAGTATAATTCACGGGCAGCACAGCTGTACAGGGATAAGCTTCAGAATATGGCACAGAATGCAATGAAGCAGCACGGTACCAAGGTGAGTTGGTGATCAGACTAGTAGTGTGTTGTGTGGCTTTTCGTTTCGTACTAACTCTCCCTTCACGTTGTGTGAT
Organism: Brachypalpus laphriformis; assembly: GCA_945910035.1. Taxonomy (NCBI): domain Eukaryota; kingdom Metazoa; phylum Arthropoda; class Insecta; order Diptera; family Syrphidae; genus Brachypalpus; species Brachypalpus laphriformis. The sequence goes on from OX246756.1 coordinate 175,378,797, forward strand.
GGTCATCGCAGCTTCACTTGGACAATGAAAAGACAGAGAATGAGGTAAATAAAGCCGAAGAAGACGATTTCTTTAATCAATGCGAGGATAGCTACGACTCACTGAATCAACAGAACAACAACCTCGAGAAGACGGCTAAGGTACGTATGCGAGTGCAGAGTTTTTGATTTCAAATGAGACTAACTGGAGGGAGTAAGTCTGAGGGATGGGCTACTGAACAGGGTTTCCATTGGTCTGGAAAGTCAAGGAAAAGGTTTTTAGTCAGAAAATTGAAAAGCGACTTCAGTTTCATCGGATCCATGTCACTGTGCTGGGTTCCTGGTCATTCGGGCATTTCAGGTAACTGCAGAGCTGACGAATTAGCCAGAAAATGGCACGAAACAGGAGCTCTCTACTGCGGAAGGGGGACTGCATCTACGGCAAGATACAACATCTCTATAGTGGCACTGAATCAGACTAATGAGAGATGGCGCAGTCTTGACACATGTAACCACGAGGTACAATTAAATAAAATAAAAACAAAACGCCTGCTACTGATCAGCAGACCACGCGTAGGTATCCTAGTTGGATTGTTTACTGGTCATTGCTTACTAGGCAGGCATGCCGCGAGGCTTTGAATTCCGGCCAATGACTTCTGACGGATTACTTCTTTGAGGAACTTACAAAGGTTCCAAGAGTAACAGAAATAATCGGCTCACGTGCTAACACACTGGACCTCATTTGGTCTTCAGTGAATCCTAACGATATCGGAGGATAGCCACCTAACCTAACCTAACCTATGTCACTGTACAACGCGTAATGTTCGCGGTTAGGGCTTTATCTAGGCTTTCTAGATCAGATAGCTTTTAGTCGGTTTATCTAGTATGGAAAATATTCTAAAACATTTTCGATAGTCATCCAACAACCGATACCGCAGCAATTGCGTGTAGTGACAGTTTGGCTGCACTTAAGGCCTTACTTAACCCTTTAACCACTTCCAAAGTAGTTCGTAAAACGAAAAACTCTTTGAACTCGGTCGCAAGGCTGTCGCTTCTCTGTCTCTAATTTGGGCCCCAGGTCACACTGAGATCCTGGGGAACGAGCTCTCTGATGAGATTGCTAGACAAGGCTCAGAGGAGGCTTTCTCAGATCTCGGACCCGCGTTTGGTCTCCTCGGTTAGGACTTCCATAGACGATTGGGTCTCTCACGAAGACAATTGTGTGCGGCATCACTCTCCAGGATGTAGGTTAACTAAACGAATGCTCCCGGACGTCTGTAAGAAATCAAAGGCATTCTTGCCGCCTCAGCAGAAAAGGGCACTTCGCGTTCGGCAAGAACTTTAACGTGCTGGGCTTAAGTGACACTACAATCTGCGTTGCTTGTGGAGAGAGCGACGACACTGCGGACCATTATCTCTGTGAGTGTCTGGCCTTTGTTCGTATCAGGTGGCAGATTCTCGATGCTGATGTGAGTGCTGGTACTGTAAGCGCCTCATCACTGAAGTGCTTGCTTGGCTTTTTTTTTAGAAAGACAAGAAAGTTCCAATAAAATGGATAAACCAGGATTTGCTCTCTGGTAGTATAATGTACCAGTTGCGTCTGAGTGTTCCAGTCGAGTGGTTCCTATCCCAAAAAAAATAAAAGTTTACATTTTCACCCCGATTACCGTTGGCGTTTTACGCTCTTCGACGATTGTCGTTTTATTCATAGCTACGACCTGCTGACCGTTAAACGTCACAGCATTGTTTTTGTCATGTCGAATATTATTACAACTCTTTCACATTGAAAAAGTTATGAAAATGAATTCGTGGTAAAACGACAATCGTCGAAAAGCGTAAAACGCCAACGTTAATCAGGGTGTTTAACAAAACTCGTTCAGTGGGTCATGCATTAGACAACCTCTGGTGCGTTTACCTACTCACTTATTTACATTGGTTGGCGCCACAATCCGAGGTGAACATGAGTCTCGATCTACAACTCTCCTCAGTCAGCACGATCTTTTGCCAACTGTCTTCAATACATAAAATTGGTTGAAGTCCACTTTCAATTGCGAACGCTACTACTGTATGCCTCTCCTACGCAGTTCCTCTGGCTTATGTTCAAACCCTCTCCGGGTCGTAGCACTCGTCTGGCACTGGATATGTCTCTTCAACGACACCTCACATGGTTATATTCGAAAAAGAAAAAGAATTCACTCCTTTTGCTAGAACTGGAGCGGCCTACAAAATAGCGGTTCTTTAAAAAATGGTACTACCTATCCCTAGAGGTCAATATTCTACACATTCTGTGTAAAATTCATGCAAGTAGTGTGTGCAGTTTGGGAGCTAAATGAATAAAGGGAAACACGGATGGACGGGTAGTTTCCGTACTATATTTGCGGAACACTTGAAAATGAGTACCGGGGAGAGTCGGTTTGATTTACAGTTAGAGTTACTAAATAAGTTTCCCCTCCACAGTTTGAAATTCCATCAAAAGAATCACTGCTATCCAATCTATCAGAGCCAAGTGTTGATCTCTTAAACGCTGTATCGGTCAATGCTCCAGCACCAACAATTGGCGCACGCAAAATTCAACCAAAGAAAGTTGGGGTAAGTCATTGGAACTATACTAGTAGTTCCTTATAAAGTAATCTTCTCCTACAGATAGGAGCACGCAAAGGTGGACTAGGTGCAACTAAAGTGAAGACCAACTTCGCCGAAATTGAACAAAGAGCCAACATGGCTAATCAATGTAAAGAGACGGTGCCTGAGAAGAAACTAACTGAAGCGGAGGAGCTTGAATCAGTTGCCAGTGTTCGATTAGCCTATCAGGATTTGTCATTGAAAAAATCCAAGGAGGAGGAGAAATTGAAGAGCATTGATCCAGTTAAGGCTAAGCAAATGGAACGCCTTGGAATGGGATTCAATTTGAGAGGGTAAGTTGGGAAAAGGGTTTTGCCTTCGAAGTTGCACCTTTCTCAGTTTTACGAGAAATATACTCTCTCCTTGCTGTTCACTGCCTTACTTTGAAACTCACGAAAGCAAACTTATGAAATGAATTCCTTTTACAGTTCGGATGTTTCACACTCAGCTATCAGCGATATGGAGACCATTACCCAATCAGCCGCTCCAAAATCTTCGGGAACAAAACATCCGATATACGACAGAGACAGCGATTCCCTACTGGTGGCGGCAATGTACAATGCATCGCAAGAAAGCAAAGAACTCGAAATGATGGGTTTCGAGTCCATCGAACCAATAGATTCGCATCATTCCAACATCACATCGATGTTCGCAGGTCCATCGACTAGCACCAGTAAGCCAATAACATCGACCAATGAAAAGACTGCCACTACTCGTAAGCCATACGGCTCTAGCAAAGCAGCAGGAGGCGATAATACAAATGACGACATGGCTCAGAAGAAGTTCGGCAGTGCTAAAGGCATCTCCTCGGACCAATTCTTTGGCAACGAGCAAAGTTCCAATGAAAATTCCACAAATTTATCCCGATTCCAGGGATCCAATAGCATTTCGTCGTCAGATTACTTTGGCGATAGCTCGTCAACGACATCAAATCGGTCTTCCAGAAGAGGTGACCTTCCAAAATAGTTCAATCTTTGTCTTTCCTTCAATCTTTCTAGTGTTCTAGTTTACTCCACAGCTGTTAACTTCAATGCACCAGACTTGGAGGACGTCAAGGAGAGTGTGCGACAGGGCGTAACAAAGGTAGCTGGCCGCTTAAGTACATTAGCCAATGACGTCATGTCGTCGCTACAAGATAAATATGGATACTGATATTATTTTTTTTTTTGCTTCACTATCAGTCCAGTTACTACAGGATATTCTTCTTTTTTGTTTTGTTTTTGTCAAACATTTTGTTTTCTAGAAAAAATTACGAATCAAACGGTTTGCGAAAAGAAACAAGAAAATCAAACCGAAGATTAAGAGTCAAGAAATGTGCGAACGGTACCCAAAAACAAATGAAGATAGTTCTAGTTAAAAATTAAAAAAAAAAAAAAAAAAAAAAAAAAACGAAAAAGTCGCATATAGACCAACAACAATCTTACAAAAGTTATAAAGGCAAATTAATTGAAGACGGTTCTTATTTTATTCTTATACTGATTCTATTCTGTTAGGTTTCTTAGTTTATTTTCGTCGAATGGACAAAAACGTTAAGTAATTGCAAAGAAGAAATTTTAAATCAAATATTAAGAGAACATATGTTATATATATATATACATTTCAAAAATATAAAGCTTAGTGCATTCAAGTACAGAAAAGAACATTTTTTTTAATTCTGTTTTTCCTGAAAATATTTTTTTTCATGACACCCTGTATGTAGTTCTGGCTACACGGCTTTTGTTCGTTTAAAGGAGCTCACACACCAGAGCGGTACGGGTACCGGTAGAAACGCGGTAGCGGTATACCGCTTGTCCGTTCACACTGGCGGTATTTTGTATGCGGTAATCACATTAGCAATTGCTTGTTTTTCAGTATGGATGAAGCATACGAGTATATGGGAAATATGTAACCATCAAATGTCCTGATAACACAAGGTCTGTTCCTTTTCTTGCAAATTCGTACAAACTTGTGTATTTCCACTAACTCAATAAGTTTTCTAATACATATTTTCATATGCGGTACGCGGTACACGGCGGTCAACTGTGCTTGCTGCGGTACAAAATTGTACCGCCACAATACCGCAATACCCGTTGCGGTATACACTCCCTAGTGTGTGCATCTTTATTTACCGCAACGGAATTACGTACCGTTGTACCGCTACCGCGTACCGCTCTGATGTGTGCCTAGCTTAAGAAAAGTGTATTAGGTGTACAATTAAGTTTCCGCCGTTTTTTATCAAAAATTAGGAATTTATTGTGAAAGAACTGTACATTAAGTTTTATTCAAAATATTTTCCATCACTAGCCACTACTTCTTGCGTTTGGCTCGAATCTTCCTCCAATAATGCTTCCAAATCCGTGTCTTCGTACACTTTCGGCCTTCGACTACGTTCTTTGTCTTCCACGTCAAACCCATCGTTTTAAAACTTTTGGAATCACTCACGACAACTTCTCTCACTTAAAACAGCTTCACCACATGCTTCTACAGCAATCGATGCACCTCAGCTGCAGATTTCTTCAAATTAAAAAAGTAAATCAAAACTTCCCGCAAATGAAGCTTATTCGGCACAAAACTTGACATTTTCGCACGAAAAAAAATTATGTGGTGCTGATACGGAGTCACAATACTTTAAGGTTATGTTGTTACCAGATGTCCAAATTTCAACACATGCTTATTGGTGGCGCCATCTTTTGTCAAAAGGTGGAAACTTATTTGCACATCTGATATACACATACATGCATACATTTTCAATGTATACATTGAATCCACAATGGTGGAGTCTCTCGTTTAATGAACATCTGGAATATGCTAGTGGCAAAGCTTCGCGAGTTAATAACGCACTCATACGCATCATGTCAAATAATGGACGACCGAGCTACAGTAGACGGTGGCTTTTGATTAGTATGGTTACATTTATGATGATCTACTGGTCACCAATATGGGCCAAAGCTATGAAAGCCCAGTCCTACCGGCGTGAAATTAAGTCGACATACCGACTTTGTGCAATTAGAGTATGCGGTGCATTTCGTACAATATCGGAGATGCAGTCCATGTTATTGCAGGATTACTCCCAATCGACATACTGGCAGATAAATTTCAAAACATATACGAATTGAGGAGACAGGAACACGTGTTAACCGACGACGGAGAAGCAAACTAACCAGAAAGCGCAAACAGCAGAGCGAAATGGCAAGAATGATGGAGCGTGTCAAGGAAATGTTGATGGACCTATTGTCTCATTTGGCTTTCTAAGGCATGGACAGACCGCAAGAGTATCGAGCTAGATTTCTACACAACGCAATTACTAAGTTTACATGGATGCTTTCGCTCATATCTCTACAGATTCAAGCACGAGAATTCTTCCTACTGTCCGAATTGCATCCAGCCTGAGGAAGATGGGGAGCATGTATTCTTTCACTCTCCGCGATTCGAACCCGAGAGACAAACGCTAAGAAATGATCTTCGAGAAATACCAACTCCCGAGAACATATAGTCCATTTTATGATCCAATCGCAGGAAACATGGAGTGCTGTGAGTGATTATGGAAATCATATTACGACACAATTAAGACACCTCAAACGAGAAAGGCGACAGAGTGATGAATAACATTGTCTCTAACTGATCAAGTGGAACTCCTAGACGGCTTCAGGAGAGATGTCTGACTTGATCCAACCATCTAATTCTAGGCCTACCGAGGGATCGATTACACGGCAATCATGACACGTCTTGGAAGTCGGTTTTGGGCAATACGCACTACGTTTCCCCCTTCCACTACCTATGCCTCGTCTAAGAATACTAGCTCAAAGCTTATAATTAACCGTAGTTCTAAGCATCATTCCCACCATTATACCCGCCCTCCAATTCTTCCATCAACTCTAAACCTTCTAATAATAACTGGCCATTCAAATTGGTTTATTTCCTAATTTTAATTCTGCTACCAAATTGCCGAACAACAAGCGAGTTTCATTCGACGTCTTGCCTGTCCCTCTCTCTTTCTCTCGCCAAACACTTAGGAAACTCCGCCAGCCAACTACCCTAATTTCATTCATTCTCACACTCTTAACCCTGTTTCCTGCTCATTGTCAGCCCCATTTAGATCTTCTAATTTACCATCTTCAAATGCCAGCGCCACTAACTCCACCACCACATCACCTGCCTTTTTAGACCACTGCTTCCATCCACTGTGAAACTTACAAATTATTTGCGGTTCCGGCGATGACAGCCGCTAAAAAATCTACGAAAATGTCTGTATCCATCTTACTTCCCTTCACGATAAAGATGATTCCATCTGTATTGGCGGAAAAACGAATACCAACATTAAGATCTCCCTACTGACAAGAATGCTTTGATGAATATATTTGCTCAGTTCCATGAGTCTCAATATACCATATCTCCATCTCTTGTCTTTCGCATTTTACATCAGCTCCAAACGTGGGTCCCACCTCCAGAGAACTCGCGCCGAGCATAAAAATTACTTTCGTCCCTAATCGGTTATCGTCTCACTCTCCTCCTCTTGATAAAGTTTCAACTCCAAACATCCCTGACGTTACGCTTACCTCCCCCGAATGCTTGTCTATTTATTATCAGAACTTGAGGGGATCTCCTTCGTATTCTTTAACTCTCGAAAGCTCCCCTACGATATTTTTGCTCTCGCTGAAACGAACTTATCTTCTAATTTCATGAATAATGAGCTATTTACCTCTGACTTCATTTTCTTCCGAGATGATGGTCAATTGAAAGATGACAATTCCTCTGGTCGTAGAGTCCATTTGGCGGTGCATAACAGCTTCGACTCAGCTTTCGTTAAATACTCGCCTACTTCGAATATATTTGCGTTAAAATCACCTTCCCAGGGAGTAACCTCTATATACTGTGTTGCTATATTCAACCTTCTCTACCAATCCAGGGCTATCAGCTTGACGTAGATGCGATCGATTCCCTATGTGACATTGTAGACCCTTGCGACGAAGTTATGATTCAAGGAGACTTTAATCTTCCTCATCTCCAATGGGGCCAGTTTGAAGATGAGTCCCATTTTGTTGCTGCAAACTCTACCTCTGGTGTTGCGCACTCGATCCCTACGAGTTATTCCAGCAACACCGCGAAGGAAGCTCATTTCAGCAGCATGTACCCGCGATTGTATTCTTTCGGTCACTATACCCGACTTTCATGTCTTGGAACATATACCGAGTAAAAAACCGATAATTTAGCTTGAAGACTAAGTTCGGCTACTATCTTCCTCAGCAGTATACATTTCAGACTTCATGCCATAAAGAATCCGTCTCAACCACCCCCTCACAGTTACTATTCCCGACCTCAGCTATTGAGATTATCCTCAAATTCCTCAAAGAACACCTAAATTGGTACACTGGCGGTTCAAAAATGCCAAATGGGGCAGGAGCTGAGAGCTTTACATCTTCAGCTTTCATTTGATATGCCATAATGAACGGAACTACGAGTAGTAGAGGTGCTAATTGCTTCAAAAATGACAAGGGCGTGGCATACAGACAGACAGTAGAACTTCGTATTGAAGTGTTCAAACTCTAAAAACACATTATCAGGCTTAGCAGACGACATTCACCACTTCTGCTTAATGCACAACCTATTGGTGCTCTGCCTAAGAGTTTGAATAGAAGCTGTGGTAACGTTCGGAGACTATGGCCTCAACTATCTGGCCAAACAGCAACGTCACCGACAGATATTCAGAAATTCATTGAAAGCTCGTCAAATCAAGGCTTGAATTTGTATGTTATTTTCTGTCCTACGTCTACGATTACATCTGCCCGACGGTATCCTCCCCTGAATCAATGAGAAAAAAACAATCTTGGTCAAAATTTCCTTAGCAAGCAGACACCGTTCAGAAGCCCGTACCTACCTTGATCTTAGCGAATGATTCAGTAATTGAATAACTTCTTCTGATTTGTAACCATCGCATGGTAGCATAAGAACTCGACGAAAATCAAAATTCAAATCACATCCATCCTCAGCCCGCCCCACCCTATTTGAAATCTCCCCAAAATAATGTTCAATTGCGTCACTAATTACTCAAACCTCTACCTTCACTCACAACTAGTCCTCCTAATAAGGAAACAAACATTTAAATATATTTTTTTTGTTTATTTTTCGCAGCAAAAAACACTGCATTCGATAATAAATTGGACTACAAGTTCAAAATCCTCTCCTCATTCGCGCTGAACAATCTTATTTCTTAATGACGACGAACCGCGTTACCCTTTGCTCTAGTTGGTTGCGGACTGCCATAAGCGATAGCCTGGCTTTTAGCTGAACCGCTTACACCGGTGCTGAAGCTATTGGCAATAGCGATGGCTCCTCCAGTGGCGCCACCGAAGTCGATTGGGAAGAATGTGCCGGCGGGCAATGGTGCTGGGGCTGCGGCTGCTTGACGACGGGCAGTATTTGGAACAACTGGGGCCACCTCATCATCATCATCATCAACCGCTTCATCATCATCATTTTCGGCTTCTGGTTCAGCGAGGGCAACTGCTTGTTCTGGCTCAGCTTCGGCTGCGGTTTCGTCACTGATTTCCCTTTTGGTTTCAGCTGGATCTTCTTCAACTGGACCTTCCTCAGCTGGAAGGATTTCATCTTCCAAAACTTGGTTATCTTCTGGCAATTCTGGGGTAGCTGGCTCCTCGGAAACTTCAGCTTCGGCTTCGGCAGTGTCAGCGGCATCAGCAACATCTTGACCAGCATCGTCTTGAGCATCATCAGCGGGGTAGGCTTCAGCTACTGATTGGGCTCCGTTAGCTCCAGTGTCTTCCAAGATGGACTCTTCAACGATTTGTTGTTCTTCTGCACTAGCATCGTCTAAATGGAGCGGTTTTTGGTTTTCTAAGAAAATATCTTTCATTTAACTTTGGAAACTTACCTTTTAGATATGTGCCTGTAGCTACGGTTTCACCAGCCACGAAGGCAGCAGCGGCATTGGTTAAGCGAGAGCTGGTTTTTGACGAGGATGGCTGCTGCACGTACTGCAAATACATCAATCGTTGTGGGGCGGCACGGGATTGGTAGTAGAAAGATGGCTGCTGATAGTAGCCCAATCCTAGTTAAAAGAATAATTTTTTTTTTATTTAAATTGATCCTTAATCCTTGGTGAAGTAATTTACTAGCTGGCAAAGCCATCGATGTAGCGAAAAGGCTGACAAACAGCAAGGCAGCAACGGCACAGAATTTCATCTTCACAATATTAATCCTTTCGATGGAGAGAAGAGAGAAGAATATAAATCCAATTTGGAACTACTTCACAACTATTGAACGGGGTCTTCGGTTATCGGAGCTAAACTTAACTTCTTTGCTAAGTTTCCACGCAACAAGTGATGCCTGACTGTTGGCGAACGTTAGATTTTATAAGAATCTGACCAAGTGGTGTGCGCCCCCTCCCAAAATAGGCGACTAAACGGCTGCTTAGCATTCAAAGAACGTTCTCATCGTGTGGAATGGAAAATCGTAAAATCATTACAAAGAGGAAATTTAAATAAAATATTAAGACAACATGTGTTATACATTATGTGTGTATAAATGCGACGATTAATGTAGGAAATCGAAAGTGTGCTTGTGCACCCTCACCGGACATTGATGAATTGTTTGTTAAAAAATTATGCAATTTCGCTGTGTGCTTGCACTATTTGTTTATGGTTATGGTTTTGGATGGACTAATGATGGACATTCCAAACGAAGGGATGAAAGGACACACTCTCAGTCATTCCAGTTCATAGGGATGTTTGTAAACGTTTTGAACATTCCTTGTGCTATAAACAGCGACATCTATGGAGTTGATTAGCACTAATGTGCGCCACAAGATGGTATGTAAATTATAAGTATTTACATACGTACTTACCGAGGTAATAAAACCGTTTTTAACGGTCTAGTTTTTCACATAACGAACGATATCGCTGTGGAAAAAAAGTAACACGTGGCCACATAATTTTAGGTCTGAAGCCTAGGCTAAATTCAAATGAGCTTTTCATGGTTTGATTCAAAATGTTGATCTAATTTTTAATGAAGAAGGAAATTGGCATTCTCACCCGAAATGGCACGTTTGTGCTATCGTCACGTTGGATCTTTATCGTAAGGATGCCTGTTATGACTCTTAGGTGGTCTGTATTGTGTGTATGCTGGCGGCAAAGTCTTCAGTCGATGATTACTCATAAATCACTGAGTGGATTTATTTGTGGATTTAATGTCCTATTTGTGATCAACATTAAAAGTTTTCGAGATCTAGTTTTTTTTTATGCTTCTCTTGGGAAAGGCGAACCTATGACGCTCAGCCAGCGCCCTGTCTGTTCATTCTGTGTTTAAATTGTTGCAGATTATAATTTTCTGCAAATATTTCACCTGGGAGTGAGTTCCAAGATTGCTTATCCTGTAACAAAAAATAACTTTTATAGAATGATGTCGATGGAGACATCATAATTGAGGATCCTACATCCCTGCAACGAGCACTTGATGCGTGGGTGGCCGTTTTGGAGGGAAATGGGTATCGTATTAGTTCAAAAAAGACAGAGTACTTGTGCTGCCCGTTCTCTGATCCACTCAGGCCTATTCCAGATACTTATCTGAATGGAACAGTGCTCCAAAAGTGGGGAAATATCTGGGATCTATGATCAATATCAAAGCATCCTGTGATGACAGCATCAATCATCGCGTAAGTGTAGGGTGGGAAGCTTCGCTATCTTCTATAACCCAAAAATGGCCCCTAGCTGAAAGGAAGACTCTACACCGCAGTTGTGCGTGCAGCACTCAGATACGGTTCACAATGTTAAAAAAAGGTACAAAACGAATGAGGGTAAATAACGCATGGCAGCAGGAGTGACAAACCTTAATCGAATAAAAAGTTCGAAGATGCCTGGAAGCCTTTATGTCGAAAAACCATCTCGCGACCGGCTCAGCTGATATTGCCACGTTCAAAGAAGAGATCATTTGAACCCTGTCAAAAAGGCAATATCAATGAACATTCCAAAGATATCGCGAAAGAAAGGCAGGTCTATAAACGCCAGGATCGCACAACTGCGACGACATCGTCATTTCATTGGCCTCAGTAATCGAGTGATCCAAAATCGGGAGGCCTGCAGATATTTTCTGAGGGCAAATATAGACGAATCCCATAGGCGGATCAGTAGAAATGCGGTGAAATGGGAAGGTTGTGATTCCTTGTTTTCGGATCATAGCCTCACCGAATGGGAAGAAGAAGAAAAATGATGTTCTTGTCAGGTGAAGTTGAAAGTTGTGTGCTCTAGTGGCATGCTTGGTAGGACGTTGAAAGATCGATTTTCTAAGCATCATTCTGTTGAGATCTTCCGAACATCTGCAATGCTAGTATCTGGCTTCAATCTGCCACCTGCCTTTGATGTGCCAACAATTGAAGGTTGGACGTAAGTGCTGGATTTCCTATTAAACAAACTGCTCGCCTTTAGATGCTGTGAAATAGATTTAGATAGTGTTGTGGGGACGAGCTTCAAACATGAGAGCAGTTCTTAAGCCCAGTCTTACTTGTGGATTGTATAAAAGAAGAAGCTGCGGCGGTATTTTATACGCTTTTAGTCTAAAAGATTTGATTTGGGAAAGTTAAGCAATTTTGAAGCCACCACCAGAGCGGATTCGGTGTTGTGCGGCAAGCTTACTACAAGGCGTCAAGAGATAATGATTTCAGGACGTTCTTGTGATTTCCGCAATCTGATGTAAATAGAATTGTCTTCATGTCGTAATTTATCCTTTATCTCTCGCTTGGAGAAACGAGGCTTAGTATTGCCAGACAACCTTTAAAGTTTTCGTTTTGCGTCAATGTTAGTTATTTTTAAAGAAAGGACATCCATAGCCATTCCGAACACCAGTTTTGGGTCTACATCGAAATTGAAAGACTCTATTAAGTTACGGTCTGATCTTTTTGGGGAAGCATTGTTCTTAAAGATTCTTGAAAGTTAGCAGAATAATGATCAGCCACACGAGTATAAAAAGGAAAAAGCCTAACATCGACATTTGTCCAACCACTCCACAAAAAATAGTTCCTGCCTGGTGTTACACTGGACCGGAGAGTGTAAGTGCTCATTGATTTGGGTGTACTTAAAAGAGCACAACTTTCGCTTTCTGAATTCTGCTGCATACCAACGTCGGCTAAGACATATTTTTCCCAGTATTTGAAGTTAGTAGATACATTGACCCATCTGACTTCGTCCATATTAAAGGCGCTAGAAAAGGTCATAGAACCACCTAAGAATGACTGTGCTGGAAACAATACCACTCCATCATAATCAACACGTCCACATAGCAGGAAGATCCATCGAAAGCGCGCTCTACCAACTGACAAGTTGAGTTCACGATACACTGGAGAGCAAGGAGACGGCTTTATGTACATTTCTGGACCTCGAAGGAGTCTTCGACAACACCTCCTATGAAGCATTTAGGAGGAGACTCGAAATGAAAGGAGTAAACCACACCTCAAGTAATTGAATGTGAGAGATGCTGAGAACTAGAACTGCTGAGACTAGAGGCTGCCACAAGGAGGGATGCTATCACCATTAGTGTGGAGCCCAGTAGTACCCATAGATGAGCTACTGTAAAAATTGCCAGATGCCGGCATTAACTGCCAAGGATACGCCGATGACATAGTCATTATTGGAAAAGGGAAATTTGAAGAAACGCTCTACAAAATCATTTAAAGGAGTTTAAGAATCACACATAATTGGTGTGAATCGGGAGGGGCTAGAGCGAACTCTACCAAAACCACTGTGGTATCCTTCACCAAGAAAAGGCAGCTGAAGCGTATGCAACCTATCCTACTGGAATGGATCAGTGTGACCCACAGGTCAAGTATTTAGGCATAACACCAGATAGAAAAATTCTGTGGAAAGAACATGTAGAAACTGCCACTAGAGCACTTATGGTGTGCAGGAGCATCTCAGGTAAAACCTGTGGGTGGAACCCAGCCTCACTGAGGTGGATGTGCATGGTGAAAGTTAGACCCATCTTGACAGATGGAGCAGTGGCATGGGTCAGCAGAACAAGGCTAAGCACGACGAGTACATCCCTAGGTAAAGTGCAAAGACTATCACACAGCAGGACTAGAGATGACCATAGGACTTCTTCCGCTACACATAGTGCTGGGAGACCATATTAACAATAAACAAAGAGGGCGTCGGAAAAGGAAAATGCATCGCAAATAAAGAGCAGGAAGCCCTATTCAAATCAGTACCGCATCTGCATTGGCTCAAAAACATACAGTTATATGGTACATGGATGGATTGAAAACATCTACGGGCACTAGGGCAGGCGTGCACGGGCCCAGGAAGAATTACACTGAATCTTAAGCAATTTTCGCCAGTATATTCCAAGCAGAGGTTCACGTGATCGCAAGATGCGCCCAATTCAATCTCGACAAGAAATATTGCGGGGCAAGACATCGAACTCAGTCGCAATCAAGGCACCGAACTTACACGAGATCAGATCTACACTGGTATGAGAGTGCCACACTAAGCTCAACACACTGGGCGAGGCTTATAAAGTTACTCTCTACAGGGTATCAGGACATACAGGAGTGAAGGGAAATGAACCAGCTGACGAACTAGCAAGAAACGGCTCAGACACTCCGGTCCTTGGATGCGAACCTTTTTGTGGGATAGGATCGCGACAAATACGGGAAGAACTGAGAAAAGGAGAATGCAGCAAATGGGTCAACCATTGAGACAGCTAAAAGAAATCCTACATTGACGTGGCAGCATTGTGTTCTACCAGTAAGAGTTAGCAATAATCGACTTCGCATTTTGGCAGGCATGTTAACGGGTCACTGCAGACTCAAGGAGCACCCTAGGAAACTGGGTGCGCTACAGGTTCTGCAGGGACCGCGTAGAAACACCAACACCCCTTCTGATGGAATGCGAAGCACTAATCAATAATAGAAAACATCAGTTTATCTTCTATCAGAGATGGATCTACCTTCGCTAGATCCAGTGCAGATATTACGGTTCATCAAACCAATTGGACTAGGAAGTGCTTTAATTCGAGCACGTCATCGATTAGGGCCCTAATTTGGGGGCCTAATCGATGGTGCAGTGCACTTGCACCTCACCAACCATACATCTATATCTACCTATACATAGTATTATACCCCAACAAATATTTAGAGGAGATATTTAAGACCTAGTTCTCAGGGCTATGCGACTCAATACATACGTTAAAAACGGTATGATCCCTAATACACAAAAAATATATATGATACACAGACAGTGCCCTTTAAAGTTATAAACCCAGTGATGGAGTGAAAGGAAAGTATATAGAGCAGAGTTAAGGAGTGGATAGGGAAGAAGGTCGAGAGAGGTCACAATGCGTCCTAATTTTGAATCTTTGTAGATTGTAGGTTTCTGAAAATACTGAAGAAGGCAAATTATTCCACCTTCATGAGGTTGAAGAACGAACTTTTGAATTTCACGGTGAGCCTGAAAACCGTTTCTAGGACGTAGGGATGGGCAGAAGATGCTGCATGGGTGTTTTGATTGAACTGACAAACGGGTGGGACACAACTATAAATTTTATTTGAACAATGATGCTGGAAGTACCGGTACAGAAGCGCTAGGCACCCAACATCCCGGCGGTGTTCCAGCAAAGGGATTTGGATATAAATTCACTGATCACCAATCAATGCTTGTCGCTCAACACGTAGTAAAGCCAGATATGTTGCGGGAGCTTTGGCCCAAACATGCAAATTGTACTCTAGTAACGGACGAAGAAATGCTTTATAGATGGTTGTCGGACAGTAGGAGCGAAGAAATGTTTGCATCTTTAAAGAAATCCGAGACATCTAGCTCCACCTTTTACAGCCTCAGTAATCTGCTGATTCCAGCGAAGGTCAGGGTTAACCAGACTTCAATCAGATTTCACTAGTACACCTGAGAATTCGTCTGGATTTTCGGCTATATATAATTGTTACCATGCCTGAATAGGTGTACCCATATGCACATATATTTGGCCGAAAATATGCCATCACTCACTAGTAAGCATCTGTAGATCCAAGGCCATCAGAAAAGTACCCTAGCTAGTGTCTTACTTTATCCGAGTAGACTCGAATGTGAGAGGAATGGTCTCCTCAGCACGCAATCTCAAGCCATTAACACGAACATGAGAGCATTCCAGAGAACGCGAAGGCTGGAGAATCGGCTAGAGCCTGGCTGATCAAGCTGATCCATGATGAATATGACCCTTAGAAAGGCAATTAACAGATGGAGTTCGCTGAACACTTGCACTACAACAAGAAACTTGTGGCCAATGTACAAAAAGGCAGAATCGACAGATCCATTCTAAAAGACGGGAGAACCCAGTCTTTCCTTGTAAAAGTGATGACATAGGTAATGTTAGTTAGAGTTAGCGTGGCAGTCTGCATTAGCAGCAGCAACACATAAAGCAGAAAAGATCAATTGTGGCCTCACATGGATCTATGAACCTCAGAAAGAACGACCCTTAGAACTAATTGGAGCTGTTTATAAAGCGTTGGAGGCTGCTGATGTTAGCGTTAGCCAATTCACCTAAACTGTCGAAGAAGCAGGCTCCTAAGTGCAAACACGAGCGGAGAGAGCCTGACACATACGAAAAAGGTTCAGTATGGTTTCTTCCTATTCATTGGAAGGCATGCCATCAAACTAGGCCTCATAAATGACTACTGTAGAAGCTGTATGGCCGAGATACTCGTACAGTGTCTACAGTAGTCGTTTACGAGGCCTAGTTTAATGACATGCCTTCCAATGATGACATCTATTATAGTTGTAATGAGTACTCTTTTCAGTCTAATACGTCAATTGGAGCGTTTTTGATCCGGCTTAGACTAGATCTGTCTGTTTAATCCAGCTTAGGCCAGATTTCTAAGATCCCAATTCGACAAATTAAACTCAAAAATTATTTTTTGGATAAAATCGTTTTTTTCTGTATTTTTTTCGCAGCAAAAAACACTGCCATTCGATAATAAATTGGACTACAATTTGAAAATAAACAAAAACTTAAAAGGGTTTCGATGTTAAAAAAAAAACAAGGTTGGGTTTTGTTCTATCGGGCGATAAATGCATTACAATGCGATGGTCGGTGTGAATGTGTGTTTTGTTCTCGCTTGTAGTTGTACTTTTTTAATGACGACGGGATGGACGGGCTTTGGCTCGGGCTACATCGGGGCTTCCGTAGGCGATGGCGTGGCTTGTTGCTGAACCACCCTCACCCGTGCTGAAACTGTTGGCAATGGCGATGGCTCCACCAGCAGTTCCACCGAAATTGATTGGGAAGAATGTGCCAACTGGCAATTTTCCTTTGCTTCCTTGGGCGGCTACTGCGCTACCGCTACCCTTCACTGGACGACGGGCATTTGGAATACGAGCTGGGCGGTAAGAATCAGCATCGGCTTCGCCATCATCGTCGTTGGCGGCCTCGCTTTGTGAATCAAGCTTGACGGTGACCTTCTTTCTGGGTGGGAGGTAACGTCTTGGTGGTGCTACAGCGACTGGCTTGGCAACTGGGATAACAGCTGGGACGGCTGGGAGAGCTGGGACGGCCGGAAGTGCTGGAGCGGCGGCAGCAAGTGGAATTTCGGCTGGGGCTGCGGCAATTGGAGCTTCTTCAGCTGGTGCTTCTTCGGGGGTAAGAGAGGGTACTGCTGGTACTTCTGGGACTTCTGGAATGGCTGGAATTTCAGGGATAGCTTCTTCGGCAACTGGAGCAACGGCTGGTTCTGGAACGGCTGGTTCGGGGACAGCTGGAACTTCGAAATGATATTCCCTTGGGACCTTAGCATCATCATCGCTTGGCAGCTCTTCTGCAGCTGGAGCAACTTCTGGAAGGGCTGCGGACGGAGCATAATCATCTTCCAAAACTTGATTATCTACGATTGGTGCCTCTGGAAGTTCAGCGGATTGTGGGAGTTCGGAAATTTCTGGCAGCTCTGGGGCTTCTGGGAGTTGTGGTGCTTCTGGGAGTTGTGCTGCTTCTGGAAGTTGTGGTGCTTCTGGGGCTTCTCCAGAGGCTGGGATTGCTGCGGCTGGAATATCAGCGGCACCAGAAATTCCGAGATCAACACCACCATCGGCAAAAGTTCCTTCGAATTCAGCAGATACCTGGCCGCCGGCTGCTGGGTAGGGCTCGGCTTCGTTGGCTCCAGCAAGGTTCAAGACGGACTCGTCAACGTTCTGCTGTTCTACACTGGCTACATCACCTGGAAGACAGTCTTTTATTAAAGGATGTAGTCTTTCTGATGTCACGTTGTCTAGCGTTTTAAGAGCTTACCTTTCAGATGTGAGGCTGAAGCGATGCTATCACTCGCCACATAGGCACTTGAACGAGCATGGGTTCGTGGCTGTTGCACGTACCGTTGGAAGTACATAACACGCTGTGGTTGCTGGTAGTAAGCCATCCCTGGTTAAAGGAAACAAATTTAAATTTTTATAATTTCACGACAATTAACTGGTAATTACTTTTATGAGCTGGAAGAGCCATGGAGGTGGCGAAAATGCTGACTAGCAGCACTGCGGCAACTGTACAGATTTTCATCTTTACGATTTTTATCCTTTTTTTGTGTGGGTTGATGGAGAAAAATTGATATCCACTGGTGAACTGTTAGCAAAGACGTGGCACAGCGGACACTTTTTTGCGAAATTTTTCTTCACTATTCAACGAACTTGGTATCGGAGCTAAACTTAACTTCTTCGGTAAGTTTCCACCAGACAAATGATATCTGACTTGTGGCGGACGTTAGATTTTATAAGAATCTGACCAAGTGGTGTGCGCCCCCTCCCAAAATAGGCGACTGGACGTCTGCTTAACATTCATAGAACGTTCTCCTCGTCCAATTGTCGTTTTTTTCGCGTTTTTTTCGTCTCATTTCTTAGGTTTAGCGACGACGTTATGTGTAGGTGTACTTAGTGGGCTAAGGCGAAGTAGTGTGCGATAGTGGTTGATTCATATTTAGGAGCCCCTTTTCGGTGCCTTCCGTTGTCCATCACTTGGGTTGCGCATCGACGACAACGAACGCATTGACGTAACGCATTTTGATCAAAAATTGATCAAAAAATTCGCCCATCTCTGGCTTACATTGCAGTGGGACTGGTGTAAGCTAGGTGGTCACGTTTCAGAGGTCAACAAATTTTCATTAGCTGTGTGGATCACTTTGCATTTTTATTCACATTTTTATTAATTTCAATGGTAGTGGCAATGTTACAGTAAAAATTGAAAATTATTGTATTCCCACCTCAGTAACCATAAGCCAGAGATGTTTTGGACTACAAATTGGAATGATATCGAATTCAATTGGTGAAGTGTGTTGTGGAGTAGAAAATTTAAATATTTTTTACGTTTTAAGCAAAATTTATTTATTTTTTATTTTTTTATTGCTAAAATGGATTTATTGCGATATTCAAGTACACAGACATTAGTTGATGATGTCTGTTTGTCTGGCTTGAAGGTGGATTTGCTCCAAAATAAATTGCTTGCTTCGGCACGGCACTATTGATATGTAAATTAATTGAACACGTTGGGTGTAGTAAAATTATGGGATTCGTCTTGTAGGATTTGTGGTGGATGACGGAAGAGTTTCTTTGAAATCCGAGCTGTACGCACATAAAATTTTTATGAACCATAGATAGGAGGGGTCAACGACATTGCATTACTTATTTGTCGGCATGCACACTTAATCTATCAACTACGACAGTGCACTTGGTTGTCAAATCTTTTAAGACTTCAAATGACAAATACGGAAAGGAGCTTTGGCAATTTAAGCATTGACAGCGGGTACCATAAGCTTCCATAGACACTTCGATGTTCAGTTTTCCTTTAGAAGTTTCCATTTTGACGACATTATATCTGCACAGAGGTTATCCACACATTTTGCTGGTGTAGAAGAAAAATCTAACTCTCTAAATGGAAATAAGACCGAGCAATTTATTTTACTTAGATAGATAGATAGATTCAACTGTAGTGAGGTACAAGTACACTGCGACCTATACCAGGAGTGGAATCCTCTAAGGCGATAGTTGATAGTTACACTTCTGGCAGTCAAAATTGATGATCACACTTTGTTAGCTCTCCGTAAAACGATCGCAAAGTCACACAAAAACGATCGCAAAAAGCTGATGATCACGCTGATGGTCACCTTAGAGAGAGCAAAAGGGATGATTGTGATCGTCAAGAATCAACTATCACCTTAGAGGATTCCACCCCAGATTTATTGTGCCCTCCATACTGTTCTAGTCGACGATATACTCAGTCTAGAGCACTTCTTCCAGCCCAGCAACTACTATGAACTGGAGTATCTTGAGTGAATCCAGCGATGGTAGATTCATTTTTGATAGGAGATAGGTACCTAGGTGATTTTTTTTTTTTGTGGATCAGTGCTTCGTATGCCATAAGAAGGTGCACTGGTGTTTCTGCGAAGTCCCTGCAGAATCTGCAGTGTCCGTCTCCCTCTGTTCCCAGTTTCTTAAGGTGCTCCTTGAGTCAAAAGTAACCCGTTAACATGCCCGCCAAGATGCAAAGTCGATTCTTGCTAACTTCTAGGCAGCTTCTGCTTCTTTTCCCCAGAAGTTCTTTTGCCTGTCTTAGTTGGGAATATCGTCCCATGCTTGATCCATTTGTTCTCTTCTTCTTTCCTTAAGTCTTCCCGTATTTTGTGGGGTCCTATCCCACGAAGGGGTTCTGATCCAATGAACAGCATGTCTGATCCATTTCTTGCTAGTTCATCAGCTGCTTCGTACCCCTCAACCCCTACATGCTCTGGTACCCAATAGAGTACTTTACTTACGAGAAACTATACTGAGACAGATCAACCGATAGAAGGCCTAATACAGTTACTTACATCAAAAATGGTAGCACAACCTAACCTTTGAATATTTCATACGTTTCCTCATTAGTGGGCTGTTAAATAAGAAGACGTCTAAGTTTTGATAAGAACTTCCTAGTCACTATCCCTGCCAGTTTACTCTGGGAGGACGATGCATTTCTAGTAGATAAATCTATTCACTTCTACACTGATGGGTCAAAAACCAAAGATGGGATTGGTGCAGGTGTTTTTTCTGACAGGCTTAATCTTAAGCTCTCCTTCCGTCTTCCAAATAATTGTAGCATATTCCAGGCGGAAATAATGGCAACTAAAGTAGTCTTATCTTGGTTTAACAAAAACATAATATCTGCTAGAGATATCCGCATCTTTTCAGACAGCCAAGCAGCAATCAAATCCTTGGAATCGACCTTTATAAGTTCTTCTAGACTGCCGATCGTCTCATGCGGAAATGGCTGAGCAGTTCAATATTCACCGGAGCATAGGGACATTCCAGGGAATTGTAAGGCCGATGAACTCGCCAGAATAGGAACAACTATACCAATCCTGCTAGATAAAGGCTCCGTAGGTATACCAATCGCTACTCGCAAACTTAAATTTAACCTGGATGATGTCGAGATCGTAGGTGGACAAGTGGATCAACATGCCTAGCGACAAAACAGGTTTGGCCGAAGCTGGATCTAAAGCGTTCTAAGAATTTGATTTCTCTCAACAGATTGCATATTGGCGCTATAATAGGTGTCTTCACTGGACACTGTCTTATAGACAAGCATGCTACAAGGTAGGCCTTTTTGCAAACGACTTTTGTAGAAGTTGCATCGATGAAGAAGATGAAGAGACTATTCCTTACCGTCATGGTTTCTGCCCAGCTCTCTCCCGTAGAAGGAAGCTTCACTTAGGAGCCCCATATTACAACGACTGGCGACCTGATAGATATTGATATTAAGATCCTTCTACGCTTCATAAGAAGCTCAAAATGGTTTAAGCGAGTAGGTAGAGAGATATTCTCCCATGATCCACGTGGTATCATAATGGACCTATTATTGGTCTAAGTGTGTTGGCTATTCTCAGCTGGCAGCCACTTAAACCTAACCCTAACGTAAATAAGAAGTTCCTAATATGCCCTATTGAGTATTGACCACCTACCCACTGAGCACACGGCTATAGGCACTCAATACCGTACAAAATTGAGTGGACGCAACGCGATGTCCTACACAACGAACCGCTGTCAATTTTCACGGGTGCAACACCAAGGACGGAGTTTTCTGGGAAGACCTGGATATCCAGTTCTCTTTTTACGTTCCAAATCACAGCAGCGATGCAAGTCACCGCTGCTCGCCAAGCCGCTGACCTACTTACTTACTTAGGTGGCGCTACAGTTCGGGTTGAACCTCTCCACTTACGAGGGCAAGGTGAATAGTTTTCGGGCTGACAATGAAAGACTGCGATTTTCAGTTAAAAAATGATTTTATTTTTCTACATAATCTCCCTTGATTCCAACATACTTAGTCCAGCGTTTTTATAATATCAGTATTCCTTCTCGGAAGTGAGAGTCTGGAAAGCTGTTCATCTACGGCCCTCTCAACTTTTGCATTGGATGCGAAGCGCTTCCCAGAAACAAATTTCTGGATGCGAACAGATGGAAGTCTGAGGGTGCCAAATCAGGTGAATAGGGGGATGGCCGAGCAAATCGTACCCCAAGTCCCGTAGTTTTCCCATCGCCAACGCATACTTGAGTACAGGTGCATTGTCATGGTGAAAAATGATTTTTTTGTTCTTCAAGTCAGGCCTCTTCTCGCGAATTTTGGCATCCAGCTGGTCAAGAAGGTTCGAGTAATATTCGCCTGTAATTGTTCTGCCTTTCTCAAGGTAATCAATTAACAGGATTCCTTTCGCATCACAAAACACACTGGCCATGAGCTTTCCGGCAGATGCGATCGACTTCGCTTTCTTTGGCGCTGAACCACCGGCTTCCACCCACTGCTTCAACTGCTGTTTCGTTTCTGGCGTGTAGTGGTGGACACATTTCTCATCCATGGTGAAAAATCGTCGCACAAAATCGGTCAGATCCCTATTGAATCGGTCCAAAGATTGCCGCTAAAATCGTTTGCGCATTTGCTTTTGATCGACATTCAACAAAAGCGGCACCCATCTTGCGCAGAGTTTTCGCTTCCCTAAGTTTTTGTGCAAGATGTTTCGCACCCTCTCTTCCGATATACACACAGCCTCAGCCATCTCACTCACCTTCACTCGCCTATCGTCCAACACGATATCATGCACTTTTTCGATGGTTTCGAGTGTGGTTGCGGTTTTTGGCCGACCTTCACGTGGGTCATCTTCGAGGGACGTGCGACCACGTTTAAATTCAGCTGCCCACTTTTTAACGGTCGACATGGAAGCAGCAGAGTCCCCGTAGACTTTTGTCAACTTTGGATGAATTTCTTTAGGGGTTAACCCATCCAAAACGAAGAATTTTATGACCGCACGATATTTCAGTTTATCCATTTTAACGAAAAACACGCAAGACGTCTACTGCAAAAATTCGTGTAAACCAACTACTTGAGAGAACAAGTTGAAACTTGTTATACGAACTAATGAGAAGTGCACCCAGGCAGCAAACATACATTTTTGCTGATTGGAACGCTATCTCTGCGTCATGCCGAGAACTTTTCACCTTGCCCTGGTAGCACGGTCTTTAGTTAATTGCCTACAGTTACGCACTCCAAGTTTCTTGAGGTCCACTTGCACTTGTGCGCGCCATCTACGGCGTGGAAGCCCTCTATTACGTCGTCCCTCTCGGTTGGATTTCAAGACTCTGAGGGCCGGTGCGTTGGTGTTCATTCGCCCTACATGTCCTAGCCATCTCAAACGCCCAATCCGCAGTTTTTCTTTTCTACTAGGTCGATGTCGCTGTACAGCTCGCATAGCTCGTCATTGAATCTTCTTTTTCAAAACCCGCCAACGTAAATGGGATCGAATATCTTGCGACCAGGGATATCTTCATTCGCCTTTAATTAAGTCCATGTTTAGCACCGTGAAGCAGGACTGGGGTGATCAGGGTCCTACATAGAGTCTCCTTCGGGATTGGGCTTTACTGTTGAATTGCCTTATTAGCAAAAAAAAAACAGCGATTGGCACCATTGGTATCATTGTCAGAAATAATAGCAGAGCCAAGGTAGGCAAAGTGCCTTACTACCTCAAAGTTGTAGCTGTCCACTGTGACGTTCTGTCTAGTTCGTCGGTGTGGATTATTCCTTCTTGTTAATAACATGTACTTCGTTTTGCCCTAGTTCATCGCTAAACCCATTTCGGCCGCTTCTGCTTCAATGCTTGCAAACGCACCTGCAGCAGTCCGCTGAGTTTTTCCAATTATGTGTGTCAATATCGTCTTCGTATGCAAGCAGATAGATTGTACCTCTGGTGTTGGCTTGTAAGTTCCGCACAATTCGTTCAAGTACAATATTAAAGAACTCACATGACAGCGCGTCACCTTGTCTTAAACCTTTTTGACATCAAAGGTCTCGTCATTTCCGACCTTGATGGAGCAGCGAGCGTTCTCCATCGTCATTTTGCACAGACGAACAAGTTTGGCAGGGATGTCAAAACTAGACATGACTCTATATAGCTCCTCTCTATAGATGCTGTCATAGATGGCCTTGAAACCGATTAAGAGATGATGAGTATCGATTTGGACTTCTTGGGTTTTCTCCAGGATCTGATAAAGTGTGAAGATTTGATCGATGGTGGTCTTTCCTTGCCTGAAACCGCAGTGATAAGGGCCAATCAGGCTGTTGATGAACGGCGTTCCCACAGTATCGCAGAAAAGATCTTGCATGCGATGTTGAGGAGACTGATGCCTCTATAATCGGCGCAGTTGAGGAGGTGGATTGGGCAAACGATGCTGAGATTCTATTCATCAGGCATACATTCGTCTGACCAAATCTTAGAGATGAGTTGGTGTATGCTCTCTACCAATTCATCTGCTGGGTTGGGTTGTTTTGGATGTTTTCAAGATGATTCAGATGGCCTGTGAAATCGCCGGGTTGCAGTTCTCGTATATGACGCAGCCTAAGAGCACTTAGCATAACTTCTTTCTGCACTGTGAGGTGCAGAGGCGTGAGATTAAGTATTGTACCTAATGCTGCGGTCGGGCACGTTTTCATTGCCCCGGTAATGCCGACACAGGCTAATCGGTGATGCTGATACCCAACAAACATTCCTATCAATCACTATAACACCCCCATTATCCTGAATAATTCCGCTATTACCCAACTTTCAGTTGTAACTATGTCAGTATTCTAATTGGATAATTTGAATGCCAAATACGGATAGCCTTCCGATCAACATTTCATTTTTTTTTTCTCTTTCTCCTTTCGACTGTTATATAATCAGAAACAAAACTATAAACAAAAAAACAACTTCCACCTCCGAATTGTACTCCTGTTGTGTGCCCCTTCCGTTGTCCACGTCCACCCACCACCGCAAGCCTAATTGATTAATCTTTTCGCGCGAAAGTCATCATTTTTATTTTTATTTGAATTCATAAGCTGGTCGTCTTCATTAGTTTTATCGTGCTCTTGGATTAGGATTTCTTAGCACACAAAACGAATTTGGAAAACATAGCCCGAATCAAAGGAATCGTATTCATGAGCGCAGTCGAAACAAGAAACTGTTATAAAATTCAAAATTCGTACAGAATATAGATGACCAAATAATCACATCGAAAGATTTACTATATCACATCGTTTGGTTCCTATTTGGTTCTTATCTCGAAAATAGTCGACTTAATTCGAGAGCACCTGTGTCTGAAATGACCAATTAAGTCAGCACGTTTTCTAATGCCTCAGCAAATGCAAACGTCAGGCGACACGTTGCGCAGCCGCAGCATTGTGTGTGAGTAAAACAAAACTGGAGCTAATTTCTTATCTTGGTGCCGATAATTGTCAAAACGTGGTTGTCATTTCTGAGACGGGTGGAGGGGGGTGGGGGGGTTTTTTTTTATAACATGGGCGGTCTATGAATCTAGAATGACTTCTGGATAGTCCCAACATGGTAATTTTGAACACTTTACGAGCCCATCTCATGCCAGAATATGTAAGCTACACCTAAGCACACACAATACTTTAAGGCCAATAAAAATGACATAAAACTGAGCGGTATGAAGAATGTAATATTCTTCTCGAACCGCAAACTGTTTATGAATGCCAGAAATGTCACCCATTGCGAGGAGTGTGGTATAGAGAATGTGGCTATTCTTCTGCCACCGAGGGGGGTTTGGAGAACTGTTTTTTGTAATTCCTCTCTGTCTAATTAATGACTTCCTTTTTCTTCTTCTTCCAGCCGAGTGATGACATAACGCAGTCGGTTTTTCAAAACTAAGCCCACCTAATTAGGGAATCCCAATTAATGTGTATTTTTAGGCTGGTCAGGCATGCGCGTTGACGGCACGCATTGACGTAACGAAAGTGACAGGAATCTGGCTCTTTTGAAGGAAGTTCGACGAATTGTCATGCAACGCCCGTTGAATATGTTATTGCTTGTAAGTCCGACGATGATGGATGTGATAGCGTATGCATTTCAATTGCATTTGTCTGCAACAGTGCGCACGCTTTTTGGCGCCCTCCACTGTAGTGCACTTGTCATTCAGTATGAGAAATGCGTTCGTGATGCGTTAGGCGTTCACCATTGCCGGTGTCTCGACATTGTCGTCGTCGTCGTCGTCGGCGGTTGCGGATTATCAACGAATTCTTTTTGATCTGCATTCAGTGAGTCATTGTGAGTTCAGTCAAAAGGTGGAGAATGCGAGACATTTGCTGAGTTGTCAGACGTCATTAGGAATAGTTGATGAAGAACCGCAGTTTGATAGCGCAAATGGGTAATTTCCAAATGCGTACTGGATAGGACGTGCGCTATAAATACGTCAGCGGGTGGATTGATGAGGTGATACACGGTCCCCAAATGGAGGTGTGTAATTGAGTTATATGTGAGTGCAAAAAATCAATGTGTGGCGGGACACTACGATGCCATTTTTAGAACTCTCATAAATTATGAATAAAATATGCAAAGAATTGAATGGACGACTCGAGTTAATGAGCTTAGTCAAAGGCTTAATTATGAAATGCCTGCTTAGTGTGAAATGAAAATCGAATGAAATGCCCAATTCCGTAGGTTATGATCTGTACTCAACGGATCGTAACCCTTCCACTTCTCTGCATTTGGACTGAGCCGACTATGGGGCTCGTCTGTTTGACATCGGAAAATATCGGCAATTTTGGATCACTTCGTTACTGAGGCAAACTAAATGCTAATTACTTACTTAGGTAGGCAACACTAGGCAATAGCAATATAACCAAATTTGCCAGGAGGGGAACACCCCAAGACTAAAATCCTTTTAACATTAGACAGAAAAAGAATCAAGGTAATCGGGTATACAGACGACATGGTGATAATAGTATTAGGAAAGTACCCCTCCGTGCTAAGTGAAATCACGGAAAATGCTCTGAATAAGGCAAGCGCTTGGGTCAAAAAGCGTGGTCTTGGTGTCAACTTGAGCAAAACTGAGCTGATGCTCTTCACCACTAAGACCAAAATACCTGACTTCGCATTTCTTCGGATAAATGGCCAACTGCTCTCCCTATCGTCCAGTGCTAGGTATTTAGGAGTCGTCCTAGATCCTAAAATCAACTGAAAGCTAAACATAGAACAACGGGTAAAGAATGCATGTATAGCTTTCTATGCTTGTAGCAACATTCGGGGATTGCAACCAAAATTAACCCTTGGATGTACATAGCCTTGGTACGACCAATTTTCACATATGGTTCGATAGAAAAAAAGTATGCTCTGCAATCTTTTTAGACGTAGCACAGGCTTTCGATAGAGTATGGCATGAAGGTCTTCTCAATAAACGAAAAGTGTACCTGTAAGAACAGTACTTCCACCTAATGGAGTCTTATTTAACATCGCGTTACTTCCGTATAAAACAAGAAAACTACTACTCTAAGCTAGTGCAGATCGAAGCCGGAGTTCCTCAAGGAAGCGTCCTCGGACCTCTGTTATACCTCCTTTATACTAAAGACTTACCTACAACGCCCTACACCAAAACTGCAACTTTTGCCGACGACACGGCAGTCTTAGCAGTGGGAGATACAACATTAGAATCGACACAAAAGTTACAAGCTGCTACAGATCAAATTATCAGGTGGACTCAAAGATGGCCTATAAAACTAAATTCGAGCAAATCTGTACATATTGACTTCACAAATAGGTCTATCTCGTACACCCCCATAGCAATATCTGGAACGACAATACCTTACGCTAATACAGCGAAGTATCTAGGTATGACTCTCGATGCCAAGCTTCATTGGAAAGAGCATATTAAAATGAAAAGACAAGAATTAGATATTAAATGGCGAAAATTACAATGACTTATAGGCAGGAAGTAAGGACTATTAATTAATAATAAAATTCTTTTATATAACCAGATCCTAAAACTAGTGTGGAACTATGGCGCTCAACTCTGGGGATGTGTCAGCCAGACTAATATTGCAGTCATCCAACGATTTCAGAATAAAGTCCTTCGAAGTATTGTGAATGCTCCATGGTACATAAGAAACAGCGAACTCCATCGAGACCTAGGGATTCCTACTATTCTTGAAGAAATCAACACTAGGGCCAAAGCACACGAGAAGAGTCTCCAGGAACATATTAACGAGGAAGCAACAATTCTTCTAAACGTATATGGCGTGAGACGACTGCAACATATAAGACCGTCAGATCTTGCAAGGCAACCGCAAACCATACGACTTACCACATCCTCTACTAGATAGTGACAGAGCGACAACAACGAGCGTAAAGAGGCACTCGGAGTGAATTTAATCTCCAACGCTTTGGATGGATTAAATCCCATCTATGCTCTTGTTACTTCCATTAAAAGTTAAGAATGACATACAACAAATTAAAATTATATTGTACTTTAAAAATAGTAAACTGTTAGCCATTTACTTTTCTCTCACAAAAAAAAATACAAATATTTGGCGCCACAGCTCTTTAAAGTGCCAGGGCCTAGCTTCTCGCAACCACTCGTGTTGTGTGCGTTATATTTTTCACACGAATGGAAGGGACCTACAGTTTAATGCCGACTCCGAACGGCGATTTGAGAAGATTTTTCTTGACAACAATACTCCCGGATGTTTGTCAGACGCTCGCGAGAGGTGCGACCATGAAAAAACTTGTTGGTGTTTTCTGGGATTCGAACTTGGGACCTCATGCGTAGTGATCCAACACTCGGGCTACTGGTATTTTTAGAAGATTACACACCCTTTGGCGCAACCATAAAAAAAAAAAAAAAAAGATTAGCCATGTTGATGATTCTATCACGAATAATTCCCTTAGCCACGCACCTTGGTGGTTTGATGCTACAACATATGTCACGATGCGGGAGCTCTGCTCCTCTTCTGGCCAGCGAGTCAGTGTCCATGTACCCAACATAATCGGACATGGTTCTGCGTGTATAATGCCTTAACCATTGTGCGGCAATTTTAATTTTTTTTATAATTTGCACGCACTCAAGGGGTACCCTCAGTGAATACCCTTAACATGTTTACACACAGTGCGGGCATTGGAAAGGATTGATAGGGAGAGAACGAAAGATTTTGGTGTAGTTGTTTGATGCTCAGTTGTTTACCATATGCCTCACAGAAACTCTGGGGAGATTTTTGGTATTTTTTGTCTTTTCTTCTGATTCACCTGTAGGCTAATATCTCTCGAGTATGTACCTGACCCCGTGCCCTCTCTGGACTTAGAAGCATCTGTTTATATTGCAATCTCATTGTGGACAGAGACTGAATTCCTTTGTCAATCCTCCCTAACAGTGCGCATTACTTCGTATTGTGTGACGAAGTCTAAGACACGAAGGATATCGTTCGATTTTTCAGGGATATCGGGAAATGATTCCCTAAGAATGGAGCTATGCCCCGCATTACTAGTTTCACATCTTAAATAAAAAATGTGTAGACTCATGTGGCCTAAGTCTTATTAATTAATTAAGGACACTTATGTAGTCACAATTGCCCTGAAAATCCTGAATTAAGTACTGCCCTACCCATCATGCTACCCAATTTGAAAATGGTTTGTGAAAATAAAATTACAATTTACGTAGTCGCCTTGGTTTTATTGTCTCAGGACCCATCCAACACCAAGTAAACTGTTAATCTTTCATTTTATTACCCTTACTGACGTGTCCAGGCAAAAATCCCTTCAAAAGTTGTCTCTTCCACCCTACGGAAGATACTAGTTTCCAAATCACGTAACAGTCCTCTTTCACTCACAGACATTACTAAAACAAAAAAAAAACATACAAACTGAAAACAATGGAAAAACAGAGCTAACTGTTGTAACAACAGATGGCCTCTCCGCTAAAATAGACAGCTGCATCCGGCGCTTCTTCTGTTTATTTCCTCAAGGAACATGCTCCACATTTTCTTCTCATTTAACTTCCATCCCCTAGCCACCCATGCCCATCCAACGATTTAATTGCGCTGAAATGTCAAAGCAACACAGCTATGCTGAACAACAGCAACCGCCACTTGAAATGAAGACAACGCCAGGAACCACCCGGCTCCAGATTCAAGTCCGCCCATTTAAGAGTGCCAAGTGAGAAGCTTGTTCCTTTTCTTCTCAGCCAGGAATGGGATGCAAGTGTTGCAAGTGCGACAATATACATATTTAAAAAAAAAAATAATATTTTTGTACTTTGTCTGGTTTGCATGTCCACGAATGATATAGGGGGCTGGACCCAGACAACGCTGCTGAATTGGCAGATGTTCCTCTTCTTCTACTTAACCGACAAGGCTGGAGAATTTTTCTGCTGCTTCCTCTGAATTTGTTTCTTTTTGTTTTCGATGTTGGAGTGTGTGTGTGTTTCAAAGTTGTGGTATCCTACCAGAAAAGTTTGAGGTTTCATGGAATGAAACTCCAGTGTCGGTGGCGGTTGTGTCTGCGTAGTGTGTAATGCATGACCAAAAGGACACTTAATCACAAGTGCCAAATGCACTTGGAGGCCAATTATTCTTCACCAACGGAACTCCATGGTCAGCTCTCTTTGCCACAACAGTCGCACACAAAAGCGAGGATGCGGCTGAAGCGCTGCAACAGCAAAACTCACCAAACCCCCGCCCCCATCCATATGCATCGGAAGTAGCGCCTCTGCAGTCAGCAACTGCCAGCTTGCCAACAATTAATGCGGTTAACAATTTGACAAAAGTAATGGTGTTCCGGCTCGCGCGACCTGACGAAAAAGGTTCCTGGGGTCCTGCTCGTCCTCGTCCTTCTCCATTTTGTCTCGCTAGCCATATTTTGCATATGTGGTTGTTGGAAAATAAATTGTAACTTCGATGATTAATTGCGATGTCAAAGAGCAATGCTGTCGTTCAGCGAGTGTGAGTGTATGTAAAAGCGTGAACGCTGCAAAACCAAAGTCATACATGCAACGGTTGTCCTTGTCGGAAGTGTCCAGTGCGAGTTTAATCAAATTTTTATAAAAATGGAACCGGAAAATGAGAAACGGATGATTTTCGGTTCGTGTTACATAAATTACTTTTTTTTTGTGTCGCTTCTCGGTGTCAGGTGGGATTTCAGGACGATATGCTGCCGAGGATTTATGCGAAAATGACGCAATTAAAAAGGATGATGGAGTCCCCTGCCGCGTAAGTTGCAAGGTGTGCAATGAAAAATTGTCGAGAATTGCAGTTTTATTCAAAATTAAGGACGCAAGTTGTGAGTTAATTTAGTTTCAGTTGGTTTGGATGTCCTTGCAGTGCCGCTGAGGAAGGAAAGCTTGGATAAGTTTCGTAGACTGTGAGTTACATAAGTAGGTAGGTGTGGTAGTCTGTGGAGAGGAATAGAGACTGCCAACCATGTTCAGAGAATAAGTCGCGAATCCAAACATTATATTCCAGCGGAGGACAAATGCGTTGTAGACTCTTCTGCTAGTATTGCTTCGTGCAGCTTTGTCTACGGAAAATGGAGGAATTCGATGGACTCTAACATCCCAACTGAAAAATCTTGACTACATACGTTGACGATGTATGCTTACTCTCTCAAAGAATTATGGATTACCACCAAATGCCAAAAGGTGTGAGGAGGGATGCAGGTATGCGTCGTGCGTCGGGCTGAAAATACGACAAAAACTAAAATAATCGTCCTTAGAACAAACTCATCAGCTCAAATATGCATTGCCGGACAACCGATAGGAAGAAGAGAGAATTGCCACTATCTTGGGAGTATGTCTTAAGTGATGGTGGAAGCAAACTGGATATAGCCAACAGGATCCCCAAAGGAAAGTCAGAGTTCGGGATGCTATCCAAAATATGGCAAATCAATGCAACCAATTTGTACACCAAGCTGTTCCTCTCCAGCGTTGAATGCGTGCCATCACGAGAAAGCAGGAAACTGCAGGGCAGACGAGCTCCCTAGACAGGGTACAACTCTAAGGATTCTGCCTAATAGGCAAGCCCTTGGCATGCTCCTCGCTACATGTAAGCATCTGCCAAAGGTGAACGCTAACGGAACCACAGATAGGAGAACGGCTCAACGTGTCACATTTCGAAACAGATCTGGCCTAAGAGCGACGAGTTGTTTAACCTAAAGCGATCACACATCAGCTGTGCTGACCTCTTCTCCGACGACTTCTGCCGGAGCTGTAGGGACGAGCAGGAGGAGGAAACCATCCTTCACCTCCAAAGCACATATCAAGTCCTATCGCGTAAAAGAATACTCCATCTAGGGGCCCCCTTCCTTGATGACCTCGCCGCTTTGGCGTCTTTAGGCGTCATTAGTATCCATCACATTATCAAAAGCTCCGGTTGGTTTTAATTAGTCCCTGGGTGGTGTAATGGTAGATGGCATCACAATGGACCTTTCCTGGTCTAAGTGTGTCTGCATTCACGTACAGACAGCCAACATAAACTAACCTAACCTGTCACAAGAAAGATTCAGGCGTTCGTTAACAGGTGGTTGCGCAACATATTAAGGATCTTGTTGCCCAACGGTATCTCTAACGAACACCTCTTCTTGGAAGGTTCAGATGCAAATGAGCTTTACTTACTTACTTACTTAGGTGGCGCTACTGCTCGGGCTGAACCTGGGCCTCAACCAATAAACCTCTCCACTTAGTTCGGTCCTTAGCTAATTTACTCTAATTGCGCACTCCTAGTTGATTGAGGCCCCCTTGAACTTGTGGGCGCCATCTACAGTGGGGAGGCGCTCTACTGTGTCGTCCTCTGGGTTAGGTTAGGTTAGGTAGATAGGTGCCTTGTGACAAGGAGTCATTGCTCACTCAGACCAACAGTACGGGTCCATTGTGCCCAATCATTTAACCCTGGAAACGCTGTAAAGAAAATCCGCCGTTAGAACCACCCAGAAAGTGATATGAATCTCAGGAGGTCCGCTAGCTCAACACTACCCAAGTCCTCCAGCTCCGAGAAGAAGTAACTACCAAGAGTCCTCATTCTTCTGACGGATAGGGCAGGACAGTCACACAACAGGTGACGAACAGATTCAATTTCTTCTTCGTCCCTGCAGCTTCTGCAACAGTCATTATGCAGCACACCGAGTCATTCCGCGTGAATGCCAATGGCACAATGTCCGGTAATTATGCCAGAAAAGACCCGTGCGTTATAACGACTAAGTTTTACCAGAGAGGTTGATCTCTTCTTGCTGTAGGCCGGCCATAGCGCCCTGGCCGTAGCGCATGTTTCCAGATGAACCCAGCGTCTGTTTGCTCGACCGGTGGCTTCATCCTCTATTTTTTTCCGCAAGGAGCTGATCGGGATTGCTACAGAGGGCAGGGCCCGCGATAAGTGCAGCGCCAACCCTTTCCTAGCAAGCTCGTCAGCCCTTTCGTTACCTTCGATATCCATATGCCCTGGTACAGAGCAGAGGGTCACCTTATTGGCTCTGAATTACAGCTTCTCACGAGCCTCGACCTAACTACGACAGAGTCCAGAGCCTTAACGGCTGCCTGGCTGTCTATATAGACAGTGATCGTTTTGCCAACGATATTACTCTCGCGTATAATTTCCGCAGCCTGTATTCCTCTGGGTTAGATTCGTAGACTCTGCGGGCCGGAGCTTTGGTGTCTATTTTCTCTACATGTCCTAGCCATCTCAAACGTGCAACACGCTAGATCGATCTCGCTGTACAGCATGTATAGTTCGTTATTTAATCTTCTCCTACAAAACCCGTCAACGCAAACGGGGCCGAATATCGTACGAAGAATTTTTCTCTCTTAACCCACTTTCAAAAAAGTCCATGTTCAGCGCTGTGAAGCAGGACTCGGGTGATCGGGGTCTTATATAGAGTCTCCTTCGGGATTGGGCTTTACTGTTGAATTGCCTTCTTAGCCACTCTTACGATCAGCAAGAGTGTCGTTTTCAGAAGCAGAACCAAGGTAGACAAAGTCCCTTACTACCTCGAAGATGTAGTTCCCCACTGTAACGTTCTGTCCAATTGGTCGGTGTTGGTTGTCATTTCCTGTTGACAGCACATACTTGGTTTTGCCCTCGTCTATCGCTAAACCCATTGTGGCCACTCTACTTCAATGCTTGCAAACATACCGGTAACAGGCTACTGACTTTTTTCAATTATGTCAATATCGTCGGTGTATCCAAGCAGTTGAACATACTTCTGATAGATTGTGCCTCTGGTGTTGGCTTGTGAGTTCAGCACAATCTATTCAAGTATGATATTAAAGAAGTCACATGACAGCGCGTTGATTGGCTAAAATAACTTTTAAACATCAGCGCTCTTGGAGCGCTCATTTCCAATCTTGATGGAGCAGCGAGAGTTCTCCGTTGCCATCCTGAAATGTCCGTCTATGCAGGGATGTCTTAATCAGACGTGACTCTGTATAGCTGCCTTTTGTAGATGCTGTCATAGGCGGCTTTGAAATGGATAAAGAGACAATGAGTATCGATTTGGACTTTTTGGGTTTTCTCCAGTATCTGCCGAAGTGTGAAGATTTGATCGGTGTTGGACTTTCCTGGCCTGAAACCACACTGATAGGGGCCAATCAATGTTGAGAATGCTGATGCCTCTAGAATTGGCACAGTTGAGAGAGCCTTCTTTCTTGTGGATCGGGGACAGCAATCAATATTTTAGTACCAGGGAGAATGAACCATTCCAATTGACCACGATGAGGTGAAGATGTACATAAATACCCCTTGGCTAAAGTATTTGGTTCCCTGAAGGTGATTTATATAAAAAATAATCGAAAATCTAGTTGAAAATACTTCAACTGAAACTTACTGATTTATGTCCAGCACATGACTGATCGATTTGGAATAACATATCAGCTCCAAATATTGACTCATCTCTGAGATGACTCATTCGCAACAATGTGTTTACAAAAAAATCTAAAACTTCCTAACAATTACGAAACAGAAAACTCATAAATTCAGGATTTCAATGTCAGACGTGATCAAGGCAACAAAACATCTTTTTTTTTTGTTCGTCGTTCTTGTTTCGTTATGTTCTAATCAACCCGGAAACAGTCGAATTTAAGACTCCGAAGGTTTTTAAAATTCACCAGGAGCTCTGCCAACATCGATATAAATAAAACCCGGACAAAGTCCCGCATTAAATCGAAATAAAATCAAATCGAACAGAATTATATATGTAAATGTTCACTAATGTGTTTCGTCGTCGAAAGTTTACTCCGAACTCCAGAAAACAAGCAATTTCATCCGAAACACACGATGATCCGCAAAAAGCCCAACCCCATGGTCAAGCTTTGAATCTCAAATAGTTATGAAGCGGGATCGATTCGATGGGCTAGGCGTCAGGTTTCCTAGTTCTTCTTTCTTTTGTGTCATGCCTCTGGCAGCGTCGATAAATTATTCAAATCTATGAATCGATTTTGGCTATTTCGATCCGTAAACCTCGGATTGGTTTGGCCACCCCAATTGGGATTCGAGGCGTCGCGACATTTATGAATCAATTAATCCCTAATTATAGACACACGCAAATAAATAAACAGAACGGGCCAATAAATCAATGGTGTGCCTGTGAACAGGGTGATTGGCTAATTGATTTTGGCCAAAGAAGAGTTATTGCCATCAGTGGTGTGCTGCGCGTGGAACTATAGTCACTGTGCTTGTTGACTGCTTAATTGTTCTGTGGTGTCGAGGGTGTTCCTATCAGCATCGTGCATCTATCTACGCGCCCTGTTATTAGTTATGAATTGACAAGTGGCGAGGAATTAGAACCGTAACTGTTCCTTATCAGCGGAAGCCCTACCCAGTTTCGGGGAATCCCCAAATTCGGCTTATCAGTGGCCACAGTTTAAGTCAGTGAACTCTGTAGCGTGCTGCTACCGTGCTAATAAGCGCCACTTGTATGCGCGAAATGATTTGCAATTTTCGACATACCGTGTTTGACATATAATTCTCTGCCTCTTCTCGATACCTGGTGCCTGATTGCTGTGGCACCCCCAACTAATCTTTCGAGTGGACATATCGTTTTTGGTAATTATCATTCGAATGGCAGCATAGTGCTAAACACATTTGTTCGATTGTACCTTTGGCACTAGACAAGCACCCAGCATAGAGAAATGTGTTGCCACACAGGAGATTATTCGTGGCGATTGCCCGATGACCATGGAATTCCAATCGTGATTTGGGAAAATTTGAATTTTTTTTTTTTTGCTTTTTTTCGGTACCGCATTTGAATTTTGAACAGAGAAGGATGTTGGGTGATTGAAGTGGATGGAGCGACGTTTATGTCCATAATTTTGTCAAAAATGACATTTGTTTGCTTGGATTTGGATTAGGAATTTGACATACGACAATGTTTGTATACGCGAAACGGTTTGAGAAATTTAAATCGGCGCAGGAGTGCCGCGAGTCGTTAACATGCAATTTTCGGATACGAGTTGACCTTGACCGATGGATGACTCAATGCAACGAGGGTTGAATTTTCAAACAAAGTGAAACACCGCCTTGTAGGTGCTTTTTTTGAACGCGCATTAAAAAGAAGAGATACGAATACATGTATGCATTTGAGTCATCGTTTTAGAAAGCTATTCAGAAATGTTTTGCGAGTGGCAAAGATAGGACTGGAGACCATGTTTAGTGCTTAAACTTACTCACTTACTTATGTAGGTGTCGCTACAGTCCGGTTGAACCTGGGCCTCCAACAAACCTCCCCAACCAGCCCAGTTATAAGCCAGCTACCTCCAGTTGCTCACACCAAGTTGGTTGAGGTCCCAACCTCATAACCAAAAATGTCCCTAGACGTCCTTCCGGCAATGTGGGTGGTTTTACGAACCCGACCAGCGGTGCCACATGGGACGTTTCTCGGGGGAACGAGGAGTAGGCTAGGAACAGACCTCTGCGTCATCCTAGCCCGACTTCTTGTTGTAGAGGTAAGGCTCCCAAAAGGCCCAATTACTCCGGCAAGCTCGATCCTCAATGGAGGGTCGATGAGCACGATCAAGGTGCTACAGGCGAACCTGCATCACGCGTCTGCTACCTTTAGCAACCGGTTCGCCGAAGAAAATATTACCTTTGGTCTCATCCAAGAACCTTGGGTTAGTTGCGGACAAATTAAAAGTCTCCGGAATAGGGCAAATAAGTTGATTTTCAAGTGTTGGAGAGTAAGTGCCAAGAGCGGCCTGCTTAATTAGTATTAATAATAACTTTCTTCCCGTTTCAGAATTTATAACAAGAGACCTGGTGGCCCTACTACTGGAAATTCCAACGGAAAGGGAAACACAGAACATCGTGTGTGCCTCAGCGTACTTCCCCTACGACAAAAGGCGATATCCCACCAAAAGACGTCCAGAGCCTCATTAACTACTGCCAGGGTAGCACCCTCATCGGTTGCGACGCCAATGCGCATTATGAAGTTTGGAGTGGTAGTGACATCAACAGAAGGGGTGAGTGTCTTTTAGAATACCTTCTTAGTAGTCAAGTAGATATTTTCATAAATATCTTCATAAATGCAGATAGGTAGTTGACCTCACACTCGCTAGTACATTTATTTCTAATTTTATTGAAAACTGGCACGTATCAAATGTTTGGCGCAACAGCTCTTTAAAGTGACAGGGCCTAACTTCTCGCAACCACTCATGTTGTGTGCGTTATATTTTTCACACGAATGAAAGGGACCTACAGTTTAGTGCCGAATCCGAACGGCGAATTGAGAAGCTTTTTCGGGACAACAATACTCTCGGATGCTTGTCAGACGCTCGCGAGAGATGGGACCGTGAAAAAACTTTTTGGTATTTTCTGGAATTCGAACTTGGAACCTCATGCGTAGTGATCCAACTCACTAACCACTTACGCCACGGCGCCCACATCGCTATCGTGAACCTGTTTTCTCAAAAAAAGCTATGGTTACATCTTACATCTTACATCTATTGAGTTCATAGAGGACCTGGATGAAGCTGCCTATCAGCCTAACAATATATTGCTTAATTCCTACCGCGACACCTGCGTCCCCAAAACCAATGTAAGCAAACGTAAGGTGCCCTGGTGGAATGAACAACTGGCGAAACATAGGAGAACTTAGGCTTCAAGTACATTTCCCAAGCTCGTCTCTTAACACATCTCATGTGTACCCGAACACAGTTGACCATAGAGTTTACGTGGATAGCAGAGTTAATAGTTTATCTGGAAAAATATTCACTGTAGACAAAGTTGAATGGGCAGTGGGTACCTTCAAACCCTTTAAACCTCTCGGCGGTGACGGTCTTCTGCAAAAATCAATCGACCTCATCCTGTCGGGGTTGACAGCCTTATTTGGAGCCAGTTACAATTGGGGATACATACCACCCACCTGGAGATAGGTAAATGTAGTATTCATTCCCAAACCGGGCAATAGGCCTAGCGAGCTGCCTAAACCCTATACATCTATAAGTCTAGCATCATTTGTCCTCAAGACAATGAAGAGACTCATTGATGTTCATATTAGAGACCAGTTAGATCTGTCTAACCCTCTGCACTCGAATCAGTATGCATACAGAAAAGGCAAATCCAGAGTTAGTGCCCTTCATCATCTCGTCAAAAGATACAGGGAATACTCAGTTCTAAGGAAATAGCCTTGTGTGCATTCCTCGATATTGAGGGGGCGTTCGATAACACTGGTAACGATTCGATCACAAGAGCGATTAGTAGCAGAGGTATCGAAGGATCGACCAACCAATGGATTAAGGCCATGCTGGTAAGTCGATTGATTACTTCCTCCTGCGGGGGAGTGTCCGTAACTGTAGCCAAAAGCTGCCCACGAGGTGGAGTTCTCTCCCCCTCCGCTACGAAAAACATACTTACTTCCATAAGGGAGGTAGTACGTCTTTTAAATTAACTCCAACCCTTCGATACAACAGATCTTTCAGGTCGCAGTGTCGTTGCCAAGCGGGCATGGGTTTTACAAGAGAAAAAAAAAAAACATACAACGAGGTACCAATTTCCGGGCCGGAGCGTTGCGGTCCATCCGCTCTGCATAGCCCAGCTATCTTAGTCGCTGTATGTGAACTCTTCTGGCTAAGTCGATGTCCTTGTATATGCCGTATAGTTCGGCAATGTACCCAGATCGATCCCTCCTCAACTGTTCTGCGCCACATTTGCCTAGGGGGTCCCGCTATTCTGCCTGCCTGAATTCCACTGCATGGCGTATTTCGCAATGGAGTTGTCTTGAAGGCATGTCCCGTATCTAGACCTAAGACAAAAGTCTCCCCCCATGGTACCAAAGAACTAGCCAGAATAAGAAGAGAAACAAGGAATCTCTTGAACCTGGCGAAATCAACGGGAGCTGACTCGGACTGGGAGCTATACAAAGCCAGTCAGAGGAACTTCAAGAGCGCAACGCAAAAAGTCAGAAGACAGTCGTGGCAACGCTTCTGCGACGAGATTAAGGGTACAACAGATTGAGGAAAATCCTCTCCAGAGAATCGAAGACTCTAGGTTCCCTAAAGAACACTGAAGGAAACTGGACCGATTATTGTTCGGAATCCCTTGAATTGCTTATTAAAACGCACTTCCCGGGGTGTACTACTGTACCATGTGGCAGTACTAATAACAACAATCACAGCGAATCGGAACCCCCTACGGATTTGGTAACAGAGGACAGAATAGAATGGGCAATAAGATCGTTCTCCCCCTTTAAATCCCCAGGACTTGATGGGATTATACCGATCATGCTGCAAAAAATTGCACCAATCATTATCCCACTTCTCAAAAAGCTATTTGCCAGTAATCTTAAACAATGTCACATACCAAGAACATGGAGGGAGGTAAAGGTGGTTTTTATACCCAAGGCGGGTAATGCTAGTCACACCACCGCGAAGGACTTCAGACCAATAAGCCTTACCTCTTTCATCCTGTAAACTTTTGAAAGATTGCTCGACATCTACATACGTAGTAGAATACGCCCGGGGGACTTATCCCCAGCCCAACACGCATACACGAAGGGTAAATGTGTGGAAACTGCCCTACATCATGTTGTCGGCTCTATAGAAAAATCACTTAAGGATAAAGAGTTCACACTAGCTGCTTTTTTGGACATAGAAGCAGCCTTCAATAATGTAAATACCGAAGCGGTTAAAAGAACCCTAAGAAACCTAGACATGGACATCAGTCTAATTAACTGGATTGTTAGCATGCTCGAGGAACGACATATAACCACCGAACTTAAGGGTTCAAAGCTAGAAGCATACGCCTCGAGGGGTACCCCTCAAGGTGGGGTAATCTCCCCACTGCTCTGGGTCATTGTTCTTAATGAGGTACTACAACAACTAAGGCACAGTGGGGTCAGAGCTACAGCGTACGCGGATGACGTCGTGCTGCTTGCAACAGGTAAATTCCTGCCTAACCTTAGCGAACAACTTGACGGAACCCTAAATATTCTTAGCATATGGGCCAGAAGCTGCGGTCTAAAGGTTAATCCCCAAAAAACCGAACTCGTACTTTTTACGAATAAGAAGAAAATACCGGAGTTTAGTACACCTTCTGTTGATGGTATCCCACTCAGATTGTCCGATAGCGCAAAATACCTGGGCCTTGTACTTGACAAAAAGCTCAATTGGAGATTAAATATAGAGGAAAGAATTAAGAAAGCAACAATAGCCTGTTACTCATGTAGTAGAATTTTTGGTAGAACCGGGGGATCTCCCCCAAAATCATACTATAATTAGACCCATAGTGACTTACGGCAATCTAGTATGGTGGCCAGCTGTCAACAAATCCACAAACTTAAAGGCAATCACCAAAGTTCAAAGACTAGCGTGCATTGGCATCACCAGTGCAATGAGGACAACCCCAACTGCAGGACTCGAGGCTATCCTCAACCTGCTCCCGCTAGACATCTTTATACGAACATCAGCAGCCTGTAATGCTATGAGAATAAGTCAGTCAGCGAACTGGAAACCAAGCAGAACAGGTCACTCGATGATCCTACGCGATTACTTTGGCCTCATGACCGTAACGGATTACATGACCGCCTACCCTAGCAGGAATGATTGGAAAAGCGGTCATATACCTAATGTCGAATCTATAGCCATCTACACGGATGGTTCAAAAATGAGCACTGGTGTAGCATCAGGCATCTTCTCCGACCCTCTAGGTGTATCAAAATCCATACGACTTCCAGACCACAGCAGTGTTTTCCAAGCAGAGGTCTTAGCAGTGGCAACATCCGCCCGTGAGTCTGCGATAAGGGCAATACTGCCAGAAGGTATCACCATCTTT
Source organism: Brachypalpus laphriformis (assembly GCA_945910035.1). NCBI lineage: Eukaryota > Metazoa > Arthropoda > Insecta > Diptera > Syrphidae > Brachypalpus > Brachypalpus laphriformis. The sequence continues at coordinate 175,419,935 of OX246756.1, forward strand.
ATCGACAGCCAGGAAGCTATAAAAGCGATTACTGCCATAGAAATTAAATCGAAGCTTGTGAAGTGTTGTCGAGAAGAGCTCAGGATTCTTGGAACACAGCACAAGGTATCGATCTGTTGGGTCCCGGGACACTAGGGTATCCCAGGCAATGAGAAAGCAGACGATATAGCAAGAATCGGCTCAGCAGCCTTACAAGAACAAGTTGACCCCCCTGTGTATCCCGCCTTGCACACTCAAGCTCGCTGCAGGGAATAAAGCCACTGAGGAGGAGAACACAAGATGGAACTCCATGGAAACTTGCGCCATCTTTCGACAAAGCAAAGACCGAGAGAATCATCCGTATAGATAGGAAATCCCTTTCCACCTTCGTGGGCATCATCACGGGGTACAACACTCTGCGGTACCACTTGAAGAAACTACGCCTGACGGAGGAGGAACTCTGCAGAGGCCGTGGTGACGAGGAAGTTTTTGAGGACACAACCCACTTCCTGTGCCACTGTCCGAGTTTGCAACACTCCAGGAAAAAGTTCCTTGGTAAATATTTCTTCCGGGATCTCGAGGAACTTTCCGGCGTTTCAACAGAAAAGATGTTGAGCTTCATCAAATCATCAGCGTGGTTTGTATGTAGAAATTAAGTAAGTGACTGAGTTAGTAGTTTTTAGTTTCATTGGGTAAGGGTTTACTTTTTCCCCCATGGGTACCACAATGGGTCAACGCTGACTTGAGTGTGGCAGAGAGCGTCGCTCCCTGCCAGCCCACATACCTAACCTAACCTGTCTTCGGGCCGTAGGGTGTGTCCAATCCATTGTCACTTTCGCCTTCGTATAGTAATGTTTATAGGTTCTTGGCCCGTTCACGTATAAAGTTGTTCTTTGCTTTTCGGACAAAAAATCCTCAAGATGATCCTTAAACATTTGTTTACGAAGACTTGCAGCTTGTGTGTGTTAATGGTGTCCACCTTCCAAGTACTGAACACATAAAGCAGCACCGATTCTACGGAACAGTCGCAGCTTGGTTCTTAAGCTGGTAACATTGCTTTTCCAGATTTTGGATAGCATTCCGAACGCAGTTTTAGCCTTTCCGATTCTGCTGCACACATCTAGTTCGGTGCCACCACGATTAGCCGAGACCACACTTCCTAAATAAAGAATGTTATCAATTTTATCGACTTCCTGTCCGGTATTTATTTTTAGCCCCACTTTGTTTGCCTCAGCTTCTAGATTTCGGGCCATCAAATGAAAATCCATTATCCGGTGTGAAAGTAGACAAACATCGTCAGCTAAGTGTTTAAGGTAAGATGTCATAGTCCAGCGAATTCTATAGTTGCCTTCTGTCAATGCTGCACGAAGTACATCGCTGATAACCACCAAGAACAATAGTGGCGACAGTATGCACCCGTGACATACTCTACTTCGAACTTCAAAGTCCTGCGACACCTTAACATTGTGTAAGACGTAACACTTACCGCCCTCGTATGTAGCTTTCATAATAGCTATACGTTTTTCTGGGATGCCTCTCCTACGCAAGGCCAAACTGATAGCAAAATATTCTCTCCACCTAGTGCGCTGATCCTCATTCAAGATCAGAAGGTTACCGTCTAGGCTCTGCACTGGGTGTTGTTTTGAGTTCCGACCACCTCGGAAATAGCAAGAAATAGCCTCGTCGAAATAGCAAGAAGAAGAAGAAGAAGCAGATCACACTCACCACATCTGCCTAATTACCGCAATAAAAGGCCACAACCTACTGGTGCTCTGCCTAAGAGTTTGAATAGAATCTGTGGTAACCCTCGGAGACTATGGCCTCAACTATTTGGCCGAACAGCAACGACACCGACAGATATTCAGAAACTCTTTCAAAGCTCACCAAACCAAGTTGTATGTTATTTTCTGTCTTACGTTTACGATTAAATCTGCCCGATGGTATTGCCTGGATCAATGAGAAAAAAAGCAATTTTAGTCAAAGTTTCCTTAGCAAGCAGACACCGTTGAGAAGCCCGTACCTACCTTAAGCTTAGCGAATGATTCAGTAATTGAATAACTTCTTCTGATTTGTAACCATCGCATGGTAGCATCAGAACTCGACGAAAATCAAAATTCAAATTACATCCATCCTCAGCCCGCCCCACCCTATTTGAAATCTCCCCAAAATAATGTTCAGTTGCGTCACTAATTACTCAAACCTCTGCCTTCACTCACAACTAGTCCTCCTAATAAGGAAACAAATATTTAAATATATTTTTTTGTTTATTTTTCGCAGCAAAAAACACTGCATTCGATAATAAATTGGACTACAAGTTCAAAATCCTCTCCCCATTCGCGCTGAACAATCTTATTTCTTAATGACGACGAACTGCGTTACCCTTTGCTCTAGTTGGTTGCGGCCTGCCGTAGGCGATAGCCTGGCTTTTAGCTGAACCGCTTACACCGGTGCTGAAGCTATTAGCAATAGCGATGGCTCCTCCCTGGACGCCACCGAAGTCGATTGGGAAGAATGTGCCGGCGGGCAATGGTGCTGGGGCTGTGGCTGCTTGACGACGGGCGTTATTTGGAGCAACTGGGGCCACCTCATCATCATCATCATCAACCGCTTCATCATCATCATTTTCGGCTTCTGGTTCAGCGAGGGCAACTGCTTGTTCTGGCTCAGCTTCGGCTGCGGTTTCGTCACTGATTTCCCTTTTGGTCTCGGCTGGATCTTCTTCAACTGGACCTTCCTCAGCTGGAAGGATTTCATCTTCCAAAACTTGGTTATCTTCTGGCAATTCTGGGGTAGCTGGCTCCTCGGAAACTTCAGCTTCGGCTTCGGCAGTGTCAGTGGCATCAGCAGCATCTAGACCACCATCATCTTGAGGATCATCAGCGGGGTAGGCTTCAGCTACTGATTCGGCTCCGTTAGCTCCAGTGTTATCTAAGATGGACTCTTCAACGATTTGTTGTTCTTCTGCACTAGCATCGTCTAAATGGGGCGGTTTTTGGTTGTCTAACAAAATATCTTCTATTAAACTGGGAAAACTCACCTTTTATATATGTGCCTGTAGCTACGGTATCACCAGACACAAAGGCAGCAGCGGCGTTGGTCAAGCGAGAGCTAGTTTTCGACGATGATGGCTGCTGCACATACTGCATATACATCAATCGTTGTGGGGCGGCACGGGATTGGTAGTAGAAAGATGGCTGCTGATAGTAGCCCAATCCTAGTTAAAAGAATATTTTTGTTTTATTTAAATTGATCCTTAATCCTTGGTGAAGTAATTTACTAGCTGGCAAAGCCATCGATGTAGCGAAAAGGCTGACAAACAGCAAGGCGGCAACGGCACAGAATTTCATCTTCACAATATTAATCCTTTCGATGGAGAGAAGAGAGAGGAATATAAATCCAATTTGGAACTACTTCACAAATATTGAACGGGGTTTTCGGATATCGGAGCTAAACTTAACTTCTTTGCTAAGATTCCACGCAATAAGTGATGCCTGACTGTTGGCGAACGTTAGATTTTATAAGAATCTGACCAAGTCGTGTGCGTGCGCCCCCTCCCAAAATAGGCGACTAAACGGCTGCTTAGCATTCAAAGAACGTAGATACTCGGTAGGTAAAGTCCTTTACTACCTCAGAGTTATAGCTGCCTATTGTGGCGTTCTGTCTAAGACGCCGATATGTTGGGTGTCATTTGTTTTGCTTTTATTCACCACTAAACCCATATTTGCTGTTTCGATCTAGTACTCGCAAACGCTTAACTGATGACCGGCTGAGTTCTTCCTACTATATCAATGTCATCGGAGTAAGTAAGTAGTTGTACAGACTTCTAAAAGATTGTACCTCCGGTGTTGGCTTATGAGTCTCGTATAATTCCTATAAGTACTCGTACTGTACTATAGAGTTTGCGTGATAGCGCCTCACCTTGTCTTAGACATTTCCTGACATCGAATGGTTAGATGGTGTTCTTACTGATTTTGATGAAATAGCGAGAGTTCTCCATCGTCGTCCTGTACAGACGAGCAAGCTTAGCAGGAATGCCGAGACTGGACTCTCTGTATAGCTCGTCCTATACACGCTATCATAGGCAACTTCGAAATCGATGAAAATGTGGTGCGTATCGATTTTATATTCATGGGTTTTTCCCAAGATCTGCCGTAGTGAAAATATTTGGTCAATGGTGGAATTTCCTGGCCTGAAACCGCACTGATAAGGATCTATCAGGTTGCTAACCAACGGTTTTAGGCGTTCACATAATACGGCAGACAGGATCTTATATGCGATGTTTAAAAGAATCATACCTCTGCGCTCCGTGGCGTAGTTCAGGCCGTCTCCTTTCTCCAGTACCAGGCAAACGATGCTGAATTCCATTCATCGTCCGACGAGATTTTACAGTTCAGCTGGTGCATGCTCCTTACCAACTCATCTCCTCCTGCTTTTGAAAAGTTCGGCAGTAAGGCCGTTGGCTCCAACAGCTTTGCTGGATTTAAGTTTATAAATAGCTATCCTTACTTCAGTCTGATCGGATTGACGGGAATCTTGACTACCATCATCACTATTGAATGGCTCGATCTATTTGACCGCGGAATAATGGTCATCGTCGCCGTTTAGTAGCCCACAGAAGTGTTCCTTCCATAATCTCAACACGAACTGCGATTCTACTACTGTATTACTATTTTCGTCCCTGCAATCTTCTGTTCTGTCTTGCGTCGATCGCAATGTGATCGATTTGGTTGACAATTTTTCAGTCAAAGGAGAGCTATGTTCCCTTGTGAATATTGAGACGTGGGAACCGCGTACTAGCCACGACAAAGTTTAGTATCATCGCAAAGTCGACTAACCTGAGTCCGTTGTCGGATGTGATGTCGTGCAGGCTGTGCTTTCCGACCACGCTACTAAAGACGTCCTCTCTTCCTAGCTTTGCGTTAAAATCACCTAGGATAACTTTAACGCCGTGGTTGGGGTATTGCTTATACGTCTTCTCTAAGAGCTGGAAGTAGTATTGTCCCTGGCATGTTCTTTTTACCTTTTGGTAACATTTCTGAACATCATTCGTGCAATAAAGTCTCTCAGTCTCCTCGTTCAAGCGCTCCTCATGCTCCTTTTTCTTTTTTCTGAGAAGTCCATATTCCTCCTTTCTCCCCCGCTCGAAGAGCTCGCCAGCAGCTCTAGTTCTTCTATGTTGCGCCGCTTTGCATGCCTCTTGTTTTGCTGCATGTGCTTGCCGGCATTCCTCATCAAATCAGGGGTTTTGCTGTGTGGCAGTACATCAGAGACGGCATCTCTTATGGCTTGTTGGCAACGCTGCGACTGGTCTTCCGCATTTGCTGCTGGCGACATAGGACTTGGATTGAGATTTAAAGAGACTCGATTGGCAAAGGATCTGGCTGTTTCTTGAGATTGTAACCATCCGACGGCGAACTTCCTCACAGTATTTCGTTGATTTCGCTCCGTTCTAGATATTCGGGCTTGACTACAACTAGCTAGTGATCCGAGTCCATGCTGGCTCTGAAAGAGTGCCTTGCGTCGATGTGATCGGTTCGGTTGACGGTTTTTCGATCAAAAGAGAGCCGTGTCCCCTTGTGAATATCAAGATGTGGGAACTGCGTACTAGGTTAGGTTAGGTATGTGGGCTGGCAGGGAGAGACGCTCTCCGCCACACTCAAGTGAGCGTTGACCAATTGTGATACCCATAGGGGGAAAGTAATCCCTTGCACATTGAGGCCTAGTGAAACTCGGCAAAAAATTATACAAAACTCAATCACTTACTTCGTTTCTGCATACAAACCACCCTGATGATTTAATGAAGTTCAACATCTTTCCTGTCGAAATGCCGGAGGCTCCTCGAGGTTCTGGAAGAAATATTTACCATGGAACTTTTCCCTGAAGAGTGAAAAACTCGGACAGAGCCACAGGAAGTGGGTAGTTCCTCAAAAACTCCCTCGTCGCCACAGCCCCTACTGATTTTTTCCTCTGTCAGGCGTAGTTTCTTCAAGTGGTGCCGCAGAGTGCTGTGCTCCGTTATGATGCCCACGAGGGTGGAAAGGGATTTCCTATCTTTCCGACTGATTCTCTCGGTCCTTGCTTTGTCAAAGTATGTCCATAGCTTCCTGGTGGTGGCACAAGTTTCCATGGAGGTCCATCTTGCATTCGCCTCTTTAATGGTTTTATTCCGTGCAACGAGCTTGAGTGTGCAAGGCCGGATACACACAGAGGGTTCAACTTGTTCTAGTAGTGCTGCTAAGCCGATTCTTGCTAGGTCGTCTGCTTTCTCATTGTCTGGGATACTCTCGTGTCCAGGGACCCAGCAGAGCGATATCTTGTGCTGTGTTCCAAGAAACCTGAGCTCTTCTCGACAACACTTCACAAGTTTCGTTTTAATTTCTATGGCAGTAATCGGTTTTGTAGCTGCCTGGCTGTCGATAAAGATGGTGATACCTTCTGGCAGTATTGCCCTTACCGCAGACTCACCGCGTACTAGCTACGACAACGTTTCGTACCGCCGCAAAGTCGACGAGACTGAATCCGTTGTGGAATCGTGCAGGCTGTATTTTCAACTAGAACGTAGGTTAGGTTAGGTTAGGTAGGATTATGAGGTTATCATAAAACGCTAGGCACCAAAGTGGGTCCATCGCGATCCCTAGGAAACCTTCACGGCAAAAGCCTTAAACCCAATCCCCCAAGCAATTAATCTCCCGACAAAATTTGAAGAGATCCTTGTTATGGTTCAGGGACCTCACCTCCTCCAAGTTATCGAAGAAGTATCTACCCAGGTACTGTAGCCTTATCCTGGCAATTCCTTGACATTCACAGAGTATGTGAGTTATATCCTCTGACGCATGTAGGTCATCGCAGTACCTACAAACATCCGTATCGGATAACCCTAGTCTCATGGCATGCCTCCTTAGGAGACAGTGGCCAGAGAGTATTCCTATCGCTGTTCTTAGCCTCGATCTATCTAACTTAATTATCTCCCCAGATTTTCTGCGATCTAACACAGGCCACAAGGCCTTAGACACCCTGTGACCATCTAAGTTTGACCATCTTAGATTAGCCGTGTCAATGATTTTATCCCGGATAATTCCCTTAGCCACGCACCCTGGTGGTTTAATACTACCAATTATATCGCTACGTGGGAGCCCCGCTCCTCTTTTAGCCAGCGCGTCGGCTTGCTCGTTTCCTTCGATATCACAGTGTCCAGGTACCCAACATAATCGGACTCGGTTTTGCGTACATAATGCCCTAAGCATTGGGCGGCAATTCCTGATTATCTCAGATTTTGTGACGTAAGACCTTTAGCGCAGCCTGACTGTCAATGTAGATGGCGATATTCTTATCGGATATTGATCCCATCTGAAGTAATTCCACAGCTTTAAGTACAGCTAGAACCTCTGCTTGGAACACACTCCATGTGTCCGGAAGTCTCAGGGCCACCTGTAGCTTCGTATCTCTCGAGTAAATACCTGACCCCGTGCCCGCACTGGTCTTAGAACCATCTATGTATATTGCAATCTCGTTATGGACAGAGACTGTCTTCCTTTGCCAGTCCTCTCTAATAGGATACAGTACTTCATATGGTGTGTCGAAGTCTAAGGTGCCAAGTATATCGTCCGATTCGTCAGGGATTCCGGGAAAAGATTCCTTGAGAATGGAGCTGTGTCCTATGTTATTAGCCCCGAAGGGACCAACGTTAGTGAGCCGAGGCGCACTGTTGCCCGCTTGAAACTTAATTTGTAGGTCTAATGGTAAAAGATACAGGAAGATCTCGAGTGCAGCCGTAGGTTTTGTGCGTAGAGCACTTGTGATGGCAATGCAGGCTGATCTTTGTACCATGGCCAACATATCCCGTGTGTTTTTCGTATTCGTTGCCTTCCACCACACAAGAGCCCCATACGTAAGGATGGGTCTGACTATCATGATGTATAGCCAGTGCATTATTGCGGGCTTCAGGCCCCATTTTTTCCCCGCGGTCCGCTTACAGATGAAGAGAGCATTATATGCTTTGCGGACTCGTTCCTGTATGTTAAGTTTCCAATTTAGTTTCCTATCCAGCATTATACCAAGATATCTAGCGCGATACGAAAGGGAAAGCTCCACCTCTGCTAGCTTAGGCAGTTTGAAGGGTGATATCTTGTATTTTCTACTGAAGAGTACCAATTCAGTTTTATTCAGGTTGACGTGTAGTCCACACCCTCTAGCCCATTTTTCGACACTATTAAGAACTGATTCCATCATTTCACTTAATGTATCAAGGAACTTACCCTGAACTAAATTCACTACGTCATCCGCGTAAGCAGTGACGCTTATGCCTGTATTGCTTAGTTCTTTAAGTATCCCATCGATGACTAGAATCCAGAGGAGGGGTGAGATAACGCCTCCCTGGGGAGTCCCCCTGGTAACGGATTTTCTTATTGAACTGTTTCCGATAGTGGAGTTAATGTTTCTAGTGCCGAGCATATTGCAGAGCCAATTGGTAATGCTATACTCGACATTCATAGATTCTAGGGCCTGTTTGATGGCCCTTCCTTCTACATTATTGAAAGCACCTTCTATGTCTAGGAAGGCTGCTAGTGCGAATTCCTTATAGTGAAGGCTAGCTTCTATCTTCCCTACTACGTCGTGTAAAGCTGTTTCCACCGATTTCCCCTTCAAATATGCATGTTGAGCTTTGCATAGAATGCCGTTGCAACACTTACGTCTTATGTGAATATCAAGAAGTCTTTCAAGTGTCTTGAGGAGGAATGACGAGAGACTTATGGGTCTGTAGTCTTTCGCTGAAGTGTGGTTTGGTTTACCTGCCTTAGGTATGAATATAACCCGCACCACCCTCCATGCCACTGGTACGTAGCATGACCTTAAACAATGTTTAAAAATGTTCCCTAAGCCTCTTTCTGACCTTGGCTGGAGCTTTTTGCAGCATAGCTGGCAAAATTCCATCAGGGCCTGGTGCTTTGAATGGTGCGAGTGACGTAATAGCCCATCGCAGATTCTTCCATGTAATGAGATTTTCTACGTCGTCCCCTATTGACCTACCATTATACGAGTAGCTATGAGTAGTAGAATCCATTGGCGATCTACTTCCTGGGAAGTGAGCTTCAATTAACGTTTCTAAAACGTCTTCGCTACTTTCTGCCCACGAGCCGTCAGATTTTTTGATGAAGCTTGGGACAGAAGTGTCTTTAGCGAGCATCTTGCGAAGTCTGGAAGCTTCACTAGTATCCGCAATGGACTGACAAAATTCGTTCCACGACTTTCTTTTTGATTGCCTAATTAAGTTCTTAAACTCCCGCTTGCGGTCCATTAATTCATCCCATGTAGTACCGTCCCCTATTTCTTTGGCCCTGTTGTAAAAATGCCTAAACTGTTTTTTCTTGGAGTTGATTTCCTTGCTCCACCAAGGAGGTTGGGACCTCTTGGACTTCTTTCTTAGTGGACAGGCTCTTTCGAATGCCATGTTCATTACTTTGCCTAAGTTGTCTACCGCCTTATCTATATCTTGAGGATCGCCGCTGCGAATAGGCCCATCCTTAAGATGTTTCCTTACTAGATCGTATAAATCTTATATATTAATACGTGAACACGAAGTTTATAGTACGTTTTTTTAGTATTTATTGTAAAAGGAAGGGGGTGCAACTTATATCATTTAAAAGGTACTGTGCCATAGATATGCAGAAAAAAGAAATCGCGTGCGTATGTTACCGTTAAGTCAGGTAAAATAAAATGAACATACACATGATTTCCCATTCAAAACGCTGTAACCAAATGAATGAAACCATTTTGATCAAGTTCATGGCTGTATGAGCTTAAATCCCTTTGCCTTCATGGCATGGGATAATGTTAAAAGAGAAAATAGTATGTTCTCTCGCTGTTTGTTTATTTCCCCTCGGTCGAATTTCGACCGCATGCGATAGTAGTTTATTTAGAATGGCGCCCAAGTTGAGCAACAACAAACACATCGAGCATAACAAAGCAGTAGATTGGAGAATTTTTTATCATTTTAACAATCATCCCAAGGTTTCATACCATCTCCCCATCATTTTTTTTTACTAAAGAAATGGACAGCAACTGTTTATGATCAAAACTGAACAAACTTGGGATCAGAACCAACTTAGCATTTGAGCTCACTAGCTGCAGGCAGACCCACCCTGGAAAGCAGTAGGTGCTAATCAAATAGAATTAAGGCGTGAGAACGGCTGAATAGTGTCCCCAGATCTTCTGATAGACAATTGTGAGTCACTCATTGGCTCATCGTCTATTTTGTATAACATGATCGGTATAATGCTTCTGTTCTTTCGACGTAAAACCGTCGTTAAGATAGTTTATAGCCAAACTAACATGGGTCATTCAAATTGTCATTTCGCAGACATTTCCTTTTTTTTTTTTCTCGACTCCAATGTCACTCACAAGCATAAAGCAAGAATACTCAAAAATTGATGAGATTCGCATTGAATATCGAAAAGCAATTTTGGCAACTCATCATCCCCAGACACGATTCCGAGAATCCAATCCAATTTGGATTCGCGCGCGCGATCGGAATAGCTCCCCAAGTGACCATTTATAATCTCTACCAGACGCTGATCGACTGCGAGATATAATTCATAACATATGCTAAACAAATATAATTAAATGGATGGCCAGCCAAGCGATTTGCATTTAAATGGGACTCAATCCCAGCCAACAGGTGCACATAATAGATGCGCGACACTGTTGCGTAAGATCTGTGGCAAGGCACGATCACCAGGGATGTCAAGTCATGCAGGGATGATAGAAATTTCTAGAAAATGAAATTTACTCATTTGTTTTTCTGAACAGTGACCCCACACACAGTTGGTTTTGGTTTTTAGTGGACAATAAATTTTGTTTTAGTTTTATTTATGCAAACGAAGCGGTATTCGCGTTTGATAACGAAATTCAATAAAGAATTTCCTTGACACTTTGTGCGCGGTGGTTTTACGGTGGTGTGATCTTATCCAATCGTTGACAGCTCTCTCAGATTTCAGTTCGGAACTAGATGAGCATTGAAAGACAAATGGTCTGATTAATCATTCTAAGAAATCCCATAACTTATAGGACGTCTTAATTCTGACTGGTGAGGAGATGGTGGTGTTTTGCTCGGCGCACCAGAAGGTCGTTAGCATTTGAAAAAGCCGCCACCGTTTGTTGTGTCGTCGATCGTAATTATTGTTTTTTTTTTTTGTTTTTTTTTTGGTTTTGCACGCGATTGTCATTCTACAATGGACACACAGTTGTTATCTAGAATTTCGATCGGTAAGTTGTACATAAAATTTCGTCGGAAATAAAGTGGAGTAAACACATGACGGTGAGTTGAGTTCGCCTATTTAGTAATATTGACCATCCGTTGTGTCGCTGATTTATACTGTCACGTGTTTGTTATTTGGTTTTGATTTTGTTTTTCTTATGAATTTGTTGTTTTCCTAGAGGGGGTTTCACAGTATACTCTGATATTTAGTCTAATTTTTTTTGCTTTCAAATTGCTTATAAATCGTCCCTGGGGAGTGCCAGAAAAGGCACATGTGGCTTGATAACGATTAGAACGTGTGCGCGTTAATGTGACACATGCTGGCGGTTGCGGTAGTGAAGACACCAAAGGCTCGTTTATTACAAAACCAGACGATCAGTGATAAAGTGAATTAAGTGAGGTTTTTCGGCAATAGGCGGTCCTTTGTGTGAACAGTGATGGGTTGAAAGTGTCTGCTTGCGCCATTGAAATTAACGGTTTTATTCGAAATTTTTGCTTACCTTAACCACCAAGTAACTTCTAGTAACGAGTTTTGAGCGATGGCAATTGGTTTCTTCAGCTGAATCGCACTTCAAGTCATGTCAGACAGACTTTTACACATATTGATTAAAAATCGAAGTAATGACCTTTCTTTTATGATACCGGTGATCTCCAGTCGTGCCAACCCATGGACTCGCATGCATACTTGGGTGCTATATTGCCTAGATCTGTATTGTCCCATTAGTCGACTTTTACGATAATCTTCTTCTTCCTATATTGGCGAGGTTATGATCTGAGCTCAAGGGATCATAACCCTCCTACTTAACTGCATTTCTACTGACCCACCTGTGGGGTAAGCCTAGCCTAGTTTTGCTAATATCGATTTGACATTAAATACCAGATGCTGGTAGATCGTCTTATATTTGTGCCATCCATAATGCTACTATGCATGCTCCCAGACGTCAGTAAGAAATCAGCGGCATTCTTGTTGTCTCTCAGCAGAAAAGACTGGAGACAACTTATTGGCGTCTTGACAGACTACTTTGCTTTCACCAAGCACCTTAACGTGCTTCGTTTAAGTGACAGTACAATCTGCAAAGCTTGTGAAGAGAGTGACGACACTGCGGAACATTACCTCTGCGAATGTCCGACCTTCGCTAGCATCAGGTGGCAGATCTTCGGTGCTGATGTGGTGAGTGCTGGTACTGTGAGGGCCTCATCATTGAAGTGCTTACTTGACTTTCCTAGAAAGACAAGGGGATTCTAATAAAATGGGTAAACCAGGGTTTGCACTCTGGTAGTGCAATGGGTCAGTTACGTCTGAGTGCTCCAGTCAAGAGTTTCTATTTTGCCACTTATTAGGGAATCTTCACAGCTTTACAATAGGGTGCTTTCGATCTCTGTACCACAGGACTTAAGGGCTACATCCAATAATTACTTCCTTGTGATCGAAGTTGCATCACTACAGTACTATCCGACATTACCCACTTTAGGTACCTCTAACCACTTTTTTTTATAAACCATCCACGAGCTAAATTTGGACATTTTAAGTACCATAAATTCTAAGAAGTTCTAAAAATAATCTACTGTCGTAAAAAAAGCCATTTCAAAAATATCCGAATCCGGATCTGGCCGTAGACAGTGTAAGCCCAACCCACTGTCAGCACCACCACGATTGCCTTTTATCACGCTCACCTAACCAAAAAAAAATAAAAATCTCCTTCAAACGATCATGCAAATGAAATTCATTTTGGCCGTAATATTTGCAAATGTTACCAATTTATTCAGCAATCATTTTCGACACTATACTACAGGCGGTGTTATAGTAGATCCCCGTATAGTACTCCAAATTTTTGGTTAATATTCACCATTCGGTGTCAAATTGAATCGCAAATGCAGACATGATCATCGTAAGCATGATCAAAATTTCCAATCACACCGCCCAAAAACCGATACACTCACTTCTCTCATTTCCCATTCCGGTAGTGTAGAGGTCGCTGCTGTACATATATCTATCGAGGTCTTGTTGTTTTCATCACCCTAATCCAGAGACATATTTAACAACCCTGTACACGTATACAAATCGAGACTACCACAGCTAACTAGATCAGCGACAGTATTCTTTGTCGCTGTCACTGTCACTGTCACGCTGTAATAAAAGGGCTGCAGAGTTTTATGTGAATTTTATTGAGATCGTTGAAATTTCCCAAAATGCGGAAATATTCTCAACACGGCCGGCGGGTAACCAAAAGAACACCGGCCGGGTTTTGGATTTACTACAAAATACATCTCTTACATAATTCAGCAGCAACTGTTGGTTTATCCGAAATATAATCCATCAACGGATAACAACAATCGGGTGCCATTTGTATGGGTTATTCAGAGCGCGCGTTCGCTCTTAATTTGAATGCGCGCGGTTTTTATTGACAGTTTATGAGGTGCTTGCTGAAATGAATATTCAGTTCACAAGTGTCACATCAATTTTTTGAAGGTAACTCTTGTGCGAATTGATCCGATTCGAATAAAAATGAAACAAGCGGAGGTGGATTGCGATTTATCGAAACGTGTTGAGGCGTTAAAAATGTTTGCAAGGACATGAGGCGTTTAACCATCTACAAGGTTTGCACATCGAATTGTTGATTTTAAGGTATACACGTGGTATTCAGCTTTTTTTTTTTTTGTTAAATTTTGTTTGCTCAACTGTCAAAGTGACAGTTGGATTGCATAGTTAATATTACACACAACGCATGCAACTCATGTGCAAAAAAAACTCGTAAAACTTTGCGTTGGGTGTTGCTATTTTTGGTTTTCTTTTGGATCGGGTGGATAGTTTTTATTCAGCACAAGAATGCTATTAATTTTTGACAGTTGACAGTTCTATTGCTTATTAAATCTGTATAATATGGTAATCGATTAGCATTTTAAAAGGAAGTTAGCCTAATAAAATGTTTCGTTTCGGTTTTGTCACTAAATACGAGTACTGAGCAGAAGTTTGTTTAGAGTCGACGTTTTCCTTAAAAAAAATATTGACTGAGAACTGTTAAATCTGGAATACAGCTTGAGTGAAATGAGTTAGTGAGAATATGCACACAGTCATCTGACAAGAACTGTTGAAAAAAAAATAGAATATTCTTGCAAACTGTGATCTTCACCTTCACCCTTCCTGTGTCGGCTTATGGGTCTTAGGGCATTAATAAGGCCTACGCGCCATCGTGTTCGGTTCTGAGCGATCCAAGCAGCTTTTTCCCAGTTACTGAGACTCCTTTTCGACTGTTCTACCCGCGGCATACAATGACCTCCCTTTATTCACTCTTGTCGTGTCAGCGTGTTCCATTGCATGGCTTGTCGGGCAATACAATTTCCATCCTTATGTACTTACTTACTTACTTACTTATATCCTTTAACCCCTCGGGGGGCATAGGGCGTCAACCACGCCTGCGCGCCATCGTGTTCGGAGTTCTGCAACGCGTTTGAGCTGCCTCCAACTCATTCCTAAAGAGCTCGATTCCTCCTCAACTGTTCTGCGCCACGTTTGCCTAGGGCGTCCCGCTATTCTGCCTGCCTGGGTGAGCGGATTCCACTGCATGGCGTATTTCGCAATGGAGTTGTCTTCGCGCCATAGGGTGTGTCCAATCTATTGCCACTTTCTTCTTCGTATAGTAATGCTTATAGATTCTTGGCCCGTTTTCAGATAAAGTTGTTCGTTGGAGATGCGGTTCGGCCAAAAAATCCTCAAGATGATTCTTAAGCATTTGTTTACGAAGACTTGCAGGTTGCGTGTGTTAATGGTGTCCACCTTCCAGGTACTGCACCCATAAAGCAGCACTGATTCTACGTTGGAGCGGAACAGTCGTAGCTTGGTTCTTAAGCTAATAACATTGCTTCTCCAGATTTTGGACAGCATTCCGAACGCAGCTTTAGCCTTCCCGATTCTGCTGCACACATCCAGTTCGGTGCCACTGCGATTAGCCGAGACGACACTTCCTAAATATAGAAAGTTATCAACTTTCTCGACTTGCTTTCCGGCAATGTTAAGTTGAGCGCGGGTATTGGAAGTAAATCCTTATGTAGGGTGTGACTAATCCACTGTCGCTTTTGCTTTTGTGTAATCACATCTATACGTTTCTGGCCCGGTCTCTCATAAAGCTGCTCATTTGAGATACGATTTGCCCAGAACACTCGTCATAAATATGTATCGTAGACAACGACTGACAACAATTTGGAGCTTTTTTGTGACATTGACGGTCAGTATTACAGTACCGATTCCACAATAGGACGCAACAGTCGCAGTCTTGTGTTTAAGCTGATTGCACTGCTTTTCCATATTTTAGAAAAACATATCGAATACAGCCTTCGATCTTCAGAAAGAGGCCAAACCTATTCTTTTACAATGACTTAGGTGACACTACAGTTCGGGGTGAGCTGGGATTCAGCCAACAATCCCCTCCATTTAGCTCGATCTTTAGCTAATTGCCTCGAGTTGCGCACTCCAAGTTGGTTGAGGTTCCCTTCAACTAATGCGCGCCACCTATGGCGAGAGTCGGAGTGTTGGTGTCCATTTGCTCTACATGTCCCAGCCATCTCAAGTGTCAATATCACGACTGATGCCTCTGTAATTGGGGTCTAGGTTCTTGTGGATTGGGCGAACACTGAAGTGAAGTGAGTTTGTAACTGTTTTTAAATCATCTGCACTGATTTAGTGCGCACAAAAAATTACTCTTAAAAACGCTGTAAATTGTTCTGCAGCATTCGTCATGGCCCATGGGTTACTCTAACCATTGGAGCTTGATTAGTCCGATTTCAAATCCTAGTGACGCATGAATTATTTGTTTATTAGTTTTTAATTACTAAACAAATACAATGTAATCGTTCAAGGTGAATTGAGTTTGCCGCTATTCAACGCTATGTGATAGAGATACAATCTACATTACTGCTGCTTGTTAACTAACCGAGCGACCTGATGGACAGCCAACCCGTTGTCAGCCTTTGTAAGATGCAGGAGGTCCATCAGCTAAACATTAACTATGTTCTCCAGCTCTGAGAAAAAGTCCTTATTCTTCTGACGGATAGGGCAGGACAATCACACAGCTGGTGGTGAGCAGATTCAATTTCTTCTTCGTCCCTGCAACTTCTACAATAGTCGTTGTGCAGTATACCAAGTCGTTTTGCATGAATGTCAATGGTACAGTGACCAGTAATTATGCCGGAAATGATCTGTGCATTATACCGACTAAGTTTCACCAGAGAGGTTGATCTCTTCTTGCTAAGGGCCAGCAATAGCGCACTGGCCGTTGCGCATTTGTCTAGATGAACACAGCGTCTGTTTGCTCGACCGGTGGCTTCATCTCCTATATTCTTCCATAAGAAACTAAAGTAAACTACAAAAGGTAGAGCCCGCTATACATGCAGTACCGATCCCTTCCTAACAAACTCGTCAGCCCTTTCGTTTCCTTCGATATACATATGCCCTGATAGCTAGCAGAGCGTCACGACATTGGCTCTAGATATCTCATTTAAAAGTGATTTGCAGGTCCTCACAAGCCTCGACCTAATTACAGCAGAGTCCAGAGCCTTAATGGCTGCCTGGCTATCTATATGACATCAGGTGGTCTGGCAAAAAACAAAATATTGTGAATCAGAAGCAAACAACAAAACAAATCGCCCCAGTTATTAGCAAACTTGAACTAAAGCTGTAGTGTTGATTCGCCACCACATGTGCACTTGTCGGTGGTCAGCTATTGAGTGACCTTGTTTGCACATGCACACCAGACAACAGAGATATCAGCTGAAGAGCGTCTGTGCAGACTATGTGTAGACAGCTCCTGTAGCTCCTGTAGCTACTTACGCATCTCCGAGTATTATGACACATCAGTATGCTCTTGCGCAGTGTTGCCGGTACACCACAGAGGCCAATCCGGCTGTCGCGCATGATACTGATACCAGTTAAAGAAGCCAGATATCCAAAAAGGCTACCCATGCTCCGAGCATTCTAAGATGGATATACATTGCCATAGTGAGATCAATGATCAAGTATGGAGCGATAGCCTTACACAATGGAGGAGACACTCATTAAAGTGCAAAGACCTGCTTTCCTTTTGCATCACTGAGGTCATGACAGCATGTCCAACTGTGGTCATGGAAGTACTCCTAGAGCTTACTCCATTTCGCCTCGTAGTTGAGCAAAATGCAAAGCGGATGATCCTAAGAATGGCAAAAGAAGGGATTGGAGAAGTGGGCTAATTCGAGAGAATATCATATACCTCTCAAGACACTTCCTCTTCTGGCGATCCTTAGAGACGACAGCATCAGGAAATTCAACTTTGAAAACAATTATCACGGAATGGGCAACCACACAATAAAATGGTATACAGACGGTTCGAGAACTGAGGAAGGAACAGTGCCAGGCGTGTTTGGACCAAGAACAAAGTACTCAGAGCCTATCGACAAGAGTACCGATCTCTTTCAACCTGAAATATGTACTAAAGACAAATGTTCCCAACTCAGTCTCGAAAAAGTTACAGTAATTGCGACATAGCAATGCTGTCAGATAGTCAAAGCAGCTATAAAGGTACTTGACACGAAACTTGTGGGGGTATGCCTACACAAACTTAATGGATTGGGCAGAAATAAGAAAGTAGTTCTCGACTGGATACCCAGTTATGTCAGGAGAAAGGGTAACGCAGCAGCCGACACTTTGGCAAGACAAGGAGCTGCAGAACCCTTCTTTGGACCTGAACCATTCTGCGGAATAAGGACATATACCATACCCAAAGAATTCATAAGAACGGCAAAAGCAGACAGGACAAGAACCTGGAACAATCCAGGTCTAAAGGAAAGCTAAGAAACTACTGGGATGTTACAACCGGAAAAGATTCGAAGCCTGTATCTGCCGTAACAAGAATAACTTACGAATCCTAAGAGTGGCACTGCAAACTTAGGCAGCATTTAAGGAAACTAGGAATAAAAAACGAAAGCCTTTGCAGAGTCCGCAATGAGTCCAACGAGACTCAGGAACATATTGCTATTGTCTTGCGGGTCATTGACCCACAAAAATGTGAAATATTTGCGCAAGTACCAAATACCAGATGATGTTATGTCAACCATGCCCACTTCTCATTATCCGATTCCTCAGCGAAACCGTATTGGAGAGGAAGCTCTCGGGTGAACTCTCTCTGAACCGAGAAGTTCGCGGCTGAACTCTCTCTGAACCGAGAAGTTCGCGGTTGAACTTCTCGCCATGGCAAAGTAAGATCTTCAAACATGGTTGGCTGGCTGGTTGGTTGAGGTAGCGGTTCAGAAAGAATCCAATTAGCGCTGTTGCGCCATTTTGATACCACAAAACTCATGTACACCTGGTCGTATGATGGAGTGTTCGGTTGAAGAAGATGGATATGCTAGACCTAGCCTCTCGAGTTTAGGTAAAGAATGAGGCTCTAATCCTTTTTTCAAATATTTCTCGCAGGTCGTCGAAGAAGGGTTTACCTAGGGTTCGTCGTCTGATTCTCGCTAGCGTCGTGCATCTGCAAAGAAAGTGAAAAAGAGAAGAATGAGGGCTCCAATCTTTTTTTCAAATATTTCTCCCAGGTCATCGAAGAAGGGTTTACCTAGGGTTCTGCGTGTGGTTCTCGCTAGCGTCATGCATCTGCAAAGAAAGTGAAAAAGAGAAGAATGAGGGCTCCAATTCTTTTTTCAAATATTTCTCCCAGGTCGTCGAAGAAGGGTTTACCTAGGGTTCGTAGTCTGGTTCTTGCTAGCGCCGTACATCTGCAAGGAAAGTGAAAAAGAGATTTTCTCTTAAAAGCATCGCTGCAGCTATGGCAGAAGGTATTATGGGGGATGTCCAGCTTGGTTGCATGGTTTCCTATCGGGAAATGGCCTAGACTTATGGCTTCTATTCTGGCAATATCTGGTCTTGATCTGCTAAGTAACTCATTTGATTTACGTTTGTTAAAGCTGGGCCATGTCTTCCTTGATATACAAATACAAATATTTGGCGCAACAGCTCTTTAAAGTGCCAGGGCCTAGCTTCTCGCAACCACTCATGTTGTGTGCGTTATATTTTTCACACGAATGGAAGGGACCTACAGTTTAATGCCAAATCCGATCGCCGAGTTTCTCCGAACCCTAATATCTGAGTTTGAAACCACTGCACCAATCTTTCTCTCGCTCTCTCTCTCTGTCTCTGTTCTTCTCTCTCTCTCTCTCTCTCTCTATATATATATATATATATATATTCTTTCCAACACCTGCACTGCGTAAAACATTTCAAGGGTATTCATAACCCCTTGAGTGCATGCAAATTAGTTGGAACACTTTTAGTGGCCTCTTTATGGTAACTTTGACTAAAACGCGCCATTAGCCAAGTATCTTCACATCTGACAGTTCATAGGATGATTTTTAATGACACATGTCATCGAACTTAAAATTACTTTTTGACACTGACGACCATCAAATCTTGGATCAAGGACCTGAACTTTCGACCTTCCATGGCCATCTGTACCAGATAGCTATTCGCAGAAAAAAAGAAAAACATTTCTAACTGACATTCCATGAAGCTCCTGCTTTCCTAGAATTCCTCGTTCTGTCACTGTCGCAATCGTCTGATCTTCTGACAGACAGTTTCACGTGATTTTCGATCGACTCCAAATATATGACTCAGGCTCATGTTAAATAGTTAAAGTCCGGTTGTGTGCCAGGAATCTGTAATCACATGTGACAGGCAGTTTGTGTTCTTTCTACATTTCTATGTTTTTTTTTTTTTTTACGTTTTTTTGGCGCAATTTCTTACAAAACTTTTATTGTACGAGTATACATCTCTGTCATGTGACGCGCAGTCTCAACCGTCTCTCTGGGCTGTGATGACTATTTGGCGCTGAAAAGTCTATCGTAAAACGCAGTGTGACGACGGCATCGCGAGGGCATTTAATTGAAAATGTCTGTCTTGAGGTGATGTTACACCTGGCAAGTGGCATGCATGAGTGTGAATGGGGAGAGATGGAGATTGATAGGCCGCCTTCTTTGCCGGATGAATGACATTTTTATTAAAAGACAAATAGCTTTGATTCTAGGAACGTGTGCGATTTTAATATATACATTCGAGTGCATGACATTCCATTTGAGGGAGGTGGCTCTGCAGCAATAGGTCTGGCAAGTGATTAATGAGTTCATCCCACTCAAGAGATCGTTAAGGAGAGTGATTGTCATTTGATTCTTTTTTTTTGTCTTTGCCCAGAGATTTATGAATGTCATCAGCACTTTCGGCTGATATTGTCGACAGAAAGAGAAGAGATGCAAAGAATAGCAATGGAGTGTGATTGATTGACAAGGTAATAACGATAAATTTGTAGGGGATTACCATAATCCTTTTGAAATATATTTCATATTAAACATGCAATTAAGCTAACCCATCAAGTGCATCTTTGGGATGAGGGACAGTACACTCCTTCGGGCATTTGCGACGTCCTTCACCACTGCCTCCCCCTTCCAAAAGTCATTCATCGCCAGCTTATGGACATGAACTCCATCCACGGTGGTGGCAAATACTTGGACATTGAAACTGAAATCAACTTCGGGAAGTGTGGATGTAATAGGGTCCTCTGGGAACCATACACGACGTAAGCCATACTCTCCCTAAAATTTCGATTTTATTAAACTCTTCCACTTCCAATACAATGCTTACCTTTGGAATCGGACAAGACTCCGCAATGTGGCCATATTCCTTCAAGTACGCAAATACGATTGACCCAATTGGTGATGCATTCTTCCAAGCTAACACGCTGCAGAAGCTGGAGGTGGTGTTAAAGCTCAAATAGTGCGATGGATCCTTCTTGCCAATAATTTGACCCTCAATGTGTACGTCCAGATTTTTGACATCTTGAAGTATGTTGAAGCTTATATTGACATAGGGAACCTTCTCATCCATGGCGAACGTGTAGTTCATGATCTCATTGTCGCTCCAAAGTTTGTATTCCGTCGGCATGTAGCGAAGGATTTTCTAATCAAATGTATTGCACTTCATTTTTGAGGATTTACATATTTTTTGCAACTTACTTCGGTCGACACCAGGCCCACGAAAAATCCCAAGAATATAGAAGCGAGAGCAATTTTAAGATGCATGACTGTGCAGATATCTGCGTGATCAAGTTGACTATACAGATATTATGGCCCACCATCGAGCTTAAATATAAATGTTGTAATTATGTTGATCAAGATCAGTAGGATCGTTACTGAAACGCAGTAGGTTTCGGTTCAGTGATCACCATTACACGCCCCAGTGATCTGTCTATCGAAGATCGCTCAATTAATAATCGCTTTGATCAGAAAACCATTCTGATTCATGGAATTTGGATTAATTACTGCGTTCAGTTTGAATTTGAAAAGCTATGAAGTTGCACGTATTTTTGCTGGGACTACTGTCATCTGCTGGTATCGCCCTTGGATGGGTGAGAATCTCCAAATTTTAAACAAAAATCATTCTGAATTGCCATTTCCTTTCAGCGATCCTTCAAGGTTGTATTCACAAGTTTTCCCTTCGAAGTTAATAAGGACTTCGTTGAGACGAAACTTGAAATCCAGAATAACACCGGCGAGACGACAGTAGATTGCCACATGAATGTGATCGAGCAAATGGATGACCTTAGTTTGACTTATGCCATATCTCTGGAGGCAGCTGAGGGAAATTATACGACATTAGTGAATCGCACGGTGAACTTTTGCAAATTTTTAAAAACCAAAGCGATTGATCCGATCTTGAAGGTGATCTATGAGGATCTGCTGAAACATGGAAACTTTTTCAAGAGCTGCCCGGTAAAGAAGGGAATCTATTACGTTCATGACTATAGGATTGACGAGGAAATATTGCCAACTTATGTGCCGGAGACGAATCTATGCGTTGATATTATGTGGACTTTGCCGCATAAATCACCGCCGATTTTTAAGGGACAATTGAATGGGAAGATTGACAAGTCCAAAGGATTTAATAATCTAAAGATTTTCAGCTTAGGATAAGAGCGTGCGAGAGTGTAATTATTTCATTTATGCGATTTTGTGTCCTTAATAAATATTAAGTTTAAAACTGGGCTGTGGGAAGAAGTAGAGGTTTCTATTTCAGGCTTTGGAGACGTTGGGGGTCTATGTCGTTAGTATCACTTACCATTTGCACTTTCTGGGAGCCTTATACAAGATTTTATACCAGCAGTTGTGTGTATAGCATAGCTTTCTAAGCATGCAACATAAATTTGGGCAAATGGGGTTTTGAGCCATTGTGCGTCCGATCCTCACCTATGGAGATATCGTTTGGTGGCTTGCTGTACGTAAAAGACTAAATAAAGGTCAACCTGGGAACTAGTGTAGGAACCACGGGCGCTTTGAGATCCTGTCCTACAGATGCTCTAACTGTGATTTATCACTTGATACAACTTTATGGTATTAGACAAATCTGGCCCAAGCTGGACCAGAAACGCTCCAACTGCCTTATCGGGCCGACAAGGTTGCTTATCGCAACTGCAGTAGGTGTCATTACGGGGCACTGCATCATTGGTAAACATGTCATTAGGCTAGGCATCTTAGCAAATGATTTCTGCAAAAGTAGTATGGACGAGGAGGAGGAGGAAACCATACTACGCCTTTTTGGCACGTGCCCGGCCCTCTCCGATCGTAAAAGACTACACTTAGGAGGCTACCTCTTTGAAAATTTAAGGAAGTTAACTATGGACAGCTTCATAATAAGCTCCGACTGGTTCCAGGTGTAGTTCACCCTGGGGATGATAGATCCATGTGGTACCACAATGAGCCTAGTCTGGCCTAGGTGAGGCTGCTTTCTGTACTCAGCCACTCTAATCTAACCTCACCTACAGCTTTATGCTGCACAGTCCGGCCAAGAAAATCTGGGTGCTGGACCGCTATACGATATGGTCATAGTAAAGTCTTGGAGACGGTGCCAGATGTTCGACTGATTGCAAATCCCAACTTTAAATTTCGGAAAGTAACTTTCCCAACCAGAGCAGAATGGCGGATGATGGTTAGGTTAGGTGAGGTTAGATTGGCTGTCTGCACCACGATGCAGACACACTTAGACCAGTAAAGGTCCATTGTGATGCCAAGGATCTACAATTAGACCACTCAGGGACTAATAAAACCAACCGGAGCTTTTGATGAAGCGATGGATGTTCGTGACGTCTAAGGACGCCAAATCGCTGAGGTCGTCAAGGAAGGGAGCTCCTAGATGGAGCATTCTTTTGCGTGATAGAGCAGGACATGTGCATAGGAAGTGGAGAATGGTTTCCTCCTCCTCCTCGTCCCTACAGCTCCTGCAGAAGTCATTGGAAAAGAGGCCAAGTCTTTTGGCATGTTGGCCGATTAGACAGTGTCCGGTGATGACACCGATAACGCAGCTGATCTGTGCTCGCTTTAGTTTAACCAACTCGGCACTGTGTTTCTGGTCCAGCTTAGGAAAGATCTGCCTCGAAATGTGACACGTAGAGCCACTATCCCACCTAAGGTTGGTCTTGCTAATAGCGTTCAGCTTCAGTAGATGCTTACATGTAGCGAGGGGCATACCAAAGGCTTGCCTATCTGGTAGAATCCTTAGAGTAGTACCCTGTCTAGCGAGTTCATCCGCCCTACAGTTTCCTGGAATGTCTCTGTGACCTGGCACCCAGCATAGGTGATTGTTGAACTGCTCTGTCATCTCTGTAAGAGACAAACGGCAGTCTAAGACGGTCTTTGAAGTAAAGGAGCACGATTCCAGGGACTTGATAGCCGCTTGACTGTCAGTGAAAATGCTAATATCGCTGACAGATAGTACATTACATTTCAGCCAAGACAGGGCTTCCTTAATCGCCATGATTTCCGCCTGAAAAACGCTACAATGATCAGGGAGGCGGAATGGCGGATGATAAAGTAATCGAAAATGGACTGCGGAGTCGTCACAGGGATTTTTTCGGACAAGCTGAACGTATTTTCTCGGACAAACTGAACGTTTCGAGATATTTCCATTTACCGAGCTTTCCCAGTGGTTTTCAAGCAGAGCTTTTCGCAATTCAGGAGGCTTGTCGCATACTGAACGTTTTGCGAACATCGAACCGTAATCTTGCTATTTTCACGGACAGCTAGCAAAGCCATTGAATCAGCTATCACATCTTCATCACTGGTAGACCAATGCCAAAAAGAACGAAACAAACTCGGCGTCAGAATTAGAAATCACCCTCATCTAGATCCCAGGGCACAGTAACTTCGAGAGAAATGAGCGAGCGGATAATCTGGCCAGGCAACGGTCAGCCCTTAGTGGCTCTCTGATAGCAAATCTAGGAATCGTTAAGGGTAACATATATTATCATTTCTTAAAGCTGACTAACCTCAGGTGGAACACATTTTCTAGCTGCGTTACATCAAGAAAGACATTACCCGGCTACAACAAACCTAAATCAAAGGAGCAACTAATCAGATCAACACCAGATATCGAAACAGGCCACTGGCCAGTATGAGACTTGGTATCCCCTATAACATATTCTGCTGCAGCGGTAGAGACAGTAACGGGAAAGAATCTCGTCTTCACTTTCTTCACAGATGCCCATCACTACGCATGAGGTTCCAAGTTCGAATCCCAGAAAACACCAAAAAGTTTTTTCACGGTCCCACCTCTCGCGAGCGTCTGACAAACATCCGAGAGTATTGTTGTCACGAAAAAGCTTCTCAAATCGCCGTCGGATTCGGCATTAAACTGTAGGTCCCTTCCATTCGTGTGAAAAATATAACGCACAAAGCATGAGTGGTTACGAGAAGCTGGGCCCAGGCACTTTAAAGAGCTGTTGCGCCAAATATTTGTAGATGCCCAGCCCTGATGAGGACCAAACAACGTACTCTGGGTTAATCCTTCTTCGACGACCTGATAGAGATGTCTGATAAAGAGCTTGGAGTCCTCATCTTGTTTTTCCTATTTCGGAGAGGTTATGATCTGAAAACCAGGGATCATAATCCCCCACCTCACTGCATTTCTACTGATCCGCCTGTGGGGTTCGGCAGTTTGACCTCAGAAAATATCAGCAGGACTCCCGATTTGGGATCAATTCGTTACTGAGGCAAAACAAATGCTGATATCATTGGATTTTTGTGTGATCTGAAGCTTCTAGGCCTGTATTTCTTTCGCGATGTATTTGGAATGCGCATTGCCCTTATAATTTACCTGAATTTAACAGACTGGGCCTGGGTCTAGTATATCTCTCTTTCTGAACCAAAAACTTCATCATACAACCCGGTTACATGAGTTAGTGGTATCAAAATGGCACAAATAGGGTTCTCTTGAACCGCCACTTCTGCCTACCTACCTAGTTGCATGTATGTATGTATTACGGATCCTGTACTTAGATACACTAAATCACGGCTATCGCCATACTTAAAGTACGAGCAGGAGGAATTCAGTTTGAATATTATTGAAATGTAATCCAAAAACTGTCCCAATTCATTCCCATTCCAACCAATATATCCTAATCCACCCAAACCTCATGTACACGTGCAATTTACTTTTTGATTGAGCATAAAATCAGATCTAAATATATCGCCCAACTAAAGTAACTCGAAACCCTGCAAGGTTTGGGGATAAAAATCCTCAAAAACCGATTAGGCGCTGTAGTATTCCATTCCCCATCCACTTAACCTACCTTTTGGCAGTTAAACTTAATTTGATTGCTATCGTAATTCCTCAGGCAGCACCCCTCGTCCTTGGCCCGATCAGCCGGCTCAACATTAAGTACACATAGATGTACATCTATCTCCTTGGTCCTTCCGGCCAATCGACATACGCCGCTCAAGCTTCATTGATTCACAAAAATATATTGGACACATAATGCTACCACCACCATCGTGGCGCACTATCCTTCTCCTTGACTCCTGCTGTTGCATACACGAGTATATCCGGGATACATCTCTAATCCAAAGCTATTTATGGAGAGAAAAAAGATTGTTCTTCGTATGTGGATTTATCTGAAATAGCCTTAAGGTAACTTATTGCAGAAGTACTCGCATGTCCTGCCTGCTGCCACTTGTGACGTCTTGGTCTCTGTTGGCGGCGAAATGTCTTGTTCTTCTTTTGCAATGTTGCATAAAGGGGTTGGGGTTTGCTTGGCTTCTAGAGGAAGGAGTGAGGAATTGAACGGATTATCTTACCTATTGTGTGTGTGTGTACGTGTGTGCACATTGTATCGAAATTTGAGAGAAAAATCTCTTCGTTTTGTTATCCCATTTTGCGAGTGATGTGGCTTTGATTTTCTTTTTCTTTTTTTGTTCAGGGGGATGGGGTTTCTGTATGACCCTCGACTTTGACTGGTTGCTCAAGTTGGAAATTGGAAATTTGTTGTCAAAGACTTGTAGGAATATGGGGTTCGAAGGGCTAAGCTGATTAAATCTAATGGAATTCCTTGAGAATGTTAGTTAATATTGAAAGGGGACGCGCGCCTGGAGCTGAATGACGGTAACAAATGTCAAATCAGCGTCAGCTATGAATGTTGTGTGGGATTAGAATTGGAGATGGGGATATAAGCGATGGATAGCTGTGGCCTTAATGACGTTTAATGCTCCGTTGGGTCTACTTTTATCTTTTCAAATATACTGAAGAATTTCCTCGTATTGAGTTTTAAATAGGCAATCCCTCGAAGCCCATTTTCAGCTTTCACTCTCACAGGCAGTCTTTCCAATCTTGTGGAAGTACTCTCACATTTTCCCTGCAAAAATGAGATCTCAAATTAGAGACCTATAGCGAAACTTGCATGCATCCCCAAGCATTGTTTACGATTCAACGTGCTTTCATTGCAGGGCAATCTTCTTTCCAGAGCAACACGGTTCTTTAAAAGGTAGATCCACTACTACAAACCTAATAGAATTTGTTTCTAGATCACAAGGGGATGGTAATGAAGTTGGTAATGAAACTCAAAGCCCTCGGCTTCCCATAATTTCTTAAGTTTTACTTAGAAAATTGCCAGTATAGTGTCCTCTTCAGAAGTTCAGTGTCTAAACCCATTACCGCCACCTCCGGTCTTCCTCACGGCAGTCACCTTGGATCACTGATCATTGTCTTAATAATAAACGATCATCTTAAAGGATTCTGATCTACCCATGTACGCGGACGATGGAAACTCTTTAAGTTAATTTCTTCTCCATCGGATATTGCCTCTCTGCAATCCGAGCTGAGCTCGTTCTTCACATGGTGCAAAGATAAGGCTATTACCTTCCCACGTAAGGACCTACTATTTCCACAGAAAATCGGCAGTATAGTGCCCTTTTCAGAAGTTCAGTGTCCAAACCCATTAACGCCACCTGCGGTGTTCCTCAAGGCAGTCACCTTGGACCACTGATCTTTGTCTTAACAATAAACGATCATCTTAAAGGATTCTGATCTACCCATGTACGCGGACGATGGAAACTCTTTAAGTTAATTTCTTCTCCATCGGATATTGCCTCTCTGCAATCCGAGCTGAGCTCGTTCTTCACATGGTGCAAAGATAAGGCTATTACCTTCCCACGTAAGGACCTACTATTTCCACAGAAAATCGGCAGTATAGTGCCCTTTTCAGAAGTTCAGTGTCCAAACCCATTAACGCCACCTGCGGTGTTCCTCAAGGCAGTCACCTTGGACCACTGATCTTTGTCTTAACAATAAACGATCATCTTAAAGGATTCTGATCTATCCATGTACGCGGACGATGGAAACTCTTCAAGTTAATTTCTTCTCCATCGGATATTGTCTCTCTGCAATCCGATTTGAGCTCGTTCTTCACATGGTGCAAAGATAAGGCTATTACCTTCCCACGTAAAGACCTATTACTTTTACATCAAACCCATTCCTTCAGTCAATTCAATCTGTGATCTATATATTATCTGAGACAGAGAACTTCACTTCCGCTTATATCATCAATAGAGCTAACTCTACCCTCAGTTTCATCAACCGCTGGTCCAAAGAATTCTCGAATCCCTAGGTCACTAAATCCCTTTATGGCAGCTTTGTCAGGCCCTTCCTCGAATACTCGAGTCATGTCTAGTCTCCCTACAAACTTACCCATTCTTCCAGAATTGAAGCCGTGCAGAGTAGGATCATCCTTTTCGCCCTCTTTGGGCTGACTGATATAGCTTGCCTCCACACGAGGATCGGCTAAGACTCATCAGTTTACAAACTCTGGAAAAACGGCGTCAAACTCTTCGTGCAGGAGTTGTTAGTCGGTACAATTGATTCTCCCGCCCTACTTCAAAAGATTTACCTTAAGAATAACCCTCGCAACCTTAGGACTGTACCCCTCTTTCGTCTCGATCTCCACGGCACCAATTAGGCCCATGTCCAGAGTGTTATGATTTGCAAATTACATGCAAAACACTCTAGACTTCCACCTCAGCCGATCTTTCCTCAGTAGGTAACCTTCCTCCAGAATAATAGCATAAGTGATACCTCCTGGATACAACTGGACAAAGGACACCTTGATGCAACTCTCGATGTCGAACAAGCAGGTTTCCGCTGGGGAACCTCCTGCGTCGACCACATAGACATCTTAGGTATCATTACATAGAAATGCGTTGAGTATAGATCTTCTATTGACTTCGAGAGGGTCTTCGACAGTATAAATCGGGATTCCATCAGGTGCACCTTGTGCAGGAGAGGAATTCCGGCGAAGCTCGTTGCTATTATAAAGGCAACTTACGAGGGTGCAAAGTGTCACGTGTTGAACAAAGTTAAGGTGTCTACCGATTTCGAGGTCCAAAGTGGGGTGCGACGGGGCTGCATTCTTTCACCATTACACTTTCTAGTGAGAGATCAGTGATGTTCTTCGTGCAGCCCTAATGTCAAATAACAGCGGCATACAGTGGACAATGATGTCTCATCTTAAGCGCCTAGACTACCCAGGTTTCAACGTGCGGCTGCGCTTGGGAAATCACCAACAATGTTTCAGGCGGAAGTCCATGCAATCGAGCTCTATGTACGAGAATGTCTACGAAGAAGGGTTGAGGGTATTCCTATCTATATCCTCTCGGACAGCCAGGCAGCACTTCTTCTTCTTCCTTTTATCAGCGAGGCCATGATCCGAAAACAAGGGATCACAACCCTCCCACTTCACCGCATTTCTACTGATCCGCATGTGGGGTTCGCCCAGGCAGCACTTATAGCTCTGAAATCGTACACGGTAGGATCAAAACTTGTATGGGACTGTCTAAACTTACTCGAAGATCTCGCATCGAAAAACACCGTCACTGTGGCCTGGATACCAGGACATGAAGGCTTCGAGGGCAACGAACGGGTCGCCTGCGGTCCTGAACCCTATTTGGAGTCACACGGAGTAGCGCAAACATCCAAATAAAGAAATTGAAAGATGATCACCATGCAGAGAACTGGGCTTAAGACAGGCAAAGAAGTTCATTAATATCAACTGTTGCAAGGCTAAACAGCTACTCGAGCTTAGGAAAGTAGACCTAAGAACCTTAATAGGCTACTTGACTGGTCATTGCCTACTCAGGTACCATCTGCACACGATAGGAGTAGCAGATACATACGAATGCCGGCTATGTGGAGAGCAAAAAGAGACGGCAGTACATATTCTTTGTGAAGAAAAAGACTTCTCCATCCCGGGAGGGCTTTATTGAGTTCCTCTGACTTCTGGAACATTGAGCCTGGAGCTTTGTTGAGGTTTATCAAGAGCCTTAACCAAGTTCTCAGCTAAACACCGGGCTGGCACAATAGATCTTATAGGTCGCAGTGCGTACAAGGCCATAGTAAAGCAAAGTAAGTGCCTAGACTACGCTGACGACATTTGCTTGCTTTCACAGAGAATACTGGACTTACATCAAATGGTCCACAGTCTGGAAACTGAGCAAACGAAGTGGGGCTGAGGATCAGTATGACCAAAACAAAAGCTCTCGTCTTTACAGATACCACCATTCAATTAAGCATTGCTGAACAACAGGTCGAGAAAGTTGACCCCTTCCTTTACCTAGGACGCAATGTCTAGGCCAATGGTGGCACCAAGCTTTACGTGGAAAACGGAATCAGCAAGGCGAAGGCTGTATTCGGAAGGCTATCTAAGATTTGGAGAAGCAATGTTTACAGCGGCAAAAGCAATCTGCGACTGTTTTGCTCAAATGGCGAGTGAGTATTACCGTATGGGAGTAATACGTGGAAGATGTGCCCCACTGTCTTTCGTCAATAGATGTCTAAGCAACATCCTTAGGAATTTCTGGCCTAACCGCATCTCAAACCAACAGTTCCATATGAGAATGGACCAGGAACCTATTGACGTCACCATACGATGGAGAAAATCGCGGTGGGTTGGTCACACCTTGCCAAATATGCGAAGTAATGGAATCCGCTTACCCAATTAGGCAGAACAGCGGGGTATCCAAGAGACACGTGACACAGAACAGTTGAGAAGGAATCTCGGAATTTAAGGATGAACTGGAGAGAGTTGAGACACATTGCAGAGCTCCGAACACGATGGCGCGCAGGCATTGTTCACGGCCTATGCCCACCGAGAGGTGACAGCGTATAAGGCAAGCAACGAAAGACTCAATCTAGTTCCACTCCCCTTGCTTAACCTTTGCTCATCGTTCTTGTCTTAATGATATGCAGTTACAGTATCTGACGGTGCATCTCTTTCCATAAGGTACATGGGTCATGGGCCAGACTTCTTCCAATAAATTACTTCTCCCCTCAGACGAAAGAATTATATTCTC
The DNA here is from genome assembly GCA_945910035.1 of Brachypalpus laphriformis. Lineage (NCBI taxonomy): Eukaryota > Metazoa > Arthropoda > Insecta > Diptera > Syrphidae > Brachypalpus > Brachypalpus laphriformis. Next base: position 175,450,851 of record OX246756.1, read on the forward strand.
CAATCCCATTTGTTGAGGTTTTATAATGTAGCAAAATAAATTGACTTCACCTGGTTACTGCAGGAACCACAATCGCACCCAAAAGTGCACCACTTAATTTTCAACCACAGAAATTTTCTATAAACTCGGACAGCATCAATTTCCCCATCTTCTGGCCGGGAGTCATGGTTCTGGGCAAAAAAAAACGAAAAAAAACCAACAACTGTCAAGGATCAGTGTCCAGTTGTAGCACAAAGAACAAACACAACACACAATGCCAGGAAGCCAAAAGACCAACACGTCCCTTTCTGATGGTTACGATGGTGGTAACCACTATCACCAGGAACCAACACCAGCAATACCGCTAGCGGGGCGGACACATCTCTAAGGACATTTCTCTTCCAAAAAATTTTGTTTTCCATATTCAACTAGAAGGAGAGAACCATATATGTGGGTGAATGTGGGTATGGGACTAAGCAAAGTGATGTACATCCTTTTTTAAGGACTAAATAATCCTTTTGTCTTCCATTCGGGACCAAGGGTATCCTGTGGGTATTTTAACGTGTCTTGTCGTACTTAATTTTCATTGTTCTATCACGTGCTGTAGTTTCTTTCCCGAACTTTGATTGCTCTGCAATGTTGTCCTTTCTATTTATGTTACACTTGAGTCCTTTTAATTGTTACCCTGTGTCCTTTTTTTGCTTTAAATAAATTTTCTATAGTAAGTCTGGAAGTGTGTGTGTGTGCAAGAGGGGGCGGGCACTGATGGCAATGGAAAATCAATCAGAGTGTGATTTACATTTTCTCCACTCGAGCACTTCGATAATATTCTGCTGTCGTCCTTCTACTCCTTGGTTGCATTCTAGAAAACACTTTCACATCGTAGCTTCGCATTGATAATTAGCAAACTCTGCATAAGTGACATGACTAGCGGAACGAGTATCAATTTTAAATGGCTCAACCCTTCTATGCTGTGATGAGGGTCACCCTTATCGATGGTAGATACGGTGATAGTCTTTCAAGAGAAGAGCGTTCGCCTGGAGGACACTTTGGGAATGAATTGGTTTCGCTTACTTGACATTTAGAGTATAATGCGAAAGGTGTCGAGGATGATGATAGTATTTTTGCGACTTTTAAGTTGAATTTGAATTTAATCCATTCACTTGCGTGATGACTGTCTACATCATGGAATCTTGTGTTTTGAGAGGGACTGTAGGATGGCTACTACTGAGTTAAAGGGATGAAGAAGCCCATATGTTGGTGGAAAAATAGCTCCCATCCGAGAGACATTTTCTTCAATTATCAATTTACGGAACGAGTACAACCTTTTTAATTGAAATGCATAGTGTAAGATGGAAGAGATAGAGATAGAGATATGGATAGAAAAGAGAGCTGGGTTCTCATTAGCAATATTGTAATGTCAAGTCTGTAATCAGGTAATGTCGGCGCCGTGGCGTAAGTGGTTACTGTGTCGGATCACTGCGCGTGAGGTTCCAAGTTCGAATCCCAGAAAAAACCAGCAAGTTTTTTAATCTAATCGCACTACACGCGAGAGATATATTGAATATGAAGGGCAAGTGGTATGAGGTGCAATATTATAATTCAAGTCTTCGGTTGGGCAACTACAACTCTCTCCAACAGCCAAATATCTCGGGATATCTGCTAAGAGCGCGATTCGCTTCAAACAATCGAGCGCGTGGAAGCAAAGCTCCTATGGACATGGTTCTATACTGCACAGGTATAGAACAGATCTCGATAGAACTACAGACTATGTTATACCCTACATAGACTTCTATAAGAATTACTCCATGTTTATTCCCGAAAGACAAGAGTGGGATTTCAACACATTAACCGAGGAACAAGTCATTCAGCTCTACACAGATGGGCCTAAAATGGATACAGGAACTGGTTCTGCAGTTTTCTGTGAGTCCCGGACGACTGCAGGAGTGGAATCCTCTAAGGTGATAGTTGATAGTCACACTTTTGACAGTCAAAATTGATGAACACACTATGTTAGCTCTCCGTAAAACGATCGCAAAGTCACACAAAAACGATCGCGAAAATGTGATGATCACGCTGATGGGCACCTTAGAGAGAGCAAAAGGGATGATTGTGATCGTCAACAATCAACTATCACCTTAGAGGATTCCACTCTTCCAAGCAGAAGTCTTCGCTATTCAAAGAGCAGCACAGACCATTCACAAAAAGAAACTTAATCCTTCCAAGATTATTATCTTCGTGGATAGTCAAACGGCAATCAAAGCACTAGACAGTGAGGAAGTTAGATCAAAAGCAGTTTCCAGTTTCACTGAACAATATATGCAATACCCATGATGTAACTTCCCGCACCTAGAAATATAGAATGGAATGAGATAGCAGATGAACTAGCCAGAAAGGGGTCATCAGGACATACTCAGACATCGATAGAAGTTCCTATTGGTGTACTCAAAAGGAAAATCGACATTAAAACAAGAGAGCTGATCAACTCTGCATGGATTACCAGAGGCGACTGTATCATATCTCGCAGTTTGTGGCCGGTATTGAATGAAGGAAGAACCAATAGCCTGCTGGCAATGAACAAAAAAGAAGTACGCATCTTGATAGGTACACTTACAGGACACTGCGCCATAGGGGAAATGGCTGCAAGACTAGGCATTAACTCACCCAACCAGTGCAGGAGCTATCAAGAGGCGAAAGAGATATAAAATATGAAACACTTGCTATGTGACTTCTCAAATTTGCAGAACTGCCGCGCCAGCAACACCACATGGGTAACAGGTTTTTCGACGAACTAAGTGATCTTTTGCAAATTCCACTAAGGAACATGGTACGGTTCATAAAAAGCTCAGCTTGGTCGGCTACTGGACCGACCGAAAGATACATACATACATTTTCAATGGCCCGCTAATCCTTCATGAGGGTCGCGGGGGTAAGGATGCTCAGGTGGACTCTCCATCCTTTTCGATCCTCCGCCATTGACTCCAATTCATCAGGAGGAATCCCCACACGGCTCCAGGAGAGATGTCGGACTTGGTCCAACCATCTATTCCTAGGCCTTCGGCGGAGTCGCCTACCTGATGGCACGGCAACCATGGCGCGTTTTGGAAACCGGTCTGGGGGCATACGCACTATGTGACTAAACCATCGAAGCGTAGATCGTTCCGTTCGGAGAAGTAGCTGATCAATATTGAGCGCCTCGCGTACTCTGGTGTTGTGCACTCGATCCCTACGAGTTATTCCAGCAACACCGCGAAGGAACCTCATTTCAGCAGCTTGTATCAGCGATCTTATTCTTTCGGTTTCGGTTCGGAAATTTCATGACCATAGGTGAGAGTTGGAACATACACCGAGTTAAAAACCGATAGCTTATCTTGAACACTAAGTTCGGCATTCCTTATAACAGATTGGCCGAGCTCTCTCAAAATTGATCCAGCCTGACCAATTCTACAGGATAACTCGGCATTGTTCTCCCCATCACTCGTTAATAAGACCCCGAGGTGCTTCAACTTGTCCACCAACTTCAGTGGAACTTCACTAACATGCAGAGTGCACTGAATGGGTTTTTTGGAAACGACCATTACTTCTGACTTCTTCACGTTGATCTTCATTCCAGCATCATCACAAACGGCTACAAACCTTCGAGTGCGCGCTAAAGGTCGGTTTGAGAGGACCCAAGGATGACCAAATCATCCGCAAAGAGCAGATGATTAATCCTTAAGTCTCCCACTTTGAAACACTCCCCGCCACGGCTGCGCTGCAACATCCAATCCATATATACAATGAAGAGGAGAGGTGACAAAATGCACCCTTGGCGGAGTCCAATGCCCACAGTGAAAGGTATTGATTTAACACAGTTTAACCGAACACAGCTTCTACAGTTTGTATATAAAGACTGAATCGCCCTTAACAGGGAATCATCAATCCCATATTCCTGCAGGACACCCCAGAGTTTGCCTCGAGGAACCCTATCACCCTACCGACCGAACGATAAAGAGTGTAAACAAGTTCCACAAACAAAAAAAGGGAAACACATTGGATCATTTGGTCCCCATGAGAATCACCTAGATGCACTTCAATCTAGCCTCCTCGGTTGGGCATATTCGCATGGCCTCCGTTGTGCTTAAAACCGAGGTTCTTTGCACTTTGTTTGATGTTGTAGTCTAATTGTAAACTAATGACCCTTAGGTAAGCATAGGACGTACTAAGTCCATAAGATCATCCTTGGACGAGGTCCCCACCCTGCTGTAGGCACATACTCACAATAATTTCATTCAAAAATGTTCATTCCTGCCACAGGTACCACAGAAGGACAAAAAAAAACAAAGGAACAGTCTATTGTACCAAAATCAGGCAATAACCCAGTCAACCATTCCACAACATCAGCAGCATATTGTGCTTTATGCTTAGTCGTGATGAAACTGCTACTTCCCAATTGACAGAGGTACAGATGCATATACCTACAACAGGGAAACCAAAGAAGTATCTCCCAGATATGCGAATTAAACCGCCACTCCGGTCCGGTCGGCCGCATCACGACTTAATTACGCACTTTGGCGGGCCTATATGCGCCTATGGACCAGGATGGTAGGTTTTGGATGATGATGATGATCACCGTCATCCTCCACTATCGTACACTACTCTGAAGCCACCATTGATTTGGACTCACGAAAAAATTGTTCAACACGATCCTGTGCGCTGTGGTTCCTCTAGCAGCAGAGAGAGGACGACGTTTTGCCAGACAATCTTAAGTTTTTTTTGTGGATCCATGGCTAGGTAGGCTACATACATGTATAAGAACAAATAAAACGACTGAACCAGGAAAATAGCATTTTCGTGATTCGGACATTATAGAAAATTTTCGCGGACTCGCAGTGCACAGCAATAGAGCTTTTTCGTTGGTAGGTGGAATAAAAAGATTCAAAAAGGCAAATCGCAACTTTGTCCTTCGTAAAAGTGGAAAGAACAAAACAACCATCGCGGGATGGTGAAGTGGGAGGGTTGTGATCCCTTGTTTTCGGATCATAGCCTCGCTGATAAAAGGAAGAAGAAGAACCATCGCGGGAGTAGAGAAACATTCTTGAGTCTTGAACATTTCTGAATCTGATTTGTAAATCACGTAAATTTATGGAGTTTCTGATCGAAACGGAGGAAGGTTGTCTCTCCAAAAGAATCCACATTGTTGTGGATTCTCAGGAGGTACATGCTGCCGGACAGAATGTCTAGGAATTTGTGGCGTGAATGTGCAATTTGGAAGTGGTTATGCGAACATTTTCTAAAATTTAAAGATTACATCGGTTTGTGACGTTCGCAGATTTATGAAACATGCGCCTTTCCTGCATGTAGCGCTGTATTTGAAAAAGTGAAACCCTCTTGGAGATACCCTCTCACGATTTCCCGTAAGTTCAATTACAGAAGGAAATAGACGCGAGAAGGGTCCTGCGTTTGCAACAACCCGATTTCTGAGACAGTGACTGGCTACTTAACACAATTCCCCAACTTCAGTATAATGGTATAGCTCCCAAGAGAACAGTAATTAGACAGAAGGACCATAAACTGGAACAACAACTCGATCTTCACGGATAGTTTGAAAAAAAAAAAAAAATAGAGGGGTTGGGATCTGGTATCTAATCAATAGAATCCGACATCGCATAATTACTAAGACTTCCAAATCACAGCAGTGTGGTGCAAGCGGAAGTTCTAGCCATTACTGAGGCTGAACGAGAACTATTCTTGAAGAAGTTATTTAAGCCAGAAGAAGATAGGAGCACTCACTGCCAGCCTCAGGCTAAGATAGCCGACGAATTAGCTATTAAAGGCTCAGAACTGGACCAGTGTATGGTTATCAATAAACAACTCAATTCTGACCCCCGTACTTGTCCAGTATAGCCTTGGAGTTTTAAGAGCTGGTGGTTAAGGGATGAAACGCACTCTATCATGCCGCTTTTCAAGAACACTCTAGACACATTTTCTTTAGTAGATCACACTCAACATTTGTAATAAGTACCATCGCAGACCATAACTTGCTATGGACATGACCAAAATGAAGACATGATTAATTTTCCATGCAAATACCCCAGTTCTCGGAGAATGCTACTTCATCGATTTGGGTGAATTGTCAACAACCAAACTACTTACTAACTTAGGTGGCGGCTGTGGTGGCAACGCGTTTGCGACGAGATTAAGGGTACGACAGAAATGGTCAGATTGAGGAAAATCCTCTCCAGAGAATCGAAAACTCTAGCTTCCCTAAAGAACACAGAAGAAAACTGGACCGAGTCTTGTTTGGAATCCCTTGAAATGCTCATTAAAACGCACTTCCCGGGGTGTACTACCGTACCATGTGGCAGTACTAATAACAACAATCACAGCGAATCGGAACCCCCTGCGGATTTGGTAACAGAGGACAGAATAGAGTGGGCAATAAGATCGTTCTCGCCCTTTAAATCCCCAGGACTTGATGGGATTATCATGCTGCAAAAAACTGCACCTATCATTATCCCAGTTCTCAAAAAGCTATTTGCCAGTAGTCTTAAACAATGTCACATACCAAGAACATGTAGGGAGGTAAAAGTGGTTTTTATACCCAAGGCGGGCAAGGCTAGTCACACCACCGCGAAGGACTTCAGACCAATAAGCCTTACCTCTTTCATCCTGAAAGCTTTTGAAAGATTGCTCGATATTTACATACGTAGTAGAATACGACCGGGGGACTTATCCCCAGCCCAACACGCATACTCGAAGGGTAAATGTGTGGAAACTGCCCTACATCATGTTGTCGGCTCTATAGAAAAATCACTTAAGCATAAAGAGTTCACACTAGCTGCTTTCTTGGACATTGAAGGAGCCTTCAATAATGTAAATACCGAAGCGGTTAAAAGAACCCTAAGAAACCTAAGACATCGACATCAGTCTAATTAATTGGATTGTTAGCATGCTCGAGGAACGACCTATAACCACCGATTTTAAGGGTTCAAAGATCGAAGCATACGCCTCGAGGGGTACCCCTCAAGGCGGGGTAATCTCCCCACTGCTCTGGGTCATTGTTCTTAATGAGGTACTACAACAACTAAGGTACAGTGGGGTCAGAGCTACAGCGTACGCGGATGACGTCGTGCTGCTTGCAGCAGGTAAATTCCTGCCTACCCTTAGCGAACAACTTGACGGAGCCCTAAATACTCTTAGCATATGGGCCAGGAGCTGCGGTCTAAAGGTTAATCCCCAAAAAACCGAACTCGTACTTTTTACGAATAAGAAGAAAATACCGGAGTTTAGTACACCTTCTGTTGATGGTATCCCATTCAGATTATCCGATAGCGCAAAATACCTGGGCCTTGTACTTGACAAAAAGCTAAATTGGAGATTAAATATAGAGGAAAGAATTAAGAAAGCAACAATAGCCTTTTACTCATGTGGTAGAACCTGGGGACCCTCCCCCAAAACCATACTGACTTACGGCAATCTAGTATGGTGGCCAGCTGTCAACAAATCCACCAACTTAAAGGCAATCACCAAAGTTCAAAGACTAGCGTGCATTGGCATCACCAGTGCAATGAGGACAACCCCAACTGCAGGACTCGACGCTATTCTCAACCTGCTACCGCTAGACATCTTCATACGAACATCAGCAGCCATTAATGCTATGAGAATAAGTCAGTCAGCGAACTGGAAACCAAGCAGAACAGGTCACTCGATGATCCTACTCGATTACTTTGGCCTCATGCCCGTAACGGATTACATGACGCCATATTTAGACTTTGCAAGGCCTTTCTCTACCGCCTACCCCTGCAGGGAAGATTGGAAAAGCGGTCATATACCTAATGCCGAATCTATAGCCATCTACACAGATGGTTCAAAAATGAGCACTGGTGTAGGATCAGGTATCTTCTCCGACCCTCTAGGTGTATCAAAATCCATACGACTTCCAGACCACAGCAGTGTTTTCCAAGCAGAGGTCTTAGCAGTGGCAACCGCCGCCCGTGAGTCTGCGGTAAGGGCAATACCGCCAGAAGGTATCACCATCTTTATCGACAGCCAGGCAGCTATAAAAGCGATTACTGCCATAGAAATTAAATCGGAGCTTGTGAAGTGTTGTCGAGAAGAGCTCAGGGTTCTTGGAACACAGCACAAGGTATCGCTCTGTTGGGTTCCTGGACACGAGGATATCCCAGGCAATGAGAAAGCCGACGAGCTGGCGAGAATCGGCGCAGCAGCCCCACCAGAAAAGTTTACACTCCTGTGTGTATCCCGCCTTGCACACTCAAGCTCGCTGCAGGGAATAAAGCCACTGAGGAGGCGAACACAAGATGGAACTCCATGGAAACTTGCGCCATCACTAGGAAGCTATGGTCATCTTTCGACAAAGCAAAGACCGAGAGAATCATCCGGAAAGTTAGAAAATCCCTTTCCACCCTCGTGGGCATCATCACGGGGCACAACACTCTGCGGTACCACTTGAAGAAACTACGCCTGACGGAGGAGGAACTCTGTAGAGGCTGTGGTGACGAGGAAGTTTTTGAGGACACAACCCACTTCCTGTGCCACTGTCCGAGTCTTCAACACTCCAGGAAAAAGTTCCTTTGTAAATATTTCTTCCCGGATCTCGGGGAACTCTCCGGCGTTTCAACAGAAAAGATGTTGAACTTCATCAAATCCTCAGGGTGGTTTGTATGCAGAAATGAAGTAAGTGACTGGGTTAGTAGTTTTCAGTTTCATTGGGTAAGGGATTACTTTTTCCCCGATGGGTACCACAATGGGTCAACGCTGACCTGACTGTGGCAGAGAGTGTCCCTCCCAGCCAGCCCACATACCTAATCTAACCTAGGTGGCGCTAAAGTTCGAGGTGAAACTGAGCCTCAACCAACAAATCTTTCTAGTTTGTCTGGTTACGAGCCATGTAACCATCCGCTGCTCTATATTGAGCTTCCAGTTGAACTTTGGATTAAGTACCATTCCTAGGTACTTAGCGAGTAATATATGAAGGTCGGCATTTGTTGTTTTTTTTTTTTTTTTTTGTGGTAAGGAACAGGAGAAAGTAGTTTGATTAAGTGGTTTGAAACTCGGGTGATATTAAGTTTCTACTCTTGCCTTCGGGTTTTTTTTTAATTCGTGGTTCTTTTTGATGGTGTTTGATGGCGTGATGAATAAATCTAAAAAAAAAAACCATTCCGAGATTAAATGAGTAGCATCTCAGTACAAAGTTTGAAGGCTTCCATCATTGCAAATAATCAAAAGGCAACAATCCCCCACATTCTGACTTCAGATCCAATTCCTCACCTTAAATACTACTCACACCTAAGCGCTTGCTTATATTCACTCCATCAAACATCAATCCTGACGAACATCGTATCACAGCATAGATATCCCTCCTTTGGCACATTTAAGGACACATTTTTCCAATTCAACGAATCGTTTAGTATTCCTCAATCCAATGAAATGTGTACAGCGGCATTGCGAAAACCTCTTACAGGGAAAATCAATCCCGTTTCCTTTTTCCATTTTATTATTTGCATAATGCAAAAGATCAAATGAATTTCTTATGCGATATGAATCCACCAGAGACATTCAATTTTGTCAGTTAGGCACCATCGCACCATCATCCTTGAGATCGAGCTATTCATATCCAGAAATGCCAAATTGAGATGCAGCCAGAGGCCAATTTGGAGATGATTTTGTGGTCGTTGCCAAGGGAGATAGGGGAGCAGAAGAAAAATCTGCATCGCGGCGTATCTATATTTTATGTTCCATAATTCCAAATGGAAAATCAACAGAAACGTTTACCTCCCCATTCTGCATCAAGCCCACACGCATGCAAGCCATCCCGAGCCCTGAAGGCTGCACGCAGCAGAGAAATGTATGCATACAGAGAAGAGCCGAGAAGAGCCATAGGGGAGCCCTGGCATTGGCATAGCATATGCTTAATAGAATTGAAGTGACATATAGCGGTATACATTGGTGTGAGCGAATATAAATTTCGAATGGAAATTGGGTGCGTTCAATGATTTATGCAGTTCTCTCCCGGGGGAAACACTTACACAAATAATCGCAAGCCTTCTGCTAAGCGTCTCCACTAACCACACAGATGGCACACAGCACGTCCAAACAAACAGGCTTCGAAAAAACAGAGAATGAAAGCAAAAAGGATTCCACCACTCACCCTGCTCCATGGGGTACAATATAAACTCTCAAGGATTTATTGGCTAAATAGACAGATTTGACAATGTGTTATCCCTGGGAAAGTTCACAATTGGAGAAGAGTCGAGTCCTTTGGTCCTTTGGTTGGCTGGTTGGCTGGTGTGTGCATTGAATGCGCCGCCACGCTACTAGGACTATTGATGAATGTTCCTTTCGTCCTTCTTGGTATAAAGTACGAAAATGTCTTCTTTAGCATAATGCCACTTTCGTTTCTTTTGGTTCAGTGGAGACCTTTTTTTTTGATGTCCTCATCTCTATACATCTACTTGAGAAGGATGAAGGAGCGAGTCTGGTTGACTGGTTGGTTGACTGTGGCGATACGATGCGATGTGTAATGGCTAGCATCGATGGTGATGCTCCTGCTGCATTGGATATAGAAACAATTGAAGGGTAAAGAAAGGATGTGTACACTTCTTTCTGTCTGTGTCCTTGCCGTTGTTGTCTTATTCGGCCGAATTCGGATTTTACGATTTGCAATTCATTTTATGTCCGATTGCATAAATACAGTTGTTTTAGTGGAGATTTATTCCTGTCGGAATGCGGGGGAATATTTTTTTTTTTGTATAAGTTTCCGCAAAGGATGTCTGTAAATGGGATGCATACAGGTTTTCTTTTATGTCTGAGGTACGGATTAGTGTCTTTCTAACTCCAAATTCTATTTATATTGGTGCCCTGTTGTGCGATTTTGCGATGTGTCGTGGAGGCCTTTTATTGTTTAACATGTTACAGTGATGCAGGCGGGATAGAAAATTAAATGATCGTATCAGCTTAGGTCAAGACAAGGCAAAATAATCGACAGAAACCCGTTTAAAGATAAACATAAGCTCTGTAGCATCTTTCTTTCTAAGAAAGCTAAGCAAACACTTCAGTAATGAGGAGGTTTCACTATCAGCACTCACCACATCGGCACCGAAAATCTGCCACCTGATACCGGCAAAGTCAGGACACTCGACAGTGTCGTCCCCCTCTCCATAAGCAACGCAAACGGTAGTGCCCTTTAAGCCTAGCACATGCTTGACAAAAGCGTAGTAGCCTATCAAGACACCAATAAGCTGTCTGCAGTCTTTTCTGCTGAGAGACAGCAAGAATGCCCCTGATTTTTTACAGACGTCCGGTAGCATTCGTTTAGTCTACCTACATCCTGAAGAGTCATGTCACACGGAATTTGTGTTCGTGAGAAACAGAATCGTCAATGGAAGCCTTAACCGAGGGCGCCGAGAGACTCAACGCAGGTTCGGCTCCGAAGACAATCTCCTCTGAGCCTTGCCTATCAATCTCATCAGAGATCTCGTTCCGCAAGATCTCAGTGTGACCTGGGACCTAGATAGCAGACAGAGAATTCAGCCTTGCGACCGAGTTCAAATAGTTTTCACATTCACGAACTATTTCGAAAGTGGTGAAAGGGTTAAGGCAAGGCCTGACTGTCACTATAGACACATATACATCGAACCATCCACCTGTTCTTCGAAGAATAGCTTATGGCCAATAGGACTGCATACGATTTCGAAGAAGAAAGACCCAGATTTACCTAACGAGAAGTAGCTTAATGTTGTTATCTTCCATGAAGACACCATCACCAGACCCTTGACTGGTTTTGGAGCCATTCGTAAAAATACAACCACATTCCATTCCTGGATCAGACCCTGGCCAAAGACAGTCCTGAATACGAGGAAAGCTGACTTTGAACCAACTGGGACAACCGAAGTTCTGGTGTCACTGCGTCAGACGGCATATCCATGAGATCGGAGTCGCAGATAAGTGTCGCGCAAGGTCATCAAACCACGAACGTGGACAATACCAGAAACCAGAACGCCGAAGACGATGGACGGCTTTGATAGTGCAGCTCATGACATAAGTACCAAGAGGAAGTAAGTTCAACACAACATATTGAGCAGAGCCAGGTGTAGTCGGGAGAGCTACCGTGCAGCCGAGATAAGCCGTTCCTTGGAGTTTGGCTTAACAGGCAATCACATATTTACGCGAAAGCCCATTCCATCAAACAACCAATGCATATGCGGGGAATGGTCTCATTATAGCCGTATATATCCAAAAGAACTTGTTTGGTGATAAGCCCCAAAAGCACCCTTGTAGATGTAGATGTATATTATTGAGAGGTGCAAGTGCACTGCGACCTATAAAAGATCTATTGTGCCCCCTTACTTAGGCTCTAGCCGTTGATATACTCGGTCTGGAGCACTTCCTCCAGTACAGCTGCTACAGCAAATCGGAGTATCTTCAGTGGATCCAGCGAAGGTAAATCCGTTTCTTATAGGAGTTAGGCACCAAGGTGATTCCTTCTTTTGTGAATCAGTGCTTCGCATTCCATAAGAAGGTGTGCTGGTGTTTCTGCGAAGTCCCTGCAGAATCTGCAGTGTCCGTCTCCCTCTATTCCCAGTTTCCTAAGGTGCTCCTTAAGTCTGCAGTGACCTCTTAACATGCCCGCCAAGATGCGAAGCCGATTCTTACTAACTCTTAGGCAGGCTCTGCTTCTTTTCTGGTTGTATTTCCCCCGAAGTTCCTTTGCCTGTCTTATTTGGAGGATATCGTCCCAAAAAGCACCCTTACACCGCCAGAAAACTGAGAGCGCCTTGTATGTTTTCGACTCGACATGCTTAGACCAAAGAAATTTCTTTTCCAGAATAATTTCTAAATATTTGGTTTCATTGGAAATACGGATAGTGACGGTTGAGTCCGACCCGTTAGAATCCTCCTTCACGTAGGGAGAACAACCTCAGTTTTGAGAGGATTCACCGAAAGCCTAGTGCACCATTTATCGATCATGTTTAGCGCCGCCTGTGCTTTAGCCCAAACAGTCGCTAGACATGGCCCGACAGAAAGTACGGCAATATCATCTGAATATGCCTGAGCGTAGACGTTAGAACTGTTTAGAGTATGGAAACAGCAGTGGAGACAGCCCCTACTTACCCCTGCCATAACATATTACACACAATCCACAATCAAAGTCCTATTCACTAGCATTACTCTGATCCGCAACAACAATGTTTCGTCCACCCCATGTTGTCTGGTAGAGTCACACATGCAGTCAAACGTCGTATTGCCAAAACCACCCTCAGTGTCGATGATATTTAAGCACAGACTCGCAGGATTTCCTACGGTGATATACATGTTGCGTCTCCGATAGTGGAGGAAGCCTCAAACCAAAGCATACTTTTGAGTAAGAAGGAGGTCCGACTTATGGGTCTGAAACTCTTGGGGAGCGAATAGTCCTCCTTACTAATTTTCGCTATGAAAGCCTTTGTTTTTTTGCGTCGGAAGGTAGGAATCTTTTAAACATGAAACTGAGCCCGTATTCAGTGATATCGTGTGATTTCGACCCACTAAACCCCCCTACCCATCTACCCCTGCTCTTCGTGGCACTTTTATCAAGCATTTCATCGAGAGGGGAGACTTCAGCCTTAGGCATTCGGCTCGTTCGTATTGGCAGCCTCCTGCGCTGTGTTTCGTTCTCGCTCGTGTCTTTGCTGTTCCTTCATAATGGTTGCAGTGTCGCTAACTGTTCCTCATAGTGTCGTGGACAATGGAATATGATGTGTCCACTGTTTCTGAGCATGTTGAGCAATAGGGGCTATCGTCGAGTCCAAACCTGTAGAGGTAGGCTCTGAAGCAACCATGGCCAGTAAGCATCTGGGTCAGATAGAAATTCAGCTCCCCATGCTTCCTATTGATCTAAGCGTTTATCTTGGGGATCAATCTCTGTATCCACTTGCCTTTATCGGAGTGGTCCCGTCTCCTTGCCATTCGTCCAGACTTATCCTTGGTGGTGTCTCAGTGACACTTCGACTCGTCGTCGTAGTTGGCGCCGCTGTCCTGCTGGCATGGTATTTCTATTGGGCTTCTTTAGCCGGAAGGTCTATTGGTACCATGCCAGCCACTACACATGCCGCGTCATTGGAGGTTGTTCGGATGGCACTGCATACTCTCAGCGCATTGATTCTGTAAGCTGTTTCTGTCTTCCTTCTGTATAACTTTGTCTTCATGGCAAAAGCCCTCATTTGAGAGCCGTAGAGCATAATCGAGCTAAGAGCAGCCTCCTCTTATGCTTTGGTCCGCCGATATTTGGCATGGTCCATGCCAGGGCAGCCGTTGCCTTTGCTGTATTCTCAGCTGCATATTGCATATGTTGCTTAAGGGTTACCTTTGCATCTACTTCAGCTCTGGTTTGGAAACTACCACGTGATCGCTCACGGTTACTCTTAGCGTCTCCATGATTCGCCTGCTGTTTATAAGTACTACTTCTGCGTTCTCCTCTGTAAGTTGTAGGCCCATGTTAACTAGCCAGTCCCGATAGCTCTATTGCAGTCATGCTCCAATTTTTCAAGGAGTTTGGTCACTACAACGATTGCTATGTTGTCAGTGAAGCCTATTGTTTACGAAGACCTCGGGACTCTAAGTCTGAGGACGTCATCGTTCCACAGTAGCGGACCTAGTACGGAGCCTTGGGGCACACCGCCTGTGACGTTATACAGCCTCGTTCCATCGTCGGTGTCGTATCTTATCTTCTGCAGGTAGTCTGGTACTATCTTTGTGGTAAGCACTCACAGGATATTTCTCCAGTTTGCAGTGTTGAAGGCGCTCTTCACATACAGCGTGATGATTGCGCAGTACTGCTTAGGTTAGGTTAGGTAGATGGGTGCCTTGTGACAAGGAGTCACTGCTCACTCAGACCAACAGTACGGGTCCATTGTGCCCAATCATTTATTCCTAGAAACGCTGTAAAGAAAATCCGCCGTTAGAACCACCCAGAAAGTGATATGAATCTCAGGAGGTCCGCTAGCTCAACACTACCCAAGTCCTCCAGCTCCGAGAAGAAGTAACTACCAAGAGTCCTCATTCTTCTGACGGATAGGGCAGGACAGTCACACAACAGGTGACGAACAGATTCAATTTCTTCTTCGTCCCTGCAGCTTCTGCAATAGTCATTATGCAGCACACCGAGTCGTTCCGCGTGAACGCCAATGGCACAATGTCCAGTAATTATGCCAGAAATGATTCGTGCGTTATAACGACTAAGTTTTACTAGAGAGGTTGATCTCTTCTTGCTGTAGGCCGGCCATAGCGCCCTGGCCGTAGCGCATGTTTCCAGATGAACCCAGCGTCTGTTTGCTTGACCGGTGGCTTCATCCTCTATTTTTTTCCGCAAGGAACTGATCGGGATTGCTACAGAGGGGAGGCCCATGATAAGTGCAGCGCCGACCCTTTCCTAGCAAGCTCATCAGCCCATTCGTTACCTTCGATATCCATATGCCCTGGTACCCAGCAAAGGGTCACCGCATTGGCTCTGGATATATCGTTTAAGAGTGATTTACAGCTTCTCACGAGCCTCGACCTAACTACGGCAGAGTCCAGAGCCTTAACGGCTGCCTGGCTGTCTATATAGACAGTGATCGTTTTGCCAACGATATTACTCTCGCGTATAATTTCAGCAACCTGTATAATGGCTGCGACCTCGGCCTGGAAGACGCTGCAGTCGTCGTTTATTCTAAAGGAGCGGTTTATTCCTAGGGCCTCACAATAAACTCCGGCTCCCGTGCCAACGTCCATCTTAGAACCGTCGGTATAGAAAGCCAACTCCTTTTTTTTCATGGTTCTACGATTCTTTCGGTATATTCTATCGGGAATTCTTGTAGTGAATCTCCTTTCGAATGCTAGCGTCGGGTTCATGTGATCAGTTCCCGTCAATCCGCTGGTGATCCCCCATCGAGACACAATGGAGGCATGGCCGTAAAGGCTTGATGACCACAACCGGCCATCTCTCAGTCTTACAGCGGTTTTAGCTGCCAGACTGCTGCAGTATATGTCAAGCGGAATGAAACTAAGCATGGTTTCCATTGCCGCCATTAGTGTTGTTCTTATTGATCCCATGACACCGACGCACGCCGCCCTCTGGATTTTGGTGAGGCTTGAAAGCAGGTATTGCCTCTCAAGTGCCGTCCACCATACTAGTTAACCATATGTGAGAATGGGCCTTACAACCGCCGTGTATATCCAGTACACCACAGCCGGTTTGAAGCCCCACGTATTGCTGAAAGCCTTTTTGCAGGAGTAGAAAGCTACGCTTGCTTTTTTAACGCGTTCGGCAATATTTTCCTTCCAGTTAAGTTTGGAATCTAGAACTACGCCCAGATACCGAGCTGAACTTGAGATACATGGTTTAGTGCCACCAATATTTGGGGGTCTGAAGGTAGGGATTGATATCCTCTTAGTGAAGAGAACTACCTCCGTCTTTGAAGGATTCACTCTCAGCCCTTTGCTGTTGACCCAGTTGTCCACTAGTTGTAGCGCGAAATTGAGCCGTTCACTTAGGACTGGAGGAAATTTCCCCGAAACCAGGATAACGACATCGTCCGCATAGGCCGTCAGGTTGAAGCCGTTTTCCTTCAGTATTACCAAGATCTCATCCACCACAAGGAGCCATATTAGCGGGGACAAGACTCCACCTTGGGGTGTTCCTCTGCAGACCCTTCTCCGGATGGTTACATCTCCTTGCGTTGAAGATATTATCCTTGATTGAAGCTTCTGCGCAATCCAGTTGCAGAGGCCGGTGCTGAAATGTGCTCTGTGCAGACTGCTCAGGATTGTACTGCTTACTTTCGCCTTTCCATCGTCTCTCTTCGATAATTTTCGTATTCACGACTTCATTGATGGCGTTGACCGTAGAGCGTGCTTTGCGGAACCCATACTAGTGATCTGCGAGGTCATCTGCCTCATCGATTGCACTCTCCAATCTGTCACTTATGCTGCGTTCCAGTATTTTTCTCACGGGCGGTGTCTAACATGCATAGATGTCTAAATAGAAGCCACTCTGACTCTCCGCCAAGGTGTAGGAATATATGCCAGTGCCAGGTCAGCTATGAGTAACTGGTCTATACTCTATTCCAGCATAGCTGGATATATTTCAAAACAAGTATCCCCGATACATTCCAAATTATTTCTAAATTTCCTGTGCTTTGATTTTGATGTAAAAAAAATCGAAAAACTGCAAAATTCGCATCAATTTGTATCAAACCAATCCATCCGCTCTGCAAGGAAAGGATCAACAAAAAAGGAACAAAAGTATCCTGCCAAACGAATGGCCAAGCAGGAATATAAATGTTTTACTAAACTGTCGTTATATTTTGACATCGCCTCAATTTATATCACACCATCAGGATATCCCTGCTGTAAATGGTCGAATATCCTTCAATATCCCTAGGAGTGTCTATATATTTTATTCACATTCATTTGGATATCTGAACCGTTTAAAAGTGTCCGCTTCATGAGTTATGCAATCCCAACTGGGATACGAAATACAAAATACAGGAACAGGACAGAATCATTGTGGATCGCTGAGAAAAAAAAAAAAAAAACTCCTCCACTGGGTGTTCATTTTTAACTTAATTGCGAAAAAGTTTTCGAGTTTTTCGATTCGGTTTCCGTATTTTTATTTTTTGCCCGGCGACATGTGTGATTGTCGCCATCAGAATTTTATTTGCCCCTCGTTGCACAAACGTTTGACAAGGGAGGAGGTGCATCTAGATTCTCTCACAATTACCGGACAAGAGGGTCATAGAACTCCATAAGAACGTGATTAATGGCCTTTAATTATGCCAGGTCGACAAAAAAACGGTCTCACAATACCATGGCTGGCGTCATAAATTTTCCACCAGAGAATACTGGCAACCTTACCAAAAAGAGTTTCCTGCATCGAATTGCAGTCCTTCGATCAAATGTGCATTTGAATGCACCTGACCTTAGGAAGCATTCCATTCCGTCCACACAACTGTGTGGTAATAAATTACCGACTTTCTGCCACAAGGACATTGTCACAAAAGTTAACTTTTTGTTATCCTTTTTCACTTTGGTGGTTCGTCTCCATATTGATTTATGTGTGCCCACTAGGGTGAATGTAATGAACTAAGACAACAAAATCCAATTTCATAGCCTCAAGGAGTATACACATAGTATATTCAAAACAATGTCCTGGCTACACCCCCTTACAAAACCATGACTATAATTTAATCCTTGCAAATTATGCAGAGTTTAAAAGTTAAATGAATAACGAACGAGTAGTAGCTGCACATCCTTTTTTCTTTCACTACAAGTCGGCGGCGGGCGGTGGCGAACCCTTCGTTCGACACCATCGCCTCGGTCCTGTTTATAAACTCGCCATTTTCGCCCATCGGCTGTTTCTGTGTGTACGACACTGCTTCCCGTTCGATGGTGTGTAAAGTGTCCTTAATTCTCAATTCATATGCAAATTTATTTTATCGCCATTGCATCGTCACTCAAAATGGAAAATCATCGCAGCAATTCGTCGTTGTGTCGTCCACATACAGTTTTAAAAGGGACTTTCCACCCACCCACCTAGCCAACCACCACATGGCCCTGTTGGAATTTATAGCCTTGGTACGCGCGGGACGGATTTTAGTTTCAGTTGTCGTCGTCGTTCATTGTAGCAAGAGTGACTAGGAATTCTGTCATACGACACAGACGAGGAGAATTGTTTTTCCAGGGTGCAGAGCCATCATTGCTTGCTATAATACTCGAGGATAATCACCACCCACCGTGTGCCATGGCAGAGGGATGTTGTGTCAAACCCTCACAAGTCGATTTGACGATGATTACCGTCATGGTGCGCTGGGCGCTGTTGACTCTGGTGGAATGGCGGCTTAAATATGGAAATGTAACCGGGCTATTTTGCGAATGAAAATTCAATCATTACACTTCATCAGCGAGACCGTGTGAGCCAAATGATGTGAGTGACGTGGTGTGGGCTTATGGTCCCGATGCTGCTGCTGCCTAAAGCTGCTTTTTAGTAGAGATGGTGGAAAGTTGAAAAGGATGTTGTTGGTTGGTTGGAGTGTTTTTGAAAAGTTCTTTGCACTTTAGCGCGGGTGACCTTGTGGTTTTGACTTTTAGTCCTATTTTGGAGAATTTATTGAACTTGCTTGTTTCGGTTTCACTTATCGATTTTGATTCCCGTTAAGTAGGTAATTATTACACTTTGACTGGTCGTTGTGGAAGAAGGGTGTCCCTACCAATGCCCTTTAGGGGTTGGTCCTTTTATTAGAGTTCCGCTCGCATTGCAATTGTTTTCAGAATTAGATTTGAGAGTCTTGTACTCTTAGTTGTTTTCGGCTAGAATAGACCACCCTTAGAGCACCCTCTTCAGTCCAGCTTATACATACATACATACATAGATTTTCAATGACCCGCTAATCCTTCATGAGGGTCGCGGGGGTAGAATACTCAGGTGCACCCACTATCTTTCTCGATCCTCCGCCATTGACTCTAACTCATCAGGAGGAATCCCTAGACGGCTTCAGGAGAGATGTCGGACTTGATCCAACCATTTATTTCTAGGCTTACCGGTGAGTCGCCTACCTGATTGCACGGCAATCATGGCACGTCTTACTTACTTACTTACTTACTTACTTATGCCCTGTATATCCTTGTGGGTCCTAGGGCCTCTACTTCGCCCTATGGCACGTCTTGGGGAAGTCGGTCTGGGGGCATACGCACTACCTGACCAAACCATCGTTCCGTTCGGAGAAGTAGCTGCTCAACATTGCAGTACATTGCGTACTCTGGTGTTGCGCACTCGATCCCTACGAGTTAATCCAGCAACAATTCAGGTCCAGGTTCTTTGATGTATTTCAGAATGAAAAAGGGATCCATGGTTAGTGTATCCTCATCTGATACTTGGTACTTGACCTTGCCCATAGGTGAGAACTGGAACAGTCCATCTTCCTTGAGGAATTTCAGAGTGAGAAACGGATCCATGGTTGATGTATCCTCGTCTTATACTTGGTACTTGCCCTTGCCCATAGGTGAGAGTTGGAACAGTCCAACTTCTTTGAGGAATTTCAGAATGAGAAACGGATCCATGGTTGATGTATCCTCGTCTGATACTTGGTACTTGACCTTGCCCATAGGTGAGAACTGGAACAGTCCATCTTCCTTGAGGAATTTCAGAGTGAGAAACGGATCCATGGTTGATGTATCCTCGTCTTATACTTGGTACTTGCCCTTGCCCATAGGTGAGAGTTGGAACAGTCCAACTTCTTTGAGGAATTTCAGAATGAGAAATGGATCCATGGTTGATGTATCCTCGTCTGATACTTGGTACTTGACCTTGCCGATAGGTGAGAACTGGAACAGTCCAGCTTCTTTGAGGAATTTGAGAACGAGAAACGGATCCATGGTTGATGTATCCTCGTCTTATACTTGGTACTTGCCCTTGCCCATAGGTGAGAGTTGGAACAGTCCAACTTCTTTGAGGAATTTCAGAATGAGAAATGGATCCATGGTTGATGTATCCTCGTCTGATACTTGGTACTTGACCTTGCCGATAGGTGAGAACTGGAACAGTCCAGCTTCTTTGAGGAATTTGAGAACGAGAAACGGATCCATGGTTGATGTATCCACATCTGATATCTGGTGCTTGTTCTTGCCCTCAAAACTCCAAAATGTCCTTCTTCTGCTATACCTAGCTTCTTTGGATGTTTCTTGAGCTTACAGTGCCCCATTAGGAAGCCTGTTGGGATGCATAGATTATTCTCCTTAGGTTGTTACATGCTTCGAACCTTTTTGTGGTTATAGTTTCCTAGTGGACGCCTCGGCGTAAGTGGTTAGTGTGTCGGATCACTACGCATGAGGTTCCAAGTTCGAATCCTACAAAAAAAAAAAAACACCAAAAAGTTTTTTCACGGTCCACCTCTCGCGAGCGTCTGACAAACATCCGAGAGTATTTTTGTCTCGAAAAAGCTTCTCAAATCGCCGTTCGGATACGGCACTAAACTGTAGGTCCCTTCCATTCGTGTGAAAAATATAACGCACACAACATGAGTGGTTGCGAGAAGCTAGGCCCTGGCACTTAATGAGCTGTTGCGCCAAATATATATATATATATATAGTTTCCTAGTAGTTTCTTTGCTTGCCTCGTACCTCGAGTGTTAATCCAGGTACTAGTCCTGTTTGCACTTTCTACTTTCCTGAATTCTTCTTTGGTATGGTATGGTTCCCTATTCCGCAGAGTGGATGAGGACCTATAAAAGGTTCTGCTGCTCCTCATCTTGCTACTGAATCCGCTCCTTCGTTACCTTCTATTCCGATATTTCCCAGTTACCTTGTTTCTTCTGACCAATTCATTAAGTTTTGTAGGCATTCCCACACAAGTTCAGACTTAATGACATGGACGTCTACTGCTTTAATGACTGCTTGGCTGTCTGGCATAATTGTTATATCGCAGTTCCTGTAGTTTCTTTTAAGATTGATTTGGATGCATCTGTCTACGGCAAATATTTCGGCCTGAAAGATGCTGGTGCTCTTGCCCATGGGTTCAGAGTACTCCTGCACCAATTCCTTTCTCAGTTCTTGATCTATCTGTAACTGAATATTATAGTCAGTCATTTCAGCTACTGACACTACTATGGTGGCTGTTAGGTGGAAATGATAACCATGTGATAGAAGCTTGTGGGCGCCGTGGCGTAAGTGGTTAGTGTGCCGGATCACTACGCATGAGGTTCCAAGTTCGAATCCCAGAAAACACCAACAAGTTTTTTCACGGTCCCACCTCTCGCGAGCGTCTGACAAACATCCGAGAGTATTGTTGTCATGAAAAAGCTTCTCAAATCGCCTT
The DNA here is from genome assembly GCA_945910035.1 of Brachypalpus laphriformis. Lineage (NCBI taxonomy): Eukaryota > Metazoa > Arthropoda > Insecta > Diptera > Syrphidae > Brachypalpus > Brachypalpus laphriformis. The sequence continues at coordinate 175,472,662 of OX246756.1, forward strand.
TCAGATTCGGCACTAAACTGTAGGTCCCTTCCATTCGTGTGAAAAATATAACGCACACAATATGAGTGTTTGCGAGAAGCTAGGCCCCGGCACTTGAAGAGCTGTTGCGCCAAATATTTTTTATAATTTTTTTTAGAAGCTAGAGGCCTGTGGGCTCACTAGAAGCTCTTTGCAATAAAACAATGATCTCTGGAGTGCCTAGAGTCATGCTGAACGGAGCTACAACTGAATATATATACTTTCTTTACTCTTGGTTGGTTGGTTAGGGTCGGCTCTTGATGAAGATGCACTTAGACTAGAAGTAGGTCCATTGTACTGCCAATGTCTAAGGTGGGTTGGTTACCCTAGGAACCATTTGCTTTGTTGTATGAATGCGTTAAGATAAGCCGTGCAGGCGTTGCTGAGATCACTTCTTCTTCTTCTTCTTCTTATTTCGGCGAGGTTATGATCCGAAAACAAGGGATCATAACTCTCCCAGTTCACCGTATTTCTACTGATCTGCCTGTGCGGTTCGCCTGAGATGCTGAGATCACTTAGATCGTGGAAAAAGTATTCACACAGGATGGCCTTCCTAATAATGGCGAGCGCAGGACAAGCGCATATGAAGTGAATAATGGTTTCTTCTTCCGATTCATCCCTAGACCTTCTGCAGAAATCGTTGTAGGGGATGCCTAGTCTTTGGGCATGTCTTCCTGTGACGCAGTGTCCGGTAAGAACGTTTGCTATTTTGAAGAGGGTTCCTCTTACTTTACAAGTTAAAAGGGTTTGTTTCTCGTCACCGTAATTCTTACAGACATTTTTTGTGTTTACTGTAAGCTTACTGCAAGTTTGTCGATAGAAAAGACCAAAGAAGTCATCTCCCAAACCTTTTCTTTTACTGGTGACCGCTACAAGAAACAGAGGAAACCTTTATTTGGATGCGTCAGATGCCGATGAAGAGTTTTCCTTTCAATCCAGAGGAACAGCAGCACTAGAGGAAGACCTCGTTTGGCGGACCTCAACCAAGTTGAAGATTGAATTGAGATGAGGATACATTCCCCAAGGTCGACAAGAAGTGTAGCTCTTTCCATGGTCAAGAGCCCGATTTATAGGCAATTACTATTAATTCTAATTTGCCAGTGACATTCTTCTGATTTCCTTGTACCCTTATATGTAGCACTCTCTCAAGCCCGCTAATTGTATTTCATCTTCAAAAATCCACGAATTAAAGGGCGCAATCCCCAAACACAAAAGTAACGACTCTTGGCCAGGCACCAAATTGAATATAAGAAGAACCACTCAACATCTAACTGCATGCCACTTGTGTTCCTTCAATTTAATACTTTTCTTAGCTTTTGAGATGGTTTCCTTTTCTTTTTGCCCCCCAAAATGCTCATTATAGAACAAATTTTACTTAGGTAGACAGACATTGAAAGTCATCTCTTTCGCCAGGATATCAACACTGTACACGAACAGTGCAAAAAATCTTGTCTACTAATTGAAGAGGATGGATACTATTAGTACAGGAATGCGGGTGTTCACATGAGTGTCTCTCTGATGTCTCACTGCCTACCTATCTTCCATCTATTTCATCCTCTATGTATAGCATAGTGTTCTGGAAAAAAGATCAAAGGCCAAGATGGCTAACATTACAGCGACAACGGCGCAGTGGTATGCATAAAGGCGAACGATGAAAGACCCTCGCGTAAGTTAAAAGTAAAAATAAAGTGAGGAGAAATCTTTTGCAGTTACCAGCATCGTCCATTTCTCTTTTCATATAGAACTCCAAAAGGACACTCTCCAGTTGAAAAGGACGTCGGAGAAGTATTCATTAAAATGGCATCGAAGTCTAATTGCCACTCACATATTATGAGGCGATGACGGGGAGGCGTATAAAAGCGACAGGACAATTTCAATAAAAAGAAATTGCTGGTGGTGAGTATTTTAAGTGCAAGGATATACACAATATATATGTTTTTTTAAAAAGGATATTGGATGGGAAGCAGGATAGTAATGAGGAAATTGAAAAGCTTTGAGGTTAAGTGGATTTGGGATTATATCTTCATATCTTCGGTTATCTAAGGATAGTTTGCACTCTGTATCTTAGTGGGAATAGGAAATAACCTCAACCTAAATAGCATAGTAGGGTAAGAGAAGTATTAAGAAGTTATCGAGATCCGACGGAATCCCCAACATAGCTCTCAAGACGACATTCAAAGCGTGCCCAGATATCTTGGTAGAAAGGTACAATGCGTGCCTCAAAGAAGGAATTATTCCAGACCAATGGAAAAGGCAGATCCTGGTATTACTCCCCAAAGGGGGACCATTATGCCGCCAGCTGTGCATGCTAGACACAGCTGGGAAAGTACTTGAACGAATTATCTGCAGCAGATTGAAGAGAGCGATAGAAATTGCAGGCGGGCTATTGGAACACCAGTATGGCATCCGGAAAGCACGCTTAGCAATAGACGCAATCAACGTAGTGGTTAAAACTGCACAAAAAGCGATAGAAGGCAAGGGGAGGAAAGGGGGTACCAATATTACTTAGTGATCACCATCGATAACAAAAATCCATTCAACGCTGCATACTGGAGCTATACACTACAGGCACTCAGAGTCTTACAAGTTCCAGCGTATCTCATTAAAATCTTAACTAGTTACTAAGCTACGACACAGAAAAGGGACCCAAAGAATACAAGATCACTAGTGGAGTACCACAGGGCTCAGTGCTAGGTCCATTACCCCGATATGCCATGTATGACGGGGTCTCACGTCTTCTAAATACCTGAGGAGACAAAAATTATAGGTTTCACCGACGACATTGTAATAGTTGTGACTGCCAAGTTACTGAAAGTAGGTGCAACAGATAAGTAACTCCACAATACGGACCGTACGAAAATGGCTGACCTTGCGCTGGCGGAATACGATACAGAAGCGGTTCTTACAAGTAGCAGAAAGAAGACAGAAACAGTCAACATCACTGTGGGTGGCCACACAATAGCATCGAAGTCCCACATAAAATACCGAATAGATAAAAGGTTCCCGTTCAAGGAACACTTCAAGTGTGTGAGTCACAAAGTGCGAATTATGCTCAACACAGGAGCCCCACGGCACAAGAAGACTACTTTCGGGTTATGTCAGTCATATGCTCTATGGCGTCGCACCAATCTGGGCGAGAGCCGTGACGATTAGTGTTTTTTTTTTTTTTTTGCCTAGAGGTAGTGGAAAAACGCTAATGCGCACGAGAAACAGTCCCGCTCTGTTTCAAGTAGTGTGAGACTCCTACTCACTAAAAACCACATTTCACACCTTTTCAACCTGACACCATCCACTCCAGAACCGCTTTAGCATTACTTGAGTGTGATGTCGCCTTTTCACATTTTTGTCCTGGTGTGGGTTTATAATATCTTGCCGGTAAGGCTTTCATCAATTTGGTTATATTTATTTCCTCCTCTCTCTTTTTCGATCTTAGTACCGTCTCCATGAATTAAGATATTTTATTCCACGTGCCTATACTCGAGACCATCTTGTTTATGGCATTTTCTGGAGTAAAGTTGCCTAGCTCTGACTCGGGGCTATTTCTTTCTGCTGCCCACCTGTTACAGATGAAAAAGGCGTGGTACGCATAGTCTTCCAGAGAGTCTCCGTATTGGCAATCTGCGCTCCCTACTTTTCTCATATTGTGCAGCTACTGGTTGAAGTAACCGTGTCCGGTAAGGAACTGGGTGATATAATAATTCACTTCACCGTGCTCCCGCTCCGTCCATGCAGCAACGTCTTTGATCAACTGGTAGGTCCTCGTTTCGGCGTTCCATCTGTTTTGCCACTTCTGCTTCAAGAGTTGCTTCGCTTCTGTAGCTGCTGTTGCCGCGCCTGCTTCCGCCTTCTTGTCGTGGACGTACTTCCTTGCTGCTGTTAGAAGATCAATGGGCATCACTCCTGCGACTACTAGGGCTGCTGGCTCCGACACTGTTCGGTAAGAACTCGTTATCTGAAGGGCTCCTATACGTTGCACCTCGGCCACTTTCTTCCTGTATATCTCCTTTTTGAGGGTGTCAGCCCAGACCTCGGAGCCATACAAAAGTATTGAGTGCGTGACCGTGACATCAGGAGTCTTCTTTTGCTTGCCGTGGGACCTCCTATGTTCACCACCAGTCTGCTTAGCAATAGGCATGCTTTCGTGGCTCTTTCGGATGTGGACTTAATTTGCTCCCAGAACGTGAGCTTCGTATCTATCCTAACTCCAAGATATTTTACTGATTCCTTAGTGTGTATAACTTCCGGACTCAGCTGGAGTTTGATTATTGTGGGTATCCGCTTCCTCGTCAGCAGCACTATCTCGGTTTTCTCCACTGCTAAGTTTAGGCCGTGGTCCTCCATCCATTTACATATGTACCCGTCTCATGACATAACGATTAGTGTGTGCCGCATTTGTACATTAAGAGTGTGCTGCGCATTCTGTACCACCCCAAGCGATGCAGCCTGTGCATAGCAAAAATGCTACCAATAGACATCACAGCAGAAGAAGAGCGACGGCAATACGGGCTGATGCACTCAAAACGAGAGCAAACCGCTCCAATTTACGAGACCCAGCATAGCATAGGAGAGTGGCAAGAACGCTGGAAGGCCTCCGATAAAGGTAGGCGGACGTATATGCTCATACCGCAAATCCAGCCAAGGATAGATAGACAGCATGCTGAAGTAGGGTTTCACCTGACAAGTCATGGATGCTTCCGCTCATACCTCCATAAATTCAAGCAAATTCCTGCTTCCAAATCATTGCAGTGTGTTTCAGGCGCAAATAATGAAGATTAAGGAAGTCTTATCTCGGCTGAAGAAAAACATTATATCCGCCAAGGATATCCGCATTTTTTCAGACAGCCCAGCAGAAATCAAATCCTTGATATCGGTCTCTATAAATTCATTAGTAGCCCTAGACTGTTGATCGTCTCTCAAGAAAATGGCGGAGCAGTTTAATATTCACCTTTGTTGGGTGCCAGAGCATAAGAATATTCCGGAGAATTGTAAGGCTGATGAACTCGCTTGAATAGCAACAACTGTAACCATCCTTCCAGACCAATCGCTACTGGCAAATTTAAATTCAAGCTGAATGCAATCGAAAGAAAAAATCTTAAGTGGACAAGTGGTACAACATGCCTAGCGACTAAACAGATTTGGCCCTATTTGGATCAAAAACGCTCTAGGAAACTGATTTCATTTAACCGATTGCATATTGGCGCTACAATTGGTGTGATCACAGGACACTGCCAAAGACAAGCATGCAACAAGGCTTGGCGTATATTTGAATGATTTTTGCATAAGTTGCATGGACGAAGAAGAGGAAGAAACCATTCCTCACCTTCTTTTTGCGTGCCCAGCTCTCTTCCATAGAAGGAAGCTTCACTTAGGACCTTCCTATTACAACGATCTAAGCGATCTGATAGGCTCAGACATCGGCAGCTTCCTACGCTTCATTAGAAGCTCAAATTGGTTTTAACAGGTGGGCGGGAATTACTTGATCCTTCTTGGCACCACAATGACTTTCCTTGGTCTATGCGTGTTGGCGTAAGCTGGCAGCAGCTTCAAACTAATCTAAGCTACAGCCCTTACTGTCGACAGTGGGGAGAGGGAAACATTGAGGGCCAAACTAGGCGTGTCGCCAACCCCTAAAAACATAGCTGGTGGAATGCTTAAATCTAAGAGGCCTGGGATACACTAGGTGGAACTATAAGGGTAACCACCTCTCAGCGAATATCAGATCTAATATTCTTTTCTAGAATTATATCTTATTCTGCAACAGAAGATATTATTAAATTTTATTTTCCCACATTAAGAACCAAAGGGAACTTCATTCACAGCCTCTCCAAATCTAAGACTTATCCACTCCCAATATCTGCCAAAACCAACTCGTCTTATGCCTACACCCCTCACTGACAAGGAAAAGAAAATCCACCAAGAACCAACCCACAAGCCATCATCATCCACTAAAGACAAAAGCATCCAAGAAAAGCAAAAAGGAAGAACAAGGAGCAAATTTCCCCACCCACAGTGCCCTACCAATCTATCCGTTGAAACTATTCCAATATAAAAAGATGAGATATTTACTTTAACGCTTGAATGCACCTTTTTCTTCGTCTAAATGAATTTGCAAGGACGAACCAAGAAGAAGGGAAGAGCGCAAAAAAATGAATAGAGGAGGAAGGAAAAAAAGGATATCGCCAAAGAACACAACTAGACGAAGAAACACATAATCCTGCCGTCTTGAGCGAGTGAGAAGAAGTAAGCAAGAAACGTGTCCAGGCGCAGATAGGGAGCGGCCTTCGTACAACAACGCTCCTCTCTACTCATGCTTTTGATGCACCGTCGAGGCCGGCTGGGACCTGACTTTTATCCTGTTTTCCCGTCAGTTGTATCCGTTTTTCCTTAATTTTTTTTTCGTCCCTTTTTCTTGTGTGCGCGCCTTCTAGTAGATGTCGTATTTGCTGTGCAACTGTGCGGGGAAATTGATTCCCTTCGGACTGAAGGCAAAATAAAAAAAGACCCATCCTTGCTGAGAACTGCAAGGAAATCTGTGCATCGACACTGTAGGCTGGTGTGGTCTGGCGGTGCACTCTCAAGGATATATACGGGCATGTGAAGCACAAAAAAGAAGGATTTTAGAATTTGTGTCCAACACACATCGTCTTAGGCGCTCTGGTTTGTTGCAGTTGCGATTTTTAAGTAGAAACCATATATCAGGATCTATGTCATTGTAGTCTAATGGCTGTTCGGGTTTTGGTCGATGTCCAATTGTGAGCATTGGTATGAGTTGGGTGGTTGTACGTGCGGTTTACCTACTACCGGAAGGTCGAAATGATTACAATCGCTGTGAAATGATTTCCTTCCCTTTTAGTTGAACGAAGGACTTAACCATCCTTCCAAGGGCTCTGTGTCTTAGGAAATATCATGATGAAGCAGTTGTGGATTTTTTTTTGCTTTTGTCCGTCCTATGAAGGTGAACCTTGTTCATTTGCCCTCCGACAAATATTATTATCTACCCACGGTCAGGTTCTGAAACATTTTGGTTTTCTTGTTTTATTCCTTTAAGTCGATTGAAGGAGACCAACATGACACAAAGTAATCAGTGATTTGAATTTCGTGTTGTCGTAGCTTTCGATAGTTGCTGAGTATAGCAGTCGCTAGATTCCAAATATGTAAAAAAGTCTCTAGAAGTTGACAGAACTAAATGAAAATTGGCACTTCTTATCCACCCAAGTTGTTGTCTCACGATTTTAGATTTGTAACTCCATCGGATGCCAAAACAAAATTGATGTCACCTGACATAGATGTCCTGTCAGAAGACTTTGTCTTTTGAGATATGAAATACATGAAGTTGTTGTTCTCAGCTTTTCAATACAGTATCCGAGGACGGAAGTGGGAAACGTGGTTTTGGAATACAGTCACATCCGTTGCCAGTTCTGAGCATATGCAAGGAGATAGTTTGATGGCCGGCTCTTGTTGAAGCTGTACACCGCAACTTCCTAGGGAAAGGGTAAAGATCTGCTAGCATGTGTGGTGCCACTAATGTGGTGCGCTTAGAACCACCCCCTCCGCAGCACTAGACATAATGCCCCTAGATATCTTTGGCAAACAGATGGCTGCTAGTGCGGCCGCTTTTCTGAAAAACTCCTCCCAGTGGGTTAGCCTACAAGCTGCTCACTCCACGTTCTTAGATTTATTGAACTTTACATCTGAAAACACCGATTTCACTGTACCGAAACTTAGGTTTGATAAGGACTTCCGTGTCACTATCTCTGCACTTCTATACAGACGGATCCAAAACTGAAAGTGAAGTGAGTGGTGGTGTCTTCTCTAAAATGCTCAGCCTGAGCATCTCCTTCCTCCTTCCAGATCTACTGTATCGTCTTTCAGCCGAAAATTATGGTGATTAAGGAAGCTCTGTCCGGGCTGAAATATAATGCACTATCTCTCAGGGCGGTCCGATATCTCACAACACGGTTGGGTTGGCCACAACCATCAAATTGTGGCTTAGGTACATACCTTCTTCGCAAAATGGGCCAGCATGTGGCCTGAGTAAAAAGGATAATTCATCACATAATGTACTATCTGTTCACGGACAGCCAAGTGATCATTAAGTCCCTGGAGTCGTTCTCTTTCACTTTAAAGGTTGCTCTAGATTACCGCTTGTCTCTCACGAAGATGGCAGAGCAGTTCAACATTCACCTATACTGGGTCTCGACCGATGGTGGAACCAAACTGGATATAGCCAACAGAATCACCAAAGCAAAGTTCGCGTTCGGGATGTTGTCCACAATATGGCGAAACAATGCAATCAATTTGGACACCAAGCTTAGATTGTTTCATTCCAACGTTGAATCCGTGCTGTTATATGAATGTAGAACGTGGAGAGTGACCATTACTATCATGAGAAAGCTGCAAACGTTCATGAGCAGATGCATACGTAAAATCTTAAGGATTTTCTGGTCCAACCGTGTTTTTAGCGAAGACTTGTGCAGAGAGCGGGTCAGGAACCAATAGGCACAACCATTCAATGACGGAATTGCCAGTGGATTGGTCACACGTTCCTAAAAGACGACAGTTCCATAGCTAACCATGCTATGCAATATAGGCCTTTAACCCAGGATGATAGAATACCTGGCGGTCCGAGGAGTATATGGCGCAGAACAGTCGATAAGGAGGCATGGCAGTTGGGGGAAAGTTGGGGACAGCTGAGATACATTGCCAGAAACCGTACACGATGGCGCGTAAGCATAGTAGAAACACTAGGACGCACAAGGGGATACAGGACATAATTAAGTATACTAGGTGCCAGGCCACAGAGACATTCCAGGTAACTTGACGAACTCGCCAGACTTGACACTGCCCTAAATATCCTACCGAATAGGCAGGTTTTGAGTATGCCGCTTGCCACGTGCAAACTTTAACTTTAGTTGGACGCTATCAGCAAGACAAACCGCAGATGGGAGAATGGCACGACATGTCAAATATCCCGACGGATCTGGCCTAGGCTGGATCAGGAACGATCTAATGGTTTAATCTTGCTGAAACGATCGAATATCAGCTCCACAATAGGTGTTCTCACAGAACACTGTCCAATATGCATACACACCAAAATGTTGGGTCTCTTGTCAAGTAATTTCTGTAGGAGCTGTAGGGATGAAGAGGTGGAAGAAACGATCCTCTAATTCCTCTGTGCCTGTTCAAAAGAAGACTACTCTATCTTGGAGCGCTTCTCTTCGATAATCTTAGCGTCCAGACGTCAGTAGTATCCTTCGCTTTATATAAGGCTCCAGTTGGTTCGCTTAGTAAGCCCATGCGTAGCTGATTTCGTGCTAGATCCAGTGGTATCACAATGGACTGAAGATTTGGCCACAGTTCAGAACGTCGATGATAGCTAAGGCAGGATATAGAGATCAGTAAAGCTCTCATTGATGAGACCTACTCTCTGAAGGCATTTTAGCCACAGACGATGAGATTCTCGAGCCCAGATCGTAACTTTTTGCGAATTCGTCCGATGGAATCGATTAAGGAAGTCAAATTTCGGTTTTGTATGACTCTTTGGAGAAGATGTGCAATTATCAAGCAAGGTTCTGAATTTTCCTTTCCAATTTGAGCGCTTGATAAGAAAGAAAAAAAAAGGTCCTTCCATTAAGCAAGGTTAAGTGAAGAACTCTCCAAGTTACCCTTGAAAAGGCACAAGCCCCATCCATCCGTGGTTACACACCACTTTTGAAAGTGACACGATAAACCTCTCACATATATCCTCTGTCAATTTTCCAACCAAAACCTCATATACACATAGAACACCTTTAATATGATTTCCACTTGGAAAGGAAAAAGGATTTGTCTCGGGTGTTAAAACCCACTGATCGCATCTATCCCTTCGCACACACAGTGCAGAGTCACCTTTGAATATCGTTGCGTTCTTGTTTGTTAATGGTGACGAAAGGATGCAGCATCCAACTCGTACTCCAGCACATATTTACGTATTATCCCTGACTCGAGTTATTCATCTTCGTCTTGTGCTTATTCTATCTCTCCCACAAACAGGATACCCACTGAGGAGAATATAAAGGAAAACATTTTGTTTGAGTTGAACTTGAAGTGATCTCTTCTCATTCATTCGAAGTAGACATAGACACGATGACGACGGGGGTAAACTTTAAGGTGGACCGCTTTTGCCACAAGGATAACATCGAAGTGTGCGATTGCAAAGGCGCAGAAGAGCACCAACAGCAGCAGCAGCCAGCAGGCAGCCTGTGTTGTGTAGCATCAGCATCACCCGTCAGTGTTTGTTTTTCAAATTATTTGCTAAGGTTTCGACTGATGCTGAAACCTAAGCTGTTTTAACGATACCAGCGCTAAAGTGTGTAACCAGAACTGCAACTGTACATAGAAATAGAAAATAGTTTCAAGCCCCGACACACCGCCCGATGGGAATGGGACATTTAAAGCTTTTAAAGTCAATTCAATGTCAATAAACAGGATGTGGTGTCGGCATGCAGATGGAGAGGAGACACTGCCATCATCCTCATCCATCATCATCATCATCATCATCATTGGAAGCCAATCAATGAATGGCAGAAGGGTTTGTCTGTGCTATTGCAACAAGGATATGAAAATAAGTTATGTGCCTGAGTAAACAAAGCCAAGATACTCTCGGCTTTCTGAAACTGAAACAACTAATTAAAGTAGAGTTAGGCACCCCTCTCAGTCAATGCAGTCAAAAGGATATTTTTTGCCACCCCGCACTTGGTCTAGGTCTAGTAAGACAGAGATTTTCTGATGACTCCTTCGATTCCTTTGAGGGCGGATGTAATTTCTGCCCGATTGTGTTCGACAGAGGTTAAATTTCTGGACAATAGATTCCAATTATATCACTTTCTTGGCCTGGCAGTTCCATATTCTTTTTGTATCCTTCGCTTCTGTTTGGTTATCCTTTTGTTCGAGATGGCAAAAAAAAAAAAAAGTCGTTAGTCCATTTTGTCAATTGTTCAAATGAAGTCGCCTTCTACCCATCCCATCACTTGAAAGAGTTAACCGGAGGTCGGTAGTTAGTGACCATTATCCTTTTATATGAAAAAAAAAGAGGAAGGGATGTCCTTCCCACCCTCCTCCATTGCCCCTTGTAATTCTCCACTCAATAAACTGATCGAAAATCGAATGAATAGAAATTGATTTAGTTGAACATAATAGAATTGTTCTTTAGCTCCTTTTGAGATACCGCATCCCATCCGTAGATGTATGCGGGTGTCCCCAGAGGGGCACCCTTTCGGTGGAAACATTTTTACCGTCCTTAAAAATAATGACATTGCCACACAACAAAGAAAGCGATTCGATTGTTTGGGTAAACAAAAAATAAAATGCCAATAGCTCATGTTATCCTTTTTGTCCTTTTGTGTGAGGAGGCGGGCGGGGGGGCCAATAAAAAATTGTATATATGTAATAATAATAATATTGCCACTTAAATTTTTGATTCGACCGTGAATGGTCCTCGGTGGGTTTACGTTTTTCGTTTTTTTTTTTTACGATGTCATTCGGTGCGAAGTGAATTGGTCCTAAAGTGAGTTGTTAACAATTTAGTTTACATGGCTGTTCAGGAGCGCAACAAGTGGGTGGCTGGTGGCTGGGTAACTGACTTTGGCTGCTGGAGGGTACTTTCGGGCGGCCTTTTTCGGTGTGTGATGATTCATATTAATGTCTTAATTTGCATGCTTAAGCGCTGTCGGTTAGACGTCGCTGGTGGAAAGTTGATGGCCAAACAGGCGAGACGATGTAAATTAGAGTTGTTATGACCGACCGGTTGTTAATATCAATTTGCGAGCCATAACCTGTGTCTAAGTGGAGCTATAAAAATGTTAATGGCGTCGGAAGGATATTACTTGACATTAAATTAATTGACAGCATTTGAATGGCCCCTTCTCTGTTGGGTTTAGTAATGCTTCTCACGAACTGTTTAAAGTTCCATGACCCAGTTTCCGGAGATGTAGGTCTCAGTTAATGTTCTAAAAATGGGGTTCGACATTTTGGAATGCGATGTAAGAGAAAAGTTATCCACGTGAATATTGGGTGAGGGTTTGTGAATGACATGCTCATCACACGTTTCCGAAGGGGCAACACTTATACTACCCAAACGGACGTCTAATGGCAGCAAATGTTAAATGGCTCGTGGGTTGAGCATCTCTTATATTTTGTAGGTAGCTTGGACAGGAAAGTAAACAATCGTGACCATGTTCTGCTAGCATGGTTTTAATTAAAATTGTAACTCCCAAGGCTGGCTTATTCACCGTCAACGTTCTGTGCTTTCCATAGCTATTCGCATATATATCGATCATCTGGGAAACTTCGTATATTATCGTACGTACCCTGTATTACCTACTTATGTCCTGTATCCCCTTGTGGGTCCTAGGGCCTTCACTACGCCTACGCGCCATCGTGTACGGTTTCTGGCAATGTGTCTCAGCTCTCCCCAATTTCTCCCCAACTGCCCTGCCACCTTCTCGACAGTTCTGCGCCATGTTCTCTTCGAACCGCCAGGTATTCTCTCATCCTGGGTTAAATGATTACATTATATATCACGTCATCTTTTAGGAACGTGCGACCAATCTAAGGCCACTTTCGTCGTTGAATGGCTGTGCCTATTGGTTCCTGAGCCATTCTCTGGTAGATGTGTTTACAATGTGCCAGACAATCCTTATGATGATGCATAGGCACCTATTAACGAACGTTTGCAGCGGCAAAGTCGCCAGGCAAAGGGGCCAGAAGTTTAGGAATAAGCTGTTTCTCTTCCCTAAGACCGTCCATACGTGGTGAAGAGCCACACCCTACACGAGGTGCCGCTGTTGTTAACGGAATATGGCGGATCTAAAGAGAAAAACTTGAAAAAACCCGGAATCCCAGGTGTAAACTACCGTGCCTATGGGATGAATGGCACCACGTTACGGTGTCTTCTAACGGTGAACTCTGGATACCTTGGGGACCTCCAGTTTCAATTAATTCCCCTTACCTGTATACAGGGGGTGAGTACAGGCGGACATCTTCTTCCCCCTTACTCGTGGGACCCTATATGTCAAAATTTAATTTAAATATAACTCAAAAAGACTCCTAGCTCTATAAAAACCGACCGGATTATAGGAGATACGGAGGAAGCTCTGCTTCGAACTTCGGATGAAGAAAGCGTTGGAGCAATCGACTTGAACCTGGAAAGGCTCTTTCTAGATGACGCTTGCTCCATCGCTAGCTCATCCCTCTCTAATGCGTCAACTAGCTCCCGACGAGCAAAAAACTGTAAGTTGACAGTCAAGAGACTAGGGACTAAGAGGTGGGAAGAGCTCTCAGAGCCGGATAGAAAGAGACTCTACAACGCACGGGCCTACCTGCAGGGGCTGCCTACCCTAGCAGGGAAGATTGGAAAAGCGGTCATATACCTAATGCTGAATCTATAGCCATCTACACAGATTGTTCAAAAATGAGCACTGGTGTAGGATCAGGTATCTTCTCCGACCTTCTAGGTGTATCAAAATCCATACGACTTCCAGATCACAGCAGTGTTTTCCAAGCAGAGGTCTTAGCAGTGGCAACAGCTGCCCGTGAGTCGGCGGTAAGGGCAATACCGCCAGAAGGTATCACCATCTTTATCGACAGACAGGCAGCTATAAAAGCTCCCATAGAAATTAAATCGAAGCTTGTGAAGTGTTGTCGAGAAGAGCTCAGGGTTCTTGGAACACAGCACAAGGTATCGCTCTGTTGGGTCCCTGGACATGAGGGTATCCCAGGCAATGAGAAAGCCGACGAGCTGGCGAGAATCGGCTCAGCAGCCTCAACAGAACAAGTTGACCCCCCTGTGTGTATCCCGCCTTGCACACTCAAACTCGCTGCAGGGAATAAAGCCACTGAGGAGGCGAACACAAGATGGATCCCCATGGAAACTTGCGCCATCACTAGGAAGCTATGGCCATCTTTTGACAAAGCAAAGACCGAGTGAATCATCCGTAAAGATAGGAACTTCCTTTCCACCTTCGTGGGCATCATCGCGGGGCACAACACTCTGCGGTAACACTTGAAGAAACTACGCCTGACGGAGGAGGAACTCTGTAGAGGCTGTGGTTACGAGGAAGTTTTTGAGGACACAACCCACTTCCTGTGCCACTGTCCGAGTTTTCAACACTCCAGGAAAAAGTTCCTTGGTAAATATTTCTTCCGAGATCTCGAGGAACTTTCCGGCGTTTCAACAGAAAAGATGTTGAGCTTCATCAAATCATCAGGGTGGTTTGTATGTAGAAATTAAGTAAGTGACTGAGTTAGTAGTTTTCAGTTTCATTGGGTAAGGGTTTACTTTTTCCCCCATGGGTACCACAATGGGTCAACGCTGACTTGAGTGTGGCAGAGAGCGTCCCTCCCTGCCAGCCCACATACCTAACCTAACCTAGTGGTCACTCTCCACGTGCTGCATCCATATAACAGCACGGGTTCAACATTACAGCGGAACGGTCTTAGCTTGGATTTCAATCTTATTGCATTGCTTCACCATACGCTGACTTTTTTTTTGCGATCCTATCGACTATATCCAGTACGGTCCCACCAACGGTCAAGATACTGGGAATCCTCTACTCTCTCTGCTGGCTGTCCAGCAATGCATATCTGATCGAATTTTTTTTTCCAAGGCTGATCATTTTAGTTTTTACCGACGACGCCTGTCCCCATCTCCACATTTGCTGCCATTTGGTGGAGGCCAACTTCCACTTGAAATACACTGCAATGGTCTAAACTAGTCTAAAAGACTGGCTCCTGTCAAGTGGCACCGACAATACCCCAGTTCCTAAGCTATCACCTGTCCTAGGCCCATCAGTATACATTTCCAAGTATTCTCAGTTCAATTCTATCAACTGGGTTAACCTAGCCTAGGAACAGCGTAAGGTAGTCTGTGACTTCCATGTCAGTGCTGCTTAAGCTTAAGATTTTGACGTATATTCTCTGTTGTGCTCGGAAAATTCAGCTAACGGAAGGCGGTTGGTCATCTAAAATCGGGAGAACATATCATCTCGACAAGGACAGCATCCGAAGCGATATTCTTCCTCCGCAGTTCTTCCATTTGTGCCTCAAATTCAGGCAGTTGGCCGACTGCATTATGCTCAGGGGACTCCAGCTACTCCAGCTTTGGTTGTAGTTGTTGTTTAAGATTGCCAACTTCCTATTGCAATCTGCATCTGCATCTGTTTGTACCCTGTGTTCGTACCTTATATGTATCTACCTCAACTGCAACGCATACGGTTTCATGCAAGCTCGTCCTTCGAGTGCAATATACTCTCAGCGCATTCAGTCGGTTAATCGATTGAATTTGCTTTCAATTAGTTTAAGCCTTAGTGGCGTTAGACATCCTTTTGTATCTGCCTCCTCTAGATATCTATAGCAAGCAAGTGACAACGCAGCAACTAGGGGTGGCAATAGTGCAGTGGGTAGTGTGTTTGCTCATTAACCGATGTGTGCAGGTTTAAGCCCCAGCGGAGAACAGCAATCATCAGCCACCCGAGTATAAAGGAAATCGAATTACAACGAAGTTTTTTTAATCACTACACAAAAGAAAGGTTCCTGCCTGGCAGTGCAATGGACCGGATAGTCTGAGTGCTCTGGAATTTACAAATACAAATATTTGGCGCAACAGCTCTTTAAAGTGCCAGGGTCTAGCTTCTCGCAACCATTCATGTTGTGTGCGTTATATTTTTCACACGAATAGAAGGGACCTACAGTTTAATGCCGACTCCGAACGGCGATTTGAGAAGCTTTTTCGTCACAACAATAGTCTCCGATGTTTGTCAAACGCTCGCGAGAGGTGGGACCGTGAAAAAACTTTTTGCTGTTTTCTGGGATTCGAACTTGGAACCTCATGCGTAGTGATCCGACACACTAACCACTTACTCCACGGCGCCCACGCTCTGGAATTTGGGTTTCCTTAAAAAGAAAAAAAAAAAAAAGTGGCAACGTGTGCAGCCACCCGCATGAAGGCCATATCTCAGTGGTCCAGTCTAGGTACAGGATACTCCTCTATTCTCAATAATTTTGAATTGCTTCCACAAGACACCGACTATGTACTTCCACAACTTCTGTTTGATAAAAAACTTTGAAGCCCACATTCCCTCCAGACTTGAATGGGAAAGGAAGCTAGGGACACAAGAGGGATGAATTTGCTTTTACACAGATGGGTTCAAAATAAAGTCGGGAGTAGGGGAAGGTGTCTTCTCCCATGAACTAGACATCAATATCTCTTCGCCTCCCTAATCGCTGCAGCGTCTTCCAGGCGGAGATCATGGCACTCTTTTCGTGGCTAATGTGATATCAAGGTAGGATATTACGATCTTTATTGGCAGCCAAGCTTCGATCAAGTTCCTAGAATTTGTTACCGTCAACTCTAAACTGTCGCTTGTCCCAGGGAACTGCTCGGCCGATGAACTCGCCAAGCAGGGCACTTGTCTACCGATCTCGTCGAATCTCTGCATGCCTCTCGCTACAGTGAGACTTCTACTTAAGCTCAACACCATTCGCGCGACCAATTGACGGTGGACTAAAGGCACTACGTGCCTTATTACTAGATAGATTTGACTTGAGCTGGACCAGAAACGCTCCAGCTGCCTTATCGGGCTGAAAAGGTCGGTAATCGCAACCACAGTAGGTGTCATTATGAGGCACTGCATCATAGGTAGGCATGCAATCAGGCTGGGCATTTTAGCAAATGATTTCTGCAGAAGCTGCATGGTCGAGGAGGAAGAGGAAACCATACTGCACCTTCCTTGTACGTGCCAGGCCCTTTCTGCTCGTAGATCACTACACCTAGGAGCCTACCTCTTCGACAATTTAGGCGAGGTAGCTAATGTCAGCATCAGCAGCCTCCAGCGCTTCATAACAAGCTCCAACTGGCTCCAGGGGTTGCTCTTCCTGGGGATGATAGATCTATTGTATGTGATATCACAATGGGACTAGTCCGGCCTAAGTGCGGATGCATTTTGCATTTTGCAGTCTGCCACTCTAGCGTAACCTAATCTAGTGGTGTTAGCCCAGATTTGGGGCCTATGACGGTCATTTCAGCTGTCTGTAGCTCAGTCCGCCAATGTTTGAGATGATCCTGGTGATTGGCTTGTCCGCATTTGTTGCATTGTTAGCTGTATGTTCCAGTTGCTCTTCAAATCATGTTCTTTCGAGACTTAGCCATGAGCCAGCCAAATCATCCACCTCTTACCCAGTCAAGCAATCATTCAGAAACTACAGCCTATTACTATAAAAATCCAATGATTTGGGGATTCTTGCCCTTTACACAGTTCTTGCTCCACCTTCTGATAGCGTTTTGATCTCAAATCGATTGTCTTCACTCTATAGATTGCTCCAAAATGTCCTGAATCGAAAGTTTCATAAAACCAGTTCCTAAACTCAAACCGAAGTCTACTGATTCGAAAACTTTTAAATCTCAGAAATAATTTCATAGATCCGAAAATATTCTCAAAGAAAAAAGAAAACTTTTACAATTTTTCAATTTAATCCCAGCACCTAACGTCATCATCAAATTATCTCCAATAAAATACCATAACATCCCATTTCAGACATGGAAAACTCCTCTCAAAAGGCTTAGGCACCGTACCGGTACCGAAAACTTTATCCACATCAACATTTTCAAATAAAAAAAAAAAAATAATAAAAACATTTTCCAAAAATATGCAAAGAGAAAATCGGTAAGAAGAAATGATATAGAGTCCTCTAAACTAAGATTCCGTCAGGATTCCTCTGATGCAGAACGCTTTTTTGAAGGCGTATTAGTTACACTTGGCTTGATCTTAGACTACACATACGCCCGCCAAATAGCGTACATCCGAGCACTTCATAGAGATTAGAGGCACGACACAGGAGTCGGCAGGAGTTTTCCTCGCTAGGGTAAACTTGCATTTCGCTGAAACGGCGGAAAATTCGTTGGGTTACGTCTTTGTAAAGGCTTCTGCCTCACTTT
Source organism: Brachypalpus laphriformis (assembly GCA_945910035.1). Lineage (NCBI taxonomy): Eukaryota > Metazoa > Arthropoda > Insecta > Diptera > Syrphidae > Brachypalpus > Brachypalpus laphriformis. The sequence goes on from OX246756.1 coordinate 175,490,651, forward strand.
TCTTCGAAAATTATTTTCCTTTTTTTTTTTTCTGTTTTCATTGCGTTGGAACCCCTCTAATCCGTGTGCGGCGGTGTTTATGTATTAAAAAGTTACTCCGGGGCAGGCGTCATCATCATCATCATCACCATCGTTCGGTAGTTAAATTTAATATGCCACAAGGAGACTTTTTGAGATATACGCAGGATATACTTTCTCTTGACTCCTGTGCCTCAACAACTAATTTGCGAGTTCAGCAGAAGATTGAAGAAGGATAGAGAGGAGCTAAAGATTTTCCAGATACGGCTTTCAGATAGATAGCTGCGAATGGTGCAATGATGGATGGTTGTATGGGTTTTCTGCAGAAAGAGAGAGAGGTTTTATGATTTTACGCACTGAGTCGGAAGAGGAGGTTAGCAGTTTTGGTTATTCGTAGTGGAAAATTCAATAAGACTGACGAAGGAGTTAAATTAGGATGAATTACTGCTGTGGGAAAGGTTGCGTTATTAATTTAAACACTTGGATGAAGGTGCAGTGATTTGAGAATGCTGCGGGTTGGTAGAATTCTTAAAGGTGGTTAATAGGTACATTCGACTAGAGGTTTACATATTAAATCAAACCAATCGAAAAGTAGCTTATATCAGTGTGTTCGGTGAATCAGCGGAAAATGAGTTGAAGCCAAATGGCGACGATATTTCCGTGAATCAAGAGAATAAACGAGAGTTTGTCGATCTATATTGTGAGTTCTTGTTGTGTCAATCGGTAATTTCGAAATGGTTACAGATGAACCTCCATTGAAACTACTCTTTCCTGCCAAGGAGATTGAGCTGTTCATGTATGACACTTGGGTAAGTAGTGATTATGATGAAATCTCTTTAAGTAATTTTAATAGAAGTTCAACTTTGCCTAACTGAGAAATCTACTAGGACAGACGGGGCAAGGTCTGGACTATACGATGGATGCATCAAAACTTCCACACAACAAGTGAGTATGTGGTCTGGAATAGGATTGGCAATGATGCAGTAGATAGTGTGTTTGCTCCTTAACTTATGTATGCAAGTTGAAGCCGGAGAGCGGGGTATAAAATGGAAAAAAACAATTAACATCGAAGTTTTTCCTACCACTGCACAAAAGAAAGGTTCCTGCCTGGAAGTACAATGGACCCTCCGTCTAAATGCTTGCAATTCGGGTTTTCCTTTAAAAAAAAAAGTAGTCTCTCATTGTCGCCGTGGAAGACAACGCTCTATCTATTTATCAACTCCGGACGCTTTTCACTTCATTTGATCTTATTAGCTGCAGTAGAGCTCAGAACCACTTGACCAGGTGGCAGCAGCCCGCACCAAATACTCAGCTCATCACTTTTCTTGGCATCAGTTCCAGTTTTGCAATAGTTTGAGGAGCCTCAGCCTTCTTCGATCACGATCCTTATTGCATCACATTGCCGTACGTGAACTAGAGATGAGCAAACGTCGCAAGCTGCTAATCATTTACTGCTAATGAAAATTCGCATTCGCAACCTGTTAACATCTTATAAATAAACTGCTATTGCAAATGAATTGCTAATGATATTGTTTGGCTTCTATTCACGAGTCACAATTTCATTTTTCATTCACTACACACAAATGTGTGTTTGTCTCATACGAAAAAATTGAAGAAGAGGTATAATACTCGTAAAATCATAAAATAAAATTACTCATTTTGCACGTTATGTGCTGTATATCTCATCCAATTTTCTTGTCGCCCATGTGCCACTGCGTGTGCGAAGCTTTTTATGATACGCGCATAAGCACCAAACTAACTCAATTGTTGGTTGGTATATAGCACAGGGTTTATACTTGCTAAGTTGCTATTGCTGCTATTGCAGTTGCAGCTGGTTTAAAAATTTGTTTGGTTGGTATTATATATAGCAGCACAGGAGCTATACTTGCTAAGTTGCTATTGCTATATGCTATTGGGTGGTGAATGTGATTTCTTAGTTTGGGAGCTCCAGGACCAGTGTAACGAATTTAAAGAAGCGCATCGAAAATAAACATCCTGCTGTGTCTTTAGTTTCAGCAAGTTCATTGGAGCCAGATGTGCGAGTAAGTTTTTTTTTTTTTTTATGAAAGGATGTACAGGGTGGGCCAACTACAAGTTTCTTTTTAAAAATGCAATAAAATGAACAAAATTAAATGGCTTTATTAGTAAAAGCAAACATTCCCATTATTTATGAAATACAATGTCGTTCAAGTGGCTGCCTAGGCTGGCCTCACAGTAGCGCATTCTATCACTCCAATTTTCCAAGACCTTGTTGATGGTTTCGGGCTGTATCTCACGGATTGCTTGGATGCTATTGGTCTTAAGTGCTTGAATCGTTTCCGGATTGTTGGCATAACATCGGTCCTTCACGGTTCCCCACAAAAAAAAGTTCAAAGGGGTCAAATCGCAGCTTCGAGACGGCCAATTGAAATCGCCAAGATGGTTGATAATACGATTTAGGAATTTGGTGCGCAAAAGACCGATTGTGGCATCGGCTGTGTGGCATGGCGCGCCATCCTGCATGAACCAGAGGTTGTCCAAATGCATGTCTTCAATTTCCGTAAAAAAAAAAGTCGTTAACATGGCTCTGTAACGCCCACCGTTGACCGAAACGTTGTTCCCAGCCTCATTTTCGAAGAAAAATTGTCCAATGATGCCACTACTCCACAATCTGCACCAAACTGTTACTCTCTGTAGATGCATTGGCTTCTCGACAATAACGTGCGGGTTTTCCGAGCCCCAGATGCGGCAATTTTGTTTGTTAATGTAGCCGCCGAGATGAAAATGTGCCTCGTCAGAAAAGATGATTTTTCGCCCAAAATCGTTGTCCAATTCAAACTGCTCTAAGGCCCAAACTGCGAAGCGATAACGAAGCGGATGCCCATGCGCTTTCAATTGCTGAATCGATTGGAGCTTGTAAGCGAATAACCCCAGACCTTTGTGCAGAATTCTCCTCAGGCTAGTGCGTGAAATGTTGAGGTGTTGAGATCGATGACGAGTTGATGTTCGTGATGTTCTCGGCTACAGCAGCCACATTCTCGTCTGTACGCACCGTACGACGACGGGGACCATGAGTGTTGTCCACTAGCATACCAGTTTCACGAACTTTTTGCACAAACTTGCGTACAGCAGGCGCGGTGGGTGCTTCATTTCGGCCAAAACTTCTTTTCAAAAAACGGTCTGTTTGGGCTACACAGCACTCACTTTGGAAATAAGTTTTCAATATTTCCCAATGTTGTTCAAGCGTAAAGCGACTCTGTCACGATTTCGAGTAGGAAACAGCTGTCATTGTCAAAATAACCTATGATTTAAAAAGAAATCACTAGATGGCTCACCCGTTATATACGTACACTGCAGGCCAAAAGCTCGAGCCCTACCTAGACAACTGACCTCATTCATGGATGGAGATTAAATTCCATGAATTACATTGTGTTTTTTTCCCCAAATTTTCTGTCTGAACAATACACAACACATTCGGATAATAAAAGTCGGATTTTACACTCACGTTTTTGAACAGTGCGCGTTTTGTTTACAAATGTGGGAAAGGCCGCTTTTGTGGTTTATTGAGAAGTGTTTAAGTTTTTCCTAATTATTACATTTTATGACTTTTGGTTCTTTATTTAGCACTTGTATATGACTCCTTACATCAAAAGGATTCTCAAATCTCCAAATTTGTCTACCTGGACCTCAAGGGTCTTACATAAAGCCACACTTTGAAGTCATAAGAATTTATTTGAGATTCTTCGCGTCTTGAGTACACAACTCGTTAAAAATTGGAAAAGTCACAGAAACTACAATCGAGAAACGATCTGCAATCATCATCCTTCTTAAAGAAGGCAAAACACAGCGGGAAGTTGCTTCGCAATTGGACGTATCAAGGGGCTGTGTTCGACGTACCATTGAACGACACGCTCAAACCGGAAGTCTTGAGGATAAATCACGATAAGGATGGCCTAGAGATACAATTAAAGACAAGGACCGGCTAATATTCACAACAAGTAAACGAAGTAGATGAAAATTAGCACCCGAAATACGTGGCGAAATAAATGAAACGCGGAAAGATCCGCTGTCCTTGACAACGGCTAAACGAAGACTAAGACATACTGGGCTATTTGGCGGAGTTGCTTTTCGAAAACCCTTGTTGCGGCCACAGAACAAGTAGAAAAGGTTAGAATGAGCCAAAAAAACATAAAGACTGGACGGGAGAAGATTTCAACAGAGTTTTACGCAGCGATGAATCCAAGTTCGAGGTACGAGTATTTGGCACAAGAAGGAGAGTTTTTGTTGGACGCTGCGCTGAACAAAAGATGCTACCAGACTGTATGGTTCCTACCGTCAAGCATGGAGGTGGCTCTGTTATGGTCTGGGGATGCTTCTCTTCAAGTGGAGTAGGAGATCTGCTTCAAGTTATTGGAAAAATGAATAAGGAGGTATACAAAACAATCTTCTTCTTCCTTTTAGCAGCGAGGTTATGATCCGAAAACTAGGGATCACAACCCTCCCACTTCACCGCATTTCTACTGATCCGCCTGTGGGGTTCGCCTATTTGACCTCAGAAAATATCGGCAGGCCTGCCGATTTTGGATCACTCGGTTACTGAGGCCAATGAAATGCCGATGTCGTCGCATTTGTCTGATCCAGGCGTTGTCGCGATGTCTTTGGAACGTGCATAGATATTGCCTTTTTTACAGGGTTCAAATGATCTCTTCTTTGAACGTGGCAATACCAGCTGAGCCGGTCGCGCTCTAATTTTCGTACGATGGTTTCCTTGATGTGAAAGCTTCCACGGATCTTCGAACTTCTTATTCGATCAAGCTTGGTCACTCCTGCTGTCATGCGAAGCATCTTCATCTCAGCTGCCGTTAATTTACTCTCATACTTTTTGTACATCGTCCAACATTGTGAACCGTATATGAGCGCTGGACGTACAACTGCGGTGTAGAGCCTTCCTTTCAACTTAGGGGGCATTTTTCTGTCACAGAAGATAGCGGAATTTTCTCGCCACTTCATCCACCCTACGCTTACACGATGATTGATGTCGTCATCACAAGTTGCTTTGCTATTGATCATAGATCCCAGATATTTGAACTTTTCGCACTTGGGAAGCACTGTTCCATTCAAATAAATGTCTGGAATAGGCCTGAGTGGATCAGAGAACGGGCAGCACAAGTACTCTGTCTTTTTTGAACTAATGCGATACCCATTTCCCTCCAAAACGTCCACCCACACATCAAGTGCTCGTTGCAGGGATGTAGGATCCTCACTTATGATGGCTCCATCGTCAGCAAAGAATAACTGATGTACCTTGGGGTCCATCACTTTACCTTCAAGCAGATAATCAAGGACTGTAATAAAGAGCAAAGGACTTAAAACGCTTCCCTGGTGCACCCCGACTTTGATTCGGAACTCTTCGGTTACTCCAGCGGGGCATCTTACTTTTGTCTTTGCTCCTTCGTACATGTCCATAATCATCTGTACATAGGTTTCTGGAACCCCTCGATGTCTTAGCGCCACCCATATCAGATCTCGTGGTTGTCTGTCGAATGCCTTTTCAAAGTCAACCAATACAATATGCAAATCCCTTAAGGAATCACGATGTTTTTCCATTATGATCCTTATACTTTGGATTGCATCTGTGGTTGATTTACCCGAGACAAACCCGCACTGATCATCAGATAGCCGAATTATTTTTCGCAGTCGGCCACCTAATACCCGCTCAACGATCTTCATGGTGTGTGACATCAGCTTGATCGAACGGTAGTTATCACAGTTTCGCGTATCACCCTTCCCTTTGTATACAGGGGGTAGGTAACTTTCCCTCCATTGATTCGGCATTGGATCACCTCTCACGAATTTGGAGATGAGAATTCTGAGCCATCTGAACCCGATGTCTCCCATCTTTTTCCAGAACTCAGAGGGTATTTCGTCTGGCCCAACCGCTTTTCGTTTTTTGGAGTATTTGACCGCCTCACTAACTTCTTCGACTGTAATGTCGGCTATTTCTTCACAGTTAGGGGTGGCTCTTGGAAAGTATAGCCGGGGAAACTGTTCATTTAAAAGCTCTTCACAATACTGTCGCCACCTCTGCAGAATTTTATCGCCATCCACAAGAAGCTGGCCATGAGCATTGCTAATGAACTTTGGCGAACGAATCTCCTGAGCATTGTTCCTTCTTTGGGCGGCTATTTTGAAGATAGTGGCACTCTTGTTCATATTGTGTCTTCGCAGCTCCTGGATAGCCTGGTTTGCATCAGCAACCGGGGAAAATATTTTCTCCAGCTCCCGATACAGGCCCTCCGTACTCTCTGCTTGAAGCTGGGCGCACTTCTTCTTCGCTTTTTTCTTGCAGCATCTGTATTCCATTTCGAGGCGAGCTTTTTCGTCATTATTATTAGAGGGGCACTTTGACCAAGCTTTGAAAGCCGCTTTCTTCTCATTTATCAGCTTCTTAGCTTCATCACTCCACCACCATGTTTCTTTGGCGTGTTGATGGTGGCCTTTTGAAGCTCCTAGCAGTGATTTGGCCTTATTTAAGCAAGTTCGCTGTAGGGAATCCCACATATTTTGTGCTCTGCACTCTTCATCCTCAGCTCCGTTGATGGTGTGAGAGAGGTAATTTTTCATTACGAAAACAAAAGCTTCGCCTTTTTCTTTGTCCAGATTGTACCACTTGATTTTCTCAGAGACCCTTGTTTGTTTGCTTTTCTTCGGTGTTTTCATAAAAATTTCTGTTAGCAGGAGACGGTGTTGCCGAGCGATTGCCTCTCCCAGGATCACTTTGCAATCTTTTACCCGGGGCTTCATGAAACTGGCTACCAAATGGTATTCAATCTGAGTTTCATCTCCACCACTGCTGTAAGTGATCAGGTGTCGGCTTTGTTTGATGAACATGGTATTTAACACGATAAGACCGTGTGATTTGCACATGCTTAGGATGTCTTCACCAGGAAGGTTCCTGGTGCCATATCCTAGTCCTCCATGGCAGTCTTCATAGTCTTCGTTTGATTTCCCGACATGTCCATTCAAATCTCCTCCAACAAATAGAAATTCTTCCTTTGGGAGGTTCTTAAGGAGATTGTGGAAATCTAGCCAAAATGCATCTTTATCTCTCTGATTGTACCCATCGTGGGGAGCATATGCACTGACAATATTCCACACCTCTCCTTGTATTACTAGTTTGAGAGACATCAAACGGTCGCTGGACTTCGAAATGCTCAAGACGCTACCAAGTAGCTCTGCCGCAAGGATGATACCGATTCCGTTCTTAGACTTTTCCGTTCCGTAGTAGAACATCTTGTAATCTTTTGTCCTAACGTCCAAGAAACGCGCCCGATTCCCGGTGTTTTTCCATTTCGTCTCTTGGATACACAAGATGTCCACCCGCCTTCTATTCATCATCTCTTCCAGCTCGTACTTTCGACCGGTCATGCTTCCAACGTTCCAACTCGCGACCCTCAAATTGCGTCTAAAGTGTTTCATTATTTTGCTAGCCCCCGAAATCCGTATAGCTCTGACCCGAACATTTCTGCTCGGTATACAAAACAATATTGGAAGAAAACGCTGTGACTTCTGGATTAAGATTAATTGGCGAAGGATTCGTATTTTAACAGGACAAGTACCCTCAACACACGCCAAAACTTTGCCAAGACTACCTGAAATAGAGGGAAGATGAAGAAATCTTACAAATTATGATATGGCCGCCGCAATCATCAGATTTAAACCCTAGAACTATTGTGGGAGGAACTAGATAGAAGGGTCCGGGATCAATGCCTGCCATCAGAATCTGAATCTAAATTTCTTCTGTCAGATTCTGTGGTACCCAAACGTCGAGTTTGGGTGTAGCCAGCCTTTTCCAGATGAATAGTTTCGAACAGATGTCAGGACTGCTCTTTGCTGGTCATCCACCATTTTTTCCAGGATTTCATCGACTTTTTTCGGTCATTAGTCGGCCAGAGGGAGGTGTATTTTTGACATAAGAATTCCTTGAACGAAATGCAGCGAACCACCTCTTGGCTATTTCTTTTGATGAGGTACCTCCACCATGCACAGTACAAATTTATTCATGGGCCTTCGCAGCAAATTGCAAAATGTATCGAATTTTCCCAGAGATCTACAAAACGCCGCCTTTCAAACGCTGGTAAGTGTTACCAGAGATTTTTCACTTTAATGCCCTCTAGTGAAAAAAAGCCTCAATATCTTCTGTCAAACTCAATGTATGTCCTTCCCACGATCTCCCAGTAAAAATTCGCAAGCACCACAGCCCTTAAGCCTCTTTGCGATATAAATTAAAAAAAAAATTCCAAATTAGTATCATGGAACATTTCTTGTCATCTCGTCCAACTCTCTCCGGCTTATAAGTTCACAACTATCTTAATTAAAATTTGCATTTTGTTAATTTTTCATGTCTCTCTCTGACTTCCCATTTTCCCGCACATTTCTCATTCATAATCGCATTTACGTGGTGGGAAGCCCCGAAAAAAATTTCAAAAAACTTTTCCCATTGCTCCGGTATACTCGTAGCTACTCGTCCCATTCGTTTTTTTTTTTCCATAAGCCAACTGGGAAAAATAGTGCACCTATGTGCGGATTATAAACCCCACCCCACTCATATTAATTTAAACTGAGTGTGGCAATTGAAAGCGGCAGCAGGATATGTACCCCCACTCCTGACCAGACCACCGAAACTGAATGAAATGAACAAATTAATAATAATACACAAAAGTACAAATCCGCTTCCAAGTGGCAGGCACAAAATACGTAATTTCATTTAGAAAAAAAAAGTTTAGGACGAGACAGACACAAAAACTCATTTCATGGGTCAAAAAGTATATCCTCTGAGAAATGTCCATAGGGTTTCCCTTAACCTATACCCACACCAGCGAGGGGGGGTTTTTGCCCAATTTTAATGCAGTTAGTGGTAGTTAACCTGGCGAGAGTAAAAGATGGAAATGTACAGATATGGCTTGGGGACAATTCAATTTCGCACAGATGTCCTTTGTTTCATTTAACTGGCTACAAAAGTCAGAATGGTGCACACATACAAAAAAAAAAAAAAAAAGAAGCAGAATCCCCAGGAAAGTACACACAATATTCAGTTACAATGGGGAGCGACAATTGTGGAGATCCTTTGCATTGTTGGCATGCACCACTCCTGCCGATTATGGTGATGATGATGACTACAACGATTATAGACGAATCCTTGAATCTCAGTTATTCGCAATCCTCTGAAGGAAAAGCCGATTATCTTTTTGTTTTTTTTTTCTTTCTTGCCTGGACAACGGAAATGGTTTTTGACAGTTATTGGGATTCATAAATATCCTTGTAAGGCAAATAGGATAGTTTTTGTAGCTGCAACTGTAAGGATGGTAAAATTTGTAATTCACACTTTAGGTTCTTCGTTCTCTCATGTTTTTGCTCCTTTTTCAACTGACCAGCAAACTCGAGAACCTAGGAGTAGGCCACTTATAATTTAGATAGCAAGTCTGATACATAAGCTGACAACGATCCACAAGAAAGGAGACCCCCCCCCCCATAATAGAGGTATCAGTCATCAGCATCATGTGACTTCTTTAATAATGTACTTGAACGGATTGTGCGGAACCTACACCGGAGGCACAATCTACCGAAAGTCTGTACAACTGCTTGCATCCGTCGACGATATTGACATACATCTTCTTCTACCTTTTATCACCGAGGTTATGATCCGAAAATAAGGGATCATAACCCTCCCACTTCACTGAATTTCTACTGATCCGCCTGTGGGGTTCGCCGATATTGACATACATAATTGGAAAAACTCAGCGGCCTGTCTTCGGTACGTTGGCAAGCATTGAAGCAGAAGCGGCCAAAATGGGTTTAGCGATTAACGGGGGTAACAAGGAAACAATCAACACCGACGAATTGGACAGAACGTAACAATGGGAAGCTACAACTTCGAGGGACTTTGTCTACCTTGGCCATGCTACTTATTCTGAAAACGACATCAGCACAGAAATCAAGTGAATGATTCCTTCTGCCAATCGCTGGTTTTATGGGCTAAGAACGCAATTGACTAACAAAGCCATATCTCGAACTACTAAGGTAACTCTGTATAAGACTCTGGTCATCACAGTCCTACTGGTTGGCATAGAGGCATGAACTTTGGTCCCGTCCGCATAGACGACGAGTAGAGGAGAAGGTACAATGCTGAACCGTATCGGCATTATGATAACACCATATGGACAGCGGACGCAATAGGATCAGCCGCAATATGGACTTGCGGCAAATACCCTACCAAGAAACAGAGGTAAACCCTTCCAAACCCAGAGGACAATTTTCGATTCCACCCTAGATGGACGGCGTAGAAGAGGACGACCGTGAATGGATAGGAGTCGCTGCCAACCGATCTGGGCCAGTTTGGTGTCAAGGAAAGCTATTTTTACTTCGGCGATCTGGAACTGTCTTACAAAAATTGGAGCGCAGATAAAATCCTCAAGTGTGTACTCCCCGACGATGATGAGGGTCTGACATTGTACTCACGCATCGGTCATATAGTCCACATTAACCTCCGAGACTATATGTGGTCATTCAAGGCACTCATCGGCGACGTACTCAGGGACAAGGTTTCTACCGTCGACAACATTTATAGGATCTTCCCCATTGAGGTGGTCTGTGGCGACCGTGACTTTTAGGTCCAGGTGAAGGAGAACGGCATAACCTTTAAGTTCAATTTCGCGAAGGTCTACTGGAACATACACCTCTCGATGGAGCACAAGAGGATTGTGAACATGCAGAGCCCAGGCGATGTGCTGTGGGATGTCTTCGCCGGAGTGAGGACATTAAGCATGCCAGTGGCAAAGAAGCACTGCACTGTGTCATCGGAGAGCTTCAAGTGGCTGTCCCACATGTGTGGGTGCCGTGGCGTAAGTGGTTATTGTGTCGGATCGCTACGAATGAGGTTCCAAGTTCGAATCCCAGAGAACTAAAAAGTTTTTTCACGGTCCCACCTCTCGCGAGCGTCTGACAAACATCCGAGAGTATTGTTGTCACGAAAAAGCTTCTCAAATCGCCGTTCGGATTCGGCATTAAACTGTAGGTCCCTTCCATTCGTGTGAAAAATATAACGCACACAACATGAGTGGTTGCGAGAAGTTAGGCCCTGGCACTTTAAAGAGCTGTTGCGCCAAATATTTGTTTTTTTGTCCCACATCGCGAAGAAGAACAAGTGCACCACCGACATTATAATGTACAACAAGGAGGGACTGGAATTATCCTGAACGACATCAAGAAGGACCTCGTTCATCGACTGAATGAGGTGTCGTTATCGTACAAGATCCCCATGATCATGAACCTTCCACCAATGGGCGCAGAGTTCCTCGATACCTTCCGAGACTTGATCTCTCTGGATGAAGTGGATTTCCATAGGAACGTCCTTAAATGCCCCCTCGTGCACTTGTACTCCTTCGCCAAGGGCAAGAACACATAGGAACTTGTGCAACAGCTAATGGAGCATAATCACGTCCTGCGGTTGGGCGATAATCTACACTCAGTTACATTCGTGCGCAACGTGGCTCCGAACGAGGACATGTACAGAGTCGCGTTCTATCTCATCCAAGAGATTCTCATTAAGCCGAAAATCCGAGGCGTACATCCCAAGGGTCCTATAGCTCTTAAATGATCATAACATACATTTCTTAGTCAATAAAACAATTCTGAAGCATTATCTCAGCAAAACGGAGCAAGTCCTACATCCCATCCAAATAAAAAGTTGTTAACCGCAGTCACTCTTACAATCTCATCGTCGTTATGCTTTATCACAGAGTGCGTTAGCACATCTTGGAAAAGAATCCCAAACTCCTTTGCAGAGAACTCTCTCTCTCTAATAATTGCATTATTTTATGAAAATTACCCTCAGCCTCCTCCAGACATTTATACAAACAGACCTCCACTTGGAACAGACAACAAGCTTTTTACGCAAATGGATTGACATAGGTCCTTTACCGCTCGACTCACTCACGTCCTTCTTTCCTTTTTAATCAAACAAAAATAGTTTTAATGCAATTCGACGAGACTTTTGACGAGAGTTGAGTTTATTTACTCCCTTCCGCCATCCCCACCCCCACCCCTAAAGGAACTCACAAAATTAAAGGAGATTTTCGGCAAAGTTAAATGGATACTTTCGATAATTGCATTACCCCGTTCATTTTTCTTCCTCGGAAACTCTCTAGTGCAAGTGTCCCTTGGGGAATTCGCTCCTTTCAACGAGCTTGTTTCCTCCTTTTTTTCAAAATCTACAATTTCAATGCAAACTCTGCCTCTAGGGTGATTTTTATTTTTTTTTTTGTTTTTCTTAAAGATTTTGGAAGAAAAAGCCGAAGATGATGATGCCGAATCCTGAATCCTGAATGAAATTTATCCTTCTGATGAAATTTATTCCTTCAAAATGCGAATACCTAAAGGTGGCAATGGCAGAGGGTTGTATAAATTTTCACCGAGTTTAATTTCGAGAAAGACAATTGAAATGTTACAAAATGGTGGGTGGATGGGTGAGTGGGTGGGTACCATGGAATGAGGATACTTCTGAGAAAGAGAAAATAATGTTTACTTATAATGACGAAAGAATAGGCCTGTACAGGTGGATAGAAGGCAGGAAGCAAAAGAAAAAAAAAATTCAAATTTATACTCAAAAAAGGAGTAACAGGACGAAGGAACGAACAAACGAATGAACAAGGCAATGATAGCGTGGTGAACGCGAAATTAAATTCCCTTCCTTTCGTTCTGTAAGGGCGGCCGTAAAAATTTATTTAGTTCTTCAAAGGCACAAGTATACACACACAGAGCAGTGAAATAGAGAAACTGTTGAAGCTCTAAGGATTGGATCATCTTTGTGCCTTTGTGGGATGGACGGGGGTGAATTGGTAAACGAGAGAAGTACCTCCCTCCTTCCTTTAAGTGTGAAAATTACCAAATTCATGCCGTAAATTGCCGGATGCTTCACACTTTCTGAGCCCCCGACTCACACGCTTTTGCACAAATTAAATCGTTTTAATGCTAAAAGGTGGCAAACGGAATGCCTTTGGCCTTTGGTTTCGTGTGTGGCAAGCCAATAAATTTGCCACTTTATCACATTTTATTTTATGAATTCTTTTTTAGGGTGATCTCCTCTCGAAGCTGGCTTATGACTTTCTCAGTTGGTATTGTTAGAAATTGCAATTTCGTTACCAATTTGGTTCGGTGATAGATGGAGATGGTGGAAGGTGTTCTATGGTTTATTTAGATACTCTAAGTGAGTTATGAGGGTAATTTCATGGAAATCAACAGTTTAATCACTGGTCCAGTGGCTGATTGAGTTCCAGTTGATTTGAGGGGGGGTTTTATGGTGGTTTTATAGGTTGGAAACGGTCGTTTTCGAAGCACTTAATTGAAGTATATTCATTTTAAGATGCTATTTATGACATTTGAAGTAGATTAAAAATTCATGCTTTTGGCATGAGTCTTGGTAGTCGAAACTTTTAGCTTACCTATCTACTTACTGTGGAATGTTGAGGAGTATCACTGAATTTGATTCTTCTTCTTCATAATCATAACCCTCCCACTTCACCGCATTTCTACTGATCCGCCTGTGGGGTTCGCCAACACTGAAATTGATTAAAAAAATTAAAAAAAAATTTCAACAGCCTAATGTCAACAACTTAGGTAATTAGGAGGCGCTACAGTTCGGCGTGAACCTAAGCCTCAAACATTAACTCCCTGACTTCACTCTACCCAAAATAAGAGGATCCACTCTTAAACTTTCAAATAGGGCTAGTTATTTAGGCCTAAAGCTTTACCGCAAGTTTATTTGGAAAGAGAATGTCGTTGGACGTGCCAGAAAATCGCTGGCTGCCCTATACATTTGCAAGAAAGCAGTGTGCTCCACTTGGGGCGTACAACCGAGCATCATGCACTGGTTATTACGTCGGTAATAAAACCGATCCTTATGTAGGGAGTACTAGTATGGTGGCCCACCCTGGAGAAGAAGTCCATCCTATCCATAATGGAAAAAACTCAGCGAGTAGCATGTCTCAGCATTTCCACTGTACTGAGAACTTCTCCCACAGCGGCGCTCCAAACCATGCTCCACCAACTTCCTATCGAGATCGTCAGTAAACCATTGGCTATAAGCTCAGCAATAAGACTGAGAGGTTCCCAGCAGTGAAAGGAGCAACACACGGGACATGCCAAAATGCTTTCGATGCACCGTCATCTCCGTACTTCCACTTACCACCTGCTTACTGAATCTAACTTTAACGGGGGCTACATGCTCTCAATACCGGACAGAGCTGAGTGGACGTAACATGCCCTTTACAACGAATCGCTGTCAATTTTCACGGGCGGGTCCAAAACCAAGGACGAAGTTGGTGCCGGAATCTTTTCAAAAGACCTGGACATATACCTCTTTTTTACCCACCCAACCCATTGCAGCGTTCTTGAAGCCGAAGTTATCGCTGTTCGTCAGGCCACTGACTGGCAAGCGGCTAATACACTATCAGCATCGGGTATTGCTATCTACATCGATAGTCAAGCAGCCCTTAAATCACTAGCATCCAACGCTACGAGATCTAATGCAGTAAAAGATTCTCTTAACGAGATAGCTAGTCAGTACAACCTCACTCTATGCTGGGAACCAGGTCACTGTGACATACCAGGGAATTGTTCAGCTGACCAACTGGCCCGACAAGGCTCCTCTAGTGCAAACAGCATAAGCATTATCGGCATTGAACCGCCAACGTCTTATCTTAAGTACCTTATTCAAACCGACGCGGACGAAGTGGCCAATCTCCGATGGCAACATCTAGGCCAATGCAACACCGCCAGACAACTTTGGCCAACACTTAATAAATTTAGATCCATCGGGCTCTTGAAAAACAAGAGAGGTACTCTCTCTGAAATAGCAAACGTTCTCACCGGACACTGCGTCATAGGAAGACATGTCCAAAGACTAGGTATCTCCTACAACGATTTTTGCAGAACCTGTAGGGACGAAGAGGAAGAAGAGACCATTAATCTCCTTACCCACTCACCTAACATATCGGCAGTACAATGGACCTACTTCTGGTCTAATTGCATCTTCATTGAGGGTCGATCCGAAACAACTAACCAACGTAAGCCTCTCCATTTAGCTCTTACTTACTTGGGTGGCGCTACAGTTCGGGGTGAACCTGGGCCTCAACCAACAAGCCTCTCCATTTAGCTCGGTCCTTAGCTAATTGCCTCCAGTTGCGCACTCGAATGTGGTTGAGTTCTCCGCGAAGGCCCTCTATTTCGTTGGTTGGAACGTTGGTGTCCAATCATTCTACAAATCTTAGCCATTTCAAACGTTCAACACTAAGTTTGACTAGATCGATGTCGTTGTACAGCTTGTATAGTTCATCATTGAATCTTCTCGTCCAAAACCCATCAACGCAAACGGGACCGAATATCTTGCGAAGAATTCTGTCGAAGCGACCAAGGATATCTTCATCTGCTTTCAATAAAGTCCATGTTAAGCGCCGTCCGTAAAGGAAGACTGGGATTATCAGGGTCTTGTACAGAGTCTCCTTAGTGGTTCGATTTGGCGCAACAGGTCTTTAAGTACAAGGACATGGCTGCTCGCAACCACTCGTGTTGTGTGTGTTATAATTTTTCACATGAATGGAAGGGACCTACAGTTTAGTGCGGTATCCGAAGGGCGTTTTGAGAAACTTTTTCGTGACAACAACACTCTCGGATGTTTGTCAGACGTTCGCCAGAGGTGGGACCGTGAACATTTTTTTTTTGTGTTTTCTAGGATTCGAACTTGGAACCTCACGCGCACTGGTTCGACACACTTACCACTGACGCCACGGAACCCATATAATATGCAACAATTTTTTCCATTCGTCGGTTGCTATCGTTCAAACGATGATCGTCTGAAAAGTTACGTGATTTGCCCCCAGGCTTCATTCGTCGTCAGCATGAACGTTATTAGTCCTCTCGGAGTCACTTGGCCGCCAGTTTTTCTCTCTAATATCTTTTAGGCCGTCGTATACATCCGGCATTCCATCCGAACATATTCCGCGTTCTGGATTTTGACTTCACAGTCCAGGCCGTATGGGTCATCCACGTGTTTGTATTTGTAGAGATATTCCCGAAAGCATCCCTGTCTTGATAGGAACTGTGTCATGTAAAAGTTTACTTCTCCGTGTTTTCTGCTGATCCATTTCTCCACGTTGGGGATTCCCGTATGGGATCATCTTCCTTTGGGTGTGGTGTTCCACCTGTGTTACCATTCTGCATGTACAGTATCGCTGGTAGTTCTCATGCCTCCCGACTCGTTCCCTTTTATTGCTGCGGACTTTTTCATTTCGAAATCTATTGGCATTCGACCGGAGATTACGCTAATCGCTTCCGTGAACACCGTCCGATGCGATTCTGTGGGCCGAGTTCACCTGTCTCATGTACGGGTCGCGTCGCTTGTGCCCATATGGGAGACTCGTACATAAGAATCGACTTGCTTACCGTTGCTAGTAGGTTTCTAACTAGCTGTCTGGGTCCCCTAACTTCTTTCTTCTTCTTCCTTTTATCAGCGAGGTTATGATCCGAAAACAAGGGATCACAACCCTCCCACTTCACCGCATTTCTACTGATCCGCCTGTGGGGTTCGCCTTGCCCGGGTCCCCTGACGTTTGGATTTAATCTTGACAGTACCGCTACTGCCCTAGAGGCTCTCTTGCCTGTATACATCAGGTGCTCTTTGTAGTTTAGCCTGTGGTCCAACAGCACTCCCAAGTACTTGATGTGTGGACGCGGCTCGATGGTTTGCTCTTCGACCCGTATAGTGAGATGTTCAATCTTTGTTCTGCTACTTATTAGCACTGCTTCTGTCTTGTGATCTGCCAGTTCCAGACCTGATCCCTGTAGTCATGCCCTCACGTTCCTTATTGTTTGGCTGCAGTTTTCGGACACTTGTTCTAGCGTTGTCGTCAGTATAGCTGATGATCTCTTCTCCGCTCAGCCTTCTATTTTTCCTCAGTAGCAGCAATTATCAATAAAGGACTTCCGCTTCGAGAAGACTACTGTGGTGAGGGAGTTTGATCGAGCTACCCTTCTACAGAAAAAGAATCAGCACTGACATTACTGAGCTTATATTTGCTTGAAATAGTGCTCAGCCGAAACTTTGGACTGTGGACTCAATGATGGTAGCAGCACTGCAGCAGCACTGCGTTTCACTGCAGCGGCATTTGCATTCTTATGAAAAGTGGAATATTTTTGAAGGAAGATATGTTCAGTTTCTATGAGGCATACGAGTATAGATGAGAGGCGCACAACCGCCTCTTCCAATCAAACCCAGTGGCAAACAAATGCGATCTTGGTAATCGTGCAATCCGAGTTTAACGTAGTCTATGTCGATATAGGTCATAGTCTGAGCAGTTGCATCTAACCATCCCAACTGAAGATAGTCGCTTGAAGAAGGTGGCACCAAAATATTGAGGTATGCAGGCTGATATTTGCGACAAATAAATCAACAACCCTCACCTGCTCAATTTACTACTGTCAGGTGAGCTCACAAATTTTTACGGACATTACAGGTGTATGATCGAATGAAAGTGTTGCTATAAGCTGTGGCCTTCAAGTTGATTCGCAACTCCATGCGTTGATCATTTGATCCGCGAATTTCCCAACCCAAAATTTATTTCCAACTAGCTGGCAACAACCTATGAGTTGTGTCTATGTCACTGACTCCAACTATTACCAAACTCGAACGCCGTTTCTGGCAACAAACTTACTGTTGTTCCGTCGGAAAATACTTCATCCGCAGAGCGAGGAGGAGGCGATTTTCGGTTGAGCAATGAAATTCGTTTGCGAAAATCTGTTCTCATAAAAAGTTGTGCAAATAGAAAATTTCAGTTAACCAGTTCTTTGCAAAGTCACCAACCCAAATGGAGTTATTTGAAGTTCCACCAGCGAACCGAACCAGTGGTACTGGTGCTGGTGGTCGTCGTTCCGCTAAACTGCGTGGCGCAATTATGTTTACCTTTTTCGCTGCAAGAGCTTTGCATGCATATGCGTTTGTCGTGCGACATTATGGTGCATGAGTTTTCCACCTCAAAGGCTATCGTATCCCCAGCAGCCAAGCCAACCAACCCCCTTCGCCTTGGTGTGCACATCTACTGCATGTGTTGCAACATTTGTTTTAATTTTGAGCAAACAGTTTTCCGAGATACTCGTATACACGGACAGGTTGCTGCTGCGCCAGCTGTTTGTTACCTACTCACTGGCTCTGTGGGTTTTAACCTCCTAACCGAGTTGTCCAGCATCAGCGGCGGCTGCGGCAGTGGCAATACTCGTCGTAAAGTTATATAATTGAATTGTCGCGTGCAGACTGAGGTGCATTTGCAATTGTGGAAGTCGGTCGTGCGGACTAGACTAAGCCTCCGGTGCTAGGAAGAAATTGAAAGTGTTTCGGAAGTCCATTGGATGTGCGATTTGGGAAGATGACTAATCAGGTTCGGTTCATTTGCAAGTTCCTCTTGGCGGGTATTTTTGTCGCAGCGGCAGCAGAAGATGAGCGGTTTCTGACTGATCAACGTAAGTCGCGATCGTGTTTAGACTCATTGGTGGCGGGTGTATTCATATAGTTCTCACAGTTTTAAGGGTGAGTTTTGGAAGTTAAAATCGAATGTGAATGTGACCCAAATTCCCATATACTCGTACGGGTGACCGTTCCGACGTTTTATGATGGAAACAGGTTGGCAGTTGTGTTACAGACAATTTTCACATCAATAATTCCACATAATCGGTTAGCCAAGGATAATGATAGATTTAGCTTCTTTCTAAGACGTAGTGATGTGCGCTTTGTGAGATTGTGACTTTGGACTGCCGGAGACCGGATAAGTCCACTATTTCGTAATAACAACTTTTATAATGTCAAGTTTTGCTATTACAAGAGTTTTCATTCAATATAATAGGGGTGTGGTATAAATTGCTTTTGGGGTGTTGAAATTTTTAAATACTGTGACACTAAAGGCAGTGATTGGAAACTAGTTACTGTGGGCAGTTGGTGGTGATGTGTTATGTGTGTTAGAAGTAAGGCCATACGTTACACTTAAGTTACTGTGGTTAGTTAGAGTTTTAAAGTTTTTCTTAGATCTTAATATGGGCTAGTTGTGGTTTATCTGGTTTTTGTTAATTTAATGAATTACTTTCTAGAATAATCCTTATAGAGTGGGTTTTAGGTAAAATATTGCATCACTGCTCACAGCGGAGCTTGTTGAATTTTAAATTTTTTGATCTGAGTTAGCTGTTTGATTTTTGCCACGCTTCCATTCTAAATAAATTGAAAATCCCTCCCGAAAACACGGACTACACCATCCCATGTCTAAATTTTGAAAAGAACTTCCTAGTCAACATCCCTTCCAGATTACTGTGGGAGAACGATGCATTTTTAGAAGATGGATCGATCCACTTCTACGCTGACGGGTTAAAAACGAAGGACGGAGTTGGTGGAGGTGTTTCTTCTGACAGGCATAATTTTAAGCTCTATTTCCGCCAACCAAATCATTATAGCGTGTTCCAGGAGGAAGTTATGGTGATTAAAGGAGTTTAATCTTAGCTTAAGAAAAATGCGATATCAGATAGAGATATCCGCATCTTTTCACACAGCCAAGCAGCAATCAAATCCCTGGAATCGACTTCTATCAATGGTCTCTTAAGGAGATGGCGGAGCAGTTCAATATTCACCTGTGTTGGGTGCCGGGGCATAAGGACATTCCAGGTAATTTTAAGGCCGATACACTCGCCAGATTAGGAACAACTATACCCATCCTTCCGGATAAACGTATGTACCTTAGGTATACCAATCGCTACTTAAATTCAAGCTGGATGTTTTCGAGAGTACAAATCTTAGGTGGATAAGTGGATCAACATGTATAGCGACAAAACAGATTTGGACAAAGCTGGGTCTTAAACGTTCTAAGAAATTGATTTCTCTTAATAGAACGCATATCGGCACTATAATAGGAGTTCTTAGTTACTTATGTTCTGTATCCCCTTGTGGGTCCTAGGGCTTCTCCTACCCCTACGCGCCATCGGTTTCTGGCACTGTGCCTCAGCTCTCTCAACATTTGCCCAACTGACGTGTCTCCTTCTCGACTGTTCTGCGCCATGTTCTTCTCGGACTGCCAGGTCTTCTGTCATCCTGAGTTAAAGGGTTCCATTGCATAGCAAGGTTCGCTATCGAACTGTCACCCTTTCGGAACATGTGACCAATCCACTGCCACTTCCGTCGTTGGATGGTTGTGCCTATTAGTTCCTGACCCGTTCTCTCGTAAAGGTGTTCGTTAGAGATACGATAGGTCCATAAAATCATTAAGATATTTAGCAGGCATCCATTAACGAAAGTTTGCAGCTTTCTGGTGATAGTAGTGGTTACTCTCCACATGCTGCATCCATATAACAGCACGGATTCAACGTTGGAGCGGAACAGTCTTATCTTGGTGCTCAAACTGATTGCATTGCTTCGCCATATTTTGGACAACATACGGAACGCGGACTTTGCTTTGGCGATCCTGTTGGCTATATCCAGTTCGGTTCCACCATTGGTCGAGACAATACTCCCAAGATACTGGAAATCCTCTACTCTCTGTATCGGTTGTCCAGCAATGCATATTTGAGCCGATGAATTTGTTCCAAGGCTGATAATTTTAGTTTTTCCCGTTTTCGTTCGTTGTTCGGCATCAAGTGTGTCTTCGAGATGTTGTTTGATTCGCTCCAGAATGATTTTAGCTATTATCTTAGCTACAGCATGCAGCACGCAGATACCCCTACAGTTTCCGCACTCCATTCAATTTCTTTTCTTAGGAGGCTTGACGATCATCCCTTTTTCCACTCGTTAGGAAAGCTTTCAGCTTCCCAGGCTCTCTCTATAAGTGGAAGCAGAAGCTCAGCCGATTTTGTTGACCCTGCTCTGAGGGATCTCTGAGTTTATCGATGTTGAACCTGGTCAATCTTGTGTTGTCGTGGGATCTTCGAACTGCAGCAGTGCGTAGTTGGAGAATAGCTATCACAAGATGGTGATCTCGTACTATCCCCACATCTACCCCTCGCCTGTTTCAGACGTCCAAGAGACTACTTCTAAAGCGGCGGCTGATGGCAAAATGGTCAATTTGGTTGGAGGTCGCTTGCCTGTCGTTGGAAACTCTACAATAGGTGTCATCACTGGGCACTGGGCACATCTAATAGAAAACATGCTACAAGCCTGGGCCTTTTTACAAATAACTTTTGTAGAAGCTGCATGGATGAGAAAGAGGAAAGAACTATTCCTCACTATATTTGTCTCTGCCCAGCTCTCTACAGTAGAAGAACGTTCACCTAGGAGCCCCGTATTACAACGATATAGGCGAGCTGATAGACATCAATATTAAGAGCCTCCTAGGCTTCATAAGAAGCTCAAAATGGTCTAATGAGTAGAAACATTCTCCCATGATCTACGTGGTATCACAATGGTCTAAGTGTGTTGACCATTCTCAGCTGGCAGCCGCTTCTCTGGCGGTATTCTTACTCTTCTAGATGTGTTTTGCATAAGTGATTAGTGGAACGTAGTCCTTTATGATCAGCTTTCAGTCCCAGCATTCTGGAAGCATGCTCTGATTTATCTTGCTTTTGATTTGTAAAATTCTATCAATACAGAGATTTTGTAATATTGAGTATTCTTTATTGGAGGAGCATGCAAAAAGTGTAATCTGGGAAAAATTTTATTACTTGTTGTCATCTAAGGAACAGCTTCAATTTCTTAATGAAAATAACAATGATTTGTACAACCGCCACCTAGCCTTGAAAACCAAACTTATTGAGCCTAAAAATCAACCGTGGTTTAGTGCACGTATCCGCACACTTATGTTGCAATGTGATCAAGTATATAACCCTTGCAGGAGATTTCGTCTGGATGAATTCCGACGTACGTACTGCTCCCTTCGCAACAGGGTTGCTATGGAGATCCGCAAAGCGAAATGTGAAGTGTTTTGAAATCGGCTAAACCCCGCGCTAGGGGGCCGACAGCTATGGAATAACCTCTGCAGCATCGGTACAGGGCAGTCTAAGTACTATTAGGCCGAAAATATTGATTGCAATATTTGTATCTGCAACCTCACAACCACAGAATTCCATGAGGGCTTCTTCTAGTCTTTCAACCAGTGAAACTTTATCTCCAACAGATGTTCTTCGTTTCGGCTTCAGAACAGTAGACTGTGCTGAGGTGGTGGAAAGTCTCTTCTCAATCAAGTCCTCAGCTGTAGGACAGTACGAGATGAATCCTCTATTCTTGAGGATTACATTGCCAATCCTACTTCCATATATCACATATACTCGTATGCGAGTACCTATACATCCAATTCAATTTTGACAACTGGGAAATATCCTGTAAAATGAAAGTTCGTAGAAATCGTTCTTATTCCCAATCTATCTATCCTTTCCAACGCCCGCACTGTATGTTTAGGGTATTCATAACCCCTTAAGTACAAGCAAATTATAAAAAAAAGATTCTAAAGGTGACGAGTTTAGACAATTTCTTGACGATACAGCAATCTGGTTTTCAGCCGTTTGTACAACGGCTTTAATAAGTGTCACTGAGGATATATGGCAAGCTATTAAGGAAGAGAATGCGACTTTTTAGTTCTGCTGAACTTTTTCAAGGCGTTTGACACTGTCGTCTACTAATACAATCGAATTGGTTCATTATACTTATCGGGTAGGATGCAAGTTATCCAATTAGACCGCATGCAGTTGGATTTCCTAGCAACTCTAAATGGTGTTCCATCCATTGCTAAACACTGCGCATATGTATACTGATGATGTGCAAATGCACATGAGCTGCCCATTTAGTATGGCGCTGCGTGCGTCAATGATGACCTCGAGAATATTGTGCGGAGAAACTCCGTGGTTGGCGTCCAGAAAACCGGGGAGATTTTTGTTAGCTTTTGTCTTTGCTTCTGATTCACAGTATTTTTTTCCCTACGACCGAGCGTACAATTTTTCCAGCCATATGACCAAGCTACTACAAGCTTTCACAATCGGTGTGACTTTGTATATTTCATGAGAAATAAATAAATGCTTGCTGACATCAAAATTTGAACCATGAAGCCATTGTTGTGAGCAAGGGTAGGGCCACGGAGGCAACTTCGGTGCAGGTGAGGAGGGCGGCGGCATGCTCGCGGTTGCTCGGCTCAGCTCGTCGGACGGGGTGGTTCTTGCCACCTACTCAACAAACAAAAAACCATGCCAAGATAAAACTAAACCTAAGAGAAGAGTAAGCTAAACCCTAATCAGACTTCGGACGGACAAAAGAAAAAAGATAGGAAAGAAGAAGAAGAAAGAAAACCATGTCCAAGAACTTATGCCTATACCCGAGAGAAAGTGTGGAAAGGAAAACGCGAACTTAACCTAACTAAACTAGACTAAACCTAAACTAACCTAAAACTTAAAATAAACCCTAAAGCTACCCCTAAACTACCTTAAAACTACCCTACCTTACCCTAACACGCAACTCCTCCTTTCCACAGTCTCCCTCAGATATAGGTTCGTCAAGAACCCGTGGTATGCCAGATGTTAATGGCAAAGGTTGGCCAGCCCACCCTTTACGTCTTGTGACGCAAACCAAATGCTATCTCTCTGGCCGGATTTCTTTGAGAGATAGCCCATAGTCCATTAGCGTGGCAATTGACGACGTTACCACTACACCATTGCCACCCCATTGCGTTAGTCACCGGCAAATGGTCTTTTGTTAAATCCTACTAAATCCAAGTGGTAAGTTGTCTCGAGGCATATCCCTGCTAAATGTCGCAAATAAAAACCTATCCAACGTATTGTGTGCGGACGTCTAAAACCTTTCTGCAACACACTAATCAGCACGTACCAGTGTAGCTTCCGGCCCGGCATATCGACAATAGACAAAATTTTCACACCAAAGCAAATCCTGGAAAAGACCACCGACTATCAAGCCGAAACTCACAGCGTTTTGATCTACTTTAAAGCCTTTTATGACAGCATTCATTGTCTTGAACTCTACCAAGCGGTGGCCTAATTCGGGATACCGTCAAAACTTATCCAGATGTGCTGCGTAACGCTGGAAAACACGCAATGCTCTGTGCAACTTGGTAGCGGCTCTTCTAAACTCTTCCAAACATGCACCGCATGTCTATCTGTTTATACACAATACACTGCTCAAAACCGATTCGATCATGAGTACGTCGAGTCCAATTCTAAATTTGAATTCATTGCAGGAACATTATCTTTAGCAATCGATAGGACAGTCGTCCTTTTACTTTCCTAATAATCACATGTGACCAAGGGAGTAGCTTGAAGCTGCCTCCTTAGTGCGCCGAACTTTCACTCTATTAGCTTAGAATTTTGAAATGATTACACAGAGTTCTGCTAATTTTGAACTCATAACTACAAATGTTTGATTACTTACAGCAGATTACATCAAGCAATGTCGCATTGCAGATACGGATTTTCTTAATTGCTCCACACACAGCATACAGCAGTTGTTCGACAAATTGGGAGAAGGTTCGCAGTATTACCTACTAAGTGACATAATAATAATACTGTTTTGTTTTTAACAGGCATCCCTGGCTTGGATACCATCAAAAGCTTCGATCCATTCTATCTAAATCGAATAAAGATTAACCAGGGTGACAGTCAGGCGATAAATCTCAAAGTGGAACTGTCAAACATTAAGATTCTGGGCTTTGGAAAAACCCATGTATTGGAGAGCATGTACCATCACAAGCCATTCCTCGTTGAGCCATTGTATTCATTACATCTCTTCCATTTGTAGAGTCTATCCGAAGGACTTTAGTTGGAAAACAACATTTATGCTGCCGACTATGAAACTCCTGGGAGACTATAGCCTTCTGGGTAGGATACTACTGATTCCATTGAATGGCAAAGGAAAGGTTCTGCTCGATGCAGGTTTGAATAATCAATTCCCTTATACTATGTATGAATGCCATTATTTTAGAAAACATGACGGTCATAATGAGTTCAAAGACACACCTCTATGAAAAGGGTGGTTTTACGTTCTACAATGTAACCAACGTCCGCGTGGACTTCCGTTTGGACGGTCTAAAGTCGCATTTCTCTAATTTGTTCAACGGAAATAAGGTTCTAGGTGAGTACACACTAATCTATGCAAAAAATGGTAACGATTGAATGTTTTCTACTTTTTATAGAGGACAGTACGAATAAGTTCTTCAACGACAATTGGAAAATGCTAGCCGACGCCTTGTACACAGTTATAACTCAGACGATAGAGGACATACTGTTGGATGTCCTAAAGAAGATTTTCCATTATATCCCGGCGAATTTCTTCGTTGAAGATATTCCAACGCCAGCCGAGCTGTATAGCAGGCAAAAGCAGGTATAGTGGGGCTGAACAGTGAGTTAACAGATGTCTGTTAGTTTGCTGTAAATATTCTGTAAAGTAAGTTTTCGTAAATTTGAAAATATATGGCATATCTTTAGGATCACTGTGTATGGAATTTGTGTGTCTTCGCTAAAAATTCAGACAGAACCAGATCAGTGAGGGAAGTTTTAGGCGATTGGGTAATCTGCTTTGGATTTTCAAGGATCACCACTCTTTTCGCCATAGATCGGTTAAATAGACCACCGCGGCCATAGAGAAACATAAATTCTTTTACTCGAAGAAATTGAATACGTAGGAGGAATATTTGTAGCGAGCCCCACAAGCGTATCAGTAGAAATGAAGTGAAGTGGGAGGGTTATGATTGTAGCTCCTACTCGTCCTTAGGATGATATTTAAATTGTCTACTATAACTTCAAAG
Organism: Brachypalpus laphriformis; assembly: GCA_945910035.1. Taxonomy (NCBI): domain Eukaryota; kingdom Metazoa; phylum Arthropoda; class Insecta; order Diptera; family Syrphidae; genus Brachypalpus; species Brachypalpus laphriformis. The sequence goes on from OX246756.1 coordinate 175,516,465, forward strand.
TTCAGGTAACTAGGAAGGTGCACGGGAACAAAGTGAAACTCTCCTAGAATCAAAGTTTATTCTGTAGACAAAACTTTGTGGATATTGAACACGAGTGCTCAAGCGCACTGGTACCTGTAAGATCTATTGTGCTGGCCCAATGGTTATCCGGAAGCAAAGTCGATTCGTTCCCATCGAGACCCGTGTTAGATGGAGTAATAGTTTCTTTGCGGCCCCTTGACATTCACAAAGAATATGTTCTGCTACGATACCTTCTTAGTACACCACAGATTCTGCACATGGTTGTATCTGATTTATTTTTATTATTCAGATTGTACCTGAGTGGACAATGTCAGATTAGGTAGCTTGCTAGAGTTCGCAAATCTTTGCTGAGTTCAAGTAGCTTGTTTGCTCTGCTCTTGTTGGAGCTTAAACTCCATTGGTTGGCCCAGCGTTCGGCGAGTCCTTTAGCTTCTCGCTGTGCAATTGTAGAGTCAATAGCATTGGGTGATACGCCGAAGCAGGGTTCAGGCCCGACGACTTGGCGCCAATCATAATTTCTCCTTGCTCGTTCGTCGCCCTTAAAAGCGAAGGTATCAAGGAAGTAGAGACAGTAAAAGCCGAGCTTTAGCCCTACCGTATAGGAATTAAGGGCCCTAAGTACTACATGACTGTCCGAATACATATATGCATAGATACTTTAATCCACCTTCATTGATCGGCCAGATGGAGCGATATGCTGAGCGCCCTCGAATGCAATTTTGTTATTCCCGAAAATCTCTTGCGGATGATGAAGGACTATCTCCAGGACAGGAAGCTGTTATACAACACCGCAGAGGAACCACGAATTAAGTTGACTACTCCTGGAGCAGCGCAATCCTGGGAACCGATCTCTGGAACATCTCCTACGATGGTATCCTTCGTATGGAAATGCCCGAAGACACCTTCCTGGTAGGGTATGCAGATGATATCGCCGCGGTGATTACGGCAAGAAATACAGAGAGCGCGCAAAGAAAACTCAACCAGGTGATGAGGCGGGTGCACCTCTGGATGGAAGAACATGGCTTAGGTTTGGCCACAGAAAAGACGGAGATAGTCCTTTTGACAAAGAAGAGGATTGCAACTATTGTCGACTTCCAAGTCGGGTCTGACGTAATAACCAGCAAGGAAGCGGTGAAGTACCTAGGGATGGCCCTAAACACGAACCTCACTTTCTGGCACCAAATAAGATCTGCCTCGGAACGAACTATGAAGGTCACAATGTCACTGAGCAGGTTAATGGCAAACGTTGAAGGCCCAACAACCAGCAAGAGAAAGCTGCTGATGACAGTCACCCACGCCATCCTCCTGTATGGGTGCGAGATATGGGCCGACGCACTACGCCAAGAGAAATATAAGAAGCAAATGGCCGCAGTACAAAGGCGCGCATCGCTTCGGGTTGCAAGTTCGTACCGAACGGTGTCGGAACCAGCCGTCCTCATAGTCGCGGAAGTGACCCCTATTGATCTCCTTGCGGCAGAGAGGAAATACGTCTACGACAAAAATGCGGAAATGGGAGTTGAAGCGGCAACTGAGGAGGCGAAAGAGCTCACCAAACAGAAATGGCAGGAGAGATGGAGCTCAGAAAGCAGAGGATGATGAACCGCGAGGCTGATTAGCAACATCGCTGAATGGAAAGAACGAAAACACGGGGAAGTAAATTATTATGTCACCCAATTTCTTACCGGACACGGCTATTTGAACGCCTACCTCCACAGAATGGGCAAAACAGGGAGCCCAGCTTGCCAATATGGCGACTCAGAACTGGACGACGCAAACCACATGTTCTTCGAGTGCAACAGATGGGAAGCTGAAAGAGGGGCACTACTTGAAACAGAGCGGGCGTGTTTCTCGTGAGCAGTAGCGTTTTCCACCACCCTTAGGTAAGGGGACCTTCATTGATCGGATTCAGAAATCATCAGGACTTATCTAAGCTTTCCCAGTCAGGCTCTATATTAAAACTCTTTCATCTTACAATTTCATTTGAGCTATTGTTTTCAAGCCTCATCCAGCGGTCAGCCCGCATCGAGATCATGGGATCGTGACGTTCAATACCCACGGCGGCAATGAAGACCATGTTAAGTCTTAATCCGCTGGATCTATTCTGCAGCGATATGGCAGCTAACTCGGCACTCAGGCTGAAGGAAGCAGGAATCTGGTCATCAGCACTATACGGTCATGCTGCCATCCTATCTAGATTGTAGGTCACAAATAACCGCTTACATGACTCCGATGCTGAGCACTAGTGGTCAACCAATCCTTCACGATTAACAGCGAATACAGCGTCTTTCAAGCTAAAATCAAAGCCTTCACCCAGGCGGCGAAAATCATCACCAAAGGTATCATCGTGGGTTGATCAATTACTGTGTACATCGACAGCCAGGCAGCCATCAAGGCTCTGAAATCCACAGTAACTAGATCTAAGCTTGTTAGAATCTGCAAACGACACCTTAATGAGGTATCACAGGCCTCCAGGGTGACCCTATGTTGGGTACCAGGGCATATAGGTATGTCAAATAATGAAAGAGCAGACCAACTCGCTAGAATGGGGTCGGTGTTGCACATCTCACAGGCCCTCCCCTACGTGAAGGTTCATATTAGCTCTATAGATGAGCTCGTTGGAGATGAAGCCACTAGCGAAGCGAATAGGAGATGGATGATTATGATTTGAGGAGAATATGTTCTCTGGCTTAGCCGTAAAAGTGCGCGGGTCATCTTTTTCATAATCACGGGGCACTGTGCCATTGGAATTCAAGAAGCAACAAGTAGCAGAGATGAGAAGGAAATTGAATTTGTCTGACACCTGCTGTGTATATACCCTGCACTCGCCGGCAGAAGATTGAGATAGGTCGGTAGCCAATTCTTCACCGAATTGAAGGACCTACGTCACATTGAGCTAAAAGACCTTCTGAGATTCATATCCCTATCTCGGTGGTTTCTTTCTCCGAGCTCACAGACGCCGTGAGATTCATATCCCTATCTAGATGGTTTCCTTCTCCGAGCTGGTAGACGTTCTGAGATTCATATCCCTATCTAGATGGGCGTAACCTCAACAATAACCAGGCTAAAGATAAAGTAGGCACGTGGACCCTTGCTGGTTGAGGTGAGCAGCGACTTCGTCACAAGGCACCCATCTACCTAACCTAACCTAACCTAATCCTTGTCGTCCCCTTGAACTTAATACGAATTCAACATGAAAATGAAAATTAATTGAAACGATTTCAATCCATCATCCCCAGATATACGAAAATGTATATCTTATCTACTTATCGCCAATTGGCAGCAATTCGATTGGACTCCACAGTTTAAAGTTCACTAATCGGGTTTATTAAGTTTTCCACGATCTCACTTCATTCTCAAAGCGTATCCAATCTCAGATACAGTATAAAGCGTCAAATAAAACCACCCCGATACGATTTAACAATATAATGGACATGAAAAAGTTGCGACAACTTTTCCCTCAGTACTCTGCTCCAGCGTGCGTTTGTATAACATCATAGTTCCGTCGTTGCCATCACCCCTAAATCCGTCCTGGTCGTAAAGGCGTAATTGTCCTTAGAGTTGTAATAGGCCTTTGCACTAACAAAAAACTTTTTCCTGTCTAGCGGTTTAACATTTAACACAATACAACCAACCACCACCCCAACAACTCAAACAGAAGGCTTGAGGATATACGTTCGGTTTAAAAACGGGAAAACTTAAGGCCCCTAGAGTCAAGTCAAGAGAGAGAGAGAGAGAGCAAGGTTTTCAGTTTTTCGGGGGCAAAAACGCTTTTTGCATAAATTTCACTCCGAAACCGACCGGAAGAGTTCCACTCATTCACTCACCCTTGTGCTGGGCAGGGGGTTGAAGTTTAGAATTACGCGAAGCCAAGAGAAAAGTTTTCTCCAGAACGCACAATAAAACAAAGCACACTCTCTCGGTCTCGGTAAGGAATGCAAAAGTCAACTTTTCATTTCGAAAAACCAACAAAGGGGAGAGGGTGGGGGGTTCGGTTCCGTGTTAATATGTGACCGGAATCACTCGAAAGAACGACTTTTGCTGGCCCTTTTATAGTGTTCCTCGATTGTTTAGGATCCTTTTGCATTTTTTTTTCCTATGAATAGGGCCGACAATTATAGCACCCAATGGGGTCCTGAACCTCAACTATTTAAGGCGACTGCCGCAATTATCATTCCAAAAATGGAGGGCCACCCCTGGTAGACGACTTTTTATTGAGGACTCATAGAAAATGCAGAAAAACTGCAACGAGGAATACAAGCTTTGAATAGATAAGTTGGGGGAGAGATAGACAGCCAGATAGACAGTTGGAGGCGCGTAGTTGGTGTGTTGCATTGTTTGCGGAATTCAGTTTGACGTTCGTACATTCGTGACTAACATACGTTACGTGGCGATAGTTCTTGGTGATGTTTTTCTTTCCCTAGATCCCAGCAGGAACATCGGGAATGTGTGCGCGCCCGAGTACGACATTGGAACAAAACGCATCCGGCGTTCAACATAAATATTTGTTGCTTGCTGATTTCGAATTCAGATGTGTGGTTAGGCAATGTTTACATGGCAAGGGTCTATGTGACGAAAGGCCTATAAAGTAGGGGAGGCTCAGGGTTTTTATTTTTCTCTCTCTGCGAACGTAATGTCACACATTCTTGGGCAAATAGTTGAAGGCACTTTTATTGGGATAGGGCACGTGAATTGTGGGCGAATAATTGGAAAGTTGTTTGGTAAATGATGGAAATATAAAATAAATGACACAGGGACTCTTAAGACTGATAAATTCGAGAAACGTTCGAACTAGAAGCGATGGATTTGTACTTCAATATTGAAGAAAATGCCCTTCAACAGCTGGTGGACCTCCATTAACAGTTTCCGGAACTCGACACAGGCTGGTATAATCAGATTCTCAGCTTTTCTACTCGACGTGACTTCACATTAGAGCAATCGCTTTTCATCATATTGCTGAACACTAGGGCATCTTAGAGCATCAACCACGCCTATGTTGGTTGGAGCTGAAATCCAACCAGCTCTTTCACAGTTGCCGAGGTTCCTTTTCGACTGTTCTTCGCCAGGTCATAGATATAAGGAGCTCCCTGTATTCGCCCTTGTTGTGTCAGCCGGTTTCATTCCATGGCTTATCGGGTACTACAATTTTCGTCCTTACGTAGGGTGTAACTGCCACTTTCGCTTTTGTATAATCACATCTATAGGTTCCTGGCGTATGGTTTTCCCATGAATCTTTTCGATTCAGATACGATTTGTCCAGAACACTCTTAGACAGCGAATAACAAAACTTTGCAGCTTTCCAGGTACTACAGCTGCAGTCGCAGCTTGGTGCTTAAACTGATTGCACTGCTTCTCCATATTTTAGACAATATACCCTTTAGATATGCGGCTACCAACATCTAATTCGGTAACACCGTCAATCGAGACTACACTGCTTCCTACTCGTTCGACTTGTTTTCCTGCAATGATTGGATCAAGTCCGACATCTCTCCTGGAGCCATGTAGGGATTCCCCCCGATGATTTAAGTCAATGGCGGAGGATCGAGAAGGACGGAGGGTCCAACTGAGCATCCTACCCCTGCGACCCTCATGAAGGATTAGCGGCATTGAAAATGTAGGTAGGTATGTCCTTCAATGCTGATGTGAGTTTTTGGTGAGTGAGTTCCAAGGAAGACTTAAAATTTTAGTTTTGGCGGATGTAATCCTCAAGGCTATCAAGTTTGCCTCTGCCACAGAACCAGTGGTCATTTGGTACATCAGGTCCATGACTCTGTGCGATATTAGGCAAACACCGTCAGCATAGTCGATGTGTTTGAGATAGATTGTAAGGCTTCATTGGATTTCGTCACTTCTTGTCAACAGCGCTCTCCACTAAAACATCACTAATTACCACCAGAAAGAGTAGCGCTGATAGTATGCAACCTTACCGAACGCCGCTTCGTATCTCAAATTCTTCCGACAACCTACCACCATCCAACAAGTGACAGTAGCCACCAATTTGTTTGTATGCCTCTCCTGCGTAAGGCACATACATACTGTCAAAGGTATTTTCAAAATCAATTAATAGTAGCTGAATGTGGTGGAGACCTATACTCGACACATTATTCGACGATGTTCCGTAAGGTGTTGATATGGCCAACACAGGAGGATCCAGAACGGAAACCTGCTTGTTCGCTGTCTAGAGTACTTCTAGATGTTCTTTAATGGAATTTATTTTTGCAATTGCAAGAAATACGCAAATGACTTTCCAATTTTCACACTCAGCTTGACAAGCATTGCTTTTTCATTCCCATTCTTCAGGGAAAGTTTCGCTGTTCAAAATCTTCCCCACGAATGCTAGAAGTAGGTCCGCTGTTACTACGAACGAAGTCTTATGGAGCTCCGCGGGACGCCGAAATTCCAGCATTTTAATCGCGGCTATGATTCGATCCTTACTGAGATGAGAGATGCGAATTCTGGATATTCTTTCTTAGACATCCGAAACAGGTGTGGCGCAGAGATTAGATTAAAACGAGATGGCCACCTTATGGTAGTTAGCATCCGCCTTCGAACTGAGGGCGTCCGTATAAGCAATACAGACGAACTAAAGGATCCCATAGTTCGGCGATATCGTGCAAGAGACAGAAGCAATCAGCAGCGCCATGCTGTCGAACATTAATTGGCCCTGGAATGCTGTAAAAAATGTATTCGCTACTGCAGTAGTACATCTAAAAACACCGTCACTGTGGCGTGGATACCAGGACGGGCGGACTGCCTAGCGAGACAAGGAGCCAGTCGACCACTATTTAGCCCTGAGCCCTATTTTGGGGTTGTTGTTGTTGTAGCAGTTACTGTTCCGCTGGGGAACAGTTTCAGTTTCTAGGCTCAGGAATCGAGCCACGTGTATGGGTCGTTTCCAAAGTGCATCGGGGCGCAAGTCGGTTGGCTTTGCTAGGCAGTTGAAAAGATGTTTGGTGTTGTGCGGGCCATTTCCACAGTCAGGGCATTTGTCTTCTATGGAGGCGTCGAGACGGTTCTAGTAGCTGTTTAGTAAGCGAAACTAGCCCGAGCGTAGCTGAGCTAGGATGGTTCTTGTTCCTCGAGGCAGGCTACGTTCTTCGTCTGCTATGGGTGGTGGGCGACCTCCGAGGACCACGTTGGGGCAGAGATTCTTCAAAGAGTGGGACAGTGGGACACAGTCGTGCAATGAATCCTTTTAATGCATCTTTGTAGGTCTGTCTATCGATCCTGGTGCCCTCCGTGTAGACATCGAGGTCGTATTTGTAGATTTGGAGCCCTTCGTCAGCGGATGATTAGGGTGGTTTTGGAAGTGACAAGTTAGAAGAAACTGCTTGGAGAGCATGGTGTTATGGTCCCTTACTGGAAGCAACTTCGTCTCAGCATGGAGGTGATTAGCATGTGACATCAAGTGACATCCGGTGATGGTCCTCATGGCAGCGTTTTGACAGGCTTGAAGATGCTGCCAGTTAGTGTCACTCAGCTGCTATGGGGGCAGCATAGTTCAGCACGGAGCGACCGATTGTCTTGTATGTGGCGAGAAGCGTTTCTTTATCCATTCCCCGGGACGATCTCGCTAAGGACTTGAGTACGTTGTTACGAGGTCTAAGTTGCCTTCTGATGTTTGATGCATGTGCGGCGAACGCCATCATGGTGCCGGAAGTGACGCTAAGGGGGAGGGAGCTTGGAGATGTAGAAGTTGAAAAGAAGTGGCGATAGGACGCCCCCCTATGAAACTCCCTGTTTGACTCTCTGGTACCGAGACTTAGCGTTCCTGAACTCCACAAGGGATTGGCGGTCGCAAAGCTAGTTGTGGGTGAGGAAGGTGGAGACTCCAGGATATCGCGTAGCAGCGTGCCATGATCCACCGTGTCAAATGGCTTAGATAGGTCCAGGGCAACAGCAACAGTTCTATGGCATGGTAGTTTTTGGTTGAGTCCGTTGGTGATCTACGATGATGGTGCTGTGGTTTTTCTGAGAACCGTGCTGGTGGTGTGCAACCGTAAGTTGTTCGGTGAAATCTGGAAGAAGCAGAGCTTCTTCGATATGGCTTCGATATGGGGCGGTACGATTTGCCTTGGTCGGGTGGTTTTCCCGGTTTGGAAAGTGGTATTACCCGAGCGACCTTCCATATGCCTGGTATTTGCAGCGATTGGAAGGATAGGTACAGAAGAGCGGTTAGATACTCAATTTCGGGTTTGCCGAGTTTTTATTACACCAGCATGGAAATCCCATCGGAACCTAGTGCTTTGGAAGGCTTTGCTTTTAGTATGACAGCCTTGCCTTGCTCCGATGTGAAGTCTTGCTGTACTTCTCGGCTAAACACCGGGCTGGCACAATAGATCTTATAAGTTGCATTGCGCATAAGGCCCTAGTATATGTAGTATAGTACCGGAGCATGAGATCTTCTCGGAAAATCACAGACAGGCCATGTCACGTTGATATTTACTAATACCTGGCGATGGATCGAAGAGCGGAAACAACTTAAAGTTCACATTACAGCCACCACTGCAAAGGGTGGAAGTGAGATCGAGTCCCTGTACCGCATGAAGATGAAAGAAGCCCAGTGCAGTGTGCGCCTTGACAAAGGGAAGTAGATGCGATAACAGATTCCTAATATGATTGAATTAACAAAATCAAATTACTGCCAAGTATGTCCGTCCACCTGTGGGAGCCTGCCTCTGCACCAGACTACCCGCTCAGAAGTCACAATTCAGCAAATATTCAGATTTTGTGCAACCCTCCAGATAATCCTCTGCGCGAGAAATAATTACGCCAGCAATGCGATTTTATTAGTTAATAGCAAATTACAGCAGTTTATTAATTGTTCCAATCGTTCCCCACAGTGGCCGGCATCATCAGCTAATGAGGGCGTAATTATTTGCCTTCCATTATACCAACGATAATGATGGCTATATTCACAGCATGGTGCGGTGACACACAGGACACAGTACACACACAGTGCGAGGACAATTAACCGAAAAAGCAAAAAATATCTCTCGCGCTGACTTTGGCATTTAATTCAACCCCCTCCTCCGCACCCCCATTCGGCTCTGGTAACATAATTACGCCAATAAAAGTGCTTTAAATCGATTTTAACAATATTTTATTTGATACCAATTTTAATAAATCGAATCGCCGCTGCCGCCGCCGCTGAATATCGTGTCGATAATCCTCCCCCTTCGGCCCATGAAAGCGTAGCCGCAGAGCATCAGGATTTCACATTTAACACCGAGCAAATTGTGTCCCGGATTTCGTCCTTTTTTGCGATTTTAATTGTATCCCCCTGCCCGCCCCCACCTCGCCGATGAACAGCAAAAATAATTGCATAAAACCACTGTGCGTGAGTGAGTTGCAGTGTACAATGTGTACTCGTATAGTGTCCTTGTCGGAGTGTGTATTAAAAATACATATCTGAGATCCTGGAACGACAAACTATATCGAATTGCCATTTATAGGGATACATGGGGCTAACCTGATAAAGAGTGGGTGGTATCGGCAGGACATTCTTCACAGTTGGCTTAATGCGGAATTTAGCGGTGTCGGTCGGTGGTGGTGGTTGTAGGCAGTTTTGGGGCCGACAACAACATCCCTGGGAATGTTTTGCGGTTTGGTTTAATTTTATGCTACGCAACAATTTAGGAGCGCGAGGGAATTACACGGGTGCGACCCATCCTCTGTCCTGCCGCGTAATCAATGGCGTGGTGTTGAATTAATTGGCGGCTAGAATGGGTCAGGATATAACACAAACAAGTATGTTTTATTTTTATTCGTCCTGGACATATTATAAAGGATTTCATGCATTTTTTTTCATCCTTTCTGTTTGCGTATTAATGTAGCGGCTAAATTGTGTGAATAAACCAAACTGTTCCAATTTAATGTGGCGTATGGATGGGGATTTTTTTTTCTGACCGTATTTTGAAAAAAATTGGAACAAAACCGTGACCACATCGGATGTATGAATATTGGATTAATTTGCCGCAGAAAACAAATGACGAATACAATAAATCCATGAATTGCATTTGTTTACCTGAAAGGACGTTTAAAGCGACAAATGAATTGTCGACTCAAATTGAATTGAAAAGCTGCGTTCGGAAATTATGCTTCGGCTACGTGATTTCAGTACTTTTCATGTTACCGTTTGTGATGTCACAGACTCTTCCTTTAACGCTGCAGTGAGTATTTTGTCGAAAATGCATCGATGAGTTTTTTTTTTTCAAATTGATTAGAAATTACCTTTCAGACCGTTCAAGTTGTTTTGGACGGCTTCAAATCTGCAATTCACCATTTAGATGCTGGTGATCCCCAGGGCTCCGTTTTGTCTCCGATTCTCTTTCTCAATTTTATAAATGACCTCTTGTCTGCTACCTCTATACCAATCCATTCTTCCGCTGTTGACAGTACCTTCAGTTTTTCATATTCGTTCCCTAACTTACGTTCCTGTACTTTTACCATCCGCCCATGCCTCGAGCACCAGTATAAGGATATTAATAATCCCTTCGGCTATGAGCATATTGGTCGGCAGCATTACGTTGGGTACTGATTTGTTTTTTGAGAATGATCAACTGCCTACTTGTGCCTCGTGACATTTAACTCGGCAAATTGGTGATTTACAAGAAACATCCATGCTACCTGTTGAGGATAGATACAAACTACTTCACCAACAGGAAGCTGAGGTACCAAACCGACGAGAGAGTAAAGTAGTACAATGTCAATGCGGGAGTCCTGCAAGGATCGGTACTAAGCTCTTTCTTATGGAACCTCATGCACGATGGAGTCCTGCGATTAACATTGCCACAATGAGTTATGATAATCGGGTTTGCTGACGATATCGCCGTGGTTATCGAAGCAATCGAAAATATTAAAGATCGGGTAGGATCCGCCGGCTTAGAATTAGCAGACCACATAACCGAGGCTGTTCTTATAACAAGTCAAAATCTGTTGAATGTACGAATATTCGAGTCGGCAGTCGGAATATAAGATCCAAGGAAGCACTTCAATATTTAGGAGTAATGGTCGGCAACAGATTAAAGTTTAAAGCGCACGTGGAATACTGGAACCACTACTGCAGGCGGCCCTTTCTCGAATACTACTAAACATCGATGGATCTGGATGCACTAGACGGATTTCAATATCCAGGGTTGTTCTCCTCTATACTGCTCCAGCTTGACGTCATTCATGTTAAAGATGCTAGAAAAGGTCTTAGATAATCACCTAAGAATGACTGTGCTGGAAAGAATACCTCTCCACCACAATCAACATGCCTCCAGAGCAGGAAGATCCACCGAAACTGCGCTCTACCAGCTGACAAGTTGGGTTCAGGATACACTGGAGAGCAAGGAAACAGCAGCATGTGCATTTCTAGACATCGAAGGAGCCTTCGATAACACCTCCCATGAAGCAATTAGGAGGGGTCTCGAAATAAAAGGAGTAAATCACACCACAAGTAACTGGATGTGTGAGATGCTAAGAACTAGGACTGCTGAGATAGAGGTGGGTCAAAAAACCATCACAATAAGCACCACTAGAGGCTGTCCACAAGGAGGGGTGTTATCGCCATTGATGTGGAGCCTGGTAGCACATGAACTACTGCACGAATTGACAGGTGCCGGCATTACGTGCTAGGGGTACGCCGACGATATAGTCATTATCGCAAGAGGAAAATTTGAAGAAACGCTATGCGAAATCATTCAGAGGGGTCTACGAATCACACAGAAGTGGTGTAAAACGGTAGGACTCAGAGTGAACCCTACCAAAACTACTGTGATACCCTTCACCAAGAAAAGACAGCTAAAGCGTATGCAACCCATCCTGTTGGAAGGGATCAGGGTTGACCCACAGAAATAGGTCAAGTATCTAGGTCTAACACTAGACAGCAAACTCCTCTGGAGAGAACATGTAGGAACTGTGGTAACCAAAGCCACCAGAGCACTTATGGTGTGCAAGAACATTTCAGGAAAGACCTGGGGTTGCAGCCCAGCCACACTGAGATGGATGTACCTGATGATAGTAAGACCCATCATCACTTACGGGGCAGTGGCATGGGTCAACAGAACTAGACTAACCACGACGAGGACATCCCTCAATAAAGTGCAAAGATTAGCCTGTATATGCATAACAGGAGCCATGCGAACCTGTCCCACAGCAGCTCTAGAAGTAATCGTAGGGATACGTCCACTACACATAGTGCTAGAGCGAATCGCCAAGGAGACCATTTTAAGAATCAGCAAAGAGGGCATCGGGTAAGGAACATGCATCGCAAATAAAGAGCGAGTAACCCTACATCGGTGCCGTTTCTGGACTGGCCCAGAGATGATATGGTCAAGAAATACTGTTTTGAAAGGAAATTTGACTCAAAGCTGAGCAACAAAAGAGATTGGAGTAGCGTGGGCGCCGTGGCTTAAGTGGTTAGTGTGTCGGATCACTACGCATGAGGTTCCAAGTTCGAATTCCAGAAAATACCAACAAGTTTTTTCACGGTCTCACCTCTCGCGAACGTCTGACAAACATCCGAGAATATTGTTGTCACGAAAAGCTTCTCAAAACGCCGTTCGGATTCGGCATTAAACTGTAGGTCCCTTCCATTCGTGTGAAAAATATAACGCACACAACATAAGTGGTTGCGAGAAGCTAGGCCCTGCTACTTTAAAGAGCTGTTGCCCCAAATATTTGTTTGTTTAGCAGCGAACCCGATAAATATCAACTCAAACAACACACAATTAAATGGTACACAGACGGATCGAAAACATCTTCTTGCACTGGGGCAGGAGTGTACGGGCCCAGGACTAGATACTCAGAATCACTGGGAATATTCCCCAGTATATTTCAAGCAGAAGTTCACGCGATAGAAAGATGCGCGCAATTCAACTTAGACAGGAAATATCGCGGGCAGGACATCGTGATACTGTCAGACAGCCAAGCCGCTATTAAAGCACTGACCTCGCATGAGATCAGATCCAAACTGGTGTGGGAATGTCTCACCAGGATCAACAAACTGGGAGAAATAAACAAAGTAACTCTCTACTGGGTACCAGGACATGTAGGAGTGGAGGGGAACGAAGCAGCTGATGAACTAGCTAGAAACGGTCCAGCGCACCTTCTTATGGAATGCGAAGCACTGATCCACGAAAGGAGGAATCACCTTCCTATCAGAAACGGATTTACCTTCGCTGCATCCACTGAAGATACTCCGGTTTGCTGTAGCAGCTGGACTGGAGGAAGTGCTCTAGACCGAATATATCATTGGCTAGAGCCTTAGTAAGGGGGGGCACAATTGATCTTTTATAGGTCGCAGTGCACTTGCACCTCTCAATAATATATGTACATCTACATCTACATACTGCTCCAGTTTGAGCGGCAGCGTTAGCGACGATTGAAACACCAAGAGAACTGTCGACAATATACTCGTACAGGCTCTGCGCTATAAGAACAATCAGTGGTTTTCGAACAATATTGGACGAAGCAACCTGAGTGATAGCTGGAATGATCCCTATCGACATCCTCGCGAATGAGATGGTAAGGATTCACGGAAGGAGAACATCGAGCCATCAAGAAGCAGGTATTATCAAGAGGCTAAAGGAGTAGGAGGAGGCAACATCAATAGCTATGTTGGCAAGCGAGGTGGTATAACAGTACAAAAGGCAGGTAGACCTACAAGCTGATTCCCACCATCAACTACCATCTAACATAGTTCCTATCGAGTCACGGTAGCTATAGTAAATATTTGCACAGATTTGGACACGATAGCTCAACTCTCTGTAAAAATTGTCTAGATAAAGAGAAAGACACAGAACACGCAGTATTCCATTGCAGTCGATTGGCAGAATGGAGAAATAAACTGCCGGTTCCACCGTTCATTATACACATATTTTTTTTTATAATTTTGCCCACACTCAGGTTCATGAATACTTTTAACATGTTTATACATAGAGCGGGCATTGGAAAGAATAGATAGAGAGAGAGAGAAAGATTTGGTGTATTGGTTTGAAGCTCAGTTGTTTATGCTTCAGAGAAACTCCGGGGGTGGCGTCCAGACAACTGGGTAGATTTTTGCTATATTTTGCCTTTGCTTCTGATTCACAGTATTGTTTGCGATAACCGACGTCATAGGTAAATCAATCGTCCAACAGAGCGAACAATTTTTGCAGCCATGTAACTAAGCTACTGCCTGTGTTATGTCTTCGTAGTAGTGTTCACACAAACTTTCGTAATTGATCGGACGCACTCTGTATATTTCATGAGAAATAAATAAATACTTGCTGACGTCAGGATTTGAACCATGGACCATTAGCGTGGTAATTGACGACGTTACCACTACACCATTGCTGCCCTCACTTATAGAGCATGTTTCGATCAGAGCAGAATTTGGTGGAAATTTGTACACTCGTAACGAATGTGCGAAAAGAGTTTCGAATAATCGAGAAAGTAAGAAGAGCAGAACAGCAACAGAAGGAGTATAGCATGAACTGCTAACCGGCCCGGTTAAGTAATGCCTGATGGCAGTCCTGCGGGGTGAGTGGTAGAAGGCTTTAATAAGCACAGGGATTGCAGCCGTTGGTTACGCTACCCACGCACGTAGCAATCGTCATTAAAGAAAGAATCTTTACCTTCACAATTGCCCCATTTAATCTTGCAAGGCTCATAGTATATTAAGACCTTTCGGGGCAGTAAAAGTAATGCAACTCACACATAGAGCAAAATCTCGAGCAGCAGTCACTACATCTGTGACAGGAACTGTAAGCTAAGTTCGAGAATTATGTTGTATAGCACAGGAGATTGAGAAGCGGTTATAGAGACCAACGTCTTTTTGAAATTTGCATGACAAGCTGTATGTTCTACAGAGTAGATATGACAAAGTTTAGACATACGGATCAACCAAATCAGTAGAACGATCGATCAGGAAGATCAGTAAGAACACTAGAATCGACAAGTGTAGTACCATTCGTAAAGTAAAGTCAATACGATCACATGGATCACTTTGTTAACTGAGACTTGATTAAAGCTTATAAAGCTCACACCACGGATTACCAGCTGTATGCAAAACTTGTATCTAAGAGTGATCAGTGATCGACCATATCGACGTTCCAAACACGAAGTGGAGTATGTCAAAATCTTAACTTTACAGTAGAACAAAAAACATATAAAATCATTTGCGTCAAAACTGAAAGTATTAATAAAATTAAAAAGGTTTGAGATACAGATACGCCACTTCGTGTGATGATAAATAACGATCAGTAGATAATATACGCCAAATATCTCAAAATGTCAATTTTTGCAGATACGCCACTTCGTGTTTGGAACGACGATATCACTGCGATCACTAGATACTCTGTCAAATATCGACAGATATAGGGAACGGCCATACAGGTCGTTAGTGATGGAATTTAAGATCGCTACAACTAGCTTGAGTTCATAAATTTCATTGTAATGATCATTACGATCACTGAAACGATCACGAATTAGATATAATCAAGGATAACACTATACTCCTATTAAAATAAGATCAGCAAAATTTTAACACTATAACCAGTGTCTATGGGCGCCGTGGCGTAAGTGGTTAGTGTGTCGGATCACTACGCATGAGGTTCCAAGTTCGAATCCCAGAAAACACCAAAAAGTTTTTTCACGGTCCCACCTCTCGCGAGCGTCTGACAAACATCCGAGAGTATTGTTGTCTCGAAAAAGCTTCTCAAATCGCCGTTCGGAGTCGGCAATAAACTGTGTAGGTCCCTTCCATTCGTGTGAAAAATATAACGCACACAACATGAGTGGTTGCGAGAAGATAGGCCCTGGCACTTTAAAGAGCTGTTACGCCAAATATTTGTATTTGTAGTATCTATAGTAGAGATCCAGATCACAATCACAACGCGATCGATAATTTGATCATTATCACGACCAACAAGATCACTGCGTCCCTAAGCCTACGCAGGATTTTTCAACTTAAAAGATAGCTTAGCTCACAAAGTAGCGAGCAATGTGCTTCATTGCTCCAAACGAATATGCTCAGCAGTTATCGAGAAAAATGCAGACACCTCCAAGTGGAATATAATCTAGGACGCTATGCTTCAGCGAATCGCCCGGTTTCAACCTTTCGGCCAGCCTGGGCTTTAACTCAACTATTTCAAATCCTGAATTTCTTAATTCAGAGCCCATGTACCAAGTTCCATTCATTTATTTATACGTTGTCTATAAGTAAATGAGAGCCGGGAAAAGACAGTCCTCCTCTTTACAAATATTCTGTTGCAGGGAGCAGGAGATTAAGCGCTTAAGGGACACGTTTCAAACATCAGGGTTTTCAAGGCTTATAAATGTTTCTGGCTGGTTTCTACAGATACATACCTGTTTTTCAGTTCTCTCCCATAGAAGGAAGCTTCACCTAGGAGACCCCTATTACAACGACATAGGCGACCTGAAAAACATTGATATTAAAAGCCTCCTACGCTTCATAAGAAGCTTAGAATGGTTTAACGAGTAGGTAGGAGAAATTTCTCCCATGATCCATGTGGTATCACAATGGACCTATTATTGGTCTAAGTGTGTTGGCGATTCTTAGCTGGCAGCCACTTCAACCTAACCTAACCTACCTATCAAACTTTTTCAGAAACTTCTCCGAACGAATCCCAAAAGCCGTCAAGGTGTGTCCTTCGTTGCATGGAACGTTTTGACATGTTTAACCATTAGCAGTCGAGAAACTGGAGAGAAGGCGAATCTCTAGCCACAAAGCTGAATTCTGTGTAAAAACGTGAATACACACAAGCATATCTCCCGTCTGACACGGTTGCATAGATCATTGAATAACGTAATGATTTGCACCCAGGGATGCAGGACCACACTCAAGCCCTACTTCCTTCATTTGATTTCTTCTTGCTTCCTATAAGCCGGCCAACCAACTAATTACAACTGTGGTGTGCCATAGTAAACTGCATCCTGGATTACGAAAAACCCTCTCTGATGCACACGTACAACCAAAGTAACTGCTCAATCCGCGTCATAGAGCATCACACAGCATTAACTACCAGCTTTCCTTTCCAATTGGCATCCGAATCATTAGCATGTTACATGTCACATTATCGAGCGTCCATCGCATCGCCAATATAATTAAGCCCTCCTCTCTAACAAGTTAATCACAGCAGATTCCCAGCCAGTAGCTGCTCGGACCACGTCTGACTGTGTCCCAACCCACAGAGAGAAAAATTTGTGAAAATGTCTCTGTTTAGTTAGATGGCGACAAAATGGAATTGTTTCACGCTCGACTGGTGACCGGTGGACTATGTCCAGGACGTAGTAGGACAACAATTTGACATAGATTCACGAACGCTCCTAATGGCAGCCGACCATTGAATCTGTCACTCGGAATTGATTTCAGCAGCAACTGCAACAGCGCCTAAAAGTTGTAACAACAACGTTTAAACTGAGTAAATAGAAAAACCGATTGCTTATCGGTAGAGTGAGATAGACAATGGTAATGAAAGCCTAAAGAGACGGGTTGGTTGAACCTGTTCAAGGACATTCCTGGAGGCTGATGCATTATCTATGCATAGAAGGACTAGTAGTGTGTTATCGCACAGAGTGAACTTGTGCATGTGCCTGTATCTGTGCTCGGACAAATGTCCCTTATTTAGAGTAAATGCCATGTACATTGTACATGCAATGCATTGATTTCAATCTACTGTAAAATCTCCGAAACTGACTACCACACTGATTGCATCCGAGACCCATTCTATGGAGTTTTTCTGCCTTCTCGCCTTAATTGTGGGGTGTCTATGCGATGGCTAAGGCGATAGATGGAATGGAGTTGCAAGTGATGAGGGAACTTCATAGTTTGTACCATGACATTCATGTAAGCGGACTAGTCAAAAATCGGCATCGACACACAAACGCGATTTTGAATTCAAGGATTCCCGGACTCACAAATCATCTATTCCTCTCTTCAATTATATCTGATCTGATGGTATCATGCAAACATGCAACTCGAATAACTTGACATCAATCATGGTGATGATCGCTACCCGTCTGCACAAAGGAAGTCTCAGATATATATATTGAACTGAGTATCCGGCTCGAAGGACCAAATTCCGTATTGAATTTTTCATACCTCGGGAATGACAGTATGTACAATATTTTTTTAAACTGATAAATGCAGAGAGTCCCTGTAATAGTTTTGAACATCTTGGAAACTGACACCTCTCAGACCTTACTCCTTCGTGTAGTGCGTGAGCGTTTTTTTTTTTTTAATATTTTAGGTTACAGCATAGGCTTAGCAAAATTTTAAATCCATCTCGAAGGACCAAATTCTCGATGCAGTTCGAACAAAAACGATGACTGAAAGATAGGCCATGTTACATAGTAAATTTCGGAAGTAAAACTTCTCTTATCCTGCCACATTATCCGCACATAACACAACACACACAATCCACCCAAACAGAGAAAGAGAGCGAATCCTGGTGTACCTACTTTAACATTCATGTCCCCATTTGTGCAATTGCTGTGCATATTCCCATAGTGTGATTCAGCCTTCGACAGAGAGAAAGAGGCTTTTATCGCTAGAACAGAAACGGATAAAACAATTCCAGGATAAAATACATTTTTTTCCCTCTACCACCACCCGTCTATCCTTATCCCCAATGGGAGACACTTTCGACTGTGTCGCTCCCCAGAAATAGTGCTGTACTGCAATGCTCCGGCATTGCGGTCGAGTGTGGGTGGTATGCTATGGAGGGAAAATGCTAAAGGATTTTACCAATCGAACCGAAAACAGGACACGTATCGGTTGTGTGTAATTGATTATATCACCCATGTTAATTTTGATTAAATATGCAAATCGACACAATTTTCATTGTGCCGCTGCCATTACCAGCACTCGTCCCCGATGCACACATTCAGCAGTGTCCTGGGACACTGATACCGACCGATGCATGTGAACATACACACATATATCTTTCAGGACGCAATGACATTCTAAATATCTCTCCTTGTGCATATAAATTAGATATTAAAATTGATTCTTATTCATAATGGATGCATGTTTTCAACACGCGCATCTACTCACACTCACTCACACAATTGAAGAAAAAATAACAAAATTTCAATCAAGGACAATTAAAGTGTGTTATGTGAATGGGGTGTGTGGGTGAAAACGGATGATGGTGATCCTACGTTAACACCTTCGCAAAAATTTCCAATGCGATGCGAAATTTCCTTACACGACTTTTACGAAAAGGGATGTAGTGCTCGTAGGTATAGTACAGTGTGCGTTGTGCGAGGGTGTGGTAATCTGCATTAATAAAATTGATTGGGTCCAATTAATATTCAGTTATTCTGCGGAGAATATTTTAATTAATTTTAGCCCCGTCAGCAGTGAAGATTGTTTTTTTTTTTTTGTTTTCGCCGTCGAAGCATATCAATCTGCCACCTCTAGCTGGAACTGATGGAGCAGATTTGTGGTTAAAATTTGAATTTAGAAGTAAATCTATGGTTGTCAGCACTTTATTACCTGGAGCCGATTTTATGTTTTGCACCAATAGCGTTGCTTTCATTTAAAGAATTCAATTTCATGGATTTGACACTAAACACAAATATTTGTTGAAGAAGTGTTGGTGTTGGGGGGTATTTCTTTGCCACTTTTTGATGAACCCGAATCAAGATTTCCATGAAAACAAAAGTAAAACTTAGACTTTGACTTCTACGGATAAGCAAAAGGAGAAGCTAATGAATCGAGCGCTAGGTTCATGTGATCCTCTAGGTAAGCCTTTTGAGGTCGTCCTTTGTGCATTGACTAGAAAAATAAAACCGGCGAAATATGGCTAAGCTTAGGATCTATATATAATATACGCCTAGTTTAGGTTAAATAAGTGCGTTGGTGTAGGGGGTAGAAACCCTATACACCACGCCCAGGTCAATATAGACCCATTGTGATACCCGTGGGGGAAAAGAAGATAGAATGAATCCCTTCCTTCAAGCTTCCAGCAGAGAGTACGGAGAGGCTGTATCGGGGGCTGGAGAAAATATCTTCCCCGCTTGCTGATGCAAACCAGGCTATCCAGGAGCTGCGAAGACACAATATGAACAAGTGCGCCACTATCTTCAAAATAGCCGCCCAAAGAAGGAGGAATGCTCAGGAGATTCGTTCGCCAAAGCTCATTAGCAATGCTCATGGCCAGCTTCTTGTGGATGACGACAAAATTCTGCAGAGGTGGCGGCAGTATTGTGAAGAACTTTTAAGTGAACAGTTTCCCTGGCTATACTTTCCAAGAGCCACCCCTAACTGTGAAGAAATACCCAACATTACAGTCGAAGAAGTTGGTGAGGCGGTCAAATATTCAAAAAAACGAAAAGCGCTTGGGCCAGACGAGATGCCCTCTGAGTTCTGGAAAAAGATGGGAGACATCGGGTTCAGATGGCTCAGAATTCTCATCACCAAGTTTGTGAGAGGTGACCCAATGCCGAATCAATGGAGGAAAAGTTACCTTCTCCCTGTATACAAAGGGAAGGGTGATACGCGAAACTGTGATAACTACCGTTCGATCAAACTGATGTCACACACCATGAAGATAGTTGAGCGGGTATTAGGTGGACGACTGGGAAAAATAATTCGGCTATCTGATGATCAGTCTGGGTTTGTCTCGGGTAAATCAACCACAGATGCAATCCAAAGTATAAGGTTCATAATGGAAAAAACATCGTGATTCCTTAAGGGAATTGCATATTGTATTGGTTGACTTTGAAAAGGCATTCGACAGACAACCACGAGATCTGATATGGGTGGCGCTAAGACATCGAGGGGTTCCAGAAACCTATGTATAGATGATCATAGCCATGTACGAAGGAGCAAAGACAAGATTAAGATGCCCCGCTGGAATAACCGAAGAGTTCCCAGTCAAAGCCGGGGTGCACCAGGGAAGCGTGTTAAGTCCTTTGCTCTTTATTACAGTCCTTGATTATCTGCTTGAAGGTAAAGTGATGGACCCCAAGGTACATCAGTTATTCTTTGCTGACGATGGAGCCATCATAAGTGAGGATCCTACATCCCTTCAACGAGCACTTGATGTGTGGGTGGACGCTCTGGAGGGAAACGGGTATCGCATTAGTTCAAAAAAGACAGAGTACTTGTGCTGCCCGTTCTCTGATCCACTCAGGCCTATTCCAGACATTTATTTGAATGGAATAGTGCTTCCCAAGTACGAAAAGTTCAAATATTTGGGATCTATAACCAATAGCAAAGCAACTTGTGTTGACGACATCATCGACAATCATCGCGTAAGCATAGGGTGGATGAAATGGCGAGAAAATTCCGCTATCTTCTGTGACAGAAAAATGCCATCTAAGTTGAAAGGAAGGCTCTACACCGCAGTTGTGCGTCCAGCGCTCACATACGGTTCACAATGTTGGACGATGTACAAAACGTATGAGAGTAAATTAACGGCAGCTGAGATGAAGATGCTTCGCATGACAGCAGGAGTGACAAAGCTTGATCGAATAAGAAGTTCGAAGATCCGTGGAAGCTTTCACATCAAGGAAACCATCGTACAAAAAATAGAGCGCGACCGGCTCAGTTGGTATTGCCACGTTCAAAGAAGAGATCATTTGAACCCCGTTAAAAAGGCAATATCAATGCACGTTCCAAAGACATCGCGATGTAGGAAAGGCAGGCCTATAAACGCCTGGATCAGACAAATGCGACGACATCGGCATTTCATTGGCCCCAGTAACCGAGTGATCCAAAATCGACAGGCCTACCGATATTTTCTGAGGTCAAATAGGCGAACCCCACAGGCGCATCAGTATAAATGCGGTGAAGTGGGAGGGTTGTGATCCCTTATTTTCAGATCATAACCTCGCTGATAAAAGGACAAAGTAGAAGAATGAATGCCTTCCTAATGGAAAAGGAAAATAAATGTCTATACACATAGCCTAGTAGAAAGCAAGCCATCCAGAGGATTTAATGAAAGTCTCGATGCCGTTTACCGATCTGTTGGACAATTCTTCCAAATTCTGAAGGAAGTATTGTCCAAGGAACTTGTTTCTTAGATGGTAGGTGCCTGGGCAGTGGCAAAGAAACCGGCTAGTGTCCTCCTGAAACTCATCGTAAGCACATTTCCTACAAAGGTCTTCGCTCGTCACACGTTAATTTTTCATATGGTATCACATAGTGTTATGCCCCGTAATGACTCCTATGAGAGACGCCTAGCTTGCCTAGATCTTATTTACTTAGTTTGAGTCAACACCTGTGAACTGATTGAACCACTATACAACAACATTCCCCCACCTTTAAGGCGTCACCAGTGGAATGTTATTCAATCCTGGTGTCTTGTAAAAGGGTGATAAGTCCTTTGACCGAGATTGCGGATCCGCGCGTTATCTTAAGCTTATGGTCAAAATAATTGGACAACTGAAGCTGCAATTCCTCGATTTTCTTAGGAAATTCGAAACAATCGATTCTGTTATAGATCAACCACCGCTTGTAGATAGCCTTCCAGCTAGGTCAAGTGAAAAAATTTGTTTCTCTCAAATAGTTGTCGTTCACAAGAAGTGCGTCAGACCTCAACTCGGCATATTTTGTGCAAAGACTTGTGCCTCTATCCGTAGGGAATCTAACTCACACTGGAACTCTTATTTTTTTTAGCTTTAAGTATCTGTGGTCGTTTTTTTAAAACTCCTTAGCGACCCTTTGAGAGCCAGTACCTATGCATATCTTTGTTCAAGAAAGTTTTTAGTTGATTTCAGACTCCAAGCTTTTGTCGGGATAGGAAACGCTCACTTAGAGAACTCATAAGTAACTGGTTCATTGTAGTACCAGAAATCAAAGCCCTGGTTGTCTCATTTTAATGAAATTCTGTCTAAGAAAACCAGGTAAGCGCTTCAGTGAAGAGGCAGGCAGGGCACCCGTAGAGGACATGTTCGGCAATTTCTTCGCCCTCTCCACAAGCGTCGAAGACTGTAGTGTTACTTAAGCCTAGTGGTCTAAGATGTTAAGCAAAAGCGAAGAACCCTCTGAAGACATCAATAAGTTATCTTGCTTAAAGACAACAAGAATGCCGCGAATATCTTACAGAAGTCCAGAAGCATCCGCTTGGTGAATATGCTATGCATCCTGGAGAGTCATACCGCACATAATTCAGTCGTCACTTGCACCCCTAAGCGAGAACACCGAAGCTCTAATGCAGGTTCTGATCTTGAAGTCTGTCTCTGAGAGTTACGATACGATACGATGATTGGGGCCCAAGTGCACTGCGACCTATAAGATGTATTGTGCTGGCCCAACGGTTAACCAGAATTAAACATTGAGGCTCTTGATAAACCTCAATAATGTCTTGAGTTCCATGTTCCAGGTATCCGCTGGCCCTATCGAGATCCGCGTTAGATGGAGTAATCGTTTCGCTGCGGCCCCCAGGTATTCACAAAGAATGTGTTCTGCTGTTTCTCCCTGTTTCCCGCAGTTTTATTTCATTCAGATGGTGCCTGAGTGGACAATGTCCGGTTGGGTAGCCCGTTATAGTTCGCAGCTCATCTTTGCTTAGTTCAAGTAGCTTGCTGACTCTATTTCTGTTGGGGTTTATGAACTTCTTCGCTTGTCCTAGGCCTTTTTGGTTGGCCCAGTGTTCGGCGAGTCATTTAGCTTCCCACTTTGTTACTGTCGATATCCATGGGTGGTACTCCGAAGTAGGATTCAGGGCCTATGAGTGGGCGGCCAGCGCCTCTACTCACCAGGCAGTCTGCTCGTTCGTTCCCCTCAAAATCTTCGTGTCCATGCTACGGTAACCTAATTTGTGGATGCGAGATTATGAAGGAGGTCGAGACAGTCCCACACGAGCTTTGACCCTACCGTGTAGGAATTAAGAGCCCTTAGCGCTGCCTGGCTGTCTGAATAGATAAAGATGCGGGTTCCGGTAGTGTTTCTTCGTAGGCATTCCCGAATACATAGTTCTATCGCATGGACCTTTGCTTGGAAGATGGTAGTTGAATTACCAAGCGCTGCCGTACGCTGAAAGTTAGAACCATAGACGCAAGGTCCGGTACTACCATTTTCCAATTTGGAGTCATCTGCGTACCAAATTTGTGCATTGGGTGGTGTCTTGAGACCTTGGTTCCTTCCTACTTGGCGGTCACTAATGACCACTTCGAATTTCTTGGAGAACCGAAATCTCCTGAGCATCGTATCTGGAATCTTGAAGATATGGTTGTTTTGAACATTTTCAAGAATGCTCAGATGGCCCTTGAAATCGCCAAGTTTCAGTTTTTCTATCTGAGGTAGCCCAAGAGCACTTAACAAAGCCTTTTTCTGCACTGTGAGATGCAGCGGCGTGAGATTAAGTACTGTACCTAATGCTGCAGTAGGGCACGTTCTCATTACCCCGGTAATGCCGACACAGGCTAATCGGTGCAGTTTATTTAGCTGTTCCATAGCTTTGATCTGTTGTGCTTTAGGGAACCATAATAGAGAGGCATATGTGATCATTGGTCTGACATCCAGTAGATCATCTTGGGCTTCAGATCCCTTTTTTACCATAGAGGCGTTGGCGGATGAACATTGCCCTGGTCGCCTTGTTGATAACACTGTTTAGGTGAGAGTTTCAGTTAATCTTTTTGTCCAGGATTATACCAAGATATTTTGCTTCCTTTGTAGGGCTGATGGGGGTATATTCCTGTAAGATTTGCTTCAGTTCGAGCTTCCTCTTCTTAGAAAAGAGTACAAGGATAGTTTTTCCAGGATTGATGGTTAGGTCCTTGGTTCCACGTCATTTTGAGATCAGTTTGAGGGCACCTTGCATGATGTTTTCGAACTTGCCCACAACGCTGATGACGACATCATCTGCGTATCCCTGTACTCTGTAACTAGATTTGGTTAGTATCTCTAGGAGCTCGTCTATAACCAAGGTCCAGAGCAGAGAAGACAGTACTCCCACCTGTGGACAACCTCTGGTGACTATAATAGTTTTCAGCGATCTTCCGCACTCTAGTTTTATTTTTCTGCTTTGTAGCATGGAGAGAATCCAGTTTATGATCAGGGGTGCGATACCTTTTCTAGTCACAGCCTTGTTTATTGCTTCATACGATGTGTTGTCAAAGGCTCCCTGTATGCCAATAAAGGCTGAAAGGGCGCTTTCTTTTGCAGCGAGAGTTTGTTAATTTGTAAAATCAGGCTGTGAATGGCGGTCTCTGTGGATTGAAATTGGTGTGCATGTAATGGACCAAGAATAAGGAACATATCCGTTATGTAGTGATCAACGATTTTCTTCATAGTTTTTAGGAGAAAGGAGCTGAGGCTGATGGGACGGTACGATTTGGACGATTTTTCCTCCTGTTTCGCCGGCTTTGGTATAAAGACTACCCTGTCCTCTCTCCAGCCTGTGAGCGTTGCGCACAAATCTCATCGGAGATCGCATTCACCAAGATCCCAGGGATCCAGATAAGAGTCAAAGAATTAAACCATGCGACCGGGCTCAAATAATTTCTTCATTCAAGAACTCTTTTGGAACTGGTTAGTGGATTGAACAAGGCCTTAAGTACAGCCTACTAAAGCTGGCCAGAAAAGTTAAGAATCTCTTTGTATACCTTGACAATGGACTAACTAGGAACTTAAAAAAAAAACCGGAAAATGATGCATTATCAATGCAAACGGGCATGTGAACAAAGATAAAGAATCTCGCTGAGGTTAGCCTACTAGATGTATATACGCTGTATGGTATGGTGGCAGAAAGCTTCCCAGAAAAATGTAAGGATGCATGTGAATAGGGTCCAACGTCTCGCTTGTTCAATGATCATCGGTGCAATACGGACGACATCTATATGTGTAATGGAAGTGATCCTATGTATTCTGTCCTTGAACTTATTTATAAAGAAAGCGGCGGCGTCGACGACATTCGTCTGCACCGAGATGTCAACTGGCACTGGCGCGGTACTATCTATAGACATAGGAAAATCCTGGATCTCATGGAAAACGAGATGAGTCAGTTAAATATGACCACGGATGGAATGACAAGAATGCGTATTATCGAAAGTTGTCACAAAACTCTTATCGGGAAGGAAACACTCCGGAAAGGAAGATTAGTGATATAAGCATCTTTATGGATGGATCCATGATGGATGGCAGACTGAGGGCAGGTATCTTTCCGGAGAAATAGAACTAGCCTGTCATATAAAGCTTGGAGAAATTTATCTCAGCAGTGTTTGTAGTTGTTATAGCTACGGTTACGCTGGGGACAGGTCAGTTTCTATGCTCAGGAATCGAGCCACGTTTATAGGCCGTTCCCAAAATACATCAGGGCGCTCTGTATTGGGTTCGATTCCGGGGCGTAGTAATAGTGTGCCGAGCAGTCCGGCCATAGTAGCCTACCCCATTGTAAAAAAAACTGACCTGTCAGTTCAGATGGTCAGGTTATTGGTAAAAATATGACTATAGCACTGGACAATCAATCAGCGATAAGCCGCATGGAACAACCAGATATCAACACATCCTTGTCATTGGAATTTGTTCAGAAACTCAATGAGTGTTCACTTCGAAATGAAATGACGCTTCTCTGGGTGAGAGGGCATGTAGAGACTATGGATAACGAAAAGGCTCACTCTCTAGAAACCTCAACCTCTGAGTTCTCTGGCTTGGACCCATTTGTTGTAATTAGCGGGGGAATGGTAGAGTACCTGATCAACAACTGGGCCGAGATGGAACACCAGAAAAGGCGTTCAACCGTGGAAAGTTGCAGGCAGACCAAAATGGCTGTTAAAATGCCGACCGCCACCACTCGTAGAGAAGTCCTAATCCTGTAGCGAAGAACACTGAAGTGGGTGGTAGCGTTATTTACAGATCATGTGAATTTCGGTCATCACTCGAAGAAGATGGGTCTTCAGAAGGATGACACATGTGAGCTATGCCTGAAGGAAGTTGAGACTGTGGTACATGTATTGTGTCAATGTCCGGCACTATCCAACAGAAGAAAGTAGATCTTGGGGCGCCACTGGATGGAAACCCAGGAGATGAAACAGATCTCCGTTAAACAGATGCTAGCATTACATGAGGAATCAAAACCAGAGGAGAACTGTGAAGTAACCCAGAGAGTCTATCTGGCTAAGATGAAACGTGATAGAGAGATGAAAAGTGACGGTGGCTTGATTTGAAAATCTTTCGAATTATATGTACGAGTATATATAAGCGCAGCCTGACTGTCACTACAGACGCAGATACTCAGACAATTCGCCTGTTTCTTGCGATATAGTTCACAGTCATTAGGATTGCATAGATCTCCGCTTGGAAAATAGACGCATATTTGCTGAAGCAGAACCCTTGACTACTTTTGGACTCTTGAACATAAGGAAATTCGACTTTGAATTGTGTCACGCATATGTAACGAATGATCCTACTACAGCCATATAGATCCAGATCCAGATTGTTTTCATTTCGTTGTGTCCTTCATCATAAAAATTGGATTGAGTGGAGGTTGAATTATTCCAGAATTGTCCCCAATTTAGGAAACCATTTACCAAAAACTTTTTCCGCATTTGGTGCACAATTAAGCTAATCTGTCCTCGTTTAGATTCCACGTAATTGATGTAAATTTGAAGCCATTTAGCCACGAATTCAAGTTAGAATCATTTTTTGCGTCAGTTATTCACACTGCATGCCATCAGTGTGACACTTCACTCTTATTCCCAATTTAATGTCCAACAATTTACACGAGAAAACAACACTTTTACCGGTGAAAAATTGTGATTACATTCAGCACAAAAAAAAAAGGAAAAAGGATTCCATTGCAATACCAGTAAAAATCGTACTTTTGCGGTCCGACATTCCATGACAGAGGCATTAACAATATTTCCACTCGCAGGGTGTTAATGTTACGATGCGTGATTGTCGTCCTTGTTTGGGTAATTTATTTTGATGCGAGCGACTGTGCGAATGTGCCACCTCTTGTCCTCTTTAAATAAATTGCTTCATATCAAGGAAACATATGTGTACACTGCAATTTATCCGAATGTCCTGTTTAAATGTTGCACAGCGAGACACACACACAAATTATTTCGAAGGACACAATGAGAGATGGTTGCTTTAAATTCCTCTCGGCGATGTCGTGCCTATAAACTTCAAGGTACAACTTCATCAGGATAATCATTCCTCGACTGATGCAAGCCTAAGCAAAACTATACGAAAAAAGGATGCGAATACGCCTCCGAGGAATTGAAAGTTTTCCATGTTTTTCTTCCCCTCGGTCGCTATAACTCTTTGAATCGGAATATAGAAGTTTTTATTCTTTTGATATATTTTTTTTATTTTTTACTGCATTTCCTGTTGGTTGCAAGAGTTGTTCTGTATTTCATTTCGATTGGATGGGGGGGGGCGGCAGCTCGGATAACTTTTAGAACCGATTGTGTTTCAGCGCGCGCTCCTTTTTTAATTGAATTAATGCTTTGACTGTGTAGGACTGCTTCGTCTCGCTTCAGTGCAAATACTTAGCCTAGAAAGAGTTCACACAGTAAATTTATATTTATCCACATTCATCCGTTTATTTCTCGCTTTCTCTCTCGAGCGAGCGAGCGCTCGTCCTTTAATATCCCTTTGTTGCCTGGCATTCACTTTGTTTTATTGTTCGGAGTTACTTTCAAGCATTTTTCCTCCGCTTTTTGTGTTTTTTTTTCTCGACTCGATTCAGTCACGTTATGAAATCCAATTCCGACAAAACGAGACTTTTGTGTAGTTACTGTGAAAAATGGGAGAAATGGAAATGGCATGGAATAACAATAGGATCCTACATATATAGAACGAAAAGCTTACAATGGAATTAGCAAAATTACACAAACGGTTATGGGCATAGGTATATTTTTATGGAGTCTGTGTGCAGCCGTTAAAGGATGTCGATGGCTGACGTACCTTGAGTAAATTATGGAGAAATTTCTAAGGATTTGAGGGTTGAAGGTGTTTAAGAGAGACTTAGACTGTTTGTCTGTTTGTCTGCTCCAAATTTTCACACTAAACTTAGATGTCGATCTCCAAAAGTATCCAGTTTCGATTAAAAACCGACCATGGTCCAAACAGTTAGAAGAAAATTCTTAAAGTTCCATGGAGAGTTCACATGAAATTGCCAGCAGCACGCAAAGGAAGCCAAACCTTCTTCTTCTCCCTATTTCGGCGAAGTTATGATATGAACTCAAGGGATAATAACCCTCTCATTTCATTGATTTTGTACTCATCCGGCTATGGGATATATCGGTTTGAGCGCAGGAAATATCGGCAGGCACCCCGATCTTGGATCACTTCGTTACTGAGGCAACTGAACTAACAATACTGGCCGAGTCGGCACGCTAAATTGGTCGTGAGATGGTTTCTTTTCGAACTTCTTATTCGATTAAGCTTTGTCACTCCTGCTGTCACGCGAATCATCTTCATCTCTGCTGCCGTTAATTTACCTCCGTACGCTTTCTACGCAGAGCGTATGCCCCCAGACCGGCTTCCCAGACGTGCCATGATTGCCGTGGCATCAGGCAGACAACCACTCATTAGGCCTAGAAGTAGATGGTTGGGTCAAGTCCGACATCTCTCCTGGAGCCGTCTAGGGATTCCTCCGGATGAGTTGGAGTCAATTGCGGAGGATCGAGAAAGATGGAGAGTCTACCTGAGCATACCACCCCCGCGACCATCATGAAGGGTTAGTGAACCATTGAAAATGTAGGCATGTTTCATATGTTTTTTTTTTTTTTTTTTTAGATTGCGCCAAGGATGTATAATCTTCATAGATACTAATAGCCCGAGTGCTACTAGCATGCACGATTCGCAAACCTGAGTAATCGATTCCAGAAATACGCCTACGTACTAAACAGACACCCTACACACTTCAACCACTCTCCCCGCGGTACTGCCGTTAAGTATTTCTTCGCGGGGCTGATTAGCAATTATGCTCTAGTCTCCGAGGCCGCCTCGTGGGCGCTTCTTAGGGCTTCTGCTCTTCGCAGCACATTCTGCACGCATACTATGAATGAGCAGATCTCCATCCACTCGCCCTCTGATCGTGTCATGTGACTAACAAGATTTTCTGGACTTGGCAGGTTTGCTCTGTCTTCTGCAAAGCGTCTGCAGTAGAACACTGCATGCTCCGCGTCCTCCTCTTCGTTTGGATATATTGGACACAGGGGCGAACTATCGTGTCCAAATCTATGGAGGTATTTCCAGTAGCCACCGTGTCCGGAGAGGAACTGTGTGAGGTGGTAGTTACAGTTCCCCCTCGCTCTCTCTGTCCATGATTTTATAGTGGGAATGAGCTTATGGGTCCACCTGCCTTTGGTAGAGCTGTCCCACCTGGCTTGCCACAGCGTTGCTGATGCTGCCCTTTCCTCCTCCTTAATCCTTTTTGCCTCTTGCCGGTTCGAGGGACGTCTAAGGTATACCCTCTGCATCTCTTCAGCGAAAATGTCGATTGGTACCATCCCAGCTAAAACGCAGATGGCATCGTCGGAGATAGTTCGGAAGCCGCTGATCACTCTGATTGCGCAGAGCCTGTGGTATGTATGTATCATATGTACGGTTTGTACATTGTCCAACATTGTGAACCGTATGGGGTGCTTTCAGCTTAGGGGAGATTTTTTGGTCACAGAAGATAGCGGAGTTTTCCCACCACTTCAATCACCCTTCGCATATATGGTGATTGATGTCATTGATGTTGCTTCACTATTGATCATAGATCCCAAATATTGGATCACATTGGAGCACAGTTCCATTCAAATAAAGTCTGGAATAGGCCTGAGTGGATCACAGAACTGGCAGCACAAGTACTCTGTCTTTTTTGAATTAATGCGATACTCTTTTTCCTCGTGCTCCTAGACGACGTAGGATTCTTGCTTATGATGGCTCCATCATCAGCAAGGAATGACTGATCTACTTCGTGGTACATCACTTTACCTTCAAACAGAGGGTCAAGGACTACAATAATGAGCAAAGGACCTTAGAAGGTTCCCAGGCGCATCCCGACTTTCATTGGGAACTCTTCAATGACTCCAGCGGAGTATCTTACTTTTGTCTTTGCTTCTTCGTTCATGTCCACGATCATTTGTACATAGGTCTCTGGAATTCGACGACGGCTTGCCGCAACTCATGTCATGGTGGTCAGACGAATGCCTCTTCAAAGGGGTATGAGACGTCAAACCCCGCACTGTCATTGTCTTTGTATATGTAGAGAGGTGTCTTCTATCTCCAAGCGAAGTTTACACAAAGGGTTTGATGGATCTTTCAGTCTATGGAGGCGTCTCCGAGTGAAAAGTTATTGCCGGATGTCTCGCTGAAGATATCAGATACAGATCCACTGTGAGTTTTTGAACTCATTGGACAGGGTTTGCATTTTTCTTCATTTGGTGTGATGGCTCGGCTTGAAGCAGTATTGCCTAGTGGTATCCATGATGGCTTATGTGCCTTGTTCCTGAGAGCTGAATAAACTAAGGTGATCACCATGGTCTTATCTGAAGTTGAAGTTCTTGAGATTGAAGAGAATGGTACAGAGAGGTACTTCCTTTCATTTCTACATGAACAGGCATTGGTAGATTGCTCTGAGTAAGAGTTGTGGCATTGATAATGCTCTACGGCTCTCAAATATAGATTTGCGCCATGAAGACGAGGTCGTACAGAAGAAAGACGGAGACAGCTTACAGAACCAATGCATTGGGAGTATGCAGCGCCTTCTGAACAACCTCCTATGATGCGGCATTTGTAGTGGCTGGCATGATAACAATAGACATTCTTGCCAAAGAAGCCTAAGGGAAATACCATGCCAGCAGGATAGCGGCATCAGCAGCGACGGGTCGAAGTGTTACTGAGGTACTAACAAGGACAAGTCTGGAAGAATGGCAGGAAAGATGGGGTCACTCTGATAAAGGCAGATGGACGCAGAAATTGATTTCCAATATAAACGATTGGATCAATAGGAAGCATGTGGAGCTGAATTTTTACCTGACCTAGATTTTAACTGGCCATGGTTTATTCAAAGCCTACACAGGTTTGGACTCATTGACAACCGCTAAGCAGTCTTCGAATCTAACCCAGAGGGACGACGCAGTAGAGGACCTCCTCGCCGTAGGTAACGCGCACAAGTTCAAGGGGACCTTGACCAACTTGGAGTGCGCAACTGGAGGCAATTAGCTAAAGACCGAGCTAAATGGAGAGGCTTGTAGGTTGAGGCCCAGGTTCACCTCGAACTGTAGTGCCACTTAAGTAAGTAAGTTAGTAAGTCGAGGATGCAAAAGACATCTTGATCTATTGACCACGATACTATGAAGTAGCCCCAGACAACATCACCAGACGTTTGATGAGCAGGGAAGATTCCTAGGAAGCAGTTAGCAACACTGAAGCTACCATGAAGGAGCAGCGGATACAGTAGCGACAACGAGTCGCCATGCAGAAAGCTGTCAACACGAACAGGACGATTAGCTAAGAGTGATGTCCCACATTGTTACTGACTACGGGCTCAGATTCGTCTTTAAAAATTCCCACCTCGCACAGCAAAAAAAAAAAGGAAAGGCACTGGTAGTAAGCCTAGGATATATTTGAAGACAAACCTACAATTTGTAAACCAAGAAGGCACATTATGGAAATTTTCCATGAATGAACAGAATGCAGATCCGACACCCCACAGGACAAATTAGATCCTTTTCTTTGGACTTTCTAACTGCAATGAACCCAATCTGTGGAACCCATTTGCTTAGGTTAGGTTAGGTTAGGATCGGCCCTCGACGAGGATGTACTTCGACCAGAAAGTAGGTCCATTGTACTGCCGATGTGTAAGGCGGGTGGATCACCCTCTTACTCTTGGAACCACTTGCTTCATCGAATGAAGTCGAGAATTTTAGCCGTGCAGGCGTTGCCGAGATCATTAAGATCATTGTAGAAGTATTCACCCAGAGTGGCCTTCCTGATGTTGGCGAGCGCAGGACAGGCGCACAGGAGATGAATGATGGTCTCTTCTTCCTCAACCCATTTGCTTAGATTAAGACCAACTTACCAAAAATGGCAGATCATAATGGAGCGATGTTTGGTTGGTTGGTTAGGAACTGCCTTTTATGAGGATGCACTTAAGCCAGAGATAGTACTATTGTACTGCCGATGTCTAAGGTGGATGGGTCACCCTCTTACTCCTGAAACCATCTATTTTTCTACGTGAAGGAGTCGTATAGGCGTTGCCGAGATTATTCAAAAAATATTTATCCAGGATAGCTGTCCTGCTGTTGTCGAATGCAAGACAAGTGCATAGAAAGTGGTCGATGGTTTCTTCTTCCTCCTCGTCCCTACGGCTTCAGCAGAAATATATGTAGGTGATGTCTAATCTCTGGCCATATCTTCCTATAGCACAGAGCCTGGCGAGGATGTTTGTTATTTGGAAGAGGATTCCTCTCTTGTATTCCAGGAGTCCGATGGACCTGGTTTTGCTCAGTTTTAGTCAAAAAAGCCTAGCGGTGACTGGCCTAGATACTGCTGCGGATGATTAGCCTCACTCATTGCGTCGGTGTGAGGCACTTATCATAAGAAGTTGGCGCTTCGATATCCGTGATGCTTATGTTACTTGTACCAGAGAAGCATTGCCAATTCAGCTCGTTAACTGCACTATTCCCCGGTATGTCACAGTGACCTGGTACCCAGCAATGGGTTGGTCCAGCTATCTCGTTAAGAGACGCTTTGTTACAAATAGTATTGCTTTCTACCTCAATCATCATTTCATTTCCTTAAAGAAGAACTACAAGCCGATTAGGAAGCCCTCAATCTAGCTAATGTTTCTTCACCAAAACGAGACACCCTGCAAGTAAGTCTCCTCCAACTCCTCATTAGATCAAAGATTTACTCCTGACGCTTAATTTAAATGGCAACTGCAATCCATGCTCTAAGTCCCATAACCATCCACGCCACGCCACGGAACCATTAGCTTTAATTTGCATTCGGTGCTACCGCAATTAGTCGCACTGCTGCTGTTCTTCCATTTCCTTGGTCCGAGTCCATTATGCTTCCGCACCCAAGGTGACAGTTAATTTTTCGACCAGAATTGCCTTCGAGCAATTAATCGAAATTTCATTCAAAACTTAAGCACAAAAGGTGCGGATTGCCTTTGAATTCCATTTTCTTCAGGATTTGCCTCCTCCCTCCGCTGCGGGGTGACATTTTGAAGCGAATCGCGCAATTGTTTCCATAAGACACCTTCCCTGTTGCTGCTGCGGACAAGAAATTTAAGGATAATCACCTCATTTCACCAGTTTCGTGTATCCTTGCATCTGTGAAATTACCTTTCATTTTCTCATCAAAAAGCCACTTGAAGTGGAGTCTCAGACTCGCCCTCCTTTAACATGCAGAATGTTTTTCTTCGCCTTATCCTGTGGATGATCTTTGCTGCTGCTACTGCTGCTGGTGGTGGTGGTGGTGCTGGTGCCTGTACTTGGTGTAATAATTAAAGACTACGCCGAACGGAAAACGACGAAAGTGGATAATTTCAACAGATTTATCCCCTCGTTTGGTCAAGTCCTTAACGAGAATGGGCGCGCGGGTGCCTTGAAATATAGTCGGTTTGGGACGATTTTGCTTCCCTCCAGCAGCGGCCATCATCCCTCTTAATTTTTGCTCTTTATCCTTCGATTTCATTACCCCGGCCTTTGGTTTTTCTTTCGTTTTTTGTATCCTTTTTCCGGCAGAACAAAAAAAAGAAGGACGTCTTGTTCATCCTAACTTCTGTGTGTTTCATTGTTTCCATAGCAAAGCGTCAGTCAGTCAGGGCGGATAATTGGTTTTTGGTTAAGGACGGGAAATGGGGCACCGTGAATTCTCAGTCGCCCTGTGCATCCTCTTTTTGCATTGTAAGGACCTTGGTAACAAAAAAAAAAAAAGACAGAAAACCCTGCAGAAATTAATTGCGATTTCATTACTCGGAGATTCATTCATTTCGACATTTCACAGGAAGCGCACACGGGATACACGATTCATGGGTTACAATGTGAAAGCGCCTAGGGTCTCTCGGGGCGTTTATTTTAGATCGGTAGCACAATGCACCGATGGTATTCATCATCATCATCATCAGCGGCATCGTAGTCATCGGTGACACATTCATGTGTATGTGAGTTAAGGACGAAAAAAAAATCCAATATCCTACAGAAAAGCATTTAAACAAAATACATTGCAGAGAGGAATACAATTTAATCCTGGATATGTGGGCGAAATTAAAAAAAACACAAAACGGGCCAGAAGAGCAGAGAAGAAATGAAAAAAAAAAAAAACCGCCGGGTTTTGTCAAAGTCACAAAGGCCACCCCAGTCATTGGTGGTCCTGTGGCATGCATTTGTCTGTGCCCCGTATTTCTATTTGTTTTATCCTTATCCTCTGCAATTTTGCATTTCAACTTGATTTTCAATTTGCCGAGTATTTTTCTGGGCAGCTCTCTGGAAAACCACCGGGACCACGTTTATGCAGTTATTTCAACTCATTTCACGGTCTGTGACTCTTTCGAGAAAAGTAAAACGTACGGAAAAATAATTTGAACAGAGATGAATGCGAAAAAATCAAACCAGGACTCCTGAAAGGATGTAGCCTTGTGTCAACCGTTGCACCCCTATTTATCGCCTTCTATCTCTTTTTGTTAGACCGTTTGGGATGGCTGGGATCCGTTGGCGTTTGGTGAAGAGTGCAGGCGGTATGACACTTGTTTTAATTTGATGAACCCTATGGAGTTACGTTTTAAGTGGGTGTCATGATTTTGATTATTTTGTACGGGAAATGGGTTGACGGGAATAAAAGGAGTTTGTGTAGAAGACGGGTATGGGGTATCAAAGGCGTTTGTTTTGTTTTCGCCACGCCCATTTGAAGTAAAAGACATTGCGACTAGATAGATCTATTGTGCCAGGGGCCAACTTTTAGGACAGCAGTAATTCTACTCTCCTTATGAGAGCGATAATTACAGCTGCAGAGGAGCTCCTTAAGTCTGTTGGAGATAGGATCTCCTTAAGGAATAAGCTTCTCGTAGTTCTACACACTTACATAATATGTGGTCTCAGGTTTCGTCCTCTTCTAGACAGAGGCTGCAGACGATATCATCCCAGATTCTCATTTTATTGAGGTGGTCTTTTAGATGGCAGTGACCGGTAAGGAAGCTCGCACGCCTTCTTATATCGTTTTCGTTGTATTTCAGGATACAAACTGGGGTGTGAAGAATAGACAAGCTCCTCGCGCTGCACCCTGGGTAACTCTAAAAGTCTATTCACATCTAGATGTCGAATTTTCAAACAAGATCTAAACTCCCGGCAATAAGCAAGCAAGCTTCTACACATACATACATACATCTCAATGGCTCGCTAATCCTTTATGAGGGTCGCAAGGGTAGGATGCTCAGGTGGACTCTTAATCCTTTTCGATCCTCTGCCATTGACTCCAACTCATCAGGAGGAATCCCTAAACGGCTCCAGGGGAGATGTCGGACCTGGTCCAACCGTCTATTTCTAAGCTTACCGTCGCCTACGTGATGGCACGGTCACCATGGCACGTCTTGGAAGCCGGTCTGGGGGCATACGCACTGCGTGACCAAACCATCGAAGCATAGATCGTTCCGTTCGGAGAAGTAGCTGCTCAACATTGAGCGCCTCGCGTACTCTGGTGTTGCGCGCTCGATCCCTACGAGTTATTCCAGCAACACCGCGAAGGAACCTCATTTCGGCAGCTTGTATCCTTGATATTATTCTTTCGGTCACTACCCAAATTTCATGACCATAGGTGAGAGTTGGAACATACACCGAGTTAAAAACCGATAACTTAGATTGAACACTAAGTTTGGCCTTCCTTATAACAGATTGGTCGAGCTCTCTCATAATTGATCCAGCCTGACCAATTCTACAGGATAACTCGGCATTGCTCTTCCCATCACTCGTGAATAAGACCGCAAGGTACTTAAACTTATCCACCTGCTTCAGTGGGACTCCACTAACATGCAGAGTGCACTGAATGGGTTTTTTGGAAACTACCATTACTTCTGACTTGTTCACGTTGATCATCATTCCAGCATCATCACAAACGGCTACAAACCTTTCGAGTGCGCTGAAGTTCGGTTTGAGAGGACCCAAGGATGAACAAATCATCCGCAAAGAGCAGATGCCTAATCCTCAAGTTTTCCACTTTGAAACATTCCCCGCCACGGCTGTGCTGTAACATCCAATCCATATATACAATGAAGAGGAGAGGTGACAAAACGCATCCCTGGCGGAGTCCAACGCCCACAGTGAAAGGTATAAAACATATGGTTCCGAAACAAGCAAGAGCCTCGGATAAGGACGACTCAACTAATGACGATCCTAGCAAACGAAATAAGGACAACGATCTTCAGATCTGTACGTGAAATGTTTTGCCCCTTTACAGACCACGTGCAGCCGAACAACTAGCAGAGGCCCTAGACTGCTATAAAGCAGATATTACCACCATCCAGGAAGTGCGATGGGATGGGCCGGGCAAAAAGAGGATGAAAAACTGTGACATCTACTACGGTGATTGCTGCAGAGGCAATAGGCAATGCTTATTCGGATGCAGATTTGTCATACGCGGTAGACTTAGGCAAGAAGTCTTAAGCTTCCTTGAG
Source organism: Brachypalpus laphriformis (assembly GCA_945910035.1). Taxonomy (NCBI): domain Eukaryota; kingdom Metazoa; phylum Arthropoda; class Insecta; order Diptera; family Syrphidae; genus Brachypalpus; species Brachypalpus laphriformis. Next base: position 175,554,042 of record OX246756.1, read on the forward strand.
CGAGCGTATAATGACTATCCAGATCAAAACTAAATTCGCTAACATAAGCCTAATATGTGTTCATGCCCTTACAGAGCAAAAGGACCCTGCCACCAAAGAGTGTTTCTATGAGCTCCTCGACAAGACATATGAGCAATGTCCTAAATACGACGCCAAAATAAGAAAGGAGGACGTCTTTGGTAGGGCAGTCGATAAGCATAGCCTACACGACACCACGTCTGATAACGGACTAAGGCTAATTGATTTCGCTGTGGAGCGAAATGTCACCATAGCAAGCACATGGTTTTCTCATCTCGATATTCATAAGCAGGCATGGTGGTTCAATGATCATGTAATGATCAACCAAGTTGATCATATTGCGATCGACGCAAGGCATGCCTCCAGTATTCTGGATGTCCGGACCTTCCGAGCGGCCAACATAGACTCGGAACACTACCTTGTTGTAGCCAAGGTGGATATCCCAATCTGAGCAACAAAGAAGAATCACTGTGAGAAAATTTAACGTCGAGAAGCTACAATCGCAAGAGAACGCCAGACTCTTTGCTGAACGTGTATCCCGAATTCTCTCAATCACCCCTTTGCCGCCAGCATCAAGTGCCGGAGACCAGTGGCAACGCTGCCAACATGCCATCAGAAACGCCGCGACTGATGTGCCGGGTCTCGCTTACCCACCACCGCGGAACCCCTGGTTTGACGAAGAATGCCGGCGAGTGCATGCAACAAAACAAGAGACATACACAGCGGCGCTGCAAAGGGAGACGAGAGCTGCTCGTGAGCTCTACGAGCAAAAGAGACGGGAAGAACATCGGCTTCTCCAAAAGAAGAAGAAAGAGCATGAGAAGCGCGCGTTTGAGAATATCGAGAGTTTGTACTCCAGGAACAATGTACGGAAGTTTTACCAAAAGGTAAAAAAAAACATGTCAGAGGAGCAATACCCGTAGAGAAACCTGTAGAGATAAAAATGGAAACCTCGTAGTAGAATCACAGCTGGTGCTGAGAATATGGTAAAACTACTTCTGCAGACTGTATAACGGCGAAGAAGACCAACATCCCACTGTCAGGCAGAATGAACCATTCAACAGAGACGATGATAGTCAAAATTTCCGTCCACCTGACCAAAACGAAGTGAGGATGGCAATATCCAAGCTAAAATCCAACAAGGCTGCTGGACCTGACGGCTTACCGGCCGAAATTTTCAAGGCAGCTGGGGATGAAATGGTAGAGTGCAAACACCAACTCATCTCTAAGGTTTGGTCAGACGAGTGTGTGCCTGATGAATGGAATCTCAGCATCGTTTGTCCGATCCACAAGAAAGGACACCCCCTCAACTGCGCCAATTATAGAGGCATCAGTCTCCTCAACATCGCATTCAAGATCTTTTCTGCGATATTGTGTGAACGCCTGAAAACTTTTATCAACAGCCTGATTGGACCCTATCAGTGCGGTTTCAGGCCAGAAAAGTCCATCGATCAAATCTTCACACTTCGGCAGATCGTGGAGAAAATCAAAGAATTCCAAATTGATACTCATCACCTCTATATAGATTTCAAGGCCGCCTATGACAGCATCTATGGAGAAGAGCTATATAGAGCCATGCCTAGTTTTGACATCCCCGACAAACTTGTTCGTTTGTGCAAGACGGCGGAAGGGGACGCTCACTGCTCCAACAAAGTTGATAGTGACCACACCGAGACCTTTGATGTCAAAAAGGGTTTAAGAGAAGGTGATGCGCTATCATGTAACTTCTTTAATATTGTACTTGAAGGGATTGTGCGGAACTTACAAGTCAACACCAGAGGTACAATCTATCAAAAGTCTGTACAATTGCTTGCATACGCCGACGATATTGACATAATTGGAAGAACTCAGCGGGCTGTCACCGGTGCGTTTGCAAGCATTGAGGCGGTAGAGGTCAAAATAGTTTTAACAATAAACGAGGCAAACCAAGTATATGCTATCGACAAGAAGGGACAACCAACCAATTAGACAGAACGCCACAGTGGGCAAACATAACTTCGAGGTAGTAAGGGACTTTGTCTACCTTGGCTCTGCTATTAATTCTAAAAACAAGAACAGCGCAGAAATCAAGCGAAGAACGACTCTTGCCAATCGCTGTTTTTTTTTGCTTATAAGGCTTATTCAACTGTAAAGCCCTATCTGGAATAACTAAGGAGATTCTATGTGAGATCCTGGTCATCCCAGCCCTGCTATACGGCGCTGAAACATGGACTTTATTAAAAGAGGATGAAGATATCCTTGGTCGCTTCGAGAGAAAAAGTTCTTTGTAAGATATTCGGTCCCGTTTGCGTTGACGGATTTTGGAGGAGAAGATTCAACCACGAACTATACGAGCTGTACAGCGACATCAACCTAGTCAAAAAACCGGGTATTGGATGTCAACGAAAGGACACCAACATTCCGGCCCCCAGAGTCTTCGAATCTAACCCCGAGGGACGACGCAGTAGAGGCGTATATGGCGCGCACAAGTTCAAGGGGACCTCGACCGACTTGGAGTGTGCAACTGGAGGCAATTAGTTAAAGACCGAGCTAAATGGAGAGGCTTGTTGGTTGAGGTCCAGGTTCACCCCGAACTGTAGCACCACCTAAGTAAGTACGTAGGCATGCTAGTCTTAGACTAGAGGGAGTACGGCTTGCATGAGTTGACACACATTGTCATCATATTTGCCGTTGATTATGGTCGTCAGATCATCTCGCGTATAGTGAGAGGATGTCGCCTTGGGGGCAACCTTTTGCTGCGGAGACCGCCACAAAGACCTTTCCTGACGTAGAATATTAGATACAAAGCACATGTTCAGAATGTAGCTCTGCGGTGTGCGCCATGTGCCATTGTCCAACGAAGGTAGAATACATGATCACAAGATGTATTACAAGTCGCTTCAGCCCATGTTAAAGTTCAGTCTCATCGAGACTTCATTCAGGACACAGAAACCAGTAATTGCCTTCAAAATATTTTGTTTTTGAACCTTTTTCTTAGCCAGGATGATTGCTGTGATTTCAGATTAAGAGAGCCTATACTGATTACCATATCTCACTTAATGGTTGATTTCCAAGGCCCTGCAATAGATCTCTCGCCCTCAGAATGACAGATAAAGAATGTCATATTGGTTTGCTGTTTGGTTTTAACAGTGTCTCCCTTGTAACTGTCCTTATCTGTCGTCTTAAGCACCACCAAAACTTTCAGAATCTTTCAGAACATGTTGCGCATTTATTATTTCAAGAACTCCCATGGGAAACGCATTTGCACCTTCATCTCAACTCATAATCAAATTCTCCCAAAAAAATATATAAAATCCACTATCAACTCCAACACAGCTCAATTAGAACTTTTATTCTTGTTCCACACTTTAAAAGCAAAATCCCATGCAGTTCCCCTCCCTCTATCCCTTCCAAATTTACACCAAGCAATTTCCTTTATTTCGTTTAGGATTCCCTTTTTTTTCACGTTTCGTTTCCTCATTGAAAATCCTGCCAAAAGTTAAACAATATACTTCTGTGTGTACCCTATTCTCACAAAGTATAGGGGATGTCGAGGAGAACAAAAAAACCCATTTACAGCTCACAGAACTCAATAAACCGAAAATAAAGTTTAAATTGAACAGCCAGAGAGGAACGCCAGTGCCAGTGCCACAGGAATGGCACGCCAATGCTATTCCAGCTATTTTCAACCATCATTTCACCTGCCTAGGAAAATTGTAAAAGTTTTTTTCCGCGAGAAATAACACGAACAATTTTCGGGAGCAACTCCACTTGAGGCAGCCGGAAAAGGTAGAAAAAATCGTTTCCTCTGCGTTTCCCCCCCTACACAAGTTAATATGTTTTAACTTTATTTTTTCGTAAAAAAAGAAATATCCTGCGAAACAAAGAAAATTTACAAAACAAATTGATGCGATTGAAATGTCCTAATCAGCGAGAAATATAATGGAATTCCTGGATTCGCCACCGTTTTTGGGATACTCAGCGATTTGAAATTCATAAGTAACTAATTGTTTTGAAAAAGTTGGTTTGTATGATGATTAGTAGGGATGAACGCAAATGCCTAGGGAAATGGACATTATGGTATTAAAACTTGTAGTAAACATATTTGGGGGATCCTTGCATTAACAATTTTGTCCTAATCAACTTTGAAGGAGTTTTGAGACAAAGCCGACCGGATAAGGCTTGTGTAGGAGCACGATGACGAAAGCACTACGCCCAGATTAAGACTGCCTCGAAGTTACGACTGTATAGTAAGAAGTATACTACCCTCAAGAGGAAGTCCTAAAGCGGGGTTGTGGCTAACCGATTTTAGTAGCCATTCACTCATATAAAATAAAGATGGGTTTTGACTAAAATATCTATTTAAGGATTATTCCAATTCATCTTTTCAGAAAAGTTGGATAGTAACTGGACAGAGAGAATCCTTAGAGACCTCAATACATACACACTTTCCCGGATGTAAAGACAATAGCACATGCCAATGCCTGCAATCCTGGGAACACATAATACCCATTATTACCGAGGAAAAAATCTCTTGAGCCATTCACAGCTTCGCCCCTTATAAATCGTCAGGCCTAGACTGCATTCTGCCTATTATGCTACAAAAAAATGCAAGAGGTTGCAATCCCATGGCTCGTACAGATTTTCAGGAGCTGCATCTTAAATAACCACGTACCCCACTCATGGAGACGAGTGAGAGTGGTCTTCATTCCGAAGGTGGGGAGGCGCGGCCATGGGAACGCAAAAAATTTCAGACCAATTAGTCTGACCTCCTTCGTATTGAAGACTCTTGAGCGTGTTCTAGACAACCACCTGCGACATACGATCGAGTCACCCCTTTCCAAATCCCAGCACGCATACCTCAAAGGAAGATCTACGGAAACAGCTCTTCATGAAGTAGTGCGAACAATACAAAAATCCATTCACTATAAGGAATACACTTTAGCTACCTTTCTAGACATAGAAGAAGCTTTTAACAACGCACATACTGAAGTAATTCTGGAGACCCTCACGGAGCTGGGCATAGCTAAATCAATGGATAGTCTCTATGCTCACCATCAGAATTATTTTTATTTTCCAGTAGAGGAACGTCCCAAGGCGGTGTCGTTTCACCTCTACTATGGCTAATAGTCATGAATAAAATCTTTTTATGTTTAGACAGAGAAAGAATTTAAGTAGTTGGGTATGCGGACGACATGGTGATCTTAGTGCCGGGACTGTTTTCCTCCGTGTTAAGTGAGATCATGGAACGTGCTTTAAGCAAAGTCCAGGCATGGGCCAAAAAGTGTGGACTTGGAGTCAACCCGAATAAAACTGAACTTATGCTTTTCACCACCAAAAACCAAAATACCCGAATTCACGCTTCCGCGAGTAAACGGTCAGCTACTCTCTTTATCTTCCAGAGCAAAGTGCCTAGGAGCTGTCCTAGATCCTTAACTTAACTAGAAACTAAACATAGACGAACGAGTAAAGAAAGCAAATATAGCCTTCTATACCAGCAACAGAACCTTCGGAAAAACATGAGGCCTGCAACTGAAATTGACACTGTAGATGAACACAGCTGTAGTACGCCCAATTCTCACCTATGGGTCGATAGTATGGTGGCCGCCCCTTAAAAGAGTCTATAATATAACCAAACTGAGTAAGGTGCAAAGAGCAGCGTGCATAGGCACCGAAGTCCTGCTACATCTTTTACCCCTAGACCTACATATCACAAACATTTCAGCGCATAGCGCAATCAGACTCAGGGAGTCTAAGTGCTGGAATGCGAAACCCTATGGACACAGCAATATTCAGGGTTCTCTGCCAGAAGAACTCGTATCGATTCCAACAGACTACATCATTTACACAAAGAACTTCACAAAGCGTTTCGACGTACAATTCCCTACAAGAAAAGATTAACAAGAAGGACAGGTGACCAGTGGCTTCGATCTAACAATGTACACCGACGGTTCAAAAATAAACTGTGGGGTTGGTGAGGGTGTTTTTTCGGAGTCCCTGAACATATCAAAATCGTATAAACTTCCAGACGCTGCCAGCGCCTTCCAAGCGCTACACTACCAAGGCAAAAAATCGCTATTTTCATTGATAGCCAAGTTGCTATCAAAGCCATTGCCTCGGTAACCATTTCTTCGAAACTAGCACTAGAATGCCGAAAGGAGCTGGCCTCGCTAGATGGCCAATGTATGGTAACCCTAGTCTGGGTTCCAGGTCATAGCAACGTTGATGGCAACGAACAAGCTGATGAACTGGCCAGGCGAGGCTCAGCCCTCAACTGCTAACTTGGGGAACTTGTTCACAGCCCGCTCGGAGCAATTAAGACAAACATCTAACTCAATCTTTCTTAGAAAGGCCAACCCTAAATGGTTTAGGTTGACGTACTGCGTCATATCCAGAAAGATGTGGCCCAGCTACAATAAGACTAAAACAACTCCTCTATTAAACAGAATGCACAAAGATATTGTTACTTACTTACTTAGGTGGCGCTACAGTTCGGGGTGAACCTGGGCCTCAACCAACAAGCCTCTCCATTTAGCTCGGTCTTTAACTAATTGCCTCCAGTTGCACACTCCAAGTCGGTCGAGGTCCCCTTGAACTTGTGCGCGCCATATACGCCTCTACTGCGTCGTCCCTCGGGGTTAGATTCGAAGACTCTGGGGGCCGGAACGTTGGTGTCCTTTCGTTGACATCCAATACCCGGTTTTTTGACTAGGTTGATGTCGCTGTACAGCTCGTATAGTTCGTGGTTGAATCTTCTCCTCCAAAATCCGTCAACGCAAACGGGACCGAAAATCTTACGAAGAATTTTTCTCTCGAAGCGACCAAGGATATCTTCATCCTCTTTTAATAAAGTCCATGTTTCAGCGCCGTAAAGCAGGACTGGGATGACCAAGGTCTTATACAGAGTCTCCTTAGTAGTTCGAGATAGGGCTTTACTGTTGAATTGTCTTATAAGCCCAAAAAAACAGCGATTGGCAAGAGTTATTCTTCGATTGATTTCTGCACTGATTTTGTTTGTTGAATTTATAGCAGAGCCAAGGTAGACAAAGTCCCTTACTACCTCGAAGTTATAGCTGACCACTGTGACGTTTTGTCCAATTCGTTGGTGTTGGTTGTCCCTTCTTGTTGACAGCATATACTTGGTTTTGCCCTCGTTTATCGCTAAACCCATTTTGGCCGCTTCCGCCTCAATGCTTGCAAACGCACCGGTGACAGCCCGCTGAGTTCTTCCGATAATGTCTATATCGTCGGCGTATGCAAGCAGTTGTACAGACTTGTAATAGATTGTGCCTCCGGTGTTGGCTTGTGAGTTCCGCACAATCCGTTCAAGTACAATATTGAAGAAGTCACATGACAGCGCGTCACCTTGTCTAAAGCCTTTTTTGACATCAAATGTCTCGGTGAGGTCATTACCGACCTTGACCTTGACGGAGCAGCGAGCGTTCTCCATCGTCAGCCTGTACAGACGGACAAGTTTGGCAGGGATGTCAAAACTAGACATGGCTCTATAAAGCTCTTCTCTATAGATGCTGTCATAGGCGGCCTTGAAATCGATAAAGAGGTGGTGAGTATCGATTTGGAACTCTTGGGTTTTCTCCAGGATCTGCCAAAGTGTGAAGATTTGATCGATGGTGGACTTTCCTGGCCTGAAACCGCACTGATAGGGTCCAATCAGCCTGTTGATAAAAGGTTTCAGGCGTTCACACAATATCGCAGAAAAGATCTTGTATGCGATGTTTAGGAGACTGATGCCTCTATAATTGGCGCAGTTGAGGGGGTCTCCTTTCTTGTGGATCGGACAAACGATGCTGATATTCCATTCATCAGGCATACACTCGTCTGACCAAATATTAGAAATGAGTTGGTGTATGCACTCTACCAATTCATCCCCAGCTGCCTTGAAGAGTTCGGCCGGTAAGCCGTCAGGTCCAGCAGCCTTGTTGGATTTTAGCTTGGATATTGCTATCCTCACTTCGTTTTGGTCAGGTGGACGGAAATTTTGACTATCATCGTCTATGTTGAATGGTTCGTTCTGCCTGACAGTGGGATGTTGGTCTTCGTCGCCGTTATACAGTCTGCAGAAGTAGTTTTTCCATATTCTCAGCACCGACTGTGATTCTACTACGAGGTTTCCATTTTCATCTCTAAAGGTTTCTGTACGGGTATTACTTCTCTGACACGTTCTTTTTACCTTTTGGTAAAACTTTCGTACATTGTTCCTGGAGTATAAACTTTCGATTAGAAAGATATTGTTAGAATGACGGCGATATCCACGGGATGCTGGCCGGTAGGAGGGAACGCAGCCAAACTAGGTATCCCATGCAATACACACTGTCGTAGTTGCAACATACCCACCGAAAAGGACCAATCATCCACTACATGTGCACTTGTCCGGTACTAGCCAGGGCTAGACATCAAGCATTAGGCAAACACTTCTATAATTCACTTGAGGAAACCTCGGGTAAGAACATAAAGAGCTATTCCTCTTTTTAAACTCCACAGGCTGGCTCTAGGTTCTCCTCACCAACACACATCACCATCCAAGGTCGCATGAGTCGTGATATCAAAATGGCACAACTGTGCTAATAGGGTTTCTGTTTACAGAACCACCATTTCTACCTACCACTGTGGGCGCCGTGGCGTAAGTGGTTAGTGTGTCGGATCACTACACATGAGGTTCCAAGTTCGAATCGCAGAAAATACCAAAAAGTTTTTTCACGGTCCCACCTCTCGCGAGCGTCTGACAAACATCCGAGAGTATTGTTGTCACGAAAAAGCTTCTCAAATCGCCGTTCGGATTCGGCATTAAACTGTAGGTTTCTTCCATTCGTGTGAAAAATGTAACGCACACAACATGAGTGGTTGCGAGAAGCTAGGCCCTGGCACTTTAAAGAGCTGTTGCGCCAAATATTTGTTTTTGTTTTTCTACCTACCTACCTTGACTAAAATTTGTCCAATAAGCACCAGGTTTGTGCAGCGTCTTCCAGGCCGAAGTTCTTGGTGTAAATGAGGCCTGCCGCCTACTCACGCAAACCTCTGCACTCCTAAACACCATAATCATCTTTATTGACAGCCGGGCCGCTATCAAGGCTATTGTATCTGCCACTATATCCTCGAGGCTAGTAGAATACGAGTAGTGCAAAAAGGAATTCGCCTCGCTGGGTCATCGGTTCAGGATCAGTCTCCTTTGGGTGCCGGGTCACAGTAACATTGAGGGAAATGAGCGAGCTGATGCACCAGCGAGGCGGAGATCTGCCCTTGATGTTTCCCTAGCGAAGGCGGTGAACGTTCCGTTGGGGGCCCTTAACGGTAGAATCTTTGCGCATTATCTATTAATTGCTGATAGAAGATGGCAGGAAGTGCGGAACTGTGTTATTTCCCGGCAGATGTAACCTAAATCCAACTGGAAAGGAACGCAAGATCTATTAAACAGAAACCGTGAAGATATTTCAAGAGTTCTGGTCACTGGCCCATCGGGGTTCGTGCGGCCAGAATAGGCATTACATTTAATGCACATTGTCACAGCTGCAACATTGTGGCCATCGAGCCTTTACGGCCATGTCTCCATTTTGTCCCGATGGGGGTCTACAAGTGGATTGACAGAAACTGATCATATGAACCCGATGCTAGCATTTGAAAGGAGATTCACAACAAGAATTCCTGCAGAATATTCTGGAAGAACCGAAGAACTGGCGAAGGAGCTGCCGTTTTATACCGATGGTTCTAAGATGGACGTTGGCACGGGAGCCGGAGTTTATTGTGAAGCCCTAGGAATAAACCACTCCTTTAGAATAAACGACGACAGCAGCGTCTTTCAGGCCGAAGTCACAGCCTTCATACAGGCTGCTGAAATTATACGCGGGGGTAATATCGTTGATAAAATGATCACGAGTCGATAGCCAGGCAGCCGTTAAGGCTTTGGACTCTGCTGTAATTAGGTCGAGGCTTGTGAGAAGCTGCAAATCACTATTAAACGAGATATCTAGAGCCAATGCGGTGACCCTCTGCTGGGTACCAGGGCACATGGATATCGAAGGTAACGAAAGAGCTGACAAGTTTGCTAGTAAAGGGTCGGCGCTGCACCTATCGCGGGCCCTCCCCTCTGTAGCAACCCCAGTCATTTCCTTATGGAAGAAAATATAGGATGAAGCCACCAGTCGAGCAAACAGACGCTGGTTTCATCTGGACACACGCACAATGGCCAGGGTGCTATGGCCGACCTTCAGCAAGAAGAGACCAACCTCTCTGGTAAAACTTATTCCTTATAACGCACGGGTTGTTTCCGGTATAATTACTGAACATTGTGCCATTGGCATTCACGCGGAGCCATTCGGAGTGCTGCATAACGACTATTGTAGAAGTTGCAGGCACAAAGAAGAAATCGAATCTGTTCGTCACCTGCCCTATCCGTCAGAAGAATGAGGACTCTTGGTAGTTGCTCTTCATGGAGCTGGAGGACTTATATAATGTATAGCTAACGGACGTCTTGAGATTCATATCACTATCTGGGTGGTTCTAACAGCGGACTAACTTTACAGCGTTTCCAGGGTTAAACGATTGCGCACAATGGACCAGAACTGTTGGTCTAAGTGAGCAGTGACTGCTTTGTCATAAGGCACCCATCTACCTAACCTAACTTAACCTATGCTATGCAACTTTGGACTCTCAGAAGCCCATACGCAAAACTTCATCTTCGTAGCTCAAAATTTAAGGTAACATACGGATGGACAGACATGGCTATCAATGTATATAAATACTTTATAGGGTCTATCTTCATTATTCCTCTACGTCACTAACTATGTTTCAAAAGTAATATGCCCTAGGAGATGAAATATAGGAATACAGCACGCATTTTGTGGAAACCGCTTAAATTGCAGAAAAGTTGATTATGATTGAGTGGTACGCCGAATTGAAGCTATTAGCGCGTTGGCTATCATCACACTCGCTACCAGCGCATCGGAGACATACTCGTAAGTTTGGGTCAACAGCATTGTTGAAGACCTACCATCATCATCGCCAGCATGATCCCGGCCCCTGTCCCTAGTAATTAAGCACAATGCCTAGCAACTTTTTGATTGATTGGTATAGTCCACCGATGATGGTGGCTGGCCATCGTATTCTCCCCCACATTATTCACTGCACAGAAATTCATAGGACACAGCAAAATGCGGCAACGATTTAAGCTTCGTCAGCAATTAATTTTACGCTCGAGTGTACACAATGTGTTCAGACCTAGCCACAAGCGGACGTAAGGGAGGAAGTTTCGAACGTATGCTCTAGCCAGTAAACAAGCAGCAACATGGTCATGGTATGGCTACATCGTCTGGTTAATAGACAAATTAAATGCACACAATTCTGATGACCATAAAGTTTTTCTTAAAACACAAATTCTCTAAAAAGGACGAAGTAATTATTTATTACACAAACAAGATATTGTTACTAATTGAGTGCGTTGCATGGGGTGCCACTACAACAAACCACACAATGCAGGTGTACTTAAGGGATGAAATTACTGCAGGGAGGCCACAACGCCCTCTATGATTAGGTTGTGATTTGATTAGAGGATATTCGCCGCCATACATACCGAGACACACGGAGAACTCGCAAAGAACAAGTGAGTTCCGGACAAAGTTGTGTTGTCCTTTGAGTGACCTAAACTAACCTTATGCAACCCCATCCACCTGCACCTGATGGTGATGATACAAAATCAGGCAAATTTCCGCCCCTTTCGCATGCTTATGGGCCAATCCATTTGAAAATTGTTGTCACTCTGTCTGGAGTGGGTGGCAGGAGGGCTCGAATTAGGATTGGAATTAGAAGGCTACACGCTTCAGGTGACAGCGGAGGTGATGGGGTGCAAAATTTATTTAACGAGCCAAAAGGATGTAAGAGAGAAAATTTATGCCGAAAGAGGTCACACAGTTAGAGCACATAGTGGTCAGGTCTACCTTCTCGCATATATTCGAACAGCTTGGAACGCGTGTGTGTGTGCAGTGTTCCCTGTGCATTGTTAGTGGTGGGTTTTGTTGCCCTTAATCACTTTAGGTAGGATAATACAGTTCTAAGGTATATTGTTGTATTGCGCTTGGAACATGCTAATTTGGTCCGGAAGTGACGACGTACACTGCGAGAAAATGTCGGCGTATTCTTTGGTAAGAATTTACAGACCAGTCTACATCGGAGATTGTTGCAGTTCTGATTTATTTCACAAAAAAACTTTCCAAAGTTACAAGCTGAAGCTTCAACACTCCAAGCTGTAGACCGATACATTTGACGCCAGCTAAGAAGACCATTCGACAAGGCATGCATTCTTCTTATTCAAGTAAAGCCGCTTAATACTTATTTCATAGAAGCCTCCGCTGAATCTATAACATTTGAAGCTTGGGACTGCTTTAGAAGTCAAAGAACCAACTCAGGGACCTATTCTGCAGGAAGATTTCCTTTTCATTTCTCTCGTTGTACCCAATGGGGGAATTCACATTCCTAACACAATTGTCCTGTCATCCACCGTCCTACAACCATCGCCAAATTAATGAGTTGCACCAGCCCATGTGGCCGAAAGGTCCCCGCCAAAGAATTTACCTCTGTCCACTCCACACATTGCCACACTAATCGGGGAACCATCGTCTGCTGTCGTCATTATTACCGTCCTTCCCATCATTCAATTTTCGGTCTCGTGACCGCACATACCGTCCGTATATGATTCTTGCATCTCCATCTCTAATGATCCCTTAAATTGATTCTAATCATCATTAACACTTTTCCCGGTGCAAAAGGCTAACTAGCATCCAATCTCCCAAAGGATATCCCATTCCGACGCGACTGTATACAGGCCAGACAATCAGACATACATACACACGGACACATGGGCAATTGCGAGAATAAATTTCGAAAATTATTTGCTCAAGTTCGAGGTCTAACGTCGTAGACCGTTCATTTTGTGGCTTCAGGGCCGCAGGCTTAACGAACGTTAATTCACTCCCCAGAGTGAAGCGAGACCAGGCAAGCAAACGGCATCAACACCGTCGTCGAAGCCATTGTGCTGTGCGTCCAAGTCCACACCAGGCATCCACCCACCCAATAGTACTGCAGGCAGGATATCCAGAAATTATGAGAGAATGATTCACTTTAACATGCATACGTGCAGTAAGTTCTATACACGTGTGTGCGAGTGAACGAATGCGAGCAGCGTTTGCCTATGCCGATGGTGTTGTCATTTTGTGTCGGCGAGCAATAATTATTCAAATTTAAAGTTTCTACGAGGAGCACGTCCGCACATGACCTTCCCCCTGGGGACAATCGGAATTATTTTGCAATGCGTACTCGTGTGTGGGCTTTGTAAGGGTTAATGGAGGCATCAGGATCAATTAGGTGGGGACAATAATTAAAACACGAGTTTGAGGAGATGTGTACTACTTTCCTAAGACACCTTCTAGTGGGCCTTGATGGTTCCGGTAAAGGGAAACAAGGGGTCTTGGAACATCTAAGCAACGTACAGTCTTCTTTAACTTTATCTGAGAACGGGCCGAGAACCTATAGACACTACTGTGCGAAGGAAAAGGTGGCAGTGGATTGGACACACTCTAGGGCGCGACGACACCTCAGTTGCGAAATACTCCATGCAGAGGAATCCCCTTACCCAGGCAGATAGAACAGCGGAACGCCCTAGGCAAACGTAGTGCAGGACAGTCGAGGAGCAATCAAGCTCTTTGGGAATGAGTTGGAGGCAGCTTGAATGGGTTGCAGATACAGACTTCTTAAAAATGATGATTCTCTGGCGACCTTGGGGATTTTGGAACAATACAGTGATATTTTGGACGGCAGGTAAACACATAGTCATGTTGGGCAATAGTCTACATGGTAAAGTGGCATGGCGGTTCAGAAAAAAACAAATTAGCTCCAAAGATGCGCCATTTTGTTACCACAAACTCGTTTGTCTGATAGTTGTTGGTTGTGAGAGGATAATGAACTCCCAGTTCGTGGAGTTCAGATTAAGGATTAGTTCTCCCATCCTCTTTTCCGTTTTCTCATTCAGATCCTCGAAGAAGGGTTTACCTATGTTCTTTGCTCCTCTCTAGGGCCGACCATCTGCCAAGGAGGCATAGAGATTCTGTCCTTGCAGCTTCTACAGCAAGTATTGTGAGCGAAACCAAGCTCTGCCGCATGATCCTCAACCGACCAGTGGCCTGTTATAATAGCTACAACTCTGGCAATATCTGGTCTTGATTTGCCTAGGAACTCGTTTGAGTTGGTTTTGCTGTAACTGGACCATGTCTTTCTTGATATAGCGCAACCAGTAAGACTGTTCCATCCGCGATTGACTAGCGAAATATCTACTCTTTCTGATGGACAGCCGTTACTCGATCTCATGAGTACGCTCATTATCCTCATTTTCGTACTTACTGTGCCCTGGGATCCAGACCCAGACTGATACTTTGTTGATTAATTTCTAACCGGTATTGCTCTAAAAGTTTTGAGGGCCTGGTAACTGAATCAATGGGTTGGCTATCCGAAAAGATGGTGATACTGTGGTTAAATGTTGTGAAGTCATTCAGCAAGCGGTAGACTTCCCGAATCGAGAGAAGCTCTGCCTGAAAAACCCTAGCAGAGCCTGGGAGACAAAAAGAAAAGAGAAGTTGCGTGCGCCGTCTCCGTATTCTATCTTCGAACCGTGTGCGTAAATACATATATCAACCTCTGGTAGGGAATTCGAAACCAGTTCACTTGGTATTGTTTCCAGGACCTTACGGTGGCTACATGGCTTAGCTGTCTAGCATCCAGATTCCCTGAGCCATCTGCGCTGCATATATCTGCGTATTTGAATAAAGTTCGAGGGGTACAAGGTATAGTATCACACTTAAACCTCAATGCGTCTGTGATGGTCAAACACACCGATCTCTGTACTTTTTCGATCGTAGCGATATTGTAGTTTTAGCTCAAGATAGGCTACCAAACGATAGCGCCGAGTGTTAGAATTCGACGCTCAATGGCTGTGTACATTCATACGGTCATTCTTGGCCAGAGTCCACATTTTTTACTGAATGACTTGCTGCAGGAAAGCTACAGTTGCTTTCTTTACTAGCTGTTCTATGTTCAGTTCCCAACTAGGTTTTGGGTGTAGAACCATGTCTAGGTCCGGTCTTAGGTGGTCCGGTCTCATAGCAATCGTTGCAGTAACAAAACTCCTTGAGGAATTGAAGCATGACTGCAATGAAGCTATTGGGATGGTTCAGAACTGGCTAGTACACAAGGGCCTAGAACTTGCAGCAGGAAACATTGAAGAATTGCTCATAAGCAGCAGGCGAGACTATAAAAGTAATCGTGGTAGGTTCTAAACCAGAGCTAAAGTACCTTGGCATTACTATAGATGCAAGGGTAATGGTTTAGGCAACATCTGCAATATGTATCTGAGAAGGCAGCAAAGGCAATGGCTGCCCTAACAAGGACCATGCCAAATATCGACGGACCAAAGCAAAAGAGGAGACTGCTCTTAGCTAGAGTTCTGGCATCGATAATGCTCTACGGCTCCCAAGTATGGGCTTTTGCCATGAAGACGAAGTCATACAGAAGGAAGACGGAAACAGCTTACAGAACCAATGCGTTAAGAGAATGCAGCGACTTCCGAACTACCTCCTACGATACGGCTTGTGTAGTGGTTGGCATGGTACCAATAGACCTTGTGGCTATAGAAGCACAATGGAAATATCGTGCCAGCCAAACAGCGGCACCAACTGCAACGAGTCGAAATGTCACTGAGACAATACCAAGGACAAGTCTGGAAGAATGCCAGGAAAGATGGGATCACTGAGATAAAGGCAAGTGGACACAGAGATTGATCCCCAATACAAACGATTGGATCAATACGAAGCATGGGGATTTGAATTTCTACCTGACCCAGATGATTACTGGCCATTGTTGCTTCAGAGACTACATACAAAGGTTTAGACTAGATGACAACTCTTATTGCCCAACATGCACGGAAGTAGTCGAGGATACGGAACACATCATGTTCCATTGTCGAAGAAACCGTGAAGAATGAAACCTGCTGGTGAATAAACTGGGTGAAGATCTAACCTCAGACAACATCACCAGACAGATGATGATCAGGAAAGATGACTGGGAAGTAGTTAACAACACTGTGGCAACTATTACGAAGGAACAGCGAGGACAGGCGCGAAAATGAAACGCAGTGCAGGAGGCTGGCAACACGAACGAGCCGGGTGCTTAAAGCTAAAGTCCTCATCATGATGCCGCACGGACAAGGGGTAGATGGGGAGGTGGGTATAGTGGGTGGAAATCTCACACTGCCGCTGAGTACGGGCTCAGTTTCGTCTTTAAAAGATTCCCACGTTCCGACATAAACAAAAAAAAAGTGGTCTGGTCTACGTGTACTTAGCAAGGTTTCCGGTGAACAAACTACCACTGTTGATGCTTGTTTTTGATCTGAGAAAAACGACGCAACCTACTTCTTGGAAAACATGACATTTAAGGGAAAGCCCAAGCGTCCGCAGTTGTTGATTGTCGTCCTTGGTGTTCACCCTTCGGAGCTCGTCTACTTCAATTTTCGATAAGACGGTCACGAAACTATGAATTCAAAACTGTGCGTGTAACCTTTAATATCCTCCACACCTAAAAGTAGCTAAGTGCGCATTAAACTTGACTCTTTCCAAAGAAAATTCCACAAAATCATTGAACCACAGGTAACTCGCATAAGAAGTCCTCCTCATCCGCCCCATTGAAGACCTAATTACATGTCAACATCAGTTCACCGGTGCCGCCAGACTAAAAAAAGAAATCCGTATCATTGTAATCAACCTTTTTACACAAAAATGCATCCGGAAATTGATTTCTCACAGACCCACCTATACGAAGGTGTACGTCGTCTGTGTTCAACAGGAAAATTTGCATCTGAAAAGATTTTCATACCCACCTACGGTAGTCACATCCTTCTTGAAGAGGGACATCTTTGCGGAAATAATTTTCTTTCCATCCCCGCCTTCTAAGACCAAGTCTCCCTCTGTTGACCAAGAAGATAAAAAAAAAAAAAAATAAAACCAAATCACTGCGGAAATTATCGATCCTTTCGGAAGTACACACACACATACCATAGATGGAATTTTCCGCATGGCTTCTCAAGGCGTACATCCACCTCCATTAATAATCCCGAACACGTACCATAATCAAGTTACGTGTTCTCGAATTCAATTGGCATTGTAAAAATTAATTAAATCTTCTTAAGCTATCTCTCCCTGCATTGGACCGCAGCAGCGCACTGGAGCGTTGCGATGGACCGATAGCCAGACCCCGATGAGCCTCCCGTTTTGATTGACAATCGAAATGTCGATGGGAAGGATGTCTGCCGGAAGTCAGACCAGGAAACGGCAGAAAAACTATTCAACGTACCGATGGCAGATTGGAAATTTTTGAAGGTGATAAGGATATGAATAGAGATTCTTTTGGGCTGCTAAACCCGACACGGGTCAAGCCGGATGAGAGGGTGCTACAAAAAAAGACGAGCAAAATCTTGATGATTAGACGTGCGCCATAGCCATGGCGAATGTGTTTTGAATTTTTAACACATCGAGGACTTTTTTGTGTTGCTCTGATGCTTTCCAAATTTATAAGGGACCTCCAAAAAAAAGGGCGGGAGGCGATTAAAAGACGGAAACACCGAGAGGTGAATACGGTTCATAAATGTCCCCTTCGGCGGGCGAGCGTGTGTTCTATGCAGACAGATGAATGGAGACATAAATCCTTGTTAAATACTTCGAAGAGTAGGTAGGACTCCTATGCTACATATTTGGATTTGTGCTCAATGCTATACCCAAATGTGTGAGAGAGGATAACTTTGCATCTATCCATCTATTCATGGGATTTTCCCTTTGAAGTCGCGTAGAGTACTTGCCACCCCTTCCTTACGCCGCCGCCGCGCCACGCCGTCAATGAAGATAAAAGAGGAGCATCATCATTTTTCTTGTGTGCTGCGGATTTACGAGTAAATGTACTTTTGGGAGCAGAGCAGTAGCACACACTCACAAGTAAAGAAAAAAACAGGATTCCCACATTTCAGTTCAAAGAACGACCGACGACGACGACGGCAGGAAGGAAGCATTGCGGAATAGGAAAAGTGATTTTTTATCATTTAAAATATCAAATACGAGTATATTGGAAAATGATAAAAGAAGGAGCAAAGGAAAATTGAAGTTTAAATAAACAAGAGAATGTTTGGATGCAGCTAGAGAGAGAGAGAGAGGGGTGAGAGTGATGCAAATCGTCTCCGAATTATTGAACGTAGAAATGTGAACATAGATCCTGGGGGGAGATTTATTCGTACATATGTAGGTGTGATTGATATATTCTATCGCAACAGGGAATATCGACTTTCTCCTGCGTTGTATTCAGACAGAGAATGGCTTTAAAGCTATCGAGTCTAGAATGGGTAGGACTCAGGCTCAAATCTTACTTTTGTTTGATCTGTTACCCATCGACAAGCAAGTGGCAGCTAGTCTAGCCGTTCCTTGGACCAGACCTCTGAAATATCTCCTATGACAGTCCCTTCTTCTTCTTTTTCCTATTTCAGTGAAGTTATGATCCGAAAACAAGGGATCATAACCCTCCCACTTCACTGTATTTCTACTGATCCGCCTGTGATTTTGGCCTATTTGAGATCAGAAAATATCGGCAGGCCTCCCGATTTTAGATCACTCGGTTACTGAGGCCAATGACAGTCTCCTTAGACTAAAAATGCCGAAAGATACTTTCCTAATAGGATTCGCGGATGATGTTGCAGCTGACATTGTTTCTCGAAATACAGAACTCGCGCAGCTGAGTTTGAATCAGGTTATACGACAGGTCAACGGATGGATGGAGCAACGGGGTCTAAGTCTAGCTACGGCAAAAATGGAAAGCATCTTGCTCACTAAGAAAATAATCCCCACCATAATACCGACGACAATGGGAAACAATTTAGACAAAAGGGTCCGCAAAATATCTAGGTGTGACTGTAGATACGAAGCTAACCTTCTGGGACTAAATTAAGCGGACGTCGGACCAACCTGCATCGGTAACTGATTTCCTTAGCAAACTAATGGCGCCAACACGAACGTGCCCAGAGCTAGTAAACGAAAGCTCCTCATAACGGTGACGGAGTCCATTCTTCTATACGGTGTTGAGATTTGGACAAACACGCTTAGCAGTGCAAAGAAGAGGAGCTCTAAGAGTTGTCAGAGCCGGTTGTGCTCATCAAGGATTATTCCCACAGATGTCCTCGCCAAAGAACGGAAAAGAGAAACAGGTAAGGCGCAAGCAACACTGGAGAAGCGAGCTCGAACGCTCCAGACATGGCAACGAATTTGAGAAATGGATCAAAGAGGAAAATGGACAAACATTCTCATATGTGACTTCCGAGTATGGATTGAGCGGAAACACGACGAAGTAAATTACTACCAGACGCAGTTTCTCGCCGGGCACGGCTATTTTTACACTTACCTGTACAAAATGAGAAAAATCAACAGTATAGCATGTGCCTAGAATGATGCAGACCTCGAGGAGAATAACCATACCTTTTTTTATTTTCAAAAATTGAGCGAAGAATGGAGAAACCCTAGAACAAGAGTTTGGCGAAATTACAAAAGAAAACATCGCCTTGAAGCAACGTCACAATGGTCAAGAAAATAATTTGGCCATGCCTCCATTCTGAATAATTCCAAAATCGTTCCCGACTACACCACAAAAAAAATGAAAATATTTGGCGCAACAGCTCTTTAAAGTGCCAGGGCCTAGCTTCTAGCAACCACTCATGTTGTGTGCGTTATATTTTTCACACGAATGGAAGGCACCTACCGTTTAGTGTCAATCCGAACGGCGGTTTGAGAAGCTTTTTCGTGACAAAAAATACTCTCGGATGTTTGTCAGACACTCGCGAGAGGTGGGACCGTGGAAAAAACTTTTTGGTGTTTTCTGGGATTCGAACTTGGAACCTCATGCGTAGTGATCCGACACACTAACCACTTACGCCACGGTGCCCGACACACTAACCACTTATGCCGACTACACCACTTACAAGTCAAATTTCGACATAAACAAAGCAAAGTCCGCGTTCGGGATGTTGTCCAAAATATGGCGAAGCAATGCAATCAGTTTGAGCACCAAAATAAGACTGTTCCGCTCCAACGTTGAATCCGTGCTGCTATATGGTTGCAGCACGTGGAGAGTGACCACTGCTATCACCAGAAAGCTGCAAACGTTCGTTAATAGGTGTCTGCGCAATATCTTAAGGATTTTCTGGCCCAATCGTATCTCTAACGAACACCTTTACGAGAAAACGGGTCAGGAACCAATAGGCACAACTATCCAACGGCGGAAGTGGCAGTGGATTGGTCACACGTTCCGAAAGGGTGACAGCTCCATAGCGAACCATGCTATGCAATGGAACCCTCTAACTCAGGATGGCAGAAGACCTGGCGGTCCGCGGAAAACATGGCGCAGAACAGTCGAGAAGGAGGCACGGCAGTTAGGGAAAAGATGGGGAGAACTCAGACACATTGCCAGAAACCGTACACGATGGCGCGTAGGCGTAGTAGAGGCCCTAGGACCCACAAGGGGATACAGGACATAAGTAAAGTAAGTAAGTAACCATAGTTTCTATGTCATTCTGGAAGGAAGAGGCTTTTCTGTAAGAGAAGTTGATTTGATTCTACACCGACGAATCAACAACTAACGACGGGGTAGCTGAAGGTGTTTTCTCTTACAGGCTTAACCTCAGTCTCTGCTCCCATCTTCCAAGTCACTGTAGCGTGTTCCAGGCGGAAATAATGGCGATTAAGGAAGTCTTATCTTGGCTAAAGAAAAACGTCATACGCGCTTAAGATATCCACATCTTTTCAGACTGCTGCTTGGCAATCAAATCCTTGGAGTCGATCTCTAAAAATTCTTTAGTAGTTCTAGATTGCCGATCGTCTCTCACAGAGATGGCGGACCAGTTCAATATTCACCTGTACTGGGTGCCAAGGGATAAGGATATTCCGGAGAATTTTGAAGCCGATGAACTCGCAACTATACCCATCCTTCCAAATAAGGATTTTTGAGGGGAGCAATTTGGGTGTGGGGGTGGCAAAATCAAGACAGGACTAGGTGGAATTGAGGCGGAACTGAAGATCGTTTCGAAGGGTGGTTCTGCTTTAGTAGAAGTCAAATGTTTTTTCCATATAATTAGCCAAGCACGACATTATGGACAGTGGACGGAAGAGGGGAATGGACCTTAGGTTACGGGGATTGGTGTTAAATAAGACTAATTCAAGAAGCGCGGTGTAATCAATTTGACCAGTAATTAGGTGATGGTGATGGAGGAAGAGTAAGTCGGCAATATCGCGACGAGTTTCGAGAGACTGAAGATTGATGAGTTTTAAGCATTCTGAGTAGGGAAGCAAGTCGTATCTATCAAGCCAAGGGAGACCGCGTAGGGCGAAACGGATAAACCTGCGCTGGATGGCTTCAATACGTCGGATGTGTACAGCATAGTGTGGCGACCAGGCTTGGCTAGTATATTCGAGGATAGGTCTAAGCTGGATCGAAAACGCTCTAAGAATTTGATTTCTCTCAACAGATTGCATATTGACGATACAATAGGTGTAATCACTGCGCACTGTGTATAAGGCAAACCTGCAACAAAGCTTGACGTATATTGAAACAATTTTTGTAGAAGCTGTTAAGACGAAGAAGAGGAAGTGTTATCCAAAGACCCACCAGTTTGTTTTTTTTTTGTCGGGATAGGAAGCGCTCGACTGGAGCACTCAGACGCAACTGGTCCATTGTACTACCAGATAGCAAATCTTGGTTTACCCATTTTATTGGAATTCTCTTGTCTTTCTAAGAAAGCCAAGCAAGGATTTCAGTGATGTGGAGCTTACAGTACCAGCATTCACCACATCAGCACCGAGGATCTGACACCTGATACGAGCAAAGGCCGGACACTCACAGAGGTAATGTTCCACCGTGTCGTCGTCCACAAGCGTCGCAGATTAAACTGTCGCTCAAGCCCAGCGCGTTAAGGTGCTTGGCAAAAGCAAAGTGGCCTGTGAAGACGCCAATAAGTTGTCTACAGTCTTTTCTGCTGAGAGACAGTAAGAATGCCGCTGATTTCTTATAGACGTCCGGGAGCATACGTTAAGCCAACCTGCATCCTAGAGTCATGCCACACACAATTGTGCTCGTGAGAGATCCAATCGTCAATGGAAGCCCTAACCGAGGACGGAAGAAGTCCCAACGCGGGTTCGCGACCTGAGAAATCCTTCTCTAAGCCTTGTCTAGCAATCTCATCAGAGATCTCGTTCTCCAAGATCCCAGTGTGACCTGAGACCCAGATAAGAGACAGAGAATTCAGCCCGAGTTCAAAGAGTTTTTGATTTCACGAACTATTTTGGAAGTGGTTAAAGGGTTCAGCAAGGCCTTAAGCGCAGCCTGACTGTCACTACAGATAGCATTGTGACAACTCCTAGATGGAGACGAGTTAGAACTCTTAACGGATACACACTTCCTCGGGTGCAACGAACCGGAACAGAATGAATCCATTCAATCTGTTTCAAACTCCTTTTCCGATGATGAAGAAATTAAAGACGTTATTGCAGAGCAAAAGATCAAGTATTCTTTGCTGACGATGGAGCCATCATAAATGAGGATCCTACGTCCTTGCAATGAGCACCTGATATGTTGGTGGACGTTTTGGATGGAAATTGGTACCGCATTAGTTCAAAAAAGACCGAGTGCTTGTGCTGTCCGTTCTCTGATCCACTCAGGCTTGTTCCAGACATTTATTTGAATAGAAAAGTGCTTTCAAAATAGCTGGGATCTATGATCAATAGCGGCGTGTCGGACCACTACGCGTCAGTTTCCAAGTTTGAATCCCAGAAAACACCAAAAAGTTTTTTCACGGTCTCACCTCTCGCGAACGTCTGACAAACATCCGAGAGTATTGTTGTCTCGAGAAAGCTTTTCAAAATAAATTGCCCTTCGGAGGCGGCACTAAACTGTAGGTCGCTTGCATTCGTGTGATAAATATAACGCACTCATCATGAGTGGTTGCGAGAAGCTAGGCCCTGGCACATAAAGAGCTGTTGCGCCATATTTTTTATTTTATTTTATATGATCAATAGCGAAGCAACCTGTGAGGACGAAATCAATCATCACGTAAATGTAGGGTAGATGAAGTGGTGGAAAAACTCTGCTATTTTCAGTGACCGAAAAATGCTCCTTAAGTTGAAAGGAAGGCTCTACACTGCAGTTGTGCATCCAGCGCACACATACGGTTCACAATGTTGGACAATGTACAAAACGTTTGAGGGTAAATTATCTTCAGCTGAGATGATGATGCTTCGCATGACGGCAGGAGTAACTAAGCTTGATGGAATAAGAATTTCGAAGATCCGTGGAAGCCTTCATGTCAAAGAAACCATCTTACGAAAAATAGAGCGCGACCGGTGCAGCTGTTATTGCTACGTTCAAAGAAGAGATCACTTAAGCCCTGTAAAGGCAATATCAATTAGCGTTCCAAAGACATCATGAGGCAGGAGAGGCAGGCCTATAAACGCCTGGATCACACAAATGCAACGACAGCAGAATTTGATTGGCCTCAGCAACCAGGTGATCCGAAATCGGGAGGGCTGTCGATATTTTCTGAGGTCAAATAGGTGAACCCCACAGGCGGATCAGTAGAAATGCGGTGAAGTGGGAGGGTTATGACTCCTTGTTTTCGGATCTTAACCGCGCCGAAATGGAAAGAAGAAGATTGCAGAGCAAAAGATGCAGTGCAATGCTTCAACTTGGTCTAAACAGAATCTCAGCCTGGTGTATGGACATTTTTGAAGCCATATTAAGCTTGGATACCTGCAGGAGGACCTACCCACTTAACAGCAAAAGATTTTAGGCCAATAAATCATTCCTCACTTCTTTTGAAAACAATAGAAAGAGTAACTGTTCTATATGTGAAGAACTTACTCGACGAGCACACCTTTGTAGCACTCAACAGCTTACCTTAATGGGAATACAGTAGACTACACGAAGTTGCCCCAGGCAACTTCAACTACGCCGTCAACCAAACTACCAAGCTAACGACCATCACAAAAGTGCAAAAGACTAGAGTGCATTGGTCGTACCAGTGCAATGAGAACGATACCTACAGCAGAACTCGAGGCCATTCTCAACCTGCTTCCACTAGATATCTTTATGCAAGCATCAGCAGCTATTAGTACCTTAAAATTAAGCCAGACAGATAGCTGGAGATCAAGTGCGATGGGTCATACTATGATAC
This sequence comes from Brachypalpus laphriformis, assembly GCA_945910035.1. Classification (NCBI taxonomy): domain Eukaryota; kingdom Metazoa; phylum Arthropoda; class Insecta; order Diptera; family Syrphidae; genus Brachypalpus; species Brachypalpus laphriformis. The sequence goes on from OX246756.1 coordinate 175,578,343, forward strand.
GATACGATGATTGGGGTCCAAGTGCACTGCAATCTGTAAGATCTATTGTGCTGGATACTATGATTCTACAGAGATATCTATACGATGTATTCAGTACCGACTACACATTTAGACATTTAGACCACATTTAGACTTCACGCGGCCATTTCTACGCACCTAATCGAGCAAGGAAGAATGGAAAAGCGGTAGAACATCTAACGAACATTTCTAGCTGTATACACCGATGGATCCACAATGGAAATGGCACATGCATCTTCTCTGAATCTCCGTATCAGTTTGGCTTCCGAAGTACAGCATCGTTTTCAGGTAGATGTCCAAGCAGTGACAATAACAGCCCGTGATACTGCAATGGGTTCAATACCACGGGAGGAAATCACATTTTTCATCGACAGCCAGGCAACAATAAAAGCAATATCTGCTACAGAAATAAAATCGAAGAAGGAGAGCTCGAGATTCTTGGAACACAGCACAAGGTAAAGCTCTGCTGGGTCCCTGGACATGAGGGCATACAAGGGAACGAGAAACCGACGAACTGGCAAGAGGAGACTTCACACTAAGCTCGGATCATTCCGACCCCTTAATGAACATCCCGCTTTGCACATTTAAGCTCGAAACAAGAAACAAGGCTTTAATGGAGACGAACAATAGGTGGACCCCTCTAGGAACTTGTATCACCACGAGGAGGTTATGGCCTATTTTCGACAAAGCAAGAACCAATAGACGTTCGCAGAGGGAAAGAACATCCCTCTCTTAGGGATGTTCTATCCAATTCTAGTTGAGATCTTGGCGGTCACTAATGACCATTTCAAATTTCCTGGGGAACCAAAATCTCTTGAGCATCGTATCTGGAATCTTGAAGATTGGGTTATTTTGGACGTTTTCAGGAAAGCTCAGATGACCTCGTCGGGTTTCAGTTCTCGTATCTGAGGCAGCTTAAGAGCACTTAGCGTAGCCATTGTACCTAATGCTGCTGTCGAGGATGTTTTCATTGCCCCGGTAATGCCAACAGAGGCTAATTGGTGCAATCGATTTAACAGTTCCTTAGCTTTGATCTGTTGTGTCTTAAGCGACCATACCAAAGAGGCGTAGGTGATCATTGGTCGGATGATTGTGTTGTACATCCAGTAGAACACCTTGGGTTTCAGACCCACTTTTTACCGTAGAGGCGTCGCACATGAACATTGCCCTAGTCACCTTGTTGACAACATTGTATAAGTGAGAGCTCCAGTTGGGCTCTTATCCCGGACTATTCGAAGATATTTTGTTTCCATTGCAGAGTTGATGGGGTCATTTTCCAGTGAGATTTGCTTCAGATCGAGCTCCCTCTTCTTAGAAGAGTGCACAAGGACAGTTTCCAGGGTTAATGGTTAAGCCGTTGGTTCTATACCATTTTCAGATCAAATTGCATCATTTGCACTTCCCTCATACCATACCATATCATACCAAACACTGTAGTGGGTACCCATTTCTAAAAAGTCTGTTTTGTGTTTTAAGGATCTATTAATTCACGCCACCACACCATTCCGTAAAGTCTCCTTCGAAGTACAACAAAATATCTATCGCCGCCTTTGCAATTAATTTCCCCACTTGTACAGCAATTTTAATCAAGACCAACATACGCCTGATGACAACAATTACAACCGTCTGCAACCCTCCACCCAGACTAGTAAAACACCGCTCATTTCCGGTGTCGTCCTTGTGCCAGCGTTTGTCTTATTCGCACGGCAATAAATAAACCAAACACCGAGCCCATGCATCGTCCCGGTAAAGAAATCATTTACCAAAAGGATAATAATGTTCGCTTTATTAAGTTTACGCGAGATGCGACATATTACTTCACCTACCGTACCGCCGATAGAGAGCGTGAAATAGTCCTTCGCCCGCATCCACTTAGAGGGGGTTTGAGGCTACACCAAATGAAATAATTTCCATTGTTAAATGATAACAGTAAATCAAGTGGCAGAGCGTGGAACGCGTTAAGCAGCAAAAAGCTGCCAAACACAGCAAAACAACAACCATCTCTGAGGCAATTGTGGCGGAATTGCCTTACGATGAACCTCCAACGGAACGGGTGTGTCCTGGAACAATGCAATGTTGTTTGTTTCTGGTTTGATCGGAGGGAGTTGTGTGCTCCTCCTTGGAAATTTCCTAACAAAATTAATGTGTTAATATTTCGGTTGCGATTATACGAATGCGGTAACGGAGGAAGGGGCACCGTGTACGCAATGTTTAGAAAACATTACGAAGTTATATCGCTGGATGCCACCTAATAACAAGGACAATGTCGTCGACGACGACGACAACGACGAATTGGTCGGATTATCTATGGTATTTGACATTGGGTAGGAACAACGGTTGAGAGATTTAAAGTGGGATTAGTGAGGGTTATACAGTGGCGAAAGGAAGTAGTATCATTGGCTGGAGGGTTTTTAGGAAGCCGTCCCTATCAGACCATATTTGGACACTCTTAACAATACAGCTTAGTGCATTAAGGTATTTAGAAATCCGCATAGGACAAACTGGACAAGATTCAATAGCAAAGTAAGGAGGTCGGTCGGACATTGTCCTGCGCAAGAGCACTCAAGAAAGGGATCAGGTTCTCAAGGCAGACCTCCTGGAGAACTCTTCGTGGATCTATCGAATCAACGACTGAGCGTCCTAGGCAAGAGTACTCAAGAAAGAGATCAGGTTCTCAAAAAGGACCTCCTGGAGGAATCTTGTGGATTTATCGAATAATCGACTTAGGCGTCCCGTCTTAGGAAAGTCCAAGGCAAGAGTACTCAAGAAAGAGATCAGATTCTCAAAGATGGAAGAATCTTTGTGGATCTATCGAATCAATGACTGAGCGTCTTAGGAAAGTCGTAGGCAAGAGTACTCAAGAAAGGGATCATGTTCCCAAGGCAAACCTCCTGGAGGAATCTTGTGGATTTATCGGATCAACGACTTAGGCGTCCCGTCTTGGGAAAGTCCTAGGCAAGAGTACTCAAGAAAGAGATCAGGTTCTCAAGGCAGACCTCCTGGAGGAATCTTTGTGGATTTATCGAATCAACAACTGAGGCGTCCCGTCTTAGGAAAGTCCTAGGCAAGAGTACTCAAGAAAGAGATAAGGTTCTCAAGGCTGGAGGAATCTTTGTGGATCTATCGAATCAATGACTGAGCGTCTTAGGAAAGTCCTAGGCAAGAGTACTCAAGAAAGAGATCAGGTTCTCAAGGCAGACCTCCTGGAGGGGGGAGAATACCTGAGATGCTGGATATTTAAATGAGTACCAATTCCTCTGGCTACATTGCTGTCTGTGGAGATGGTTCATCCATTCGAGAAACGTTCGCATGAGCAATTAAATCTTTTGCTCCATTCAAGACACCAGGAGTGAATAACAGTCGTTCTGTGATGTTGCGAGTGTCTGTGAAATCTATCGTTCGGTGGCTCAAACCAACCTTCACAGGCTGTCCTAAGCCAGGTTTTGTTCCAAAGAAATGGAAGGGGGTGCGTGAGCTAGCTAGCTAGCTAGCCACAACACCCCAAACGACTATGGGATGGACCAATCAGTCTATCATATTTTCTACTTAAAAATTTTGAACGACTAATAGACATACATGTCAGGGGTGTCATCGGCGATCATTTTCTATCCCGATCACAATATTCGTATATAAAAGGTAGATCGGTAGATACAGCTCTCCATAGAGTAGTATCGAGCATAGAGAGCATAGAGCCTTCAACAATGTAAGTGCCGATGGGATCTTAAACAGATTGCTCAGAGCTCGATTGTATACCGGCCTCTGCAATTGGATGGGCATGACACTCAAGCTAAGGGTGATAAAGTCAACATTAGGAGGTATTAGTGCAGAAGTTAAGTCTGCAGAGGGACACCGCAAGGTGGTGTACTATCACTAATCATTTCCCTTATTCCGCTGAATAGGAGATTCACTCTCCTGACAGAAATTACTGGGAAAACGAACACTTGGCTATTAAGAAGAAGTTGGCCTTCACGCTGACGGTTATAAAATGAATATCAGTGATGAGCTGGGGCTTACTACACTAGGGGTCAATAATTCCTTCAGAATTAACGACGAATGCAGCGTCTTTCAAGCTAAAATCACACCCATCCCCGGGCTGCAAAAATCATCACCAAAGGTGTCATCGTGGGTAACACAAACCAACAAGTTGACCCCATGTAGAGTACCAGGGCTGTGGGCATACCCTGTAAGGAAAAAGTGGACGAACTCGCTAGAATGGAGTCGGCGGCGTTGAACATCTCGTAGGTCCTCCCCTGCGTGAAGGTTCCTATTAGCTCTATAAATGAACTCGTCGAACTTAATAGGAGATGGATCCATTTGGATACGTGCGTCATTGCCAAAATGCTGTGACGGGCTTACGATTTGAGGAGAACAAGTTTTCTGGTTAGGATTAGTCGTAACAGTATGCAGGTCATTTCTGGCATAATCACGGTCCACTATGCTATTGCGATTTATGCAGCACATATGCAGAAGTTGCAGGGATGAGGAAGAAATTGAATCTGTTCGACACCTGCTGTGTGAATGCCCTGCTTTCACCGACAGAAGAATGAGGACTCTCGGTAGTTACTTCTTCAATTAGTGGAGGACCTATGCCATATTAAATTAAAAAACCTCCTCAGATTCTCATATCCCTATCTAGGTGGTTCTAAACCAGTGATTCCCATATATCCATATGGATATATCGTATCCTTATCTAGATGGGTGCAAATTCAGCCGTTTTTCTTTGCAGGTTTCCAATGTAAAAATAAAATGGGCACGGTGGACCGTTGCTGGTCTGATTGAGCAGTGACTTGCCTAACCTAAGCGGCAAACCTTGGTAGTTCCAGGTCCTGCTTCAGCCTCAGCAAACAGTAGTAGATTCTGACTGAGTTCTCATAGCAATATTATTCGATTCCTTGAATGTTCCATATATGGGACAATGCTTACAGAAGCGATATATGAATTGATTTCGAAGACAAAACATATTCTTACAGGTTGAGGACATTTCTATTTTGTATGCTTGAAAGTGTGATACTCTTCGGTTGTATCTTTTGATGTCGCCTATCAGGAATCTATCACAGACCAAGAGGCAGACAGCGCGTTATAATATTATTTATTTTACAATTGAAAACCTTAAAATGGTTCACAGTGAACTATACTTTTCTACTCCAGTGTACCTTACGTTGGCGCAGCACTAATGGCACATTCACCACTGTTTTCAGCTCATTTCATTTTGAATACAATGCAATATTAGTCGGTTTCTTACAACCCCTCCGTAACCGCAGCCTATGAAACAGCACACTACCGTCGCACTCTTAGCTTTCTCCTGCTCATCGCAAGCAAAAGCCACGAAACGCCCTTGCCATGATCCCCACATGAAAGTGAAAAACTTATTTTTGTTGCAAGTAATTAAACGAAATAATGAATAGCACGCTATTTACGTATATACTCGTATACGAGAATCCTCCACTACTGCCCTGCTATGCGTATACATTGATTGTGTCAGGATGGCAGAATAAATGTTTTCAAATCCTCACAACTACGCCCAGCTTCTACCACCACCAACGGCCGCCGCATTGTGTCCTCAAGACAAGATAACTGCTTTCTAAAAATTTCCATTCCAAAAGAGCACAGTCGAAAACTACCCACCACCATAGGTATACAGTATCTCAGTATCTACAACAACGAAGCTCCCGAAAGTTGGTAATTAAATTGTACCGAACGGTGTTAATAGTTTACAATGGCTTTGCCAAACGAAGGAGAGGGTTGTTAGCCTGTTACTAGAAAATTTAATTATACATGGAACAGGAGTTGCAAGGACCCACCGCCATCCCATCGCGCGATTAGACGTCTCAATTCCAATTTGTAACGGCAGACTAACGTGCCAAGGAATATTTATCTGAGCTTCTTCTTGTGCTGCCACGCCAGACTGCCTATGACGCTGATTTACGCTGATGTGCGACAGTGACACTATCAAAGGGTGGGTGGGTTGAAAAAAAAAAATGGAAACACTTTAAACAGGGTTGCGACGTTGTCATCATTGTAGTCTCTCCACAGGTTTCACATGGCTGCTAGGTGCACCTTTCGTCTGACAAAATAAATATCTCTCCCCCCTGTCTGACTTCGATGAAGTGGAACGTATGCAATTTTTCCAAGCCTGATGGGTATAGAATGGGCGGGTGGTTTTAGAATAATGATGGCTAAAAGCGTACCCGCAATGGTGGTGTCTTTCACTCTTTTTTTCTCAACATCATTGAGGTGATAGGACGATGTACGTTCATTAGGACCGGTGAAGTACCGGAAAGTTAGCCATCCATTCAGTGGAAATAGGCAGACACACACGGTAGTTGCGCCATCAACTGTGTCGAATAGGAAGGACACAGTATAAAAAAGAAAGGAGAGCACGAAAGGTAGAAAAAAAAGGGAAATTTGGTTACCATTACCTGGAATTGCATGTCTCTACAGAATTTTAAGGGTATTTGTTGATCAGAATGGAGCATCTATCCAATGAAGTGGTGGAGATACTTCTTGGTTTTACCTATTTATGAGTAGGTTCTGTTTTCTTTTTAGAAATATCTTTCCAACGCAGAAAATCAGTTGATGAGTTGCCAGTTGATGAGAAGCCAAAACTGGTATCGATTCTGGAACTTTTAGTTTGAAGTCAATAGATCTGTTTAAGATGGGAATAACTTGCGACTTAGCTGGGATTAGGACCGACCCAACTACGAGTACCAGTGACCAATTATACATCTAGACACGTCTTCATTTAACAAAGAACAAAGTTAATAAAGTAACAATTTGAGCTACTCATAGCGTGGGCTTAATAGAGATGAACATCATCCGATTATAAGCGGGTTGAGGAATGCTTGCATATAGAAGACAACCTCCTTACTTACTCATGTCCTGTATCCTCTTGTGGATCCTAGAGTCTCTACTATGCCTACGCCCCATCGAGTACTGCGTCTGGAAATGTACCTCTGCTTTCCCCAACTCTTCCCTAACTGCCGTGCCTCATTATCGACTGGTCTGCGCTACGTTCGCCTCGAATCGCCAGGTATTCTGCCATCCAAAGTTAAAGGGTCCCATTGCATAGCATGGTTAGCTACGGAACTCTCACTCTTTCGAAACATGTGACAAATCAACGGCGGCTTCCGTCGTTGGATAGTTCTGTTTATTAGTTCCTGACCCGTTCTCTGGTAAAGGTACCCGTGAGAGATACGGACCAAAAAAATCTTTAAAATGTTGCGCAGGAACCTGTTAACGAACATTTGCAGCTTTTGATACTAATGGTCGCTTTCCACGTGCTGCAACCATATAACAGCACGGATTCAGCGTTGGAGTGGAACAGTATTTGCTTGGTGTTCAAACTGATTGCTTTGCTTCGCCATATTTTAGACAACATCCAAAACGCAGATTTTGCTTTGTTGATCCTGTTGGCTATATCCAGTTCGGTTCCACCATCGGTCGAGACAATACTCCCAAGATACGGGAAATCCTCTACTCTCTCTACCGGTTGTTCAGCAATGTATAGCTGGCCGGATGAGTTTGTTCCAAGGCTGATCATTTTTGTTTTTGCCGACGACGCCTGCCCTCCTGATGTCATTTAGCGAAGATTAACCTCCGCTTGATATACGCTGCAATAATCAAAGTGGTCTAGAAGACTGGCTTCTGTAAAGTGGCACCGAGAAAACCCCGGTTCTCAAATCATCATCTGTCTTAGATCCATCAGTATATATGTATTTCCAAGTATTTTCAGCCCAAATCTATAAGCCCTGTCTACGAATACTTGCGCGAACGAAGGTGCGACAACAGGACCGTCTACAGAATTACCAAAGAGCTGACAGGTGGTCGCAGCTCCAGCCATTTCGGATGAGGACCAGCTCAAGAGATGGATAGAGCAGTTTGCTATGGTTTTGAACCGTGACCACTACTGTCACCAGAAAGCTGCAAACTTCCGTTAAAAGGTACTCGTACCTGCGCAATATCTTAAGGATTTTCTGGCCCAATCGTATCTCTAACGAACACCTTTACGAGAGAATGGGTCAGGAACCAATAGGCACATCCATCCAACGACGGAAGTGGCAGTGGATTGGTCACACGTTCCGAAAGCGTGATAGTTCCATAGCGAACCGTGCTATGCAATGGAACCCTTTAACTCAGGATGGCAGAAGACCTGGCGGTCCGAAGAAAAAATGTTGCAGAACAGTTAAGAAGGAGGCGCCAGCAGTTGGGGAAAAGTTGGGGAGAACTCAGACACATTGCCAGAAACCGTACACGATGGCGCGTAGGAGTGGTAGAGGCCCACAGGGGTATACAGGACAAAAGTCTACGAATAGGGTTGGGTAGTCCGTGATTTCTATTCCAGTATTGCTAAAGCTTAAGATTTTGCCTTACGTGATCTTTCCTCGGTACCGCTTGTAAAATTCTGCTAATTGAAGGTGGTTGGCCATCTAAAATCAGGAAAATGTATCATCTCGACAAGGACAGCATCTGGGGCGATATTTCTGCTTTGGAGTTCTTTCATTTGTGCCTTAAGTTTGGACAGTTTGCCGGCTGCTTTATGCTTTGCATGCTTCGTTTGTTGTTTTAGATTTTCAACTTGTAATTGTAAGCAGCTGGCATTCTCTGAACAAACTTTCAAAGAAGAAACCATATCTTGCCTTCTCCAAGGCTTTTAGCCGACTCATGATCGACTCTCCTTGTGCCTTATTTTGCTTAGCAATACAAGCGTTGTTGTTGGACGTCATTAAGCCGGATATTGGTGACAAAGCTCGCATTAAGGTTCTACGGTTATGTAAGGAAGATATATTTTTTGAAGGAACACCTCTATTCCAGTGCTGCCCTACACTATTTATTCTCGATTACTGACAGTAAAATGCAGTACTCTAGACCTGTCGCATTCAGCCTGAATACCTGATAGGATATGCATATCCATAAAGTCAAAAGTCTGTGATAGATAGTGTAGAGTGAAAGCTGCTTGTGTCAGCAATCTAAAAAAAAAACGACTGACAGCGCAAACAAACTTTACTTCGATGGAAACTGGAGGAGGAATTTCAGCAGACTTGTGTATGCAACAGGCCGCAATTCCAAAGGGATTATTCTGGCTGAAGAGTAGACTATGCACTATGAAATGTAAAAACCGCAAAAATCTAATGCGTGGCACCTACCATCAAGTAAGAATCCAAGTTAAGTTTACACTGATAAAGTCAAAGTGGGTGTCCATCAAGGCTCAGATCTGAGGCTGTTCAATCTTGTGCTGGACCTTCTGACGCGACGTAGACGCTTCTGTACGCTGATGACATAACTCTCTTTGCAGATGACACTGCGAGAAATATCCATATAGGTGAATGCCCTTCAGCCTATGGCCTTAGGATAAGCCGCACCAAATCCAAATGGTTGGATTCTGTTTTATCGAAGACGTTGGCAGCCCGGTACAGCTAAAAAAATGTGACCTACTCATTAAAGAATCAGACGACTTTAAGTACCTTGGCTCACCTGTCAGTGGGGTTGGGTCAATTGAGAGGGTAGTTACCCATAGAATCCAGTGTGGTTTTCAAAGTTGACGGGGTACATCAGGCGGCAGCAGCATAACAAGTTAAAGGGCAAAGTATTTATGAAAGACAGTCATAAGGCCTGGAGTGATGAACTTGCTAGGCAACACCGCAGAAACTTTAACAAAAACTAAATGTTGTTGAAATGGGCATGCTTAGGTGGGCCAGTGGAGTAACGATGCTTGATAAAATCGGGAAGAAGCAAATCAGAGGCAGTAGCAAAGTCACATCGATCTGTGTACAGCTCCAAGAACACCGCCTTAACTGGTGCGGTCATGTTATACGGAGACCAGAAGAGAACGCGGTAAGACAAGCCCTCGATTTGGCAGAGATAAGAAGAGGACCAGGTAGACCACCCAAAACCACCCAAAAAAAAGATAATAAAAATGATCATACAACCCAGGGCAGGCGAACCCCACAGGCGGATCAGTAGAAATGCGGTGAAGTGGGAGGGTTGTGATCCCTTGTTTTCGGATCATAACCTCGCTGATAAAAGGAAGAAGGAGATACAACTCAGGACAGAACAGCCTGCTGAAATCGTACAAGGAGAGCCGAACTTATATTAGGTTATTTTCTAGGCTTACCGAGGGGTCATCTATCTGATGGCATGTCTTGGAAGCCAGTCTGGGTCAAAAGCACTACGTGGCCAAACTATTGCAGTAGAAATAGTTCCGTTCGGAGTAGTAGCTGCTCAACACTGAGCGCCTCGCGTACTCTGATGTTGCACACTCGATCTCTACGAGTTATTCCAGCAACACTGCGATGGAACCTATTCTTTCGGTCACTACCGAAATTTCTGTTTAGTAAAGAATGAAATCTTGTCGGACAATTTGGAAGGGAAATAAGTTATGTTCAGTGGCAGGAACGGTCATGGCCACCTACTCACCTTTCCACTCATTCTTTGAACTTCAGAATCAATCATTTAGAATCGCTTTCCAATGCTGAGACATCACGTATAGGTGAACTGAAACCCACAAGCCTTGATATATAGCCCTCTCATATCTCAAAACAAGAGCTCGCTAACGTACGTCCTTGCGCTGTACACACCAGGCTGCGAAAAAAATCACAGCCACGGGACGGTCTTCTTTTTTTATGTTTTAAGTTCTTTTTACGCTCATTTTGTACATTCTCCCGTTTCTCTTACCAAAATCAAACCAGGCTACGTACATAATCGTACATTCAGGTCGAAATTGGTTATCCACCGATGCGGCTGGCGTAGGAAGGTAGCACATGCAAAAGACCATCGAAAACCATCGATTTTGTCGTGGATTCCAGCATCGGAAAAAAAATCCCACTTCCACCTTCTTTTTCCTACAAAAGGCGTAAAAATTGGCCATTCATGATGATGCCCAGGGGAGTATGGGTAAAAATAACGGTCCAGGGCTTAGGCCACACACAAGGGATACATTCAAACTTGATATAGAGGTGACGGGCGACTGTAACAAAAAATAAGTGTTCAAGAGAACCGAAGGAAGGAAGTGGAATCTGAATCTGAAGGAGGCGAAGGTAAATTTCGAAATTAAGTATCTAAAGGACGAGAAGTGTAAACAAGAACTTCTCAACCATGCGAGTCGATAAGCCCTGCAAAGGATAGTTCTACTACCAATGAACTATAACCATCTTGATGGGAAGTTATAGAAGCCAATTTCATTAAAAGCAAATCCCCCTCAATTTTCCCGCTGACATGTTCATTTTTCCCGGCGGCCGGCGGAGGAAAGCAACCTGAAATCCTTTTCTAGCTCAGCAACTAATTTCAAATCCAATTCATACAATAATTGCTTTGGAGCACTTACCACAGGTGCACATGAGGCCCCTTTATGATCCGCAGCAGCACACATGCACCAGCAGTGCTTCGAGGATAATTGCTCCTTCAGCATTCGCAGGACTACTGCAGTGTAATTGGATTTCGCAATCTATGGCGGACATAACACGTTTTTCTCGTTTCATAACTTTTCATAATTCCAATACTCTCTCTTGGAGTGAAACAATTGACGCGGCGGTCGAGAAGGTTCTGTCAAATCGCATCGCAGATCTTCGAAGAACATTTTCTTAATTTAATATCCTTGTACACGAATTGAATTACAGTTCTTGACTGAGGGCAGGGCAAAGGCGGGAGAAAATAAAAAATCAAACAGCCACTTATGTCCTTCGCATTCAAAATTGAATTTCTGCCCCTGCTGGCGTTTTATTTAAATATATTCCACAGAAGGATATATATATATTTTTTTTTTGATCCTAGTACATCCTGAATGCATATTTAACAAGTACAGGAAATATACTCTCGAACATACACTCTCTGTGTGCAATATTTTCACTCAAAAACGAGGTCCTTGTTAATTTCATAGTTGAATGGATACTTTTTTTGTGCGCTCCTGCTGCTTCTCTATATGTGTGTGTGTGTGTGTGTGTGTGTTTGGGTGAATTTTCATGTTGAAAACTTATGAACTGTTCATCCGAATGCAGCAGCAAAGGGATCTTCATATATTCTTGGCCACCTTTATGTTGGTCTAATATTCCTTTTTGGGTTTTCGGGGACTGGGCATGGGTAGGAATTTTTGTTGGCTACACTCCAGGAGTTTTACCAACTTACTGTGTGTGTGTGTGTGTACTTTCGAATCCATTCAATTCAAATTTGCCAAACTCCTGTTCCTGGCCACTTCAGTTTTGGAAAATTCCGAGAATGAATAGGTTGTCCTTTTTGTTGGAAAAGAGAGAGAAAACATCCTTGAATCAATTGAACCGAGGCGGGTTGAAATGTGTGTTTTTTGTTGGCGCAATATCGCAATTGAAGTATTACTTTTGGTGGAACAACATTTTAATATCATTCTTGGATGTTGCGAATTTCTGTGTGCTTTCCTCGGTGGGAGGAGGGTGACAGTTTGAATGAAGTTCGGTGTCCATCGTTCTGTCCATTGATGGCAATAGGATTGGCTTTTTGTGGAATGTCAGCCTGGGTTAACAAGGCAACTTTGAGACCGAAGGCTGGTGGCAGCAATTTACGTTTTCAGAATATTTGCTGGCTTTATATGGGGGAAGCCTTTCGGTAAGAATGAGGTTCTAACAGTGGTGGGAAATAGAATTCATCCGCGATGTGAATTTTCAATTCAGTTTTAGCCCTCGCAAGTAGTTCATATTATATTTTTGAAGTGTAGACTTGAGTACATACTTGAACGATGTATGTAACTTGTAAATATTAGTAAAAATGCTACAGATTCTCACATACCCTATTTCAGCTTATTCACAAAATCCGTCAATAAATAAACGTTACGGCAGAAATAAGGCATCGGAACTGTCAAAATCTGTCAATAAAAATTGCTGGCAAGATAAATTAACCCAAAAAGGCATGGCTGCCATTTGTAGCCGCCATTTTGAATTTTCATGAAACTTATTTCAAGGTATTTGTAAGTAAATGCACATCGTCAAAATCCGCCAATAAATAGAGAAGTCACGACGAAAACAAATTACTGCCACAATTATTATTTGACAGCGACCTATGCCCAGCATTGCAGCTTAGGTGCGCGCATAGGGCCGGCACGGCACTGAGCTTAAGGCCATGCTCAATTCTTTAACCACTTCCAAAATAATTCGTTAATGTACAAAAAAAAGCCCTCTGAATTCGGTCGCAAAGATGAGTACTCTGATTCATGTCACACTGGCATCATAGTAAATGAGATTTCGATGAGATTGCTAGACAAGGCTCAGAGGAAGAGCTCTGAGGACCTGAACTTGCATGGGTCTTCCTGAGTCCTCTGTTATGGCTTCTATTTATATTTTCATTTTTTTAACAAACACTATTATGTGTGACATTACTCTACAGGATACATTTTGATCAAACGTATGTTCCCCGGCGTCTATAAGAAGCCCGCGGCATTCTTGTTGTCTTTGAGTCAACCAACTTATCGGCGTCCTTTCAGGTCACTTCGCTTTCCCTAAACATTTCAATATGCTAGGCTTATAGTAAAATACCAAAAGTGATAGTGCGATAATTCCTAATTGAGTGGCACAATAAAAATATCATGTGTTCCATAAATGTAAGATGTTTAGCGATTTGAGATCAAAAGTGGCGTGCGACAGGGCTGCATGCTTTCACCATTACTGTTTCTGGTCGTCATCAGTGATGTTCTTCGAGCAGCCTTAATGCCAAATAACAGCGACATACGGTGAACAATGACATCTCATCGCGCCTAGATTACGCTGGCGACATTGGCTTGGGTTAAGTTAGGTTAGGTTAAAGGGGTTAGCTGCAACGAATGGGTGCAGCCTGCACTCGGATCTCAAATGGATCCATTATGCTCCCCGAGTTTGAGTAGACGTAGAGTTTCCTGGTTGACGTACTGAAAAGAGAGGAAAAACGAAATGGCTAGAGTTCTGTGTTAATGGAACGGTCTCCTCTGAACCACCCTGAAGAAATTATGAATTTCATGATGGCGGTTAGTTGCTTTTCAGACAGGTCGCCCAAATGGTTGAAGAAAAAGTCTCCAAGGGCCGTCTTCCTAGTATTGCAGAAACTAGGGCATTTGCAAAGGAAGTGTTCTGTGTCCTCCTCTACATCTGTGTTGCCACATCCTCTGCAGAATTCATCTGTTTAGCCGCATTCTCTTCCGGTGGACTGCCAATAGGTTATGACCGATAATGATTTCTATGAGAAGCGCCAAGTTTTGTCTATTTTGAGTGAGGATGAGCTTGGTTTTCATCTTGTCATGTTTTGTCCAGTTGCTTCTGGAGACTCGGCATGATGGGAGTGCTCTCCATCTTTCTTCTGCTTGTCGTTTGAAGTCAAGTGCTATGTTTGATTTAACAAGTTTTAGGAGGAAGGCGAACCCCACAGGCGGATCAGTAGAAATGCGGTGAAGTAGAAGGGTTGTGATCCCTTGTTTTCGGATCATAGCCTCGCTGATAAAAGAAAGAAGAAGAAGAAGAAGAAGAAGAAGAGGAAGAAGAAGAAGAAGAAGAAGAAGAAGAAGAAGAAGAAGAAGAAGAAGAAGAAGAAGAAGAAGAAGAAGAAGAAGAAGAAGAAGAAGAAGAAGAAGAAGAAGAAGAAGAAGAAGAAGAAGAAGAAGAAGAAGAAGAAGAAGAAGAAGAAGAAGAAGAAGAAAAAGTTTTAGGGGAGGAAAGACTGAGTTGTGGACCATTGATAGGTCTTGCCATCTCGTTCATTGGAATTCCTTTGTGTCCTGCGCCCCACCAGTTACATTGTGGCTATGGATGAGCAGTATAAGCTCCTCGCGGCAGCGTTTTATTAACTTTGATTTTATTACCGCGGATGAGATGGCTTTTATAGCAGCTTGACTATCTACGTAAATATCAATCTCTTTCCTAGTAACAAGTTTCGTGGATAGTTCTCGTGCCACCTCTCCTATCGCTAGGACTTCTGCCTGGAACACATAACCGTGGTTCAGAAGCCTTAGTGATATTGCAATATCAGGCTCCGCTGAGTAGATACCCAAACCCTTTCCTTTGCTTGTTTTGGACCCGTCAGAGAAGACTGAACTTGCTTGCTTTCACACAGAATACTGGATCTACATAAATGGTCCCCAGTCTGGAAACTAAGGCAAAAAAAGTGAGGCTGACGATCAATACGGCCAAAATAAAAGCTCCCGGCCTTCAGATACAACCATTCAATTAACCATTGCTGAACAGCACGTCGGGAAAGTTGACCACTTCCTTTACCAAGGAAGTACTATCTTGGCCAATGGTAGCAGCGAACTTGATTTGGAAAATAGAATCAGCAAAGCGAAGGCTGCATTCGGGATGCTATCTAATATCAGGAGAAGCAATGTTTACAGCGCTGAAACCAATCTGCGACTGTTTCGCTCAAATGTTAAGTCAGTATTACTGTGTGGGAGTAGTACCTGGAAGATGTGCTCCACTGTCATTCGTAACCTGCAGGCTTTCGTCAATAGATGTCTACGCAACATCCTTAGAAATGTCTGGTCTAATCGCTTCTCAAACCAACAGCTCCATATGGGAATGGCCAAGGAATCTATTGATGTCACCATACGATGGAGAAAATGGCAGTGGATTGATCAACTTTGCCAAATATACCAAGCAATGGAATCCGATAACCCAATTAGGAAGAATAGAGGGGCATCTAAGAGACACAGAACAGTTGAGAAGGAATCTCGGACTTTGGAGATGAGCTGGAGAGAGTAGAAACGCGTTGCAAACACGATGGTATGTAGGCGTTGTTGGCGCCCTATGCTCTCAAGGAGTGACAGGACATAAGTAAGTAAGTAATAAAAGAAGGAGTCATACGTACCTTACATACATTGGATAAACTGCAAGCACCAAAGCGTAAGACATCACGTACGTAAGTAGCTCCTTGATAGGAAGTACAAAGTGGGAAGTCAGTGACCTCTATACTCATAGCGACCACCAGGCGATAATATGTGAAGTATTGCCGGAAGCAAGAAGACAAAAACACCTCTAGCCAGGCTACCCCAGAAAAAAAGGCTGGAAATCAGACTCTTTCGACGTGGAAGCATTCACATGTATCTTCAACAGAAACGCAGTACTGACGGGTCGTGCGGGCAGTAAAGCAATGCAGGCCATAAATGAGGTTACACGGGCATGTGACGCCACAATGAGGAGAAGAAAGTCTATGGAACATCGTCCCCCAGTTTACTGGTGGAATGAAGAAATCGCGCATCTACGTACCAAGTGTCATCGAGCGAGAAGGGCGTATACGCGATCTAGAGCGAGGGCCGTCTCCAGTGAACTGCAAGAAGACTACAGGATGGCTCGAAAGGAACTAAAAACAGATATACTAAATAGCAAACGGAAGTGTTTCGCAGAGCTGTGTGATGAAGCTGACGAAAGTCCTTGGGGCAAAGCTTACCAAATCGTCATGAAAAAATTGAAAAGGTGCCAGCCACAGATTTCCACCTGCCCAGAGTTCTTACACAACATTGTGGTCGGACTATTTCCTCATCAACAAGAGAACGCATTCTCGGATGAACCAATAGTAGAGGCACCAACAATCCGAGAGGCAACCATAGAAGAAATAATTGAGATTTGCAATAAAATTGGAGATAAAAAAGCACCTGGACCAGATGGTATCCCAAATATAGCACTCAAGACAGCTATAAAAGTAAGCCCAGAAATGCAGACATTTACAACTCGTGCCTGAAGGAAGGAGTCTTCCTGGATCAGTGGAAACGGCAAAACCTAGTACTTCTTCCCAAAGGTAAGAAACCACCAAATGAACCATCATCATACCGCCCGCTCTGTATGTTAGATACGGCTGGCAAAATATTGGAGCGAATCATCTGTAACAGGGTAGAGACAGCCATTCAAGAATCTGGAGGTCTTTCAGAACACCAATACGGTTTTCGAAAAGCGCGCTCAACAACAGATGCAATCAATGTGGTAGTTAAAATGTCACAAGAGGCTATACAGGTAAGAAGATGGAGAGGCGGTTCAAAAAAGTACTGCTTGGTTATAACTCTCGACATAAAAAACGCCTTCAATACGGCAAATTGGAGTCACATCTTTCAAGCGCTCAGAAGGATGAGAGTTCCACAATACCTCACAGACGTTATTGTTGACTACTTCAGGTGCAGAACCTTGGTATACAATACAGACCGCGGCCCCAAGGAATATAAGATCACAGGCGGAGTACCACAGGGCTCAGTCCTTGGCCCTCTGCTCTGGAATATTATGTATGACGGTATACTGCGACTTCCTATACCCGAAGAAACAAAAATAGTGGGATTTGCTGATGATACCGCCATTATTGTCACTGCTAAACTGTTGGAGGAGGTGGAACAGATAAGCAATGCGACAATAAGGATAATGCGAAAATGGCTCACCTCAGTTGGTCTAACACTGGCGGAGCATAAAACTGAACCAGTCCTGATAAGTAGTAGGAAGAAGGTAGAAACTCTCACCATTATAGTCGGCGGCCATGGAACCACATCTAAACCGCATATAAAATACCTAGGTATCATGATAGATAGGAGACTTTCATTTGGAGATCACCTTAAGTATGTAGGTCGAAAAGGTGCAATAGCAAGTGCTGCACTCGCGCGTATCATGCCCAACATAGGAGGACCAAGACATAGCCGTAGGTTACTGCTGGCTTGAGTGGTTACGTCTATAATCCTATACGCCCCACCAATTTGGGCCGGGGCCATGGCAATTAAAACATACAGATCACATATTACATCTGTGTATCGAATATGCGCATTGAGAGCTTGCTGCGCATTTCGCACTACTTCTAGCGATGCAGCCTGCGTGGTAGCGAGAATACTCCCAATAGATATCCTGGCAGTAGAACAGCAACGTCAGTATTGCGCAAGAAGAGAAAGAAATGAGGCCAGCGAAAACCGGCTCTATAGAGCAGAAAGCCTAAGAGAATGCCAAGAATGCTGGAATGCTTCTGAGAAAGGCAGGTGGACCCATAGGCTCATACACCAAATCCAGCCATGGTTCGACAGGCAACATGGAGATTTTGAGTTCTACTTAACGCAGTTCCTAACGGGCCATGGATGCTTTCGTTCGTACTTACATAAGTATAAACACGACAATAGCCCTTACTGTCCGCATTGCGCTGACTGCGTAGAAAACGCAGAACATATATTTTTTGAATGCCCAAGATTCCTCGACGAAAGGAATGCACTAAGGAGTGAACTCGGCCATCCACTGACGCCAGAAAACATCGTTGGCGAAATGCTCAAAAGCCAGGAGGCATGGGACGCAGTCGCTGGGAGCACAATGCGCATAATGAAGATTCTAAGAACCCTAGAAAGAGAAAGGAAAGAATCAGACCGGCGAAATACAATAAATGCTGAGCAGGAAAATACAAACATGCACTAGTCGAATACATCAGACTAAAACCCCCCCGCGATGAAATGCTTGACGGCAGTACCGCGGGGAATGGTGCGGTCGTGGCAGGGAGGTTTAATGGGTAAGAGTCCCACACTGTTACTCAGGACGTACTGAGTTTCGTCTTTTGAAGATTACCCCTCCCAATCAAAAAAAAAAAAAAAAAGCACCAAAGCGTTCACCTTGTGCGACCATCCTCAAGTCATACTTCGGCGTGAAAACCAGAAGCGTGTATATTTTTAGCTAGCCCAGCTTACGCTACCTCCGAAATTAGGCTCGGGTAGATTGACTTTGAGTTCAGAAACAGAGTGACTCTAAGAGTCAAATTAATCGTCTTACCATGGACAGAGGACACTTTCTAAGCTCCGAGGTGTGAACTTCAATTAAGAAAAATTTCAGTGTTCCACCAAATATACAGGCTAGTGTTAGAAAAATCTACGCCATCTGCATAGACGGCGATTGGAAGAGAAGGTGCAATATCGGACTATATAGCCTATACAATGACATCGATTTTGTTTGAGGAGGCCACATACAGCGAACTCCACAGGCGGATCAGTAAAAATGTGATGAAGTAGGAGGGTTATGATCCCTTGTTTTCGGATCATAACCTCGCCGAAATAGGAAGAAGAAGAAGAAGGCCTTATACAGCGACTTAGATGACTGGGTCATGTAGAGCAGATAGAGCCCGGCGTTCCAACTAGGAAAATCTTAGAATCTACCCAAGACGGACAGCGCAATAGAAGACGGCCACGCGGTAGGTGGCGCGAATAAGTTGAAGGGGACTTCAACCAACCTAGCGTGTGCAACTGGTAGCGGCTGGATTTGTTGATTGAGGTCCAGATCCACCTCAGTAAGCTTCGATGCGTTAATTTACACTATTAAGTAGAACAAATTATGGAATAAGGAACGTATACGTATATATGTACAGGTACACCCGTATGCTGCGCAAATAATCGCACATTGACGCATTGAGCTCTATATTAAGTAGCCTATAAAAGTGAATAAAACTCAACTAAACGGACGGCTTCGAAACGTGGAAAGAGAGTGGAGACTACAGTTGTGGACTGAAGATTCATCAAACCTATATACGATGTACTAAGCTAATCACTAATCTACTCACAAAGGCCTGCTAGTTCGAGATATCAGTGACGATGCTTCCTCAAACTACAGACGTTCAAAGAGTTTCTTATTTTTCGCACCATATCGAGTAACAGCAGGAAAACTCTCCTCCACCACTGTTCCTTGAATGACATTCCAGTTAGTAGAAAACTCCTCGAAAATTTTAGCATCAGCATACTTTGAATACCGTAAATAACCACTGACTTTGGGTCACCGCTTACTACTGCCAGAAGACGCACCCCATCCAGGCACTGGTACACTATTCTGCTCTACATGCGGTGAACTATGACGTCTCTTAAAATAATTTTTGGTCAACTAACAACCCCCGCCACTATCCCCCCCACATAGTCCTTCAACAGAATGCTGTGGTCTAACTGAGTGTTTGATACACACACGCTTGAGTAGGGGTGTGCATAGAAACTTTTTGAATTGCCACTTGAAGATAGGGGGGGCGGCCAATCGAACCGATTTTTGGCCAGTGTACTGTATGTAGACTGTCAGGAATGTGTCCTCCTTAAAAACACACACAACATCCTTACAGATGGTCTTTTCGATTCAATCCGTTACAAGTGTATGCGCATGTAGTACGTCCGTCGGTCCGTCTCTTTGGTGTACTATGCTGTACCATCCCATATAGCCATTTGTATGCAACGATATGGCGGAGGCATTAATGCAATCTTCTCGAAGCCAGACCAAAGCTGCTGCAGCAACCGACCAACCAGCACCAGTAGCCGTAACTGTAGCCATAATCATTAATTAATTACGATCGTTGCAAAATTTGACAATTTAATTCGATAATGAATTTGAAGCGAGGTCAGCAAAGTGTCGCACTGTGTTCGTGCGCCATAAATCCCGATGCAACACATCCACATTCACACACACACACACATTCAGTCGCATAGAACTTTCTGACCGAAAATTAATTCCGCAGCTGTCAGATTTTGCGGCCGAGTATTTCATTGCATAGTTTGTGGGTGGAGGGGGGTGTGGCAGCGTACTGTGGAAATTGAAACTTTTTCGAAAACCACGCATAAAATGGAAATTGGTTTCGAATTAAAAAAACATCTCCTCTCGGGGTGTCCTCCTAATCCTGAGGACGATGCTTTTACAGCCGCCGCTGTTGTTGGTGATTATGATGACGACGACATGATGATGAAATGGGATTCCTTCTTTTTTTGAAGGACAGGCTTTTGAAGTCGTGGATTTTTAATTTGGCATTCGCCTCTATTAAAACCGAAATTGCTTGATTGGAAATCGGATTGTTGTTGCGGTTGATGAAGGGATGATGGGACATCGATCATTTAAATTCGAAAGGGGTGACAGGTGGTAGGAAGAAGAATGGAAATTGTTGGGGATTTTGGAAGATAATAATTAACATCGAGCCGAGAGAGAGAGAGAGTCTATAGATTTACCAAGCGTATTGCAAGTGGACAATGATACGGCAGATTGCAAGGGATTTATTTGCATTAAGAGAAGGACGATACTCGAGGATGTACACATTTGTGTACGAGAGAATGAATACCGAGCGATTTTAAATATTGACTCTTCCATAAGGGGTGAAAATAAATTAATCCATCGAAGGAGATAAAGATTAAAATGCAAATATTTACTAATTGATGAGAGTCCTTAAAACGGGGTGAAAGGATTGATGAGTGGAACTGAAAGAATTGCATTGGACAGAAGAGTACTTGGGATTCGTCTTTGATTAAGATTACGATTAGGTTAGGTTAGGTTACGTTGAGTAGGGTTATGAGGTATTCATAAAACATCTCATCGCGATCCCTGGGGAACCCTCACGATGTAAAACCCAAAACAAATCATTCCATATATTTAATGTCCCTGCAGAACTTGAATATACCATTGTTATGGTTCACAGACCCTACTTTTTTATTGCCAGAGAGTATTCCTATCGCTGTTCTTAGCCGTGATATTTCTAGTTTTGTTACCTCTCCAGATTTTCTACGATTTAATACAGGCCACAAGGCCTTGATCGTCCTATGCCCTTCTAAGTGGGACCATCTTAGGTTAACCATGTTTATGATTCTATTGAGAATAATTCTCTTGTCCACGCACCTTGGCGGTTTAATACTTCCAATTATGTTATTATGTGGAAGCTCTGCTCCTCTTTTGGACAGCGCGTCGGCCTTTCGAGATGTTCAGGTACCCAATAATATCTGACATGGTTCTGCGTACATTAAGCCTTGAGCATTGTGCTGCAATTCCTGACGATTTCAGATTTTGTAACGTATGACTCTAGTAGCTTTAGCACAGTCTGACTGCCAATGCAGATGGCGATATTTTCATCGGATGTTGATTCCATTCCAGGTTCAAGTGCAACTAGTACTGCTTGGAACATACTGCGTGTGTCCGGAAGTCTTAGAGCTACCTGTGGATTAATATCTCTCGAGTATATACCCGACCACGTTCCCTATCTGGTCTAAGAACCATCTGTGAATATTGCAATCTCGTTGTGGAAGAAGACTGTTTTCCTTTGTCAATCCGCCCTAATAGGATACATTACTTCGTATTGCTGACGAAGTCCAAGACACTAAGGATATCTTCTGATTTATCAGGGGTATCGAGAAATGATTCCCTAAAAATAGAGCTATGCCCAACATTACTAATTTTGAAGAGACCTACATTAGTGAGCCTAAGCGCACTTTTGCTGCTTGTAGTTTTGTTTGTAGGTCTAGTGGTAAAAGATAAAGAAAGAGCTCGAGTGCAGGCGTGGGCGTTGTGAGTAAAACACCCATGACGGTGTTTTGCGTTTATACTTTTAGTTTTGTATACACCTAGATACTTGTACCTCCTAACAACCTCCTAACTAGTTGGAGCAATTTCGGCCTCCACCTTCCTTAAAAATCGCTCTCGCCGTCCCAACATGCGTACTGCAAAGGCAAATCGGTTGAAACAGTTTTACATTCGCTTGTGCGCACCATCGAAAAATCATTGAGCATCAAAGAATATACCATGGTGGCTTTCCTTGACATTGAGGGAGCTTTTAACAATGTCAAACCAAAGGCAATTACCGACGCACTTGTAAATCTGAAAGTGGATACTTCGCTCGGAGTGCTGATCAATCAATTGCTTACATGCAGGATTATTAACACACAGCTGGGCGGAGCATCGGCCAGAAGAATTGTTCTCTGCGTACACCTCAAGGTTGAGTCTTGTCACCTTTTCTGTGGAACCTGGTAGTTAATGAACTACTGATGGACCTGGATACGTCAGGCTGTAGAGTGATCGCCTATGCTGATGACATTGCTATTGCTGCCTCCGGTAAACACCTAGACACTCTCAGGGAAATCCTCCAATATGCTCTCCTTCGACTCACCAAATGCGCCTCCAAATGTGAACTGGGGGTTAACCCCCATAAAACGGAACTCATTCTCTTCACGAGGAAATATAAAGTTCCCCTCATAGACCCTCCTATGATAAATGGCACCAGTCTCACCTTCTCTGAGAACGCAAAATATCTGGGTCTTATTTTGGATAGGAAATTAAACCGAAAGGCCAATCTACTAGAGCGCGTCAAGAAAGCTAATGTAGCTCCCTATTCCTGTAAACAGGCTATAGGTAGGAGCTGGGGTATTAAACCTCAAATCACTCATTGGCTATACGTATCCGTTATCAGGCCTATACTACTATATGGCGTGATCGTATGGTGGCCTGCTCTTGACAGGCAGTCCACCTTACTCAACTAGCTAAGGTGCAAAGATCTGCATGCATCTGCATCAGTGGTGCACTGAGAACTACTCCTTCAGCGGCACTGGACATCTTGTTCAACCTGCTACCTTTAGATATTTTCGGCAAACAGATGGCTGCCAGTGCGGTCATCCGCCTGAAAGCCTCCTCTCAGTGGACTAGCTATCGCTTAGGCCACTCCTCGATCCTTGATCTTCTCAACTTCAAACACGAAAACACGGACTTCACCCCGCCAAAACTGAGATTTGACCGTAACTTCCGTACGAGCATCCTTAACCGGGATGTATGGGACACTTCCCCTTATGTCGATGGTAGTTCGGTTCACTTCTTTACAGACGGATCTAAGACGGAGGGTGGGGTG
Organism: Brachypalpus laphriformis; assembly: GCA_945910035.1. Lineage (NCBI taxonomy): Eukaryota > Metazoa > Arthropoda > Insecta > Diptera > Syrphidae > Brachypalpus > Brachypalpus laphriformis. The sequence goes on from OX246756.1 coordinate 175,601,899, forward strand.
GGTTGTGGTGGTTTCTCCGAACAGCTCAATCTGAGCATCTCTTTCCGCCTCCCTGACCATTGTAGCGTTTTCCAGGCGGAAATCATGGCGATTAAGGAAGCCCTGTCCTGGCTGAAATGTAATGTATTATCTGTCAGGGATATAAGCATTTTCACTGACAGCCAAGCGGCAATCAAGTCCCTGGAATCGTTCTCCTTCACTTCATAGGTCGCCTTAAGCTGTCGTTTATCTCTTATGGAGATGAGTAGTTCAACAGTCACCTATGCTGGGTGCCGGGCCACAGAGACATTCCAGGTAACTGTAGGGCTAACGACCTCGCCAGACAGGGTACCACTCTAAGGATTTTGCCTGAAAGGCAAGCCCTGGGTATGCCCCTCGCTACATGTAAGTATCTACTAAAGCTGAACGCTATTAGCACGACCAACCTCAGATAGGTAAACGGCTCAACGTGTCACATTTCGAGACAGATCTGGCCTAAGCTGGATCAAAAACGTAGTGCCGATCTGATCAAGTTAAAGCGTACACAAATCAGCTGCGTTGTCGGTGTTGTCACTGGACACAGTCTTATAGGCCAATCCGCCAAAAGGCTTGGTCTCTTCTCCAACAACTTCTGCAGAAGCTGTAGGGACGAGGAGGAGGAGAAAACCATCCTTCACCTCCTATGCACATGTCCAGCCCTGTCGCATAAAACAATGCTCCATCTAGGGTCTCCCTTCCTTGACGACCTCTGCGATCTGGCGTCCTTGGACGTCATGAGCATCCATCGCTTTGTCAAAAGCTCCGGTTGGTTTTGTTAGTCCTGAGTGGCCTAATGGTTTGATCCATGGCATCACAAAGGACCTTCACTGGTCTAAGTGTGTCTGCACTCTCGTGTGGACAGTCAACCTAACCTAACCTAACCTTCCTTGAAAATCACAATATTGGACTTGTTAAGGCTGACCACTAGCTTCCAAAATTTAGTGCTCTCATACGAACGATTGACAATGAGTTGTAAGAAACCCGGAGAGTATGTCAACAGAATAACATCACAAACAAAGGGCTTTCCCGAGCATATTCTAGCAAACAGTCACTAAAATTATCAATGAACAGTACAAACAGATTTGGGCTCAGTGCACATCATTGTCTTACTCCTGAGCGCATGTGGAACCCTGCCGATAGTAAAACTCCATCCCACACCGCCGCGCCGCTTTAGTATGAGCATATAGATTTTCTATTAGCCTCTCAAATTTCAGCGACATTCTCAAACAGTAGAGCTACGTCAGTTTTGTCCACCGAGTCGAAGGCTGCTTTGAAGTCAATAAAGAAGACACAGAGCTTCTTGCATTGCGACAGAAATGACATTGCAATGCTTCTTAGCACAAATAGGTGGTTAATTGTGGAATTCCCTGGAGTAACCTTACCTAAAACCAGCTTGGAACTCCTTCAGAAGGTTACTGGCTCCTATTCACGCATTAAATCTTCTTTCGAGTATCGCAGTACAAATTTTGCAGGATATGTTCAAAAAGGAAATATCCCGACAATTCCTTGAATTCAATGTACAGCCCTTTTGGTGGATAGGGAAACTTAGTGCTTCCTTACTTCGCTGCGGGACACAAAGGTACTTCAAAATATTATTAAAAGAGCCGGTCAGTCTGCCCTGAAGTACTTGTAAAATTCCAAAGGGATCCCATCCGAGCTTGCTGCTTTGCCATCCTTCAGATCACGCAGTGCTTCTGTAACCTCAAAATGTGTTATCACAAAGCCAGTATTGGAAGCTAACACTTTACGCAACTGGGTTCAGTACACTTTCGAAATGCTCTCGGAGAATGTTAGGGCTCATCTCCCTACCAATAATGTCAGCTGCATTCCTACAGTGCACCAATTTATGTGCCTCTAGCTGGAAGTGTTCATCTATACAGACAGAGTCTTGAACTTAGTGTTAGCTTCGATATAAGAGCCACGGATTTGGACTCGTAGTTGAAAGATTCCCATATTTCACCCAAAAGTATGAATCCAAACGTACAATATGCAACCCTTGAGGCGTGGTTTCTTCCTAAGAAGCTGAATCTTCAATCTGGAGTTTCATATTCTGAAGCTATTATGGTATTCTGTAGTGTTCCCTGCTCAGTCGTATACATGTCATTTGCTTTTCACGATTATGATGATCTCTGCAGAAGAGATGTTCCAAAAATCTTGAATGGCACTTCCGTGAATGACATCTGCTCGTACACCATAAGACTCCTCCAATTAAATGAAATATGTTAACAGAATCGTTTAAGTTTTGCACCAACCAAAGCGTTCATGTGTGAAACATCGAATTGGATGGAAAAAAAAAAATGCTGTATAAAAACCATCTCATTCAAGTGATTCCAACTCAAAATTGAATACTGGCACTTCCTGTCTAAAGCTATGACATACACACGAACCACCGAACCGCCTGCCTCCTCTCCTTCTCGTAGCCGCAATGAAATTCATTTTAACTGCGGAGATGGATATGAAATCCAGGATGCACTGACTGGAAAACACTTTGAACTGTTAAATTTTTAATGAATCGAAATGTTGTCGAGAGAACGTACCAGCGATGATATCCCTTTTCAGGATGCACGAATGAAAACATGAAAAGTGTAAGAGGACGATGATGCCATAAAAAAAAAAGGAATCCATCCACCCACCGTAGATGCAGTGGTATGTTGTCACTTGTTGGTTGGTGGAGTATCAATTTCACCACTTTAGTGATGAGAAAAGTGAGCAAAAAAAAAAAAATTTCCTTTCTCCCTATAATCCTGTGAAAATGAGTAGAATCCTGGTGAGGTGATAGAAAAAATCTTTCCCTTTCGAAAGGAATGCTCTTGGGAATAATTGAAGTGTTTAACACGTCCAATTCTTCGTCGTAATCGGGTTGTAAGTAGGAAGGAAGGACAAGCCATCACCATTACCAAGTCCTCCGACGAGGACTAAGTCGCAATCGGAATCTAATGCATGCCTGCGAATTGTCGCACCTGAATGGGTATGAGGCACAATGGATGTGTGCTGTCTGCACAAGCATCTGCTAGAGTCGAAGATGTTTCACATACGCCTCGGTGTCCCAACGTCTAATTTACATTTGCTGCCGGAAGTTTTCTTAAAGGAACTCTCACGTTCCAAGAAGGTAGACGACGACGACGATGAAGAAGACTCTTGTTGTGGTTTCGCCAGTGAGAACATTAAAATTTGCTCTTGCGGTTGTCGTCTGAAGTAACCCGGTCGGTGGGCGGTGGTCGTGATGACTCCAATGGCAGGGAAAAATATAATTTTCTACATTTTGCTCCCCACAAACAGACCGGAAATGTGTGATCCTGATGATGATGATGCTCTTTCATATTTAATTAATTTCGGGTCGAGAATGTGTGTTTTGTATTTTCCGGGTGCGATGCGGTTAACCGGGTGATGGTGGTGGTCTGGGCGATTAAAAATTCATTTGCAGTCGGGTACTTGGAGCTTCGAGGTGACACAAGCCGCGTGAGAATTTTGTTCTCTTTGTGGGTGGCTGGCAGGCAGGAGGGGAATAAGGAGATGGAATTTCAGGGACATTTCGAGACGAGCTGTTATGTGGTTAGAAAGTTACGAGTGTTTCTAACTTGTCCACAATGGTTACATTTATGACTGAAAGGGGTGAAATTATATTGCTGGGAATTGGCCATTATGAAGTGACTTTATCGCATTAAAACTAATATCTTTGGGATTTATAGCTACCACTTCTTAGACGGGAGATATATTTTTTAAATGAACTTCCTGTTCAACAATCGAGTACTGCTTTGTTCGTAACATATAGATAGGATGCGTGCCAGACGTACATATGAATGAGTATACGTATGTAAATCACCCTCCTCTGTAGTCCCTGTCGGTGACTTTGCCTCAAGATACTTGGTACGTACCTACATTTTGACTTACCTTTAAGACGAATTTCGATCGTGAAAATGGGTTAGCCAACCTGGACAAACTTCAATAAACTTATGGAATAAAATCTCCTATATCTCAAAAACTGCAAGGCTCTCGCAATCAACGAGTAGACTAAGAAAGATTCAGCCTTTGTATGATGTCCATCTAAGACCAGCACAAACTTTACAAAGACCCTATCGTAGGTGATCAGCAAAGCAATATTCAAAGCGAAACGAATAACATGCTCAGATAATCTGGCTCTATCAAGAGTAAGGTATAGTCAATTTGTTGGGAATTCATTTAATATCCATGTTCCTGTCTTGGCAGATTATTTCGAAAAACTCCTAAGCGTAGTGTACCACACCTACAAAGATGTGAACTACTATGAGTAGATCATGGTGTTAGGTCGACTGATAACAGCCGAGGAAGTGTAAACTCCTTAGGTATTCTAAACCGCAATTATTGGGTGGCTAACAGACGTGTAAACAAATTTATCTTCCACGTGGTTAAAGCCCAAGCAAATTTCAGAAGAAGTAGCATTTTCTCGAGCATTAAGCGCATTCAGTTTTGTCGCTGCGAATACAAAAATAAAATTTACGCAAAGTGCTTAAAGCCATTTTTAAGAAATTCACAATTTGCGATACTTGTTGAGACGGCGATGGAACTGCCGAATATTTCATCTGTATAATATGTCCTGTATTTGCAGCCGAACCTCACAGATGGGTCTGTATATATGCAGTGAAGTGAGAGGGTTATGATCCTTGATCTCAGATCGGCAATAGTAAGAAGAAGGTGGCAGATTTTTGGTACTGATGTGGTGGATGCTGGTGCTGTATGCTCCTCATCACTGCTTTCTTAGAAAGATAAGACAATTTCATTAAAATTAGAAAGGAGAGTCTTGGCTCCTAGTAGTACAATGGATCAGTTGCGTCTGAGTGCTTCAGTGAAGCCTTTTTCCCATCCTGACAAAATAATTACAGAAAGCCGTGCCCAAGAATTCAAGGCTGGGGATCAAATAAGTCGCTAATAAGCCCCTTCAGATGCACAGGCAAGGTCTTTCATATCCACGCCTTATGCCGGTATGACGGCATTGCCAGTAAAAATTCTTCCTTCCTGCCATAATCGACGAACAAAATCCGGAAAGTGTAAAAAAAAAAAAACTAAAAAGGACAAGAATTTTATGAGCATCTCTCGGAGGGTAAGTTGTTCATAAGCCAAGAGGCAACAAAAATCTTAGGCAAAGTAGAACGTACCTGCCAAATTACACTACCGCTGAAAGGAGCATCGCAAACAAAGAGCGATTAACCCTATCCAACTCGGTGCCGCTTTTGGACTGGCCCAGAGATGATATGTTCAAGAAATGCTGCCTTGAAAGGAAATTCGACTCAAGGCTGAGCAACAAAAGAGACTGTAGCAGCGAATCCGATAAATGCTAATTCAAACAACACACAATTAAACTGTACACAGATGGATCGAAAACATCTACTGGCACTGGAGCAGGAGCGTACGGGCCCAGGACTAGATACTCAGAATCACTGGGAATATTCCCCAGTATATTTGAAGCAGAAGTTCACGCGAGCGCGTAATTTAACCTAGACAGGAAATATCACGAGCAGGACATCGCAATACTGTCAGACAGCCAAGCCGCTATTAAAGAACTGACCTCGCACGAGATCAGATCCAAATTGGTATGGAAATGTCTCACCAGGATCAAAAAACTAGGAGAAACAAACAAAGTAAATCTCTACTGGGTACCAGGACATGTAGGAGTGGAAGGGAACGAAGTAACTGATGGACAAGCTAGAAACGGATCAGACACGCCGTTTTTTGGACCAGAACCCTTTTGTGGGATAGGACCCCACCAAATACGGGAAGACTTAAGGAAAGAGGAGGGGAACAAATGGACTAAACCTTGGGATGAACAATAGTCAACTTGCAACTACAAGGGATAAACACCTAACATGTCTAAAACCGTGGATGAATTTCTCGCTTCTAAGGAAAATAAATAAAAAGAAAAAGCTTTTTGCATGTGTTAAAAAACATCCAAGTAATACAAGGCTTATAAGATCATTTCAAAAACTTTGTCATGAACTCAAAACTGATATTCCTCTCTGTCGGGACACTTATTTCAAAAACAAACTCTCTGAAAATTTGGGAAACTCGAAAAAAGAATGGGAAGTTGTCAATGAAATTTTAAATAAAACTAAAACTAAGGTAAATATCGTTATTAAAACTGATAGCGCGATCGTATCTGAGTCCTCTAAAGTTGCAAATCTGTTTAATGATTATTTCTCAAGCATAAGTCAAAATTTGATTGATTTTACATCTGAAAACCGGTGTTGTGATGTCTCCTTAATTGAGGATACATGTCTCCCCAACAGCTTTTTCTTTGAAAATTTTACACCATTGGAAATTCATAAACTTATAATGTCCCTAAAATCCTCTAACTCATCACCTGTGGATATGATTTCTAGTGTAGTTCTAAAACATATTTCTTTTTATATTTCTGATGTATTATGTTATATTTTTAATCTCAGCTTGCTAAAAGGTAGTTTTCCTGATTCACTGAAGCTAGCAGTAGTTATTCCACTACATAAAAAAGGTTCAACTACGTGTTTGAACAATTATCGTCCCATATCCCTCCTTTCAGCTTTTTCTAAAGTTTTTGAGAGAGGCATGAAAACGAGAATGATTCACTTTTTAAATAAATCCAACTTTTTCAGTGATGACCAATATGGTTTTAGGAGTGGTAGATCCACGGAGGATGCGGTTTTAAAAGTTTGTGGTGAAATTTATAAAAGCTTGAATGATTCGGAGGTACCTGCCTCTCTGTTCATTGATATAACAAAGGCTTTTGATATGGTGGATCATGCGCTGCTGCTCGATAAGTTGTTTAAAGCTGGTTTCAGAGGTAAAGTCCATTATTGGTTTGCGTCTTATTTAAAGAACAGAAGACAAAAGGTTTTAATTCAGGATGTATTAAGTACAGAAAGGTGTATAAATATAGGTGTCCCACAAGGCTCCGTTTTGGGCCCTATCTTATTCCTGGTTTTTGTAAACTCGCTTTTTAGCCAGCCCTTTAAAGGCAAAATAACAGCCTTTGCTGATGACACTGCTCTAACATATTCTTCAAAAAATAATTTCCTTTTATTTTCTGATGTAAATTATGATTTAGATATACTGCGAAAATGGTTTTATGTCCATAGATTCATTATAAGTGACAAGACGAAATTTATGGTTTTTAATATTATGGGTTCCATCTCTGAAGATGCTTTACTGTCTTATCATTCACCCAACTGTCTAAGATATCGTCTATATAATTTTTGTCTTCATGGTAATGATAACACCACAACTTATAACGACAAGGAAAATTGCGCAGATAGTTGCTTTGATATTGAGCGAGTTGAAAGATTCAAGTATCTAGGTATTGTGCTGGACTACAGGATGAGTTGGAAGGATCATACTTCGGACCTTAAGGAATACCTTAATAAGGTTGTGAGGCAAATCTACCATCTCAGTCTTTACTGTAGTCAAGATATTTTAAAGTTAGTTTACAACGGTTTATTCAAATCTAGACTGCAGTATGGTCTGTCATGTTGGGGTGGTACTCATAACAATAAAATTGAACCTTTGCTTATCAAGCAAAAACATGTAATTAGGATTCTTTGTAGAGTTAGTCGTAGAACTCCCAGCTTTGATCTATTCAAAAACTTAAATATTCTTCCACTAAAGCATTTATATTTTTATAAAGTATTACAAATATTTTTTGAAAATTCGGGATACTCAACTGCAAGATTATATGGATCTCATAATTTACGCATCAACAGTAGGAATCTAATAGTTGTACCTAGCATAAAAAAATCACACTTTTCTCACTCTTATATTGTTACTGCACCTCGTTTATTTAATAGTCTGCCAGAAAGTCTAAGATGCGAAAAGGTCAAATCAGTTTTCTTAAGAAAGTTAAAGCTTTTGCTTTTTTCATTTAACTATGAAGAAATAAATATTTTGTTAAATGTTATTGTTTGAGTTCATTTCTTTATAATTAATTATATTACTTATATTTATACCGTTGTAATTCCTTAATTTCTTGCTTACACTTAAATACTCATTTACCTTTTGTATTAATAATAATTGATCCCCATCAATAGTAATCAATAGTAATTAATATCTATATCTAATTTCTGAATGGTACATTCAACTCTTGTCCTGTGGACAATCGGATGTTCCTAACTATTTCTTTGAAAGCTTATTGTATTTTTTAGTACCTATCTCATGAATTTCAATAACAATGTTAGCTTATAAGTTTTACAAATGAAATAAAGTATAATAATAATAATAATAATAATAATAATAATATCCTCCAAACAAGACAGTCAAAAGAACTTTTGGTGAAATATAACCAGAAAAGAAGTAGAGCCTGTCCGAGAGCTAGTAAGAATTGACTTCGCATCTTGGCGGGCATGTTAACGGGTCACTGCAGACTGAAGGAGCACCTTAGGAAACTGGGTATAGAGGGCGACGGACACTGCAAATTCCGCAGGGACTTCGCAGAAACACTAGAGCACCTTCTTATGGAATGCGAAGCACTGATCCACAAAAGAAGAAATCACCTAGCTCTCTACCTCCTATCGGAAATGGATTTACCTTCACTGGATCCACTCAAGATACTTCGGTTTACTGTAACAGCTGGACTGGAGCAAGTGCTCTAGACCGATTATATCATGAGCTATAGCCGTCATATGAGGGGTTTTGTTCGATAACTTGTTGCCATTTTGAAGGTAATTCCATTATGCCTCTCTCAATTCCATTATGCCACCCTATTGGCCAAAAATTGGGACAGTCGGTTTTCACAAGCCTATCTTGAGGCGAATTCTTCACTAGCAAAATCGTTCGCTATGGACAGGAGCAGGTGGTAATCACTTGATGCTAGGTCCGGACTTTATTAAAAGAGGATAAAGAAAAAAATTCTTCGTAAGATTTTCGGTCCCGTTTGCGTTGACGGGGTTTGGAGGAGAAGATTCAATCACGAACTATACGAGCTGTACAGCGACATCGACCTAGTCAAAAAACTGCGTATTGGACGTCTGAGATGACTAGGACATGTAGAGCGAATGGACTCCAACGCTCCGGCCCGCAGAGTCTTCGAATCTTATCCCAAGGGATGACACAATAGAGGAAATCATCGCCGTAGGTGGCGCGCACAAGTTCAAGGGGACCTTGACCACCTTGGAGTGCGCAACTGGAGGCAATTAGCAAAAGACCGAGCTAAGTAGAGAGGCTTGTTGGCTGAGGCCCAGGTTCACCCCTAACTGTAGCGCCACCTAAGCAAGTAAGTAAGTAGGTCCGGACTATAAGGTGGATGCCTAAGAACCTCCCAACCAATCTCCTGGAGCTTCTACCGAGTCGCTATCGATGTGTTTGGCCTGGCGTTGTCCTAATGGAACACAATTCCTCTCCTATTGGTCAAAGCTGGCCGCTTCTGGGCAATTGCTTCCTTCAGACGGTCCAATTGTTGACAGTACAGGTCCGAATTAAAAGTTTTGCTGTAGGGGAGCAGCTCACAGTAGATGATTTCCTGCTAATCCTACCAAACACACAGCAAAACCTTCCTGGCCGTCAGTCCTAGCTCAGCTCGATTCGACCACGACCGTTTCACTTTAAGTTATCGTAAGTGCTTCACTTTTCATCAGCAGTCACCATCTGCTTCAGAAATGGGTCGATTTTGTGGCGATTCAGCAGCGATTCACAGATGGAAATTCGGTCCATGAGGTTTTTTTTCGTTAACTCATGTGGCACACATACATCGAGGTTCTTTTTGTATCCAGCCTTATTCAAGTGGTTCCAAATGAGTTTTTGTGCAATATTTAGCTCCTAGATAATCGAAATAGTGCTTACATGATGGTCAGACTCGACGATTTCCATGATTTTATCAACATTTTCGACAATTGGCCTTCCAGAGCGTGGTGCATCTTTGACATCGAAATTACCGGAACAGAATCGACGAAACCAAAACTGCGCATGATTGCCTGTTACAGTCTTCTTCTTCTTCTTCCTTTTATCAGCTAGGTTATGATCCGAAAATAAGAGATCACAATCCTCCCACTTCACCCCATTTCTACTGATCCGCCTGTGGGGTTCGCCTATTTGACCTCAGAAAATATCGGCAGGCCTGCCGATTTTGGATCACTCGGTTACTGAGGCCAATAAAGTGCCGATGTCGTCGCATTTGTCTGATCCAGGCGTTTATAGGCCTGCCTTTCCTACATCGCGATGTCTTTAGAACGTGCATTGATATTGCCTTAACAGGGTTCAAATGATCTCTTCTTTGAACGTGGCAATACCAGCTGAGCCTGAGCTGAGCTATTTTTTTTACGATGGTTTCTTTGATGTGAAAGCTTCCACTTCTTATTCGATCAAGCTTTGTCACTCCTGCTGTCATGCGAAACATCCTCATCCTCAGCTGCCGTTAATTTACTCTCATACGTTTTGTACATCGTCCAACATTGTGAACCGTATGTGAGCGCTGGACGCACAACTGCGGTGTAGAACCTTCCTTTCAACTTAGGTGGCATTTTTCTGTCACAGAAGATAGCGGAATTTTCTCGCCACTTCATCCACCCTATGCTTACGCGATGATTGTCGATGATGTCGTCATCACAGGTTGCTTTGCTGTTGATCATAGATCTGAAATATTTGAACCTTTTGCACTTGGGAAGCACTGTTCCATTCAAATAAATGTCTGGAATAGGTCTGAGTGGATCAGAGAACGGGCAGCACAAGTACTCTGTCTTTTTTGAACTAATGCGATACCCATTTCCTTCCAGAACGTCCACCCACACATCAAGTGCTAGTTGCAGGGATGTAGGATCCTCACTTATGATGGCTCCATCGTTAGCAAAGAATAACTGATGTACCTTGGGGTCCATCACTTTACCTTAAAGCAGATAATCAAGGACTGTGATAAAGAGCAAAGGACTTAAGACGCTTTCCTGGTGCACCCCGACTTTGATTGGAAACTCTTCGGTTACTCCAGCGGGGCATCTTACTCTTGTATTTTTGCTCCCTCGTACATGTCCATGATCATCTGTACATAGGTTTCTGGAACCCCTCGATGTCTTAGCGCCACCCATATCAGATCTCGTGGTTGTCTGTCGAATGCCTTTTTAAAGCCAACCAATACAATATGCAAATCCCTTAAGGAATCACGATGTTTTTCCATTATGATCCTTATACTTTGGATTGCATCTGTGGTTGATTTACCCGAGACAAACCCGCACTGATCATCAGATAGCCGTATTATTTTTCCCAGTCGGCCAGCTAATACCCACTCAACGATCTTCTATCACAGGTTCGCATATCACCCTTCCCTTTGTATATAGAGAGAAGGTAACTTTCCCTCCATTGATTCAGCATTGGATCACCTCTCACAAATTTGGAGATGAGAATTCTGAGCCATCTGAACCCGATGTCTCCCATCTTTTTCCAGAACTGAGAGGGCATTTCGTCTGGCCCAACCGCTTTTCGTCTTTTTTTTGAGTATTTGACCGCCTCACTAACTTCTTCGACTGCAATGTCGGGTATTTCTTCACAGTTAGGAGTGGCTCTTGGAAAGTATAGCCCGGGGAAACTGTTCATTTAAAAGTTCTTCACAGTACTGCCGCCACCTCTGCAGAATTCTGTCGTCATCCACAAGAAGCTGGCCATGAGGATTGTTAATAAACTGTGCCGAAGGAATCTCCTGAGCATTCCTCCTTCTTTGGGCGGCTATTTTGAAGATGGTTGCGCTCTTGTTCATATTGTGTCTTCGCAGTTCATGGATAGCCTGGTTTGCATCAACAACCGGGGAAGATATTTTCTCCAGCTGCCGATACAGGCCCTCCGTACTGTCTGCTTGAAGCTGGGCGCACTTCTTCTTCGCTTTTTTCTTGCAACATCTGTATTCCATTTATTTTCGTCACTATTATTAGAGAGGCACTTTGACCAAGCTTTGAAAGCCACTTTCTTCTCATTCTTAGCTTCATCACTCCACCACCATGTTTCTTTGGCGTGTTGATGGTCGCCTTTTGAAGCTCCTAGCAGTGATTTGGTCTCCTTTAAGCAAGTTCGCTGTAGGGAATCCCACATATTTTGTGTTCTGCACTCTTCATCCTCAGCTCCGTTAATGGTGTGAGAGAGGTAATTTTTCATCACGAAAATAAAAGCCTCGCCTTTTTCTTTCTCCAGATTGTACCACTTGATTTTCTCAGAGACCCTTGTTTGTTTGCTTTTCTTTGGTGTTTTCAAAAAAATTTCTGTTAGCAGGAGACGGTGTTGTCGAACGATTGCCTCTCCCAGGATCAATTTGCAATCTTTTACCCGAGGCTTCATGAAACTGGCTACCAAATGGTAGTCAATCTAGGTTTCATATCCACCACTGCTGTAAGTGATCAGGTGTTGGCTTTGTTATCAGTATCAAGACCATAAGCAGTATTCACATCTTCACCCGCCTGGCTTACGTTTTCGCCTTTATCGAAGAAAGACTGTAAATTATGTCGTATTTTCTCTTTGCTGGTGTCCATCTTTGACGTGCGCTCAAACAAGACTGAGTCAACCAATCATAAAACTGTCAGAGAAGTTTTTTTTTGTAGGAAATGTCATCTTTCTGCGGCATTTAGTGTACGTCCCAAAGGACGTATACAACGCGAGATAAAAATTACTAAAGCCATCTGTTTACTACATCTGATATGTAGTTGCCAAGATTACCAGCCATAGCGTCTCTAAGCACTACCTATCGTAGTGTTCAAAAGAAGAACTACTATGAAAAGGCCGTCTTCATGCTTAACAAAATTACTAAGAACGAGACGGCTGGAGTAGTGCATGAATAATACCAAGCGATTGAGCAGAAGTACAAGGCTGCCGTTGAAGAATACAACAACAGTCAGGTCACCAAGATCAATTCAACTCAACTGTGCGACCCCACAATAATATCAGTATGTGAGCAGAGCTGCGACAGAATCCATCGTGCCACAAACACTACACAATTTTCAGAAAATATGAAGCGTATTCGATCTTAGGAAGACACGACCCACTCCAAAGGCAAAGGCTTCCACAAAAACGGCCAGTAATATCGTTTATAACCGCGACCTGTGTGAAGTGGTCCTTTAGGTTTTCCCTTCCAGATAAATTATCTCATTGTGGCAAACTGGTGATGAACGCATGTGGCGAAATCGAGGCTAAATTATTGCAGATTGTACTGGGCCCTGTTTTGACTCAGCCGAAGTCGCCAGAGGATACAGGGACAACAAGTGTGAAGATCGGTTCTCTAATTGATTCTTTAGGGGTTGTATCGCCAACTTAGGCGAAACATGGAGCGGCTTAAGACTTAAGCTTATTACAGCAGAGACATCCCAATGAGCCCGAAGATGCATATTTGGTTGCCTAGCATGCCGATAGTCAGTGGAAAGCAGATTCAATGTTTAAAGTTTCACAACCCAGCCAGTTCCAATGGATGACTTGGCAGTCATCAACGCTGAACAATCTGACTTTTTTGCTGCTCATAAACGAGGAGTGCTTAGGGTTGCTAGAAAAGTCAGACTACAAGTTATGGTTTGGTATAAGCCATTTCAAACTAATGATGTACAAGTTCTCAGTCCATAATGGCACACAATAGACCCAGAACTGCCACCTCTGCCTTTGGGAATTTTTCAACATGAACAATTCACTTAGTGGCTGGCTGACCCATTTTAAGTCAGAAAGAATAGCTAAACTCAGCTTTACGAAAGAATTAAACATATTCATCGGATTTTCAAAGAACAAAAGCCATCACGTCGGTTGAAAATCCCATTTCCCCTGAGAACCGTCCTTCAAATCCCAAATTTCGAAACAGTGACTCTCAAGCAGATCCCATACCCATTCTTACCGAATCCTCACTCATTATAGTATCGATCTGAAAACCTGATGCAATACATCCCCCCACGCAGTCACATCTCATCTAAAGGATATCAAATTCGTTTGATCACATCCCTTGGACCGCAAATAATCGTAATCGTCGTGCCGTCTTTATTCCATCTCACTCAGCATCTTTGTAGTCAAATAGACAACTAATGAGTATCAATTCCAGCCCACCTCTTCCTCCAAGTGTACCTTCAATAAAAAGAAAAATGGAAAACCTCCTTAAAAGCTCCTCACAAAATATAAGTTGACAGAAATGTCATGCTCTTTTGAGTACACAACTGAATCGCAGCATTCTAACCATAAAACGCTTTTCGCATTGAATTTAACTAACACACAATGCGGGCGCGTAGTTTGAGGGGATGGAGGGCGGAGGGTGGATCAGGATCGCATTTGAAGCACTCTACTCCAAGAACTACACCACCCAGAGCACGGTCGTGCATGGTCCAGAGGACATGAAAGGTACAAATACCGATTTGAGGGTGAAACAGCTTCTTCTTCGTCGTCATCGTCGTCGTCGTCTTCCATCTGGTTTCATTCAACATTTTGATGGAAATGGGATTTTGCAATGACGAGAAGCTTGAAGCTAGGCCGGGACCAGTCAGCGTCGTCGCCTTTGGTCTTAATCTTGACATTTATTCCATGAATGAGTTTCCATTCAATTCGCATGAATTCCCTTTGTGACGATTTTATTGTCATTATAAATCGGATCAAGCGGTTTAGTACTGGATTTTTGTGTTGTGTTGCTGTAGCTGGTACTTGAAGATCCTCCACCGAAAATGTGGATGAATTGGAGAATCAGGTGCGGAATTTTCCTTTGAGAAACCGAGATTCCTCTCTCTTGTTTAGTGGTGGTGCCGAGGATGGAGGACCTTTGATGAAATTACTTTCCAATTGGATAATGACAGTGTATGCATTTATTTCGGTCAGGATGGATGTAATGATGGTAGCAGGTGCTTCAAGAAAATCTGAAGATTCGAATGTAATTGAGATGAGATCGAGGGCTGAATGGGGTTGCCAGTGAAAGGATTGAAAGGTGATTATCGGTGGATGTCCTTGTAAGTAAAACGAAACAGCACTGAGTTGTAATTATTTATTCGATTTCGTCAAAGGGTTGAGGATTTCGTACAAAAGGGATTCTTTTTCATAGACTTAGTGCATTCACCCCGTGATAACTTTAATGATTTTGAATTCGAATATAAGTGAGAAGAAAATGAATGCTACAGCTTTGCGGAAAGTAACAGGTGCTCTATTTTGGTAGAGTCGACAGTAGGGGGAGTGGGCGAGTTCATAGTTGGGAATTGACTTGGTGGTTACGGAGATAGACAAAGAGAAGTCACAACAATGCTACCTAGCGCAACGGACTATATGATCCAACATTACGACTTCGACATAAGATACTAAACTAGAATTCTAAGTAGAACTGAAATTCGTCTACGCTAGAGATATACACAGATGGATCCAAGCATGTGATACGGGAGCAGGAGCTTTTTCCAGTTCGAAGTTACCACTAGACATCGGGATAACTGTAGCGTATTTCAAGCGGAAATTACGGCAATTCAAGATGCAGCAACCTGGCTTTCTATGAATACAATAGAGGGCCTTGCTTTAGTTACAGATATAGACAGCCAGGCAGCAACTAAAGCCTTGGAATTGCCAACGTTTAAGAAGTTGGTTAAGGAATGCCGCAGGTCTCTAAATGAGATCGCAGATAGATGCAAACTGTCCCTATGCTACGACAAACACTGTAAGTATTACACTTAGCATCCAATCCTATAAGGATTGATTGAGTTTTGGTTATGAGTTCTGGGGGCCCTGGATTACTTATAAACGCTGCCACAATGGTCCTATTTATTGGTGTAACCGAGTTCCATCTTTATTCTGGGACAGCCATTCTGCCTAACTTAACCTAACCCGATATATATCATTACTTATCGATGCAGTTCAATCAACCTCTCCCATTCCTTGTCAATAGTCAGAAACACTTTAATGACGGTTCACAGCTTCTTTCTATCTATGTCGACGTCATTAATATATTCAAGTGGATGCACAGACTTTTGAAACACCTGATCTCTGACGTTTGTTTTGAACTTTGTAGAACCTTCCCAAGTGTGAAGTTAATGAAACCATTGAATCGCAATGTCGAAGACTTGGAGATAGGTGCTGTGTTTACCGACTTCAACAGAGCAAGGAACATAAAACGATATAATCGCTGAAAACGGGTGGATATCGAATTGGAGCTCCAGGGATTTGTTTCCCCAAGATCTATCCTAACTATCCTTACTGCATTCCCTACTGTTATCTCAACAAGTGATATTCCCAAATTCTCAGAATCGCCTGTGCCTTGACATTCTGTTTTTAAATCGATTAAGCTTAAGTCCGGGTAAGGTAAGGTTAAGACTGCACTTCAGACAATACAAATGTACTTTCCTGACTTGATTTTGAAATCATCCAGAACGATTTGTATGACGTTCTTAGGGTATTCCTTGTAAATCCTATCGATGACCTAAAAGACATTTTCCTCCAGTCTGATATTGGATGTTGGTATTCAAATGTTCACTCAAGTTCCAGCTTACGATCCATTCCATCAAATGCTTTACCCTCTAAAGGCAACCACACTTATTGACATATCCAGAGCCAGAGTAGCTTCGAAAAGCCTTTCATCACATTACCAACCAGACTTCAAACATAGATAAGCCTCCAAAACCTTAGGTATCATACATAAGTCGCGATTTTTGTGGAAGAAATGAACGCTCTCCGCATAGAAGCCAGTTGGAGAAGTTGGACGTTTTGCGAAAGTCATTGAAATTTCAATCTCAGCAAGGATGATTCACTGAAATAGCGGCAAGTCCATCTGGATATATCCTAATTCAACTGTCACATGCTTTAACAAACCCCAAGCACTTCATTATTCTCCCTTAGCAGCAGTTGTTACGAGGTAATTATTCTTTCGTCAAGGAAATGTTCTTTCTCTGCCGTACCATGTTTCCAGCTCTTCTTCAACTGAATTTAAATGGCCCACAAAACTTTGAATTCCAACTTTTCGCCAGCCCATCCTTCCGCCAACACATTTGAATAAAATATGCGCAAATGACAAAAATTAGTTTTGTTCATCTTTTCGTGTTGTCGCAGGAAGATAAAAGGAACGAGAAAGGCAGACTACATGCACACGGAAACCGAAACGCAAGTGCATCTCGCTAGACTAGAGGAAAACTTTTCCGGTGGTTGTCCAAAAACCACACGCGACGACTGGAGATTGTGGAGAATATTAATGAACTCCACCAGACGGCGCGCATATGCGTCTTGGTAATTATTTTTACAGTCTACATCTCAGTTCGGCATCCATCCAACAAAGGATCTCTCCAAGCGCAAACAGAAGTCAAACTTTTGACGCGAGGCGAGGGAAAACTTTTCAAATTGCCGCTGTCAACTCGATTCGAATTGACAATTAATCGCGTGGCCCCCTTTTTGTCAAGGCCTCCACTGTACCGTGTGAAAAGTCATATCGACTTATAATCTCTCTGTGTGATGCTCACTCACCTATACCCCGCGGTGGAAGGTGGAGTGGGAAACAGTTCACAGGCCAGATCAAACCGCAGTCATTTTATGTTAACTAATGCCATTGGATTATAATCATCAATATCATCGGCAACGTAATCAGTATCATTGTTCCGTTCACCCCCACCCACCCTATGTGACTTTGAACTAAATGTCAATGTGAGTTCATTAGATACAGCGGAACCCACTGTTGGCCGTTCACGCATCGCAGCCCTGCTCCCCTCTGGCGGAAGCACTTTGCTACTTATAACTCACCGCTAACCTTTGTCTAGTTCCGGTTGCCCTCAAACTCCAGTGCAATTTATGTATGTCCTCTCTGTGTCGGAGAAGAGTTGGGCTATGGAGGACTAATAAGCATATGGAGATGGGGGCTGCTGGTGGCAATCAGACAGGAGAATGGCATCCATCTATCTATTTTGGAAGAGCTGGTCCTTGAATTGGTTCGGTCGATTAAAACGCTGATTCAGTTCATCATTAACGAGATTAATATGCCGTTACATTGGGCTGGGACACACATACACCCATATAGCTCCTTTGGCTGTGTATTTCCGCCTGCAGTTACATCCCATTGAAACTGAACCACATCAACCCCTTCAGGCATTTTCTCGTCAGCATTGAATTCTGGGCGACTGACTGAAGGGTGCTATTGCCTGGATGCACATATAGCAATTGTCGTCATCGTCATCGTCATCATCGTCATCAGTGAATAGCAGCAGCAGGAGCTGGAGCTGTTACAGCATCACCATCGTTGTTCTATGCTTTGTTGATTCGTTGTTGTGTATTGCCCCCAGAGTATGTGTGACTGTTCACGTCCGAAACGATTACTTGTTCGTCCTTTAAAGTTAATTGCTGGAATTGCACAATGCCATAAAATGAGAGCACACACACAATGTGCATCGGTAATGGGTCAGCGCCGCCACCAACCACTACCACTAGCACCATCAATGTTATTATTGCCCATCCATCGGCACACTTGGCATCTGGACGAGCATCACCAGCAGGGATACAGTGTGTGGTGGAAGTTCGAATACGGATTAGAAGGATGATTGATGCAATTATAGGTAATGGAGAGCAGACTGTAAACAGATGAAGATGAATCGAAATTTCTAGGAGAATCGGTAGACGCATTCTGTCTGTAACCATCCCTTTGGCAGTGTCAGTTTGTGCACGACGATATCCTTAAACACAAAGAAGGATATCTAGAAATAAAAAGGTAAAAATATTTGAAATAATGACTGAAAAAACGCCCACCAGATGCCGCTCGAAGTTTCTTTTGCCGACCAAACCATAAAACTTCCTGAGCCACGACTATCGATCTGTGATATGGAAATCTACAAAAGTACTCCTCAGTGCTGTATGATGGTCGAATGCAGCGATCGACTCTCGTGATCCTTGAAAGTGTTTGCATTCTCATTGTACACAAAGAGAATGCGAATGAAGTCTCCGGAGTACATTGAACGTCCATCTATGTCTAACTGTGCCTGATTTTCCTAGTCAGGCCCCAGGCAGATTTGATTAAGATGGACCAGACATCGATCACAAATCCACAGTTGCTGGCGTCCTCAAGGGACTCTCTATGACAGGTCAAAATTTAGGTTGTGGTGTTCTCTCCAAAAAGTCAATCGAACATCTCTTTCCCCCTCTCAGATCATTGTACGGGTTTTCAGGCGGAAATTATGGCGGTTAAGGAACGCAGTCTTCACTTCAATCTAATGTTCTATCTGTCACGGATATTATCATGCTCACTGACAGTCAAGCGCCAATCAATTTCCTGGAGTCCGTGCTCCTTCACTTCAAAGGCCGCCTTAAATTGTCGAGATGCAGAGATGACAGAGCAGATCAACATTCGCCTATGCTGGGTGCCAGGCCACTAGGACATTCTGGGAAACTGCAGGGCAGATGAGCTCGCCAGATAGGGTACAACTCTAAGGATTCTGCCCGATACACAAGCCCTAGATATACCTTTCGCTATATGTAGGCATCTACTAAAGCTGAACGCTACTAGCATGACTAACCACAGATGAGGGAACGGCTTAACGTGTCACATTATGAGACAGATATGGCCTAAGGTGAACCAGAAACGTAGTTCCAAGTTGGTTAAGCTGAAGCGATCAGCTGTGTTATCGGTGTCCTTACTGGACATTGTCTTATAGGCCAACATGCCAAAAGACATGGCCTCTTCTCCAACGACTTCCGCAGGAGCTGTAGGCACGAGGAGGAGGAGGAGGAGGAAACCATCCTTCATCTGCTATGCACATATCTAGTCTTATCGCGGAAAAGAATGCACCATCTATGGGCCCCCTTCCTTGATGACCTCGGCGATTTGGCGTCCTTAGGCGTCATGAGCATCCATCGCTTTATCAAAAGCTCTGGTTTGTTTTATTAATCCCGGAGTATGGTAGATCTCTGGCATCACAATGGATCTTTACTGGTCCAAGTCCCTATTCACGACGTCTACATAAATTGGAAGAACGCTGCTCAATTTCATTTCAAATTGTGCACTCCTGTTCAAACAAAGACTGTTCCATCTTCGGGCCCTACACTTCGATGATCACCGCGATCTGGCAAGCATTGTCTTCGGAATTAGTTTCTCTTCTTCACTTGACCTTGGATCTTGTGGTTTGCTTATCCAATTTCCGACAGAAGTTTCAACAAATTTTTAGCAAGATTGGTTAAAGAAATCTGTGTGATGCAGTCAAAAGGCTCCACTTGCCCTAGATTGTTTCAAGTCCACGTGAGATGGAGTCTCTGGTATAAATATCGTATAACACTGTGACTGGCTTTTCGCCACCACTGTGACAAGTAGCACATGCCTGGTCCTTCAAGCTACTTAATCCCTGCATTGCATACACCCAAAGAATTTAGAAACAATGACTTAACTTGGGCGTGCTGCACCACAACCTTGGCTGTCCACCCACCTTGGTCGGAGTCGACCCCACATCGTTGTCTTTTATATTGAATACCCTAACCGCTTGACTCTCTTCATAGCTCCATTGGTAGCGTCGTCGCACCACCACCACCATCATCATCATCATCATCATCATCATCATCGTCGTCGTCATCATTTTAATGCGCGCTACTCTTGATGATGCTGCAACACACTGAGAATGCAGAAGGTCCCCGGCCATGTATGTTGGTGGTGTGCATTTGGATGCCACGTCAAGCATACGGCCGACCATCCAGAATAATGACAATATTGATTGGCCAATTACGTTTTAGTGATTACACTTATTGGGTATGCATGAGTGCACCGCTTTTTTGCTTTTTTGCCGCTCGTCCCTGGTAGCGCGTGAAATTTATTTTTATAACGAGTGCACCCACACACCAGCCCTCGCCGGATGGGGCAAGGGTGGAAAATTATTAAATAAATTCTTGTTTTCACAGTTAAGTGAATTTCAATTGTTAATTGTTGGCCGCAACGCTGGACTGTAATAGCCGAGGGTGGCAGAAACGATTGTGGATTCAAATTACCCATTCTGACCTTTTGTCAGTGATCAATGTGGCGGAAGACCAACTTTTTTTTTTCCTGTGTTACCTTCAAGTTGAACAGAGCAGGACTTGGAGATAAATCAAAAGCACACGTTGAGGAGCGCATTAAGGAACGTGCTGCCCTGGTCACCTGTCACAATTAGGAACGAACCGAAGTAACGCAGCAGCCAGCTCGATAAGATCTCTGAGCAATTAGCATCGCGCAAGGGACAGGACAATAATTTCTTTCTTCTTTGTTCCCGTTGTACAGATCTACCATTCTAGGCAAAAAAAAAAAAAAAAATATGTCACCCTCGACAAACGGAACTGGCGGAGGAAACCCAAGTAGCTACTGCTGCTGCTGCTGCAAATGTGACAGCCTGCGGGCGCGTGAAGGAATCTATCTTTTTTTTTCCTCCTCTCCTGCGAACTTTTGAGTTCTGCTTCATCATTTACAGTTGCAATGCTCATTTGGAGAAAAAAAATCAACCGCCAGGCTGTGTTTTTGTTTCACCGGGACCACCAAGCCACCACACCACCGCGCCGTCACCGTAGGATGGTTTAAGATTTATAATTAAGATACCAAGCAGGACGTTCATCCAAATCCTCCTTCCACCCACATTCCCGTCGGAACTAGAGGAAAAAAAAGCAAAACCTGCGGAGGAGAGCCTGCTCCGTTTTCACATGAATCCTTCCATTCATTTATCATTTTTATTTCATTTTTTTTTTTTCGCCGCAGCACGTTGTCCTTTTTTCTAGATTTTCCAGCGACTGGCTGAGCTACTACCCCCGCCACCCTCTGCCGCTGTTCGTTAATCTCATTAGGATAAATATTACTAAGCCGGGATTTCAATTGTTTAAGTTTTCCATTGATAACTCGGAGGCGAGCGAGAGCGAGATTATGCCAAGGATGGATGGGTTCGGTTGGGCGGTACTTGAAGTCCTAATGAGAATTATATATGGATACAACTTTAATTGGAAGGGGTGGGGAGCGCGCTAGTATCTCTTTTTTATTTTCTCGTCTTCCTCTTCTAGGATTTGTGTTTTTTTTTTTTTGATTTTATTCATGCAGATCCTGTTTTAAGTTGGCGCGCACAGTTCGGTGGAAAACATTTTCGCGCTTGAAGGGATCTTTAAGGAAATCATGTAATGAGGGACGGAATATTAATTACACCAACAAATTATAAATTAGAAAAATAGAAAACGTGTTGATGATATTAATATCGTGGTTGAGTGGAACAAGGGGCCCGGTAATTAAATCGTTACGGACTGTTGAGTGTCTGAGCGTGGCGATTTAGTTAATTTATTGAGGAGAGTTAATCGGGTTAGGGGTCTGAAATCGCACCTTGAGTAGATAAATTATATGAATGGTTAGAAATTCACTTGAAATGCTTTATCCTGTTGGTGGTGTTGTGCTTCCTGATGATGATTTTGATGAGAACTAGATGGGAGATGGTACACTGTGTTGATTAGATTCCTTACCTACTTAATGCATTATCCTGTTGGTGGTGTTGTGCTTCCTGATGCTGATTTTGATAAGAACTAGATGGGAGATGGTACACTCTGTTGATTAGTTTCCTTACCTACTTCTTCCTTACCTAACTTACCATCACGGAACTGAGTATAAGCAATACTCCACTCCCAAAATCTAGGCTTCTAAGCTTTACCTGAACCAACGCCGATTCCGTAGCCCATTGGTGGTAAGACCCATTATCACATACGGTGCAGTGGCATGTGTTAACAGAACAAGGCTAACCACATCGAGAACATTCCTGAACAAAGTGCAGAGATTAGCCTGCATATGTATAACAGGAACCATGCGAACTTGTTCCACAGCAGCACTAGAGGTAATCGTAGGTATACCTCTGCTACACATAGTGCTAGAGCGAATCGGAAAGGAAACCATATTGAGAATCAGCAAAGAGGGCATCGGGAAAGGAACATGCAATCAAAGAGCGAGTGACCGTATCCAAATAGGTGTCGCTTCTGGACTGGCCCAGAGATGATATGTTCAAGAAATACTGCTTTGAAAGGAAATTTGACTCAAAGATGAGCAACAAAAGAGATTGGAGTAGTGAATCCTATAAGTACCAATTCAAATAACACACAATCAAATGGTACATGGACGGATCGAAAACATCTACTGACACTGGGGCAGGAGTGTACGGGCCTAGGACAAGATACTCAGAATCACTGGGGACATTTCCCAGTTAATTTCAAGCAGAAGTTCACGCGATCGAAAGATGCGCTCAATTCAACCTAGACAGGAAATATCGCGGGCAGGACATCGCAACACTGTCAGATAGCCAAGTCGCTATTAGAGCACTAACCTCGCATGAGAAAAGATCCAAACTGGTATGGGAATGCCTTACCAGGATCAACAAACTGGGAGAAAGCAATAAAGTAACTCTCTACTGGGTACCAGGACATGTATGAGTGGATGGGGAACGAAGCAGCTGATGAACTAGCAAGAAACGGATCAGACACGCCATTTCTTCGACCAGAACCCTTTTGTGGGATAGGACCACAAAAAATGCGGGAAGCCTAGAGAAAGAGAAAGCGAAGAAATATGTCAACCATTGGAACCATATCACCAACTACTTACTTACTTTTTTCTTCTTTTTTTTCGGGATAGAAAACGCTCGACTGGAGCACTCTTACTTACTTACTTTACTTTACTGTACTAGGGCCTTGTACGCACTGCGACCTACTTTTTTTTTTTTTTCCTCTTGTACAACACATGCCCGCGTGGCAACGACACTGCGACCTGAAAGGTCTATTGTATCGGAGGGTTGAAGTTAATCTAACAGACGTACTACCTCCCTTATGAAAGTGAGTATGTCCTTAGTAGCGGAGCATTTCAGTTCCACTGAAGTAAGTATCTCCTTGTGGAGAATACGTTTCCTTAACCAGTGTAGTGCCGGGCATTCACAAAGAATGTGTTCGGAGGTTTCATCCTCCTCTAAACTGCGACCTATAAGATCTATTGTGCCAGCCCGGTGTTAGCTGAGAACTTGGTTAAGGCTCTTGATAAACCTCAACAAAGCTCCAGGCTCAATGTTCCAGAAGTTCTCAATGGAGAAGTCTTTTTCTTGCGGCCATATGGCATTCACAAAGAATATGTTCTGCCGTCTCTTTTTGCTCTCCATACAGCCGGCATTCGTATGTATCTGCTACTCCTATCTTGTGCAGATGGTACTTGAGTGGGCAATGACCAGCCAAGTAGCTTGTTAAGGTTCTTAAGTCTGCTTTCCTAAGCTCGAGTAGCCTTGCAATGGTTGAGATTAATGAACTTTTTGCCTGTCTTAGCCCCTTGTGTTTGGCTCAGTGCTCTGCATGATGATCATCTTCCCATTTCTTTATTTTGATGTTTACACTACTCCGTGTGACTCCAAAATAGGGTTCAGGGCCGACTAGTGGGCGACTAGCGCCTCTTCTCGCTAAGCAGTCCGCCCTTTCCTTGCCCTCGAAGCATTCGTGTCCTGGTATCCAGGCCACAGTGACGGTGTTTATCGTTGCGAGATCTTCGAGTAGGTTTAGACAGTCCCATACAAGTGTTGATCCTACCGTGTACGATTTCAGAGCCATAAGTGCTGCCTGGCTGTCCGAGAGCATATAGATACGAGTACTCTCGTCCCTTCTTTGCAGACATTCTCGTACACAGAGCTCGATTGCATGGACTTCCGCCTGAAATATTGTTGGCGATTTCCCAAGCACTGCTGCACGTTGGAGCCTGGGCCCATAAACCCCTGCGCCAGTGCTACCATTTTCCAATTTGGAACCATCTGTGTACCAAGTTTGAGAGTTTGGACTACAAGCCCTTCATTCCTCCACGTGTGGCGGTCTTGAGCATGGTATCTGGGATTTTGAGAATAGGGTAACTTTGAATATACTCTAGAATCTTCAAATGGCCTGTAAGGTTGCCGATTTTAAAGTCCGAGATCTTGGGCAGCCTAAGAGCACTCAGCAAAGTTTCTTTTTGTACTTACTAACTCACTTAGGTGGCGCTATAGTCCGGGGTGGACCTGGGCCTCAACCAAAAAACCTCTCCAGCCAGCACGGTTACGAGCCAGCTGCGCACGCGAAATTGGTTGAGGTCCCACTCAACTTGTTGGCGCCAACTACCACGAGGTCGTCCTCTATTGCGCCGTCAATCCGGAGTGGATTCGAAGACTTTCTTGGCGGGAACGTTGGGCTTCATCCACTCTAAATGACCCAGCCATCTTAGTCGCTGTATGTGAACTCTTCTGGCTAAGTCGATGTCCTTATATAGGCCGTATAGTTCGGCATTGTACCTTCTCTTCCGCTCACTGTCTGTGCAGACGGGACAAAAGATCGCTCGAAGAACTTTTCTCTCGAAATAACCAAGAGCATCCTCATCCAGTTTTGACAGAGCCCATGCCTCTGCGCCATACAGCAGGTCTGGGATGATTAATGTCTTACAAAGAGTTACCTTAGTAGTTCGAGATAGGGCTTTGCTACTCAATTGCCTTCTAAGCCCGTAGAAACAACGATTGGCAAGAGTAATTCTTCGTGTGATCTCCCTACTGATGTCATTTGCTGAGCTCACCATAGAGCCTAGGTAGACAAAGTCCTTTAGTACCTCAAAATTATATCTGTCTATTGTGGCGTTGTGTCCAAGACGCCGATGTTGGGTGTCCCTTTGTGTAGACAGCATATATTTTGTTTTGCTTTCATTGACCGCTAGACACATCTTTGCTGCCTCGATCTCAGTACTCGCAAATGCCCCATTGACAGCCGGCTCAGTTCTTCTGATTATGTCAATATCATCGGCATAAGCGAGTAGTTGTACAGACTTGTAAAAGATTGTACCTCCGGTGTTGGCTTGTGCGTTTCGTACAATTCTCTCAAGTACTCTGTCAAAGAGATTGCATGATAGCGCGTCTCCTTGCCTAAGACCTTTCCTGACATCGAACGGTTCGGTGATGTTCTTACCGACTTTGATGGAGGAGCAATAGTTCTCCATCATCTTCTTCCTTTTATCAGCGAGGTTATGATCCGAAAACAAGGGATCATAACCCTCCCACTTCACCGCATTTCTACTGATCCGCCTGTGGGGTTCTCCATCATCATTCTGCACAAACGGAGGAGCTTGGTAGGGATGCCAAGACTACACATGGCTCTGTATAACTCGTCGCTATACACACTATCATAGGCAACTTCGAAATCGATGAAGAGGTGGTACGTATCGATTTTATAGTCGTGGGTTTTTTCCAAGATCTTCCGTAGTGTGAATATTTGGTCAATGGTGGACTTTCCCAACCTGAAACCGCACTGAAAAGGACCTATCAGATTGTTGACGATCGGTTTTAAACGTTCACATAATACGGCAGACAGGATTTTATATGCGATGTTGGGGAGACTTATACCTCTGTAGTTCGGGCAGTTCAGAGGGTTTCCTTTCTTCGGGCAAACGATGATGAGGTTCCATTCATCGGGCATACTTTTGTCCGACCAGACTTTACAGATGAGCTGGTGCATGCTCCTTACCAGCTCATCTCCCCCTGCCTTGAAAAGTTCAGTGGCAAGGCCGTCGGCTCCAGCAGCTTTGTTGGACTTAAGTTTAGATATCGCTATCCTCACTTCATTCTGATCGGGTTGACGGGAATCTTAACTGCCATCGCCACTGTTGAATGGCTCATTCTGCCTGACAGCGGAATATTGGTCATCGTCGCCGTTTAACAGTCTGCAGAAGTGTTCCTTCCATATCCTCAGCACCGACTGCGATTCTACTACTATATTGCCATTTTCGTCCCTGCAGGCTTCTGTTCTGGCTTTGAAACCTTGGAATGTTCTTTTTACTTTTTGGTAAGATTTTCGAATTTAGATGAACCCCACAAGTGGATCAGTAGAAATGTGGTGAAGTGGGAGGGTTATGATCCCTTGTTTTCGGAACCTCGCTGAAAAAAAGGAAGAAGAAGGTAACATTTTCCTGCAATAAAGTTTTTCAATCTCCTCGATCGAGCGCTTCTCATGCTTCTTTTTATTCTTTCTGAGAAGTCGATCTTCCTCTTTTCTTCTCCGCTCGTAGAGCTCGTGAGCAGCTCTAGTCCTTCTATGCAGCGCCGCTTTGTACGCCTTTTGTTTTGTTATATA
Organism: Brachypalpus laphriformis; assembly: GCA_945910035.1. NCBI lineage: Eukaryota > Metazoa > Arthropoda > Insecta > Diptera > Syrphidae > Brachypalpus > Brachypalpus laphriformis. The sequence continues at coordinate 175,628,872 of OX246756.1, forward strand.
TGCTTGCCGGTATTCCTCATCAAACCAGGGGTTTCGTTGTGGTGGCCGAGAGAAACCCAGTACATCAGAGGCGGTATCTCTGATGGCCTGTTGGACACACTGCCACTGGTTTTCCGTATTTGCTGCTGGCGGCAAAGGACTTAGATTAAAATTAAAAGAAACTCGATCTGCAAAGGCTCTGCCAGTCTCTTGGGTTTGTCGCCGTCCTACGTCAAATTTCCTCACAGTATTTCGTCCTGGATGTCCGCATCCCTACCTTGGCTACAACTAGGTAGTGATCCGAGTCTACGTTGGCTCCTCGGAAAGTCCAGACATCCGGAATATTGGAAGAGTGCCTTGCATCGATCGCAATGTGATCGATTTGGCTGACAGTTTTTCGATCAAAGGAGAGCCATGTTCCCTTGCGAACATCGAGACGTGGGAAGCGCGTACTAGCTACGACAAAGTTTCGTCTCGCCGCAAAGTCGATTAGCCTGAGTCCGTTGTCGGATGTGATGTCGTGCAGGCTGTGCTTTCCAATCACGCTACTAAATACGCCCTTTCTTCCTAGCTTTGCGTTAAAATCACCTAGGACAATTCTAGCATCGTATGCATATCCCCAACTAAGACAAGCAAAAGAACTTCTGGGGAAATATAACCAGAAAAGAAGCAGAACATGCTTAAGAGTTAGCAAGAATCGACTTCGCATCTTGACTCAAGGAGCGCTTTAGGAAACTAGGAATAGAGGGAAACGGACACCGTAGATTCTGCAATCACTTCACAGAAGCACTTATGGAATGCGAATTACTGATCCACAAAAGAAGAAATCACCTAGGTGTCTATATGATATTAGGAACGGATCTACCTTTGCTGGATCCACTTAAGATACTTTTGTTCAAAGTGCGCCTGACACGATTGGTTGTTGTGTACTGACGAGCTCAGCCACCATATCAGCGTGAACCGCATTTTTGGAAAAGGGGTTTAAATTTAGCCGCTGGACTGTAGGAAGAGCAGTTTGGGGGACACAAACGATCTGTTAAAGGTCGCTGTGCCCTTGCACCTCTTTACAACTGTATATCTATATCTGTATAACACCCAGTCAACGTGAACCCCACAACTATCGACATCCAACAAACAGAACAGAGAACTCAAATTCACTTAATGTAATTGGCTCTTAATGTTAACCACAACCTAAATAGGAAAGAAAAAGATTCAATACAACTCTTGCCTCTGTCCTTCTTTCCAAAAAATGTATGAACTGCATTTGAGAAAAAGATCCTTGCAGTTGTGCAGTAAATACTCTCTAAGATGGTCCTCTTCTCCCAGTGTCATCATCATCGACATCCTTTCGCCTACCAAAATACAAAAAAACTAAATAGAACCAAACTTTTTCGGTTTTCTTCGAGAATGAATTTGTAAAATTGTTTTCATCTTAACTTTCCAAAAATAAAATAAAAGGATGCAGAACCAAGAAGAAGAAATGTATCCTTTTTATTGTTAAGGATGAGGAAACAGAACCCAAAACCAGCACACAGCAGTTTCTATTTATCCTTCGTCAGTTGAAAGCGACGAACAAGTTTGTATTTTTCTTCGACATTTTGCAAGGATGCATCAAGAAAGAATGTATCTACCGCCCATCACCGACCGTTAAGCTCTTGACAATTTCTTTAAAGATTACTCGAAGGATGCGCGCCAATCGGCTAAGGGTACAAAAGTTTATTCCTTCTTTGGTTTTTTTTTTTCACAAAACGAAAAGTTTACTTTTCTGTTTCGATTTTTTTCTTTTCGATTTAAGTGAAAGCAGGAGTCGGTGGAGAAGATCTTGGAAACCCGTATAAAGGACATGCCGAAGCCATTTCATATTATTTCGCGCTTGTTTAACATGTTTCGAAACATATGGCGTGCGCGAACAGCATTCCACTGAAGTGGGCAGAGAAAGGGGAGATAAAGATTTGCTTTGAATGGAGATAGGATAACATTGGAAATGTATTTACTCTCATTCATTGCCTTGGACAGGGCTGGATTTGGTGGTGTAATGAGCGTCAGGACACACATTTTCTTCCACTTCTGACACCGATATCGTATTGTACTCCTGCATGGTTTTCGAAAAGAAATTCTATTCCCTATGCATTCCATGACGTCCGCAAAGAAATAATATTTTGTCGCATCAAGGCACACTCGTTGATTGTCTCCCACTTCTGACACCAGCAAAGGATTTGGGGTCGAGAAACTTCTGTAGTTTCGAGATGACGCTTTACTCAATGTCTTGTCAAAGACAAGGAAAGCAATTCGTTCTCCGGCGTTGGAAATGCCTCGCTATACCATAAGTTTGCCAAGTCAAAGGAACAACAGTTTGAGGTTAGGACTTGGTCGGTTGTTTGGTTAGGATAGGCCATCGTTGAAGATGCACTTAGACTAGAAATAGGTCCATTGTACTGCCGATATGTAAGGTGGGTGGGTGGGTCACCCTCTTACTCTGGGAATCATTTGCTTCATTGTATGCAAGCGTTAATTTTAGACGTGCAGGCATTGCTGAGATCACTAAGATCATTGAAGAAGTATTCACCTAGGGTGGCCTTCCTAATGTTGGCGAGCGCAGGACAAGCGTATAGGAAGTGACTAATGGTCTCTTCCTCCTCTTCCTCCCTACGGTTTCTGCAAAAATCGTTGTAGGGGATCCTTGAGCATATCTTCCTATGATGCAGTGTCCAGTGAAAATGTTTGCTATTTTGGAGAGAGTACCTCTCTTGTGTTGCAAGAGCCCGATGGACCTAAATTTATTAAGTGTTGCGCAAAGTTGTCTGGCGATGTTGCATTGGCCTAGATGTTGCCATCCGGGCCTGGCCACATTCTTCATGTCGGTTTAAATAAGGTACTCAACATAAGTCGTTGGCGCTTCGATGCCGATAATGCTTATGCTGCTTGCACCAGAGGAGCCTTGTCGGGCCAGTTCGTCAGCTGCACCATTCCCTGGTATGTCACAATGACCTGGTACCCAGCAAATGTTGAGGTTGTACTGAGCGGCTAAGAGATACGCGGCAGTCTTTCACTGCTTTAGATATCGTAGTGCTGGATGCGACGGATTTGATGGCTGCCTGACTATCGACGTAGATAGCAATACCTGATGTTGATAGTGTATTAGCGGCTAGCCAGTCAGCGGTTTGACGAACAAGGAGGTAAGGACTTTGTAAATTTATATTTTGATCCTTAGGGCCCTCATTTCATGAAATTCGCTCATGTTCTCAGGAAAACCTAGCTTTGTTATCAACTCTTTCTGCTTAGTCAAACCCTTTTGTCTAGATGGCTTCGACGGGGCTATGAAAATATTTTTTTGTTGGACAGGCGGTCCTGTCTTTTATTTTTCTGTCGATTTTTCGGCGATTTATTCCTCCTTCTCCGCCGGATAATTCTAGAAAATTGTATACGGATCGTTGCTTAAAGTTTTCCGCAAGTTTCGCAACCCCAAGCCTCTCCGCAACTTTTCTTAACTCTGTGTGTGATTTGATGCTGCTTCGGTTGGTTGATACCAAGAAGGAATCCTGTTTTCTTTTCGCTTGCAAGAGGATAGATCAAAAGTTTCTTTCATTTCAGAACGAAGCACAAAGTATATAAGTAGAAGTGAAGGAAGAAGAAACTGTGACTGCATTTCTGCTGGGGGTGGTGCGGCCACCCTTAAGACAATTTTCTTTTCTTAGACAAGAGAAATAAATCATTTTCTCCCACCATATCCCCCTTGGTTTTGTGCGGGGGGTGGAACATAAATTGATACGTTATTCGCATTTAATTTCTGGCAGCGTGTTATATTCTTTTTTATGATTGTGTACTCAAGGGTGGTGGGCTGGGTATCATGTGCCGGGGGTTGAAATTACTTTCATTCTTAAAATTGCACACATTCTTATCTTAACACCCCTCAGCGAGCACTCAAATTAAATGTGAAATACCTGAGAAAATTAAACACAGCAGCATAAAGGTGAAACGAGGACGACTACTACGCAACGCATAAGCAATCCTTGGTCTTGGTACACTCAAAACTGTCATCATATGACAAAGACAAGGGAAGAAATGGCGAAAATGAGATCTCAAAGCTGAAGGCATCCCTTGGGTTCGCGATAAATTTAATTTAATAATATTATTATATCGTTGTTGGTGAAAGGGATAACCACTTGTGTCTGTCGAGGTAGTTGAAGTAGTTATCCTGTGTACCGGTCTGTGTACACCGGGACAAGGGCATTCAAGAGCAAAAGGGTTTCTTAAAAGCGGCTTGACGATGGAGGTGGGTGTTTTATGGATTTCGGATATCCACTATATGTGTCGGTGGCAGATGTCTGGAGAGATAACTATTAGAATTCTCTTCTGCGCACACCTGTGGAATGGAGCGTTGTCGGGGAAACGTTTTGAAATGTCTACATCATCGGGTGGGATGGCAATAAGAACGAGATGCGGTAATTGGACGGAAAATTTCAGTTAATTGGTAGTTCAGTATTCCGTAGAGAATGTTCGTTAAATTGAAGGCAACGATACGGAAAACATAAGCAGTTGGCTGAGCTAAATATTACAAATAGGATTTTTTAGAGGAAGCAGCTTTAGATAGCTAGTACCTAATCTTAAGACAAAATAGATTACCAAACAATGGATTTTCCTTAACCAAGCATCCCTCAATCGGTAATATGTGTTGTCATCCATGTCAAGGGTCAAGTCTTACTTCATGTCAAGTCTCTGGAGGAGAGCTATAGGACTAAGACGTCCCATTGAAAAGGCAGAATAGACGGTACTGTCGATACAGAGGATACTCTGATGAAGCACAAGATGGCGCCTCATTTTATCCCTGGCTTAGCATATTTTAAGCGGAAATTACGGCAACTCAGGATGCAGCAGCCTTACTTACTTACTTATGTCCTATATCCCCTTGTGAGTCCTAGGGCCTCTACTACGCCTACGCGCCATCGTGTACGGTTTCTGGCAATGTGTCTGAGTTCCCCCTAACTTTTCTCTAACTGCCGTGCCTCCTTCTCGACTGTTCTGCGCCATGTTCTCCTCGGACCGCCAGGTCTACTGCCATCCTGAGTTAGAGGGTTCCATTGCATAGCATAGTTCGCTATGGAACTGTCACCCTTTCGGAACATGTGACCAATCCACTGCCACTTCCGTCGTTGGATGGTTGTGCCTATTGGTTCCTGATCCGTTCTCTCGTAAAGGTGTTCGTTAGAGATACGATTGGGCCAGAAAATCCTTAAGATATTGCGCAGGCACCTATTAACAAACGTTTGCAGCTTTCTGGTGATAGTAGTGGTCACTCTCCACGTGCTGTATCAATATAGCAGCACGGATTAAAAGTTGGAGCGGAACAGTCTTATTTTGGTACTCAAACTGATTGCATTGCTTCGCCATATTTTGGACAACATCCCGAACATGGACTTTGCTTTGGCGATCCTGTTGGCCATATCCAGTTCGGTTCCACCATCGGTCGAGACAATACTCCCAAGATACTGGAAATCCTCTACTCTCTCTACCGGTTGTCCAGCAATGCATATTTGAGCTGATGAGTTAATTCCAAGGCTGATAATTTTAGTTTTTGCCGTATTAATTTTCAGCCCGACGACGCCTGCCTCCCTCTTCACATCTGCTGTCATTTGGTGGAGGTCCATAATTCTGTGGCAGAGTAAGCATACATCTTCAGCGTAGTCAACCTTCCCCTGTGCAGAACGTGACATTTGGAGCCTTCATATGTAGCTTTGATAATAGCAATTAGTTTATCGGGAATACCTCTCCTGCGTAAGGCACGCCAAATAAACTCCCTGTTGACACTATCGAACGCCTTCTTAAAATCGATGAACAGCAGGTGCAGTGGAGATCGATATTCGGCACAGGAGGATCCAGAGCGGAAACCTGCTTGTTCGGCATCGAGTGTGCCTTCGAGATGTTGTTTGATTCGCTCAAGAATGATTTTAGCTATTATCTTAGCTACAGCAGGCAGCACGCAGATACCCCTCCGGTTTCCGCACACCATTAAATTTGACGATCATTCCCTTTTTCCACTCGTTAGGAAAGCTCTCAGCTTCCCAAGCTATCTCTATAAGTGGAAGCAGAAGCTCAGCCGATGTTGTGGACGCTGCTCGTAAGAGCTCTGCTGGAATACCGTCAAGTCCTACCGCCTTGTTGGTTTTGAGTGCCTTGATCGCGGTAATGATCTCATCTTTACTGGGAGTCGTGGTGCGTAATCGGGAACTTCTCACCTCGGGCATCTCAGTCTGATTTGGGAGCATATCGCTAGCGAATACACGGTTCAAAACCATAGCAAAATGCTCTTTCCATCTCTTGAGCTGGTCCTCATCCGAAATGAGCAAGGAGCCGTCTAGGCTTTTCACTGGGTGTTGGCTGGAGCTGCGACCACCTGTCAGCTCTTTGGTGATTCTGTAGACGGTCCTGCTGTCGTACCTCCGTGCAGCTTCTTCTGCTTCTGTAGCCAGCGCGTTGATGTAGTTGCGCTTATCACGTCGCACGCTACGCTGAACTTCTCTCATCTTCATGTGACATAGGCACTCTAGGTCGCTTCTCCCTGCTGCTGGGGTAGCTGCAACGCGAGCTTTCAGCTGTTTTCGTTCGTCAATCCGTCTCCAGGTATCCTCAGAAAGCCACGTCCTATGTCTTCCCTGCGATCGACCGACAATTCTTTCAGCACCAGATGTAAAAACATTTTTCACAGCACATTAGTGGTTTTGGATGGTTGCGGGCATTGAGCTGCTGATTGCTTTCACACCTTGAAAAGTGCTCCCTTAATTGCTGGCGCACTGAGGGATCACTAAGTCTATCGACGTTGAACCTGGGCATTCTTGTGTTGTCGTGGGATCTTCGAACTGCAGCAGTGCGTAGTTGGAGAGTAGCTATCATAAGATGGTGATCACGTACTATCCCCACATCTACCCCTCGCCTGTTTCGGACGTTCAGGAGACTACTTCTAAAGCTGCGGCTGATAGCAAAATGGTCAATTTGGTTGGAGGTTGCTTGCCTGTCATTGGAAACCCAGCTGACTTTGTGGCAGGTCTTGTGCTCAAACGTGGTGCCACCTATCACAATGCGGTTGGCATTGCGGAAATCCACAAACCTTTCGCTGTTGTCATTGCGGTTGCCTACTCCAAGCTTCCCGATTACATGTTTGAGCCCTTCGTTGTCGTTGCCTACCTTGGCATTCAAATCCCCCATCACTATGACAATGTCTTCATTTGGTGTCGTGTTGAAGACGGCGCTTAAGAGATTGTTGAAGCCCTCCTTTTCGTCCTCAGACGAACTATTCGTTGGGGCGTAACACTGTATGATGGTGACGCGTCGTACTCTAGTCCAGAATCTGGCCGTCAAAATCCTATCACCATGAGGCGGCCAGGAAATTAGGCCCTTGCGTGCTGTTGTTGTTAGCAGTAGTCCGACTCCATAGTCCCGCGGACTTCCGGATGGTCTTCCAGAATAGAGTAGTACAGTGTTACGCGTTGGAGACTGGTACTCGCCCGCTTCTAACCATCTTACTTCACTTACCCCCAAAATGTCCAGTTTATATCGCATGAATTCGTTTTCCAATTGGAGGAATCTGGCATTGTAAGGACCTTCTCTTCCCGAGTCAAGGAGTGTCTTTACATTCCAGAAACCTATCTTTGTCCGGGTACAATAGCCAAAAGTCGTCAACATGTGATCAGTCCTTATCCGAGGCATAGTGTCGGTTTTTGTAGCGGGCAATATTCGGTAACGCAGGTTGCTGGCCCACGTTACCTAGCCTAGAATCAAGGCCCTAGACAACCCGCACTTACCTAATTTTGGCCTATACGTATAAGGGTTTATACGTATAGTTGCCCGGGGACCACCACTAGGAGGTAAAGTAAGCACTTCATCACGAACTTGATTGTTGCGCTACTGGCCCAATCCAAGTTTTGGGCAGTCAGTAGTTTCCCGATCAATCGCAATGCAGGTCCCTACTGTATCTCGGTCGTCCATGATTTGGCATGATGTGTATGAGTGCATTATTTATTCGCGAAGCTTTGCCACTGGCATATTCCAGATGTTCGTTAAACGAGAGCCTTGTGACAATCATGACGCCTAGGTTCTTGATGGCGTGCTTCGACATAATCTGGTGCCCCCCTGCAGTTAAAGTGATCGTGTCCCCACCTTTCTGCTACTGATAAGTACCGCTTCTCTCTTATGTTCGGCTAATTTTAAACCGACAGATTCAAACCAGTGTTGAACGATCCCAATTGTTTCGTTGCTTATTTGGATCACTTTGTCCAGTAGCTTGGCCACCACGACTACCGTAATATCGCCTGCAAAGCCTACAATTGTAGCTTCTTCTGCTATAGACAGGTTGAGAATCCTGTCATACATGACATTCTACAAACGTGGACCCAACACAGAACCGTGTGGCACTCCTCCTATGACGGTATACTGTTTGGGACCATCGTCTGTGTCACATACTCGTATCATGGTCCTTTTTCGCAAGTAATCCACTACTAAGCACCATTGTTGGTGCTTTCACGAGATTATCACTCCGTTGTCTATGATATACCGCTCTCTTTCAGCTATAACCCATAGCAGAGAGTACATAAGACACAAATGTGATGTTGGAGAATTGACCGGAGAAGAAAACATCCAGGGATAGCTCAGTGGTAGAGCGTTGATGGCTAAAACCATAACTATCGCAGGTTCGTCTCCTGCCTCTGTACAAAATGTTTTTTCTTCTTTGATCAATTCTCCAAAAATAATCATTCTTTACATTGACATTACTATTTTCGTGATGTACGTGTATACCCCCATATTCCGAAAAGATTCCAAGATATGCTTCTAGTTCGGAGAGTTGAGTGCGTTTTTTACATCTGGCGTAATTCCAGCATAATACCGTTTAGCACCACCCCTCCATCGTCTGCCTTCTATGGCTTTCTTAGCTAAGTCAGTGACCATTCGGATTGCATCTATCGTTGACCGTGACCTTCGGAAACCGTACTGTTGTTCTGCTAGTCCAGAACCGTTTTGAATGGCTGCTTCCAACCTGTTGGTGATGATACGTTCGAGAATTTTTCCAGCTGTATAATGGATCCCTTGGAGTATTACTTCCTTTGGATATAAGCACTAATTTTTGTTTTTACTATCGCTCCGGGAGTACTCCTTCACTCAGGCGTGAGCTGTAAATATTTGCAAACACATTCGGGATGTGTTTGTAGATCTCAATTTGACTGGATCTGTGATCACTAAGACGTACTTGAGTTTGAAAAACGTTTGAGTCTATCCTCAATAGCTTTTGGATCACATCTTGCCTAAGGAATCTCTAAGCTTATAACTCCCTCTTTCGAAGTTAGCTTGAAATAATGTATTTGTTGCCCTAAGCTTGCCTAAGACGGAAGTTCAAAATAAGTTTCAATTTAGTCCAAGTCCACCCTAGTCACCCGTGGTTTCAAAATCCAGATTATTTTGTGTGCTTTCGAAACCCGTGCAAAGTAGAGGACATGCTCACTTTCTTATAAGTCCTCACTCATCGCGAAAATTTTCCAAAAATGTAATCCTGCTGAGAAGTTGTGCTTCCACTTGAAGGCGATAAAAAAAACTCCCTAACAAAACAGGATAATTGGCTTTGTTCCGCTTGAATTCGCTAACAAAAAAGGAAAAACTTTTACTAGTTCCTTCATTTATTTCCTCCTGGATTTTTTTTTTTTTTTTTTAAATCCACTCCGAAGCACGCTGCCCATCTACAAGTCCTTGAGGCTACAACAACACCACACTGAACTCAACCACAATTAACAAATTAAACGGATCAGAAGGCTGTAATGACCGCTGAGGGTAGAAAAAATTGGAAAACTTTCAAACGCATAAACATTAATCCTTATTTCAAGGATTCACTGTAGTAGAAACAGACCCCTTCATAGCGAAAGCAAAAATTCATTTCTTCTCTAATCGAATGTGATTGACTAAATAAGGATTAAAAAGGGGATACTCTCACGATTTTGCAATAAATATTGATTACGCTTGTTAAAAACTTCATCAATTATTACAAAAGATTCCAGCCAGCTACCGGGATGCACATCCCTCCTGTTGTGTTTCTAGGTGTCGTGCATACAACTTAATTACGCCTTGAGGCCATCCTTGCTATAGTTGGCAACGGCATGAGCGCAAGCATTTTCGGCAGATTTTCGAAAAACTTTTGCGAATCGCACGAACATTTCTGTAATGATATTATCCTGCGGGCATTATTCACAGTTTGGTCATTAGTTTTAGTTTTTAGTACAAAACGATTTTGGGGAATGGAGAATGTGGAAATTTGTTACCAAATCGTATTTCTAGGAATATTTCTTTTGGAATTTATCATTGCCGTACATCTGCCGGCACTTCATACTCATATCCTTGAGGGAGGCTTGTAGAATCTATTCAAAGTTTCCTCACTCTCTTGTCGAACGACTTTGTGCCAAATGTTGGCTTGAAAAGTTTCCTAATGAATCATCGTTTCTTAGTGAAAGGGGGGCCTAATTTTTTGGAAAGAAAATACAGAAATAAAAATGAAAGAAATGCCCAAGGATATGTGCTTTTTGCTCTCCGAATTCTATGATTGCTTCAGCCAATGATTGGGAAAAGTTTGGAATTTTTTTTTTTGGAGCTTGGTTGGAATGAGGGGGATTTTAATTAAAATGAGTTTGATTTGCATTTTAAGTGGAATACCAACGAGCGGAATTTTAAAACAAATTATGTCGGTTGTATCGAATTAACGAAATTATTTATTCTCAGAACTTAAATTGTTTTATTTTCAATTTCAGTTGAATGAAACTTGTTATCGAAAACTGATTCAATTCTGCTTACCGACCAGCAAACTTTTGCTAAAATATTTGCAATACAGTCGCACATAAGGCGAACCCCACAGGCGGATCAGTAGAAATGCGATGAAGTGGGAGGGTTATGATCAATTGTTTTCGGATCATTACCTCGCCGAAATAGGAAGAAGAAGATGCCAGTCGCACATAACCTGAACAACCAATATTTTCAGTTATAAAAATGTATGAGCGATAGTCCACTACCTTGTGGTACACCACATTTAAAACCACAGTTCGATTGAGCGTAACGCTTCTTCTGGCTACCGCTTAGTAGCAGAACTATATCGGCTCAAATAGGGACTTTCCCCATATTGACTCCGGAGTTCCACAAGGGTCGATTCTGGGACCAATTCTATGAAACAAGTGGATAAGATATCATCGGTGGTACCAATCAAAACTTTAAAGCAAGTGATGCAAAACTGTCATCAAATGATCACGAACGTGAAGCTATGACGACAGACATTAGGTTTGGAACTACTTAATTACTTACTTAGTTAGGGGCGCCAAACCAAGCCACCAACCCTCTCGATTTATGTCGGTCCTTAGCTAATTGCCTCCAGTTGCGTACTCAAAGTTGGTGTAGGTCCCGTAGAACTTGTACGCGCCACTTATGGCAAGAAGACCCTCTACTGCGTCGTCGCTCCAGGTTAGATTCGAAGACTCTGTGGACCGGAGCGCTGGTGTTCATTTTTGATAAATTGTGCATCTGGTGTTGGCTTGTGAGCTCCGCACAATCCATTCAAGTACACTGTTAAAGAAGTTATAAGGAAGCTGTTACATGACAGCGCGTTACCTTGCTTAAAACGTTTTTCGACATCAAAGGTCTCGGTGAGGTCACTACCGACCTTGATGGAGCAGCGAGCGTTCTTCATCTTCTTCCTGCACAGAGGGACAAGTTTGACAGGGATATCAAAACAAGACATGGATCTATACAGATGCTGGTTTGGAAATAGCGGACCACAAAACCAAACCCGTTCTCATAAGCAGCCGTAACAAAGTGGAACATCTAACCATATGGGTCGGTGAGCAAATCAATGAGTCGAAGCCGTACAGCAAGCACCTGGGAGTGTTGCTGGACCACAGACAGGGACAACACAATGTACGCTGGCGAGAAGCCTCTCCAGCAGTAGCGGCATTATGCAAACCATTGCCAAATATTGGGGGACCACGGCAGCCAATTAGAAACCATTTAATGACTGTGAGTGAGGTAATACACTTGCATGCCGCCCCAATAAGGGCATCAGCGACGAACCGTAAGCCATACATTAGGATGAACTCGGTGCATAAAATTGCAGTTTTTAGGGTATGCTGTGCCTTTAGAACTGTCAGCAGATGTAACAAGTGTGATTTCAGGCTAAATGCTTATTGATCTAGAAGCGCAGAAGACCTAGGCAGTACGCGAAAATGAGCACGTTGACGGAAGGACAACTGTGGTAGCTATAAAATTAGAATGGCAACATTGGAACATCACATGGCCATATAAATTCATTTTCGAAGAATATGAATGGAGTAGCAGAAAGTACGGGGAGGCAACATATTACTTAACGCAATTTCCATCGGGGCATGGATGCTTCAGGGAGTACAAGTAAAACACCCGAATGGCCCATTCTGCCAGCACTGTGAACGAAAAATGCAGAACGCAGAGCACGTATTGGAGGAATGCCAAAATCACACAAGGGCTAGAAACTTATTAGAAAGAGTAATTGGCGGCCAAGTGACCCGAAGAAGCCTGATCACATTTATGCTGGCGAGGAGCGAAGACTTGGAGACTGCAATTAAAGTTATCACGAGTATGATGCAGCAACTGCGTATAGAGGAACGAGCGGCAAGAAAAAAATGATCTACTGGCCCCGACAGCTTAGAAGCGACGAAATGTCAAACTATAAGGATAACAAAAGAATGCCTTGACGGGCGGTGCCGCAGGGGAACAACGGGATAGAGTATTTGGAGGGGTTTCTTTTTTACCACGTATCCAAACAAGGACAAAGACCCGGGCATAACTCGTAGCATGGGTTGCCATGCAGAACATGGGGCTAACTGTTCTCATATGCAGTCGTTTTAATAGCTCTTCAGGGATACCTGTCCTGTGCATGACCAACCAAACAGGGTCTCTGTTCAAGCTGCCGAAAGCCTTCACATAATTGATGGACAGCAGATGCAGCGGAGACCTATATTATTTTCATCTGTTTGTGATCGATTTTGTAGAATTGGGCCACTCTGAGCCAAAACCACTAAATCAGGAGAAACTTAAAGAAGAATGGAACAACAAGGCATGACCACCCCTAAAACCTCTTCATACATCGTCCAAAATATAAATGATGCCACCACCCCAATGCAAGCACAATACAAAACCAACATCATTAGCTCCCTGTAGCGATGTCTAACCTCATTTCTCTAGCCAATCATTCACTTCAGCCGGCAGCTGCCATCAAAGCCAAATATGACCCGACACTATCTCACCAAAGCGATGACGATAATAACCCAATTGACTTCTTGAATCTTCTCCAAATCACAATTAGAAGATTCGTCCAATTAGGGACACCAATTGGACATACACATCTTCAAATCCTAGATGTCAAATTGCCGCCACCGAATGCCTCTCCAATGGGGCTCCCAATCACCAGTCATGTCAGAGATACAATTCGATGAATCGTAATTATCGCAGTGGGATTTCAGAAATTCAGGATTTCAGGGATTAGTGTGTGCTGTCATTGTGGCGTAGACATTCTTTCCACATCACCGATTCTCCCAACCAATCATGTCAAATAAATGTGTGACACGTCATCATCCCCTCCCTCCATCAGCAGCAGTAGGATAGTGGAGGGAGGGTCTCATCTTGGAGACGGCAAATAAATAAATCGGCGGATATGATTATCCATCGAGAAATCATTCGAAACGGTACTTATACTTATATCTCATCCACCTAACACTGTGATTGCAGGAAGTGTCAAGAACGTTAAACTCGAAGCTGCCGGGATCAATAGAATCCCGCAGTTTGCCTTGTGTCACCCACCCAACCATCCAGCTTCTGTTGTTTGAGATTGCCCAGCAGCAGGATTGTTCACTGTTCACCGGTTACAAGACGAGTACACGATACTGACACGATGACGACGACGACACGGTGCGCAACAATAATGGTGCCAATTTCCGTTTAAATACTTTTCTATCTACTTCTTGTTTCATCTGGTCCCCCTACCGCCCGGAGGAGCATTGGGGAGGACCCGCATAACTGGGATAACGACCGAAATTCCCTGCCGTGTCTATCTGTGTGTGTGTGTGTGGCGAAGAGAAAGTTTTTCGAGAAGAGACAATCGTTTTGACGGATGGATAGATAGATTGGAGACGATATGGGTGGCACACAGGTCTGAGGTGTGAGGCTGTACACGGTGCGATAAAGTGTGAACTGATTGAAAAGTTTCGGCGTTGAGTGGATTTCCAATGGTGCAACAACTGAATCGTCTATCGATTTATCTGTACATCTTATCCACCCCCATCTCCTGATAGAGGAAGTGTAAACGATTTTAAAGGTGACAATCCGGACAAATTTAATGGAACGCAATTATTTGTGTCGCCCCAATGTCGGTAGGTAGGGTACAGCACAGGGTACAGGTGAAGTGAGCTTCAAAGATTCCTTAAATAATTGCGATTTCCTTCATCGATGGCGGCGCAGGTGAGTGGAAATGATGTGAAGAATGAAGGCGAACGTGTTAAATTTAGTGGAAGTGAAATAAAGGACATTCTACTTGGATTTCTTTATTTCGTTTGCTACGTATCCTGGGAGCGATCGTTATCAGTGATGGGTCAGTGGTGTTTATTGAAAAGGCCTAATTGGATGAAGAAATGTATGTGATCGCTGAGTTAGAAATTTAATGAGATACATGTATCGTGTTGAAGAAGAAGATACACCGCAGCGAACTGATCATTCAGGCGGAAATGGACCGGACACTTAAGATGGAAGCTGATAACTGGCATTTGGTGCAGATTTCCATTTGTGAACCAATTCATTTGGTTTTATTTGCCATTATTTTGTTCATGCGGATATAGAATGGACTGTTCTCTGCAGTTTACCTGCCATTTCCTACATGGTTTTCCCTACGGCAAGTATCTCCAAAAGCTACAGCTGTTTCTTCACTTTTTAGGTAGATGAGTGCATTGTGACAAAAGAGTGACTGTTTTATTATACTAATAGTCGGGTCCCTTGTGCAATTTTTCCTTTTTAGTATAATCAGAATAAAATAGAGTCTAGTACACAAGAAAGGAGACCAGTCAATTGCGCCAATTATAGAGGCAAACGTCCCCTCAACATGGTATACAAGATCCTTTCATCAACAGTCTAATTGGCCCATATCAGTGTGGTTTTAGGCCATGAAAGTCCACCATCGATCAAATCTTCACACTTCACACGGCAGATCCTGGAGAAAATGCAAGATGTCGAAATCGATTTTAAGGCCGCCTCTGACAGAATCTATGGAGAAGAGCTATATAGAGCCATGTCAAGTTTTGGCATTCTTGCCAAACTTGTCCGTCTCTGCAGGATGACGATGGAGAACGCTTGCTGCTCCGTCAAGGTGGGTAATGACCTCACTGAGACATGTGTTGTCAAAAAAGGTCTTGGGCAAGGTAGCACTCTGTCATGTGACAGCTTTCTCATAAGTTCTTTAACAGTGTACTAGAACGGATTATGCGGAACTCACAAGCAAACACCAGAGGCACAATCTATCAAAGTCCGTACAACTGCTTGCATTCGCCGATAAAACGATAGCGATAAACGAGGGCAGAATCAAGCATATGCTATCAACAAGAAGCGACAATCAAACACCGACGAATTGAATTGGACAGAACGTTACAGTGGTCAGCTACAACTTCGAGATAGTAAGGGACTTTATCTACTCTGACACTGCTGTAAATTCTGAAAGCGACACCAGCGCAGAAATCCGGCGAAGAATAACTCTTGCTAATCGCTGTTTTTTCGGCTAATAAGGTAAAGTCCTATCTCGATCAACTAAGGAGACTCTGTATAAGACCCTGATCATCTCAGTCCCGCTTTACGGCGCTGAAACATGGACATCATTGAAAGCGGATGAAGATATCCTTGGTCGCTTTGAGAGAAAAGTTCTTCGTAAGATATTCGGTCCCGTTTGGGTTGAGGAGTTTAGGAGGATGAGATTCAACGACGAAATATACGACTATTGCGTATTGAACGTTTGGGATGGCTAGGACATATAGAGCTAATGGACACCAACGCTCCGGCCCGCAGTCTTTTTATGTAACCTAGAGAAATGATGCAGTAGGTGACACGCACAAGTTCAAAGGAACTTTAACAAGCTGGTGTATAAAACCTTAAATCACTCGCTGGCTGTACGTGGCCGTTACCAGGCCTATACTAGTCTATGGCGTGATCGTATAGTGGCCTGCTCTTGATGGGCTGTCCACCTCACTCAACTAGCTATGGTGGAAAGATCTGCATGCATGTGCATCAGGGGTGTATTGAAAACGACTCCCTTTGCGGCATTGGACACTTTGTTTCACCTGCTGCCCTAAGATATTTCCGGCAAACAGATTGCGCCCAGTGATGTCATCCGTCTAAAAGTTTCCTCGCAGTGGTCTATTCGTAGTTATCACATTGGCCACTTCTCGATCCTTGATCTTTTCAATTTCACCCATGAAAATACGGTACACGCTCCACCAAAACTGGGATTTGACCGAAACTTTCGTACAAGTATCCCTGAATGGGACGAATGGATCAACTTTCCCCCTGTTGATGGTAGTTCGGTTCACTTCTTTACAGATGGCTCTTGGACCGAAGGTGAGGTGGATTGTGGTATTTTCTCCGAAAAGCTCAACCTTAGCATCTCGTTCCGCGTCCTTGATCATTGTAGCGTTTGGCAATTAAGGCAATCCCTGTCCTGGCTTATATGTGATGTACTATCTGTCAGGGATATTAACATTTTCACTAACAGGCAAGCGGCATTCAAGTCCATGGAATCGCGGTCCTTCACTTGCCGTTTGTCTCTTACGGTGATGAAAGAGCAGTTAAACATTCACCTAAGCTGGGTGTCAGGCCACAGGGACATTCCAGGAAACTGCAGAGCGGACGAGCTCGTCAGACAGGGTACAAATCTAACGAAATGGAATTCGCACGTGAAAATGAAACGTAAAGAACTCGAAATCAAATATAGAGAAATGTACTGGTTACTCGGAAAACATTCCCAGCCCAGTACTGAGAACAAACTGCTTTTATACAAGCAAGTGCTAAAGCCGGTGTGGACCTACGGTATACAACTTTGGGGTTGTACCAAGAAAACAAATGCCAATATTTTACAAGCTTTTCAAAATAAAGTGCTAAGAGAAATTGTCCAAGCACCGTGGTATAGTAGAAACGACGATATCCACAGGGATCTCGGAATTCCGACAATCGAAGCTGAAACTAGAAGCTTCGCGAGAAAGCATAGAAACCGACTAGTCGGACTTGTCAACAATACAGTCCTACAAATTTTGGATGAGAGCAATTTATTGCGCCGACTACAAAGGACGAAACCTTTTGACTTGGCGAGATATTGATTAACCGCGTCTAGATTGCGGAATATGCAGGACCCTTCAGTGGAAAGTAACCTGCCAAACGTATTTATTTCGTGATAGAAAAATTGCTTCATAAGTTTATACTTAGTTGCGATATCTAACAAATTTATATCGAAGGGTGGTGTTTTTTTTAGTCAGTAAGAATCTTACACTACTATAAGCACGCGCTTGCTATTCTTATGGTGTCTATGGACGACTTTTCACCTACGCTGGGGAAAAAAAAAAAAAAAACTCTAACGATTCTGCCTGATGGGCAAGCTCTAGGTATGCTTCTCTCTACATTTAAGCATCTACTTAAGCTGAACGCTATTAACAAGACCAACCACAATTGGGTGAACGGCTCAACGTGTCATATTTCGAGATAGATCTGGCCTAAGCTGGACTAGGCATCGAGTGTGTCTCGATGCCGAACAAGCAGGTTACCGCTCTGGATCCTCCTGTGCCGACCACATCAACACCCTGCGGATTATCATCGAACAGTGTGTTGAATATCGATCGCCACTGCACCTGCTGTTCATCGATTTTGAGAAGGCGTTCGATAGTGTCAACAGGGAGTTTATTTGGCGTGCCTTACGCAGGAGAGGCATTCCCGATAAACTAATTGCTATTATCAAAGCTACATATGAAGGCTCCAAATGTCACGTTCTGCACAGGGAAAGGTTGTCTGAGGAATTTGAGATCCAAAGTGGGGTAAGACAAGGCTGTATCCTTTCACCAATATTATTCCTATTGGTGATTAGCGATGTGCTTCATGCAGCTTTGTCGACGGGAAACGGAGGAATTCGATGGACTCTTACATCTCAACTGAAGCATCTTGACTACGCAGACGATGTATGCTTACTCTCCCACAGAATTATGGACCTCCACCAAATGACAGCAGATGTGGAGAGGGAGGCAGGTGTCGTCGGGCTGAAAATTAATACGACAAAAACTAAAATCATCAGCCCTGGAACTAACTCATCGGCTCAAATATGCATTGCTGGACAACCGGTAGAGAGAGTAGAGGATTTCCAGTATCTTGGGAGTATTGTCTCGACCGATGGTGGAACCGAACTGGATATAGCCAACAGGATCGCCAAAGCAAAGTCCGCGTTCGGGATGTTGTCCAAAATATGGCGAAGCAATGCAATCAGTTTGAGCACCAAAATAAGACTGTTCCGCTCCAACGTTGAATCCGTGCTGCTATATGGTTGCAGCACGTGGAGAGTGACCACTACTATCACCAGAAAGCTGCAAACGTTCGTTAATAGGTGTCTGCGCAATATCTTAAGGATTTTCTGGCCCAATCGTATCTCTAACGAACAGCTTTACGAGAGAACGGGTCAGGAACCAATAGGCACAACTATCCAACGGCGGAAGTGGCAGTGGATTGGTCACACGTTCCGAAAGGGTGACAGCTCCATAGCGAACCATGCTATGCAATGGAACCCTCTAACTCAGGATGGCAGAAGACCTGGCGGTCCGCGGAAAACATGGCGCAGAACAGTCGAGAAGGAGGCACGGCAGTTAGGGAAAAGTTGGGGAGAACTCAGACACATTGCCAGAAACCGTACACGATGGCGCGTAGGCGTAGTAGAGGCCCTAGGACCCACAAGGGGATACAGGACATAAACTAAGCTGGACTAGAAATGTAGCGCGGAGTTGGTTAAGACAAAATGATCACAGATCAGCTGCGTTATCGGTGTCCCCACTGGACACTGTCTCATAGAACAACATGCCAAAAGACTTGGCCTCTTCTTCAACGACTTCTGCAGGAGTAGTAAGGACGAGGAGGAGGAGAAAACCTTCCTTCACCTCATATGCACATGTCGAGCCCTATCGCTTAAAAGAATGCCCCATCTAGGAGCCCCCTTCCTTGATGTGCTCGGCGGTTTGATGTCCTTAGACGTCATGAGCATCCACCGCCTTATCAAAAGTTCCGTTTGGTTTTATTAGGCCCTGAGTGGTTTTATGGTAGATCCATGGCATCTAAGTGTATCTGCACTCTCCTGCAATACGTCCATTAATACAGCTGTTATTTTATTGACCTGATCTATAGTTGCTTGGCTCGGCTGTGAACACTCTATCAGTATTTTTCAAAGACTTTCGATAGCACACGCAATAGAGGAATTTGTCGATAAGACGGTTCTTCAGTTGGTGGCTAGTCTTTGGCTGTTTTTTTAGAGGTAACCGATCTGATAGGGGCTTCTTCCTTACAAATTTCTTGTAATTGTTTCTTTTTAAATGGTTGAACGACATTCCCAGGATAATCAGCAAATGAATCTGCTATCTGTTGGCTAGTTTTTGCGCAGTCTCCATTAGTGTTCTTTACTGGAGGAATATGCATTGTTAGTTTCTTGATCTCAAGCGCTTCCTAGCTCTTCTTTTATCCCTGGTAATGTCAAGTTTCTGTTTTGTTTTAATTTCAGAATGCCGCCTGAAGACGTCCTTCTAAATTTTGCAGCCTAGCCGAAAGCCCTGGCAGCTAGTGCTAAAATATTTTATAGTATTGATTGTGTAATTTACTTACTCATTAATAAACTTATAATAATAATAATAATAATAAATTTTGCAGGAATACTGGGAATATCCAGGGTCGTTTTCTTTTATAAGAATTTTGCCGCCAAAAGATAAGAGCAGTGAGGAGTGATCCGCGTCAATGTCTGGCCCTTTTTCTTATTCTCTTGTAGTGTTTCTCGACCTGAGCAGTAAAACTTTGAAAATTTGATAACTTTTCTTTATTCTTTTTCTACATATTCTCCTCTTATTTCAATACACTTGCTCCATCTATGTTCCAGGGCTTCACTCCGTCTCAGCTATCAGGTCTTCGTTAATTGAAATTTTTCGTCCGGCCAAGTGGGGAACAGGTAATAGTCTGATGGTGCCAAATCAGGCGAATAAGGTGGGTGGTTTAGTACTCTAAATCGAAGTTCATGGAGCTTAGCTATGGCAACAACTGATTTGTGCGTCGGTGTATTATCCTGATGAAAAATAATTTTCTTTTTAGCCAAACCGGGTCTTTTTTCGCGATTTTTTTCAGCTAATTTTTTTTAGCAGATTAGCATAGTATTGACCTGTAATAGTTTTCCCTTTGGGGTGGTAATCAATAAAAATAATTCCCTTATGATCCCAATCACTTTTCCGGCTGATACACATGTCTTGGCTTTCTTCGGCGGAGGAGAACCCCTATGTTTCCATAGTTTCCAGTGGTTATAAATCTTCTAAAAAAATCGCTAGTATTCCTTTGAAATAACGCCAGATTCTCTCTAGAAATTTCAACCCGATTGAATTTTTGTTCTTCGGTTAACAAACGCGGCACCCATCTTGCTAAACATTTTTTTTTCAATCCTAATTCATCAGTTGAAATATAAAACACCCATTCAGTTGAGATTCCTATAGTATCACTTATTTCCCGCACTTTTAAGCTTCGGTCTTCTAAAACCATTTTATGGATTTTATCGATGTTTTCTGAAGTGGTGGATGTCGACGGCATTCCGCTAATCGGATCATCTTCGACGGTGTCTCTGCCATGTTTAAACAAAACTGCCAACTTTTTTACCGTGGAATACGAAGGCTCAAATTCCTTCAATATGTTATCAAAGTCTTTCTTCATTTAACTTGGCATCATATTCTTTTTGACAACATATATAATCAAAGTCTGATTTCAGTTTTCTCCATTTTTTTAGATATGTTCCAGGCAGATTCGTTCAAACAAAAAATCGTAGAAAAATAATTATGCGACCAACTGTAACGAAACTTAACACACAACTAATATAAATATTACGCAATTGAACGAGTATAAATTTATTTACATATTATCACCCAATCTAGGTGAGGCCGAGAAATTTTCAAACACAGACCTCTCTTCGTTATAAAGAAGTCAACGACATCTGGAATTTCATTCCTATCTGTAGGCCAATAAGTAGGGTTTCCCGTTGAGAAGTGTTTTGCAACCGCTTTAAGGTGTTTACTTCTACTACTGCAGTATTGGTTGTTGGCATTAAATTCTTCATCTAATATGTATTGACTTATAAATATCCTTGGCAGATTGCCGAAATCGTGATTGTTGTACCTTGAACTTATGCTGCGGTTAATTGGTTTACGAGAACGTAAACAGGCAGAGTGATAAAATCATATATCTATAACCTTTTCTATTGTGTGAATAATGCCAGGCTAAAAGATTTGAAAGATAGATGCCCTATCCCTTTTTCCTATTTAATTTTAATTCCACTGAGCTCAGGAGCAATGTCTTTCACTGCTATCGCAGATCACTATTGATAGACCAGTTTGAAAACCATAGGGGTTCTGCCTTAGCTTGGTAGGAAGCAACTACAGCTTAAGCCTAATAGCCTCTATGCTGCAGAATTTTCATGAAAATAGAGTAAAATAGAAATATGGGTTATATATATTATATATTTGGCGCAACAGCTCTTTAAGTGCCAGGGCCTAGCTTCTCGCAACCACTCACGTTGTGTGTGTTAAATTTTTCACACGAATGGAAGGGACCTACAGTTTAGTGTCGTATCCGAAAGGTGTGTTTGAGAACCATCTTCGTGACAACAATACTCTCGGATGTTTGTCAGACGTTCGTGAAAGGTGGGACCATGAAAAAACTTTTTTTGGTGTTTTCTGGGATTCGAACTTGGAACCTCACGCGCAGTGATCCAATACACTAACCACTTGCGCCACGTCGCCCACAGATTACATGCGTTGCTTGAACTAAATTAAACATTAAAAGGAACTGAATAGATCCTCGCATCCATGGAAGGGACCTAAATATTAAAATTAACATTCTTATGACATTTATCTGTTGGATGAACCTCCACAGCTGAAGTGCTTGCCTTGAGAAATAGTCAGTAGTCGGAAAAGAATATAGAAAAACCTAATTTGTACTGTTTCACCCATTTAATTGGTACTTTTTCGAATGCAGTTCAGTTTACGATAAAGTCTGCTAAGTCGGTAGACAGAACATAGAGTAGGCATTGATATCAACCAGTGCCGCTTCTTGAATTTTGGAGGCCCTGAGGCAAGATTTTTTGGGGGCCCCTAGGTAGGTAAATAGATGTGGTGGTTCTTCTTACCATTCTAATCTTGTGGGGAATTGAACGTCGAAGCGTTTTGTGAAATTCAATTTGGGTATCATGTAGTCTGTTGTGGGCAAAATGAGTTTAAAATGTTACTATGCCCATTAGGGTTACATAATCCAGCACCCAGACTCCCTGAGTCTGACCGCACTGTGGTGTGATGTTAACCTTGTGTAGATCTAAAGGTAGAGGATGCAGAAAGACTGTTAGAGCATCGGTCGGGGTTGAGCTTGGAGCGCCTGTGGTGCCTATGCATGCCATTCTTTATACCTTATTAAGTTTGGTTATATTATAAACTTTTTTAAATCTGGCAACCATACTACTGACCGATATGTGAGAATTGGTCGTACCATGGCTGTGTACATCCATACCCCTGGTCTCCACTGGCAATAATTCATTGCAATGAAATTTGCGGTGTCCGGTGGAAATTTCAATTGCTTCACATATTTGTTGCAATGAATTATTGCCAGTGGAGACCATGGGTAAGGTCAATTTTGGCTGCAGTCCCTATTTTTTTCTCATTTGTAGGTTTTGCTACAAGCATAGACAGCTATACATGCCTTCTTTACCCGTTGTTCTATGTTTAGCTTCCAGTTAAGTTTAGGATCTAAGATAACTCATAAATACCTAGCACTGGACGATTAGGAGAGCGATTGGCCATTTAGCCGAGGAAGTGCGAAGTCAAGTATTTTGGTTTTAGTGGTGAAGAGCATCAGTTCAGTTCTGCTTCAGTTGACACCGAGACCACATTTTTTGGCCTAAGCGCTTACTTTGCTTAGAGCATTTTCCGTGATTTCACTTACGACGGAGAGAAACTTTCTGACACTTGTACCACCATATCGTTTGTATACCCGACTACCTTGATTCTTTCTCTGTCTTATGTTAAGAGGATTTTGTTCATGACTATCAGCCGTAGTAGAGATGAGAAACACCGCCCTGGGGTGGTCCCTTACTGGTAAATTTGGTTATATTACTATTGCCTAGTGTTGCCTGAGAAATTCTTGTGCTAAGCATAGAAACGATCCATTGAGTTAGATTGCTTTCTGTTCCCAGCTCCGTAAGTGACTCTAGGGTTGCTACAGTGTGTACGTTATTAAAAGCTCCTTCTATCTCCTTCTGTCTAGGAAGGTAGCTAGGGTATATTCTTTGTAGTGTATGCAGTTTTCTATAGTGCGCACTACTTTGTGAAGAGCTGTCTCTGTTGATCTACCTTTGAGGTATGCGTGCTGAGCTTTGGAAAGAGATGGTTCTATTTTGCTTCGTAAATCGTTGTCCAGGAGTCACTCGGGAGTCTTCAGTATAAAGGAAGTTGACTGATTGGTCTAAAATCTTTGGAGTTTTCATGACCGCATCTGTCTGGCTTTGGAATGAAAACCACTCTCACTCGTCTCCATGAAGGGGGTACGTGGCTGTGCAGTAAGCAGCTTCTGAAAATCGACGTAAGCAATGGAATTGCTAGGTCTTGCGACCTCTGTAGAATGCCTTCCAGGCCTGGGGATTTATAAGGAGCGAAACTGTTTACGGCCCAGGAAATTGTTTCCTCTGAAATAATGGGTAGAAGGTGTTCCCAGGCATAAGATTCCGTGCGCTGAGAGTTTGTAGGCTCTGCACTATTATCTGTGGATCCGGGGAAATGGGTGTTTATCAGAAGTTCCAGAGATTCTGCGGTAGACTTAGTCCATTCCCCACCCATCTTTCTAAGAAGCGATGGACTGTAGTGTTGGGGGCCCCTACTTTTACTGTTCAATTTTAACGAACGAATGTTATTCAAGTGTAAAATCACCCCTCTCTTTTCTTTCGCTTTTTTCGCAATTTTTTACCATTTTTTTCGTTTTTTCCCAATTTTTAATTTTTTTATTTTTGGCCTCCAGGAGCAGGGCCCCCTGGAGGTGGGGGATCTGAGGCAATTGCCTCACTCGCCTCCAGGTAAAAGCTGCCCTGATATCAATACAAACATATTTATTCATGATAACCCTTTCACATCTTAATAACCTCCACTTCCATAGAAGAGTTCGTAAGCAAGTCCTTGACAGTGCCTCTTTTGATATACATCAGAACATTCACCATGTACTGGCCGCTCATGACAAACATTGGAACACTCCTTGTATCGACCTTCATCTTCTTGATGTAATAGTATCCCTTAGGAGAAAAAATCATTTTATAGTTAAAATTACTTCCAAATCGATGTCTTACTGTATGAACTGGGCATGTGGTTGGAAAGTTACTAAACTTCTTCAGATTCTTATACCACGTCCTGGCGATCGTCCGTCTCATCAAACCTTCCCACAGCCTGCACATGTCAAAATCATACGAAAAAATCTGCTTCCATAGATCCGACTCCGTGCTTTTCATCAGCAAATCCACTCCCACATGAATATCACTTGAAATGTTTCTTATCAAATTCGTATTCAGCTCAAAGGACCGTCCACCCGAACCGGGTGTTATGAAAAAATTACAAAACTCCAAGTTCTTCGGATTGAAATTCGAAGTGATTTTGTTGAATTGCACTACAGCCGACTTCTAAAGAGAAACACTGCACATTTATTAGATTTCCTAAGTGGACAGTCTTGAACGGATACTTGCCACTCGCTCGCAATCCATTAACCCCATCAGTCCGATGAGAATGCCTAGTATACGTGGTACAATCATTGATCTGTGCAGTTTCAATTTCCAATCGACACTAATGAGAGGCAATTTACCCCGCTGATGATAGCTCACTTTCCAGTCCAGCACCCACTTAACCATATGCTAATGCGCCATCCCATTACGTGTGTTATGATATTGAGATCTTTGATTAAACTGACTCTGGGGGAGATGATGGCCATGTGTGTTCCATCTCATTAACCTGCGGTTCTAGTTGCGTTAGAAAGTCATTTGGGACTTGAAGTGTCATGCAGCTGATATTAGTGGTTTGTTGGGGGATTATACTCCTCATAACACCCTCAGAAGTAAGCTTATAACTCATTCTTGTTCCGAGTGACATTGCTCCTTTAAACAGGCGACAGTTGTAAAATTTATTACTACGTCACGCTCTTTCAACCCGAAATTCATCTCCAACCTTACGATTTCCATTGACAAGGATCCCAATCGCCTTAATCTTGACATAACCCTTGCTCAGCCAATTCTCGTTGATTTCTATGCCTACATTGACGTGCAGATAAAATTAATGGACTCCAAGCGGTATCAGAGCCTTTTCACGGAGGACTTTGACGTATGCGAATTGGTGAACAATGTATCTATAGACAATTTGATGAAAAAGTGGTACAAGAATGTGCTGAAGTATGGAAATTTCATGGAGAACTGCCCAGTGCCGGAGGTGAGCTTCAATTTATTAAATTTGGATTATTTTTTTGGTTTGTTTTTAGGGACACTACTTTTTGCGTGGATTGCTTGTGGAACAGAGCAGTCTAGCGATGTATCTTCGACCAGGAAACTATCGGATAATTGCACGGTTTTACTTTAGTAGATCTGGCAAACAAAACGAAACTGTTGCAGGCGGGCAACTTGATGTCAAGTGGGTGAAATAAATGTTCTAGACATCTGTTTGTAATTGTTTTCGATTCATCTTACTAGATGGGATTTGTTTGGTATGAATCTTTAAGTTTTAAGAGCTTGCGGTCTTCATCATATTTAGGAGTAATTTAAGCACATTTCGCCTAGCATTGGGTTCCAAAGATTGGTTCTCCTGTAACAAAATGAATTTTGGCAGAATGATGTTCTTGTGCTTGCCAGGTGGCTAGTGGGCTACCTGGTAGGACGTTCAAAGGTCGATTTTTTAGGCATTATTCTTTTGAGATCTTCCTAACATCTGCAATGCTAGTTTCTGACATTAATCTGCCACCAGCCTTCGATGTGCCAACGATTGAAGGTTGGGCGTAAGTGCTGGATTTCCTATTAAACGAACTGCTCGCCTTTGGATGTTGTCAAGTATTATAGATTAAGATAGTGGTGTGGGGCCAAATGTTCCAAAGACATCGCGAGGCAGGAGAGGCAGGCCTATAAACGCCTGGATCACACATGTGCGACGACATCGGCATTTCATTGGGCTCAGTAACTGAGTGATCCAAAATCGGGAGGCCGATAGTTTCTGAGGTCAAATAGGCGAGCTCCAGAGGCGGATCAGTAGAAATGCGGTGAAGTGGGTCGGTTATGTTCCTTTGTTCTTGGATCATAACCTCACCGAAATAGGAAGAAGAAAAAGAAGAAGAATATAGTGGTGTGGGGCCGAGTTTCAAACATGAGAGCAGTCTTACTTTTGCCTTGTGTAAAAGAAGCAGTTGCGGCGGTGTAAAGGACTTCTCTGCTGCTCTACTCTGTATCTGAAAAGATGTTTACGGGGAGTCTTCAGCATCACATACAGTCATTAATGACTGGTCTAAGCGCTCTCGTTAGAGACAGGAGTCTCCTGAAGATGACCCTTGCTTAGGAAGACCAGCAATTGCGGTCACAAAAGAAAATGTTGAATTTGTAAAACAGGTTGTTTTAAGCGACCGAAGACTGACAAGTAAAGAAATAGCAGCACAAACTGGATTATCAAAAAACAAGCGTTCTCAGGATCCTACATGATCATCTTCGTATGAAGAAGGTCAGCGCAAGATGTGTGCCACGAATCCTTTGTATAGTTCAAAAACAGCAAAGGGTATACCTCGGCTGCACGGGAGCTTTTCCGAGTATGCCTGGCTCTGCTCTAGATGCTTTGCTGAAGTTACCTCCCCTCGATACTTATATCATGAGTTTCACTATCAAAGCCGTCCATCGTCTCAGGTGGAGCGGATTTTGGTATACTCCACACACTGGTATTTTGATGAGCTTGCGCGACACTTATTTGACGACTGCAGTCTCATGAATATGCTGTCTGACGCAATGACACCAGAACTTCAGCTGATGCGTAAATTCAGAGTCGACTTTCCTTGTGTTCAGGACTGGCTTCGGCCAGAGTCTGAGCCAGGAATGGAATGCAGTCGTATTTTCACGGACGGTTCCAAAACCTGTCAAGGGTCTGGCGCTGGTGCTTCGTGGAAGTCGACAACATTAGACTTCCTTTCTCATTACGGAAATATGCGTTTGTTTTCCCAGCGGAAACTTTTGCAATCCTAATGGCCACGGACTATGTTGTGAAGAACAGGTGGAAGGGCCGTAGTATTTGTGTCTGTAATGAAAGTCGGGCTGCGCTTAAGGGCTTGCTTAACCCTTTAGCCACTTCCAAAATAGTTCGTGAAACCAAAAACTCTTTGTAGCCGATCTCAAGGCTGAATTGTTTGTCTCTTTTCTGGGACCCAGGTCACACTGGGATCTTGGGGAACAAAATCTCCGATGAGATTGCTAGACAAGGATCAGAGGAGGCTTTCTCAGGTCCAGAATCCGCGTTGGGTCTCCCTGCGACCTCGGTGAGGGCTTCCATTGACGATTGGGTCTCTCACGAATACAATTGTGTGTGGCATGACTCTCCAGGATGCAGGTTGACTAAACATATGCTCCCGGACGTCTGTAAGAAATCAGCGGTGTTCTTGCTGTCTCTCAGCAGAAAAGACTATAGACAACTTATTGGCGTCTTGACAGGCCACTTTGCTTTCGCCAAGCACCTTAACGTGCTGGGCTTGAGTGACACTACAATCTGCGACGCTTGTGGAGAGAGCGCGACACCGCGGAACATTATCTCTGTGAGTGTCCGGCCTTTGCTCGTGTCAGGTGGCAGATACTCCGTGGTGATGTGGTGAGTACTGGTACTGTAAGTTCCTCATCACTGAAGTGTTTGCTTGGCTGGGAGATTCCAATAAAATGGTTAAATCAGGGTTTGCTCTCTGGTAGTACAATGGACCAGTTGCGTCTGAGTGCTCCAGTCGAGCGTTTCCTATCCCGACAAAAAAAATATCGTTGTAAGCTGTGGTGACGGCGAAAGTGGACTAATCAAGCCGATTCTTACTGGAGATGAAGCAATTGTACTTTATTATGATCTGACAATAAAAAGAGATTCGATGGAGTGACGCCGTCGTAATGAGCAATGCCCCAAAAAAGTGAAGTTAGCAAAAAGCGTGGAAAGATAATAGTGTTTATTTTTTAGGTCTGTGAAGGAATCCTTAGGATTGATTTTAAAAAGTGCAATACCGCTGTGACAATGTGGATATTATGCTTCCCTGCTGCATAAGCTTCTGGCGGCTATAATAGAAATCAGACGCGCAAAATAGCAAGAGGTGTCCTTCTGCTATAGGACAATGTATCTGTTCAAACCATTGCGCTGCTATTGCACAGCCCGCCATACGCAAGTATGGATTCTCACAAACTGATCATCCACCTTACAGCCCAGGTTTGGCCCCTAGCCGCTAGTTTTTATTCAGCAAACAGAAGTCTGGTCTTCGAGGGAAAAAGTTCAAAAGTTCGATCGGCAAAGCTATCCAAATCAGTTAGCAATTGAAATTTGAATTCGTAAATTTTAGTCGACTGATTCCATTGGCAACGTATGTATATAACCTTGTTAGTACACGTGTTGCCCGTTCAAGCGAAAATGTGGCGCAGTGATTGAAAGTTAAACAGAGAATCCACGCACCTTGATTCGGCGTTGTGCACAATAACTGTGGGGACCGTGGCGCAGTGGTTAGTGCGTCACCAATGCCCGTGAGGTTCGAATCCCAGAAAATAACAAATGTTTTTTCACTGTTCTACCTCTCGTGAATGTTTGGCAAACATCCGAGAATATTGTTGTCTTGAAAAGCTTCTCAAAAACAAAAAGAAAAATTGCCCTTCGGATACAGCACACAACTGTAGGTCCCTTCCACACGAGTGGTTGCGAGAAGCTAGGCCTATGCTCTTCATGGGCTGTTGCGCCAAATATGTATGCACGTACGTATGTACAACAATTGGAACTTTCAAAATACAATCTGCAAGGAATTTTTACGAAATATCTGTACTGTCGTGCTTGTAAGGAGGCAAATGACTAAGCAATTGTTGGCTATGGACCATTCGGCGCACTGTGAGTTCGGCGATTCGCAATTTTCTACGAAACCTTGATGACTACGTCCGGAAACAAATCTTCTGAATCTGGGGCACCAAAAATCGACGTATGATTTAAGAGAAGTCTATGCATATACAACGCATTACAGTTTTGTGCGGATTTTGGGCGAGCGGAGTGATTGGATCGTACTTTTTGAAAATGAGAAAAGTTTATCGCTACCGTGAGATGGCAACTGATTTTATGTGTCCCAAATTGAAAGGTGTGGACATCGACGACATGTGCGGACATTAATTGGCCGAATCATCCTTGCGATCAGACGGTATTAGACTATTTCCTTTCAGGATTCCTGAAATCAAAGGTCTATGCCAATAACCCTCAAATCATTCTAGAGTTTGTCTGAAGCATAAACAACTGAGCTTCAAAAGCCACTACACCAAAATCTTTCTGTCTCTCTCCATCTATCCTTTCCACCACCCGCACGGTTTGTAAACATGTTAAGGGTATTCATAACCCCTTGAGTGCGCCCAAATTATAAAAAAAAAGATGAGGTATGAATTTCATCACGCGTCATTAGCGAAATATTGCCCGGATTATGCGGAAACGTGATTGAAAATTGGATGAAGGTTAGAATAGCTAAGTGGGTTGGCATAGGGGGTAGATATCCTCTACACCACACTCAGATCAGTATATACCCATTGTGATACCTGTGGGGGGAAATAAGATAGAACGAATCACTTCGTCGTGAAAAAATAAGCGTACACAGCCTAATAGAAAGCATTATGTGCCCAGAGTATAAACCATCCAGAGGATTTAATGAAGCTTGCGATGTCGTCTACCGGATTGTAGGACAATTCTTCTAAATCCGTAAAGAAGTATTGTCCAAAGAAATTATTTTATAGATGGTAGAGGCCTGGGCAGTGACAAAGAAAGTGGGGGGTGGGAAGAAGAAGAAGAAGTAACATCGTAGGTAAAACGATCACTGTCTATATAGAAAGCCAGGCAGCCGTTAAGGCTCTGGACTCTGCTGTAATTAGGCCGAAGGTTGTGAGAAGCTGCAAATCACTTTTAAATGAGATATCTAGAGCCAATGCCGTAACGCTCTGCTAGCTATCAAGGCATATGTATATCGAAGGAAACGAAGGGGCTGACGAGTTTGTTAGGAAGGGATCGGTACTGGATGTATAGCGGGCTCTACCTTTTGTAGTTTAGTTTAGTTCCTTATGGAAGAATATAGAAGATGAAGCCACCGGTCGAAGAAACAGACGCTGTGTTCATCTAGACAAATGCGCAACGGCCAGTGCGCTATTGCTGGCCCTTAGCAAGAAGAGATCAACCTCTCTGGTGAAACTTAGTCGGTATAATGCACGGATCATTTCCGGCATAATTACTGGTCACTGTACCATTGGCATTCATGCGGAATGACTGGTATACTGCACAACGACTATTGTAGAAGAAGAAATTGAATCTCTTCTCTAGAAAAAGGTCAAGCCCTGAGTTCAAACTCCCTACGATCGGAGGTGTTATACTAAATCTCTCAAAGTCAGCACAATACCTGGGCGTAATTTCAGATTCCAAATTCAATTGGAAGGATATTAGCGAAGCATGTGCAGCCATCGAAGGTAACGAAAAGGCTGACGAGCTTGCTAGCAAAGGGTCGGCGCTGCACATATCGTGGGCCCTTCCATTTGTAGCAACCCCAATCAGTTCCTTACAGAAAAGAATAGAGGATGAAGCCACCGGTCGAGCAAACAGACACTGGGTTCATATGGAAACATGCGCAACGGTCAGGGCGCTATGGGCGGGCTACAGCAAGAAGTGATCAACCTCTCTGGTAAAACTTTGTCGTTATAACACACGGGTCATTTCTGGCATAATTACTGGACATTGTGCCATTGGCGTTCACGCGGAACGACTCGGTGTGCTGCATAACGACTATCGCAGAAGTTGCAGAGACGAAGAAGAAATTGAATCTGTTCGTCACCTGTTATGAGATTGTCCTGCCCTATCCGTCAGAAGTATGAGGACTCTTGGTAGTTACTTTTTCTCGGAGCTGGATGACTTTGGTAATGGTGAGCTGATGGACCTCCTGAGATTCATATCACTTCCTGAGTAGTTCTAACAGCGGACTTTCTTTACAGCGTTTCAAGGGTTAAATGATTGAGCGCAATGGACCCGTACTGTTGGTCTGAGTGAGCAGTGACATTTTGTCACGTCTACCTAACCTAACCATCTAGAGAGGTCCACCTGTTGTTTGTTTCCATTAGAGGTTTGTTCCCTGCTTCGAGTTTGAGTGTGCAAGGCGGGATGTACACTGAAGGATCGAATTGGCCTGAATTTAGTGGAGAGTCTCCTAATCAGTTTGTCGGTTTTCCTGTTGTTCCCTTGCATGCCCTAATGATCAGCGACCCGGCAGAGCTTTACCTTGTGCCGTGTTCTAAAAACCTTGAGCTCTTCTCAACAACGCTTCACAAGCTTCGATTTTATTTCTGTAGCAGATATTGTTTTTATGGCTGCCTGGCTGCCGATGTAAAAGTTGATATCCTCCCGTGGTATTGACCTTATTGTAGTCTCACGGGCTGCTATTTTCACTGCTAGGACCTCTGCTTGGAAAACGCTGCTGTAGTTCGGAAGCCGAACTAACAAGGAGATACCAAGCGGTTCAGAGAAGTTACCTTTTTCCATTTTGGATCCATCTGTGTATAAGGCTATGGATCGTTCGCTATGTGTTCTGTCGTTTTCCATTCTTCAGCACGTGGAGAGTGACCACTACTATCACCAGAAAGTTGTAAACGTTTGTTAATAGGTGCCTGCGCAATATCTTAAGGATTTTCTGGCCCAATCGTCTCTCTAACGAACACCTTTACGAGAGAACGGGTCAGGAATCAATAGGCACAACCATCCAATGACGGAAGTGGCAGTGGATTGGTCACACGTTCCATGCAATGGAACCCTTTAACTCTCGACGGTAGAAGACCTGTCGGTCCAAGGAAAACATGATGCAGAACAGTTGAGAAGGAGGCGCGGTAGTTGGGGAAAAGTAGGGGAGAACTCAGACACATTGCCAGGAACCGTACACAATGGCAC
This sequence comes from Brachypalpus laphriformis, assembly GCA_945910035.1. NCBI lineage: Eukaryota > Metazoa > Arthropoda > Insecta > Diptera > Syrphidae > Brachypalpus > Brachypalpus laphriformis. The sequence goes on from OX246756.1 coordinate 175,661,358, forward strand.
GTAGGCGTAGTAGAGGCCCTAAGACCCACAAGGGGATACAGAGCATAAGTAAGTTAAGTAAGTAGGTGCAAAGAAATGGTCTCATGAAGTCTACATATGGCGTAATGTAGTCTGTACTAGATGCATTGCCTAGATATATCTGTAGGATTGTAGCATGATCCATTGTATTTGGTCTCCAGCTATCTGTTTGGCTTTATCCTAGGGCACTAATAGCCACCAAATGGATCAAAAGAAATACACGCCTGCAAACTAAGCTGTGGCGTACATTTGTTAGATATTGTGTAACGGCCTCGATTGACCTTTATTACGAAATAAAAACATCCGAACTTTTCAAAGAACGAATGCGTTCACTTTGAAATTTAAACCGCCAATAGTCGTTGAGACACACCTTATTTTTTTGCCTCAAAGAACTGCTATGTACGGACGTAAATGGCTAGTTTATCTTGGATGCTAGTACTGATCATTTGTTTATATCATACTTTTACAATATACTCGTATGTAACAACATATTTATTCCCAACCTTAGATCAGAAATGTTGTAGAGCAATGGTTCCATAAAGCGGAATCAGTGCGAAAAGGCCGAAACTTCGCCTGAATTTCTCAGAGAGTTTGCTTTTAAAAATTAAATTACGCATTTTTGAATTCTTAGCGTCTTTTTCCTTCCATGAGATGATAATTCCCCACAGTTCTCCACTTCCTAATTAACTTTATAACTAAATTAATTTGAATCTAGAAAAACATTAAGCCCAGTCTCTCTTCGAAACTTCCTCCCAATCTCTTTCATTACACTCCATTTTCAGGCATAAAATCCTGCAAGCTAATTCCCAAAAATTAATTTCAAAATTCAAATTTGAAATAATAAAATCCCCCAACCGCTGCGTTTACAAATCCCCACCCACACTTGAAACTAAATTAATTTTCCCCACAAATTCTCCATGTTGCCAGCGGATTTAACAATTCTTTTTCTACCACAAAACCAGTTCACAATAGCAGGTAGCTGGGTACCTGGTTGTAAAAACTCGGAAAAGGTGTCACAGAGCCATGTATCTTTAAGCCGGGCATGTTTGTAGATAAGATTCAACCTCGCATGGTGTCCTAAATTGTGTGGACTTAAAGTACGTTCAAACAAAACCCCCCTGCCAAATGGATACCTAGATACGCCGCTCAGATGGCAAACATACAGAGAAGAGAAATAGAATTGCATAGCATATAAATCCGCAATGTCCTTTCAATCAGGATCTTTGAGGTTGGATGTGTCTCTCTTACTGTGCACATACCATGGTGTATAGTATACCTTTGTCTGGCATAGAGAGAGTATGTATATGTGGGGACCACTGTGACGTCTTTGAACCACGAAAAAGTGGGCGCGTTGCACCGAAAAAAAAGGAAAAAATGAGAAATACAAAAAAAAAAATCCAAAGGAACATAGACGAAAAGGGTTAGTATACTACTCCAGTACGATGCACCATAAAAGGCAACAGAATCAAAGCCCAGACCCTGTGGGGCAAGAGATTTGTCACCTTCACACGGCGGGCTATGCCACACCACGTTAGACCAGCAAGGAGTGTGTGTGGTGTTACCTTACTGCGCACATAGGCATGGGGGCGTCTCTCCAGGACATGCAACAGAAATGCATCCCATGCGCATGCAATAAACCTGTCACACTGATGAGTTTATGAATTTAATGAGCGAAAGCTTACAGGGAACATCCCTGGAGCTTAGCAATGAGGCTTCGGCTGGGAAATATGCAATCCAACCATTGGTCGTAGTCGGGAGGAGCTGTGGCATTATGGTTAATCGTGATTGGTTCTGACTGCCGGTGGAGCATAGTGCGCATGATAATGGCTTTTTGGAGTCGACTGCCTTTGCGGGGGTTGTTTCGCCATATCTGGGTGTGGGGGGTAAAAGTTACGAAAGTTTCACTGTTTTGTTTGCATTGCTGGGTGGAGTAATGTTTCTAAATGGGAGATGTTTGGGGTGGCGAAACACAGGGGCGCGCTGACAGAAATTGTTTTATGAAATAGGGGTTATCCATTACTATGTGATGGGAATCAACATGTTCGTAGTTATGAGTGGTGCGAGTGAATGCACTCTTCCAAGTGCAATACTAATTGAATTTTACTAGTTTTCCTTAACATTACCAAGGTAATCGGAAGTAACGACGAGTAATGAATCGCTATTACATTTACAGTGCACATTATATACATATTTCGCCCAAAAGCTTTTGTATTTAAAGGTGTTTTCTAGTTTGCACTTGTACTCGTCTGAACTTTCAACAGGAACTCATTACTGGGTAAGCAGTAAATGTGAACTTTTTACCATATCACTGGAAGAACTGAAAGTATGATTCTTTGAGGGATCTTGATGGTTATGATCCCTTGAGTTCAGATCATAACTTCGCCGAAATATGGAGAAGAAGCAGGATAGTGATTTTGCTTAGAATCATCCACCATTACATATATAATCAACGAAATGATATGCAATTTTCGCAGTCATTACATCAGTAATGACAGTAAGTAATGCATTCCGTAAGAAATGAATTCCAGGACAGAACTTTGACGAAAGATCCTTGGTAACTCTGGTCAGCTGGTATTTTAAATCTTCCCTTGAGTGGTAGAATACGTATTTTTACGAATCCGGGGTGGAAGTAGATAGATCTCCAAAATTTTATACATTACCAGGTAATTAGTAAACATTTTCAATGGCGCACTTATCCTTCGTGAGGTTTGCGAGATTACCTAACATAATAATCTTAAGTTTGGTAATGGTAAGTTGTTAAAACCAGTTAGAGAAAATTATAGGCCACGGATAGCTCGAATAACCTCACTATTTCCTTTGGACTTAGTAGGAGTAACCATTTCAAAAAGGAATATCGAGTAGTGATCGTAATGATATTTTTTTATTTTTTTGTTGAGAAGGACTATACCAAATCTATAATTTAAATTCCACAACAGCAACTTCTAGACCTAAACCTTGATCGACTTGGGCTTGGAAAGAATACGTTGGCGCATTAAGAATAGCCAAAGATTGATCGACTTTACTTGCGTCGGTGAGCACAATGGATCTGTTTGAGACACGAGTGCAGTCTGCACTCATTTATTGCATCTAACCCCTTTAACCTAACATACTTGCGTCGGAAGAGTTACATATTCTATGCTCAATGTTCAATATAAAAACAAATTGCCTGATCCTTTCCTATGAAACACCTGATCCTATCACGAACAGTGCACCCTGACTTCTGTTGATCGTTTGCTATTAGAGAGATCTATCTGACGATTGCGGCTTGAGCTTGTAAGCCTGAAGCTGAGAGGTTCAAAAAGGGCTGATGTGTAGAATTATACTAACGTTCCACAAAGAAGTAAACAAACAAACTTAGATTGAATAGATTACTGTATCATTGGCTTCTAACAAGCTAATTCGAGCCTAAAACCTCTAAATTTTCCTCAGCTTACCTAGGAATTGATTAGGTTACTGAGACAAAAACTGAAGAGAACAAAATATAAAAATGTTCGGTAGCCAGAAATGTATCTACTGCTTTACAGATTCCTAAGTAAATTCCAAATTCTTCATCTTCATCTTCAAAACAGCGGTACTTGGATATCCTTACAATCTAAATAGACCTTCCTAGAAGGCGAACCCCACAGGCGGATCAGTAGAAATGTGGTGAAGTGGGAGGGTTGTGATCCTTTATTTTCGGATCATAACCTCGCTGAAAAAAAGGAAGAACAAGAAGAAATAGACCTTCCTAGAACTCATCTAACATATGTAGGTCTAACAAGCTGGGGTTGGTTTCGCCCGACAAACCTTGCTAGATCCCATTACTCATCGCGCTAAACAAAGTCCTCAACCATGAGGAATGAGCAAACACAATGCTAAGATCGTAACTGACTTTCTAAGTGGACATTGCTCTCTCAATTACCATCTCAAAAAAATGGGCCATGTTCAATTGGATAAGTGCCGTATCTGTCTTGAAGACACCGAAACAAGCTATCACATACTATGTGATTGCCCGGCTTAGGCTTAAACACTTTAACAAAGGCTTCACATCACCTTCTGATGTCATCTCTTCTTCAACTCGAACTATCCTTAGCTTCATTAACTAGATTTCGGCTAACTGACAACTACTTCTTGAACAAACAGCAAAGGGACAGCACAAAAGATCTCTTTAGGTCGTAGTGCTTCATGGGTCAATGTTTGCCCCGTCACCGCATCTCTAAAAAAGAAAAGAGTCCTTAACTAGTAAGCTTCTCCAACAACGTTGATCGGCAGGTAAATGCTTTTAGTTTTGCAAACCAAAATCCAAGACTTGTTGCGCCGGAGCATAGTTGCCAATCACAGCAGTCATCATCAGTGAGATTAGTTGGATACAATAGATACGAGTAAGACACTTCCAAAGGACACAAAGTCTCGTCCCCGCAGAGTCCAAAAACATTCCTCTCAGTGTACCAAGCTTTGTATGACACATAAAGTTCTCTCCTATCAAAAACTTTCACCATGCAACACCTCCATGCGAAAGCTTCTCAGAATTCCTTAGCTTTTCACCCCCGTCCACACCAAGTTCGATTACCACTTCTTTGCAGCGAAACGGAGAATTTCACTTCCTGATACTACCATGACCTCAATTCTCTCAGCGCGCGGCCAAGACTTCTTGTCCTGCGACAGTTATTTTTGCCTGTGGTAGGTTCTTTTCCTTCAGTGCACACTGCAGCCCATATCAAGGACATTTCATATATAAAAAGCACTTGAACACAGTGTATCCTTCTCACTGATGGCACGGCGAATTCAACGGATACTTTTTGTTTTCGTCCTTCGAACATGTTTCGGATGCCAATGGTTGGTTGGATTTCTATGTTAAAGGGATCCTACTAGGATCCAATCGAACCTCTCAAAACTTATTTCAACTGATGTTCCTTTCGAGCTGGTTACGTTTCGGCACACCACGCGAAAGGGCACCTCTCTTTTACATCCTTTCGGCACAAACATACTGCACTACATTGCTGTTGCTGCTGTTGTCGTTGGCATTGCTGGTGTGGTGCTGCTGTGCTACTATTGCTGCTGGAACGGCCGACCATTGTAGCCAGATACCAGCTAGGATAGTTGTAATAAGCCAACGTTAGTGTATCACCGACATCCTTCGGTCACAGTAGATTCGATATCCTTTTACACAAAATTTTTATTTTTCTCAGTATCGGCGCGACTTTTACACAGTGTGCAAAAATATTTCAAAAAATTATATATTCTCGCTGCCGCTTGCGATTTGTTAGATTTTCACACAGTTCAACGTGAATTACGGCTGCGAAAGGATGCGATGGGCCTTGAGTTTTAACTAGAAAACATAACGGGGGCATTTATTTCATCATTAAGGACGACAAAACGCGACGGTTTTCTTTCTTTTTTTTTCATTTTAAGTGAGTTTTGTCGGCGAGTTTTTTAAGTTTTCTAAGCAAAAAAAAAGTTTTAGTCCTTATTACATTTTGTGTAAATAAAGTCATAAATATAAAAATATATAATTATCCTTGTAGTAGTGTTAACTAAGAGTTCTTGTTCTTCTACTCTGATATTGTTGTTGTCGCTCGCTTAAAGTGCTACGGTTGTGAACATAGTATTACTTAGCTTTCTATCAAATAAGAAAATAATAAATAAATTCCAGGACTCACATCGACAGAGGGTAGGACATTTTCAATTGAATGAACAATCGCGACTGTCGCACAGGACTTTTGCTCGTATTCAGCGACCCGTAGACTGCGAAACGTTTCGTTTTGAGCGATATCCTGCTGCTGTAAAAATTGTTTTATATTTTCTTTTTTTTTCTCATCGAAATATCCTTGAAATTGTAAGCAAAAAATTAAACTCAAACTCAAACTTGTTACGAGTCCTTGTTGCGTTCGGTAAAAAGCTGAGAAAAACTGACGTCAGGCAGCAAGCAAAGGAGGTTTTCTTAGATTTACTGAACCACCACGTGCTTTTGCTTACTTCTCGAGAACGAAAGAAAAAGGACTTCTATTGTGAAAGAAGAAAAATCCTTCCTCTGCTTCATTTTTTGTGTCTCATATTATTTTCTTGTGTGTGGTTCGTTGTGTATTTGTGTGGCAAAAGTGTTTCGAAAAGGAGTCGCGAGCTCTCAGCTGTTGCTGGTTTAGTAGTGCTGCTGGTATCCTGAAATCCATCGAGCAACTTTGGTAAGTAAATGTTTTAGTTTTCCTTTCAGACTACGTATATGTGTAGTTGGCCTTGTAGTAAATCCTTTCTGAATAAATGTACAGCATTCTGCATCATTAGGTGAATTGAGAAATTTTGATTGAATGCAGAGAAATGCAAACATTGAAATGAATAGATCAGGCGGAAAATATGCACACACACACATAGAATGCAGTTGGGGAAGGACGAGTATATTAGAGATGAGTTAGTTTAGGGGAGCCAAGAGGATTGTATTCAATTGGGGGTTGGAAAGTCAGTTTGTACCGGATGAGTGCGTTTTGAAGAGACTGAAGAGGAAAGGATGATGTTCTATTCTGTGTCGACGTCGTCGTCGTGGAGGGGACCAGAGTGTGCTGGTGCTACTGCATTCAGGAATGCATTCAATATTTTATGACAGATTGTCCGAAATGAGTGCTCTGGATGATTGCAGTTTATAGGAAAGTTAATCTGAAGTAGAATTTGAAGAGATAGAATGGCTTCTACTGGGGGTACTTTGAAGAAGCTACAAATTGGGCAAAAGCAAATTGTTTTGAAGATGTTCCCTGTGTGTTTGTTACTTTTATGAATGGAAAATTGTTCCTGAGATTCCTGTTGATGTTGCAATTAATTTGGTTATAGTCCTTGGTAAGTCTTTCAGTACCTATCGTCTTGCTCTATTGGGTATATCTCGTTGGGTGGACCTTTGTCTCGTAGTCATATTAAGTTTATAAACTGACGATGATGTCAGACTGTCACCTACCGAAAAATAAAAATGCAGGCTGTCTTAGAAACTCATCATGACACCTATGACACCAATGGGACGTATCTGGGTATCTCCAACGTTTATAGAATGATTGATGATGATGAGTTGAACAAAGCTGTCTGTGGAAAAGCAGAGTTAATGCTTTTTCTCGATCTGAGAAGGAAGATCAATTAGTATCAGAATCTTTGTTAGAATGTAAGTCAAACGAATACCATTGTCAGCTAATATCGCAAGGCATGGGGTGATGAACACTTAAGCTCTATAAGCTGCCGAAATTCCACAGCGTGTTGTCACTGAATTATTCAACTCGGCCATCAAAAGTCATTATTGAAAATTTCTCTATGATGAGTAAACACTGCACGTCTGTACCTACTAACTTCTTAGGCACATAGAACAACTGCTGAAGTGGTGGAACTGTCGCTTCAAGGGCGGTTTAAGACCTTCTTATTATAGACATCGAATATTAAAAATGATTTGAAATATTGAGATACATTGAGAACAGTTATAACATTCATTTCAATCCATATTGGTCGTACGGGTAGGTAATTGTAAGGATACCTACAACGCAGTACTAAAATCTCCTACCATAGGTCATTTCGCTTCTAACATTAGCTGATAATCTGATGCAATTATTCTGTAGTAAGCGTAAGATTTTGAATAGTAAAGAGTCAAAAAAAAAATGTTACTTACGTCGACATCAACTCACAAAAAATAGTGCAACATATCTTCAATGCATGTATTTACTCCTGTCAGTTTCCTGAGTAGAGGAAAAGAACAACGGTTGCACCAATTCCAAAAAAATGGGAATCCGCAGAGCCATTCACATTTCTGGCCCATTAGCCTTTTGTGTTTTTTATCAAAAGTTTTTGAAAAAATTAAAGCTTAACAGATAGACAGTTATCTAACTATGAACAATATGATATCTGAATGCCAGTCCGGCTTTCGAATCCCACAGCCGGATCAGTAGAAATGCGGTGAACTTGGAGGGTTATAATACCTTGTTTTGGAAGCATAACCTCATCGAAATAGGAAGAAGAAGTAGTCCCATTTTCGAATCAGCCGGGTTGAAGGCAACTCCTAATCTACGGTTTGCGATGGATGCTGGCAAGTTTGGGCTTATGGTCCTTTTAGACTTTACATTTTGACAGCATTGATCAGTCAATTTTGTTGGTTAAACTTATAAATAAGTTTAATTTTTCCTAAGTTACTGAGTGAATACCTCAGAAATAGGGTGCAGATCGAAGAAACTGAAAGCAGAACATCCTTACCTTATGTTGGAAATTCTGGTGTGCCACCTGGCCCAGTTTTTAGACCGTTACTGTTCTCAATATTTGTTAGCGACCTTCCCGAATCAATTATTCACTGCAAAGTGCTGATGATGTTTCAATATACCTAGCTCGACCTATTGGTTTGATGGAAAACTGTGTGGCTCGAGTAAATGAAGATCTATTCAGGATTTATAGCTGGGCTACATTTAATAAACTTTTGCTTAATCCCTGAAAACTGAGGTTATGATCCTCTCGAGAACTCCAGTTAATCCATTTTGTTTTCCGGTGATTGAACTAGGTAGTAAAACCACTTCGTACGTCAATAAGGCTAAATATTTGGGTTTCAGCATTAACTCATCACTAAGTTGCTGTGATACAGTCTCTCATGCAATTATAAAAATTTAATCCGGTCTTTGTACCTGAAGATATTCATCTCATTTGCTTGTTCCCAGTATGATATTGCGTCTTGTGACAAGTCTGATTGTCCCGTTCTTTACGTATAATTGCAATGTGTATCCTTCAATGAATTACGAATGTCATCGTAAACTAATGACTGTGTGCGTTTTTTATATACAACGTCAGTAGGTACACCAGTGTCGCACGTTTAAATTCGAATCTTCTGGAAATCAGTTTGGATAAATACTACTCTTTCAGAAATCAGAATATTATGATACTTGGAGATTTTAATTTAAAAAATGTTAATGTAAAATTGTATTTGTAAATGTAAAATTTGATCAAGACGAGTCTAAACTTATTCTATACAATGTTAGATTTGATTTTGAATGTGAGGTAGTTAATTTGTTTGCTGAATTTGACCTTCGTCCAATTAATTATATTCGTAATTCATTAAATAGAATTCTGGATCTAGTTTTTGTTGACGATGATTTTTGTGTTAACATTTACAACTTTTTAGTTCCATTTGTACCAGCAAGAATGCATCACGTCACATTATGTATGAATTTTGAATTTTATCAATTTCTTAAGCCGGCATCTAGCTTAACTTTTAGGTACAATTTTGCTAGGCAAACTTTTTCAATATTGAAAATCAGTTAAATTCTATTAATTGGTCTTCGTTATTTAGCAACTCGGACTTTGAAAATTCGTTTACTCTTCTCATAAATATTGTTAAAGAGGCAATTGATGCTAATACGCCGAAAGTAAAACTAGTTAACAGTTCCGAGCCTATATGGTTCAATAAACACCTGATGAACTTAAATAAGAAAAAGAACAAGGTTGATAAACGGTTGCGTAAATCAAATTATAACGCTGAACTTTGTCGTCAATATCGACTGCTTCAGAAAGAATTCGATGTTTTAAATAAATTTTTGTACACAAATTATGTTCTTTCTGTTGAAAGTAATATAAAAAATAATAGTAAATGTTTCTGGCAGCAAACAAAATCAAATGGTATTCCGAATAGCATGCAATATGAGGGTGTTACTTCATCTGATATCTCAGTTATATTCAACTTGTTTGCTAAGCATTTTCAATCTGTGTATACTGATCGTTCAATAACTATCCCCGCGATAAGTGACTTTTCGGAAAATTCTTTCAACTTAAGTAGCCTTTATTTATCAGTTACTTAAATTGAAGAGGCTCTCTCTAATTTGAACTTCGATAATCGAGCAGGTGTTGACGGTATTACACCAATTATTTTAAAAAGGTGTGCTGGTGTGTTTTCACTACCTCTTCTAATTATCTTTAATCGTTCCCTAGGTAGTGGTGTTTTTCTACGTGAATGGAAAATTTCTTACATAACACCTGTACACAAATCTGGACCAAAACAAGAAGTGACTAATTACCGTCCAATTTGTAAAATATCAACTATTCCAAAAATTTTTGAGAAAATCTTATGTGATAAACTCACCTTTCATTTAAAGAGTATAGTTCCTCCTTATCAACATGGATTTGTTTCAGGTAGATCAACTTCTACAAATCTCACCATTTTTTGTAATTACATATTAAATAATTTAGAAAATTGGTTTCAGTGTGATGTTATCTACACCGATTTTTCCAAGGCCTTTGACCGGGTTAACCACGATATCTTAATCAGGAAACTGAATAAATTAGGTTTTCACTCGAACCTTTTAAATTGGTTCAGTTCTTACATAAGAGGGCGTACGCTATACGTTTGTATTAATGAAATTGTGTCGGTCCCTGTTCTTGTTACATCCGGGGTACAAGGCAGCCACCTTGGTCCTCTGTTCTTTCTATTATTTGTCAACGACATTCCTAATATTATCCTGAATTCCCAATGTCTTATGTTTGCAGATGATCTAAAAGTTGTTCGGTGTTTAAAATCTATTCATGATTGTATATTGTTGCAAGCTGATTTGGATAGATTATCATATTGGTGTAAAATTAACTGCTTTGACCTTAATGTATCCAAGTGTCAAATCCTTAGCTTCTGGCGTCATTCACCAATTCAATATACTTAAAATATTGATAACATTCCCCTGTCTATTGTATCGTCCAAGAAGGACTTGGGTGTCGTCTTCGATCGAACACTTAGTTTTTCCAATCACATTGATTTTCTAGTTGCGAAATGTAACTCGCAACTAGGGTTTATTTTAGGTAACTCAAAAGATTTTTCTGATCCTCACTCCCTAAAATCTCTTTTACAAAATTTGATGCAAGCTAATTGGAATTTTACCTCTTACCATTTGCAGGAAATATTTTTCTATTATGTTTGTTAGAGATTTATTAACGTATCGCATCGATTGCTCTTTTCTTTTGACCAAAATCGGGTTATATACTCCTACGAGATCTCTAAGAAATCGCAATTTATTTTATGAACCTCGTCATAGAGTAAATTATGGTCTTAATGAACCGCTTACGAGATGTTTAAAAGAAGCCAATTTAGTGTGTAATTTAATTGATTTTCAATCTTCCTTAAGTAGAGATACCTTTAAAACTGAATTAGTATTACTTTTAGGTAACTTTGGTGGAGAAAATTAGTTTATTTATCACTTTATAATTTTATCGTTAAGTAATCTATTAGAGTATAACTTGTATCTCTGTTTGATGAAATAAATAATTAAATAAATAAATAAATAAATAAATAAAATCTTTTAAAGTTACATAGTATTATTCAGAACACTTGAAGTGAGGAAAGTTTTAGAGTAATAGGCCGTCCGCCAAAAATAAAATGGTACAATAGTTTTCACGTTCCGTTCCAGAATAATCTGAACATGGGGCTCAACAATCTCTATAATATAAACCCCTCTCCAAATGTCGAGGAACTGTCAGAAATAATTAAAAAGGCTGTCCCAGAAATCAGTCACAGGAAAAATTTAACTGGTAAGCAACAGTGGTTTGATGAAGAGTGCTCTCAAGCTAGAGAAAAGTCGTTTGCTTTTTAAAGCTACTGAGATCTTTCAACTACAGGATTTTCAAAGCTCTTTATGAGGAAGCAAATAAAGAATTTAAATGTATCTGTTATAAGAAACAAATAGCATTTGAACAGATAAAAATCGCCCAATTAAACATATCTAGATCATCGGCCGAGTTTTGGAAAATTGTGCGGTATATAAACAAGCAGCAAAGTATCGTTCCTCGATCTTTAAAGGCACCGGAACTAAAGGACCACTTTAATAGGCTACTCAATACTCCGCAAATTTCACCAGCTTTTCAATATGCGGCACTCATGTTTTTCGAAAAGTACTTGGATACACTATTCTCGTCCCTTGAAGTACAAGAGGTCTTAAAAAATTCAAAAGTCAAGAAAGCCCCAGGTGACGACCGCATCCCTTTTGAATTTTATAAAAATTGTTCGACAGAATTTCTGGTTGCACTTACCACTGAGTTCAACCGCATATTCGAAACAGCTAATGTCCCAAAGAGCTTCAAGAAAGCGATAATAATCTCTCGTTGCATAACAAAGGAAGTTGCGAGGATGCATCCAATTATAGAGGAATCTCTTTTCTGAATGCTTCCGCTAAGTTGTTTGATGCTTTGCTATATAACAGGATCTCACGATGGATAGAGGACAAAAAAAGTTCTGAGTGAATTCCAAGCTGCATTTAGGAGACATTTTTCAACGGTAGACCAGATCTTATCACTTGTCAATATCGCCGAGATCTACAAGAGGAAACGTAAAAAGCTGTATGCTTCGTGCTCTATGTTTCGTGCAGCCTTCGACTCCATTACCCGTGATGTAATCTTCTATAAGCTACACAGAATTGAATTATCAAGTAAAATCATTAAGATACTGAGAGCTATGTACACGGAAAATGTCGCCTATATTTGGGATGGTGAGATGATATCAGATGAGTTCGAAACTACAATGTGGGTGAAACAGGGATCCATCCTCAGTGCGCTACTTTTCATTATATTTATTAACGACATAATGGACATAGTACATAGTATAGTAGGTGACATAGAGATTGAATCAAAGAAGATTCCGGGTCTAAAGTACGCAGATGACATTGTGTTTCTGGCGGATTCTGTGGAAGGATTACAAATGATGATAAACAGACTCGACGAGTACTGTAAAACCGGGAATCTCTTTGTGAATTTTGAAAAATCAAAAATTATAATTCTTAGAAACGGGGGCAGCAGATATTCCAGAAGTGAAAAGTGGAGCTATCATGAAGAAGACATAGATATCGTACGCGAGTACAGATATCTGGGAGTTCTGATCTCAGCAAACTTGAATATGAACAAACATCTTACGATTAAATTGTCAGAAGCCAAGCGTGCAATCTGTGCACTTTGGAATCGCTGCATGAAAAACAAGTACATAAATCATAGCTCAAAGCAGAAAATATTTAGCGCAACTGCTAAGTCCATACTTTTATATGGAGCTCAAGTTTGGGAATATTGCTCCTTTGAGGAAGTCGAACAATTTCTACGTTTTTTCATCAAATGAATGTTTCACCGAGTGACTTTTGCCGAGTAACACTCCTAACTATATGTTGGGTCTGGAGACCGGGACAGCTCCCCTCTTCTTGGACAGTTTTAAAATGCATTTTGATTATGTTGCGAAAATGATGGCTATGGACCAAGAAAGACTAATATAAGCCCAAGTTCTATTATCAAAAGCAAGCTTTGTCTCAGACTGGGAAAGTCCAGCATCTAGCTGTAGCTTGAATTTGAATGTAACACCAGATATGGAGTGCTCATCTGTAAGGAAACAACTTAACACCCTACTAGAAAGAACTGCAAATATGACAAACGATAAGTACATAGTCGATGCTCAGCAGTCTATCTACATGACCTACTATTGTAGATTAAAATATCACCTGCAAGATAGAACTTAATTTTTAAACCAAAAACTCAACTGTAATTCATTCGGAATTGAAATATTTTACTGCTGGTGTTCCTCAAGGCTCAGTTTTGGGCCCGATTTTGTATAACATATTCACATCTGATTTTCCTAAACTCCCGTCCTGTGAATCAGCAATTTTTGCTGATGACACAGGTTTATACTCGTCGCATGAGTTTGGTCTCACAATTGAGACAAATCTGCAAAATGCCATCGAGATATTACTAAGTTACTATAACAAGTGGAAAATAAAAGTAAATACTAGTAAAATACAAGCAATTTTTTTCAACAGAAAAAGAAAAGCTTGCTTTTTACCCAGTAATCCGCTTAATGTTAGGGGAGACACTATAATTTGGCAATCATGTGTCAAATATTTAGGAGTTTATCTTGACCAACGACTAACTTTTAGGGAACACTTCGCAAAAACAAATCTGAAAATTCAAATTGCAACTAAAATGCTCTATCCGTTTATCAATAGAAGGTCCGAATTAAGCTTTGAAAACAAATTAATTTTATACAAAGTGATCTTTCAAGCAATATTACTTTATGGTTGCCAAGTATGGGAAGATTGTGCAATGTGCCACAAAAAACAGCTGCAAGTTACCCAAAATAAATTGCTCAAGATGATGCTTAATCTTTCCCGTTATCACTCCACAATGAATTTGCATTTTCAGGCGGATGTTGAATTGATTTCTGATAGATTGTGCAAACTAAAAGACAAATTTTTAAATAACTGTGATATACCAGATAACCCACTAATTAACCAACTAAACATGTAACTTTAATCAAAACTTAAGGAAATTTGTCTATATCGATGCTTTATATCATTTATTATATATGTATTATGTTATGCGTTATTTGTTACTAATTATTATTTTATAATTTACTATGTATTATTTGTTATTTATTACTTATTATTTATTGTTCATTATTTATTATGTGTTAATTGTTACTTGTTAATTATTATTTATTATTTATTTTGTATTATTTATTTTTTATTATTTATTATTTATTATTTATTATTTATTATTTATTATTTATTATTTATTATTTTTTATTTATTATTTATTATTTATTATTTATTATTTATTATTTATTATTTATTATTTATTATTTATTATTTATTATTTATTAATTATTATTTATTATTCGTATTATTTTTTAGTTGTTACTTATTAATTAATGTTATTATATATTATTTATTAATTGTTATTTAGTAAATACTTATTTATTACTCTATGTTAATTCGTTTTTCTTATTAACTATTTTACCACTTGTTGTTTCATAATCCAGTCTTTGTTAACAATTACTGATGTTATTTATTTCTAATTTAATTATTTCTAAAATAATTTAACTTTTTTTTCTTTTTTTTTTTTTGTTTGCATAAAGGTTTTTCTCGTCATTTTCCTTTAAAATAAACTTGCATATCCATTATAAAAACTTAAAATGTATAAAAGACAATGCTTCAGTAGAAAGATAAAATAAAGATATCAAATCTCTGTACTACTATTGTAAATTGGGCTATAACCTATGTAAAAATCTTATAACGAATAAATTATCTATCTCTCTCTAAAAACTCAACTGAGATGATAAGTACCATTTTTAAAATAAGAGGAGAACTAATCAACTTGCATTATATATGCCTGATCTGCCAGACCTTCCAATGTAGTGTGATATCTGTAACCTCAAAGAGAGGGAAGATGTAGTCCATTTCCTTGCGAGATGTCCTGTGTTCAAAGAATTTCGTATAAGATTCTTCGGCGCAAATATATTGCACCTAGATGAAGCGATGAGTATACTTAATGGAGAATACGGGTGGGACGTGTTATATAAATATACAGTTAACTCATATCGATATAGAAAACATATTCTGAGGAACTCTTTAGTTCACCTTCCTCCATTGTGTTTTTCCTACTTTCGCATGTAATTTATCTTAGTCAATTTATTTTGTCAACCTGGTAGACGGCCTAAATCCAAATCCAACAAGACTTGTAATCTCTAATGTATACAACAACTTTCTTTTTTATGAAATAAAAGTCAATAAAATCTAATCTTATTCAGAATAAATGTTCCAAATACTTAAGTGACGCTTTTCTCACACAATAGCAGAACGTTCCTTTATCGTGTTAACAGTTCGACTCTGGAATTGTCTTCCTGACCTTCTGCAGTGGCATAATATAAGAGAATTCTGAGATGAGGCAGAAGGACAGGGCCCTGGTTCGAACGACAGAATATTGCCAAGAGAGGATTTTTATAATCTGCCCATTCCAACATACATTCAGATATGAATAGATGGAATGCAGAAGCGAACTCGAGAAGGGACTCAAGGAAAGAAAAGACGCCTTACGCCGATGACATTGACATAGTCGGAAGAACTTAGCGGGCCATCAGTGGGACGTTTGCAAGTATTAAGATCGCGGCAGCAAAGATGGATTTACCGTTCAATAAAAGCAAAAGAAAATATATACTGTCTACCTACAAAAAGGGACACCCAACATCGGCGTCTTTATTTATTTATTTATTTCTTGCCAATCCCCGGTTTTATGGGGCTAAAAAGGAAATAAAGTAACAAAGCCCTATATCGAACTACTAAGGTAACTCTGTATAAGACACTAATCATCCCAGTCATGCTGTATGGTACAGAGGCATGGAATTTGTCAAAATCGGATGAGAATACACTTCGTTACTTTGAGAGAAAAGTCCTGCATAGTTGGGGAGTAGAGAAGAAGTTACAATGTCGAACCATGGGGCCTATACAAGGACATCGACTGAAAAGAAGAGATCACATACAGCAGCTAAGATGACTGGGTCATGTTGAGCGGATGGTGCCCAACCTTTCCAGCCCAGCAAGTCTTCGAATGCAGCCCGGATGGACGGTGCAGTAGAGGACGACCTCGCGGTATGCGGTGCAAACGTGGGACCTCAACCAACTTGTCGTGTGCAAATGGAGGCAGCTGGTTCGTAATCGGGCTGGCAGACGAGGTTTGTTAACTGAAACCCAGGTCCACCCTGGACTGTAGCGCCACCTAAGAAAGTATGGTATGTATGTACAATAGGAAAAAATGGATAATGTTGTAAAAATATTTACATACATTCTTCTTCTTCCTTTTATCAGCGAGATTATGATCCGAAAATAAGGGATCATAACCCTCCCACTTCACTGCATTTCTACTGATCCGCCTGTGGGGTTCGCCTAAGAAAGTAACAATATATATAATACAATGAAATCTCTCTTGAACGGACACCGAGGGATTGAGAATTTTGTCCATTCAGAGGTTGTATCCACCTGAAAGAGTTAAGTTTACATACAAATCAGTATCATTAATCGTGGATTAATTGTTTGCTTAACAGAGGTCTGTACTTATGAGAAGCGTCCGTTAAGGGAGATTTCACTATATTTGGTTGATGCTGGCACAAAACTTTGTATTATTTAATAAAAAAAAAAACTGCATACTCACACAAAGACAAGAAAAACAAATACAAGGCATGGAGATGAAATACCTCAGGAGAGTGTTAGGAGCCGTCTAAGCTAACCCTAGAGAAAAAAAAATGAAGATGGTTTGGACACCTAGTGTGTATGGAAGAGAACCGACAAGTGAAGAAAATTTGGGAAACAAGACCGGAAGGAAAAAATAAAAGAGGAAGACCCAAGACTACATGGAACAGAGCCGTCGAAAAAATCCTGAAGGAAGCAGCGGAAAGCTGGCATTCGGCTAAACAAATAGCAAGAGGCAGGAGCTAGTGGAGAAACTTCAGGAGAAGATGAAAAGGAGAGAAACACCGAGAACACCTCGACACCTTAGGGTATAAGAGGACCGGATTATGTATGTATGTACGTATGGGTAATTCTTTTTAAAAGAATTTTGAGTGTAAAAGGTTTTTCAATTGGAATGTCCCACTTGACCAATAGGGTTTCTCGGCTTTGTGTCAAGTTAACTGTCGGTTTGCTTAACGTTTCAACTCGTCCATACTTGCCATTTAATCATGGAAAAGTACACGCTTTAACAACTTTTGCAGATTATCAAAATCTTTTATCAAAGTTCACGTTCGGTTGTGACAACTTTACGTGCGTTAGCTTAAATTTTCTCATTCTCAGCGCTGAAGCCCATTTCTGGCTCAACGGCTTCCTCAATATGCAAAATTGTTGCATTTGGGTAAGCTAGCAATACGAAGACATTCACGGAATGCAACTACACCCACAAAAATTTACTGTTTGGTGCGGATTTCATGCTGGACGGATCACTGGTTCATACTTGTTCTTCAATGATGCTAGCAATGCTGTCACAGTCGATGGAGATCGCTATCGGACCACACTGACTGAATATTTTTGAGACAAATTGGAAGATGATGACTTAGGTTAGGTGAGGTGAAATGGCTGGTGAAGACGATTCTCCAACTCTACACTCAAGTCAATGCTGACCCATTGTGATACTCTTTGGGGGAAAATTTACCCCTTACCCATTGTAACCTCGTTCAATGCCAAATTGTTCAGTCACTTACTGCGTTGTTATATACAAATCATCCTGTGGATTTGATGAAGCTTATTATTTTGTCTGTTGGTGTGCTAAAATGCTGCTCTAGGTCCTGAAAGATGTGTCTCCCGAGGAATTTACTCCTGGTGTGATGGAGACCCGGGCAATGACACAGAAAATGTGTTGTATCCTCATAAACTTTCGTTTGACGCAATTTCTTCATGTGGTACCGCAGAGTATTATGTCCTGTGACAATTCCTGCGAGGGAGGAAAGTGTTTTCCTGTCTAAGAAGATGACCTGGAGCAAATGTGGTTTCAACAAGATGGCGACAAATGTCACACAGCTGGCCAAACAATCGAGTTGTTGAAGTCGAAGTTCGGTGACCGTGTTGTCTCCAGAAGTGGACCAGTTAATTGGCCGCCTTGCTCATGTGATATAACGCCTCAGGACTTTTTTCTTTGAGACCATGGTCTATGCCAACAAGCCAGCAAATTAAGCCAACCTTAGGACCAACATCAAACGCGAAGTTGTCGGCATATCGCCGATTTGTGCGAAAATGTGGAAAATTGAATTCAGCGCATTCACTCGTGCCAACGTTTTCGTGGAGAATATTTGAATGATTTTGTGTTCCACAATTAATGGTATCGATAGTACTTTAACTCGACATTTTTTCTTATATTTCGCTATCTCAAATACAAGCTGTTTTGCTTAAAAAACAAAATGTGTATATACGTATCTTAAGCCATTTATTTGTGGGTCGTTGTACAGAGTGACCAGATAAGAACGATAGGAAAATAAATTGAAATAAAATAACAACGGTGTGAGATATAAAATTGATTTTGGCTTTATTTTGAAGCTACATTTATGCCATTATGTGTGGAATAGCACATCATTGAAATGGCCGCCTGGGCTTCAATGGCAGTGTTTCAATCAGTCGCACAGTGGGTCGTTTAGAACAATTTAGCTGATCATAATTCAAAAAATGATACCACTTGATTTAAATTTTAACGACTTCTAATTGTGACCTATGAACTCATTGATCTTCGAAAGACAGGACAGGATCGTCGGCAAATTTTGTAGAGCAAGCAAACCGTTAGTAAACGGAGAGATTCCATCAAACGAATAAACAGTTGATGAAAAAGAGATTATGACACCTCTTAACATGAGGCAGTTTCTGTTTAATTAGCATTCAATAAGCAAGTGGTTTTATTTGTTTTCTAAAATTTTACCAACGTGTTTAAAATATGGATTCTTTGAAAACAGGTTTGTATTCTCATTTACGGAAATAAAGACTTGAGAAGTCTGAGGAAATTAAAATCATAAAATTCGCTTTGGGTTCAATTTCCAAAGGCTCCAGTTTTTTAATAAGTATGAGTAACTACATAAGATGCATATTACTGCACTCCACCATCATTGTAGTTTCTGTGAGAACTATTTTCATCTGCGATTAAAAGAAAAATAAATATTTTATTGTTTGCAAAAAGAAAAATTATTGTTAAACGGAGTATATTGTTCCAGTGGCTAAGTGGGAGCAGCTAATCCCTCCCCAGTTTTGCTATTGGAAGAAATATTCATCTTGAATATGTTAAGGAGAAATATAACATTTTGGAGCCATTTTTGGAACAAAGAAAAATTTGGGCTGCTTAATTATATTCATGGTGATGCTAAAGCGTTACTGGACTCAGTGTAACGGAAGATTGGAATTATTCAATTCAAAACATGGCGACTAAATGAACTAAGAAGTAAGAATAATAGATTGTAGTGCATGCCCATGCATGGCTAGTACTAGTTCGAAAAATCGTGATCGCCTTAAGAAAGATTTGACCCTTGGTGGTCCTCTAGCTAGAAAACGAAAACTTAAAAATCTTGTGGATGAACTCTGTATTGCTACGGAGCAAAACTTAAATATATTTTTCGTTTTTGCCTATACAGCTATGTGCAGTTAATAAATCTCACCAAAAATGTATATTGTGGCAGAATCCACCATCATCTTCAACAAGATTCTGTCGCCCTCTACCATTCAAATTCACTAAAGAAACAGAAAACGAAATAGTAAATGAAGTCTCATACTTAAAACACTAAATCGAAAGCATACCGTCTACGGAAGTAGAAGTGACTGGAAAAACTATTAAGGATGGAATCGCAATGGTGGATGGTAAAATATGCAATGCCTTAGCATCGAATTTCTAAACTCAAAAATGCTTCATATCCGGACTATCTCCTAAAGACATGAATTACTTTAACAAACCCAAACAACCAGCATGCAAGCAAGATTGCGTTGAAGGGGGGTTGTCTTCCCTACATGCATATATACCGTTTATGGAATGCTTGCTCCATATAGCCTACATATTGGACTTCGAAAAATTGCAGGCACGGACTCCAGAAGAGAAAGTGTAAAGAACAAAAAATAAAAAATAATTATTAAAGACGAATTTAGATGTGAGACTGGACTTCTACTTGATACCCCCAAGCAAGGTGGAGGAAATAGTGGGAGAACATTTTTCGGAGATCCTCAGATGTCTTCAACCATCACTGGAATCGACGTAAATTTAATTGACAAATTCAGTGTAATATTGCAAGCATTCGCCTCTGGAATAGATATAAACGTACCCCTTGTTAATTCTTCCTTTGAAAACTGCAGAACTATTTGTGGGCCTGTATAATTGGTATCCAATGCCGGTGACCGTTCACAAACTCCTTATACACGGATCGCTTATAATTAAACACTTTCTTATTTCAATTGGACAACTGTTTGAAGATATTCAAGAAATTAAGCATAAAGAATATAGGAAAATGCGTGAAATATTCTCAAGGAAATCTTCAAGAACTTCAAGAAATCTTTATTGGCTGGTTCAGATCCGCTTATTTCCACTTATCAACATTTGCCTTAATCGAAAAGTTATTTAGAATATAAAGAGGATGTTTTGGAACTGATAATTACCCCTGATAATGCAGGTGAAATTGTAAGCGATTCGATGACAGTTCAGAACCAGCATAGCTCCATATTTTTATTTTACTTTGAGTTCAATTTATTTTTGCTTGAAAAACTTGTTGTATTGAAACTGCCCAACAGAAAAATATACTTTTGTTGACATAAAAAATGATTATCAATCTTTAATTAATTTTGATCAGGTAGATTGCATAAACGTCCCACTGTGGGTCGATCCAATTTTTGATGACTCGGTCCAAAACTTACGGCGTTATTCTGGCAATAGCGTCTCGAAAGTTGGCCTCGAGCTCGTCCAAAGTAGTTGGCTTACTAGCGTAGACTAAGAACTTGACGTAGCCCCAAAGAAAATAATCGAGTGGTGTCAAGTAGCATGATCGCGGCGGGCCTCGTCCAACAAGATAATTTTTTGGCCAAAATCTGGATCTCCTGCCAATATTTGCAGCGCCCAATTAGTGAACTCACGGCGTTGTCTATGGTTGTCCGGCTTCAATTCGTGCTTTAGCACAATCTTATATGGATGTAGGCCCAAATCCAACTGCAAAATAAACCGGGTTGACTCTCTGGCCATGCCCAATTCAGCTGATCGGGGCCGAATCGACATTTCTGGGTCTTCTTCGATACTGGTCGCTACGGCGCCGATGTTTCCTTCATTTCGCACCAATCTCTGTCTAGTTGGTGGCTTAAAGTCCAAAAGAGTGTACTCACGCTCAAACTTATCCACGGTGCGACGAACTGCCTGCATACTGAAGCCATGATGACGACCGACCTCACGACGAAATTCACGTTGCGTATTTACATACCGGAATTTCGATAATAATAATTCCCGTACGTTCGGCAAGCGTGAAACGATGCATGATGAAATGGCAAAACTTACTGAATATTTTGACAGCTGGATGTCATTGGTAACTTTGACGACAGCTGCTGAAACATAACAATTGGAAAAAGTATCATTGCTATCTGGTCACCTTTTATGTATGGCTGCCAATGGGTATTTCAACTGTCATATACTATTTATCCTTAATTTTCCAATATGCACTATATACTGTCACAATTTTGTCACAAATTACCAAAGCAAAAGCCATACATAGGCGTCCGAAACCACCATCGTTTCCAAGTGACATTCCTTGCATTTTAGTGGTTTCCACTTCAAATTCAAATGGAATAGTCTGTTCAATATTTTTCTATACTTTGTCAGAAAAATCACAAATCCTTTCCCCCTCCAGCCGTCATTCCCTCCATCGTAGAAAAACCAAACATAAAACGTAAACTTCTCTTGCAAAACATCCGCTCATGGTATGCAAATATTTTTCAAAACCTATTTGCAATGTCTCATCGCGTTGCAAGCTCTGTTTGTTTATTTATTTATTTGTCCCTATCCCCAAATCGCTATAAACGGACAAAAGGCAGGCAAACCAACTGCAGGGACACTGCAGTATTGTCGTATACTACATTTCTGTAACCTTCAGTCTTGTGCGATTTTCTTAGAGAAAATGTTTTTCTATTTCGTATTAATTTGACTTTTCAGTTCCGTCTATCTGTACATGCAATGGAAACAGGGGACAATCATACTAAACCGTATCGGAAGCTATAAAATGAACATAAGGACATTTCTTTCGTTGCCCTCCACCATCCCATCGTGGGCGCGAAATAAGGAAGGACACGAAATACCGCGGGCCGATGAACAAAGTCCGATAATAAAATTACCATAAATAAATATGATGGCAAAATGGCAAAAGTTTTCTGCACACTAACAACTGGCATTCGTCCTTCGAACTCGGATGATGATCGTCATTAGGATTCTATATAGTCTCGTTCGCTATTCTTAGCTGAAAGTCAAATTTCAAATCGCAGAGATGGAGCAAAGTATGTTTTTCCCTCAATAAAACGCTAAAAAGGATATTTCTGTGCCCCAGCCACAAATGCACACAAATAGAGGCCTGCTAGTACCAATTTACGGCAAATGTGTTCTCGAAATTTCTTTTTAAAAATATTTTTACGATAATGTGCGAGGACACACAACAAACCAATTCATCGATAGATTCCTCCACCCGCCATCGCCGCGCGTCAATGAGGCGGAAATCCTTTCAATCCGTTCGCGAAAGGATTTCACTGCTGTACCGCAGTGCGCCCCATAGACGGAAGATGCTGCTGCCGCCATTCAAGGATGTGCGGGGGGGGGGAGGGAGGGGTGGTGAGTGGGTATGAATATTGTTTACGTAAATTTGCAACCGATAAAGCTCATTGCAAAGCCGAGTGGCAACAATGTTCGTCTCTTTGTTTGTTTGTGCGGCACGGGAAAGAAGACAGAAGGTATCCTTATGGCTATAGCGCCTCATAAATTGCCTTCTTCTTTCGCCTTCGTCGTCGTCGTCGTTGTCGTCGTTGTCGTCGTCCTTTTGCGCGTCGCGTCGTATCGTAGCAAAAGTAGTTGTCGCATATAAAGTGGCGCGTTGGTCGTTATGACTCTTTGGGGCGTGTTTATTGTTTTAATTTGCAATGCGAACATGTTTTATTGAATTTCGATTGCGCCTTCAGCGCCGGCGGTGCTGGCGGCTGATGGGAGGACAGTGGTTGTGGTGGCGGCGATGTGGTTGTGTCGTAGAGGTGTGTAAGTGGGTGGAGGGCATTTGCTTATTTAGTGGAACAAATGGCTTTTCCAAGAGGGGATATTGGGAATATTTTATTTAAATTAGGCTATCACAGTGAGAATGAATTTATTTCACAGGGAATCTGTTCGAAACTTTTTAGATCGTAAGGAGTTCTATTTTTTCTTTTTTATCGGTGCAGAAGTTCTAGGATTTATGTCGCGTGTTTGCAATTGATTTTAGTTTGATTTGATATCCGGGGATCGATGGAGCTGTTCCAAATTAACTTGAGAAGAGTAGCCTCTATTGCTTTGTGTAGATCCACGTAGAGCAAACGTGCCGAGGGAAGCCCACGCAATTAAATCAGGAATCAACAAGGCATCAAGGAATTACAAGCTATGGTGTTCGCAACACTTAAGTCCAACACCTTAGGGAAGACAGTAATAATCTTATAGTGAACTCAGTACTGTAAAAGTTAGCCATAGGTTAAGTTACGTTGGAGGGAAGTGCACCTAAGTGCTTATCACGGGGGCCATTCGGTCCATTGTCGCTTCCCTTTGTAGTGTGGAACCTATACTTAAACTATTATCTTGCGGTCGGTTCTGTTGTGAACCAGCCTGTGCTCTTTATAAAGCTTATCATGTTCCTTAGTGAGACTTGTACGAGATCTCCTAGTTTGTCAAAAAACCTGTTCCCCATATTACGGAGGCGGCGGTTTTGAAGATTTGGACA
Source organism: Brachypalpus laphriformis (assembly GCA_945910035.1). NCBI lineage: Eukaryota > Metazoa > Arthropoda > Insecta > Diptera > Syrphidae > Brachypalpus > Brachypalpus laphriformis. The sequence goes on from OX246756.1 coordinate 175,685,572, forward strand.
ATCGCATAGCAGGTGTTTGATGGTTTCTGTCTCCTCTATATCTTGACAGCTCCTGCAGTTGTCGGATGTGTTGACGCCTAATTTAGCAGCCATTACCCCTATCGCGCAGTGTCCAGTTAGGATCAGAATATTTTTTTTAATTGATCGCCAAAAGGCTTTTTGTTTTGTTTTCATCCACTATCAGCCATAAAAGTTAGTCATACTGCCGATTGTAGTGCATACCAGTTTGGTATAGATCTGTCACCTATCGGCTGATGAGTGATGACTTTCTATGATGAAGTCTATCTGGAAAGTAGAACCTTATTACGAAAGAGTCAAAGCAGAGAAGGCTAAACAAAGTTTATTTTTTCGGAATCAAACTACCGCCGGCGCAAGGCTTGCCTGTAATGTAGCCGCTTTGGTCGACAAGATCTAGTTGCCACGTGTGACTATTTCTAAGTCCTTAGATTACCTGCTACGACTTCGGCATTAATACGACATTTCCGACCGATTTTGCCAACAATATTTGCTGAATTCTAAGCTTCTTTAAGTATATTCCTTTGCATTGAGCTGAACACGCATCTGCTATATCATTTATCTTCATTTGAGGGACTGAACGCTGATCTTTTCCCTTCCACTATGAACCTTTTATAGTAACGCTGTACAGATGGTCATGAATCCCAGGAAGTCCAAGATCTCTTCCTATTCAGTTTCACTCCCTTGTCTCGGGGCGTTGAACGCGGTAGATGTTATTTTTTATAATTTGCGAGCACTCAGAGGGCTATGAATAGACTTAAAATTGTTGATAGAGTATGGACGTTGGATAGGATAGACAGAGAGAGTAAGATTTGTCAGTGGTTTGAAACTCAAATATTAGGTTTGAGAAAAGCTCTGCGGGTGATGACCAAATAACTGGGGAGATTTGCTTTATTGTTTTGTCTTTGCTTCTGATTCGCAGTATTTCTTTCCCGTCCACCTTTTTTATTTATAATTAACTCAAGCTAAAGGGGTTTCAATACATAGCGGAAGGATAATGAGGTAAGGATTAGGGTTAAAGGAGAGACCGATGCACATTGGTCTTATGTGTTTGTAAGTTATAATGGACGGAAAAGCAGAGTCTAGAAGAGCAGTCCACAAATGTGTTGTGCGGCTTGTGAAAGACTCTCTATATTTCACGGAACGTTCGAACGTAGACTTTAGGGTTAACTGATGAGCATTCGAGGGAATGAAAGTCTTTTTCTTCCTATTTCGGCGAGGTTACGATATGAAAACAAGCGATCATAACCCTCTCAAAAAAAAAATAAAAAATGTTTGGCGCAAGAGCTCTTTAAGTGCCAGGGCCTAGCTTCTCGAAACCACTCATGTTGTCTGCGTTATATTTTCCACTCCATGGAAGGAACCTACAGTTTAGTGCCGTATCCAAAGGGCAATTTGGTTTGAGAAGCTTTTTCGTGACAACAATACCTTCGGATGTTTGTCAGACGTGGGCGAGAGGCGAACTTCACTGCATTTCTACAGATCTGTATACCTGTTTGACGTTTGATGTCTTTGGACCGTTCATTGATATTGCCTGTTTTGGAAGCATTAAATTCCACTTTATTGGTTAAACCACAAGGCATATCAATTATCCAACAAAGCGAGAACTTTTTCCAGCCATATGACCAACCTTCTTATGATCCCTTGGTTTCGGATCATAACCTCGTCGAAATAGGAAGAAGGAGATGACCAACCTACTGTCAGTGTTATGCCTTCGCAATAGTATTGACATACACAATTGATCGGACTGACTCCTTATATTTTTCATGAGAAATAAATAAATAAATGTTTGCTGACATCGGGATTTAAACCATGAATCAATGGCACGGCGATCGATGACGTTACCACTACACCATCGCTACCCCCGAGATGTTATGAACATATTGAATTATTCTGGACAATCGTGCATCGATTCTAATCCTTTTCTGACCCTTCTCTTTGCACTCTCACATTCGGGCTCTTTTTTCAGATAACAGAAATATTACACCCAAAAGAGATCCATCAAATAACGAAGCCCCCACAATCCATCTGTGAAATGAAGCCCCTATCTCTCCCTTACAACTCAATTTAAAGATTCAAAAAAATTGGTGCCAACAAGCCAACCATCAGCCAAAGCACGAAGTACATTTGTAAATTTCAACTATCTACCACTTTTTTTTACACTAAAGTCTATTTAACAAAATAAAATCACAGCAAACGAGGAAGTATACATTCGTCTATATGTTTGTATCTATTAAAACAAAAAAAAGGACGAAATTCCTTTTCTGGTCAAACGTTGCATTTTTCCAGACGACGAATAAAAAAACATAAAAATAACTCACTTGGGCAAATATTGCCCAGATTGCCGGACAAACATTAAACAGATACAAATAGTCGTGTCCTGTGTCCTTCCCATCTCTGTAAAAAAAATAATAAAAAATATGAGAAATCTGTGCTAAAAAAAAAACCAGAACACTCGATTGGAATCGCTCTCTCGTCGCGCCGCTTGACTTTTTATTTTTTTTTTGGATTTAAAAATGCACAGCTATAGATACTTTGTTTTATTTTTATTTGCACCATTTTATATGTTTATTTGATTTTCTATCCAGTTCTGTTGTGTGAAGCTATTCAAGCGTATTGCCATATTTAAATTGTAAAATCCTTTTGTTTTGTTTTGCAGCAGCAATTCCATCGCTCGGACCGAGCGATTGAGTGGGTGGATGGTCCTTTTGTAGTTTTTGAACATAGGGTATGCTAGTTTTGGCATTGTTTTACGAAACAAATAGAAAGGTATTGAGGAAATGGATCTATGAATATGAAATTGGATATTTATTGTTCGAGTACACTTGCTATTCACTAGTCGGTCTTTATCGATAGGGACCCTTGTTACAATTCTAAGATTCTAAGACGACGAATTCAGTGCGATGTGGTCAGCTCAAAAATGTAGATAGGAAATTAATTAAGTGGACTTAAAGCAGTATTAGTCTATATCTACTCCTGTAACCATCTACTCCATTAGTTTAAGTAACTGATCTTGGCAGTGCAGATTCTGCTCAGATTGCTCAGATCACTGAAGAATCATTCTCCTAGACTAGGCTCTCTGGTATGGACTTATAAGGAGCATGGAAAGAAGAACTGATGTATAGATATACCCTCCTCCTCATCTCTGTAGCTCTTGTAGAATTGATTACGCTTCGCAGCCTATCGACCTGTAGTTTGCTGTTTTCGCTGTTTCAGCTTGATTTGCTGACTTAGCTGACGAACATTAACATAGCGCCGACTACTTACTTATACATAGGGAACCTTCTACATAGTTTCCTAAGATATTGAATTAAAACCTCGTATACAACTGTAAATGATGTCCAAATTAATCTTTCTTACTTACCTACTTAGATGGCGCTACAGTTCGGTGTGAATCTGGGATTCAACCAGCAAACATCTCTAGCCGACTCGGTCATTAGCCAGCTGCCTTCAGTTGCGCGCGCCAAGTTGGTTGAGGTCCCTTTCCAATTGTTCGTGCCACAGAAGGTGATGCCTTCATCTACTGCGTCGTCGCTCGGGAATGGATTTGAAGACATTTCGAGCTAACGTGTAGATGTCCATCCGCTCTAAATTTTCTAGCAGTCTCAATCACTGTATGCGTACTCCTCTGGCTAGTTCGATATCACTGTACAGCGTATAGAGTTATTGATTGTATCTTCTCCTCCTCTCAGATGGGTCTATAAATCACTCGAAGAATGTTTCTCGCAAAGTAACCGAGGGCATCCTTATCCAATTTCGATAGGGTCCATGCATCGGTGCCATAGAGCAGGACTAGGATAATTAGGGTCTTGTACACTGCTACCTTATTCATTCGAGAGAGGGCTTTACTACTCGCCTATAAGAGTTATGATTGGCAAGATTGATTCTTCGTTTGATTTCCGCGCTGATGCCATTGCTCGAGACTAAAGCTTAATCTTCCCAGTGAAGGTAAATACCTAGGGGCAACCCTAGACGAAAAACAGACCTTGAGACCACATCTAGAGAAAATTACATCAAAGGCGATCAAAACCTTCTGGGCTTGTTCTAGACTCTTTGTTAAAAAATTGGGTCTAAAGCCCAAAATGATTTACTGGACTTAGGTTAGGTAAGGTTAGGTTGAAGTGGGTGCCAGCTAAGACTCGCCAACACACTAAGACCAATAATATTGTAATACCACGTGGATCATGGGAGAAAATCTCTCTACCTACTCGCTAAAACCATTTTAAGCTTCTTATGAAGTGTAGGAGGCTCCTCATATCAATATCTATCAGGTCGCCTAAATCGTTGTAATAGAGGGCCCCTAAGTGGAGCTTCTTTCTACGGGAGAGAGCTGGGCAGAAACAAATAAGATAAGGAATAGTTTCTTCCTCTTCTTCATCCATTATTATTATTTGTGTAGGGTTAGTTTGCACTGCGACCTAATGGTCTATTGTGCCACCTGCTAATACCTTGGGAGGTTTGTTCCCTCGTTAGAGTCCCCTTCGCAATTGCAATTCCTGAGGAACTGTGTTTGAAGGTCATATGCTCTTACTTTGCCTTGGCGAGAATAGTTCACCTTAGAGCTCTTTCTCCAGACCAGTTTCTTTTAAGAATCTGAGAATGAGAAGTGGGTCCAGGGTTGGCATATCCTCTTCTGTTACTTGGTATTTGCCCAAGTATTTCAATCTTTTGTGGGTCAGAAGAAGTCTCACATGACTCGTTGCAGAATCTGCAAAGGCCTTCGTTTGTTATACCTAGTTTCCGTAGATGCTCCCTGAGTTTGCAGTGCCCCGTTAGGAAGCCTCTTAGGATCCGTAGGTTATTCTTGCTAAGGCAGATGCAGGCTTCGAATCTTTTCCGGTTGTAACATCACAGTAGTTTCTTAGCCTGCCTCAGTCCTGTGGTGTTGTTCCAGGTTCTTGCCCTGTCTTCTCTCTCCATTTTCCTGAATTTCACGCGTATGGTGTGTTCCCCCATTCCACAGAATGGTTCAGTTCCAATGAAGGGTTCTGCGGCCCCTTGTCTTGCCAAGGCGTCCGCTGCTTCGTTACCTTTTTATCCCGACGTGACCGGGTATCCAGTAAAGTGTAACTTTATTGTTTCTGCCCAGCTCATTAAGTTTGCATACGCATTTCCACACAAGTTTTGACTTAATGACATAGGAGTCAAATGCTTTGATAGCTGCTTGGCTGTCTGACAGTATTGCTATGTCGCAGTTGCTATATCCCTTTTCGAGATTGAGTTGGATGCATCTGTTTATAGCACATATTTCTGCTTGAAAGATGCTTGTGTACTTGCCCATAGGTTCTGAGTGCATGGTCCTTGGCCCAAATACGCCCGCCCCTGTTTCCTCTCCAGTTCTCGAACCGTCTGTATACCACTTTATCGTGTGGCTGCCCAGTCCGTACATCGTGGATTCGTTGCTCCTGATACTGTCGTCCCTGGGGACGGCTAGAAGGGGATGTTTTTTGAGAAGGGCATCGTATTCTCTCATACCAACACATTTCTCCCTTCCGATACCTTCTTTTGCCATCCTTAGGATCGTTCGCTGTGCATTTTGCTCCACTACAAGATGGGGCGGTGTTAGCTCCAGGAGTACTTCCATGGCTGCAGATGGATACGTTCGCATGGCCCCAGGGATGCAGAGGTACGCAACTCTTTGCACTTTAGTGAGTGTCTCCATCGTAGTGACTAGACTAGTTCGCTTTGTCCATGCTATTGCTCCATAAGTGATCATTGGTCCCACAATGGCAATGTACATCCATCTTAGAATATTTGGACTAAATCCCCAAGACTTACCCGCTAGGTTCCTGCATATCATTAGAGCACGGGTAGCTTTTTGGATATCTCCTCTGTGTGTTTCTTCCACAAGAGTTTGCTATCTAGGTATAATCCTAGATATTTCACTTCCTTTACCGGTGTCAGTATCGTGCCCGACAGTCGGATTGGATCAGTTCAAGTTTTCTCTTCCTCGTGAACGGTACTATTGTGGTTTTGGCCGTGCTGCACCATTCTTGAGTTACTGTTAGGCCCCTTTGTATAATATCACATAGGGTTTCCTCGACTTTCCCCCTGGCAATCAGTACAATGTCATCAGCGTAGACTTGACAGTTAATTCCAAGGCTTGTTAATTTTTCAAGAAGCTCATCCACAACAAGACTCCACATTAGGGGAGATAACACTCCTCCTTGTGGGCATCCTCTTGTTGTGTTGACCCTGATAATTCCATGTGAAGTTTGAGTTTCTGCTGACCTTGTTCCCAGCAATTCATACATCCACTTAGATACTGTTCTGCTAACTCCCTTTCTGTCAAGGGCTCGTTTAATAGCTTCATGTGAAGTGTTATCAAATGCCCCTTCAATGTCTAGGAAGGCGCAGATTACTATCTCTTTTGTTTCAAGAGCTGATACAGAGCATGATGGATTGTTTCCGTCAGCTGATACAGAGCAGTCTCGGTGAACCTGCCGGCTCTGTATGCATGCTGACGATAATGCAGTGGGGATGTATTAAGTACATCCTCCCTTAAATGGTTATGCACAGCTTTCTCCATTGTTCTAAGAAGAAACAATGTTAGGCTGATCGGTCTGTATGACTTAGGCTGTGTTGGGTCCTTCTTCATCCATGCAGCTTCTACAAAAGTTGTTCGAAAAAAAGGCCTAGCTTTGTAGCATGCTTGCCTATTAGACAGTGTCCAGTGATGACAAGCACCGATATGCAATCTGTTGAGAGAAATCAAATTCTTAAAACCTTTTTGATCCAGCTTCGGCCAAATCTGTTTTGCCGCTAGACATGTTGATCCACTTGTCCACCTAAGATTTGTACTCTCGACAGCATTTAGCTTAAATTTAAGTATGCGAGTAGCGATTGGTATACCTAAGGTGTCTTTATCCGGCAGGAAGGGTATAGTTGTTTAGAAAAGTGCTGCCGCCAACGTTCATCTCCTTTGCAATATTAAGGACTCCAATTAATATCAAGATCCTTAACAAAATCCCGCTGCTAACTTCCCCAGCAGTACGTTTAACTGACTCTATGCCCAAACAAATTTAAATCATTTCCTCAAAATCATCATCCCAAATCGCGCCTATTGGGAATATCCCCAGCGCCCTCAGTTGGAGCGACAAATCAATTGGTACACCGATGGTAAAAAATTGCAAATGGTGTGGTGTTGGAATTTTTGGTCCCAAATTAAAATCTGCTGTACCACTAGGTTACAATACTTCCATCTTTCAAGTACAGGTCTATGCTATGCCTGTGCCAGAGAAGAATAAACCTCGGAAGATCACATATAAACATTCTATCAGATAGCCAAGCAGCTCTAAAAGCCATCAAATCTCTCAGCTTTGAGTCAAAACGGCCTTGGAATTGTCTCCGCAAGTGCATCGCTGGCAATAAGATCCGACTCCCAATCTAAATTCATAGGCCCTGAACCCTTTTGTGGCTTTCCCGCCAGCCAAATTAAAATAGAGCTAGATCGTTGGGCAAAACATGAATAGTACTCATACTGGGAATCACAAATAGGTCCGAGACATGGAAAGAAATTAATGGATCGAAAGGGATTCTAACAATAAACAAGCAAAATACAAAGACTATGTCTTGAGGACACTGAAACTGCCGCGCAGATTATGTGTGAATGTCGCGCCATTGCTCCTAGCAGACTAAAGGATTTTCAAGGATCATTAGTCCATCTAATATAATCTCCTCAGCCCAAGCAATCCTAAGTTTCCTTTAATTCTCGATACTCGTAGCTCTGACTGTGTACGAAATATTTTCAATATTGGATCTTTGTCATAACTTTAACTCCGGAATCGTCTTGAGCTTATTCACGTAGCCCCAGAGAAGGAAGTCCAATAGTGTTAAGTCGGAAGATCTCGGCGACCATTTGATCTCGTTATTTCATGAGATAATGCGTCCTGGGAATTTCGCTCGTAATAGGGCCATTGTTTCACGCGCTGTGTGACAAGTGGCAACACCTTGTTGAAACCACATATTGTGCAAATCCATGCCATCCAATTCACGCCACAAAAACTTTTTTTTTAACATAACACTGCAACGTTCATCGTTCACCGTAACAGCGTTACTGGCATCATTTTCGCAAAAGCACCGTCCGAAGAATCTGCCAGCCCAAAAACTGCTCCGAACAGCGACTCGTTCTGGGTGCATAGTTCGTTCTTGAATGACTTGTGGTTTTTCAGTACTCCAAATGCGACAGTTTCCAGCCCGGATAGTCTTCTGATCTAAACCGGATGACGGCGCAGTAGAGGACGGCCTCGCGGCAGGTGGCCCAACAAGTGGAGAGGAACTTCAACTAGCTTGGCGTGCACAATAGATCTCCTTGGTCGCAGTGCCTACACGCCATTTGGGCGTGGCCACACACCTATAAAAAAAAAAAAAGCTTGGATTGCTCACCTAGAGGCAGCTGGCACGGCACGTAACCGGGGTTTTTTTTTTTTGGTTACGCCAAGGGCTGTGATAATCTTCCAAAAAAAAAACTAGTAGCCCGGGCTGCTGGCATGCACGATTCACAAGCCCGAATAATCGATGCCAGGAATGCGCCTACGTACTAATCCACACACTGCACACTTATACCACTCTCCCGCAGGACTGCCGTAAGGTATTACTTCGCGGGGCTGATGTATTGCTGCTTCTGCTCTCCTTGCTCTCTCAATTATTTGGAACTCTTTTTGCACATTCGTTATGAGTGCACAAATTTCCAGTCAATTCTCGGCTGACCGCAGCATTTGGTCTATAAGGAATGGTGGACTTGGCAGGTCATTCTCCATTCCGTGAAGCGATTGCAATGAAATATTGCGCTCTCTGTATCTTCCTCCTGGTCTGGACAATGTGGACAGGGGGGTGAGTTGTCATGTCCAAATCTAAGTATATATTTGCGATAGCCACCGTGACCTGTAAGCTGATAGTTGCAGTCCTCATACACTCGCTTGGTCTAGACCTCAATGGTGGGAATCAGCTTGTAGGTCCATCTACCTTTTGTACTGTTAACCCACCTGGCTTGCCACATAGCTAGTGATGTTGCCTTCTCCTCCTCATTTATTCTCTTGACAATACCTACTTCTTGATGACTCGAGGTTCTCCTTTCGTAGATCCTTACCATCTCATTTGCGAGTATGTCGACGGGGATCATTCCGGCTATGACACAGGCTGCTTCGTCCGATATTGTTCAGAAACCGCTGATTGTTCTTATCGCGCATAGCCTGTATGTTGACGATAGTTTTCTCCGTGTTTCTACCGTTGCTAACGCCGGCAATCACCCAAACCGGTACAGCATATAGAAGAACCAAGCTAGCCACTCTGTATAGTAGAATCCGTCTAGCATATTCAGGTCCACCGATGTTTGGCAGTATTCGAGAAAGGGCTGCCTGTAGTAGTGCAACCTTCATTCTCAAGTGTTCCACGTGCGTTTTAAACTTTAGCCTAATGTCGACCATTACTCCTTAGTATTGGACTGCTTCCTTGGTTCTTATAGTCTGATTTCCGACTCGAACATTCGCATATTTAGCAGCTTTTCGACTTGTTATAAGAACAGCTTCAGTTTTGTGGTCTGCTAATTCTAAGCCGGCGGATCATAGCCAGTCGATTGCTTCGTTTGCTGCTGATTCTATTTCGTGGATGTGTTTAGCCACGGTGACTACGGCGATGACGTCAGCGAACCCGATTATCTTAACTCCTTGTAACAATGCTAGTCGCATGACTCCGTTGTACGTGATATTCCATAAGAGAGGGCCTAGCACCGATCCTTGCGGGACTCCTGCCGTAATGTTTACCCTCTCGTCGGTTTGGTATCTCAACTTCCTGTTGGTGAAGTAGTTTGTAACTATCCTCAATAGGGAGTATGGAGTATCCATTCTGGCTATCGATCTCCTTATGAACGACCAATTTGCCGAGTTAAAGGCGTTTTTGATGTCCAGAGTCACTACTGCACAGTATTTCTTTGTCCCCCCTCGTCATCTTTCTCCTTGGATCGTTCCAGTTACTGTGCCAACTACCGCACATAATCGGGCTGGCTAGAGAATATTGTTGATTGAGGCCCAGGTCCACTCTGGACTGTAGCGCCACCTACGAGTAAGTAAGTAACAAATGCAGCGGTTATGTGGAAAAGGGCTTCACCGTTGAAGATGATTCTTTTTTATGTAGATCGGCATCAACTGCTTGTTCAAGCAGCCAATTGGTAAATTAACCGCAATGCAAATGGTCTGTAGGTTTCAGTCCATGTGTCGATCGTAGGCGTGTGGCAATAGGTCTGTTGTTGAAATTCGCAGAGTGGTGCTGTCGAAAGGGTTTGCTTTGTACGGGTCCTGGGCTACACTTTCTTCCACAGCCACAATATTTTCGATCGAACAGCGAAGCACAGGTGTTTGTACGTTGTGCACCGACCCAGATTCTCGAAATTTCTGCACCAAATGGCTAATTACTGTCTCAGAGGGCCGGTTATGTTGACCGAACAAAATACGCAATGCGCGAAATGCACTTCTTGCAAAACGACCATTTTCATAAAACACTTCGATCAATCTTACGCTTTATTTAGTCGTTCCATGACTAAATTTGCCAAAGATGAGAGCCGCCTCAACAAAAAGAAAAACATAAGCATCTCTGCGTTGCCATGGAATCACCTTTTATAAGCCTTAAGGGTTATTGAAAAGCAGCGGCCCACTTGCTCTTAATTTTTAAGAATTTAAAGAACAAACCTGGTCTGGTCTGGTCTGGAAGTCTGCTTTTCTCTCCTCCAACTCACTTTCAATTTATTAGGCCTCGTTTCGGCTGATCGCATTAGAATGAGGTTTATAGCCGTTCGGCTTCGCAGAGATACGTAAAGCGAACTCTAATCAAGTCGAAGCTCGTTTGTTTATAGGTATCCTCCCACCTCTGTGACTCATTTAGGTGTAACGCTTTGCTTTTTATTTCCATCTCCCTGTGCGCACCTCCGCCGTCGCAATAAAATCCAGGTCGAGTGTTCACATTTTTATCATTTGTACAACAGATTCCCTTTGCAGATGCAATAGACTCCTGCCTACTCTCCAGGCCGTCGTCGTTATGGTTCGCAGTTTTTTTCGTTTTCAATTTTGTATATATTTTTGTTTGCACTTTCCAGATGCTGTCCATGGAGCGTAAATTCAAACACAAGCGTACACCCTCTCTAGAGGTAGAAAGGGGTGAAGTGGGTGGTGAAAATTAAGTTAAAATGGATTAAAAGCTTTGCATGTGCAATTTTCGCACAACGCTCTGCGATGACTTTTTATCCTGCAAACAGGACGGTTGCGGTGGTTTCGCTATTGAGTCCTGATTGTGGGTTTTTTTTTTTAGAACCTGCTGCAGGTTGCACTTTTAATGAATTTGTATCCCCGCCATCCAAATTGCGTTACACCAATTGTTATGGGTCTGCCGCCCCACTGGTCCTAGAGAGAGGTCGTTAGCGAAGGAGGGGAGGGTTATTACACCTTAGTTATTCGCGCCTATTTACAGTGCGCGCAATGATAATTTATCAAGCAAATTAACGGTGTGCAGCCATTAAATGTTACGGAGGCTGGTTTAACGGTAATAAGACCAGGAAGGTTGGTATACAATTGCTTCAACCATGCGAGCATACACACACACCGCCATGTTTGGACATCATCCGCAGCCACATACTCATTCGTTCAATTTGTCTGCAGATTGAACTGAAATCCGTTCATATCGTCCTCCTCATCGTCAGCGAACAGCTCCCCCTTTTATGGGTATAGGCAGAGTTTCATGCCTGATGGTTGTGTGGATGATTTCTTTTTTTTTTTTCAGTTCGTCCTTTTTTGCTCGGTTTTTAATGCTTTTATAGTGTCGTGTACGATTAATTGCGGCTCATTAAACTTTATATGCATTGCCACCATCGCCTACCGTATTGGACTGAGTTCCGCGCTACGACAATCCGGCTCGAAGGACCAGGCGAGAGCTCTTCCCCTCTCTACTAGAACACATTGGCAGTAGCAGTTAAGTTTATTTTTATAGTTGCTCATCGAAAAGGACTTTCGGGGTCTCCGCACACAGAGGCGCACACAGACAGTGACGGTTTTTAAGTGAAAACGACATCTATTAGTACTTATCTGGACAGCGATTTATCGGTTCATGTTATTCTTGCTGCAGTTCTTTTTTTTTTTTTTTGGTCAGTACATCCCCTAGGTTGGGGGTCATTTCGGTTATAGGATGATACCACAATAACAGGATCTCGCAATTAATTCGATGTTTTTCCGAGTATTTGTGTCGATGATGACCGGAGAGTTCCATTAAAATTGTTCACATTGTCATTTATACCCGCCCTGTTGTGTGTGCCTCCTCGTCGTCGGCCGGTGGGGGATTTCTTTTCTAAAATAGATCAGGATATCGAGGCCATCTGATGGATGTATATCTCGATGGCAGTGACTTTTCAACCCCTCGCATTATTTGCCGCTTCGGGGTAAATCTTAATCGACTGGGTGATGATGATGATGGCGATGATGATAATCCTTAGAGGTGGAAGCGTAGTGTACGCTAGATTACCGTCAATATGCCATATTGGATTATAGTCTAGCACGTTCATTGGCATCGGTATCGGCATCAAAGGTGCCAGCAACAACGGAGGCGAAAACATTTAATTGGACTCTTCAATTCAGATTAAGGATAACACATCAGAGTTCATATCCGGGAAGCGTATGGTATATCCGCCATATAGGTGGAGGGAGAGGAAAGCCTCAGTTGAGTTTATGAGATCAGAGATAGAAGATGGAGGAAGTGATAACTTAAATTGAATGGGGGGAGATGGGAATTTTGATTCTTTTATGGTAGCCCAATGCGTGTTCAAAGGAAATTGGAGGATTAAGTTGGGCGGGTGACGCTATGGCCTTTAACTTTTAACTTCTGTGTCGACTTTCGTTGATAGTTAACACAGTTTCCTATAACATTACATGGGCGATGTACATTGAATTCTTGTTCAATGGAGTTAATTTTTCCACTGCGGATGTACATTGCTATTATAAGCATCTAGTGTAAATTGAATAGTTAAAAAGAGGGAAGTGCAAATATCTACTCTTCATTTTACTAAATGAATTGTGTCTAGGATAAGTGTATGTGGTTCTGTTCATAGATGGCGTTAGCAGTACATGCGGATGTTAATGACTTTTACTTTGATCTCTACGCATTTTCAGCACAGAATCGAAAATATACTTGACCAAGAATCATAAGTGCATGCTTTCATCAGGTACAGGCAGGTTAGAAAGCAAAAAAGTACTCGTTTGCTTTCCCCAATGAGGAGCACAAAATTACCATGAAGGATGTCGGTAATATCTGGACAGGAGCTTTTCCAAATAAACTCTAAAGAGTGTTTAATCTTCGGATTTTGATAACAATTGTTCTAAACATTGATTTTTGACATCCATCTGAGAGATACGAAATGAACCTACGAACCTGCTAGACCCTATTGACCTTTTCCTGTACAATCTGTAATCTACAATTCATATCAGATGATATGAGATTCCTATAGATTTCGGGTATCAATAGCCCTTCAGCCCCCACTGCTCACATAGTCTGTAGCTCTAGCCATTGAGAATACTCAAGCTGGAGAGCCGCCTCTAGTCCAACCTCCTCTAGTTCAGCGTTAGGAATGTTCGAAATGTAAGTGACTTTCACTTGACCTGTCCGTGCTGAAGGGAGATCGTCCTAAATATATATGTAGCTTCTTGGTTTACGTTACGCTCGAAAATGCAAATTTTACAAAACAATAGTTTTAAAGATCAATGCAGGGGTGGAGCGGGCTTCTCTAAAGTCCTAAGTTCTATGCTGCTTAGGTGAGTAACTTACACAAAATAAGTGTTTTCGAATGTGGCCCTTTTTTTTAAATATTCTTCACCACTTAGGACAATGTCCTGTAAAGTTATAAACTCAATGTTGGAGTGAAAGGAAAGGTTATAGAGGAGAGTTAAGGAGTAGATAGAAAAGAAGGTAGAGAGAGGTGCGTGCTAATTTTGAATCTTTGTAGATTGTAGGTTTCCGGAAATACTGAGGAAGGCAAATTATTCCACATTCGTCTTGCGCGGTTAAAAAACGAACTTCTGAAACGAGCACCTGAAAACAGGTTCTAAGAAGCAGAGATGTGCAGAAGATGCCGCACGGGTATTTCAATTGAACTAACGGACGGGCGGGACACAACTATAGATTTCATCCAAAAAATGATGGTGGAAGTAGCGGTCAGGAGCACTAAACAGCCAACATTCCGACGGTGTTCCAGTGAAGGAATTTGGTTACAAACAGACTGATCACCAGCCAATGCTTGTCACAGAACACGTCCTAGCAAACTCAGATATCTTCTTCTTCTTCCTTTTATCAGCGAGGCTATGATCTGAAAACAAGCGATCACAACTCTCCCACTTTACCGCATTTCTACTGATCTGGCTGTGGGGTCCGCCTGTGAGGTTCTAGCAAACTCAGTTATGTTGCGCGAAATTCCGCCCTTGTGAGTTGTGGCCTAGTTGGTGACGAATAACTGCTTAATAGATCGTGACCATGTCTGGAGAACTGAAGAAACGTTTGCATCATTTAAGAAATCCGAGGCATCTAGCACTACCTTCTGCAGCCTCGGTAATCTGCTGATTCCATCGAATGTCGGGGCTAATGTGCATACTAAGCATTGACAAGCCATCGGATTCCTCAATGTAAAATTCATATTTTTAGTTTGATTATGGTAGTATGCTGCTTTAGAGATAGGAGACACCACTGGGTTTTTCAGGAGTTGAACTCAACTCGGTTTTGGACACCCCAATTGATTTTCGCATCAATATCAGAGTTGAGCTCGGTAGACCTCCGCTGTCGTTGGGACTCCAGGACTTGAGGCCCTTGCCGTGGATACATTATTATTATTGTTATTTGTGTAGGGCTTTCTTGCACTGCAACCTAATGGTCTATTGTGCCCCTTCTTAGTACCTTGGAGAGGTTTATTCCCTCGTTAGAGTTCCCCTCGCATTAAAATTCCTTCGGAATTGTGTTTGAAGGTCATACACTTTTGCTTTGACTTGGCGAGAATAGTTCACCTTAGAGCTCTCTCTCCCAACCAGTTTCTTTTAGGAATCTGAGAATGAGAAGTTGGTCCATGGTTGGCATAGGTTAGGTTGAGGTTGAAGTGGCTGCCAGCTTAGGCCAACACACATAGACCAAGAAAGGTCCGTTGTGGTACCACGAGGATCATGTAATCCCAGCCTACGCGTTAAAACCAATTAGAGTCCTGATATCTAAATCTATCAGATCGCCTAGATCGTTAAAGTAGAAAGCTCCTAGATAAGATTTGTTCTTTCGATTGCATCTAGCTTGAATTTAAGTTAACAAGTAGCGATTGGTATACTTAAATTATCCTTTGGAAGGATGGGTACAATTGTTCCTAATTTGGCGAGTTCGTCAGCCTTACAATTCCCCGGAATGTCTCTATGCGCCGGCACCCAACAGAGGTGAATGTTAAACTGCTCCGATATCTCCGCAAGAGACGAATGGCAGTCTAGGGCTACAGCTGAATTTATAGAGATCGAATCCGAGGATTTGATTGCAGCTTGGCTATCTAAAAAGATGCGGATGTCCTTGGCGGATATCACGTTTTTCTTTAGCCAAGACAAGACCTCCTTAATCGCCATTAGTTCCGCCTGGAACACGCTACAATAATCTGGTAGACGGAAGGAGAGCTCAAGATTGAACCTGTCAGAGAAAACACCTCCACGAACAACGTCTTTCGTTTTCGAGCCGTCAGTGTAGAAGTGGATCGAGACATCTTCTATGAAAGCCTCTTCATTCTAGAGTGATCTGGACGGGATGGTGACAAGGAAGTTTTTGTCAAAGTTTAGACGAGGGATGGTATAGTCCGTATTTTTGGGAGAGATTGGATGGTTGGCATATTCTCATCTAATATTTGATACCTGCCCAAGTATTTCAATCTCTTGTGAGTCAGTGCCCCACAAGATTCAAGAAGGTGCTCCGGAGTATCGTTTGACTCATTGCAGGATATGCAAAGGCCTTCATTTGTTATACCTAGTTTCCGTAAATGCACCCTGAGTTTGCAGTTCCCCGTTAGAAAGCCTGTTAAGATTTGTAGGTTATTCTTGTTAATGCAGATTTAGGCTTCGAATCTTTTCTTGTTGTAAAATCCCCGTAGTTTCTTAGCTTGCCTCAGACCTATAGTGTGGTTTCATTATCTTGTTTTGTCTTCTTTTTCCATTTTCCTGAATTCTTCATGTATGGTATGTTCCCCTATTCCGCAGAATGGCTTAGGTCCAATGAAGGGTTCTGTAGCTCCTTGTCTTGCCAGGAAGTCTGATGCTTTACCTTTTATCCCGACCTGATCGGGTACCCAGTAGAGCTGGAGATATTAAGGAAAGGCATGGATTGCGAGTGAGTGATTGAATGTCATTGACAAATATCAGAAACAGTGTCGGAGAAAGGACTGAATCCTGAGGTACCCCAACATACGTTGAGCAAGCGGTAGAAGTACATCCATCAACAATACAACTTGTATGGATCGACTACTTAAAAAAAAAATCCGCAACTCGCTTCAAGCTGATCACTAGAACACTGTGGCGCACTCCATCAAGAGCTTTGGAGATATCAAGAGCTACTAATCGACATTCACCATAGTGATGAATGCCTTGATCACATTTTTCAGTCAGGTACTCCATAGCGTCTTCTGTGGAACGTCGTTACCAGAAACCATACTGTCTCTTGCGTTTTTTAAAAATTAGATAAAGTGAGCCTCAGTAGCTTTACAAGACGATGCACAGAAAAAAAAACTTGCGTTTCAATAGAACATGAGTATCGTTAAATTGAGAGTTTTGTAAGCATTTTTGGGTTGCTACTTAAGTTTTGTGTTACCTCGCTTTAGGGGGATTACACCTGTATTGATCACACAATTAAGGAGCGCGTCAACCTATGAGGTGTGAGATATCAGACCGGCCAAATTGACGGTAAAATCGCCTTGAATCGGACCCCCCCTGTACCAGCTTAAATTATCCACTAAAGCTGAGATAATGTCATGAAACGCTTAAAAAACCCTTTATCCTGAAGTGAAAAAGGATATGTGTCA
Organism: Brachypalpus laphriformis; assembly: GCA_945910035.1. NCBI lineage: Eukaryota > Metazoa > Arthropoda > Insecta > Diptera > Syrphidae > Brachypalpus > Brachypalpus laphriformis. The sequence continues at coordinate 175,702,640 of OX246756.1, forward strand.
GCTGTTCCATGCTGTGTCAAAATAGTGAGCTCCACTTCTGCACCTGGCGCCCAATCCTGAAGAGCAGGTTATTAAATATCAATATTTCGAAATTGTGATTAATTTCGTAAACCAAAAAAAAACAAAAATGAATATTTAAGGAACGTCAGTGTCCTGCTGTCCCCAATTCATGCAAACATGCATCTGTGCGTATGTGTATACACAGGAGCATTCGTCGGGATTAATCGCTGAATTCGTTCGCATATCGTACAAGTGCTACTGCTGTGTGTCACATGCATCGATTCTGTCAGTGTCGGTGGATTTTTTTTTTTCTTTGGAAAAAAATATAATTTTTTTCTGTTTATCCTTCTGGAAAGAAATACAAACAAAAAGGATATAATTTTATGCGATTAAAATCCAATTGAGATAAATGATGAAAAATGACTTTTAATACGTTTCCCATCAGCTCGCATGTGACCGAGTATGTGCGGGTGGGTGGGTATGGTTATTATCCTTTTTGCGAAAGGATCTTTTTTTTTGTGTGCGGATCCTGGGGGGCTTTGATTTCTCAATCAAGAAATAACATTGGGATGACAATTTATTGAAATTCTTTATGCGCGATAAATGGTTGCTATTGTTATGGCATTAAGTCAGCAGGTGGTGGGGGAAATTATTATTTTTTTTTGATTGTGTTTGACTATGAAATGGGGACATTGTTCTGATTTTAATGCGTGAAAATGAAAGCGGTGAGAGGGGATTACCAGCACGCTAAGCAAATCAAATAAAATTTGGGTTATCTGCACAATGGGATCGGATTGTATTTACTCAGGTTGCGATGGTATTAAACGTTTGCTTTGAGGAGGGAGTAGAGAGCAGTGATTTCGAAATTACCCTTAAAGATGTTTTCAGCAAGCGGACGAATTTTTTTAATGGAATTGGGAGAAATTTATTCACATTGACATAGTGTAACCAAATCCATATGTCTTGTTCGAATAAGAAGTTTGAAGATCCTTCGAAGACTTCACGACAAGGAAACCATCTCACAAACAATAGAGCCCGACTGGATCAGCTGGTATTGCCATGTTCAAAGAAAAGATCAGTTAAACGATCGAAAGATATCTCGAAAGAAATGCAGGCCTAAGAACTCCTGCATCACACAAGTGCAACAATACCAGCATTTGGTTTACCTTAGTATCGAAGTGATTCTGAATTGGTATTTTCTGAGGTCAAACAGGCGAACCCCCCACAGGTAGATCAGTAGAAATACAGTGAAGTGGGAGGATTATGATCCCTTGAGTTCAGATCTAGGCGAAATAGGCAGAAGATGGCACGCAGGTAAAACAAGGAATTATGTGCATATTCCAGACATGGATCTTGAAGTAAATTCGTTCAGTCGCCTAGACGCCTAGATGGAAAGATAGCCATGAACTACAGAGCAGACAAGAAGCCTTGTGAAGGCTAAAGTACAATATGATACCCATACAATGTGTATTACTATATTTACTGACAGTCAAGCTGCCACCAAGCCCCTGGAATCTGTTACCTTCAACTCAAAAACAGCCTTAAATTGTCGCTTGTCTCTTAATAAGATGGGCAAACAGTTCAGCATTCATCAAATTTGTATACCGGGGCACAGGGACATTCCAGTGAACTGTTCGGTCGACGAACTTGCTAAGCAGGTCATTTGCCTATCGATTTCGTCAAGCTAGGCGAATCTGCGTGTCCCTAGTGGGCTAGCGGCACTACGTGTCTCATTACTAGACAGACCTGGCCTAAGCTGGATCAGAAACGCTCCAACTGCCTTATCGAACTGACAAGGTACAGTACAGCAGGTGTCATTACGGGGCACTGCATCATCGGTAGGCACGCCCTCAAGCTAGGCATTCTAGCAAATGATTTTTGCAGAATTTGCATGGACGAGGAGGAGGAGGAAACCATACTTCACATTTTTTCTACGTGCCAGGCCCTCTCCGATCGCAGAGACTACACTTAGGAAGCTACCTCTTCGACAATTTAGGTGAGCTAGATGACGTCAACATGGGCAGCCTGCAGCGCTTCATAATAAGCTCCAACTGGTTCCAGGCTTGGTTTCCCAGGGGATGATACATCCATGTGGTTTCACAATGAGCCTAGTCTGGTCTAAGTGAGACTGCATTCTGTACCCAGTCACTCTAATCTAACCTAACCTAACCTACAGCTTTATGCTGCGCTTAGGCTTAGAGAATCTGGGTGCTGGACCGCTATGCCATATGGCCATAGTAAAGTCCTGGAGATGATGCCAAACCTTCGACTGATTACAAAATCCCCACATCAAACTTCAGAAAACGTTTCTCAGTAACTTTCCTGAGATAATCAGGAATTGCCGCACAATGCTTAGGGCATTATGTACGCAGAACCGAGTCAGATTATGTTGGGTACCTGGACACTGCGATAATGAAGGCAATGAGCAAACCGACGCGCTGGCTAAAAGAGGAGCGGGGCTCCCACGTAGCGACATAATTGGTAGTATTAAGCCACCAGGGTGCGCGGCTAAGGGAATTTTCGGGATAAAATCATTGACACGGGTAATCTAAGATGGTCAAACTTAGATGATCACAGGGTGTCTAAGGCCTTGTGGCCTGTGCTAGATCGCAGAAAATCTGGGGAGATAATGAAGTTAGATAGATCGAGGCTAAGAACAGTGATAGGAATACTCTCTGGACACTGTCTCCTAAGGAGGCATGCCATGAGACTAGGGTTATCCGATACGGATGTTTGTAGGTACTGCGACGACCTACATGTCTCAGAGGATATAACTCATATACTCTGTGAATGTCAAGGAATTGCCAGGACAAGGCTAAAGCACCTTGGTAGATACGTCTTCGATGACCTTGAAGAGGTGAGGTCCCTAAACCATAACAAGGATCTTTTCAGATTTTGTAGGGAGATTAATTGCTTGGGAGAATGAGTTTAGGTCTTCTGCCGTGAAGGTTCCCTAGAGATCGCGATGGGCCCACTTTGGTGCCTAGTGCTTTATGATAACCTCATAACCCTACCTAACCTAACTTTCCCAAATAGAGCAGAATGGCGGATGATAAAGTAATCGAAAATGAACTGCGGAGTCGGCATTTTCTCAGACAAGCTAAACGTTTCGAGATATTTCGATTTACCGAGCTTTGCCAGTGTTTTTCAAGCAGAGCTTCTCTCGATTCAGGAGGCTTGTCGCATACTGAACGTTTTGCCGACATCGAACCGTAATCTTGCTATTTTCACTGATAGCTAGCAAAGCCATTGATTCAGCTCCCACATCTTCAAAACTGGTAGAGCAATGCCAAATAGAACTAAACAAACTAGGTGTCAAAATCAGAAATCACCCTCATCTGGGTCCCAGGAGACAGTAAGTTCGACGGAAACGAGCGAGCTGATGATCTGACCGGGCAACGGTCAGCCCTTAGTGGGTCTCTGGTAGTTGCCAAGCCATTCGAGCACATTCATTTTACTTTCCACGAAGAATTGCTTAATTTTTTTCTTGGCGTGTGGCTTGCAAGGTCTTGTTAGAAAATAGCATTTTTAGTTGGAAATATCCTTTGAATGGTAGGCAGGAGCCTCTGAGTCAAGAGGTCTGCTTATTTGGTGCTTTTCATAACATAATGTCTTCGATCGGCTTCAAACTACCAGGATCCCAGAGATGAAACAACGCCAAAACAAGCTCTTCTGAACCCTTCGACGCTGGAGATGTTTTTGATCCTTCTTCTGCTGAACTCCTTATACCAGTCATGGTTTCTACTGATTGGCATTTTCTTTGGGCTTTATCTGTTCCAATTTCGATTTCTTTTCTCTAGTCGAGCAGTCTTTGCTGAGTGCTGAATTTTGGATATGCCTTAGCTCTCTCCTCAGTCGCAGCTTCAAGTTCTTTACTCTGGACCGGCTTCAATAGTCCTTTTATTCTAATCAGGATCTGCGAGAAGTTAAGGAATATTTTACAACCTTGACTCAGGATGTAGTCCTTGGATTTCTCATCGACTGAAAAAGTTATAGTTTCACCCCCGCATTTCTCCTTAGAGATCCTGAGGACTCGCCATCCTTTTGTGGAGACGCCGGTGGTTCTGTCTTGCGATCCTGGATAGGAATACGTCCATGGTCATGTGTCTTCTTCGGGGATAAAAATAACACATGTGAATAACTTGGGAACTTCGTTACGCTGAGTTATCCTCAGAGTTACCCTAGCTGCTTTCCATGGCTTGATTCTGCTCACCGCCGACATGAGTCATTGTTTTGTTTCTGTGTCGTGGGAGGTGATTGATAGCCATCCATATCTTTCGTCGGTGGCATTTCTTGTCTCATTTATCCATATCAACTAGTAGGTTTTTCTCACTAGCTGGATTTATTGTGTGTTTAGTGTCTCCTCCCGCTCCAATCCTCTATGTTTTCTTGCCAATTCCAATCCATTATTCCTCATAGGAACGGTCACAAGTTGCTTCTTGAGTGGTCTTCTTGCCTTACGATCTACTTCAAGAAAATGCCGTCGGAAAGTAAACGAATCCACCTGTACACCAGCCGACGCCAAGTCTTTTGGAAGATCGCCACTTGTCTTTAGGTATCGCGGTTTATCTGAACGAACCATGGTTTGGCGTTTTCGGCTGCAATGGCCCTTGCTATTCTTTGCAATCGAAGCTTGTTTCTTGTGCAACGCAATAGTCATGGAGGCACTCTACTTTCCAAATCCAACATCAACCATAATCGTCTCACACTTACTTGCTTACTTACTTTGGTGGCGCTACAGTTCGGGGTGAACCTGGGTCTCAACCAACAAGCCTCTCTATTTAGCTCAGTCTTTAGCTAATTGTCTCTAGTTGCGCACTCCAAGTTGGTCGAAGTCCCCTTGAACTTGTGCGCACCACCTACGGCGAGGAGGTCCTCTGCTGCGTCGTCCCTCAGGGCTAGATTCGAAGACTCCACGGGCCGGAGCTCTACATGTCCTAGCCATCTCAGACGTCAAAATCGTCTCCCTTATGCTATTTTCAGTGTGCTCATGTAAAGCAGTGATGTTTCCCCTCTTCACAGATATATCCATATCTGGGTTCAAAGGAGGTGGTCTTGCTTACTCTGGCCTCATTTGCATTGCAGTTTGTGTTGGCATTCCACATGAATGTGGTAAGGTTTGGTTCTGAATTGCTTTGATTCAACTTTAAGCTGAAGCTGGCAGATTGGATACTACTTCAACTTTCAAAGTCTGCCTTAAGGTCATTGCTTCTACGAGCTGGGTGTAAATGGCTTTTCCATCAATGGCTCAAATAAATTTCTCTTCAAATCCATCAGAACCAGCTAATAATAATTATTGATCGCAATCAGCCCGAAACTATGCAATGAAAAATATACGAACCTTATACGATCGTGTATCTTTTGGTTGTTGTATTTACTAAATTAATCATAGCCTAACAGTATGCAATGGATTTAAAAAAAAATTAATTTTCTAATCCAAATTAACACCAAATTAACACCAGCGCATGGATTTTTGCAACTCAATAAGTTCACAACCAACAGTATGGCGAGGTGTTTTGCAATACTTGGTTGTCTAGTTAAATGCCCGACCTCCACTTTTCTGAAGAACCATATTTAGAAGGGACACCTGCTGTACCTATAGCAGGTTGCATAGAACCATAAGGATTACTAATTAATTTGATCAATTCGAAGGAGTTGAATCCAAAGCACATTCACTTAGCTCCACTTTTTCGTTTCACATGCACATTCAGCTGTTGTGGAAAGAGAGTCTTGTTTCAAGGTGAACAGTGCTGACGTACGACGCGTTTTTTTAAGACTGATGTATCTTCCAATAGGGATAACTTCCAAACCGCACTGCCATTTCGATAGTTCTTTCACATTTATGTTGAGCACTGTTTGAAAAATTACCATAGATAGACTTACACGAGAAGAACCCTCCTGTATCCTTCAAACTTATTTTGAAAATCCATCTGAATTCACAAAACGTATACAAGATCACGTTTCTTCGTAATCGACCAACTGAGCTCGCTATTCGTGGTGTTCATACATATGCCGTGTTTTTTTGAAACCTAGCCAGCAAGTCGTTCATTTAAATGATTTGCCAGCCAGCCAAAGCCAGCCGATTTTATACGAACATATCTCTAGGAACCAAACAACTACGCAGTGACAGCAACAACAAATAACTAAAAAACATTCGTTTTTGCGCCGCCTGAAGGTAGGCATCACGAAATTCCCAGCCAGTAATTTTTTGCTGGGGATAAAATCAAGAGTAGTAGCCAGCCGGTTGTTGTATTTGTTTTATGTGTAAAATTTTACTTTACTAACAATTACTGGCTGGCTAGGTGTCAAAAAAAATACACTCCACATGACGCAAAGCCAAAAACTCGTCATCCGAATGTGCGTACAGAATAAACTATAGCCGCTGTGAGTGAAAGTGTGACGGAAGTTCCGGAATGGTTAATGCGCCATCGATCACAGTTTGGCCGTTGTAGAAAATTTTGCGAAAAGATCTCGGCCTACACCCGTATAAGATCTAGCTAGAAACTAAAGCCATGAGACCATGACTTGCGTCGGGAGTGTGTGGACTGGGCTCTTGAGCAGCCTGAAGTCGACCCTTATTTTGATCGAAAAATCGTATTTAGTGACGACGATCACTTTTGGCTCATGGGTTTATGGACAAGCAAAATTTACATTTCTGGAGTGGGGCAAATCCAGAAGAGACTCAATTACACCCACACAAGTGTGATGTGGTCTTCCCGCTGGTGGCATCATTGGCCCTTATTTTTTCAAAAACGAGGCTGGCGCACGTGTTGGCCAACGTTAATGGACCCTGATCAGTGATTACTTCTTCGAAAACATGAACAACATTAAATCGGACGATATGTGGTTCCAACAGGATAGCGCTATGTGCCAAAGAGAAGAACGGCTGTCCTGGCAAGCATCATGCTAAATATTGGAGGACATAAACAGAAGAAGAGACTACTCTTAACAAGACTTCCGACGTCGATAATGCTTTACGGTTCCCAAATATGCGCAGGTGCCATGAAGACGAAATCGTACAGAAGGAAGACGGAGACGGTCTACGGAATCAATGCCTTGAGAGTATGCAGCGCCTTTCGAACAACTTCCTACGGCGCGGCATGCGTAGTGGTGCCAATAGACCTTCTCATTAAAGAAGCTGAACGGAAATATCGTGACAGCAGGACAATGGTGTCAACAGCGACGAGTCGAAGTGACACTGGAGTACCACCAAGAACAGCAGGACAATGGTGTCAACAGCGACAAGTCGAAGTGACACTGAAGTACCACCAAGAACAAGCCACGAGGAATGGCAAGAGAGATGGAACTTTTCTGACAAAAGCAGATGGATGCAGAGACTAATCCCCAATATAGACCCTTGGATCAATAGGAAGCATGGAGAGCTGAACTTCTACCTAACGTAAATGCTTACTGGTCATGGATGTTTCAAGGCCTACCTTCACAGATTTGGGCATGAAGACAAGCCTTATTACCCAACGTGCACAGAAGCATTCGAGGATGTGGAACACATCATGTTCCATTGTGCACGATATCACGAAGAACGTAACTTGCTGTCGAACAGACTGGGTGAACTTTACACCAGAGAACATTACCAAACAGATGCTGAGCACACAAGAAGCTTGGGAAGCAGTAAGTGAAACTGTGGCTACCATCATGAAAGAACGACGAAGACAGGAGCGACAGGACGCCAACACGAACGAGCCGAGTATGTAAGGCTGAAGCCCCCCTCGCGATGAAATGCTTGACGGCAGTGTCGCGAGGACCAAGGGTAGGAGGGGAGGTGGGTTTAGTGGGTCGAAATCCCACAGTTACTGAATACGGACTTAGTTCGGTCTTTGAATGATTCCTTCCTAAAATAAACTCGACAGTGATCTGTGAGGAATCCTGTGGCTATTCGAATCTGACTCCTAATCAGCTGTAGAAGTTGTTTCGTTTTTTTGTGGGAAGGTTTTGGTAGGAGGATTTTGACTTCTTCGTTGCCTTCAGTTCCCATCCCGTAATGATGCGCTTTTTCTTTGAACCAATTTTGTATGCAACTATTTGTCGTACTTATCCACAGAATGCAGATGTAGGCGAACCCCACAGGCGGATCAGTAGAAATGCGGTGAAGTGGGAGTGTTATGATCCATTGTTTTCGGATCATAACCTCGCTGATAAAAGGAAGAAGAAGAATATCCACAGAATGCAGATGCACAGAATGCAGATGCAGCTCCTGTTCTAGCTAGCAGGTCAGCTCTTACATTACCTTCATGTCTGCTGTGTCCTGGTATTCAAATGAGATGAACTCTGTGCTGGCCAGCGTTTTGAGTAGTCAGTAAGGCAGTCCCATACTACTTTTGATGTTATTTCCTAGGCCTTAATTGCTAATAGAGCAGCCTTGCCACATGATAAAATATAAATGTTGTTGCACGAGTAGATCTGTTCATATTTTAAAATACATTTTCTATAGCGAATGTGGCGCAATGTCAAGTCTCTGCTGTATGCTGATAAACCGCAAACCATTCAGGCCTTGAAGGCCAATATTCAGTGTATCATTGGTGAGATAGTGCCGCGAATGCTCGAAACAGTGGCCCGACAGAATGCGCTTCGTTAAAAACAGCCGAGGAAGCCATATGCTTCAAGTCGTGTTCAAAACATAATGTCACAACCCATTCTAAAGATTTTTGATTCAAACTCATATTCCTGTAATTTTTCAACTCATCCGTGGCAAACAGCTTTTTTTAAGTCAAATCAGCAAAAATCAAATATTCCACGAATTTTGATATTTTCCCCCCACCCGCTTCTGCGAACGGAATTCTCTCAACCCGCCCACTCTCCTGTCACATTGACAATTTTGCAATTTTCATTGAAATGTGAAAATTGTGTTCTTTCCTGTTAGAAGGTGGGAAGGACGAGTTAGGAGAAGATAATGCCTATGGCGCCGCGCCACCTGCAACTGAGAAAATTGTCGCAAATTATGCTGATCGTGCAGCAGCAGCAGCAGCACACATACATGCTCTTTAGAAGACGATTCAAAGAAAAATGTCCTTTCCGCCAGGAATATTATTTCTTTTTTACTTTCCACCACCAGAAGAGAAGTGATGACAACGATGTGTGTGCGATGAATTTAAAATGGTAGCGACGGCGGCATAAATGCAGTGCAACTTCGTTTTTTTTTTTCGAAATCCTTGAGCGCTGTCCCTGTCTCCTATCGTACGGATACGAATTCGTTCCGTCTGCATCGGTTATGTGGCCCATCATAGCATACATTCCCCCCCAACCATTCATAGGGGAGGAAATTTGACAAAAATTCTGCGCCAAGGCGAAATTGAAGTTCGAATTGGTTATGTGCCGAGCAGTTTAAGGCTGCGTTGATGACGATGATGATGATGATGGTGATGACGATGGTCAGCACCTGCAGTGCAATTGGATTTTCGGTAGCCCTTTGCTGATGACACTATATGTGTGTGAGAGTCCATCCTCTTCAGTTAATTGAAATGCAAAGAATATTTTCGGTTTTTCAATTGAGTACGACACTATATCCACTGCAGTTGAGTTCGGTAAGCAAGAAAGAAATCCTCGATTACGAATTGCACAGCTGTCAGGCACACACGTGTAGAATTCTTAAAGGATATTACAATAAAAATGCAGTGCCGCAGAGGTGTGTATATGTGGGTGATTGGCTCTTTGTAGGAGGTGTGATGCATTTTTGATTTTTCATACTTGATTCGGATACTCAAAGATTGGACAGTGAGTCTAGCAAGGAAGGAGTAAGGACGAAATGAGAGACTTTTAAGCATTTGAATGGAATTTCAAGATGCAATTCGGAAGTCAATACGACTTATAACGGGTGGGCCATCTAGTGATTTCTTTTTAAATCATAGGTTATTTTGACACTGACAGCTGTTTCCCGTTCGAAGTCTCGACAGAAAGTCAGTATCATATCTCCGCGGAACGAAATGAGTCGCTTTATGTTTGAACAATATTGGGAAATATTGAAAACTTATTTCCAAAGTGAGTGCTGTGTAGCCCAAACAGTGGGTTTTTTGAAAAGAAGTTTTGGCCGAAATGAAGCACCCACCGCGCCTGCTGTACGCAAGTTTGTGCAAAAAGTTCGTGAGACTGGTATGCTAGTGGATAACACTCATGGTCCCCGTCGTCGTACGGTGCGCACAGACGAGAATGTGGCTGCTGTAACCGAGAGTGTGAGACTCAATTCACGAATATCAACTCGTCATCGATCTGAACAGCTCAACATTTCACGCACTAGCCTAAGGAGAATTCTGCACAAAGATCTGTGATTATTCGCTTACAAGGTTCAATTGATTCAGCAATTGAAAGCGCACGACCATCCACTTCGTTATCGCTTCGCAGTTTGGGCCTTAGAGCAGCTTGAATTGGACAATGATTTTGGGCGAAAAATCATCTTTTCTGACGAGGCACATTTCCATCTCGGCGGCTACGTTAACAAACAAAATTGCCGCATCTGGGGCTCGGAAAACCCGCACGTTATTATCGAGAAGCCAATGCATCCACAGAGAGTGAGAGTTTGGTGCGGATTGTGGAGTGGTGGCATCATTGGACCATTTTTCTTCGAAAATGAGGCTGGGAACAACGTTTCGGTCAACGGTGGGCGTTACAGAGCCATGTACTTTTTTTTTACTGAAATAGAAGACATGGACTTGGACGACCTCTGGTTCATGCAGGTTGGCGCGCTATGCCACACAGCCCATGCCACAATCGGTCTTTTGCGCACCAAATTCCCAAATCGTGTTTTCAGCCGTCTTGGCGATGTGAATTTGTCGCCTCGGAGCTGCGATTTAACCCCTTTGGACTTTTTTTGTGGGGAACCGTGAAGGACCGATGTTATGCCAACAATCCGGAAACGATTCAAGCACTTAAGGCCAATATCATCCAAGCAATCCGTGAGCTACAGCCCGGAACCATCAACAAGGTCTTGGAAAATTGGAGTGATAGAATGCGCTACTGCGAGGCCAGCCGAGGCAGCCACTTGAACAACGTTGTGTTCCATAATTAATGGGAATGTTTGCTCTTACTAATAAATTCATAATACATGGAAACAAAATTCATTTTGTTCATTTTATTGCATTTTTAAATACAAGCTTGTAGTTCGCCCACCCTGTACAAGGACATCGACTTAGTCAGAAAAGTTCACATGCAGCGAATAGGATGGCTGGGTTATGTAGGGCGGTAGGTCCATTGTGTCCCTGACGATAGCGCCATCTAACTAAGTAAGCAGGTAATTTGGAAGTCAAGAGAAGAGATAGGGAATAGATAGTAGTTTGAAACCCAGATAATTTTAGATTGCAGTCCAGACCCACTACATGGTTGGTTTCTGAACTAATAGAGGAGAATTTTGCTATGGCTTTTGCCATCGCCTTTGATTTCCAGTATTTATTGAGAGTACGTGTTGGGTTATTCTATGTGTTATGTGACACATATACTACTACTATACTACACCATTCGAATAAAACAGTTGGATTATTCGTCTTCTTCCTATTTCGGCGAGGTTGTGATCTGAAAACAAGAGATCATAATCCTCCCACTTCACTGCATTTCTTCTGATCCATCTGTGGGGTTTGCCTGTTTAACCTCCGAAAATATTGATTTCGTTATTGAGGCAAATCAAATGCTGCTGTTGTTGCATTTGTGTGATCCAGGAGTTCTTAGGATTGCCTTTCTTTCGCGTTGTTCATTCGATTCGATTGTTCATTAATATTTCCTGTTTAACAAGGTTGAAGTGATCTCTTCTTTGAACATGACAATACCAGCTGAGCTGGTCGCGTTTTATTTTTCCTTGGATGGTTTCTTTGACATGAAGGCTTCCATGGATCTTCGAACTTCTTATTCGATCAAGCTTTGTTACTAAGCGTCTTAATTTCAGCTGGTGTTAACTTACCCTCATACTGTTTGTACGTTGTCCAACATTGTGAACCGTATGAGAGTGCACAAATGCGGTTTAGAGTTGTTCCGCCACTTCATAAGCTCTATATACACGCCCATCACAGGCTGCTTCGCCATTGATCATAGGTCCCAGACATTTGAACTTTTCATACTTGCGAAGCACTGTTGCATTCAAATAAATGTTTGGAATATGACCTGATTGGATCAGAGAACAGGCAGCACCAGTACTCGGTCTTTCTTGGACTAATGCGGTACCCATTTCCTTCCAAAAAGTCCAATAAAGAGCATATCACTTAACATCCTTACCTGGTGTACACCGACTTTGATTGGCAACTCTTCGGTTACTCTAGCAGGGCATTTTACTCTTGTCTTTACTTCCACGTGCATGCCCATGATCATTTTTATATGCCTTTAGGTTTCTGGATTCCTCCGGTTTCATAGCTCCACCCATATTAGACCTCGTGGTTGTCTATCGAATGTCTATTCAGAGTCAACCAATACAATATGCAAATCCTTTAAGGAATCACGATGTTTTACCATTATGATCCTTATACTTTGGATTCCTTCTGTAGTGCATTTACCCGTGACAAACCCCACACTAATTATCAGGTAGGTAGGTAATGTGGCGGTCCAAAAAGAACCCAATTAGCGCTTAAAGTGCGCCGTTTTGTTACCACGGACTCGTGTCTACCTGTTGTAGTGGCTAGTTAAAGATGATGTTAAGTTTAAACCCAGCCCGTGGAGTTCAGAAAGAGGATTTGTTCTCCAATCCTCTTGTCCGCTATCTCTTTCAGATCCTTGAAGAAGGATTTGCCAAGAGTTTGTTGTCTGATCCTCGCCAGGGCCGGACATCTGCAAAGGAAATGACATAGAGATTCTTTCTCATTAATATCCTTGCAGCTCCTACAAAAGGTGTTGTGGGGGATTCCAAGCTTGGCCGCATGGTCTCCAACTGGCCAGTGGCCTGTGATAATAGCTACGATTTTGGCAATAACTGGTCTTGGTTTGCCTAGTAACTCTTTTGACCTGGGTTTGTTGAAACTGGGCCACGTCTTCCTAGATATGACACAGCTTGTGAGGTTGTTCCACCCGCGATTGGCTAGCTGGAGGAAGTGAAAGTGAATATAGCCCTTAACGGCACCAAGCGGAATGTCGACTCTTTCTGCTAGAGAGCCGTTAAGGGCCGACCCTCGCCTGGCCAGCTCATCAGCACGCTCATTTCCCTCATGGTTGCTGTGCCCTGGGACCCAGATGAGAGTGATTCTCGAGTGAGTGCTTTGTTGATTCAATTCAAACCGGCATTGCTCTACCAGTTTTGAAGAGATGCAGACTGCATCAACGGCCTTGATGGCAGCCTGGCTATCCAAAAAAATAGCGATATTGTGGTTAGATGTTGAAAGATTGTTTAGCAGGCGGCAGGCTTCTCGAATCGCAAGAAGCTCAGCTTGGAAAACGCTAGCAGAGTTTGGGAGACGGAAGGACCTTGATATATTCAGCTGGTCAGAGAAGATGCCTGCGCCGACTCCGCAGTCCATCGTCGAACCGTCCGTGTAATTATCAGATATCCGTATTTTTTTTTTTTTGCGCAATCGGGCACCTAATACCCGCTCAATGATCTCCTTGGTGTGTGACGTCAGCTTGATCTAACAGTAATTATCACAGTTCCACATATCACTGTTTTTACCTGCACGCCATAAGTTGGAAATGAAGAGAAGATGTAGGAAAGCAGGATTACTTTGGTGTAGAAGTCTCAGGTAATATTAGACTTTAGTCCATACCTACTCTATGGTTGGTGTCCGAACTAGTCGGAGAGCATTTGCTGTGATTTTTGCACTTGGTTTTGAACTCAAGTACAATATTTTTCTACGTGTTGAGCTACTCCAGGTGGTCTTGTTAATCCTATAACTAGGAAAAGTTAATGGATGTGGTTGGTGCTTGAACCAACATGCTATCCACTTAAGACTTATAACATGCTATCACATGGGACACCCTCAATACAAAAAAAATAAAAATAAATAAGGGAACTAATATTATAGATATAAGGGATAATGAAAACACTAGATATAGATACGCAAGGCCGCTAAACATGATTTCTTTGTGGCTATAAACGTAAACGATCTATGAAGCTTTTCTTTTAAGTCTTCAAATTCATCACAACATAAGTTTAAAAGCAACAAATTCTGAGACTAATAAACCTACCCACCATTTGCATACCTTCCTTGGCAGTACACCCTTAAGCCAGCTTCCCAATTTGCTGAGGAAAATTAAATGATTCTCATTACAATCTACTTCCGAGTGATAACAATGAGCACTATGCTATGTACATCAGTAGCCATTCTAATGAACTCACTTTTGCAAACCTAATTTTAGCCTCATTTTCTCCCCTAAAATACCAGAGCAAAAAAAGAGGAGCATTCTTCTTCTTGTTCTCGAAAAAAAAGACGTAGATTCCCTGTCATCACCCGCCTCCCCTACCTCACATAAAAAGTAGCAAGAAAGCCATTCGGAGGAAAACAATATTCAAAGGACCGTGTAATTCAGTTATTTACATGCAAATTAATCCAAGACACAACGCGCGCGTCTGTCCGTCAGGCTACCATATCCCATCCACCCTATCCAAAACTAGTGGCTCCATCTACACAACAAAAAAAAAAGAAGAAAACCTGTCCGCAACGGAACTATTTACGAGAAATTGTTATGTATAAGGGGAGGTTCACACAATTTGCTCGCTTCGCACCGTTTTTGAAGTCAAACCTCTCCAGCCTTCTTCGAGATACGAGGGGGTTGTTGCCTTTGTTTTGAAGACCTCTGTACAGTGTGTAAAAACCTCCTTGTAGTGATTTACCTCACTATAAAATATCCAGTTGCGGCAAAACAAGTGCTATTGTTCCTCAAGAAAGCCCGTCCCACCTCCACCCCCGGCATAGCACTTAAAAACTGAAAATAGTGTTGCTAGTAGTAGTAGAGTTGTTAGCTTAGTTGCGGGTTTTGTTTTGCTTGCTCGACTACTTTCCTTCTTCTTTTGGTTCTGCTCTTCTTCTTTTTTGTTGATGTTTGACTTTTTTTTTTGGTGGTCTGCATATACATAGTTTCCGCACCCTCCTCGCCCCCAGAAAAATACAAGCTAGTCATCGTCCTCTTTAGCTTGTTAATGAAATAATTTCTTATACAGGCTTAATGACTTGCGGAAGAAGTCCTTGCGGAAGGTTGCCAACTTAATTTTTCGTTTCAGCTGTTTTTCCTTGTTTTTTTTTTTTTTTTTCTCCGTGGTAGATGCACAAGTGTGAGAGTGAGCTGGGAGGGTGTTATTTACAAGCAAAAGGTATGAACATAATTCAAAGTGAAGAATGAATGCAAATCGGAAGTAACATTTATTCACAACATTCGAGGTGGCTTTGGTCGGTCTTCGTTGTGTGTGTGTTGTGCAGCAGTCGGCCGACTACGAGGATGACTGGGGAGGGTTGTTTTTGCTCATTATGTCTTCGCATCCTGTTCCTGTTTCCACTCAAGTGAGCTTTCGAATTCTCAGACCAGCCATCAGAGATAAATAAATTCAAAATGTTGCTTGGCGCTAGAGAGTTTTTGCAGCCACCTTCGTGTTCCTTTAGTGAATCCTTGGTATTTCTCATAAGGACTTTGCCTGTGGAATGGGTGTCTCTGTTGATGGCGAAGGACAACTAAATCAATTCCAGGAAAGTGTCATTTTTTCAAATGAATGCATTCGGGCGAATAGCAAGTGGCTAGTTAGTTTTTTTTGATGTCTATAGTTGGGTCTTTGTTAGGTGGGCAGACGACGAAGCTGTATAGAAGGGTGAAGGGTAGAATTTGCTTTTAAAAAAATCGATCAAGGTTTGTTGACTTAAGAAAAGACTAACCGAAATCTTGCAGCAGCTACCGAGGCAGATAAGCTGTATAAAAGAACAAATTTCAAGTTTATTACCGTCTATCCTGCAGGCAATTGACAGGACGTAAACTGTTGCCAGATGTATCAGCTATCTTAATTCGTTATTTTTATTTTATCGACTTGAGGATGAAACCAATAAAAGAGGCTCTTAAAAAATGGCAAGTCAGGGGGTGCACCAAAAACTGGGTTATTACCAAAGCAGAGTCATCAACTCGGCTTTGGTAATAAGAAGGAACCCACAAGGACGACTTAGTCATCTTCCTTTTATTTTGAACTGGTATATACAGGAGTATTTTTTATTATGGATGGACCTGGCTGACACAACAAACAAACTCGACAAAGGCTCATAAGCCGGCAAGTCAGTGCTGTGCACCCAAGAGGGCAGCACACCCCCGAATGGCTATACGTTTTTATCTCTACCTCGGAACCTATTCACCAACCTACAGCAGGCTGTCAAACTGAGAGTATCCAAATTGTTGAATCAGATTACATAGCGACACTATCGGTCTTTAAAGATATGACGGAGGAAGGGGGCATTATAAGACTCCAAAAGCTTTGCAGTAACATTGGAGTACGCATACATATTGACCATATTTTAGTCATCAGACAGCTGCTAAAAAAAAAAACAAAAAATGTGATCACGATCTTTACTTTTCTGGTTATAATGACTTTTTCTATGGAAAACCAGAGTCCTTTAGATTACCAGATAAGCAATCTACACAGACGGTTCAAAGATGGACTGTGGAGCGGGTGCAAATGTGTTTCTGAATCCTTGAACATTTCAAAATCATATAGATTTCTAGACACTGCCAGCGCTTTCCAAGCAGAATTACTCGCTATCCACGAGGTGCCAAGGCAAAAGGTCGTCGAGCTTCTGTCAAAGCCATTCCCTAGGTTACTATTATATATCCTTCAAACTAGTATGAGAATGAATGTTTGATGGTCAATTGAAGGTAACCTAGACTATGGTTTCGAAACAACCAAAAGCATCGGATAAGGATGACTCAACTAATGACGACCCCAGCAAACGAAATAAGGACAACGACCTTCGGATGCAGCCGAACAACTAGCAGAGGCACTAGACTGCTAGAAAGCAGACATTACCGCCATCCAGGAAGTGCGATGGGATGGGCCGAGCAAAAAGAGGATGAAAACTGTGACATCTACTACGGTGATTGCTACAGAGGCAACAGGCAACGCTTATTCGGATGCGGATTTGTCATACGCGGCAGACTTAGGCAAGAAGTCTTAAGCTTCCGACACGTGAGCGAGCGTATTATGACTATCCGGATCAAGGCTAAATTCGCTAACATAAGCCTAATATGTGTTCATGCCCCCACGGAACAAAAGGACCCTGCCACCAAAGAGTGTTTCTACGAGCTCCTCGACAAGACATATGAGCAATGTCCTAAATACGACGTTAAAATCGTATTGAGCGATTTTAACACCAAAATAGGAAAGGAGCACGTCTGCGGACGGTGCGTTTGCAAGCATTGAGGCGGAAGCGGCCGAAATGGGTTTAGCGATAAACGAGGGCAAAACCAAGTATATGCTGTCAACAAGAAGGAACAGCCAACAGCGACGAATTGGACAGACCGTCACAGTGGGCCGCTATAACTTCGAGGTAGTAAGGGACTTTGTCTACCTTGGCTCTGCTATAAACTCTGAGAACAACATCAGCGCAGAAATCGGGCGAAGAATAAATCTTGCCAATCGCTGTTTTTTTTTTGGGCTTATAAGGCAATTCAAAAGTAAAGCCCTATCTCGAATTACTAAGGAGACTCTGTATAAGACCTGCTTTATGGCGCTGAAACATGGACTTTATTAAAAGAGGATGAAGATATCCTTGGTCGCTTCGAGAGAAAAATTCTTCGTAAGATTTTCGGTCCCGTTTGCGTACTGAGAAAGTACTGAGAAAGTTAAAGTTCAAGATTGCATCAATAAATGTAGGAGAATTGCATTTTTAAACTTTGGTGCATTTGAAATCTCCCTTAAGTGAAGGGCAGTGAATTCCATAATCTTGTGTCGTGAACGAAAAATAGACAAAAAATAGACTCAGCCAAAGTTTGCGTAGACATACATAGACACGACCAATAACACTATTGATAAGGTTACATCCCGATAAGTTCCGATTTATTCTAAATCCGAGGCTGGTAACAGATTCTGCAAGTTTCAGTTTACTGTGGGATAGCCATACGTCAGGCACAAGACCAAGGTTAAACGTTTTTTTTTTTAGAAATGGGTATAATTTGGCATTTTACAGGATTTAAGAGCAACCCATTTACCAGTGACCAGGTATGTACCTTAGACAAGTCCTCGTTCAGCAAAGAAGCAAGTTCTGCCGTATTACTCAGGGGACGGGCTAGGTATAGCTGAACGTCGTCCGCGTATAGGTGTATGGAAGAATGTTTGCATACGGACGGCAAGTCATAAATAAATATACAAAACAAAATTGGTCCAAGAATTGATCCCTGAGGGACATCTTGCTGAATACGTCTTAGCGCCGACGAATTTTCACCCACAATAACTCTTTGTGACCGGTTGGAAAGAAAACTTTTTAATAACTTTACTGCTCTCTCACTGAAACCGAAAAAATGTTGTAACTTCCAGCAGAGGATTTTATGATTGACTTTGTCAAAGGCTTTAGAGAAGTCAAGCGAGCAGAGAAGCGTGACATAACCTTTGTCATAGACTCGTCTTATGTCTTCTTCCGATAACCGATACGGTTTGGTCTGAATCCAGATTGGAAGGGACTCAATAGGTGATTGATAGACAAGTGTCTCAGTATCTGCTTAGCTATAACTTTCTCCAGGACCTTTGATAAGCACGGTAAAATACTAATGAGCCCGAAGTTAGTAACAGCATTTGCATTCGGTTTCTTAGCAATGGGAATGACCCTTGCGATTTTCCAGGACTATGGAAAAGTTGCTCATAATAAAAAATGTATAATATGGGTTGAGTGGTTGACGGTTAGGGGTAATATTAGCTTAATAAAGCGAATTGGTACGCCAGCCTCCCCAGCGGAATTTGACTTAATAGCTGTGACACAGCCAATAACGTCATTTTCCGTTACCACTTCAAACGCGGACAGTCTGGGTATAGATCACTCAAAATATGCAGCAAGTCAAAGCCATCCACTTCTGCAGTGGTACTTAAGAAATGCTTATTGAGATCGCATTTTCCATTGTTTTTCTTCTCAGAGACTCCAATTTGACTCAAATTACTCCAAAGATTCTTAGGTGGTAGGGAAGTACTCAATTTCAAATAGGCGAACCCCACAGGCGGATCAGTAGAAATGCAGTGAAGTGGGAGGGTTATGATCCCTTATTTTCGGATCATAACCTCGCTGATAAAAGTAAGAAGAAGAAGAAGGGAAGTACTCAATTTCGGGGCGTAGTAGTTTGTTTTCGCAGAACGTATGCAAGAGGTTGCAGTGTTTCGCGCCACTTTATAATCACCCCAATTCGCATCAGATAGTCGATGTTTCCATTTGCTGTACAATTTATTCCGAGTTTTGCTTTTGTCAATAACATCGGATGTAAACCAGGGACATCTGTTATTGTGAACGCGTACAGTTTTCGTTGGAACAAATTGATTATATAAGTGGGAAAGAAGTGCTTGAAAACTATGCAATTTCTGTTTTGCATCAATACCAAGCCTACAGAGATCCCACGGAGCTGAGACTGTCGCAAATTGGGGAGCGTCATGGTCAATAGAGTAAAAATCTTTAAACATGAACGAAATCGGGATAGCAGAATGAAAAAAATTAATATCATACATTCAGAAATCTTCTCAAAGTTTCTTATAAAAGCCAATCTCAGATGACTAGGCTGACAAACTGTATCATATCTAGAAAAATGTGGCCAAACTACAACAAGGCAAAAGCAAAGGCCTGTCTAACCAGAACACATAAAGAATAACAGCGACCTCCACTGGACACTGGCCGATAGGAGAGCATGCAGCCAGACTGGTTATCCCACATAGCATACACTACCGCAGTTGCAATGTTGCAACCGAAAAAGAAGCATTCATCCATTATATATGCGCCTGTAGAGCCAAATACCGAGCTTTAGGCAAATACTTTTCTAACTCACTTGAGGAGGTCTCAGGGGAAAAATTTAAAGAACCAATAACCTTCTTAAAGTCTACAGGTTGGATTTAGAGACTTTTCATCAACACACCTCAACAGCAAGGTTACATGAGCTGTGGTATAAATAGGGCACCTAGTGCTAATAGGGTTTTTTTCTTAAACATAACCGCCACTCCTACCTACCCTATCTGAGACTACCAGATACATGAGTTGTGTATATCCTGTTTCCATGTACACCTCCTAATTTGCTGAATAGACTCAAACTAAAACTGAAACTGAAGTATTTTCCAAGCTGAAAAACCTCCATCTACTAGATATACTTGTCTTCGTAGGAACTCTATCGGGTTGGTTTGAGAAATCTACGTAGTCCTCTGGAGCATTCCGGGATCGTAACGACTGCAATAATAAGTTCCTGAGAGCTGTATCAAAAGCTGGATAGATCTTGTAATACGAGTATGTTATGTAGTGGGGGTGGCAATGGTGCAGTGGGTAGTTGTTTGCTCGTTAACCGATGTGTGTAGGTTCAAGCCCCGGCGGGGAACAGCAATCATGGGCCACCCAAGTATAAAGGAAAAACGAATTACATCGAAGTTTTTCCAACCACTGCACCAAAGAAAGGTTCCTGCCTAGTAGTACAATGGACCGGAGAGTCTGAGTGCTTTCCTTTAAAAAAAAAAAATGTTATGTAGTGCATAGAGGCTGAGGCAAAAGCCTCCTGGTTTTCAAGCGCTCGCTGTACTATGTACTCCAACTGGAGTAAACTAAAAATAAAAAGAAAGAGCCTCGTGGCCCTAGATCCAGCACAAACTAACACCGGATACTGTAATATTAACGTTATACGTATACTCCGCTAAGTAAGAATTGAGTCCAACAATTTACATGCGTCAGCTGATATCCTACCCGAACGACGCCTATATTCACTAGGATGTAGGATCTTCATAAAAATGGTATCGGATCTACTCAGGCTTATAAAGACTCTAAACTTAAACATTAACCTAACCCAGGGGGTTTCTTCCATTTTTTAAAGCTCACAAATCGAACTTCTTAACCGCTTCCCAGCCACTTGCCTTATAGATGTTGCACCCACTGCAACCGATTTGAGCTCTTAATTCAAAGCTTTTCACAGACTTCAACTACACCGACTACCATAATAATTTAGCTTCCGCTGTACAGATTATTTCGATACCAAAACACATTAGGAGCCTTGTGCGCCATCGACTTCCACAGCACCGTCCAAAACTACACAACTTCCCTCTATTGCTATGCAAATCGCATATCCCAATATAAATGCCAATTGATGCAGTTCAGCCATTAGTGACAGTACTCCTACTGTCAATATGTGTAGTGTAGTCCTCTGGGACAACAAAATCCACACGTATACGTGGCGTCACGTTCTACCGCAACAACAGATTCTAACTGTCAGCTGAATTTAAATTATTTTAAATCTACCTATGGACAGAATAAAAAAAAAATAAAAATAACGTCTGGCTAACCTAGCCGAGCCGGAATGCACATCAAATTCTCTTTACGGCCTTTATCGGTTACGGTTTAGATATTAGTTCATTTGAATTCGCATCTGACCATCACCTCTCATTCGGGGGCTGGCATTGCGATGTGGCATACACGTGGTATTCGCGTTGTCACACAACGTCGCGCCGGTCATCGGTCGCGCTCCAATGTGTTAATAACGTACAAAGAGTTTGATCAACTCTTTAATTTGTAATGAATTTCAATTAAATAATTTCAAATAGTCGACCCTGTGGGTGGAAGTTTCATGTAAATTTCACCCCCACCCCCATTTAATAGCGTTTGAATGCAACGGCGGCAGTTGCAGCCATGAGCATGTGTGTGCATCGTAATGTGACGAATTAATTTGCAGCCATCAATAAAAAAATAAAAATAACAAAAGAACTCAATGAATCGATTAAAATAATATTTGTTTTGATTTACTGGCAAATTATTTAATTAATTTGTTTTTTGTGTTTTTTTGTGAACATTTTTGAGCGAAAACTTATATCATATGGCTTCCCGGACATCGAAGGGGCATTCGATAACACCTCACATGAAGATATCAGACGAGTTCTAGACAGAAAAGGAGTCAGCAGAACAGTATCTAAGTGGATGTACGAGCTCCAGAGAACAAGATCAGCAGAAACTTAAACATCACGTAGAATTATCAAGGTCAACCAACAAGAGGATGCCCGCAAGAAGGAGTGCTATATCCTCCAATGTGTAGTCTAGTTGTGGATGAACTGCTTAAAAAGTTAACAAATCCCGGAATCAATTGTTAAGCTGCTGCTGCTGTACTGATTGCCAGGAGAAATTTGGAAGAAAGCCTATGTGATACTATACAGAGGGACCTAATATAATAATAGTAATAGTAACTCAAGAATGGAAACTTGTGCTAACATTAACCTGCACTCAGACATTAAAGGTGCCTCTATCCATATACTCGCCGATAGCCAAGCGGCGCTCAAAGCACTGATCTCCTATTTGATAAGTTCAAAATCAGTTCTAAGTTGCTTTGACAGCTTGCAAAATTTGGCCCGACACAATAAAGTAAAATTGTGGTGGGTACCGGGTCATGTAGGCGTTGACGGCAACGAAACTGCAGACCTGCTAGCTAGGAAGAGCTCCTCTGAGTTGTACACTGGACCTGAAGCCTTCTGCGGAATATCCGATTCCGCCTTTAAACTTACCCTAAACATTTGGGAACGCAACATGTGCATCTCCCAAGGTCTCAGGCAGGCTAAAAGAGCTGTCCAACCCTTTCAAAGACAGGCAGTTGATATCCTAAAATACGGCAGAAATGACATAAGAAGGCTTGTGAGCTTCTTTACCGGTCACTGTCAACTTCTTTACTACCTTAACAAAATGAGAATTTTGAAGGATATCACCTGCCGCCTCTGCCTAGAAGAGGACTAAACCGCAGAACACATGCTATGTGAGTGTGTAGCTCTGTGTAGTACTAGGAGAAGCTTTTTCCTTAAAGAGATCATATCTCCAATAGATTTAAGGAACTCCTCCGCAGCTGTAATTATAAAGTACTGCTGCCCTAGAAGTGGCCTATGGCACAATAGATCACCTTGGTCGCAGTGCCTACACGCCATTTGGGCGTGGCCACATACCTGTTTAAAAAAAAAAAAAAAAAACAAGAATGGAGCCGTGCGACTGGGATCAATATAATCCCGGCTAAAACCACAATAGTATGACTCATGAGAAAAAGAAAACTTGAACTGAAGCCAATCCGACTGTTGGGCATGATACTGACACCAGTAAAAGAAGTGAAGTATTTAGAACTACATCTGTGTTCTCATGACAGGCAGGAACCTACCGGGTAAGTCTTGGAGATATAGTCCAACGATTCTAAGATAGATGTATATTGCCATTGTGAGGCCACTGATCACATATGAAGCGATAGCGTAGGCAAAGCGAATTAGTCTAGTCACAACGAGGGAGACACTCACAAAAGTGCAAAGACTTGCGTGCCTCTGCATCACCTGGGCCATCAAAACATGTTCAACTGCAGCCATGGAACTATTTCTGGAGGCAACTCCGCTCCATCTCGTAGTGAAGCAAAATGCAAAGTGAACGATCTTAAGGATGGCAAAAGAGGGTATTGGAAGGGAGAAATGCGTTAGTTCGAGAGGATACGATGCACTTCTCGAGAAACCTCCCCTTCTGGCAGTCCCCAGGTACGATAGTATCAGAAAATTCAACGTTGGGAAAACCTTTCGTACAAAGTTAAGTAACAAGAAAGAGTGGAGCCACAAATCTACAATATACGAACTGGCCCCTTCATTGGACCTGAACCATTCCGCGGAATAGGGGAACATACCATACAGAAAGAATTCATGAAAATGGAGAAAGACAGGTCAAGAACCTAGAATAACACTACATGTCTGAAGCAAGCTAGCAGAGGGCACAATAGGCCATTAGGTTGCAGTGCAAGATAACCCTACACAAATAATAATACTCGTAATATGGCTTGTCATAGCAAGATTATGAAAAAAAGTAATTTACTGACCTTCGATTCGTGGCATGGGTTTTACGAGTAAAATCCCGAATTCCTTTTTTGCAAATTCGGTAGGTAAGGCTCATTCTATACAAAAATTAGTTTTGATGTAAAGTAAGTTTAGATCAAGTTTTTCTTTTAATTTGGAAGTAGTTTGGATTGGAGAGTTTCCACTGCCTGCTCCTCTTCACCCTTAACTTTAATAAATCCAGGTTAAAGCCCTTCAGATAATCAATGGGAGAAACCTAACCAAACCTAGTCGCAGAGAAGCTAGTCACGCCGCCAGCCACAGCCACTTCAAACGCGGCAACCATTAGGAAGGCGTTCGACATCTTGGTAAATGCTCTGAAAGAACTGTAGCATAATTCGTGTCTTATCAGTGAAAATGAAAACAAAGACCCTGCTGGCATTGAATCGACCCTCTGTCCGCAAAGAAGGAGTCGAAACTGAACATCGGTAAAGTGGGCACATGCATACTGCCACCGATTGGTGAACTGTTTACTCGTAGTGTAAATGGCTTTTCTAGACATTGAAAGAGCCTTTAACAATGTCAAAACAGACGCGGTCAATAGAACTCTAACGAGACTCAATATTCACAGTTCCGTCATAAAATGGATCGTCAATATGCTAAAGGAAAGACATATTAAAGTTGAACTTGGAGGAACAAAGCTTGAAGTCTATGCCTCAAGAAGCACCCCTCAAGGAGGGGTTATATCCCCACTGCTGTGAGTAATTGTCCTGAACGAAGTCCTTCTTAAACTGAGAAACAGCGGCGTCAAAGCCATATCCTATGCGGATGACGTTGTGCTGCTAGCAACAGGTAAATTTCTCCCGACCCTGAGCGAACAAATCGAAGGGGTGCTGAAAATCGTAGACTTCTGGACAGAGAGATGTGGGCTAGCGGTTCATCCCCAGAAAACGGAGTTTGTACTATTCCCTAACAAAAGAATAATTCCACAGTTCGTAACACCTTCCGTAAAGGGTACTCCCCTGGGTATCTCCAGTAGTGCGAGATACCTCGGCCTGGTGCTCGATAGGAAACTGAACTGGAGACTAAACATTAACGAAAGAGTTAAAAAAGCCACGATAGCTTTTTACTCGTGCAGTAGAATATTCGGGAGGACTTGGGGACCGAACCCCAAAATCATCCTATTGATGTATACAGCCTTGTATGGTGGCAAGCAACCAGCAAAATAAGCAACCTAGCTGCTATCAAAAAGTACAAGTAAAGCGTGCATCGCCACAACCAGTGCGATGAGAACGACACCTACAGCAGGACTCGAGGCCATTCTCAATCTGCTTCCGCTAGACATCTTTAAACGAGTATCGGCGGCTCTTAGTGCCGTAAGATTAAGCCAAACAGATAGCTGGAGACCAAATGCAATGGGTCACACCACGATCCTGCAGAGATATTTAGGCAGTGTATCTAATACAGACTACTAAACGCCTTATCTTGACTTCATAAGACCATTTTCTAGCACCTATCCGAGCAGGGAAGACTGGAAAAATGACAGAACGCCTAACGAGCGATCCTTAGCTGTTTACACCGATGGATCCAAAATGGAAATAGGTGTAGGCGCAGGCATCTTCTCTGAAACGCTTGGTCTCTCCATGTCAGCTCGGCTTCCGAACTACAGTAGCGTTTTCCAGGCCGAGGTCCTAGCAGTGACAATAGCAGCCCGTGAGACTGCGATGAGGGCAATACCACGAGAGGATATCACCTTCTTCATCGACAGCAAGGCAGCGATAAAAGCAATATCTGCTATAGAAATAAAATCGAGGCTTGTGAAGTGTTGTAGAGAAGAGCTCAAGGTTCTTGGAACACAGCACGAGGTAAAGCTCTGCTGGGTCCCTGGTCATGAAGGCATACCAGGGAATGAGAAAGCCGATGAACTGGCTAGAGGAGGCTCAGCACTAAACTCGGACTAATCCGACCCCTCGGTGTGCATCCCGCCTTGCGCCCTCAAGCTCGAAGCAGGAAACAAAGCCCTTAGGGAGGCTAACAACAGGTGGATCTCTTTTATTACTTGTGTCACCAAGCTGTGGCATGCATTTGGCAGAGTAAGAACCAATAGACTCATTCATGGGGATAGAAAATCCCTCTCTACTCTAATAGGAGTCATTACGGGGCATAACACCATGCGGTATCACATGAAAAAACTACGTGTGACGAACGAAGAACTTTGTAGAGGCTGCGGCGACGAGGCGGCTCAGAAGGATACTAACCACTTCCTCTGTCACTACCCAGGCCTCTATCATTTAAGAAATAAGCTCCTTGGACAACACTTCTTTGAGAATTTGGAAGAGTTGTCCAACAGACCCATAAATGACATCGCAAACTTCATCAAATCCTCTGGATGGTTTGTATCTCGGGCACAGTAAGTACTAAATGCTTTCTTTAGGATATGTACAAGGACGATATTTACTTACTTACTTAGGTGGCGCTACAGTTCGGGGTGAACCTGGGCCTCAACCAACAAGCCTCTCCATTTAGCGATATTTTTTTTTCACGAGAAAAAAATTTTCTATTCTATTCCCTTTCCCCCATGGGTATCACAATGGGTCTATATTGACCTGAGTGTGGTGTGGCGGTTTTCTATCCCCTACAACAGCCCACATACCTAACCTAACCTACTCGTAGTGTAATAGACGGCATAATAAAAAAAAAAAGAGGCCAACTCGGCCTGGCTATCCAGGGAGGACTGTGCCACCTCGTAAGTTATACCTGGAATGAGACAAAATTAAAGCAAAGAGTATTCTGGCACTAGATCGATCCTCTACCCACATCTGAACTGGAGTAATCACAGTACACTGCGTCATTGGAGTCATGCTCCGCAAATGGAAAGTAGATGCGAAAGAAGTGGAATCAATCCAACATCTACTATGCCAACTGCCCCGCCCTGCAAGAATGACGCCTACCTACCTTAGGATCCAGATTCTTCGCAAGCATCGCAGAGATAATAGGAGCTCAGATATCGGATCTAGTTCACTTCATAAGGAGTACCAACTGGATCTTAAGACGGCCACTGACAGGATATGTTTGCATCTTTTCCACAAACAAAAAGGGATTCACAATGAACCATTAGATCTCGGAGTGAACGTGATGAGTTCTTATCCATCACACACTCTTCCATAACATAACCTAACCAAATTTGAAAGTGGCTAGCTCGCATTGCTCACCCAAAGGGATGTTTAGGCTAGATTAGGTTAGGTTGGCTGAAGAGAGTGCAGACACACTTAGACCAGCAAAGGTCGATTGTGATGCCATGGACCTACTAGGGACTAATTAAAACCAACCGGAAGTTTTGATAAAGCGATGGATGCTCAGAACGCCCAAGGACGCCGAATCGCCGAGGTAATCAAGGAATAGGGCCCCTAGATGGAGCATTCTTTTACTTGATAGTGCTGGACGTATGCATAGGAAGTAAAGAAGGGTTTCCTGCAAAAGTCGTTAGAGAAGAGTCCGGGTCTTTTGGTATGTTGACCTATAAGACAGTATACAGTGAGGACACCGATACGCAAAGGGGTTTCAGCTTCAGTTTTCCTCTTTGCATACTCGTCAGCGTTTCATTTATGTCAGAATCAGGTGCATGTCCAGAGTAAGGAACAAAAATATTTCCGCATTTTACCTTTTTGGCAGAATCCTTGTTTTGTTAGCGATAAGTGTTTCAAATTCAGAGGAGGAGAAACAATTTGTACCTGAAGAAGGCCTTGGGGTCGGTCTACTACTGCACGAGTTTGAAAAAATATTTATCCTAAGGAATATCGAAACGGGATCCAGTATTTTGAAACGACAAGAAGTGCCCCACATATCTGTGATGTTCTTATCATTGGCCCAGAGCACACGAAACACTTTTCAGTAGTAGACCATTGGACGCTTTAAGATCGACAGTCAATGACAGTATTTTCTAAAGCGACTGCTTGGAGGATGCTTATTTTTCTTTCTATTTACGTGGACCGAAGGGTTTATTAATACCCGACCGATGACAAGCGTAAGTGCTGAAAGTACGCAACTGACAGATACTAGTTCGGGATTGGTACTAAAAAGGTTCATTAGACGCTAGTGCCTATGTATGGTACAAACATTCGCCTCACACAAGAAAACTTCACAAATGTCCACTCCATACAGTCCTATCTCGATGACCTAATTGATAGCATTCTTCAGCATAAATTGTCAAACTTATGTCCTTTTCTGACATCAGCAGCGCAAAATATGTGACGTCAATCTCTCGCTTTCTTCCGCAAATCCCCATTGATTCCCACCCACCCACTTTGGTATCTCACTTCCTATATCTTTCGTAATTGTTATTAGCTCCATAAATTAGAATCCTTCAGAATTATCATCATCGTTGTCATCATCCTTCTCCATTCTACAGCTACTACTTCTGCTGTTGATCCATCGTGAATGATTAATAATCCATTGAAAAGCGAGTTTTTTTCCCTTTCTTCCTCTCCCCCCCTCCCAGTCCATTTTTTTATTAATCACCTCATTGACTGCGTAATCGGAAAACTTTGCCATTCGACTAGCACAAGTGAGTGAATAAGTGAATAGGAGTTAAGCAGCAGAATAAGTGTGGATGGCATCATCAACACCGAAGACGTCTTCATCTCTCCATCATCATCATCATCATCAAATATTTTCGACCCACTTAATTTGAAAACCTCCATTCCTAGTCTCAGCACCTTCTTTATCATAAGCAATCCACCCAAGCGACCAACAACCCTTAAGGCAACTCCTCTCTCCTCTCGCATCGTTCGTCGCTGTGTTGTCGTCATGGGTGCGTGCAACGGTGTAGATAGCCGGTGTTGGATGCTGCCGCGCCACCTTTATTTGTTAAATTTTCATAATTCGCTGTTGATAGTAAAATTAATTTGTGCAGATTTTTTTCCCCTTCTTTATCTACTTCTTCCTGGTTTTTTCGTTCATTTTTCAATGCGGAGGGGTTGGGTGGGAGAAAAAAATCTTTGAATTCTTCATTCAACCGCCATCATCGTCGGCGGCATTGATGAGGAGACCGAACTGCCGTGACTGACTGACTGGTTGGTTGGGTTTAGCAATCTTGTTCTACCCCCGTCGGCTGCCTACACCCACAACACTCTCACCCACCCTTCGCTCCTGGATCCTGTTCAGCACAAGAAATTCCGGAAAATTATCTTCGCGCAGTAAATTTGGAATTATTATTATTATTGTGTTTGACGTTAATAAGTTTCTTCGGGATTCTACCACCCTCTTGGGGCGGGTTTTTCTTTTTTTTCGTACGAATTTTAAGCGCGAAAGAATCACTGAAGAATGGTTCGGGGGATGAGTATTATATTTGCAAGTAATAGAGACGCGAAGGAGGCAAAAAATGATTATTTTCCCTTCGCTTGAAAAGTCATTATCCTTAATTTGAAAAATCTAAAGAGTGGAAGGACGCAGCAAGGCGCGGTGGATCCGTTCGCTTGTATTGTTGGTGAGAATAAAAATGAAATCTTCATTCAGGTGTGGAAGATGAAAGGGGCTGGGGTTGGTGGAGAATATCTAACTTTCTCCTTTTGGTAGCGGGTACCGAGTCTTGTTCAACCATTCATTGTCGTTAAATTGGAAAATATTTGTGCTCATATTGAAATGGAACCTCAATGGGGCGGGCATTCAAATGAAATTCTGATTAAGTGAAAGAGTTACAAAGGACACTTTTTTGTCTTCAAGAAAGTAAAAGATTTTAAGGAAACAAGTGTTAATGCCTTAAAGCTGTGACAAGTTCAATCATCCTGCAGAAGTAGATTATATCTGAGCAACAATATGCTTGATCTGACAGCAAAGGCTCTAAAAATTTCCGTGTAAAAGTCAAACAATTTGTAAGGGAAGTATCAGTAAAAAACTTAACAGCCACCATTAATGCGACGCTCATACCCATGTATTTATTTATTTATTTCACGACATTCTAGCTCTGGAAGTGCGAAATCGTACTGAGTCTTCAGACGAAAACTGGTCTCAAATATTGCTAAGCCTGATAAGCCAGGGCATCGTTTGGAGCCAGGCCTGAAGGGTGTCAGTGTGCGAGCGTCTGGTGGTTGGCCTGTCCCACTCGGCAGCTAACCAGGTACACCCGAGATGCTCGCAAACCATTACGGTGATCAAGGGATGAGTGCGCTATACATCGCTAGGGACCCAGATGGATTCTGTGATTCTTTCGACAACGGCATCGTCTTAGGATAGCACAAAGCGTACGTACGTTCTGTGCTTGTAGTAGAATTTTTGGTAAAAATATGGGAATCCAAACCTGCTATCATCCTCTGGATGCACACTGACCCATTCTAACATATGGGTGCATTGTTCGGTGAAAAAAGCAAAGAAAGTCGCATATCTCAATGAATTAACAAAAATCCAGAGACTTGCCTGTTTAGCATCCAGTGGTACCATAAGAACCACCCCGACCGCAGCCCTTGAAACAATTCTCGCACTGATTCCACTTATTCGTTTAGAAAACGGCCGCGATGAGTGCCCTACGTCTAAAAGAATCCAACTTGTGGAGAAGGGGCCACATGGGCCACCATACTATTTCAAGGTGGACTCACCTGATGCCAACACAGACTATCTTCCGCCATCCCCCGATTTCAGCCTAAACGTCAGAATGGTCATCCCATCAAGGGAACACTGGGCAGACGGTGGGGCCATCAATCCGCATAGTATTTCTATCTTCAGTGGCGGGTCCAAAACAAACGAAGGAGCGGATTCGGACATCTACTCAGCAGAACCCGATATTCCAATGTCAGTAAGACCTCCGAATCAGGCAGTGTGTTCCAAGCGGAAGTCCTTTCAATAGCAGAAGCGGCATGAGAACTATCCACGAAACTTGTTACCAGAAAAGAGATTAACATTTGCATAGAGTAAAGCAGTCAAGCGGCTATAAAAGCCATCTTATCCGCGGTAATCAAATCAAAGCTAATAAAACGCTGCCGCGAGACTCTTAAAAGCTCACCGATGACCACCATGTTACACTCTGGTGGGTCCCAGGACACAAACGAATTCCAGGGAACGAAATGGCAGACGAACTAGCAAGAAATGGATCAGAACAAGATCTATCAATGGTCTAAAACTCAATCCTCCCTAGAATTAGTTTAATCAAACATAGCACTTGACTTCGAGCGACAAGCAGACGAAAGATAATACCAATCTAGATAATATACCAATCTCATCCTCACTCAAAGCAGACAAAACTTGGCGCTTTTCATAGGAATCATTACTGGCCACAACCTATTGGCGGCACACTGAATAAGAATGTGGCTAAGTACAGATGAACTTTGCAGAGGCTGCGGCAACACACGAAGAAGAGGATACGGATCACCTCCTATGCAAATGTCCTAGTCTCTGCAACTCCAGAAAGACGACCTTCGAAGAGTATTTCTTCAATCAACTGGACGACCTGTCTGATAAGCTATCAATCACCGTCCTGAAATTTATAACTCTTTCAGGATGGCTTACAGGGGACCGCTCCAACACCACAGAACTCTAGCTAATTTGTTTCTTCATTTTTCTAACTTTTCTGTGTTTCGACCAGGAGTTTCCACGCCAGGGGAGCACAATGGATCCTTTTGAGATCCGAGTGCAGGCTGCACCATTTCGGTGCAGCTAGCCCCTTTAACCTAACCAAACCTAGGATAGGCACATGGAACGTCTCATCGTTCACAGAGAAGGACCTTGAGCTTGTTGGGGAGGCTGTTAAAAGTCGACTGTGTAGATATAGTTGGCGACTCTTTAAGAAAGCAGAGAGGCTCTAAAGCTGTGGACCTTTCAGATGGGTGGGAGCTCTTTCTGTCAGAAATCACACCCTTAATGTCTGCTTAGGTGAGCGTGGGGATACTCACAAGTCCCAGGTTGATAGACAGAGTATTGGAGTGGATGTCATACGGAGGGAGAGCTTAAGCTCCAAATATTGACTCTGATG
Source organism: Brachypalpus laphriformis (assembly GCA_945910035.1). Lineage (NCBI taxonomy): Eukaryota > Metazoa > Arthropoda > Insecta > Diptera > Syrphidae > Brachypalpus > Brachypalpus laphriformis. Next base: position 175,734,481 of record OX246756.1, read on the forward strand.
GACCTAGAATCGGAACAAGAACTTTTCAGAGTTGCTCAATCCTGAACTGGGCACCAAAGGTGACAGACCTATGATCGAGAGTAGGGCGGAAAATAGTCCTACGGTAGAAGAAGTCACTTTGGCGATATAAGTTGGCAAGTACTCTGGTATGGATGGATTCCAGTCAGAAATACTCAATGTTTTCGGGAAGGAGGGGTCCCTTTGGCGATCAAAGGGTCTCGCATGTCACGGTGAACAATCAATATCTTATACTTTGGGTGGTGGACTCCGCCAAGGATGGGTTTGGCCACCTCTCCTCTTCCTCTTCAATATGAACTGGATGTTACAGGGCAGCCGTGGGGGAGAATGTTTCAAATTGGAAGACTTAAGGATCATATGCTCTTTGAGGATAATTTGGTCATCCTTGGGTCCTCTTACACTGAGCTTCAGGGCCCACTCGAAAGGTTTGTAGCCGTTTGTGATGAAGCTGGAATGTAGTAGTAGAAGTAGTGGTCGTTCCCAGAACGGCCGTTCAGTGCACTCTGCATGTTTGTGGAGTGCCAGTAATTAGGTCATGTACCTCGGGGTCTTATTTACGAGTGATGGAAAGAGCAATGCCGAGTTTTCCTGTAGAATTGGTGAGCTGGACCAAATTAGAGAGAGCTTTCTTAATCTACTATGAGGAAAGCCGAACTGAAGGTTCAACCTTTAACTGGGTATTTGTTTCAACTCTCATCTATGGTCATTCAATGTGGGCAGTAACAGAAAGAATAAATCACGAATGCAAGTTGCCGAAATGAGGTTCCTCCGCGGTGTTGTTGGAATAACTTGTACGGATCCAATGTGAAACACCAGAGTACGCGAGCAGCTTCTTTCCCGAAAAGAAGTATCTATGCTTCGAAGGTTTGGTTGTATGCCCCAAACTGACTTGCAAGACCTGTTATGATTACCATGCAACACGTAAGCGACCCCTTGGTAGGCGTAGAAATAGACGGTTGGATCAGGCCTGATATCTTTGCCGAACCCGTGTAGGGATACCTCCTGATGAGTTGGAGTCAATGGCGGAGGATCGAGAAGGATGGAGAATCCAATTGAGCATCCTACCCCTAAGATTGCCTCCTCAAATCTTGGCAACACAATAAGCATATTGCTTAGACTAAGTGCTAATAGCAACTTTGAAGTAGTTAATAGCTCCACTCATAGCTCAGGAAATCCATTTCTTTTGCACAGCCCCTGAAATATCAATTACCCCTCAGACGTTCTCAAATTTTTCGAGTTTAAACTTCCAATCACCAACTTCTATTGTGTGTTCGCAAAAAGGTCATCAACTTTCAGCTAACAAAACCCCCAGTTGATCATTGTCAGCTCAATTTAATCTCTCGTAAGCCCCATGGCCTTTTTCACCGTCTATTATCCTGCCAGGCATCCCCCTCTTTTCGGTGACATATGAATGCCCCATCATCATATTTCTTTTTAACATTTCGCCTCCAAATCATTTAACCCAACGCAGATAGCGAAATAAATTTAATATCTCGATAATTTTGCAATTCTCAATCAATTTCGTCCTTTCAAAGAGGATTCAGGAAAAAAAACCTTTTAAATATCCCTCAGCATCATCATCTCGTCATCTCTTTACGTCGCCCAACAATAAGCGACTTTCAACCCAAAAAAAAAAAAAATCTAAAATTGTCCCTCTACAAAGGAAAACCACTTCCTTCCAGGAGATAGACGCCGCGCGTACCACACAAAGGACAAAAAGGATTCAATTTTCAATGTATCAATCTATCGCCAGACACATCTTCCACATCTAGCAGCCGCCCACTCTCCAGCACGTGAACTCTCTATACATGGGCGAGTGGGTGTATGCGTAGAAGTTTTCGTTTATCCTTGAATTATCCTTTTAAACTTGACAATAGAGTCAACAACACAGCACACACCAACAACATAATCATAAAAATAAAAATAATAATGACTACAACGCGCACCACCAACCAACCAACGACCTCCCAAAAAAGGACGAAAGAATAAATTGAGAAATAAAAATAAAATAAATAAATTTAGCCAATAAGGACAATAAAAAGCAAAAAAAAAAAAAAAACGACGCTCTACAGGAAAACTTTTGCACTTGATGATGTTGGCAAAAGGTAAAAGTTAGCTGGCAACAAATAACGGATGAAATTGTTTAGTCCTTTTTGGTCCTTCTTCCACTTTGGGTTTGGTCTTTCTTTGTCTCTTTTGTAACAATAATGATATCCATGCCATACCACACCTCTTAAGGACTCAAACACACACAGTTGTAATGGACTAAATCTAAGGATTCACCCATGTCCACCCGCGGGGCACTTAAAATGAGGAAATGAAAGAAGCAAAATATTCAACAACAACATTGAGCAAAAAAAAAAAAAAAGAATAAGAAACCCCCATCAGGAGGGGGAAGTAGAAAGTTTAACAATAAATATCCTTCCCAGTAAAAGAAATGTCCTTCTTCGCTGTGGTACACATATACAAAGCAGCTAATGGAGCAGCAACATGGCAATAGAACGGGACAGTAGCGTTCCTCGATGCTGATGACGATGCTGGCAAGTTCGGTCCTCGGAATAATCGGCCGGTCCATCATTGACGGCGCGGCGCGGCCAAGAAACATTAAAACAGACAGAGGGATGCGGATGAAGGATAAGATTATTTTTTTTTTTCTCTTTTGCTGGTGATGAGGAGCTGGGGGGATGAATGGAAATTAAATCTGAGCAAAAGTTGGGAAATTACAATTTCTTGAAGTTATTACACCGGTTTTTCCACCGACACCATCTGAAAATCCCCTGCAGCATCACCGTCAGCTACCGCGTCACTTTACAGGTTGCACAGTGGATGGATGGACAGCAGGAGGAGAGGAGGCAAGGAAACTTGAGAAACTAGATGACGGAGAGGAGACGTTCGAGTGGATTTTTGTCTTAAGTCAGTTATCCTTGGGTTCATTACCTGGAAGTTTTCGTTCTCGGTATTGAGTTCGCCGGGCTTAGCGCGGCGGCGACGGCCGCCATGGACAGGAGAGAAAGTGAATCAACAAATTGTTGTTTGAGGAAATTTCCTTAAGTTGGTTATGACAGTTGGCTTAGGGGATGTGATAGGCGAGAAAATTTGCGATAGCTTTGGCGAGAGATGATGCAGTATGGGTGGGTGGAGTAAGAAAATTCGGTTACGTGCGTCACTAACTCCTTTCAGAAAGGGACTCTGTTGAGATGAACTCTTAGCGAGGTATGAATAGGGCCAATGTTTTGTAAGGACCTAACTGGTAAGACCAGAGTTTTAGCATTCAACGGCACATTAATTTGGGCAAAGGGATCTGAGCTAAATGCGTTGTAGGGAGTCTGGAGAACCTACCGATTGCACGTGATTAACAAACGAAGTCGTCTAACAGAGGCTGTGGGGGTAATCCTTGGCTAGCTACATATATCGAAAAGTTCACGAAAATGGGAAAAAACAATGCATAGCGCCAAATGTATAAAATGGTATGCGGTTCGATTCAGAACATCTAGGGAGACTGACGCAGGAGTACTTGACGCAGCGATCGGGGCGAAGAACCAGGGACAACATTTCGATGTGTATTCATCATAGCGCGGATATGACAGATAAGCTCCAATATAGACAAGGTTATGTTAGGTTAGGTAGGGTTATGAGGTAATCATAAAACACTAGGTACCAAGGTGGGCCCATCGCGATCCCTAGGGAACCTTCACGGCAGAAGACCTAAACCTATTCCCCCAAGCAATGAATCTCCCTATAAAATTTGAAGAGATCCCTGTTATGGTTCAAGGACTTCAGCTCTTCTAGGTTATCGAAGAAGTAACTACCAAGGAGCTTTAGCCTTGTCCCGGCAATTCCTTGGCACTCACAGAGTATATGAGTTATGTCCTCTGAAGCATGTAGGGCATCGCAGTATCTACAAACATCCGCGTCAGATAACCCTAGTCTCATGGCATCCTCCTTAAGAGATAGTGGCCAGAGAGTATTCCTATCGCTCGTCTTAGCCTTGATCTATCTAATTTGATAATCTCCCCGGATTTTCTGCGGTCTAACACAGGCCACAAGGCCTTAGACACCCTGTGACCATCTAAGTTTGACCATCTTAGATTAGCCGTGTCAATGATTCTGTCACGAATAATTCCCTTAGCCACGCACCCTGGTGGTTTAACGCCACCAATTATGTCACTACGTAGGAGCCCCGCTCCTCTTTTAGCCAGCGCGTCGGCTTGCTCGTTGCCTTCAATATCGCAGTGTCCAGATACCCAACATAATCCGACTCGGTTCTGCATACATAATGCCCTAAGCATTTGGCGGCAATTCCTGATTAACTCAGATTTGGTGACGTAAGACTCTAGCGCCTTTAGCGCAGCCTGACTGTCAATGTAGATGGCGACATTCTTTTCGGATATTGATCCCATCTCAAGTAATTCCGCAGCTTTAAGCACAGCTAGAACCTCTCTAAATACCTAACCCCGTGCCCGCATTGGTCTTAGAACCATCTGTGTATATTGCAATCTCGTTGTGGACAGAGACTGTCTTCCTTCGCCAGTCCTCTCTAATAGGGTACAGTACTTCGTATGGTGTGTCGAAGTCTAAGGTGCCAAGGATATCGTCCGATTCGTCAGGGATTCCAGGAAATGATTCCTTGAGAATGGTGCTATATCCTATACTATTAGTCCTGAGGAGAGCAACGTTAGTGAGCCGAAGCGCACTGTTGCCCGCTTGAAATTTAATTTGTAGGTCTAATGGTAAAAGATACAGAAAGATCTCGAGTGCAGCCGTAGGTGTTGTGCGTAGAGCACCTGTGATGGCAATGCAGGCTGTTCTTTGTACCATGGCCAATATATCCCGTGTGTTTTTCGTATTCGTTGCCTTCCACCACACAAGAGCCCCATACATAAGGATGGGTCTGACTCTCATGATGTATAGCCAGTGCATCATTGCGGGTTTCAGGCCCCATTTTTTCCCCGCGGACCGCTTACAGATAAAGAGAGCATTATAAGCTTTGCAGACTCGTTCCTGTATGTTAAGTTTCCAATCTAGTTTCCTATCCAGCATTATACCAAGATATCTAGCGCGATCCGAAAGGGAAAGCTCCACCCCTGCTAGCTTAGGCAGTTTGAAGGGTGGTATCTTGTATTTTCTACTGGAGAGTACCAATTGAGTTTTATCCGGATTGACGTGTAGTCCACACCCTCTAGCCCATTTGTCGAGACTATTAAGAGCTGATTCCATCATTTCACTTAATGTGTCAAGGAACTTGCCCTGAACTAAAATAACGACGTCGTCCGCGTAAGCAGTGACGCTTATGCCTGTATTGCTTAGTTCTTTAAGTATCCCATCGATGACTAGAACCCAGAGGAGGGGTGAGATGATGCCTCCCTGCGGAGTCCCACTGGTATCGGATTTTCTTATTGAATTGTTTCCGATAGTGGAGTTAATGTTTCTGTTGCCGAACATATTGCAGAGCCAATTGGTAATGCTATGCTCGACATTCATGGATTCTAGAGCCTGTTTGATGGCCCTTCCTTTTACATTATTGAAAGCGCCTTCTATATCTAGGAAGGCTGCTAATGCAAATTCCTTATGGTGAAGGCTAGCTTCTATCTTCCCTACTACGTCGTGTAAAGCTGTTTCCACAGATTTCCCCTTCAAATATGCATGCTGAGCTTTGCATAGAATGCCGATGCAACACTTACTTCTGATGTGAATATCAAGAAGTCTTTCAAGTGCCTTGAGGAGGAATGACGAGAGACTTATGGGTCTGTAGTCTTTCGCTAAAGTGTGGCTTGGTTTACCTGCTTTAGGTATGAATATAACGCGCACTTCCGTCCATGCCACTGGTACGTAACATGACCTTAAACAATGTTTAAACATTTCCTTTAGCCTTTTTCTGACCTTGGCTGGAGCTTTTTGCAGCATAGCTGGCAAAATTCCATCAGGGCCTGGTGCTTTGAATGGTGCGAATGACATAATAGCCCATCGCAGATTCTTCCATGCAATGAGATTTTCTACGTCGTCTCCTATTGACCTACCAGTATACAAGTAGCTATTAGTAGTAGAACCCATTGGTGATCTACTTCCTGGGAAGTGAGCTTCAATTAACTTTTCTAAAACGGCTTCGTTACTTTCTGCCCGCCGATATGGACAATACCCAAGATGAAGAATATCACCTTTTACTGGATAAAACACCATGAAGAAGCTAATAGGCTAAGGACTTAAGACGGGAAACCTTCGAGGAGTGGTGTTGCGCACATACATAATACAAGAAGATCCGTCAAAATAAACGGAAATTGCATTCTGTCAATTCGAAGGTTTTAATGAAATCTTGGGGTTTCAAGGTGTTTCAGTTCCTTAGTTCCTGAAATGACAGTGGATTGGTAGCACCCTACGGGGCGACGGAAATTTCATTGCCAAACATGCCATGCAATTGAATCCCCTTCTTCAATCTGGCAGAACTAGGGGTCACCTTAGGCATATGCAGCGCAGAACTGAAAAATGAGTCTAGAGCTTTGGAAATGAGTTGGAAAGATTTGAAGCCTGTTGCAGAAGTCTGAACGTTGTTGACGCCCTATGCCCCTCGAGGGGTGACAGGATTTAAGTAAGTGCGTTAGCTTACACCAGAAGCGATCGTAGGACTTAATGTCGTAATGCACCTAGCTCACAGTCATTTATGCTTTCAACTATTGCCTCATACTCGGGCAGAGTAGACCTCAAACGATGATGGCAGTATTTAAGCTTCCTAGTGCGATAAAAGCCATTTGATCCATTGTAGAACATTAGACACATTGGACAGATTTGGGTGCGTAAATTTGGATTGAAGTAGCTGCCAGCTAAAGTCAACACACTTAGACTAGTGATTGGGCCGTTGCGATACTCATTGAACTAAGTGGAACTTCTGGTGAAGTGTTGGGGACTTCTTATATCAGTTTGTATCATCATCACCTAGATCACGTAGATGGGGTTTTAGAAAAGAGCTCCTAAGTGGAGCTTCCTTCTGTGGGAGAGAGCTGAGCAAGCTCGGGAATAGATTTCACCTCATCTTCGTCCACATAGCTTCTACAGAAACCGTTTGAGTTCACGCAAAGCCTTGTTGCATGCTTGCCTATTAGACAGTGCCCAGTGACGACCCCAAGTTCAAGTTCTTAGATCGTTTCAGACCCAACTTTGGGTAAATCTGATTTGTTGCTAAATACGTTGTACTACTTGTCCAGCCTAAGATTTCTTCTCTCGATTGCATTCGGCTATAATTTCAATTTGCATGTAGCGATTGGTATACGTTAGGTTCCTGGGGAAAATGGATTGTTCCATATTTGGCGAGTTCATCAGCCTTACAGTTCCATGCAATATCTTGAAGCCCTGGCACCTGGCGACTGCTCTGCCATCTCTATGAGAGACGATCGGAAATTTAAAGCTACTTTCGAGTTATAAGAGAAAAAGATTCCAAGGACTTGATTGCTGCTTGGCTGAAGCGGATATCTTTAGCGGATTTCAAGTTTTCCTTAAGCCAATCTAAGACTTCTTTAATCGCCATTATTTCTGCCTGGAACACACTTCAATAGTTTGGAAGACGGAAGCAGATACTGGGAAAAACACCTCCAGCTGGCCCGTCATTAGCTCTTGATCCGGTGACTTATCTTCCAGAAATGCATCTTCTTCCCAAAGTGACTTGGAAGGGATACTTACTTACTTAGATGGCGCTACAGTCCGGGGTGGACCTGGGCCTCAACCAACAAACCTCTCCAGCCAGCACGGTTACGAACCAGCTGCCTCCAGTTGCGCACGCCAAGTTGGTTGAGGTCCCCCTCCACTTGTCTGCACCACCTACCGCAAGGTCGTCCTCTACTGCGCCGGACCTGGAAGGGATGGTAACTTGGAATTATTTTTTTCAAAAGATAGCTTGAGTGCATTAGTTCGTGATAATGATGTCCACCTAGTATGCACTACTTGTCTTTACTGGGGCGTCCTTCCACTCACATTTTGGGAGAAATATGACTAAGGGACTGTTGTCGAGTAGTACCCGTTCACAGCATATACTCATTATCCTTCCTGACTGACCTAAGACCCAATTTACTTGGTTTGCAGGCATCAAGTTCCCAATCAATTTTGGATTCAACACAGAAAAAAACGGCAAGTTTCCTCATTAACCCCTCGACTTTTGTAAATTAGATGCGATCCTCCAAAGCAGCAAACTACCTCTAGAGACTGTATTCACAATCAGTCTCTACACTTTTCTAAAAGGCTAACCAAAGCCTTCAATCGATTTTCTAACATCAATGGGCGACACAGAGTAGAAAAAAAAAAACTCCCTTTCGACCACAAGAGTCGTCCACTCATCCAACAATCGCATCCGCAAACCACTTCTATCTTATTACAACACGGTAGTGCTCTCCCATCTTTCCATCAGCCGCACTCAAGAACCTCACCATCAGTATCTCGCCGATATAAGGGTCAAAACCTTTCATCATCGTTTACTCGTTTGTTTACCCCCAACCAAGGATCCATCTGCTCTAGCAACATCCATCCGACGACGACTAGCTTCACATGAGTTTACCAACATCAGCGTATAGCCACAGAGCCTTTCACCAAAAAGCTGTCCATTGGCAAAGCAATCCATTATGAATATTGTTTTGTTAGAGAGTTACCAGGTTTTGCGGATTTTTTTTCTTTTCATCCTTGTGCCTTCAATTTGTCGGATTGTGTTGAAACAGCATTCGAAGCATCGCATCGCCGCCGTCATCGTTGTGGTCCTCTTGGAAAAGTGAAATTATAGTAGCAGTAGTAGTTTTGAAGTACTAACAGTGCTTCCTCTCTCGGTTTTGTGATAATTTTACAACCCCTTCGCGGGCGGGCAGTAGTGCTCGGCCCCAAATGGGAAACCAATAAACCGCGTTATGCTATGCGCGAGTCCGTTCAAAATTAAATTCAATATCGTCGAAGCTTTTGTTGTCCGTCTGTGTTCACAAGCAGACTGATGCGTGTGTGTTAGTGTCGAACCGACCTTTTGGCTCTTTAGCCGCAAAGGGTTAACAATTAAATTATAAGCGACGTTGTATTAATATCCTGCGTGTTGTATGCATGCACTCGTGTGTCGGTTGGCTTTTAATACTTTTGAAACCCACATCCTTCAGAAGCGTTACTTCTCAGCGGGAAGAGGATATCATTTGCTTTTGATTGATGTCTGGTTGGCGCGCTCTAGGAAGGACACACTTTGATAAATTTAAAATGGCACCCGTACTGAATTTAATTTGGGAATTTTCCCATTTTTACTTGTAACTCGTCCGCCACTCATCTGGAATCTGGATCCTGGCGCAGAGAGCAAAACAGATATTTTTTTTTGCATCCTTTTTGGTTTCGCACTCGGATGGATTCATAGTAGCTGGAATAAAAAGCTGGAATTACCGCCCGCAATGTGCACAGGATATGTTTGTCTGCTTCGGTGTCTGTCTATTTGGCTGTTTGTGGGTGTATAAGTATAGTTGGCCAATCCTTAGAATTATACCAGAATGAAAGGATCTGTGTGTGTTTGTGTACTTTTTTTAGATGACGATGTTGCTGGTGGCGAGGTGGGTGGTGTGCTGAAGTGCACTGCATATTTTTCTTTGCACTGAGCTGAACCGCATACTAAGAGGATATACAGAGAGCAAACGAATAGGGACGAGAACGAAAGGATATGGATGCACTTAATGTAATTAATTTTAATTAAATCTTACATAATGCTGTTTTGTTTGGGAATGCGATGTGATTACATCATCATAAGTGGTAGTGGTAGTAGCAACAGCATCGGCATCATCGTCATTGCGGCCTTGAGTCGACATCATATGCCATTGGGGATGCAATATGAATAGAGTTATGGGTGCAATCCTGATGAAAAAACAAGTTCGTATCAGAACTCGTTATATGAGCGGAAATTTAAATTCAGTTTTCATAGTAGACATTTCCGGTGGTCTTAAAGTGTTGCCGCCTTAGTTTTGAACTCCTTCAATACGCTCTTCTCCTGCTCTCCAAATGGGTTACACGAAGTGGACTCGAACTGGTCCTTTTTACTCGGAAATATAAAGTTCGACACATAGACCCTCATAAGCGACACCAGTCCTCTTTTTATAGACAATGCAGCATACCTGGGTCTAAGGTTGGATAAGAAATTTTATAGAAAGCCAATCTACTTGAATGCGTGAAGAAATCTAGTGTAGCTCTCTACTCCTGTTAGGCTATAGATTGAAGCTGGGCATGAAACCCCATATCGCACTTGGCTGTACGTATCAGTATTCCGGCGTTTGGTGGCTGGCTCTTGTTAAAGTTGTAAGCCTCAACCTCCCAGGGAAAGTGCGAAGATCTGCTTGCATGCGTATCAGTGGTGCGCTGGGAGCTACCTGCTCTAAACACACTATCCCTAGATCTTCTTCTTCCTTTTATCAGCGAGGTTATGATCCGAAAACAAGGGATCACAACCCTCCCACTTCACTACATTTCTACTGATCCGCCTGTGGGGTTCGCCACTATCCCTAGATATTTCGGCACAAATGCTAGTGCGGCCGCTTGTCTAGAAGCCTCCTCCTAGTGGTCTAGCCTTCAAGCTGGCCACTCATCGATCTTAGATCCATTGAACTTTACATCTGAAAATACCGCCTGCACTCCACAGAAACTTAGATTTGAAAAAAATGTTGGTGCAACTATCCCTGTCCAGAATGAGTGGAAGAACATTGCCAGGATAGGAAGATAGCGATTAAGGAAGCTTTCCTGGCTGAAATGTAATGTGATATCTGTCAGGGAAGCATTTTTATGGACAGCCAAGCGGCAATAAAGTCCCTGGAATCGTTCTCTTTTACTTCGAAGATCGCTCTAGACTCTCTCTCACGGAATTTGCAAAACAGTGCAATATTGACCTAAGCTAGGTGCCAGGTCACAGACATTCTAGGTAATTGCAAGGTTGATGAACTCACCAGAGGTAGTGGGGTATGCTTCTCGTTACTTTCAAACCTCGACTTAACCTGGACGCTGTCAGCAAGACAAATCGCAAATGAAAGGACAGCACGACGAGTCACATGTATACTCAGCCAAATCTGACCTAGGCTGAATCAAAAGCGCTCAATTAGTTTGATCATGCTGAAGCAATCAGATATCAGCTCCACTATCGGTGTCCTCATAGGACACTGTCCAATAGGCATACACGCCAAAAGTTCTGCAGGGATAAGGAGGAGGAGAAAACCATCTCCCATTTCTTCTGCACATGTTCAGCCCTATCCAAAGCAAGACTAATTCATTTTGGAGCCCTTCTCTTTGACAATCTTAGAAAGCTGACGAACACAGACGTCAGAAGCATTCTTCGCTTTATAAAAAGCCCCAGTTGGTACTCATAGTTAGTCCTTGTGGAGCTGATTTTGTAAAATGAGGTCTTTAAATCATTGTTCAACAGACCAGCGGACACCTAGGTGTGGCCTTTAGACCAACAGACCGATGATAGATCAAATTTTAACCTAAGGTAGACCTAGGAATTTCTAGTAGGAGCTTAGTTAACATGACCTCCACGAACTACACCCTCTAAGAAATGCAAGATACATAGCTCCTACGAATTTTCCAAGCACTTTGTAAACAAAGCATCCAAGCATTAATCTTACGAATCATTGCAGCGATTTTCAAACCGCAGGTACCACAGTTCGCCAAGCCGCTAACTGGCTAGCGATTAATACAGTATCAACATCGGATATTGCCATATATATCGACAGTCAGCCAGCCGTCAACTCCCTCGCATCCAGAACTTTGAGATCTAAAGCAGTGAGAGACTGTCGCGTATCTCTTTACAAGATACCTGGACAGTATTACCTCACCGTTCGCTGGGTACCAGGTCAATGTAACATGCCGGAGAATTTCGCAACTGCCGAGCTGGCTACAGAATGCTCCTTCGGTAGAAATAGCATAAGAATCACCATTATCGAGGCGTCAACGTCATCTGTTAAGTACGTTATCCACACCGGCCGACGCACGTGGTAAGTGAGGTTAATCAACGATGGCAGCATCTAGGCCAATGTTACACCCCGCTAGGCTACTTTGGCCAATACTGAGCAAAACTAAGTCCATGGGACTTTTAAAACACAAATGAGGAACTCTAACCATAATAACAAACGGTCTTGCTGAACACTGGGCTAAAGGAAGACACGCCTTGAGATTTGCCATCCATGATTTCTGCAGAAGCTGTATGGATGAGGAGGAAGAAGAGACAACTGGTCACTTTTTATGCTCTCGCCAACAAGAGAAAGACTACTCTGAGTGAATACTTTTTGAGCGATCTGAATGATCTCGGCAACGCCTGCCCGGCTAAAGTTGGTTCCTTCATACAGAGAAGTAAATAGTTCCAAGAGTAAGAGGCTGACCCACCCTCTTTGCACATTAATAGTGCAAAAGACTCTGCTCCTCATCGAGAACCATTTCTAACCAACTATCCAAGTGAGCGTCCAAGCAATTGCGGTATAGCCCAAGCATGGAGACAAGGTAGTCTATCAAGAGAACGCTAAGGCAGTCTTCTTGCTGTCCAACCCTTCCAAAGACAGGCAGTTGATATCCTAAAATACGGCAGAAATAACATAAGAAGGCTTGTGAGCTTCCTTGCCGGTCACTGTCAACTTCTTTACCACCTTAGGAGGATATCACCTGCCGCCTCTGCTTAGAAAAGGACGAAACCGCAGAACACATACTAACATATGTGAGTGTGTAGCCCTGTGTAGTACTAGGAGAAGCTTTTTCCTTAAAGAGGTCATATCTCCAATAGATTTAAGGAACTCCTCTGCAGGCGTAATCATAGCTTTCATAAGGAGAGTAGAAGTACGCAGTGCCCACACACCAGTTAAAAAAAAAAAAAAAAAAACAGTTTTTTTCAGGGAACTCTCCTAGCTAGTATATGTTAGAAGCATGTTGACCCAATCTCATCTCTTAAAGGCCAAGACGAAAAATAAAAAGCTTAAACATACCGATGATGATGTCGATGAGAATCCGAAAGATGTCAAGAAACACCAACTTACGGAAGAAGCGATTGAGCCACCCGCGATCATTGAGAATCCAATCATATCAACAGAACCAAATCATTTAGTATACGAAAGCACAAATCACGAAGAGAGAAGTTGAAATAGAGGATGCCGAAGATCATATAAGGGAAGCAGATGACGATCACCACTGATCTTGCCCACGATCAGGAGCAGGAAGAGGATGATGGCGAGGAGGACGAAGACGGTGACGACGAAGACGACGGTGATCTTGTCCAGCACATGGAACAAAATAATAACGAACCAAGCGAGGAGCTGTCAAAGGATCGCACACAAATTTCCAATGATCTTGAACTGGACGATATTGCTTAATTCATGCAGGACGTCAGTCCTGCACCACCTTACATTTGTGTCCAGAAACCGGCATCTTTATTTAAAAGAATCCAGTAGTGGAGGAAGACCACGAGCAAGATCGGGAACAATATCACCAGCTGCACGATCACCATGAGGATCATGTGAATCCTGTGCTGCCCTCCGACAGCTTCGATGGCTCGGATGTTGATACCAAAAACTTCAAAGACCTTCTGGACGACACAGATCTTCCGCAGCACTGTAGTGAAAATGCGATGAAAGAAGCCGAACTGATCAACTCGCTGGTGAAGCGAGGTTTCAAAGTCGTCTACTATACATACGATTGGACTTTGCCCCACAGTCCTACCCATCCCCTATGATATTCCTCAATTCATGCAGGACGTGAGTGCTGGCACCACCTTACAATTGTTTCCAGAAACCGGCATCTTTATTCAAAACAATTCAGTGGTGGAGGAAGATCATGAGCAAGATCGCCAGCCGCACGATCACCAGGAGGATCATGTGAAACCTGTGGTGCCCTCCGACATCTGTGACGGCTCGGATGATGATACCAAAAACCTCAAAGACCTCCTGGACGACGCAGATCTCCTGCAGCACTGTAGTGGCAATGCAATGAGTGGAGTGGAACTGATAGACTCACTGGTGAAGCGAGGTTTCAAAGCCGTCTAATACGCATAAAACTTTACCCCACAGTCATACCCATTCCCTTTATGCGAACAATTTTGCAAGTATTCTTCCTCTCCCAACAGCTTGTGAAAAATTTCAACAAACCATTCCACTAAATGCCATTAAACAACCAAAGTCATTTCTCTCTGCAGTAATTGTCACCCACACATGTTTCGACGGGTGGGTCAACAACTCATGTCCTTCCTCACAAAAAAAACGAGAAACAACCGGGTAGCAATAAATAAGTGCAACTTCTCGAAATGACGTTTCCACTCCATTATGCAAAACTCTCCCTCCCCCTGTCCACCATCAAATCAAACAGGACTCGAGTCCTTTACACATTCACACAGATAAAAAAAAAAAATTTGATTTACTGTTGCAACATTGGGATTGATGGCCGCAGAAAATTGTGGATACTCCAAAGTCATGAATTCCGTGCGATTTTTTTGCCCTCGTCCTTAACAAATTACAAGTTGTGTGTCCTGACAAGCGGCAACTGCACAGAGAGTACGTATCAAACGATTCGCTACGTCATGGGGTTGTTAAATGTTAAACGGCCGTAAAGCAACATTCCTACTCAGAGGGACGGACCGCCCGGCCCCACCAACCGGCATCACCTGTCCGACTCTCGTTAAAGTGATTTAGGGGTTGTGCGCCAAGGTGTTCAGTACACCTACCAACCAGCGGCAACTTGAGGGTGCTGCTTCTACAACACATCTATTTACGACCAATAATTTCCATGGCTGACACACAGAAACGCGGCCGTAAAAAACCGGAACTGCTTGTGTTGCTAAATTTATGACATACCTTGCCGTGCTCGTTGACGACTGATACATATGTGTAAATTTAGAACCGTTTTCAAAAAGGACACCTTGTCGTCGATTCGTGTATCTGTCGTGTGCGCCTAACAATGCCACATTCCACACAAATACACAGAGCAAGGATTTTTTTTTTTTGCAGCAGCAGCAGCACCACCTCTACCTCCGGGCGGCAAAGATGTCACACGAGGATTTTCAATTTAATTTAATTTATGATCCTTAATTTGAAATTTGCCGCTCATTTTAGGAAGCTTTAGGGAAATTGTTTCTCTTGATTGCGCGCCGCACAAAAACCCGTTCCGTTACTGTGATAATCAGGCCGAAGCGCGCGTTAGGACGTACAGGATTCCACAATGAGGAGAGCTCCTTAAAACCCTTTTCTTTTCTTTTTTTCCTTTCACAGCCGGTGGTTGGGGTTGGGTTGGGTTGGGGACTCTGGTGAAATTCCTTCTCGGAAGGGTTTTCTTAAATTTATGCGTCACACCAACGACGACGACGACGATGTTTGTCTACTAAGGAGAGATGAGGACGACAATGACAACGACGACAATCCCTCGGGTAGGTGGAAGTGGAAGTGGAAGATGTTGTTATTAGAAATTCCTTCGTGAAGATGACCGAATTTTACTTTACGCAGAGTCCCTGGCCCCATCCACCACCACCACCGTCGTCGACGCGTTCAGGATATGTGAATGAAATGAGGTCTTGCTTGACTGGGCTGTTGTCTGCCTTTGTGTGTGCTAATTGCTTTGTTTTACATGTGTGTGACATTCCTAACGAGGCTCTTATTTTCCGAGAAAATGAAAACTTTCAAGCCCCGGATGGCGTCGGCTGTGGGGGGGACGTGAGGGGAGGGTTTGATTTTGAGTTGTCCTTAATTACTTGCGGGTGAAGGAATTTGCCATGTTGACAATTATTTCGAAAGTAAATATGAAAAGTTGTTGGTAATAATTTTTGAGAGAAACAAAGGACTTAATTGGGTTAGGGTGACAATTGTTTTTGTGGAAGCGGTGGCAGTGGCAGTGGCGGCGGCGGTGGCGGTGGCGGGCATAAATTGGAGTTTAAGGACTACGCACGCACGCACGCCCTGTTTGAGAGGTTGTTTATGAGCGAATGGAATAGAAATGGATTTTTGAAAGGATCTTAAGCGGATTAAAGTGACCCTTTTGTGGTGTTTAACTAGACGGGATACCAAGTTCAATTGGCTTACTTGTGGCAAGCGTGCCTCCTTAAATATGAAGACGAAGCAGGACTAGAGTCATCAAAATCTGGCAAAATCTCCACCTGTGCAAGTAGATTTGTGGACTTTGATTTGGAAAAGAGAAAACATTCATAACTGGACCAGAAACGTAGCGCCGAGTTGGTTAAGCATAAGCAATCACATACCTATCAGCTGCGTTATCGTCCTCACTGGACACTGTCTTATAGGCAAACATGCCAAGAGACTTGGCCTCTTCTCCAACGACATCTGCAGGAGCTGTAGGGACGAGGATGAGGAGGAGAGAATCCTTCACCTTCTATGCACATATCCAGCCCTATTGCATAAACGAATGCTCCATCTAGGGACTCCCTTCTTCGATGACCTCGGCGATTTGGCGTCCTTAGGCATCACGAGCATTCATCGCTTTATCAAACGCTTCGGTTGGTTTTATTAGTCCCTGAGTAGTCTAATGGTAGATCCGTGGCATCACAATGAACCTTTACTGGTCCAAATATGTCTGCACTCTCGTGGAGACAACCAACTTAACCTAACTTAACCTAACATACGAATTATGAAATGATTTTCTGCAGGTTTGGCAGGAATAAATGTTCACGATCTGCAAAGTAGGTTAGTCACATGGCTGGAAAAATTGTTCGTTCTTGTGGGTAATCGATATGATATGACCATATGGTAGTCGGAGAAAAAAATACTATGAATCAGAAGCAAAGCCAAAAATATCAAAAATCTTCCCAGTTATCTGAACGCTACCAAGGAAATTTATCTGAAACATAACATCTGAGCTTCAAAACCACTACACCAATATTTCTCTCTTTCTCTCTTTTTCTCTCCATCCCTTTCTCCCTCTCTCCTCTTCTCCCTCTCTGTTTCTTTTTCTCTCTTTATCTCGTTCCCTCTCTCTCTCTATCATTCACAATGCCCGCACTCTGGAAGAAAGTTGTCACTCTCTGGAGAATTTTGAGATTTCGGAAACCAAATATTTTTGGACTGAATTCAGTCGCACGCGTTTCTTTAAACCCAGAGTAAGAGAGCAATATTTTGACCTTCAATAGTGTGTCCAAAGTTTAATAAAAGTTAGAAAAAGT
The DNA here is from genome assembly GCA_945910035.1 of Brachypalpus laphriformis. Taxonomy (NCBI): domain Eukaryota; kingdom Metazoa; phylum Arthropoda; class Insecta; order Diptera; family Syrphidae; genus Brachypalpus; species Brachypalpus laphriformis. The sequence goes on from OX246756.1 coordinate 175,751,615, forward strand.
ACCAAAGCGACAATAGTCGAGTTTACCAAGTTAACCATGCTCAGGATCAGGAAAGGAGTTAACATAAGTTTACACACACACAAATGAAAGAGAGAACTGCAATTAGAATTGTCATGAGCCGTGTTCCACTGAGCGAGAAATTGGAATGTTCAAAGTTCTCATTCAATTTACACAAAAATATGCAAACCCAACGCTGAACTCTGAGCCGTAAAAAGCTGTTAGTCCATTTTCATTTTGCAAATATAAGTCTGTTCGCGTACCCTCCCAAAACAGTGAATTTTTACAAAATTTTACGGAATTCCGTAGTTCTTCGCAAAAGAAAGCGCTTCGCGAGAGAGTGATAAACTTCCTCAACTACGAATTTAAGTACAAGATACAAATTTCTTTGGGCAGATTTATGAAATAGTTCAAACCTGTCAAATTGCTATAAACGTCATTTTTTGTTGGCTTGTGCGGCTGAGTTCTTTCTCTATCTTTCGCGTACACTTGGGGTCTGAAGTTTGACGTGTAAAAAGTGGGCAAATTTGTTGTTCAGCGCGTTAGTTTTCTATTTTTTTCCGTAACTTATCTCTCTCGGAGAAATTTTTAGAGTATGGCTCTTTGAAATTTTACAAATTGCGAATTTTGGTGCAAAACGTACGCAAATATATGCTTTTGTATTATTTTTCGTTATTTCGCGGAATTCCTTAAATAACCCACGCGGCTTATTTCTCTGAATGTCCCTCTCCGAGAATGCTGTGCAACTAAACCCATTCCTTCGGTAGTCGAGCATGCCTACGGGACAAACGAGAAATACTCGTACCGTCAACCATCAATGACCGGAATTAATAATTAATTAGGCCGGTTGTGTCCCATTTTCGAGTATAAAATCCGTTTTAATTTTGATAGGTACGTTCGTAACATCCACGAATTTCTTTTGACAAATTGTGTGTCGACAGAGAAAATTCCAAGAACATTCCTAACACATTTCCGACGTTAAAAAGTGGGCAACTTCTACTGCTCAGCTCAGTGCGTTGCTTTAGATTCTACTCTACCTCTGAAAAATATTTTTACCCTCAGTCTTTGGAATTTGTGTACAAAAGGTATGGGAACAAGCCTATTATACCACAAGTATCGCTGGGACATGTACAAATTTATGTTTTATGGTAGAAAAGTCGAAAAGAATATGAAACACTCATCCCGACCACCCTCCTTTGCATTGTCCCATGCTGAGATTCACACTCATAAACACTACCGCAGACAATTTCGCACTCTCGCACACACGCACTCGCCTATATCACGCATGATCGTGAGCAACAAGTCTTACCCGCAAAACTACAAATTTTCGCCTCAAACACTAAAATACAACTGGAAACCGATTCCACTCCGGCTTTAGAAAAATAAATTGGCAGCCCTGCTCTCGCGGCGAATGAAACAACATGAACACGAAACAAGAATGGCAAACGAATTCACTTCCGCGACGCCATTTTTTATTTTTTTTTCAACTCTTCGGTACACAAAAGCTACTCAAATCGACTGAAAAACAATCGAATTTCATATTATTTAACGATAAGAAGAATTAATCTTCAATTTAAAACTATTTTTAGGGGTGAGACTTACGTGAAACCGCGGTAATGGCCGATCTCCGTACTCGAGAGTCGCACGAACGCGCAACCTGTTGAAACTTATCCGGAACTGATGGGATTTGCTGATGGAAAATGAAACTTGTTCTTTTGCAGTATATATAACGGGTCTTTCTCAGGGAGTGCATGAGGTATTCTTAAAAGTTTTGAAATGATTTAGGCGCGGATTCACTTATACGAGATTTTATTTTTCGGTCTAAGTGTGCAGTCAAAAGAATTTTTACTCATTCAACTGATAGGTTTTTACTTTTTTTAAAGTGACACTGTGTGTCAGTGGCAAATGGAAAACTAAACTAAAATTATACTACGCAAGCTAAATAAATGAGGAAAGTTACACCAGCTACATGAATCGGCTCAAAATTGTATTTATTTAAATACAACTTGTGCCGATTTCGCAGTGGATTCAATAGAATCAATATTTTTCTCTACAGTCTTTATATTATTTTTGGTGTCGTTTGTGAAGAAATATTGGCCCATTCTTCCAGCAGCTTCTCTTATAGGTAGTTTCCTTATTCTTTGATTCGATTAGTCAACATAATTTTCATTCGGATCAATGACTGTTGATTGTGGTTGTTTCTTGAAAGATTTTTGCCTTGGATCATTGTTTTGGCGAAACTTAAACCGGCCTTTTAAGCCTGATTAGGTACAAGATGTTCTCGGAATATTGTTCAACGCATTGTATTCTAAGAAAAAAATTCTTGACAAATATAGGTGGGGATTCATTACCATTAGAGAATTATGACAGGTTTTATATTTATAACTACCATCTTCAATATTTATTTTGTCTTCCAAATCCTTACCAAATTTACTAGTCTATCTTTTATAAAAAACAAATAAATATTTGGCGCAACAGCTCTTTCAGTGCCAGGGCCTAGCTTCTCCCAAGCACTCATGTTGTGTGCACACGAATGGAAAGGACTTACAAATTAGTGCCGTATCCGAAGGGCAATTTGTTTTGAGAAACTTTTTCGAGATAACAATACTCTCGGATGTTTGTCAGACACTTGCGAGAAGAGAGACCATGAAAAAGACTTTGGTGTTTTCTGGGATTCGAACTTGGAACCTCACGCGCAGTGGTCCGACACACTAACCACTTACGCCACGGCGCCAGTTTTTCTTTTAGTAGAACGAAAACTGCCAAACACCAAAATACTTTGAATGTTATGGACACGTTGGGCTCATAATTTCCTTGTAAATTATAAATCAGAATCAATAATGATTTTTTTTGTATGTATAATGCGATTTTTCTATACAAAATGTGTAACTAACTACGATGTTTTAAATTATAGTCTCGTGAACAGTAATAAAAGCAAGTCAATACTAAAAATTATTTTTTTATAAGTTAGAAGGAGCTAAATTAAATCAAAGTGCAAAACGCCTGCTACTTATCAGCAGAGTACGTTTACTCGTCACTGCGTACTAGGCAGACACGCAGCGAGACTTGGAATTCGCAGCTGTATGGACGGAGAAGAGGAGGGATCCCCTTTCACTTGCACTGCGGCTGCCCAGTACTATTCTCAGCTAGAAAACAAACTCTGGGGGAATTCCCCTTTGAGGAACTTACAGATATTGTCGATTCGGATATCAACAGCATCTGGAAATTAGTCCAAAAATCAAAATGGTTCCAAGAGTAACGAAAATAAGCGACCCACGCAACAATGGTCCAACAATGGACCTCATTTGGTCTAAGTGAATCTTAACGATTACGGAGGATAGCCAACTAATCGAACCTAGCCTAGAATGTGTTAAGCGAACCCATTTAATAATAATTTGCAGTTCAATAGAAAAGTGACTTTTTTTATAATTTGCGCGCACTCAAAGGGTTATGAATACCTTTAACATGTTTACACACAGTTCGGGCGTTGGAAAGGATGGATAGAGAGAGAGAGAGAGAAAGATTATGATATAGTGGTTCATGAAGCTCAGTTGTTTATGCTTCAGCTATTCTCCGCGGGTGGCGTCAAGATAACTGGGGAGATTTTTGTTATTATTGTCATTGCTTCTGATTCACAATACTTTTTCCCGATAATCGATGTCAAGGGCAAATCATCATCAACAGAGCGAACAATTTTTCCAGCCACATGACCAAGCTACTGCCAGTGTTATGCCTTCGCAGTAGTATTCACAGAAGATTTTGCAAATGATCGAACTGACTTTATATATTTCATGAGAAATAAATAAATGCTTGCTGACATCAGGATTTGAACCATGAACCATTAGCGTGGCAATTGTCGACGTTACCACTACACCATTGGCACCCCCACTTTCATAGATTAAGCCGCATTTAAGAGTGGAGGTTTAGTAGGGGAATGCATAAAAACCGATTTTATTCAACAAGTTATAGTTTTGTTAAGTATTAGGATTTGGTTTTATATTGAAGTTCTTTAACACCTTCTCACTTACATAACATACATTTCTGGTATTGACTGGGTAATTATAAAATAAACTTCTTCTTCTTTTGTTTTATAAATCCGCTAAATATCATTCGCTGAACTCAAATATATAAGAAAAAATTGTTGATGCTACTCTTACAAAAGGGCCATGCAAAATTCTGAAAAGGTATATCAAACATTTTTCAGAAATAGTGCAGTTAACTGATAAAGAAAGTTTCACCAAAGTCGGTTGGTTGAAACCGGAGTTATGAAATATTAAATATTGCGAACCGAAGAATAGACACGAACCATGTTATATGTATAGTACAAGCATTCTAGGCCATTTGCTTATAAAGGCACTCCTTCGATTCGCCTTTTTCAGCATTTTATGTCTCCAGTTTTTATTCCCTGAATTTAATGTGATGTGCAGGCTATCCATATGAATAAGTTTGTTTGCTTCGCTCACTCCAGTGTCTATTTCGTGGTGTTAAATGTAATATTTCGGCTGTTGTAGGCCGATTTCGATCAAACCTTTTGAAGCTATGAAAAGAAATAATAAATCTGTTGCCACAAGCTAAAACCACCTAAGCCGAGTTAGGACCAAATTAAGTTAAGGATGCCAGAAGATACTCTACTATTCGAAGTTTATGCTACAGAACTTTCACTTTATTACCTGTTATCCTTACCGAGTTATAGGCAAAGGAACAAGACTTAAATTCCAAATACCCATACGTTTTCGGGAAAAACGAAAACTTTAGACTTGTTTTCTGAGAATCTGTGAAGATCGACTTAGGGGGTTTTATCTTATGGCCACAGAATAAAAAATTCGGGCAATGCATTCCAAAATAGCGCTATGATTTTATATGGCCTTTTTGAATCCTTAATGGTGGGTATCGCCAAAATGGTATACATATACGTAGATCCAAACGAAGATTGTGCTGACTAATCGAAGAAACTTACAATACGGATTGTAAATGGCCTACAAGAGAAGCTGCAAGAAGAATGGGTGAATATTTCTTCACAAACGACAGCAAACATATCTTACAAACGTCAAATTGATCAAAATTATGATGGCAAACGTAAAGGATATAGAGAAGCTCTGCTTGTGTTGAATTCACTGCTAAATCGGTTGAGAGATTACTATATTCTTAATTTGAGCCAGTTTAGATAACTTTCTTCATTTAAAAACTTGTTTATATTTAACAGTAGGAGTGGGAGAGCATCCTTTTCCATTACCCGTTGACACATACTTTGAATATACTCATTATTTTTTCGATTCCCCAAGTCATTCTTAAAGAAGTAAAAAACTTACATTTGTACGAATATGAATGCGATTGACGAAAGAGTTCCAAAAGATTAAATCGCATATACAGCGAATCCGCGCCTAAAACATTTCAAAACTTTAAAAATACCTCATGTACTCCCTGAGAAAGACCCGTTATATATACTGCAAAAGAACAAGTTTCATTTTCCATCAGCAAATCCCATCAGTTCCGGATAAGTTTCAACAGGTTGCGCGTTCGTGCGACTCTCGAGTACGGAGATCGGCCATTACCGCGGTTTCACGTAAGTCTCACCCCTAAAAATAGTTTTAAATTGAAGATTAATTCTTCTTATCGTTAAATAATATGAAATTCGATTGTTTTTCAGTCGATTTGAGTAGCTTTTGTGTACCGAAGAGTTGAAAAAAAAAAAAAAAAAAATGGCGTCGCGGAAGTGAATTCGTTTGCCATTCTTGTTTCGTGTTCATGTTGTTTCATTCGCCGTGCTCTCCGGGCTGCCAACTCATTTTTCTAATGCAGGAGTGGAATCGGTGTCCGGTTGTGTTTCAGTGTTTGGGGCGAAAATGTGTAGTTTTGCGGGTGAGACTTGTTTTTTTTTCGCGATCGTGTGTGATACGGGCGAGTGCGTGTGAGTGAGTGTGCGCGAATGCGAAATTGTCTGCGGTAGTGTTTGTGAATATGAATCTCAGCGTGGGACTATCCAAACGCAGTGTGTATGTAGGGGGTGAGTGTTTCATATTATTTTCCACTTCACAACCATAAAACAAGAGTTTCCCATTGCTGGTTATCTCGTAGCTTACCGCTTTGTTTCCAAAGAATCTGCAGAAGCACTCGGAAAATTCTAAAAGACGATCATTTCACAATTGACAGTCCCCTTCTTCTTCTTCCTATTTCGGCGAGGTTATGATCCGAAAACAAGAGATCATAACCCTCCCACTTCACTGCATTCCTACTGATCCGCCTGTGGCGTTCGCCTTTGAACCATTTACTGGTGACAATCCTTCACAACCACTCACCAGTCAGAAACAGTCCCTCTTGGATAAACCAACCTTGCCGTGAATCCTTCTCTCACCACCAAGCCCAAGCCCACTTTGAAAAATCCCAAATAATAATAGAACCCATTCCGTAGAAATCAAATCCCCGCACTCGAAGTGCCTTTTACTTTAATGTACACAAGTCTAGGAAAGTGTCGTTAAAGAAGCATCCTTGTGAATTGTATTTATGTCTTCCAATTAAAATTATTGCAGATCCTTAAAAGGCCCCATCCCCAACTCCCTCTGAAAACAATATACACTTGGTTTGTTATTTTTATTGCGATTCTGACCTTCGGCCCTTCTTTTGCTGTGAATTCCCCGAAAGCATTCCGCATTTTAATCTTCCCCTGCCGAACCCCAACTCCTCTTTTGTCGGCCATTTATAAAGTGAGAGAGAGGTCCTTTTTGTGGAGAAATTCTGACCTAAATAATAGTAACTTTGGCCTCACTTGTTTGGCCCGTTAGGTAAATTAAGCCAACAAAACACTTAAGGTCCCTACCTCTACCGAGGGGGATGGTAGTCGGCTCATGCTTAAGGATTATGCCTCGTTATGGAACCTTAAACGGTGTCACTAGTCCAGCGATATAATTCTTTGCACATAATCCTTCGGTAGGAGGCAAAGAATGGGGGCACTTGTGCTGCTTTTTTTTTTTTTTTTTTTTCATTTATTTTACGATTTTACTCCTCCCGCGCTGGGTATATCGACATCTGCTCCTCTGATTTAATATACAACAGCAGAGGATCCTTCAGCGAATGCTACTTCCTGTCGACGAAGACGACACGATGAGAAGGAAGTACGCTACCTTACATGATATGAGAGATGATGCCAATAACTAGTAGAGAAGAAGTTTCCCTTCATCCTGGCTGTGTTATCCTTGCTTATCCTGCTCCGGCTACGATAACTTTTACAACGATTTAATGACTTCCTTTTCGGCACACATTATTATCCTGCGTCAGACAAATCAACTGTTGGCACTGTGTAACAACCTCGTCCTTTGCCGTTTTTACCTTCTACTCTTCTGACTTTTTTTTGTCCTCAACGTCATCGTCCTGCTCCAGAATCATTCGTGGATGGGATTTAAATTTACGACTCATGTTACCCGTCTTTATGAGGACTTAACCGTTGAGCAAGGATTTCTTGTTACTTTCTTTCGGTTTCAACGCGATTCGATTTTATTTCAGCGGAGTTTTTGTTCCATCGAGCCCCCTGGTTGACGGAGGTCGGGGGGATTGGTGGAAGAGGATACTGCAGGATGGAGAACTGTAAACGGGACTTTACGTTCGATAAATATTGCAATTAAAATAAATTGGCAATCGAATTGGAAAACCTAAAACCTCATTGCGAGGTTTTTATTGTATACACTCGGGTGGATGGAGGATGGACGAAGGAGGCTTCGTTTTCTCCGTCTCATGTAATGCGGATGTGAATGGTTCGATTGCAGGTTAGTTTTTGTCAGGAAGATGTTTTATTCAGGAGTCTAGACGGGGATTCATAGACCATCGTTTTAAGTGGAAAAAACTAGCTGCAATGGAAGTAGAAAGTATAGCCTGATGAGGGGCAAGGCCTCACCACTCTGTTGAGAACAATTTATCAATGACCAATGATCCTGATTTCTATGTAAACTTAACTCCCTTACACCGACACGTCCCTTGAATGGATGAACTTATCAATCCCATTGGCGTCCGTTCGAGAGAGGTTTTACTGTAATATGTTACAGCAGGGGCTAGGAGAGTTTTTCGCAAGGTGGCGTCCTATATCCACTGCTATTTTGTAATGATACTGTGTTCTAAATCCTCCCCACAGCTCTAATTTTCATGCCCGGCTTGAGCGTATGATGTTCTCATACCTTCTGTCAGATCATGCTTAGAAGACTGTATGCTCTAAGGACCTTGTCGATGCATAGTGAACTAAAAACCGACTTTAGACAAAGGTCTGCTGCCTACCGCGGACAACAACATTCGGCTCCACTTCTTGCTTCTGCATTTCTCTTTCAAGCGAGATCTTCTAATGGTTGCAGAGGATATTCTGAGGAATAGATGGAGGGAGTAGATTACCTGACTCTCCATCAACAACGGGGCCTAGTTAGATGCCTAGATCAACTCTTAAACCTCTTCAAACAAATTAGAGAATACTCTGAATTCTGACATGAGGTTAGGTTAGCATGGTCCATCCAAGGAAAGGTCCATGCTTATACCACATGGATCTATGATCTCCAGAAAGAACTACCATTAGAACTATTGGGAGCTTGTTATAAAGCGGCGGAGGCTGCTGATGTTGGCGTTAGCCAATTCGCCTAAACTGTTGAAGAAGTAGGCTCCTAAGAGTGTGAGGTTGAACTCATTGAATCTTTTTTAGTCTTACTTTGCAGGGGGAAATGAGGTCTCTGATGAATTCGCTAGACGAGTCTCAGGGGGACTTTTCAAAACCTGAACCTATATGATTGGGTCTAACTACATCCTCTGTCGTAATAGTTTTTTTATGAACAGAATCGTAGGTGGCATGACCAGACTAACTTAATGCCCCCGGACGTCTATTAAAAATCCGTGGCTATTTCGCAGCTTAAAACCTTGCAGGTGACTTACTGGAGTTCTTACACTCATGCTAGGCTTGACACCACTATCCGGTGGCAATTTTTCTTGTCTAGCTCCTACCCAGGAGATTTTTGAGGTATCATAGCCTTGCCACTGAAACGTCTGCTCGTCTTTCTAGAGGTTTGCTTCCTTGCAGTACAATGTTGAGTCTAAGTATTCCAGTGGAGTGCTGCACAAAGCCTTTTCGAATACTCTACGTGAGAGATGAATTAAAACCGCTTTAAGACCTTAAATGAAGACTGCCTTTCACTATAAATTATTATAAGCACGTATATCCCTAAGTGCTGTTCTCCACTCGAGTTACTTCTCAGACCTTAACCAAAAAGGCTTCAAATATAATACATAAAGTCCTTGCTACGCCATCCGAATTTATCCTTTAAAATCCTCATGACATTTGAGCACATATTACGGATTTAAAAGACCAACTTTACACCTTCAATGTTCTTTCAATTTGAAACTACATTCACAACTCGTAGTACCTCCAACCAACTCTGCGAAAATCCTTTTTACATCCTTTTGTGCTAAAAAATTAAACAAATTTGCGTTCGTATACACATCACACTCGGATGGAGAAATGAATGCACATCGCGCAAAACACGAGTGTTTGCCCCCCACTACGTGTGTATACAATCGTTGCTCCTTTTAAGCGCTTAACGAGGTGAATACATACAAAGAAAAAAGTTTTTAAAAAACACACGTACACAGGCACATCTACATACATTAACGAAGGACAATGCACCGCGAGCGAATTCGTCAAAGTGAATATGAATGCGGAACGGTTTTATGCTCCAAAGTAATTGCATTCGTGTTGAGCTCTTCCTTGTTGTTTCATCCGTCCATCGTGAGTCTCAAAGGCGCTACGACGAGTTCATTAAGATCATCACAACCCCCTCCTTTCCCACCATCATGGCCACCCTCACCAAAGTGTTCCGCTTCTCAATTATGCAAGAGCATAGGCTTTCGGGTTGATAAATCTTCAAAAAAAGCGAAAAGGAAATATGGCGACTACCATACTTCCTTCAGATGATGTCCCGAAAAAGATAAATGACTAAGCATTGTGAGTAATTCAGACAGAGCCTGGCGATGACAAGCGGCGGCAGGACTCAACAACTTTGGTTAATGTTCTCGGGGAATTCCTTGTTGTTATATATATTTTTTTTCTGTATAACGCCCCCGCTCCGAATAGAAGGTCATACATAATGGAACGAACAACATATCCATATCGTCCTCGCAGCCACAGTTAATGGTTATAATGTCTTTTCAATGGAAGGACCCCCGGTATAGCCAAACACAAAGCTCATTTGTGTTACACTAGAATCAGTGATGTTATGCTGAAGCTGTTGGTTGTAGCTTGGCTACACGATGATTGATGGATTTTCTTTCAATGGAGAGTGGTGGCGGTGGTATGGTGACTCAGTGGAATGATGTGCGGAACGGAGTAAATTGCTGGGGTGGTCCCTTCGATAGTCAGTTTGCTGTGATTATCCTCAAGCCTTGGTTAAATCTTTTTTTTTTTTTTTTTGATTTTGATATCATCATCTCTGTGTTTTACCCAACTACAGCTACTTTCTGGGAGGTGAACGCGAAGATATTTGGGCGTTTGAAAACGTACGCAAAGGAATTGAAGGAATTTCAGAAGAACGGAGATCTTTTAGAAAAAGAGATGTATCCACCTTTAGCGGCAAAATGTTTGTAATAATGGCGTGCAGGAACATCTCAGATAAAGCCTCGGGGTGCAGCCTGTACATAATGATAGTCAGACCCATCATTGCATACGGCGCAGTGGCATGGGTCAACATAACAAGGCTAAGCACGACGTGGACATCCCTGGGTAAAGTGCAAAGACTAGAATGTATCAGTACATAGCAGGAGCCACGAGAAACTGTCCTACAGCAGCACTAGAGGTGCTCTTAGGACTACCTCCGCTACGCATGGTGCTAGAAAGAATCACAAAGGAGACGATATTAAGAATAATCAAAGAAGGCGTCGGGAAAGGAAACTGCATCGCAAACAAAGAGCGATAAAACCCAATCCAAATCGGCGCCATTTCTGGATTAGCCCAGAGACGATGTCAAGTCAAGAGATACTGCTTTGAAAGAAAATTTGTCTCAAAGCTGAGCAATAAAAGGGATTGGAGCACTGAGTCCGATAAGTCCCAATGAGGAGGTTGTTCTTTTTACGAGAAGGAGGATTTTGACCGGTCTGACTCAGCCAGTGCTAAAAGGCGTCACCATCATTCGCATTTCCAATGAAGCCAAGTATCTGGGAGTGATTTTGGATAAGAAACTTCTTTGGTCTAAACACGTCGAGTCGAAAACATCAAAGGCGCTCTCAGTCTTCTGGCAGTGTAAGGTTGTTTTTGGCAAGACTTGGGGCTTGTCACCGAATAAGGTTCTCTGGATCTACACGGCTATGATAAGACCATTCCTCGCATATGCGTCGGTTGTTTGGTGGAAGGGGCTCTCGCGTAAATATGTGGTTGCCTTTTGCGCGAAACTCCAAAGAACGGCTTGTCTTGGCTGCACGAGAGCTTTCCTGAGTACGCCTGGCTCTGCTCTAGACGCTTTGCTGAACTTACCTCCCCTTGATACTTATATCATGGGTTGCACTATCAAAGAGATCCATCGTCTTAGGCGGGGCGGTTTTTGGTATATTCCAAACTGGAATTTTGATGAACATGCGCGACACTTATCTTACGACTCCGGCCTTATGGATATGCCGACTGACGCAATGAAACCAGAACTTCAGCTGATGCGTAAATTCAGAGTGTTCAGGACTGTCTTCGACCAAAGTCTGAGCCAGGAATGGAATGCAGTCGCATTTTCACGGACGATTCCAAAAACAAGTCAAGGGTCTGATGCTAGTGTCTTCGTGGAAGTCGACAGCATTAGACTTCTTTTCTCGTTAGACAAATATGTGTCTATTTTCCAAGCGGAAACCTATGCAATCCCAATGGCCATGAACTACGTTGTGAAAAACAGGTGGAAGGGCCGTAGTATTTGCGTCTGTAGTGACAGTCAGGCTGCGCTCAAGGCCTTGCTTAACCCTTTAACCATTTCCAAAATAGTTCGTGAAACCAAAAACTCTTTGAACTCGGTCGCAAGGCCGAATTCTCTGTCTCTTATCTGGTTCCCAGGTCACATTGGGATCTTGGGGAACGAGATCTCCGATGAGATTGCTAGACAAGGCACAGAGGAGGGTTTCTCAGGTCCCGAACCCGCGTTGGGTCTCTCTGCGTCCCCGGTAAGGGCTTCCATTGACGATTGGGTCTTTCACGAGCACAGTTGTGTGTAGCATGACTCTCCGGGATGCAGGTTGACTAAACGCATGCTCCCGGACGTCTGTAAGAAATCAGCGGCATTCTTGCTGTCTCTCAGCAGAAAAGACTGTAGACAACTTATTGGCGTCTTGACAGGCCACTTTGCTTATGCCAAGCACCTTAACGTGTTGGGCTTAAGTGACACTACAATCTACTACAATCTGCAACGCTTGTGGAGAGAGCGACGACACCGCGGAACATTATCTCTGTGAGTGTCCGGCCTTTGCTCGTGTCAGGTGGCAGATCCTCGGTGCGGATGTGGTGAGTGCTGGTACTGTAAGCTCCTCATCACTGAAGTGCTTGCTTGGCTTGCTTAGAAAGACAAGGAAATTCCAATAAAGTGGGTAAATCAGGGTTTGCTGTCTGGTAGTACAATGGACCAGTTGCGTCTGAGTGCTCCAGTTGAGCGTTTCCTATCCCGACAAAAAAAAAAAATGGTACATGGATAGATCGAAGCACTGGGGCACGCGTGTACGGGCCCAGGACCAGATACTGTGAATCTTTGGGAATTTTCGGTAGTTTATTCCAAGCAGAGGTTCACGCGATTGAAAGATCCACTTCAACCTCGGCAGGAAGTATCATAGGCAAGACATCGCAATATTGTCACATTGACAAGCCGAAATCAAGGCATTGAACTCACACGAAATCAGTTCCAAACTGGTATGGGAATTCCTTACCAAGATCAACAGACTGGGACATGTTGATAAAGCAACTCACTACTGGGTATTAGGACATGTTGGAGAGGACAACAACGAAGCAGCTGATGCACTATCAAGTAACAGTTCAGACACCCCGTTCCGGATCGGAATCTTTTTGTGGGATAGGAGCACACAAAATGCTGGAAGAATTGAGAAAAAAGAAAAGAGCAAATGGGTCAAGCATTGTGATAATAACCCCCAATTGAGACAGACGAAATAAATTCTGGGAAATTACAATCAAAAAAGGAACAAAACCTGTTTGAGAGTTAACAAGAACCGACTTAGCATTTTGACTTAGCATCTGGTAACGGGTCAATGCAGACTCAAGGGGCACTTTCAGGAAACTGGAAATAGAATCAAACGGACACCTCAGATTCTAAAGGGATTTCGCAGAAACACCATCATACCTCTTAATGAAAGCGAAACACTAATCCACAAAAGAAGACATCACCCAGGTGTCTATCACCCACCAGAGACGGATCTACCTTCATTGGATCCACTCTAATTCATCAAAGCAGTTGGACTAGAGGAAGTGCTCTAAGTCGAGCATGTCATCGCATAGAGCCTTAGTTTGGGGGACACAATAGATCTATTGTAGGTCGCAGCGCTCTTGCACTTTACCAACGTTACATCTACATCTACAGCTTGCAGTAAACGAAATGAAAAAGTATAAGTGAGCGTCAGTGGAGGGAAAATGGGTCCCACTCTGCTGTCAATCGCAGATAGACCACCACCTGCCAAATATGACGATTTCTGCAGTAGTATGTGCTTTCGATGTCCAGTTATTGATCATGTTCTTCAAGGATTCAGTGTTTAGTAGTTCCATTACTGAGCTTGGAGATGTTCACTTTGTATCAGTTGTACCTTGGACCCGTAAGATGTATGATAGACCAAGGAAGCATAGCAATGTTGCAATAGCTTAGATGTGGCCAGCTATAGTTTGTTTTGTCAAATACATCACCATGAGATAGGTGCTTAACCGACGACGTTGTCGGACTGCCACTATCTAAATCCTGAATAGCACTAACTTGTGCTGGCAAAGTTCTGCCTGGATGACGATAAAGAAGGCGATACCTTCTGGTGGTGTTGCCTTTACCGTAGACTCACGGTCGGATGTTGTCACTGCTAAGACCACATCTTGGAATGGGCAGCATTGGTTCGGGAGGCGGATTGACTTCGATATATCCAGGGGTTCGGGGAAGATGCCTGAACCTATGACAGTGTTGATTTTAGATCTATCTGTGTACACTGCTATGATTTGCGCGTTAGGTACGTATATGACAACTGCTAGGATAGGCGCTAGAGTAAGGTCTTGTAAAGTCCAGAAACAGCGTAATGTAGTCTGCAGTATGTACGGGTACATGGCCTAGATATTTTTCTAGGTTCGTTGAATGGCCTATTTTATTTGGTTTCCAGTTATCTGATTGGCCGCCTATTCTCAGGGTACTTGTAGTTGCAGATGATTATATGAAAATTTATAGCGGGAGCAGGGGAACGATGGCCTCAATCCCAGCTGTTGGCGTTGTTCTCAGTGTACTGGTAATACCGATACCATAGACAGATTGATACCGATCAATAGATCCATAGGCGTACTGAATATCTGCGCCTGCTACCTTCATAATTTTTAACTTTTTACAGATTCTGCCTTAGTCCTACCACCTGACACCCTCTTGCTGCGATCTACTTATGTACGAGTATAGTGAAGTGTCTTGCGTCACTAAAAATAGAAATATGAGTTTAAGGACATCGCAAGCAATCTGTGTTATGTATCATTTGCGGAGACTTATTGGTCTTGAGTATTGAGCCACAAACTCCAGAGAATGACCGGCTGGCTATCTGATGTAGTACAAAGCTGTGCTGCAAGAGGTAAAACTCCAGCATCTTCTGACGATCATGTAGAAGTTTCAAAGCGATTTCAAAACGTTCCAAAAGTTTCTGAATCGATGGATGCTTTTGGAATGCTAAGTACGCAGGGAGTGCAGCCGGCTTTAGGCTCGGAACACCACTTATTCCAAGTGAGTTCCCTCGTATGGATAATTTTATGAATCATAGCGCGTCCCTTAAAATATCCTCGAGTTTATAATCGTGCCTACACTCGTAAATTATCCTCTAATTAAATTGCGGTCACATTTTAAAAATCAACACACTTTGACTGACTGTCGAAGCAAAAAGAAATCCTTCGGTCCATTGAATGATCTTTTGGGTCACAAAACATGCCCCAATTTCCTCGAACTTAAATGAACTCCAACAAATATACTAAACTTGGTCGTCGTGTCCTCTATCGACGCGAATTCATTAGGAATTCCGTAGGCAAAAGGTACATTCCCAACTCAGTCAAGAGGAAGCATAATAGAGAAAGGACAAACGTTCTTAGCTGGCTGAATTTTTCATGTCTCGTCCTAGTTCGTCGAAATGTCGTTCGGTTTACCAATGAACCAGACCCCTCCACACACACTCGCACTACATTTGGACATTTAACTCGTTAGGTTTGCCACCACCGCCGCTAGCCCCCAAAAACCGAAACTGAAATTCCAGAAACGACCGCAAATTCAATGAGCAAACTTTATGTCCCGCTCTAATAGTTGTCAATTAGTCAATAGCCTTCGGGCGAATTAAACTTTTGGCCTACGCTCATTAATTTATTTAAATTATCCGTCGCCGCGCGATGGCTGGATGGAAGGGTGAACTTTGAAAGTTTGTCGGGGAGAGAAAGTATTTTTTTTTTGTTGTTGCTTGCCTCGTTTTATAGGAAAGGATTAGGGAAGAAGAATCAGAACCAGAACCACAACCGCAATCAATCAGCTCTGAATGGTGTTGTACTACTCAGACCCCCACTTTGGGATACAATCAACCCTTTTAGTTGTTTGTATTGCATTTCCATTGAATGCGTTTGTGACAAATCAAATTACGTATAGGGGGTGTGTGTGTATACAAATGCAATCAAGGTCCTAGAACGATCTACACTTTGAGGGGCGTCAAGCTCGAAATACATACTACTCGCAACTCAGATAGGACACGGTATGGCCGAACTACATCCAGGAGCGCATTAATTAAGTTCGCAGGCAACGTGACGATGTTAATTTTATAATTTCTTCACTTGAACGAGGAAAAGGATATTTTGATGACGCTGCGGCTATGGTTGTCGCATCCATCGGATGTGCGTTCCTTCAAAGGGATGTGTGATGAAATTTGTACTTTTGTCGACAATTGAGTTGTCTGCTTGTTTGTTTGTTTTTGCATTCAGAAACAAAGGAGGGTTTGGTGGGCAATACATATAAATTTTATAAACTTCTTAAAATTTCAAGGATACACCCTAGTAATCCACCCCCACAGCATGCCAACAAAACTAGTCAATTACAAGCTAAGCCATCTAAATATTTTCTCCTTAATGAGCAAGGACATGCGAATTAAACCCACTATGCACACCTTTATCAACTTAAGCCTCACACACACACACACACACACTCAAACCTAAACGCATCTTAATGAAGAAACTTAATCATGGTTTATGTTTATCTTCACCTTACCACCCGCCCCCTAGCCGTCTGCCCGAAAGAAAAGACAACACAAAATCCTTCTATCGTTACAACTATTCCGAATAGGTTATGTAGTAGGATCCTTGTGTTAATTTAATGAAAAGCTGAAGACAAGTAAATATAAGTCATCTTACCAAGCACAAGTAGCAGTAGCAGTGGCATCATCATCAACATTACAGTGGCAGTAGCAACATTTGTAAACATTAATTCATTTATCCTTTCCAATTATCCTGATTGCAATGAGAGGGCGTTGCGCGCTGCGCTCATCACTTAACCAAAGGGAAAATGGAAAACACCAACCAAAGCAGAAGATATCCTTCCGAAAATATTTACCTCAAAAGTGATGAGAGTGAGACATCTTTTCCTTTTCTCCTTCTCTTGTGCCAGGACGAGGAAGTATTTTCTTCTTCTACTTCTTCTTGTGCGCTGCTGTCGTTTTTCTTCCTATTACCTCGTCGTCGTCGTCGTCCTTCTCAAGGATACATTACATCTACTTTGTTGAATCAGTGGCAGTAGAGGTGAAAAAAATAGCAGCAAAAAGAAAACAGGACTCTAAGAACTAGCTGCATTCAAAGACGTTGTGCTGCTGCAGTTCTGTTTACCTCATCATCATCATTATCATCAGGAGCAGGAGCAGGAGCAGGAGCGGGAGCATCATGATTATCATGTTTTTCTCTTGCAGTCCTTGAAGAAAACCGTTTAGATATCCTTTAACTGGTACTCCTTGCAAACTTTGTGTGTATGTGTGTGCATTATAAAGAAAATTTAATTACATATCCTTGGCGTCCGTTCTGCCTCCCTCTTTCCTCAGTCCTTCATGCCTATGAAAAGAATACCTGGTATGGAATGAATTTTGTGGTAACAGAGGGACGAGGGGTATTACAACGGAATCCCTTTGGATACCAAGAAGAGTTATCTCCTGTGGTTATGTGACTAATTTATATCCTTTTTGTTCTCTTGTCCACTTTTAGATTAATCCTTGTGCGTATTAACGGAGTTAGTGGTCAGCAGCAGACAGACAGACAGAAACTGTGAGGGGGAAGGATATCTATACAATGCTACGTGGCGAAGCTGCTATTAATGTGAACGGCCCAATTTTTAAGGAACCACTCTCAAGCGAAATATGAATTATCCAAAAGGTGAGTCCTAAGTCCTTTTTCACTTGTACCCATATATTGTTCGTCAAGGAGTTTTGTCTCCCCCTTGGGAGCGTGCAACTTTTATTGCCACACCATGTCGAACTAATATGTCAATAAAAGGAGAAAATCATTTTTTTATTTTACTATTACTGGTCCTGTGAGGGCAGTTCCGTTCCATTTTTGTGACCCTTTGCAAATTGCAATGGCATGCAGCAGGTCGATGATTGCAAAAAAGATAATCACCGTGACAGGCGCGCAACGGACCATTTAGTTGAATGGTCATTTTATACCGGTTTGCCTAGGGGTATGTAGTATTTGAAGGGTTGATTAGTTCGGGGGTATTACATAATGCTTCTGTATTTTTTGGTGACTCATTGAAGTGGAAATTTGCAGTGCCCAGCGATTTAATTGAGAGAGTCGAATGGGAGGAGGAGGGTTCATTGATTAGCATTTGAGATGAATGCCAAGGTAGTGTGGGGTTAAGCGAAATGGTCATTTTGAAACGTGCCAGGATGGTGATTGCCCTTGGAATGAATAAATTTAGAAGAATGACGCTAGATTTTGTTTGTGACTGAGAGGGGCATCTGGTGCTTAGGTTGAATCGTTGTGGAAGAAAAAAAAATTCAAAATGTTTGTCTGAGTTGCTAGGGTGAAAACACCGACTGAGATTTGACCGTAACTTCTGAACGAGCATCCCTGATCGCAGTGAATGACCAGCATGTAGATGGTAGTTCAGTTCACTTCTACACAGACGGATCCAAGATCGAAAGTGGAGTGGGTTGTGGTTTCTTCTTTGAAAAGCTCAAACTGAGCATCCATTTCCGCCTTCCAGATCACTGTAGCGTATTTCAGGTGAAAATCATAACGATTGTCCTGGTTGAAAAGTAATGCAATATTTGTCAAGGTATTAGCATTTACACTCACAGTCAATCATGGCCCTGGAATCAGGCTCTTTCACATCAAAAGCCACCTTAAACTGCAGATTGTCTCTCACGGGGACGACGCGACGGAGAAATTCAGCATTTACCTATGCTTGGTGCTAGGCCATAGAGACATTCCGGGTATATGCAAGGTTGACGAGCTCGCCAGACAAGGTACGACTCAAAGGATTCTGCCAAAATGACGGACCCTTGGTATGGCCCTCGCTATATGCTACAACTACTAAAGCTGGACGCTCATAACAGAACCAACCACAGATGAGAAAATGACTCAGCGTGTCATATTTCTAGACAGATCTGGCTTAGGCTGGATCAGAAACGTAGTGCCGGGCTGGTCCTGATAAAGTGATTACAAATCAGCTACGTTACTGGATGCTGTCTGATAGGCCAACATACTAAAATGTTTTCCAACGACTTTTGCAGGAGTAGTAGAGCAAAGGGGAAGAGAAACCACCCTATTCACATGCTCGGCCTTGTCCCAGAAAGGCCAATTGATGTCTGTTCTTTACGAGATGAGACGCGCAAGTCACAATACTCGTAAGTCCAATGTTTCATATGCTTTGTGGCAAGTCACATCATCCTGTTGGAACCACATGTCGTCGAAGTCCTTACCTTCCAATTCGAGCCACAAAAAGTAAGTTATCATCTCGCGGTAGCACTCGCTGTTGATTGTAAGCGCTCGACCTTGCTCATTTTCAAAAAAGTACGTTACAAATGTAAGACTTCTCTTGCGTCACACGTGGATTTTCTGTGCCGCACATTCAGCAGTTTTGTTTGTTGACGTTCCACATCGCCTGCCTGGCTATCCAACACCCAAACGGTCGATTGGCAACAAATGTTGAGTCAGTTGGACCTTATAAGCATGATAATGCAGATCTTTCGTGACAATTCGTAGCAGAATGCTTTTAGAAAAGCTAAATTGTTCTGCACGATGCCGAATCGAGGTGCGTGAATTCTCTGCTAAACTTTCAGTCACTGCGGCCTCAATTTCGCTTTAACAGCTAACAGGTCTACGCACAAAGTGATTTACGTTCCCCATAGAACCAGGAAACTTGAATTTGTGGATTTAGACCTCAATTGCAAACCGATTTGGATGACCATGCTGACCAAATTGTTCACGAATTCTGCAGAATGTCTGCGTAAGATTTTCACTGTTAGGCTAGTAGTAAGGTTAATTAAAAGACTGGTTTACTTCAATGGGCGCCGTGGCGTAAGTGGCTAGTGTGTCGGATCACTACGCATGAGGTTCCACGTTCGAATCCCAGAAAAACACCAAAAAGTTTTTTCACGGTCCCACCTCTCGCGAGCGACTGACAAACATCCGAGAGTATTGTTGTCACGAAAAAGCTTCTCAAATCGCCGTTCGGAGTCGGCATTAAACTGTAGGTCCCTTCCATTCGCGTGAAAAATATAACGCACACAACATGAGTGGTTGCGAGAAGCTAGGCCCTGGCACTTTAAAGAGCTGTTGCGCCAAATATTTGTTTTTTTTTTTTTTACTTCAATACAGCTTTAGTTTAGAAATAATAACCTTATTGGTAGACAGTAGAGAAAGAAGTGACCGGTTAACCACGAGGTAAAATTAGCATGAGGTTTCTTACTTATTCTAGCGGCAATTGAAATGTGATTACATGACAACTAAATAGAGTTGCCATTGCTTTTATATACTTATAGCTATCAAAAGGGCTGCTGATGCAACAGCTTCCCTCGCATCTAATTTAAGGAACCAATCTAGCTTGCTTAGCGCGTAGACGTTCAGATCTTCTAGGTCTTATTATGTTTTTAACTGCCTTCTGTCGGATTTTGGGCCCTTGTTGGAGTGTTGAAGAAGATTGAGGAGCCAGTGATGGAGAAACCAAATCAACGGGTTCTACAGCAGCAGGACTCTCCAAAACAAAGAAGTCATTTGGGGAAAATAAGCGTGGCGATTGTTGAGGTCTCCCTTCTGTAGTTTGAATCGGAAAAGTGTTATAGAAATGAAAAGAGTTACCATTGACTGTTCCAAAATTCATCTTTCGTGAAATCAGGCTTTTTTTTCTTGAGTTCGTAGTTGGTTTTGATGTCTCCTGCAGTTGCCACTCTCTGACTGCAGGGGGTACATCTTGTTACCCAGATTTCTCAGGATACACTTCTTCTTATTAAGGTATTGACGAAGAAATACCAGTTGTTGGGGCGAGAATTTAGATCTATTCTCGCAGGGTATCATCTCATTCTGTATGTCTGGAATCATTGCAGCTAGAATTGTTCGATGGATTCGACCATGCACCTTTTCCGCTGGCGAAACTCCTGTACTGTCTGGTGTCGAGCGATATGTCGCCAAAAATATAGACAAAGCGTCGTCGTTCTGAGATGAGTCCACCAATATTTTTGATAAAGACGTCTTGAAAGTGCGGACCATACGCTCTCCGACACCATTCGACACCGGGTTAAAAGGAGCAGATGTTAGATGCTTTATCGAATTTCTTTTTAAAAATCTGCAAATTCCTTGGACGAGAATTGCGGCCCACTGTCGGAAAGTAAAATCTTTGGCAAACCCTCCTACACAAAAATGGGCTGTAACGTGTGTGTGGTTGCCAGTGATGTAGTTGATGACACATTTATTACAAAGGGGAACTTCGAATTGGAATCGACTACTATTAGCTACATACTCTTATTAAATGGTCCCGCAAAGTCGATGTGCACTCGTTCCTAATCCTTCGCAGTGGTAGGCCAGCTAGGATTCTCGTTTGGCGAACAACAAGCACTGCACTGCCTTACAGCTTTTGTATCTGCTCAATGATACTGGGCCACCAGCAATATCGTCTAGAAATCTGCTTCATCCTCGTTATGCCCCAGTGACCATGATGAATCATCTGCAATACTCTTTCCTGCAACGTTTTTGGTATAACTACTCTAAAGAAATTCTCGCACTGAAAAAGAAGAACATCAGTACACACACACAAACAGAACTTTCTACCGACAAGCAGCAATAACTTGGTTTCAGAAGGAGGAAGAGAATTTGGCCAACGGTGCTGAACATACCACATGACCTTCTGTACTATTTCATCACGCTTTGGATCTGCAGCGATGTCTGCCACGTTTACTGGAAAATTCTCTAAGACATTGTCACTAAGATAAGCCGCGTCCTCCTTTGACTTGTCGAACCCCTCGTCTGGTCCATGAGGCAATCGCGGCAAACAATCAGCGTTTTCATGCGATTTCGTAGATCTGTAACGTATGGTGTATGTGTAGTTCATTAACGAAATAGCCCATTCCAACCCGATAGGATAAGTGTGGGAAATCACCGCTCCAATGCCCTGCGATGAGGTGTCCGTCGCTAAAGAAATAGGTAGATCATTTGGAAAATGAACCAACCGAGAAAACTTTATGGTTCTCTCCTTAAAGTCATCAAACGATTTCTGCTGTTGTTTACCCCAAACGAAAGGTTCTTCTTTGGATCTGAGCTTATTCAGTGGTGCAGCCAACTGAGAGAAATTTGGTTGGTAAAAAGTGTTCACAGTAAATATGCGTTGTTCGACGGTAATACGCTCCATTGTTACAAGGAAAAGCCTTCGCGATGACAGCTGTCGTATTTTATTCGCTTTGCGATTGATAGTTTGGAAATGCTGCGAAATTCAAATTACCAATAGCCGTTGGGACACCCTACTTCAGACAAAAGGGCTTTTAGACTAGTTTCCTCCTCCTTTAGGTACCTTAAATGTTTGTTCCTTTGCAGTTCAAAGCATGGACTCCTTGGCTATCTTTCCATTTTTTTGAAAATTCAAAGTGCTATGCCTATTGGAAGAAAGATGTTCCAACATCAAAGTAGGAGGAACCCAATTTATGGTCTAGTGACACGCCGCAGGGTGAAGGCTCTTGTTCTATACATTTTACAAAATTCATGAACAGCTTGAACTAAACCTATAATATACGTATGTAGTGGTAAATTGCTTTGAACTCTTAGCTAACAAACAGAAGGAGCCGTAAGACACTAGACACCTCTACCAGAAAGTGTGGACTTTCGGTTAACCCCCAGACAACTGATTTCGCACTTTTCTGGATGTATACAGCGGTAATATGTCCATTACTTAGGTACGAGTATGGGTCACTACTTTGGTGGCCTGCCCTGAGTACAGATTACAACAGCCTACCCGTGACAGACCCCTTTCAGAGGTAGTCCACATTTCAATTCCAACTGTCGAAAGCTAAATTTGTTCACACTTTCTATAAGCGGCAAACAAAAGGTAGAACCGTCTGCAGAGTTGTGTCATTTCCAGGCAGATCTGGCCGAGCTACAACTGGACCAGAACACAAGAACTTCAGAAAAGGACTCGGACAGCCGATGCAAGAATTGTAGGGATAAGTACAGGTCACTGGCTAGTAGGGACTCATCTGTCTAGACTGGGCATCCGTTTTAGTACACACTGTCGCAGTTATAAAAAGGTAAATGCGAAGAAAACTGTCTCGCACTTCCTCTGCGGGTGTCCGACTTTAAGTAGAGCCCGACAGCGAACTCTAGGCAAACCCTTTTTCGACAACCTTAAGGAAATTTTAGAGAAAGGCATCACAGAGTTGGATCAGTTTACTGAATGCCACAGGATGTTTCTGAAACCATTTTCTTTAAACGTCCTATTTACACTATCTTACAAACATGGTTACGTGAGTTTTTTGGTATTTAAAATGGCACCTAACTGCTAATTGGGTTGGCAGTACAGAGCGCAGCAGCAACCACTTCTACCTACCTACCATGGCACTTCTCACAAACTTGACGAAGATAACATAGTTCAAAATGCAATCTGCGGGGAATCCCGATCAAGGTTTCTACCATTGGAAAGTACTTGAGCTTGATGAATGTTGAGTTGGGGGCTTAACAAGAATGGCTGCAACCCCGGGGCAAAAGGAACATTGGTGATACAGAGCTTCAGTTCCGCTTAAGAATTCTAGATTTTGTTCTTCAACAAACGTGTAGCACCAACTAGGCACTGTCATTAAGTCTAGCTGCACTCTGTCGAATGGGTTTCATTCGCCATAAGTGAATGCTTTAATGTATTGTAGATACCCACGTACACATATACTTTACAGAGTCGTCGATTCTAAGTGGCGAGCTGCTTCATGATTTGTCGCGACAATAATTCCCGACCTCCTATGAACAATCTATCATTATACAACTCTTTTCCATTTCAGATCAGCACACACGGTCAAGACGCTTGTCAAGTACCTCCCATACGCTGGAACTCGTAAAATAGATCTCATGCCCAAGCCATCATTCAAACCTGACCACTTAAAGCCACAAGCTCTGTGCCAAATAAAAATATCAAATTTCATCCCACAAAATGTTCTCTCACCGTACTGGGCCACTTAAAGTTTCAAGAGAACCCAATCGGAAAAATATCCTTAAAAGTCAAAAAATTCATCGCCAAGCATAACTCTTTTTCTTTTCTCCATCTTTCAACCCTTGCCCTGTTTCTCTTAGGAAAACCCCTAAATAAGGTGCTAAAATCTCCTAAAAATCTTCGCCATTTGAAGGCAGTTTAACGATGATGATGCCTCTTCCTCAGCCCTCCTTAGGGTATTATCCTTTCAAAAAAATAGAACAACGAAGCATATGGTATTCAATCCTTGCCCATAACAGATATTTCTCTCCTCCCCCCTCCCCCCGCTGCCATCCTCTTTGGCTCAACAAATCCAAATGAATTATATGGGCAATTCTTTTCCTCTACCATCTCTACCAGACTCTTGCCGGTCTCCGCCTACTTAAAGGAAGCAATTTCATCCCATTTAGGATATGAAAGGACATAAAATATAAAAAAAAAAAAGAAGAAGCAGAAAGAAACAAAAATGGATCGGATCTCCTCAATCGAGAATCTTTGGTGTTTGGACGGGGGAGGTCTTTTAATAAAATTAACCGTCATAAATAAAAAAGGCTTGCTCAGGCATATGGGTAGACGCAGACGAGCACAAGGACGAGGACGGTCGGGGTGCACACTTATGTATAGAAGGTAGGCTTCGCATGCGGCATCCTATACGTGATATTCATAAGGATATTCTCGAATGGCAAATAAAGATATGAATCTCTATCTATCTATCCCTGAATGAATGGGCAGTTGCCGGGAAGCAAAAAAGTCATCTCTCCACCCCCACCCTGTGTTATAACTTTATCCATATTTCTTCCATCGATTTGCAACCCCCCCGGTAGCGATTACCAATTTTTTTTTTGTAGATGAATAGACTTTCTATCAATTTTCTTCGATTATCGTAAATGGAAAATCCCATACGTGCGTGTGCGTGTGCGTATGGAGGCTGCAGTAGTTATTTAGGCCGAGTTCAAGGCGGGCGACGTCGGGCCAAACCCCAATCGAATGAGTAGTTTATCGAATTGGATTTTCTTCTTTTATCTCCTGATGAATGGATGTGTAGTGGATTTCGGGATCTGATTGTGAAGTCCACATGCGGTCCAGTGACTTCAATTGACAGGCACACATGCCTGCCCACTCGCGACCGGGGTTTCAATTAATGGATAAATTAAAATTAACACAAACTGTTTACCCGGACTTTCCTGTGTGTGCTGCTCCCAACAGATACATCCCTTCCTGGATGCAGGACCCTTATCGTGGCCCACAAAAGACAGTGGAAACTGCCTGTTAATAGGACGCAGGGTAGGTGGTAGGCAATTACCACCACCCCCACTGGTCGTCGATGGAATTATAATTGGTGTCGATATCCGATAGTGCTACATGGATGTCCATTCGGTCCACCTGCCCCGTCGCATCGTCGTCCTCTCCCCAAATGGCCATGTGAATTTCAGTGAGGTTGTGTTGCAGTCCTAGATTCTCGTGCAGTGGCGTTGGACAAATTGCTTGTATGTTGCTGCAGGGGCTGTAAATTGTCTGATATCTTTAATAGGCTGTCCAAAGTGGTGCTATGGATATAAATGGACGTCCTGGTGGTGGTGCCGATGCCGGTGCTACAGTGTGGTTGTGATTTCAAGCCAAAAGCTATTTGGAAATGGTGGTGTTGTTGCTGCTGCTGCTGCTGCAACTACAACAGCACAACGATGGACAATTTCTGTTCAGTTGTAGTTTATAGTTTGGGTTTTCCTGGTTTGACTGTCGCTTGACCGAAAACTGTTGTGGAAACATTTTCAGTTTCGACAGGGATACAACGCTATGTATGATGTCAGGTAAGGTAGGTGACGCACATTAGGAACTGCAATGCAAAGTTCAACTTAAGGGAATAGTAGTGGAAAACTCTTGGTAAAGACTGACAAAAAGGCATAACATTCAGTCGCTATAATAAAATTGGTTTATGATCTTCTTAGTTATCGTCCAATGGAGCCCAGCTCAAAGTGATGGCGCAAAAGGCAACTGGTAAGCTGAAAGGCTGCCTTAATAGCGTTTGACAGTCTTAAACCAGTAGGCTTCGTGAAGGGCAACTCAACATCTCTTCTCAAATCCAGCAAAGCATGCCTTAAGTCAAGCATGGTCTACTGATTTCCCAGAGACGCATATTTTGGACTGAGCGGTGGGATCAAAGGCTCCTTAGCAACTCGATCAGGTTTCTTTGTTTCGTCAACAAAAATTGTTGGCATGAGGCAAAGTCAGCAGTGCCTACCAGCCGGAGTGGACATAATCGAGGTTTGCTCGATTAACGAAATGACTCACATGTTGGCGTTATTAGCCGGCGAGCCATCCTGGCACGCCCGTTGGTGAGCTTCAGCCTCAAAGCTAGTGTTCTGCCGCAAAGTTTGATGACGTTTGAAGGTAGTAGGGATTATTTTGTGAAACCCGTGGTTGTACGTAGCGTATCCTCGAATGTTCAGTCACTGAGTGGCTCCACGAGTAACGTCGTCTATTCAAATTTCGGTGAGTAATTTACTGAAAAAAATTGGGGCACTATTGGTTCACTAACTGTCAAACTTTTCCGTGGCTAGCGCCGTTTGAAAAATCATCTACAGCACATGAATATGTCACCTGACCCATTTTCCAAACTCAACACAATACGTGACTACATCCTCTGTTCGTCAATTAGTCCGTCTGCCGAGGAAACGATACAGGTACACCATGGAATCTTGACTACATTTGCGAAGGCAAAACTCATCAAAAAGGGCAGGCAGACTCTTACAGCACATCGTAGATTGTAGATTGCTGGTTGAGGTGGGATCCAGTCACCTCATCACCTAGTCATGTCGACCACAATTGGGACTATTGTGATTTCCTCTAATCGTTAAGTTCATTCTAGATGCCAGAGTTTATGATGAAGCCGTCTATGTCCTTGAGTGAGCTAGCAGATATGTCTTCTGCTTCAAGGTAGAACTTGATGATGACGTGCTCTGGTTAGACAGTCATAGTGACGACATAAGACATACGTTCTGCTGATCCGTCTTTGTTGCACATTCTGCATGCATTTGTTATCTTATGCTATCCCGATAGCCATGAGGTGCTTTCTAACTCGACAGTGGCCTATTAGGAATCCTGTGGCTTTTCGAATCTGACTCCTAGTTAGCTGTATGAGTTCTTTCATTCTTTTGTAGGAGGTATTTCGCAGAAGGATTTTGGCTTGTCTGCCACTAATGATGCGCTTTTGTCAGTTTCTTATACAACTTTGTGCCATACTGGCTGGTAATCCACAGAATGGTCTTGGTATCATAAAGCTTGATGCATCTCCTGTTCTGGCTAGCAGGTCAGCTAAGTCACTTTTCACATTTGGTTCCAGTTAGATCTTAGAGGACATTTGTCTGTGATTACGCTCATTTCCTGCGCAATATCCGAGTGAACCAGTTTGGAGTTTGAGTCATCTTCAGCGGTGAGCATGAAGGTTTAACCATAGCTTCTCTCTCTATATGAAGATGAATGAGTGGTAGGTCTGGAATAATCTCCAGTGCTGCAGTAGGAGCAGTTTTCATTGCACAACAAGCTAGTTCTTGGAGTTTATTGAGCCTGTCCCGTGTAGACCTCTGTTTCGTTTTATACCACAATACTGTGGATGTACTTATATACCCTGTGGATGTGTACCCCACAGGCATTGAAGTGGGAGGGTTATGATCCCTTATTTTTGGATCATAACCTCGCTGATAAAAGGAAGAAGAAGAAGACTGTAGATGTATATATGGTATATGTGATGACTGGTCTTGGTATCGATTTGTAGAGCCATAGCATCATTTTGGGCTTTAGGCACCAATGAAACTTTTTCTGGTTCATAGTGGGATTCTGGCTTTGCCTATGGCTTTTGTGAGGTGAGAATTCCAAGTTAGATTTTCATCAAGTGTTAAACCAAGACCCTTTCGTTTTCCTCTTTTTGGTGACTACAGCTATGGTGCTCTTGTTGGGGTTGACGTTAAGGCCGACTTTTTGCCACCAGTCAGCAATAAGATTCAGTAGGAAATCGTTGTTGTTGTTTCTTCGAATTTGCCTTCGATTAGTATCGCAATAGCATCTGTGTAACCTTGGACATAGAAAGCTTCCTTCATTCACTACAATGAACCACAATAAGGGGGTGAGGACTCCACCTTGGAGGTAACTTTTCGCAGCAGTGACTCTGAGTTTATTGCTGCCTGTTGTGAGATGTTAATTTGTCTGTCTTCTAGAATCTAGAAGTATCTGTCTGTGTATTGAATATATCTGTATATCTGGGCATATTCGGTGCGCAAATGTCAAGGAAGCATCCCATCGCAAGCTCTTTGTCTCTAAAGGAGTTACTGAAGAGCATGTGATAGGTTTTTCTGTAGAGGGTGCATACCGAGAGCTCTATCTCTGATATGTCTATCAAGCACGTTCTCCCTCGTTTTCAATATGAAATGGGTATCCCTGTTGGTCTACGGCCAACTTTGGGAATGAATTTATCGTGACTTCTTTCCAGCTTTTTGGTATGTAGCCCTACGCGAAACTAGTTCTGAAGACATTAACCAGGAGTGGTGTTAAATGTGGTGAACCTTTGTGGAGGAGAGCAGAGAAGATTCCGTCTTCTGGGGTCTTAAATGGAAGAAGGAGTTTATTATCTTCCCTTCGTGGAGAATTTCTTTTGATATCTGCCAGTCCTCTTTGGTTGGTCTGTGGATCCTTCTCTGGAGAGGATATGCAGGGGAGATGGGAACCATCATGGAGTCTGGGAAGTGTGTTTCAGCTAAGCGTTGAAGCGTCTGCAGACAGTTTTCCACATACGTGCCACCTGACTTTTTATAGCACAAAGACCTCTCAGTGAAGTTCTTTGAAAATGTTTTCGTGTAGATGGCAGATGTAAAAATGCAAGGGAGCCCTGTCCTGTTATCAGTTACCTGTTTAGCTTATCTCCTGTTGTGATCGGAAGCCAGCCGAATAATTTGACAGTTAACGAACTGTGACAACTATGGCCAGATGATTTTGTTATCCAGTAGAACCGAAAAGTTGGCAATCAAGATAAGTTACCGTGTACTAAACATTCCTCACTGAAAGTTCAAAACCTTTCGTTTGCTTGTCTACACCTGCCACAGTTACCCATTAAAGCGTTCAGTACTCGCTCATTTTTGGAGCACATCCCTTATTATTCCTTTGCCGGGTGCAGCAGGCACGAAGAAACTCTGAGGCTGACCCCTGCTTTACGTGTCCTTTTACCCATGCCACTGCCAATTAATTTTGTTTTGCACATTTGTTGAGTTTGAATACATATCTGCTTTCTGCGCCATTAGTATCGGTCCTATCACCCGACCTTGTTTGAAGTTATCTAGGACGTGCTGCAAAGCAACCATGTCGGCTTGATACACTGAGGTTCTTGTCTGCAGCCTTCGAAGATGCGGGTATTTTTTCTCTTTAAAAGAAAACCATGCTCTATCCAGCTCTGCCATTTTTATGGATCCGTTCGTGAACATAGTTATTTGTCCCATCTTTCATTCCGGGACTGACGCATTCTTAATTCAAAGTCTTTCTATTCTATCTACAGCCATATTCAGACCCCTAATCTCGTTCGTCCTATGTCCGTAAATGGAACCGCGCCAGTGCCACTTACTGTCACGGAGCAGCCGCAGTTCTGTTTGCAAAATCCCTTGAAACGGTCGAACTTATGTACAATATGTCTAGTTCAGTTCAAGCTGCCGATCTTCCTCTTCTGTAAGTAAGCTTCTATGCTGAATAGAATATTTTAGCCGAATTTTTTTCTATCTGAACTACCAGTCGGTCCTAACTATTGTACATCGAAACCAATAATCCTCACTTATACCCGGTTGGCAACCATTTGCGAAGAGCTTCTGGTCCCAGTATCGATAAACCGATCCGAGAAGTGACTCCATAGTGTCTTTCTCCAGAACTATAGTACACCCAGTCCAGTGTGCATCACGTATCGCAAATAAATTGACTTCATGCGAGCGAGAGAAGCCAATGGCTTCCCATCCTTTTGCCTTCAAGTTCATTATCCTTCAGCGGATTAACTGACACACAGCACACATATAGACAATTTAACGATACAAAGATCTGTATGTCGTTAGTTGCAAAAGTGGGTGGTAGCTGTCACAGGACCTCATTGCGTGAATTCATTTACCACACACTATCACACACACATATCACGAAATTGAGCGATCCAAGTGGCGATAAAAATGTCTACCGGCCTCTAAAAGACCGACTATGACGACGACAGAGTATGGGACCGGCTATAGTGTGAAAGTTTTGCACAAAATGCTATCGCAGCAGAACACACAGCAAACCAGGACCTTTTGCAACCACTAACGGAACACAAAACGCAGTGTGCATGGCAGGCAGACTGTGTCCTCCAAACTCACCAAAACTCACCCAACCCCCACTCCATATGACACAAAGTTTAAAACTATCCCAAAACGAGACGAAGACTTTTAGTTGCATTTTACAGCTAAAACTGCGAAAAGCGACATAATCTGATTAGTGAAGTGGTGTGGGTGGGAAAAAACGAAGGACCAGCGCCAGAGGCGGCGTGAGGGATTTAAGGACTCTCTGCTCTGAAATGTTTGCCACGCTATAGGAGCAGAACGAACCCCGAAAGGGAAAAGTTTTTGTTTCGCAAATTAATTTGCTTATAATTTTTCCGCTTAGTTAAACTTCATTTGAGTGATTTGTCAAGGATGAAATGGTAGGACTAGGGATGCTAGGGTGCGCAGCAACAACAAAAAGGGATAACAAACACTTTAGAGAGCGGAAATTTATGCACACACACAGGATGTGTGCAACTGCTGGCTGACGCTGGAAAAAGAACGCAAAGGGGCAAAGAACTTTCCTCACAGCTGACAATGCAGAAGAGTCCTTGTAATTGCCACCCATCACACTTGCTCGTCCCTCGTACAGGACATGACTTCATTAACACGTTAAAGCGTTTTTCACACTTAGACAAGGCAAGCAATCTGTAAATCGGCCCCAAAATCCCTACTCACTACTTGCACACACACACACACACACACATTGAACCGCGCTCCGCCTAACAAATTCTCGAAAATCACTCGGCAATCCAGTGGCGCTCAGTATCCCTGATCCTGTTCGTGAAAGCGAGTAAATGTCCCTAAGGGGCGGCATTATGTATTCAAAACACGTGTCCTTTCGTTTCAATTTGATTTAATTGAATCATGTGGTGGGGGTGGTGTATCGTACGGCCTCATACGTATTTATCTTACATGCAAGGATAAAGAAAGGATCCGAAGGAGCTATCGGCACCTCGTCGGCATGAAAATTTGTATTCTCCTTTCTTAGCCGTTATTCTTCTTATTTTCGGGGGCTTTTCTCGTCAAATATATGAAAATACGTGCACACAACGAGATGGAGGCGTAAAATAAAAATTAAATAAAAAAAAGCTAAATGCGAGGTCCTTTTGTTTGCCTTGTAGCTGTATTTGTGTATGGTATCAGATAAACACACACGTTCAACTGTCAGTAAGTGACAGGAGCACACATCCCCAATGATGATGCTGATGGCGGTGTGAATTGAGATTGAAAAAGATGTGACTCTGCAGGACAAAGGACTTTCAAACAATCACGTTTGCCATCGCAGTTGAGGAGTTCTTTTTTCTTTTCGTTCTCAGCAGTGATTAGTAATTGAAGACGTGAGAGAGACAAGTTGGTACTTGGGAGTAGTATCCAAAATTAGTGGCTAACTTAGTGATGATGTGAAGTATGTGTTAGCAAAGCAGTTGATGCGTGCTGATGGGGAGAATGTAGTTTTTCAATAGGAAATATCCTTGGGTCGGTCGAAAATGCATACTTTAAAGGACATTCACCACTATTGCTAGAAACGAAATGTATGCATCAATGTGGAAAGAAAGAAAGGCGCTAATACGATACCAACCTGTAGCAGTAGGGTTTTCTCCATTCTGCGGAAACGAATCCAAAATGCCCAGATTTCTTCATTATAAAGGGACACCTTGGGCCGTAGAAGGTGGATAGGGAACTCTGTCGGTTCTTCCACTGCCATCTAATGGTCAAATGGTTCCGAGTTTAGTGCCCTCTTTGCCAATTCATCAGCCCTTTCATTCCCTTTCATACACTCATCTCCAGGCACTTCAATGGAGTCTTACTTTATTCTCCGTTCCAAGTACCATGAGCTCTCCTCGACAGTAAAGCTTTCGATTAAATGTCCCATAAAATAATTCACCTCAAACTTACCTCGGTCGCCCATCATCTTTTATTTCCTGGATTAGGCCATACCTAGAAAATCACCAGCACAGTGTTATTTTCAGAAATTCAGTGTCCAACCCCATAAACGCCACCTCCGCCGTTCCTCAAGGCAGTCACCTTGGACCATTGATCTTTGTCTTAACAATAAACGATGTTGGCCTCAACTTGAAGGATTCGGATTTATCTCATGTTCGCTCACGATTCAAAGTCTTAAGATAATTTCTTCTCCATCAGATACTTGCCTCTATGCAATCCGGTCTGAACTCGTTCTTCAAATGGTGCAAATATAATTTCCTACGGCTGAATGTCATAGTCTTAGCTTGGTGTTCAAGACTGTTCCACTCAAAAGTTGAATCAGTGCTATTATATGGATGCAACACTTGAAGAGTGACCACTACTATCACCAAAAACCTGCAAACGTTCGTTAATAGGTGCTTCCGCAATATCTCTAGGATTTTCTGGGCAAACTGTACCTCTAACGAACACCTCTACCAGAAAACGGATCAGGAACTAACAGGCACAACCATCCAACGACGAAAGTGGCAGTAGATTGGGCACACGTTCCGAAAAATTGATAGTTCCATAGCAAACCATACTATGCATTGGAACGGCAGTTGGGGAGAGCTCAGACGCATTGCTAGAAACCGTACACGATGGCGCGTAGGCGTAGTAGAGGCCATAGGAGCCACACGCGAATACAGGACGTAAGTAAGTAAGTAAGTACGGCTGAATGTCAGCAAATGTAAGGCTATTACCTTCTCACGTAAGCATCTTCCTACTCCCTCTAGGACTTGTTACTTCCACAACCAACCCGTTTCTTCAGTTAATTCAATCTGTGATCTAGACAGAGAACTCAATTTTCGCTCACATATTGATCATATCATCAATAGAGCTAATTCTCCCCTTGGTTTCATCAAACGCTGGTCCAAAGAATTCTCGAATCCCTATGTCATTAAATACGCCAGTCAAATTCGGTCCCCCTACCAAGTTACCGTGCAGCGAAGGTTCACCCCTTTCGAACTACATGATGTCTTCGGAGCTGACAGATATTACTTGTCTCCATACGAGGATCGGCTAAAACTGAACAGCTTAGAAACTCGGGAAAATGCCGTGCACCAGTTGTTAGTCGGTACAATTGATTCCCCCGCTTTACTTCAAAAGATCTACCCTAACACTAACCCTCGTAATCTTCGGTCTTAACAGACTACTTAAAGATTGTACCTCCGGTATAGGCTTGTAAGTTTCGTACAATGGAATCCGAACTAATCGGAGGATAATATTTCAATGGATACAAGCTGCCCAACAAAACTGGGATATATGTCATCTTGTAACGCTTGCGGCCTCTACTGCGACTACTCGCCATAGAGCGCAGTTTCTGGAAATGCATATAAGCTCTCTCCAGCACTACTCTAGCTGCTGCGATTCCTTCTCAGTTGTTCTACTGCGTGTGACAGACGCATCCTTGCAAAGCCCCAATTTCAATAAATTAATCAAAAAAGCGAACCCCACAGGCGGATCAGTAGAAATGCGGTGAAGTGGGAGGGTTATGATCCCTTATTTTCGGATCATAAATAAAAAAAATAATAATAAAAGGAAGAAGAAGAATCAAAAAAGCGATCCTACATCTCCTGGGTAAAGCAAGCTACGAAGGCCATGTTTCACATTAGCATGTCTGACTCCTTCATTTTTGTTGTCTACTTTTGCCCTGAATTTGTAAGGCCTGCTCTTTTCAACGGTCGTGGTAGGTGGCATACTAGTCTGGAATTCGGTAAGACTATGCGCCTCTTACGCCGTTATCAACAGTCTCACCCCCTATACTCTTTTATTTTTGCATTGTTTCCCACTATTGCCATGCTAATGGTATGAGTACGTTGTTCAAATCCTGATGTCAGCAAGCATTTACATATTTATTTCTCATGAAATAAAGAGTCCGCCCGATCAATTGCGAAAGCTTGTGTGAACACTATTGCGAAAGCATAACACTGACAATAATCAAATCTGGTTGAGGTGTGAAATAGTCCTCTTCAACAGAATACCATTCCAAAGGGTTTTCTTTTATTTCTGACATCCGATGGCTTGTGAACATGCCCCGATGACACGAAACACATCATTTTCCTTAAATTTGATCAATTTCACTTGACTGAGAGCAATTTCCTACAAATTGTGACACTTTTCTGATTAATCGTTGCCAATACTTAAAAAAAAATAGTCCACTTGATTTCTTCTCACTATAAGCATCGCGTCGCCTTGCTGTTTCATTTAAAACATGTCACAACAGCGGACGGAAAAGTAAACTGAAAATATATTATATTTACCCATCGACAACATTTTATCGCACACAACTGTGTTGCTTTTATTACCAATGCAAGGTAAATACACACAGGAGGCCACTATCCACCCCAAAGGACAATTTGTGCAATTTCTCAATGCACACCCCAAACGAAACGTGAGCTCAAATCACACTCTGAATTATTGCAAACTGACACCATCACGTTTGCAAACGCATCTCCCTTCATTAAAAAAAAAAAAAAAAACACAAAAACACAAAAACAACAAACAAGGACACATCTAACAAAAAACGTAGAAAAATCCTTTTGATTGCGGTGTCTGATGTGCCACCCCACACACAGCCAGCCAACCACGTTGTGTACAATCCCTTTTAGTGTTTTCTCAGATTCATCCGTGAAACTCTGGGATTCATCCCTGAAACTGTGAAAATCAAAATAAATACGCGGCAAACAGTTGTGAAATGACTGCGTTATTATATGACGGCGGCGGCGGGCGCAGTGCAAAGGATTTGCGCCGCGCCACTCGGTAACAGATTGTGGTATTTACTTAGGCGGCCGTGTCAACTACAAAGTTAATTGGAATATGTTTTAGGTTGGCATCCTTACGCACAGGGTTGCGATTCAGTTTTCAATAGAAAACAGAGAAAGTAGAAAGTTGGTTTGAATTTCCAGGATTATCCCCTTGAGTGGAGACGCTTGCGTCAGGGGAGTGACTGAGATACAAATAGGCAATTGACACATGTTACGTTGTTTCCCTATTTTTTTTTTTTTCTAACAAGACTGTCACGCTTGGCTGACCTCAGTATCGGGCCCATGGGTAAACTTTGATAAGCAATCTCAGACGGATACGATTTCAATCAATTTCAAATTCAATTTAATAACTTAATTTTGAAATATATATTGTATACGAGTACCATGGACATGGGAGGGATAGTGCGCAGACATGTTGTCGTAAATTGTTTTATTAAATTTAGTGTGGACGTAATTTGTAAACCGTTTACACGAAAACATCCCTGTGTCCTGCTTTTGAAACCGACAATCCGTTTCGGATAAGTAATGGTTACATGGTGACAAGTTTCGGCTCCCATATCTGGGCTAAAACGTTTTAGGAAATGCACCACTGAAAGTGAATTGAATTGATCACAAAAAAAGAAGTAAGATGGTTAGATGTACTTAGATTCCTAGACCATAACGCGAATTTTTTTTTTGTCGGAATAGAAAACGCTCGACTGAAGCACTCAGACGCAACTGATCCATTGTAATACTAGAGAGCAAACCCTGATTTACTCATTTTATTGGAATTTTCTTGTCTTTCTAAGAAAGCCAAGCAAGCACTTCAGTGATGAGGAGTTTACAGTACCAGCACTCACCACATCAGCATCGAGGATTTGCCATCTGATACGATCAAAGGCCGGACACTCACAGAGATAATGGTCCGCGGAGTCGTCGCTCTCTCCACAAGCATCCCAGATTCTTGTGTTACTCAAGCCCAGAACGTTAAGATGCTTGGCGAAAGCAAAGTGGCCTGTCAAGACGCCAATAAGTTGTCTACAGTCTTTTCTGCTGAGAGACAGCAAGAAGGCCGCTGATTTCTTACACACGTCCGGGAGCATTCGTTTAACCAACCTGCGTCCTAAATAGTCATGCCACACACAATTGTGTTCGTGAGAGACCCAATCGTCAATGTAAGCCATAACCGAGGGCGCAGGGAGACCCAACGCGAGTTCGGGACCTGAGAAAGCCTCCTCTAAGCCTTGTCTAGCAATCTCATAGGAGATCTCGTTCTCCAAGATCTCAATGTCACCTGAGACCCAGATAACAGGCAGATAATTCGGCCTTGCGCTCGAATTTAAAGAGTTTTTGGTTTCACGAACTATTTTGGAAGTGGTTAAAGGGTTAAGCAAGGCCTTGAGCGCAGCCTGACTGTCACTACAGACGCAAATACTACGGCCCTTCCACCTGTTTTTCACAACATAGTTCATGGCCATTGGGATAGCATAGGTTTCCGCTTGGAAAATAGACACATATTTCCGTAACGAGAAAAGAAGTCTAATGTTGTCGACTTCCACGAAGACACTAGCATCAGACCCTTGACTTGTTTTTGGAATCGTCCGTGAAAATGCGACTGCATTCCATTCCTGGCTCAGACTCTGGTCGAAGCCAGTCCTGAACACTCTGAATTTACGCATCAGCTGAAGTTCTGGTGTCATTGCGTCAGACGGCATATCCATAAGACCGGAGTCGTAAGATAAGTGTCGCGCAAGTTCATCAAAATTGCAGTGTGGAGTATACCAAAAACTGCCCCGCCTAAGACGATGGATGGCTTTGATAGTGCAACCCATGATATAATTATCGAGGGGAGGTAAGTTCAGCAAAGCATCTAGAGCAGAGCCAGGCATACTGGGAGAAACTCCCGTGCAGCCAAGATGAACGAGAAATGCTTGGCGCCACAATTTTTTTTTTTATAATTTAGGCGTACTCAAGTGGTCATGAATACCCCTTAAATGTTTTTACACAGTACAGGCGTTGGAAAGGATAGTCAGAGACAGAAAGAAGGATTGCAACTGTGGTTTGAAACTCAGAAATAAAGTTTAAGAAAAACTCCGGGGGTAGTGTCCGGATAACTGGGGAGATTCGTTTTGTTAGTTTGTCTTTGCTTCTGATTCACAGTATTTTATTTCCGATCACTTGATATTATTGGCACATCGTCGTATGGATGGCAAAAGGCATTTTACAAATTGTTCTTTGTACACAAAGAAAAAACTGTTTGGTGATTACATTGCCTAAAAAGGGAATGCGGCATTTCAAATTCGTTAAAAACAAATGTTACCAGTAAAAATAAACTTGTGAACTCTGGGTTCTGGTACATATATAACTCCGAAATCAAATTGTGGATTTTTGAAAAATGTCCGTTGTGTGGCATTGCTACGTACACGACAATATTAATCATCCAATAGAGCCAACAATTTTGCCAGTCATATGACAAGAGGAACATTGACTTCTCAAAAAAAAGGAAAAGGAGCATGAGAAGCGCTCGATCGAGGGGATTGACAGACTTTATTGCACGAATGATATTCGAAAATGTTACCAAAAAAAGAAAGAACATGCCACGGTTTCAAAGCCAGAACAGAAGCCTGCAGGGACGAAAATAGTAACATAGTAGTAGAATCGCAGTCGGTGCTGAGGATATGGAAGAAACACTTCTGCAGACTGCTAAACGACAATTATGACCAGTATTCCACTGTCAAGCAGAATAAGCCATTCAACAATGACGATGATAGTCAAGATTTCCGTCAACCCGATCATAGGGATATCTAAACTGAAATCCAACAAAGCTGCTGGAGCCGACGGCCTTGCCGCCGAACTTTTCAAGGCAAGAGGAGATGAGTTGACATTGACATAGTCGGAAGAACTCAAGGGGCTGTCAGTGGGGCATTTGCGAGTACTGAGATCGAGGCAGCAAAGATGAGTTTAGCGGTCAATGAAAGCAAAGCAAAGACACCGAACAGAAGACATGAATTTGAGGTAATGAAGGACTTTGTCTACATTGGCTCTGTGGTGAGCTCCACAAATGATACCAGTGGGAGATCAAACGAAGAATTACCCTTGCCAATCGTTGTTTCATTGGCCTAAGAAGGTAATCGAGTGACAAAGTCCTATCTCGAACTACTAAGATAACTCTTTGTAAGACACTAATCATCGCAGTCCTACTGTAGGGTGCAGAGGCATGGGCTTTGTCTAAACCGGATGAGGATGCCCTTGGTTATTTTGAGAGAAAAGTTCTTCGAGCGATCTTTTGTCACGTCTGCATGGACGGTGAGTGGTACAATGACGAACTATACGGCCTCTATAAGGGCATCGACTTAGCCAGAAGAGTTCACATACAGCGACTAAGATGGTTGGGTCCTGTAGAGCGGATGGAGGCCAATGTTTTAGCCCGGAAAATTTTCGAATCCACCCCGGATGTACGGCGCAGTAGAAGACGACCTCGCGGTAGGTGGAGCAAACACGTGAAGGAGGGCCTCAACTAACTTGGCGTGCGCAACTGAGGTCCAGGTCCACCCCGGACTGTTTCGCCACCTTAGTAAGTAAGTAAGTAAGTTCGGATACCACCCATGGGACTATGAAACCTAGTGCCACCTAAGTTTCAAACCAATTTCTCATTAAACTTTCTGATTTCCCTTCCAATTTACGTTGCCTAAAGAGAGCATACTCTTAGGCTTGAAAAAAAATCGTTTTTGCTCACGTAGCACGCTGAACGAGCACGCAGTTGGTCTATGAAGTCAGCCTTAGGTTAAAGCATCGATTTTCTTCAAACAAAT
This sequence comes from Brachypalpus laphriformis, assembly GCA_945910035.1. NCBI lineage: Eukaryota > Metazoa > Arthropoda > Insecta > Diptera > Syrphidae > Brachypalpus > Brachypalpus laphriformis. The sequence goes on from OX246756.1 coordinate 175,790,335, forward strand.
TTGTGCAAACTTTTACCTTAAATTTATTTCAACGCCAAATTTATACGTTTTCCCAATTGCAATTGAACTTGAGAAGGCATCGAGCAAAAGCAATTAAAGTCCACCTCCTTCCAGGTACTCCAACCTAAACAGTTGCTTAAGGGCGATTGCACGTTATCGAACAGAAAAGTTTTTTTTTTCTCTCTACTCCTCCTTTTCGGGAGAAAACTTCGTGATACTGCTTCCTAACATAAACACTTCTCACCTTAAAGTACCCCCACCCCCACCCAACTCCGGCGTACCGGTCTTCACTAATTTCCTATCTCTTTCTTATCTGCCACCCAAAATCGAATGAAAAATATTTTCAAGACTTTGTTGAGGCGAGGGGGAGCCATCGGAATGAAAAACGGGAAAAAAAAAATAAGTCGGAAACGACGTTCCACTCGATATCCGCCCGAAGAGAGCGAAGCGCTTTGAAATTTAATTGCTGCCAGAGAAATGTAAAATAAGTCCAATAGATAAGACAGTCACGTAGGACGTGAAAGAAACGACGACAACGGCGATGCCTAAGTATCATTTGTATCTGGAAGCGGCGCCTATACTTATTGAACGTGAGCTGCAAAGTATCGAATCTCATTAGAAGTCATCAAGGACGAGCAGCAGCAGGAGGAGCAAATCTCAACTATTTTTGTTTGAATCGATATCAGTAACAAAGTACTACCCTGCGGGACATATGATTCCATTTCATTCCGTGCAACGAATTCCTATAACTTCAACTGTGTGGAAAATTACTTAAACGGGGCGCGCCGTTGCACACACAAATGTAATTAATAACGTTGTCATAGTGAGTTAAGTGATGCATACACACACGGAAAACCTCAGACACACGTGGGTGGGTATGCCGGTTGTAGCACAGGTGAACTTCAAGGATTCCACCGTGCACCATGCGTATCATTAATTGCTCATAAGATGGAAATTGGAAAGGAAAAGCGCGGAACGCTTGTTTGCATTCTTAAGAGAGATTCTCGTCGAGTGGATGAACAAGGTATGCTTAAGGGTTGAAGGTTGAGCATTTGGAGGGCGCGTCACGGCGAATGCGATGTGGAATGGGAATTCTTAGAATTCAAGTTAAAATCGTAAATTACTGTCCAAAGTTTAAGGACAGTCCTCCCTCCCCCGTCTTCCCTTATAGAAGACAGTTGTGATTTCAATCAAAATCCCTCGGTAACATGTGTCACACACACGAATGGACCTTTTAATCCACCCCAAGGGAGCGTTTGCCTAGCACACGCGAATCACTCAATCGAAAGCACCCGACATACGTACACACGCTTCTTATCCAAATCGACTGTCATCTGTCTCGTTATTAGGATGACTTCTCGGCTGTGACCCCTTTTCGCATCTAATCGGGTTATCCTTCGGAGAGGAATGGGGGCTCTAAGCCCCTCTGAGAATTAATATTCGCAAAATTGGAAAATCCACTACCACTACTAATGCTGCTGCTACTGCTGCGATTGCCAATCCTGCCAATCAATTTAGTTGGCGTGACCCATCCCCAGATGAAAAGCGAAAGAAAAAAGCGGAATCACATTCGTCTCCCTGTCTACCTTATCGTCGGATCTCCACATCGTTTCCATTCCGTCAGATAAGCATTTCATCTGGAATGCCCCGCCTGACAGTGTCACATGACTTTGACAGGAAGGAAGGAAGTATCAGGGAATTATGAGTGCAACGTGGATGAGATGGATTCTGTTGATATTTTCGTATGTATGGCACAGTCCTTGGATCATTCTAATAATCCTTCTCGTTGACACTGGCTAAACTGCTTACGGAAACGTCATATTGCAGGGTGACACACTTTTGCGTATTGAATTTCACAATTCAATTGACACTGTTGAGTGGGTGGTACGCTGCTTAGTAGGGTGTAAGCCGATGGAAGATAAAAGGTCCTTTTTCAATATTCTCTTCTCCTGTTTGGGGGTGAGCACAATAAGAAGACAGTGGTGCGGCTGGATAGAGTTATTAAATTTTAATCTGATTTTGGACAGCAGCGGCTGTTCATCATTTGCTTATGAATAATAATATATTTCGCTTCGATGTCACGAGGCACATTGACAAGTGACATATTGTGCTACACACAAACACATACTTAGTTTGTAAGAAGGACGAATGGGTAGGGTAGGCGTTTCGTGACTATACGACTGATGAAATAGCAAAAAGAAGTCAGACTTGGTCCCATGGTCAGGTTACGTTTTCTCGATACCCATGGAATCCTCTATTGCTCTGCGCTCGCTGATGAATGATAGATCGTACTTCTAAGAGAAAACGTTTATGGTCTACCTAAAGAGAAATCTAGGATAGTGCAACTTGCCTCTACAGAGCCTGTAGATGCTAACCAAGTCGGACACGTTCTATATATAGAAGACAGTCACATCCCTCCGTCGGATATAAGCATCTTCGTAGATAGTCAAACAGCTCTAAACTCAATAGAATCCAACACAATCAAATCAAAGTCAGTCAGGAAATGATGCGATTCACTGATCATCATAAGGTACCACAAAGTCAAACTCTGCTGAGAACCTGAACACAGCATTGTAGAAAAAGGTCGGTGAATAGATAAGGAGGGGGTCTGCTTTAAACATTAGTGAGGCGGATACATGCATACTGCTACCGATAGGCAGCGGTAACAGAGAAAGAGGCCAACGCCTCCTAGTTGTCCAGAGAGGACTGCCCTACTTTTTAAGCTTCATGGCCAAAATTGACAAAAATGAAAACAAAGACCCTGTTGGCATTGCATCGATCCACTGTCCGTACACTAACTGAAGTAATCAGAGGACACTGTGCCAATGAAGCTATGCTCCGTAAATGGAAAGCTGAGTGCAACTATACATAACGGGTGGGCCATCTAGTGGTTTCTTTTTAAATCATAGGTTATTTTGACACTGACAGCTGTTTCCTGCTCGAAATCTTAACAGAAAGTCAGTATCATACCTCCGCGGAACGAAATGGGTCGCTTTATGCTTGAACAACATTGACAAATATTGAAAACTTATTTCCAAAGTGAGTGCTGTGTAGCCCAAACAGTGCGTTTTTTGAAAAGAAGTTTTGGCCAAAATGAAGCACCCACCGCGCCTGCTGTACGCAAGTTTGTGCAAAAAGTTCATGAGACTGGTATGCTAGTGGACAACACTCATGGTCCCCTTCATCGTACGGTGCGCACAGACGAGAATGTGGCTGCTGTAGACGAGAGTGTGAGACTCAATTCACGAACATCAACTCGTCAGCTCAACATTTCACGCACTAGCCTGAGGAGAATTCTGCACAAAGATCTGGGATTATTCGCTTACAAGGTTCAATTGATTCAGCAATTGAAAGCGCACAACCATCCGCTTCGTTATCGCTTCGCAGTTTGGGCCTTAGAGCAGCTTGAATTGGACAACGATTTTGGGCGAAAAATCATCTCTTCTGACGAGGCACATTTTCATCTCGGCGGCTACGTTAACAAACAAAATTGCCGCATCTGGGGCTCGGAAAACCCGCACGTTATTGTCGAGAAGCCAATGCATCCATAGCAGAGAGTGACAGTTTGGTGCGGATTGTGGAATGGTGGCATCATTGGACCATTTTTCTTCGAAAATGAGGCTGGGAACAACGTTTCAGTCAACGGTGGGCGTTAAAGAGCCATGTTAACGACTTTTTTTTCTACCGAAATTGAAGACATGGATTTGAACGACCTCTGGTTCATGCAGGATGGCGCGCTATGCCACACAGCCCATGCCACAATCGGTCTTTTGCGCACCAAATTCCCAAATCGTGTTATCAGCCGTCTTAGCGATGTCAAATGGCCGCCTCGGAGCTGCGATTTGGAGTTTTTTTTGTAGGGAACCGTGAAGGCCCGATGTTATGCCAACACTCCGGAAACGATTCAAGCACTTAAGGCCAATATCATCCAAGCAATCCGTGAGCTACAGCCCGAAACCATCAACAAGGTCTTGGAAAATTGGAGTGATAGAATGCGCTACTGCAAAGCCAGCCGAGGCAGCCACTTGAACAACGTTGTGTTCCATAATTAATGGGAATGTTTGTTCTTACCAATAAAGCCATAATACATGGAAAAAATTTCATTTTGTTCATTTTATTGCATTTCTAAGAAGAAACTTGTAGTTGGCCCACCCTGTATATGCAGAAGCTGTGGGGATGAGGAAGAGGTAGAATTCTGCTTAGCCGCTGCCCCGCTCTACAATTACTACATCTACGTATACTAGGCTCCAGGTTCTTTTTTAGGACTGCACAGGCAGCAGAGTCACGGATAAAGGACATACTTAGATTCGTAGGGAGTACCAACTGGTTTAAGGATAGACCGATGCTAGGATAAGTTTCACCTCCTTCAAGAACGATTATTTTTAATAACACTCTTCCATCAAGGGTAAACAAAATGGATCCTTAGGTCTTCGACTGTACATGATGAGTCCTTTTTCATGGACATGTTCCACTTTCTCGGTAAATACCCGAGAACCTTATAGAAGGCGTCAAGCGAAGCGACATCACCAAAACGGCTGATTACACGAGTATTGAATTAAGTGCGCGAAAGATCAATTGTTGGACGGAGTGTACGGCTTGCTGGAACTAGAGATCATCCAACTTCATTTTCTCAATTTCTGGCAAAAGGATGCAATCATTTTCGATGGCATTCTGTGAAGTCAAGTTATTGAAGTCAGTGAAGTCATTGACTGTTCCGCTCCAAGGTTGAATCCGTACTGTTATACGGATGCAGCACGTTGAGAGTGATCACTACTATCACCAGAAAGCTGCAAACGTTCGTTAATAGGCGCTTACGTAATATCTTAAGGATTTTCTGGCCCAATTGTATCTCCAGCGAACGCATCTATTAGAGGACGGGTCAGGAACCAATAGGCAGAACCACCCAACGACGGAAGTGGCAGTAGATTGGGCACACGTTCCGAAAAGGTGACAGTTCCATATCGGACCATGATATGCAATGGAACTCTTTATCACAGGATGGCAGAATACTTGGCGGTCCGAAGAGAACATGGCGCAGAACAGTGGAGAAGGAGTTACGGTAGTTGGGGAAAAGTTGGGGAGAGCTCAGACACATTGCTAGAAACCATACACGATGGGCCCACAAAGGGATACAGGACATAAAACGTCATTCAAGTCACTGATAAGTGTTTGAAGAGGGCACCGATTGGGTTGGGTCGCCTTACTGACTTCAATGGCTTCAATGAATACAAGTGAATGGCAAGTAAATGAATGTAAAGCAATCAGTGATAGCTACTGTACGATTCTTAATAGATTTGGACTTCATTTCTAGCTTATGAACATAAGAACCCGGAATTCTTCGATTTGTGGTAGTGTGGGGTTCAAATGTGTAATTGCTCCGCTTAGAGCCTTTGTTAATTTCTTTTCTTTTTTTGAATCGGGTGCTATCTAAATTAAATTTGAAATCAGGGACTAATCTGGGCAGAATTCGCTGGGATCAGCTATCTGTACTGCGGTTTACAAAGCATGTATTTGCCTGAATATCCTCTCAATTGCTTCGTTTAATTTGATTGATTTCAGATCAGCACCTCTGCGAACCCTAAACTGTTACAAGTATTTCCTCCAGCAATACTTGGGCCCTTATACATGCAGAAAAACCTGAAAGAATGGACTTCGCTTTCCGCCCTTTAACACATTCATGAACTTGGGGTCAGTTGTTTCTAGACCTTTGGTTCTTAAATCCTAGTTTTTTCATTGAAAATTCATTGAAACACTGCTTTCAGAGAAATATTTTCACTTTGGAATTCGATGGGATATCCACCTAATGATATCTCGACCTCTGACTTGGCTATTGTCAATCACATCTAGCTTCCAGATGCTACTACAGCTTCGAAAGAAGCTAGATGATCGATATTAAAGCACAACAGAGAACAATTCTCTGTCAGTTTCTTCATGCGAGGAGGGTGAAGAGAGGAGAAGATTCAATCGCGAGCTCAATGGGCTGTAACAAGAATTAGATGCAATATGAAAAGCGGCAGCCATAAACATTCAATTCTGCCACCGCTCAACACTTAGAGCATCTAATCGAAAAAATACTGTGAAACAAAAACAACTTAAAAATTTGAATCCAGACCAATTCGAAAACTGACCATGAAGTATGCAGCAAAACCCAGTGTTGTCTGAGTTTCAAAACCACTGCACCTAAAACTATACCTTGAAGCGAGATGCTATCTGGTTGGCCTTGCGCAGGAGAGGCATCCCAGATCAACTGCGTTATCAAGACTACATACGAGGGTTGTAAGTGTCACGTCTTACACAATGGTAGAGTGTCGGCGGATTTTGAAGTTCAAAGTGGAGTACGTCAGGGGTGCATACTGTCATCGCTGATGTTCTTCTTGTGATCATCAGCGATGTACTCATGCAACATTGACGGGTGGTAACAATGGAATTCGATGGACTTAAACACATCGACTACGCTGACGATGTTTGCCTAGTTTCACATCGGGTAATGGACCTTCATCTGATGGCCAAAATCTGGAGGCTGAGTCAAGCAAATTGGAGCTTCAGATAAAGATACCAACGCAAATGCCCGGATCACTTCTAACACCCGCGCTCAATTCAATATTGCCGGAAAACAATACAAAAAAGTAGACAGCCCAGAAAGTGTGGTATCGGCTAACCGCAGTGGCACCGAACTGGATATTTGCAACAGAATCAGGAAGGCTAAAACTGCGTTTGGAATGCTATCGGAAGTCTCGAGAAGCAAAGCTCTCAACTTAAAAACCAAGCTGCGACTGTTCTGATCCAACATAGAACCAGTACTGCTGTATGGGTGCACTACTTGGAAGGTGGATGCCACTATCACACGCAAGCTGCAAACCTTCGTAAACAAATGTTTAAGAATCATCTTGAAGATGAAAAACTTTATCTGATAATGGGCCAGGAACCTATAGACATTACTGTGCGAAGGAGAATGTGGCAGTGGATTGGACCTACGATATGTCTCGAAGACAATTCCATTGGGAAATATGCAATGCAGTGGAATTCGCTTGATGTACTGACGTTTGTTACGTCTTACACTATACTGCACTTCCTTATTTTTCACGCGGTATTGGGCTTCTAACTCGGTACTCTCTACTGTTGAGGCAGCTGCAATCCGAGCCATGAGTGCTGTACGCTCATCGATCCATTTCCAGGTGTTTACCGATAGACATGTGCAGCGATTATTCTGCCTTTTACGGACGTAGGTGCGTGTCCCAAATGCAAGATCATTCTTCACAGCATTCCAGTGGTCATCCATGCTTTTCTGCGTTGTGTTGCTGATTGTTTTTGCTTCTATGGCAAGATGGATGAACCTGGAACAGCGGGACGTCATAAGCAAATGTTGCGCAGGATAGCCGAGGAGGAAACAAGCTCTTTGGCAATGAGTTTGAGGAAGCTCAAACGCATCACAGAACTTCGTACAAATGGGGAGCAGGTGTTGTTGGCGTGTGACTTACGTAAGCAAGTAAAACTGTACCTCTATCTATTCTTTTCACTCCCTACTTGCATTAAAGGTGATATGCTCTAAGGTGTAAGTTAAAAGACTCACTTTGAAGGGCCAAGTGATTGTGCATGCCGTAAGGCTTGGTTTTAAGGCCAGGAATCGCTACGAATTATCCAAAATATGTAGCTTAACTCGGCTAAGTATTCCTCTTGAATCGTCATGCTAAGCAAGGTTGCCGCAATGGCCAGTGGTCTGTACCGGAAATTCATGTCAATCAACTGATATGAGTTCAAATACCAGTGATGTATGCGACATTTATTAGCACCTCACAGTTAACTGATTTTGCGACGTAAAACTCATTTCATAATCACAAACTCCTATCAACCACACAGCAATCTTAACAAAATAACAATATTGTCACCCAGGACACCTCTGTATCCTCCTTCACTTCGTGTAACAAATTCTCATTCCTAATGGAAATGAAATTGAAAACTTTCTCCTTTCGTTGGTTTGTCTCCCACAGAACCCCCCGCAAAAGTAAGTTCTTCCAACTGAAAGTAGACTCTACCCAGCAGTAGTAACCATTGTAGTAAATCCAATTTTATTGATGACTTTTAATCTGTTCTTAATCAAAAGACCATTTCTTCGCAGCACCACCACCCCACCAGTGGAGATCATTTGGTTCGCTTGGACTGAAAGACGCCATCAATGTTCGATTGGCAAAAATCTGTAATTAGAGCTGGGTCCTTTGTGTAGCTTACGCTTATGCTGCTCCTGCAGATAAAACCAAACAAGCTCCTTAAGAAAATTATATCCACACGCATACACATACACCTACACACGCGAGCAAGGCCTCGTTTATTTGGGGGTTAATGATTCGTACTGTAGTTGGCTTGTGGTACAGCATCAAGGATAACCGCATCGGTTATCCTCCGTCTTGGAGCTATGGTTGTGTGTGATAAATATCCTCTAGAGGATTCGAAGCAAAGAAAAAAAAAAAGGATTCCGCCGCAATCAAACTTTTCTTATTACCCATGGAACTTCATTCAATCGTTCGTTAATTTACGAGGTACGACGACGATGCCGACTCGTCCCTGATGATTACCGTACATACACCCGCGCAAACAAACAAAGAAATGATACAAACCAGCCAAGGATGCTGGCAAAGAGAATGATGGTGGACGGCGGCGCGGATGGTGGAGGAACATTTTCGTGGAATCATGCTTTTGTTTCTTCATTTTCGGCTTAAGTCCCAAGTGTTATCGTGTGCCCGCCGCCACCACCACCAAATCAGGAATCACATTGTTTATCGTACATCCTTGAACTAAAGCATCCCCAGCGCCAATTTCAAAAAATCTCCCATTCGCCATCCCTCCCTCCGTTCGTCATTAAAGCATCTTCACAATCTGAGAAATCAAAAGTTTGTCTTTCCGGGCGCGGTTAGGGGGTGGCAGCTAGCTAGCGTCTTGGAAGTAGAAGGGGAGACTATAGCGTGTCACCCCTCTGGCCATTTGCAAGTTTATGCTTGTCAAAATCTCTTTGTAAAGACCATGGGACACACCATAGTCGTAGACACCATATGGGCCACGTCTCTGGCTTCAAAAAAAAAAAAAGAAGAAGATTTACTCCGATCAACTCCGAGGAACTGTACTACCAAATGAGGTGGCATGGAGTCTCACCCAAAGTATGTACTTCTTCTCGATTTTTTTTTTTTTTTTTTGGAAAACGTCAATGGGGTGTGTGTGCATAAAATTGCTTCCTCCCCACCGGAAAATCGAGAATTAATGAAGTCATTTGGCTTGTTTCGTCCTCCCAGCCACCACCGACACGACACGAGGACGATCCAGAGCAAGCGAGGAGGAAACTTTTTGAAACCAGTTTGACATTAATAGTCCCGCTGTTATTAGTTTCGCCAAGAAAGAGGAACGACACGACGACAGTCAGAAGGAATGGGGGTGGTGGAGATGTAAGACGCAGGGAGAGAGAGAGGATGTACAAGAGATTGCCATTGTTATCCTTGATGTTTGTTGTTGTTATTATTATTCTTGTGTTGGTTGTTGTGCCAGTCGGGTTTTCGGGGGACGACGATGAATTAATGAGTCACAGCGAGTGCTATGCGTGTGTGCCTTACAACCATGACAAATAAAGTCAGTTGTTGGAGCGGTTTTTCTTTTTTTTTTTTAATTTGTTGCGGAAGCAGCAGATTTTGGCCCGATGGGCGCCGCAATCAGTTCAGTAATCATCCAATGGTAATATTTGATAGAGTAGTTGGGGGAGGTTGGATTTTGGCCAACTCATGATGATGTTGTTGATGTGGGGGCTTTTAATTATGGCAGTCGAGTGTCGAGAGTTTTGAAAAGGGTTCTTCATACTATTCCTGAGGTTGCAGTGGTGGAGATTTGAAGGTGGTAGTGATGTATGGTAATTAAAACATTGTGCTGGTGACACCACCTGATGTTGGAGTTTCTTGTTTGGGGTTTGGTTCCTTATCCAGAATTGCCTTAGAAGAAATTTGACGATTTCAATGAGAGGAGACTGCTGCAATAGAAGAGAGAATCATTCCATTTTTACTGACTGACAACACAGAGACATTCCAGGAAACTACAGGGCAGACGAGCTCACCAGACAGGGTACAACTCTAAGGATTCTGGCAGATAGGTATGAATCGTATGCCCCTCGCTACATGTAAGCATCTACTAAAGCTGAATGCTATTAGCAAGACCAACCACAGATGGAAAATTGGCTCAACGTGTCACATTTCGAGGCAGATCTGGCCTAAGCTGGACCAGAAACGTAGCATCGAATTGGTTAAGCTAAAGCGATTACAGATCAGCTGCATTATCGGTGTCCTCACTGGACACTGTCTAATAGGCCAATATGCCAAAAGGTTTGGCCTCTTTTCCAACGACTTCTGCAGGAGCTGTAAGGACGACGAGCAGGAGAAAACCATCCTTCACCTCATATGCACAGGTCCTGCTCTATCACGTAAAAGAATGCTCCATCTAGGGGCTCCCTCTTTGATGACCACGGCGATTTGACGTCCTCAGGCGTCAGGAGCACCCATCGCTTCATCAAAAGCTCCGGTCGGTTTTATTAGTCCCTGAGTGGTCTAATGGTAGATCCTTGGCATCACAATGGTCCTTTAATGGTCTTAGTGTGTCTGCAGCCTCGTGCAGACAGCAAGTCTAATCTAACCTAACCTACTGACTGGGAAAGTTTCCGCTGGATAATTTGAAAATTTCCCCAAAACAGGTTCACGAAACAGAAAAGTGGCAAAACTTGGCAATACCTTGTAGGTGTTTTTTTTTTTTTAGGTTGCGCCAAGGATGTATAATCTTCATAAATACTAATAGCCCGAGTGCTACTAGCATGCACGATTCGCAAACCTGATGAGTAATCGATTCCAGGAATACGCCTACGTACTAAACACACACCCTACACACTTGAACCACTCTCCCCGCGGTACTGCCGTTAGATATTTCTTCGCGGGGCTGGTTAGCAATTATGCTCTAGTCTCCCAGGCCGCCTCTTCGGCTCTTCTTAGGGCTTCTGATCTTCGCAGCGCATTCTGCACACATACTATGAATGAGCAGATCTCCATCCACTCGCCCTCTGATCGTGTCATGTGACTAACAAGATTTTCTGGACTTGGCAGGTTTGCTCTGTCTTATGCAAAGCGTCTGCGGTAGAACACTGCATGCTTCGCGTCCTCCTCTTCGTTTGGACATATTGGACACAGAGGCGAACTATCGTGTCCAAATCTATGGAGGTATTTCCGGTAGCCACCGTGTCCGGACAGGCACTGTGTGAGGTGGTAGTTACAGTTTCCCCTCGCTCTTTCTGTCCATGATTTTCTAGTGGGAATGAGCTTGTGGGTCCACCTGCCTTTGGTAGAGCTGTCCCACCTGGTTTGCCACAGCGTTGCTGATGCTGCCTTTTCCTCCTCCTTAATCCTTTTTGCCTCTTGCCGGTTCGAGGGACGTCTAAGGTATACCCTCTGCATCTCTTCAGCGAGGATGTCGATTGGGATCATCCCAGCTAAAACGCAGGCTACATCGTCGGAGATAGTTTGGAAGCCGCTGATCACTCTGATTGCGCAGAGCCTGTGAGCTGATGATATCTTCTTCCTGCACTCATTTGTCGCCAGTGCACCTGCCCATATCGGGGCAGCGTATAGAAGTACCGAGCTGACCACTCTGGACAACAGGATCCTACGAGCGTATCCAGGCCCGCCGATGTTCGGGAGCATTCGGGAGAGTGCTGCCTGCATCAGCGATGGTTTCTTACTAGAATACTCGACGTGGGCTTTGAAGCGCAGCCTGTTGTCGAGCATGACTCCAAGGTACCTCAAGGATTCTTTGGACCTGATTGTCTGGTTTCCGACCCGGAAGCTGGTGTATTCCACCTTTTATTAGGAGAGCTTCGGTCTTGTGGGCAGCTAGTTCCAGACCGGTAGACTCCAGCCATTCCTTTATTCTTATAACTGCCTCATCCGTAGCAGACTCCACCTCGTGTACGTGCTTGGCTACTGTAACCACTGCGATATCGTCAGCGAAGCCAATTACTTTGGCTCCCTCGGGTAATGTTAGTCGCAGAACTCCGTCGTACATAAAGTTCCATAGGCAAGGTCCCAGAACTGACCATTGCGGGACTCCCGCGGAAACACGGTAGTGCTTAACGCCATCGTCAGTATGGTATCTTAGCTTCCTATTGCTGAAGTAGTCCATGACTATCCTCAGCAGGTAGTATGGTGTATCCATCCTGGCCAGGGATCTCCTAATGAATGACCAGCTTGCCGAGTTGAACGCATTTTTGACGTCGAGCGTTACTACTGCGCAGTATTTCTTCGTCCCCCATTTCCACCTTTTCCCTTGTATTGCTTCAGTTGCTATATGTACTACCGCCTTTATGGCATCGACGGTAGAGCGTGATTTTCTGAAGCCGTACTGACAGTCTGACAAGGCTCCGTTTTCCTCCGCCACCGCAAGCATTCTGTTATAGATGATACGCTCTAGGATCTTTCCCAGCGTATCGAGCAGGCATATTGGGCGATACGATGATGGTTGTCCGGGCGGCTTATTGCCCTTTGGAAGCAGCACTAAATGTTGCAATTTCCATGATGTAGGGAATACCCCCTCCTCTATGCACCTTTGCATCGTTGTTAGAAAGATGTCCGGTCTCGTCTTAACAGCCGCCTTGATTGCCCTATTCGGGATGCCATCCGGTCCAGGTGCTTTGCTGTCTCCGATTTTTCTGCATGCCCCAAAGAGTTCTTCTGACGTGATTGTCGGGATATGCTCCATGCTGATCTCCCTCGTGATGGAGACCATAGTAGTTGGTATATGGGGGAATAGGTGCTCTACTATAGTCTTTAGCATTGCCGGGCATGTAAGTTGTGGAGACCTGCTGCTTTTAAGCTTCTTCATCACCATTCTATACGCCATGCCCCAGGGGTACCTTGTAGGTGTATGGTTGGTGATGTGTAAGTGTACTGTGACCTACAGCACAGGTCTATTGAGCGCCCAAACGAAGACTCTAGTCGATGACATGCTCGTTTAGAGCACTTCCTCTAGTCAAACTGCTTTGATGAACTGGAGTATCTGAAGTGGATTCAGCGAGAGTAGATCCATCTCTGATAGTAGTAGGCACCTAGGTGATGTCGTCTTCTTTTGTCGATTAGTGCTCCGCATTCCTTGAGGAAGTGTGCTGGTTCCCAGTTTCCTAAGGTGTTCCTTGAGTCTGCAGCGACCCGTTAGCATGCCTATCAAGATGCGAAGACGATTCTTGCTAACTCTTAGCTAGTTTCTGTTTCTTTTCTGATTGACTCAGATGAATTTTTCCAGAATTTCTTTTCTCAATGGGGGACATCACAATGCCTGACCCATCTGCTCTCTTCTTCTTTTCTCAGTTCTTCCGGTGTTTTGTGTGATCCTATCCCAGAAACGCTGTGCCTGAACCGTTTCTTGCTAATCTATCAGCTGCTTCGTTCCTTTTCACTCCTACCTGCCATGTTACCCAGTAGAGAGTTACTTTATAAGTCTGTCATAGTCTGTTGATCTTGGTAAGGCGCTGTCATACCGGTCTGGATCTGATCTCGTGTGAGTTCAGCGCTTTGATTGCATTGGCGATGTCCTGCCCGCGATACTTCCTGGTGATGTTGCATTTAGTGCATCTTTCGATCGCATGAACCCCTGCTAGGAATGTACTGGGGAAAGTTTTTAGAGATTCTGAGTATGTGGTCCTGGGCCTGTATTGCAATACCTTACTTAGGCAAACGCCACTGCACGTGTACGTGGGTTGAATTGACTGACAGGCTGGAGACAACTATAGACTTCACTCGAACAATTGTGGCTGAAGTATCAGTACTGGAGCACTAAGTGCCAAACTTTTCGACGCTGGCACTGGCAAGCATTTTGTAACAGAATCTAATAAGCATGCATCTTGCAGGTGTAAGTAATAGTTTGCATCCTTGCAAGACTTGCTTGCGAGCAAGGGTCATGACTTTTGGGTCGTTCAAAGGTATTCTTCTTTCTTTTTTTTATTTGCGTTGGAAGGTGGGAGTCTTCTTAATGACAAAAACTTACCCAGTAACAGTGTGGATTCCTGGCGCGTTAAATCGCTAAACTCATCACTTTGTTGCTCCGCATTTGTCTATTGTTGGTTATGACTTTCCCTGTATGTAGAACTCTCTATTGGCAGAAGTTCTTTTAGGATTTTAGCTGCAGTATCTCTTTCCATATTCCGCATTTCACTGAGTGATAGTGATAGCATACTAGGTTCACAATGTTTTCTTCGATAAGAACCTCTCCAATTGGTTGTATATCCACTCTGCGCTAAATTTTGAACAGTGAAAGGGTTCATGTTTCACATCTTCTTGGGCCTCTCCGCAATTTGAACAGGTGGAAGAGACATCAGTTCCATGAAGCTACATACATACATTTTCAATGACCCACTTATCCGTTATGAGGATGGGATGCTCAAGTGGACTCTCCATCCTTCCTCCGTCATTGACTCCAAGTCATCAGGAGGAATCCCTAGACTCTCCCTGCAGGAAAGATATCGGACTTGACCCAACCACTTATTTCTAGGCCTACTAAGGGGTCGCTTAACTGATGGCACACCATTGAAGGCCTATGAAAGTACGCTCGATAGCTGCCGTGCCCAGTTAGTAGCGGAATGAGATAGAAGTCAACTTCTCCATGCAGCTCTTCATCAGATTTCACTGATGACCTTACAGCGCTATAAGCTCAGTGCGGTATAACCTTTCAAATATACGCTCAAGCTTTTGCCTCACCGTACACTGCATACTTTTTATGACGAATCTCTTTTCCAACTCTCTTAATGCCATTTCATGGTTCTGTGGTATTAGTGGCACTTTCTGAGTGCTAAAATGCAATCTCTTCCCAGCCCGCAAAGCAATTAAAACAAAGCGATGCAAATCTGACTTAAAACCATCACCACGCGATCCATTATCACCAAATGATGTTTAATTAGCGGTTAACCCAGTGTCCACTTTAAATATGCGACAATATATGTACCTATACCCTGCCAACCTATACCCGTATGCCTTAAAAGTGTGCAAACATTATAAAATGGACGCTCAGCGTTAGAGAGGTCGCGTTAAAAATCCAACTAATTACAAACCTACCTGCCTACCCCTACCCTATAAACTATTCCTACAACAAACAACGACGAATTTCCACCGCTTATAGGTATCCTAAAGTGACAACTATCCCGGGATGTATAGCAGCCAGTGAAATAGCGCACTTGTCACAAATTGGCATTTAGCGCATGTCCTACATGTGTACATTCGTACCCCTACCTCCCCGTCAAACAACTCCAAAATGTACACAGAAATAGTTTCAACTTTGAACTGTAAAGAGCAAACGGGCCCCGACTCCAGTAGAGTGAAATTAAACTGTAAAGGGGGGGCTAAGTAGGCCGGAGGGTGCTTGATAGTTGTATCGGTTGACAGGTACAAGTTTCCATAAAGCAGAACATTCACATCGCTACAAATAGAGACTGGTGAGCGGGGCTAGGCGAGTGTAAATTTCTGTGCCAAATAACTCATGCATGCTTAAATGACTCGCATAAACATGACTTGACACATACACATACAACATAGGGACGAGCACTTAAACCCAACCCGCTGACTCACCGCAAAACCTCCCCAATAGAACAACATGCGTTACAAATTATAAATTTCACCTGTAACCGATTCCGATGTAGCTACAAGCAAACGATTTTCCGTGGGGTGGTACCTCGTACCTACCCTACCCACCGTGTGTAGTGAAAGAGGAGCATTGCATGGGGATAGCGAGAGATTTATTGTAGTTTTATGTACTCTCGCAAATAATTTGCAATATATCTTGTCAGTTGTGCAGGGTTGAGGGCCCCCGTCCTCCCCACCACTGAACGAAGCCGAATTGCAGCACTCTGTATATCGAGGGCTTAAGCACACAAGACAAAAGCAATATGGTCGCCGAAACACACAGAGAGAATGAGAAAAAGGGAAATGGCGATTTCTGAATTGGCGCCCAACGCCGGCCCTCTTTATGTTAATTTGCCCACATTACACCATGCCACCAGTCCCCGTGGATGTCCTGGCTTTGTATTTGATTTGCATCAATGATGTTTGATGTTGTTAATTGATTTCCAAAGTCGATGACAAATCGATAACAATTTACCGGGCAATGACGACGACGAGAACGGTCTAGTATTATTGATGATGAGGATGATGGTGATGGAGTATTGTTTTAGCTGACAAACAATAGGTTGTACACTATCCTTGTACTGACCACTCTTAAGGTAACATAACTCCTTGGCTTTTCATTTTGAAGCTGAAGCCTTCATGGATACAGTTCTCTTCCTCTTAACACTGTGCACACTCAGTGTGTCCTTGAGAGAAACATGAGAAACAAGTTATACTTGGCATCTCGATTTGTCTATAAACAAAGCACAGGCACAGGCATATATCCCCGGTGTGCATTGGATAAACAAATGTGAGTGCGGGCCAACCTCATTCACTCACATATTCACTCACTCACCTTTGTTGACTGACCGACTCAGTCTGAGTTTCGGTGTTTGGGCTTTAGTACCAGGCACCAGGACGACGACGAGATGAAGTGTTTGCACACCTCTTTGGAAATATGTCCTGTGCTACGGAACAAGATACATAAAACTGATTTCATTATTTCAACTTGGTGTATCTGGCCAGCAGCACACAGGATGTCATGCAGTTTGTCATGTTGTATGGTGTCCTTTTTGCAGATCCTGTACATGGTCCCTCCACTCCACTATGCAGGTTAAGTCAAGTGAACTCTCGATTTATTGTATTAACTAAATTTTGCATTTTATTTGATTCGCTACGCATATTGTTCTCAAAGGATATACATGAGCCAGAAGAGAATCCAATAAAGTAGAGGAGTCTCTTCCTTCCCAATTTATTCCCTCGATAGAAGATGATAATCCTTAGCATCACACATGAGTTAGTTCATCCTCTTTTCTTTTTTTAGGACAACCCCAACCTAATTGAGGTTAATTTCGTCGTTTAATTAATTTCCACTTATCACCACGTCCAGACACATAAAACCCCACTAAGACCATTTGTCTCCCCCGCCTCCGTCCATCTGGCGATGGTAGCTGGCATGTGTCAAGCCAGGACCGACAGCAGTCATGCATGCAGTTGGTTTTCGCTCGCAAAAATAGAGAGAATACCACAAAAAAGGACTTTTCTCCAAGTGCAGCCCTAAGTCTATTCATTTATCGCCCCCCAACGTTCACAAGAAGCAAAAGAAGAAAATCCTCCACACAGGACAACACAAGGATGACAAATTTCCGAACAAACCCATCGCTCCAAACCAATCCTACCATGCAAGCGCATTCCTTAGCACCAGAGTGGATATCAGACATCTTTCTCCCACTCGTTAACTCACTCATTGTCGTTTCGGCTTCTGCGGCACGGTCATATATCACTGCCACTACTGGCTTCGTCGGAGGACGAGGTATATCAAACGTTAATCCAAATTAATTTCGTGTAATTAAAATCACCTTAAAGCCAGGTTATATTTCACAGAGTGTTTAAGTGTGTCCTTCTTGACTCAATTCCACCCCCAACTCAGCAGAGCACCCTTCTCGTCGTACATTTCTCTATCTGTATGTGGTTTTCTTTTTGTTTTTCGTCCAACGAAGACATTATCATCTCTGCTATCCACTTAGGAGACGATGGCGATACAGACGAGAGCACTAACCACCACACTAGGACTCGAAGGATTGCATTTTGGATTCGGATTTTCGAGCGTGGTAATTTGAATCGGGCACGCAATTCAATATCGTCGCACCTGCATTTAGTCACCGCACACTTGAAGAGTCAGACATATTATCTATGTGTGTGTGTGTAGGAAAAAAGGACCCCCAGCCATACGTTAAATTGTTTTTCAAGCTCGACTTATCCCAAATGGATTTTTCTTCTCTTTATTTTTTTTTTCTTGCTTCCCTCTGGAGAGTTATTTGTAAGGACATGCGAGGACGACAACGAAAATTGAATGCAACCAAAGGACCCACCACACACACACATACACACACACATAGAAGAAGGAGTTATTACATCGCGAATTCCATAAAACATCCAATTGGTGAGAAGAAGAGGGAACAGAATTTGTGCTGAAGACCAAGCCACCAGAGGAGAGTCCTTTGGTGCAAATGACGGATGACTAGTGGAAGCACGTTGCAGTTCCTTAAAAATTAGAAAGTGATATCAAATCGTGGGGAAGGACAGCCAGGTAAAAAATCGGTTTTGATATCCAAGTTGAATGCGGCAAGACGAAGGTCCTTCGTGCTGGTTGCACCGGACTGATTTATATTATTGGCCAAATGGGTGTTGGCACACGAAGGACTTTGTAGCAGTTAGTTATCGGTTGTGCAGGATGTTGGTGTTGCTTGGTTGAACTGTTGCATTTTTTCTTTTATTGAATTGAGTGTAAATGGGGGATCGTGCGGAAGTACACTCAGAGGAATGTAGTGGTGATTTGGGTGAAATGCACCGGGGTTTTGTCCAGAAGCTTCTGCTATTGGTATAATTTTTGTTATTTACTTTGGTTGTTGCGAAGCTGTGTTTGAGTTTTAGGATAGATGAATACCTTGGTGGATATTCTATTGAACCACGCACGAGTTTGTATAAATCTCGAATGAGTATCAGTGGATGCCACCAATCGTTGACGATGGAGTCGCAAAGATGAAGGATTCGCATGCCGTGGAAAGCTATAGAACCATTGATAAGTGCGTACGGCTCGCGAATCAATCTGTGTGACGAGAAAATACCACTCATACAAGAGGCAAGTAACTCACAATAATCCAGAGCATTGATACCAGATGGCCATGGATTGTAAATCGGATTCTCAGAACCAACACCAAGTGCACCCTTTTTATTACATTTCTCTTCGTTGTCACTCTCTCAAATCCTTGGTGAATAAATGGCAAATACGGTAGTATTTCGATTTAAGACTCTTGTAAGTCGTACCTTCGCAGACCCTCCACTTCAATTTTCCAAGCAGAGGCATATTCAGTCAGTTGTGCGAGAGAGTGTATCAAAATGACAGTCAAGCAGCTCTAAACGACTTATTTCCTGACTACGTCGATTCCTGACTATCATGGAACTGTCTCAATTTCTTGAAGCATAAAATCGTATGAAATCGTAGATCAACTTCCAAGAAAAACACTCCTTTCATTGGACCTGAACCCACCTGGGGACTATCCATCAGTCAGAGTTTAACAACTGGGCGCTGCAATAGCTTCTATAGGAATGGGACTCCTTCCAAGGTCTTCACGAATCAAAGAACCCTATTAACTTCCACGACACAAGTAGAAGCCAAGAACTTTTCTACTAAAGTAAGGGCAACTGGAAAACCTTCTGAATCAAACAGGTAGGTAAAAGCCTCACAGACCTGTGCCGACTTTGCCTCGAAGAATGACAAACAGCAGAACGCTATTTATGCGAATACCCTGCCATTTGCTCGGTGTAGACTAAGGAAAAATTGGACAGAGGGCTCAGTTCTCCATGTGACATTGCCAATCACTGAGCCAAACCCATTCTTAAATTTCTGGAAGTATCCTGGATTTCTAGGAAATAACGTGAAAAAAACTCTAGGTTAAGACATGTCTGCCTTGACCTCTTCGCCCCACTCAATCCAGGAGTTTCTCTTAGGGACACGCACATTTCAAAGCCAGGATGGTGCACAGTACGTCTAAGATACATTCCCTTCGCACAAAGTAGAATCCTTCTTCCAGCTGCTGATACTAGGGCGTAGTCTGATAGACTCAAATTTCGACTAATTTCGTTGGAAGTTGTAGTGTGAACGTTTTTCAGGACAATGGCCTGGAGAGCCTTACGTTAGATTAGGTCAGGTTAGCTGTCTGTAAGAGATTAGACAGTAGAGGTCCATTGTGAGGCCATTGATCTTTCCATTTGGCTAGCCAGGGACTAAACCGGAAGTTTTTAAAAATCGCAGGACGCTCATGACGCCTGAGGATGCAAGTTCGCCGAGGTTATCAAAGAAAGGAGCCCCTAGATGGAGCTGTCTTTTTGGGACAGAGTCGGACATGTGCATAGAAGGTGAAGGGTGGTTTTCTTCTTTTCTTCAAATCAAATCAGACAGTGTTGAGTGAGGACACCGATAATGTAGCTGATCTGTAACTGCTTTAGCATAACCAGCCCGGCACCACGTTTCTGATCCAGCCTAGGCCAGATCTGTCTCGAAATATGACACGTTGTGTCATTTTTCCCATCTGTTGTTGTTTCTGCTTATAGCGTCCAACATTAGTACATGGAGCTTGTAGCGTTGGCCATATACAGGTTCCGTCATTTTGGCAGATTCCTTAGAGTCATACATACACTGTCTGGCGAGCTCGTCGGCCTTGCATTTACCCGGAATGTCTCTATGCCCTGACATGATATATGACCTGATATAAATGCTGATACTGCTTCCTTGACCCCCACGACTTCCAACTCAAATACGTTACAGTGATCTGAGATGCAGAAAGAGGTACTCAGGTTGTGCTTTCCAGAGAAAACATCACAACCCACCTAACTTTCGGGCTTGGAGCCGTCTGTATAGAAGTGAACTAAAGCGGTGTAGTTGCGGTGAAGTTGCGGTGCAGCTGCGGTGCGGCTGCGGTGCAGTTGCGGTACAGTTGCGCTGCCGTTGCGGTGAAGGTGCGGTGCCGTTGCGGCGTGGCTGCGGTGCAGTTGCGGTGCCATTGCGAAGTTGTGGTGCCGCTGCGGTGCGGCTGCGGTGCGGCTGCGGTGCTGCTGCGGTGCTGCTGCGGTGCAGTTGCGGTGCCGTTGCGGTGAAGTTGCGGTGCAGCTGCGGTGCGGCTGCGGTGCGACTGCGGTGCTGCTGCGGTGCAGTTGCGGTGCAGTTGCGGTGAAGTTGCGGTGCCACTGCGGTGCACCATAATGGAAAAAAACGAGTTGCACATCTAAGCATTGCCGGTGCACTGCGAACTTCTTCCACAGCGGCGCTCCAAACCATGCTTCATCTCCTTCCGATCGACATCGTCAGTAAGCAATTGTCTATCAGCTCGACAATAAGACTGAGAGGCTCCATACAGTGGAAGGAGCAACACACAGGACACGCCAGCATACTTTCGATGCACCGTCATCTTCCCATTTGCACTGACCACTTGCCCACTGAATATGACTTCAACAGGCACTCAATACCGGACAGAGCTGGGTGGACACAACGCGATGTCTGCTACAACGAGTCGCTGTAAAATTTCACGGACGGCTCCAAAACCAAGGACGGAGTTAGTGCCGGAATCTTCTCAGAAGACCTGGATACACATCTCTCTTTTAACCTTCCAAACCATTGTAGCGTTTTTCAAGCCGAAGTTACTTCTGTTCACCAAGACTGGCTAGCGGTTAATACACTATCAACATCGGATGTTGCTATCTACGTCGATAGCTTGGCAGCCATCAATCCCTTGCATCAAGCACTATGAGATCCAAGGCTGTGAAAGATTGCCGCGTATCTTGTTGTTAGGTTGTCAGTACAACCTCTCTCTTTGCTGGATACGAGGGCCTGTGACATACCGGGGAATTGTGCAGCTGACGACCTGGCTCGACAAGGCTCCTCTGGTACAAAAGTACCAACGTACCAACGTCTTACGTTAAGTACCTTATTCAAATCGACGCGGAGAAAGTGAAAGAAAGCCAATCACCGATTGCAACATCTAGGCCAATGCAATACCCCCAAACAACTTTGGTCAACATTTAACAAATCTAGGTCCATTGAACGCCTGAAACCCAAGAGAGGAATCCTCTCCAAAATAACAGACACTAGACCAGACACTATGTCATAGGAGGACATGCCCACGGAATAGGCATTCCCTATAATGATTTCTGCAGAAGCTGTAGGGATGAAGAGGAAGAAGAGACCATTAGTCACTTCCTATGTGCTTGTTCTGCACCCACCAACATTAGGAAGGCAGCCCTGGGTGAATGCTTTTTCTACAATTTAAATGAGCTCGGCACGCCTACAACGAAGCGAATGGTTCCTAGAGTAAGAGGTGACCCAACCACATTACACATCGGCAGTACAATGGACCTCCGTCTGGTCTAAGTGCATCCTCATCGAGGGCCGATGCTAACCAACCAACCAACCAACATGTTGCATTGTTTCCTTATATTCATACATATACTTGTAGATTAGGTTAGATTAGATAAGGTTGGCTGGCTGCACTAGAGTACAGGCACACCTAGACCAGTAGAGGTCCATTGTAACCCCATGTATCTTTCCATTTGGCTTTTAATAGAGCGAAGGATACTCATGACGACTGATTATGTGAGTTCGCCGTGGTAATTGGAAAAGGAGTCCGTAGATGTAGCAGTCTCTTTTAGGACAGACCCGGATAGAGCATAGAAGATGAAAGATGATATTCGTATATCCTCTTCATTGGCCAAAATGCCAGTTGTGAACTGCTTGTCATGCTTACCAAGACAGGGTACACATGAGGCTGTCTAGTAATTCAAATATTTATCTGGCTTCAAAGAGAATATCTGCCCGAAGAAACTCACAGACCCAATGACGTCAAGCGGTTCTTGAATGATGGGTGTGTGCAAGTACTTTGCTGACTTTATGCACAGGAATGCCATTAGATTCAACAAAAGGCTCATACGGCTGTACTTATATGACCTCATCTCATCGCATTGAAATGTTTCCTTAATAGCTGCCATTTTCTCTGTATTTTCTTCCAACTACCTTCGCCTTTTTTTGGTAAAAACTAATAATCTTCCCTGGAATCATGGCATCGTGACCAATTCTCGGCAAAGCATTATCCCATTCATTGCGTCCAGGGATGCTAGTCCGGGAGTTACGATCAAGTCTCACTTTCCGCGGGATGTAATCGATGTTTTCATGGGTAAAGTTAAGAGTATCAAGGATCGAGGAATGATCAGCGTGATGACTGTCAACCACTGCGAGGAGGCTTCTAGTCAGATAGCCGCACTGGTAGCTATCTGTTTGTCGAAAATATCTAAGGATAGCAGGGAGTGGTTCTTAGTGCACCGTTGATGCACATACGAGTACATGCAGATATTTGCTTCTTAGCTAATTGAGTGATGTGAACAGTCCTCTCAAGAGCTGGCTACCAAACAAGGGCCACATATAGTTTTTTTTTTTTTTTAGAAAAGAAAAGGAACCCAAATCCCCAGCACTCAGACTGCCTGGTTAATTGTACATACATTATACTATGGTCCCATATACTTAGTAATCTAGGCCTTGTATGGATACGTACAGCCAGCGTGTGAATCGAGGTTTTGTTGGTTATACCTTCCTAAAGCATCCTTGTATATTGGCTGTCCAGTGAAGTTTCCTGTCCAAAATAAGACTCAAACATTCTGCATTTTCTGTGATGGATAAACTGGTACCATGGGTCTATGAGGGTAACTTTCTATTTCCTCGTGAAGGGAAAAAGTTCTGTTTTGCAAGCGTTAACACCCCAGTCTACATGTTGAGACCCATCTGGTTAACCAGAGGAAAGAATCTTCTTCTTCTTCCTATTTCGGCGAGGCTATTATCCAAAAACAAGAGATCATAACCCTCTCACTTCCCTGCATTTCTACTGATCCGCCTGTGGGGTTAGCCTAGAACCAGAGGAAACCATATTGGAGGATATCCCTGAAAGTGTTTTGTGTGTTATCTGCAAAGACAATCACTCTGCATCGTGTCCTTTCCAGGCCGACTAACAGCTAGTTGACTACTGGAGAGCCTTCCAAATTTTAATTTGGAATCCATTCTCCAACGTTTGGTTAACTATAAAGGCCATTGTGCTGATCACTTCTAAGCCAGGACATTTCCTCCTTTTCATACTCTTTAGTCGTAGTTTTGCGCTTTTATTCAATAAATTTTGCTGTGTCTTATGGTGAATTTCAGATCCTTCGAAGCGCTTTGAAATTGCCCGTCTTATTGCCCATGCTCCCTGCTTCTTTGGTCATTGACCTAAACTTACTCCAAAATTACGAACAACTTATGGTTACTTTCGTCCGCCCACAGCACTTGCTCCTCTCCATATACCACTAATTTCCTTTCCGCCCAACAGTTGGAAACATTTACTCAATACCATTTTTACAACGGGAGTATTTTCACACCTAAACGGAAGCGCACAAAGGATATCTACACACTTTGCAAAAGGATCTCCGGCTAAATGAAAAAGAAGGATCAGGCAAAGCTACCCACAATCCAATGAAGACGTACAAGGACATGGAATAGAAAATGTGAATCATAGCGCGTGTACCTTAAACGGGTTATCATCTAACGAAAAAAAAAGGAGAAAAACATAAAAGGAAAACAGCGAAAGGACCTTGCCTTTGTTTGAACGACAACGATGACGACGAAGTGCATTTCGCACTCGAATGGAGGATTTTTATTAGTTGAATTCCTTTGGTTAAGTTTCTTTCTAAGATGCATCTGGGTAATGCTCTGTGGAAAACCATTCAATCGGAATGAAAGGATATACCCGAAGGATATCCCTCCTCCTGACAGACCGCTATACAACATTGTATTGAAACTTTCAGTTTATTTACTTACATGTCTCAATAACCAGCAGTACAAGGATGAGCAACAGTCGTCCGCCCTTCATCCGCCACCGCCAAACATCTTCCGGCACCAAGGACTATGTGGGTGTATGTGTGCGGGTGTGCGTTTGGATTTCGTTTTTGGTTTTAATGAAACCATTTTATAAATTAATTTAATTTTCTGATTAAAAGCGAGGTGAATGGTGAACCCTTTTGCTCTTGCAAATTAGAAACTAATGTGAAATAAATATGGCTTTACACAACAGGACGAGGTGGGTCCCTCACACAGCGGGGCGTCTTCTCTCTCTCTCATTGTGTGTGTGTGTCTATGCGGTAGCCCTTAAAATTTTATCATCGGCATTAATCGTATTAGGAGCTGGGAGTCGAGTGAAGATTGTTTTAAAATTGAAACTAAATATACACTCATACCGAGTGGCAGCAAGAGTGTGTACTTAAGTTTATTGTTGTTGTTAAGGCAAAGCAAGAGGGCTGGAATTATTACTAAATGCAAGAAGATCCCGAAGAAGCACTCTCTTCTAGCCTATATCACATTGGAATGTAGACGACGAGTGGGTTGATGAGGACGATGACTACGACGAGGACGAGGACGAGGACGACTACAACTCAGTGGGGGAATGGGGTAGGATTTTGCTAAATTAAAATCCACAAAGTCTTTACTTGCCTTTTATTATCCTTTTTCTACCCCCGGCACCCGTCTGGGTGGGTGTTCTCTCTTATTTTCCATCTCTTCTGTGTGTGTGTGTACGCATTTAATGAGGATTGCAAGACTCAGCTCCTTCAAATTTAATTTTCACTTTCACTCATGTCGGTTACGGCAACGGGTAACGGGTAGCGGATTGCGAGTGGGTCCTAGTGGGTGGCTGAGAATTTTAATTAAATTTTTAAGTGTTCTCTGTATCCGGAGCAAACGATTTAATAATATTACACACAAAATCTGCCTCGACATGTAGTTTTGTGTGCCCCTCTCTCGGTGTAGAGGTTAAGGGTGTGAGGCCACCAGCGGTGGGGATAATGTTTTCATTTGTTTGGAGTTGCAATAAAAATATGGAAAATTGCGTTTTGAGTGCACAATAGAGTACGGATAGACAAGCAGATAATGGTAGGAGGTTGTAAGGTCCTTGTTGAGGGGCTCATTTCGCCCTGATGAGAAGAGGAAGTTATTCTCGTAGGGACAAATGATATTCGGATTAGAGACTGTTAAGTGGCAGGGCTTAGGGTCGTTTATTAACCGATGCTGACTGGGTTCACTATTTAGATTGCGGAAAAGTAGCTGATGAATGCATGAATATGACGATGAATAGCATTCAAATTAGAAGGCAACTTCAGGGGTTTAACTTTGAATATGGTTGCATTCCAATGTACTTTCCTGAATCGCGAACGTTTTAGAGCACAAGGATGCTATACCAACCTCTTGTAACTCATAATTCTGCTGCAACAGTATGAATCAGGTTTATTGTAAGAGGGCGCTTACTTAGTGGTTAGTTCATCGGACTATTGAGCCAGAGCTACAAGCATCGAATTCCTATGAAAGTCCAGACAAATTTTTCACAGGTCCACTTATAGCAAAGCTTCTCGGTATATTCTTCCGGATATGGGGTTTCGGTTTCACTCGAGCAAAGAATATACCACTCACAACACAAGATGTTACACTATAGAGCTTTTGAAATGCTAATATTGCAATGAAAACATTTGAAGGATGCTTGGTTGGCGAGGATTAAGATAATTTGCTCTTCGAGGAGATTGCCATTTGGATTCGTCGTTCGTAGGAAAACTGTTTGTAAAAGAAAGGTTAGGGACGTAGGTGTAGGTACGTTGTGAAGATAGAGCAATTCGGTGGGGTCTAAGGATCCGTGATATTCTCTGTCGATCAAACTCCAGGATTGTAAGAAGCTAAAAGAAATACTTCGAGTATGACGCGTCCTTTCCGGTATTAGCGAGGCGTGATATAGCCTTTCTTTCTCCTTCATAGTCACTCTGCATGCATATTTCTTGAGGTTGATGCTCTTGAAATATAGATCGACCATCAGTCTCAGTTCTCCTCTGCCTAAATTAAGGCTCTTGCCTGTTTGGTGAGAGCTATGCGGCTCTGTCATGGCCTTGGAAACTTTGCTTGCTTGTTTACTTAAGTAGCGCTACAGTTCGGCGTGAGCCTGGGCTTCAACCTCGCCATTTAGCTCGATTTTTAGCTAACTGCCTCCAGTTGTGCACTCCAAGTTGGTTGAGGTCTCTCTGAACTTGTGCCAACCAGCGGGAAGGCCCTCTACCGCGTCATTCCTCTGGGTTGGATTCGAAGACATTACTTGCTTGCAGTTCCTTTTAATGGAGCCTCATGGTTTGGCAAATGATTTACTACTCGTATATTCCATCGTGATAACCTGTTGTTGATTAAGTTTCCTTTCAGCTCTCAAGCGATCCACGGTACGACAGTATGGCCGTATGGCAGTATGACAAGATTGGAGACAACTAAGATGCTGAGTTAGTCCTTGCATTCCCCAAAATTTGATCTTGGGTTTCCAAGTGTCGTCAATATAGATTCGACTTGTAGATGCTATTGTCCTGAGTTTAGGTAGTCAAAAGCAAGAAACTCTGCGGTTACAAGTGGAATGCTCGATTGAGTGGTGGGAATACTTACTTACTTTCGTGGCGCTACAGTTCGGGGAGAACCTGGGCCTCAACTAACAAGCCTCTCCATTTAGCTCGGTCTTTAGCTAATTGTCTCCAGTTGCTCACTTCAAGTTGGTCGAGATCCCTTTGAACTTGTGCGCACCACCTACAGCGAGGAGTTTCTCTACTGCGTCGTCACTCCGGGTTAGATTCGAAGACTCTGCGGGCCGGAGCGTTGGTGTACATTCGCTCTACATATCCTAGCCATCTCAGACGTCCAATACGCAGTTTTTGACTAGGTCGATGTCGCTGTATAGCTTGTATAGCTCGTTATTGAATATTCCCGTCCAAAATCCGTCAACGCAAACGGCATCGAATATCTTACGAAGAATTGAAGAATGGGAATACATGCCTACCACCAATTATTCTGCAATCCGTTTGTATACACCTTCAGATGTGGTGACTCCTCTGCAGGCTTTATTCGTATACTCGATGTTTGAGAACACTGTGAATTGTAAAATGCAATAAGCGGCTTGTGTATGGTTCTCAAAACTGCATAGTATACGCGTTTCCTGGTGTTTCACTGTAGCCGAAATAGGTGTAATTTTTGGCAGTTACGCTGCCAATCGAAACAATATCCCCGCCTATCCGTTGGGGGCAATGAACCAAAGTAGTTGCAGAACCTGTTTTTAATTGCAAAATTAAACAAAGCAACTATGATACTAGATCCTTTTTCTCACCACTAACAAGATTATCAGAGGACCCCTACTTAACAAAAAAATAAAAATAAAAACAATCAGTTTCCCCCAATCCCTTAAAATTAATTTAATGTCCTTCCTTTAGTTAGCACGAGCCCCAAAAATTTTCTATATTCACATGAATCCTACCCGTGCCCTTGACCCTACCAAACACACTCACACACATTCCTTCCGTTCAGGAAAATAGAAGAAAGCTCATCCATCCAGAAGGCTATTGTTGTAACTTTTCAGTTCAATTAAATCCTTGTAATATTCATGTCCCTATTCAGTTCTGCTGATGGAAATTACTTAAAATTTTCCCCATCAACCCCTGGGGTTGGTTTTGTATTGCTGGACACTGCTGTAGAACGAAGGACACCAATCGACAATGAAGACTGGCGGGGAACAAAAACAATGAAACAATGTATACGACCAAGGGGAAGATAACCCTACTGCTGCTGGTGGTTAAAAAGAAGTTTTTCATTTGAGGTGCCATTTCCTGGATGTGCGGCCAGGACAATGAAAATCACTCTCACGCTTATTCTATTTTTGCTTTCCTTCTTCTTTTTTATGTGGGGATATACGTAGTTAAATGAATTACGTTGATTAGTCCTTTTGTCGAAAGTTGTCGGGTGTATGAGTGGTGGAATATTTTTTTGTTACATTTGCGTAATGGGAAAACTTTTCCCATTGGGTGTGCTGACCCTTTTTTTGGGGGATTCTGCTTTCGTTTTTTTGTGTGTGTGCGGGAGGTGTGTTTCTTGTTTTTTGAACGGGAGTATGATAAACGGAATCGTTGATTTCTGAAAGAAGGATTTGAAATCAATGAAGCGATGGGACATTCGTTGTCAGGCTGTGGGGAGGTGCTAAGTAAGTAGAGTCTGAATGGATACCTACATGCTGGAAAGGAGTGAAAACCCCCTTGAAGCCTTCCTCATGCGTAGAGTGTGAAACAGTTTTAGGAAATCGTGGAGGCGGACTTGTAGGCTCCATCACGTCAACACCACAATTTCTGTTTTTGCAATGCAGGAAGATAGATGGATCTGTCTATCAAACGCAGGAAGGTGGAAGGTGGTGATGCTGCTTAGCCGGTGCTAAAAACAGTATTGAATCCACAGAGTCTTCGAATCTAGCCCGGATGGACGACGCAGTAAAGGACCTCCTAAATGGACGAGCTAAATGGAGGGGCTTGTTGGTTTAAGCCCAGGTTCACCCCGAACTGTAGCGCCACTTAAGTAGCTAAGTATCCACAAAAACACAGCGCCCCTGTCACTGGGAGCAATCCAGAAATAGTGCATATCGCATGGTCTAATGCTGTTCAGTAAGCACCACAAACTTTTACTCAGAGTAGACGACATACACATGTGTTCTTTGGGCCTAACTTGGTTTTACTGGCACCTGCTCATATGGTTAGAGTTGGGTAAGGTTGGTCAAAGTCAGGCCCATTCTAACATATGGGTGCATTGTCTGGTGGCCAATAGCAGAGAAAGTCACATATCTCAAGAAACTGAAAAAATCCAGAGCCTCGCTTGCATAGCATCCACTGGCGCCATCAGAACCACCTCGACCGCAGCCATTGAAACAATCCTCGCACTGATTCCACTAGACTTATACGTTAAGGAATTAGCCGCGATGATTGTTCTGCATCTAAAAGACTCTAGCATGGATAAAAGGCCACATGGGCCACCGTACTATTGGGCTCACTTAGACGCCACCACAGACTAACTTCCGCCATTCTCCGACTTCAGCCTGAACATCAGAACGGTCATTCCATCAAGGGTACACTTGGCAGAAGGTGTGACCATCAACCCGCATAGTATTTTAGTCTTCACTGAAGGAAGTGGGTTCGGGAATCTGCTCAGCAGATCCCGATATTGCAATATCACTAAGACTTCTGAACCACGGCAGTGTGTTCCAAGTGGAAGTCGTAGCGATAGCAGAGGCGGCATTAGAACTATTCACGAAAATTGTTACCAGAAAAGAGATTGATATTTACATAGATAGTCAAGCTGCTATAAAAGCCATCTCATCCGCGGTAGTAAAATTGAAGCTACTAAGACGCTGCCGCGAGGAGCTTACAATGCTCACCGATAACCACCATGTTACACAAAGGGATTCCAGAGAACAAAATGATAGACGATCTAGCAAGAAAACAACAAGAACACGACCTGTCAATGGTCGAAAATTCAGTCCTCCCTCCCTTAAAATTAAATTAAATCATAAATATCATTTGACTTAACAAACGACAAGCAGATAAAACATGGAGAGCGCTCCCGCGTCTCCAGAAGCATCTGGATAAAACAGGACAAGGTGAAAAACAAGCTCGTCCTCAGTCTAAACCAACAAAACTTGGCGCCTTACACATGACTCATTACCGGCCACAACCTGTTGGCTTTGCAGAGGCAGCGGCAACACAGACGCCGAAGAGGATACGGACCCACTTCCTATGCAAATGCCCTTATCCGTGCATTACCAGAAAGACGCCCCTCGGAGTGTATGCCTTCAATCATCTGTGCGACCTGTCTGAAAAGCCACCAACCGCCATTTTGAAATTCATAGCTTCTTTCGGATGGTTTCGAGGAGGCGACTCCAACACCATAGAAATCTAGTAACTCTGTTTCCTTTTCTGTCTTCTCAGTAATCCAGCCAGATAACTCCACGGCAGAAGAGCACAATGGATCCTTTTGAGATCCGAGTGCAGGTTACACCCATTCGCTGCAGATAACCTATCCTAACGTTGGTCATTATCCTTAATAGCGCTGCTTTTATGGAAGTGGTCTGGTTGCGGGATCTTTCTAGATACACCAGCATATTTGGAATCAATCGAGTGCCAAGCTTCATTTCTGGGCATCCGATGACCGGTTTTAACATTGCCGAACAGGAAGTCGAGAAAGTTGACAACTTTCTATATCTAGGAGATGTAGTCTCGGCTGACCGCGGTGGTACCGAACTGGATGTGCAGCAGAATGCTATCCAAAATCTGTAGAAGTAATGTTATCAGCTTAAGAACCAAGCTGTGACTGTTCCGCTCCAACACAGAATCAGTGCTGCTTTATGGGTGCAGTACTTGGAAGGTGGACACCATTAACACACGCAAGCTGTAAGTCTTCTTAAACAAATGCTTAAGAATCATCTTGAGGATTTTTTGGCCGAACCGCCTTTCTAACGAACAACTTTATCGGAGAACGGGCCAAAAACCTATAAGCATTACTCTACGAAGAAGAAAGTGGCAATGGATTGGACACACCCTACGGCGCGAAGACAACTCCATTGCGAAATATGCCATGCAGTGGAATCTACTCACTCAGGCAGGCAGAATAGCGGAGCGCCCTAAGCAAATGTCGCGCAGAACAGTTGAGGAGGAATCGAGCTCTTTAGGAATGAGTTGGAGGCAGTTCAAACGCGTTGCAGAACTTCGAACAAGATGACGCGCAGGCGTGGTTGACGCCCTATGCCCCCGAGGGGTTAAAGGATCTAAGGCAAGGCAAGGATGACCGGTTTTCAATTTTCGTCCTCTGATGTCCTCTGACTGTTGAGAGCCAAAGTCTGCCTATCAACATGGTTTCGTTTCAGGTGTTCTCAGCTGTAGCATCCAATGCTTATGGCTTAGTTGGGAATTCCGAGGCTCAGGGCGCTGTTATCAGTATATTATCGTATATGAGATATTCCTTTACCCCACAATCTTCTTTCGAAATAGTTTGGCACGCCTAGTGCCACGCCATATCGTTTTCCATGGCTTATCCGTCTCACTTCGGTTATGGTATCAGTTACCCTTCTTGCGGCGCTTTTGCTGTTGAACGAGCTTTTCGAAACCTATGCTCCTTCCGATAATCCTTCACTTAAGCTTTTCCCGCAACTCATTTTATTGTCCTGCCCAAGGTTTCTAGCGTAGCATACAGAGCAGCTATTAAGGTTCATTTGTGACGGTTCCCTTTTCTAGGCATCGCTCAAATAGCCCTAATTTAACGCTGATTCCTGTTTCGAGGATTTCATTTAGTCTCCCTTCTAGCCGGAGTTCGTACATATCAGTTACACATGTTAAGGATCTCTGTTGGGATGGCGGATGGTATGTTATTAGTTTCTGTGGTGGAAATAGTCCTTTCTAGATGTTTTCCGCAAGTATTGGACAGGAAGACAGGTGTGCCCTGCCTTGAAGCTTGTTATCACGATTATACAGGCACTTCGTGGGCGTAAGTGGTCAGTGTGTCACTTAGTGATCACTACGCATGAGGTTCCAAGTTCGAATCCCAGAAAATACCAAACAGTTTTTTCACGGTCCCACCTCTCGCGAGCGTCTGACAAACATCCGAGAGTATTGTTGTCACGAAAAAGCTTCTCAAATCGCCATTCGGATTCGGCATTAAAAACTGTAGGTCCCTTCCATTCGTGTGAAAAATATAACGCACACAACATGAGTGGTTGCGAGAAGCTAGGCCCTGGCACTTTAAAGAGCTGTTGCGCCAAATATTTGTTTTGTATTTGTACAGGCACTTCCACCTAGATTTATGTATATTCACCTGGTCCCATATTTTTTTTATAAATGTTAGCTCTTTGCACTTCTCCTTGTATTATTTCTGCCGATCCTGCTGTGTCTAGCACGCTGGCATAGTTTTCTGGTTTTGTGGCACATACTACGTACACAACTCGGTGATCTCTTCAAATGTAGCAATACAATACTGGCACATTTCAACAATAACGCGAGTTTTATCCCCACAATCATTGAGGTTAGTCATACCTATGAGCCCTCTGAGGACCTCATACCTTCCTTCCTATTCAAAATCCAATCAATGACGATGTAGTCATTTTAGGCATTGCGGACTTCCAGTTGATTAGAGTTGTCTTCCCCCATGTGGAATCCCAATTGCGATTCAATGTTTGACTTCAAACTAAGAACATCATTAAGACATCCTAGTGTTTCACCCTGTACGGCGATACCAATCAGGATTACCAAATATTGAAAAACTTCGTCTCTCCAAAAAGGACCATGATGTCATCACAAAGGGGGCACTCTCGCAATCGCAACTCCATCCCTTGCCTTTAATTAACTTTCAAAACTTTTTTTTTTTTGCTCAGGCAATGCACAATCTATTCATCTGTAAGGATTTCAAAACATTACCAGACAAGGATATATGGTCTACTCGTATATTAAGAAAACATTCACATAAAATAATTTCCCATCAAACTCCCTCATTAATTTCTTACCCCCCCATTCAATGTGTGTACTCCGGATTAATGGGCTTTATTTGCTCTCGCCCGTCCTCCCCGGAATGCATTTACCATTGGCAAACAGGACAATTTACAACTTCTCGGAATCCTTTATGACCACAAGTTGTAGACATCAACGCAAGGAGTTGGTCAAGAGGAGAAGACAGAGATCAAACTGTTTATTGCCGCTGCTGACGCCACCCCATCAACTAATGTCGCGCATATCAAACTGTAAATGACTAATTAGATATCAAAGAGGAGCAGGAGAGAACACTACGGATAAGGACACGATGGGGCATTAAATGACCAATTTACGAGTAACGCATAATGCAGTCAGGCAAATGCCAGATGAGAATATTTATGAAGCTCCATGGGCTGCATGCATATGCATGTTAAACAGGATAACACTGCAGGATTGCACACACACACCATGATGTACTACATTTAGTCTGTTGGCAGAGTCGATTACAAAGTTTTCTTTAAGTAGAAAAGCCTCCTTTTGCAGTGACGTCGGAAAGTGGGGTTGGGGTGGCACATTATTCATCGCTTAAGTCCAGCGTGGCGTGGTGCTAATAAAACGCTCACTTAACACCCAATTCTCCGCCAAGTTGCAAATTACACTCCGTAATGGCCTAAAGCAGTAACACAGTAGGTATACGAGTATACTTACTAGGTAGGAGACGAAGAAGAACACAAGAAGAAGTAGAAAAAATTGCACCCGTAGTAATAATAATAATGATGATGATCATAATATCCTCCACGAGCTAGGACAATGCCACTAACTCACCACCCCCCCAACCCCACACTTCGCCAAATGAATGCAATGAACCATATCCAGTCCAATCAGCAGAGAGGGGTGTACACGTACTAATAAAAAATATGAAGGAGCTTCACTCACTAACTCGCCACCAAAAGTGGCATCCTCATCATTTTGCCGGTCCGTGTCTGTGTCCTTTGCTTACTAAGTTTTATGTGGTCCGACGAAGTGTGTAGGTGTTACCCCACAAGAGAGACAGCGCGCAAAAGGATTTACGTTTTTGTGATTTTATGGGCAAAAGGATAACGTATTTTTTTTTCTCTCTGCTTTGCTCCACTTTCCTAGCGAATTTACGAGAACAACAGACAACAAAGGGGGGGACAAAATGAAGAACAATGATGGTAATGGCAACTGGTAACACTGCACAGTAGCAGCGGCAGCAAAATGGACACAAGGACACCAAGCAAAAATTAGATGACATTAACGGTCTTAATGTTGCGAGCAGTTAAAGTACGACACGCATAAAACATGTTTACGATCTCTGGCGACTAGTGTTGCGGTTTGGGGCGGCACAAATGCCTATCTCGGTTTTATTTATTTTAATTTACCTTAAGGACATCACACGGATGGAATGTCAGGATACGCGATTGTGTAGTACTATTGTTTGGTGGGAAATATGGTGCGAAGGAAAGTGGTGATTAAGGGGCAATTGAAGGGATTAAATAGATGAATTACGCGACAGATTGTGGTGGGAATGAGTGTAGGGGAAATCCTTAAAGAGGCTTTCAGGATCTTAATGATTCTTTTATCGTCTTTAATGGGTCTATGGATGATAGAAGTGAGATTTTATTTACTTTTGGCAGAGAGGATGAGGTTTGTTTTCAAAAAGCTGTTTGTTGGATAAAATAGGGACGTAGATCAATTATGCTGATTTGAACACGACAACTGTCCTGCTCGTCCATCTAATAGAGTACTCCTTTTGAGAATGCCAATTTGACAACAATATCTAATCCAGCTTCACACATCTACCGTACACAGCTTAGCGAGTTTGTTACTCACAGCCAAATGTGTCAGAATATCCGAGTCCGTGAACAGGTTTGATATGCTCCGACAAGTTGGTGGGTGAATCATGGTCGACTGCTCCAATTCCATGGACTCCGGCATGCAAACCCCCATGACAAAACTTCTCATCTTTTCAACAACCCCATCGTAGCCAAATATCAATATATCCATGGTCTCCGCTTCACCCAAATAGTCAGTCCAATCTTAAAGTCCCGACACATTTGGATATTTCAGTTATCTACGGAACTGCTTGTTCGACTTGGCAACTCTGGATCTCAAGTGTTTCAAGACACGGCAAACGTCTGTGACAACAAAGGCCTCCTGTCGGGATGCCAACTCCCTTCTAGATTGTTTTCTAGTACTACAAGGATCATGTAATCCCTACCTTCTCGTTAGAACCATTTCTAACTTCCGATGAAGCGTAAGAAGCTTTTAATATCTGTGAGCTCCAGAGTGAATCTTCCTTCTGTGGAAGCGGACTAGACATATTCAAAGAAGGTGATGAATGGTTTCTTCCTCTGCTTCGTCCATACAGCTTCTGCAAAAATCGGTTGAAAATAGATCAAACCTTGCTAGATATTTGCCTATTAGATGGTACCCAGTGACGACACCTATTGTAGCTCCAATACCGAATCTGTTGAGAGAAACCAAGTTCTTAGAGCGTTTTAGATCCAGATTGGACCAAATCTGTTTTGTCCACTTATCCACCTAAAAATTGTTTATTTCAATAGCATCGTGCTTAAATTTGAGTTTGCAAGTAGCGATCGATATACCTAGAGTATCCTTATTTGGAAGGAATAGTTGTTCCTATTCTGGCCAGCTTATAAGCCTTACAATTCCCCGGGATGTCCCTATGCCCTGGCACACAACGGATGTGAATATCGAACTGCTCTACCATCTCTGTGAGAGACGAATGACAATCTAAAAATACTAAAGAATTTACAGAGATCGATTCCAAGGATATGATTGCTGCTTGACTGACTGAGAAGATGTTGATATCTCTAACGGATAAGACTTCCTTAATCGGCATTATTTCCGCCTGGTTCAGAAGACGAGAGGAGATACTGAGATTAAGTCTATCGGAGAAAACACTTCCATCCACCCCGTCGTTAGTTTTTGATCCATCGGTGTAGAAGTGAATCGACTTGTCTTCCATAAAAACATCTTCCTTCTAGAATGACTTGGAAGGTATGGCTACTTAGAAGATTTTGTCAAAATTTAACTTGGGAGTGGTGTAGTCTATGTTTTGGAAACCGATTTTCAGATTATTCAGAATGGAGATGAAGTCATAGTATTTCTGCTTTGGTCTCCATTCCTAGTTAAAAAATCCTGAGTGGCTGATTGTCTATCCGATCCAGTAATCATCCCTAGTTCGCAATCTCCGTGAGTGTTTCAGAGTCATGGGTGATTGATTAATAGTAAGTCATGAGTTATGCCTACTTTTCCGGCTTTTTACTTAAACATGTGTAATCTGCCGGTATGGTTAGGTTAGGTAGTTGGGTGCCTTGTGACAAAGAGTCACTGCTCACTCAGACAAAGAGTACGGGTGCATTGTGCCCAATCATTTAACCCTGGAAACGCTGTCAGAACCACCCAAAAAGTGATATGAATCTCAGGGGGTCCATCAACTCAACATTACCCAAGTCCTCCTACTCCGAGAAGAAGTTACTACCAAGAGTCCTCATTCTTCTGACGGATAGGGCAGGACAATCACACAACAGGTGACGAACAGATTCAATTTCATTGCCGCTGTTGGTGTTGTTCTCATCGATCCCATGACTCCGATGAACGCCGCCCTCTGGATTTTGGTGAGGTCTGAAAGCTGGTATTCCTTCTCAAGTACTGTCCACCATACTAGTGAACCATATGTGAGAATGGGTCTTACAACCGCCGTGTATATCCAATACACTACAGCTGGTTTGAATCCTCACGTATTACTGAATGCCTTTTTGCAGGAGTAGAAACCTACGCTTGCTTTTTTGACGCGTTCGGCAATATTTTCCTTCCAGTTTAGTTTGAAATCTAGAATTACGCCCAGATACCGAGCTGAACTCGAGTTACTTAATTCAATGCCACCGATATTTGGAGGTCTGAAGGTAGGAATTGATCTCTTCATAGTGAAGAGAACTACCTCCGTCTTTGAAGGGTTCACTCCCACCCCTTTGCTGCTGACCCAGTTATCCACTAGTTGTAGTGCGAAGTTGAGCCTTTCACTTTGGGCTGGAGGAAATTTTCCTGAAACCAGGATAACGACATCGTCCGCATAAGCCGTCACGTTGAAGCTGTCTTCCTTCAGTATTACCAAGGTCTCATCCACTACAGGAGCCATATTAGCGGGCACAGAACTCCACCTTGGGGTGGTGTTCCTCTGCAGACCTTTCCCGGGTGGTTACTTCTCCTTGCGTTGAAAAAAAGAATTCTTAATTGAAAAATCTCTGCAATCTAGTTGCAGAGGGCGGTGTTGAGATGAGCTCTGTGCAAACTGTTCAGGATCGCGTCAGAGCTTATGTTGTTGAAATCTGCCGGTATGCCACCCAAGCTGAGCAAGGTCAAGTCACAGAATTCAATAAGCAGTTTGGTTGAGGGCCATGAGGATGATCTTAGCAGCTGCTATACCTAAGACCAACTCTTTGTTCTTCGCCGTGAGGTTGAGGTTGTACCGGCGCCCGAATTCGTCGGATTTATTTGAACTGCACTAAGTAGCGACCAGTGAACACCCTTCATAAGATAAGTCGGTGCATCTTTCTTACTAAGTTAATCCATTCAATCCTAAACAGTTCATAGCTTCCAGGTTGTCGTCGCCACCGGCTTGATAGAGCTTAAGTCTAGCCACAGCTGTTTCGATTTCTTTCCAGTTGGGTGGTTGTAATTGGTCGTCTTCCGTTGATATCTGCAGAAATAGCCCCCTTTCGGCACCAACAGCGTTTGCACGATGGTACTTCTGTAGCTATCCCTGAAAGCTTCAATTTGCGTAGCAAAAGCTCCAAACTACTGCTTTTCTATACAAATCTGAGTCCCCTCGATTCCGCATTGATTAATACCTGTTTTCATTCTAATGAGGGTTTCAGCCCCCTCATACCTAGCATTCAGACCATTAGTTACCTTCATTCTCCGTAGAATCATCAGATTGTGTGATTCGTCAAGCGATGGTACCATCATGCTCAACGTTTCGTATCCTTCCGAGATTCGAATAAACAAACTCAACAAGCATGGTCATCATAATCCATACCAGAGTTCATAGGGATGAACTTCTTTGCAATAAATTTTTCAATTAACATCAACGGAAGTCGGTTTGAATTGCTAACAAATGTCTGTGCCATGGTTGTCAGTCAATGTGGCACATCCTTGAACTATGAAAAGAAAGTTTCACCCTTCCACTGGCTTCCAATTTGCCGCAATTTTTAATCGGTCGCATCCAGGGTTGCGTATACCCCACATCGCCGCCCCCCCTAAAGGCACACTACCCTGCGTTGAGCAAAAAGGATACACGACTTGTAGTATTTTTGAAGGATTTCCTTCTTTGTCTCCTACTCCCACCTACATTCACTTATATTTCGAATTATTGTTACACAAGCGCCATATGTGCTCTAGCTATACATGGGATGTGTTCAGTGAGTTTTCCATTTCAATGGCAGCGTACACTGCACTATATACTACTCCAGTGTATCAGACAGACGTCGGAAATGAGCTGTCAACTTTTGCAGCGCAATCATGGTGCTGTTGTTGGCGCTACTACTGCACCTCTAACCGTTCCGGTAGTACAAAATATAATACGAGTCCTGCACGCTTTTGAATGAAGTGTTAATATTAGAAAACCGGGGGTTTCTTCGTTCGTTCATGTACAACTTATGGCAGAGTTAGTTTGCTGTACTTGGTGGCAAGAAAACCAGGAACAACAGGAAACTTTCGATTTAGTTGGATGGAAAATTGGGGATCAGCTGGTTGTTTTCAAATGAAAATAGGGTTGTCAAGGCACAATGCGGTGCGGGTGTGTGACATATACACAGAGTGAAGGAAGGAAATGTCAGATTTTGTGTTTGTACTCATATGTACACCGAACAGCGGCAATAGATTGGAAAGTTAGTGCTTCCAGATTCTAGTAATGAGGGGAGAATTTCTTAGAAATTAAGTTTTAGAAATTCTTTATTAGAAATTTGACACAAGAAGGACGATGGTGGGAGAGAAGATCATGCACCCTTTAAACGAATTTTATACCCTTTTCTATAGGTCAGGCTAGGTATATAGATTGCCTTGTGACATAAGCCATTGCTTGCTTAGATCAGGAAGGGTCGATTGGGCACATTTAAAATTTGCCCTGGGAGTCTGCAAAGAGCAACTGCTGAATTCATATGCATCTAGAAAAGGATATGGATATCGGAGGATTAGTCAGCTCGAGAAGGGAGGTGGATTAGAACGACCTAGATAGAGATATAAATCTTAGGAAGTCATTCAGTTTAA
This sequence comes from Brachypalpus laphriformis, assembly GCA_945910035.1. Lineage (NCBI taxonomy): Eukaryota > Metazoa > Arthropoda > Insecta > Diptera > Syrphidae > Brachypalpus > Brachypalpus laphriformis. Next base: position 175,829,715 of record OX246756.1, read on the forward strand.
TGTGATGTAGATCCTTCAAGTCGGTAAAGGAGTAACTACCGAGAGTCCTTATTCTTCTGTCGGCAAGGGCAGGGCATTGGTATAACAGGAGACGGACAGATTCAATATCTTCTTCGTCACTGCAGCTCCTGCAGAAGTCATTGTGAGGTACGCCGATACGCTCCGCATAAACCCCAATGGTATAGTGCCCCGTAATTATGCCAGAGATAACCTGCATATATCTCTGGCTCTCTGGTTGTCACCTGCTTGCTGCTTCTTCAGCTCATGAGGCAAATGAGTCGATGTACTGACGTTTGTCCCATCTAACACTACGCTACACTTCCTTCTTTTCCACGCGATATTGAGCTTCTTGCTTGATATTCTACTGCTAAGGACGCTGCAATCCGAGGCTTGATTGCTGTACGCTCATCAATCCGTTTCCAAGTGTCTGCCGATAGCCATGTGCGGTGATTATTCTGCCTTAGATGCGAGCCCCGGTTGCAAAAACATTTTCCACAGCATTCCAGTGGTCATCCACGCTTTCCTGCATTGTGCTGCTGATTGTTTTTGCTTCTAAGGCAAGATGGATGAATCTGGAACAGTGGAACGCCATAAGCCTCAGGATAGCTGAGGAGAAAACCTACTCTTTGGGAATGACTCGGAGGCAGCTCAAACGCATCTGCGGAACTCCGAATAATATCTCGCTCAGGCGTTGTTGACACCATATGCCATTCGAGGGGTGAACAGATTTAAGTAAGTAAGAACCGCATTTGGTTCAATGCGTTGTCTTAATTTGCTGTTACTCTTGACCTTTCTTAAAGGTCACATGCACCCTGATTTAAGCCATTTCCATATGTAAATATTCGTGGAAAAGTCACAGAACGTAGACCGTCATAAGTACAACCCCACCTAAGCTGAAAGTAACATTCAACCCGACTTTAATCAACTCCTCCTCGGCATTAACAATAACCCACGTGAAGATCTAAATAAACGAAGGGCATCCGAGCTAACATTAAAATCTCTACCAGTGCAATGGCACAAAGTCATCCTCGTGGAAGGCTTCTGGTTACTTTTGATCTTACTGCCGCTTCTTCCTCCTCTCCAGTCTTTTGTTGTTGCTCTTAAAAAGAAAAGAAAAAAAAAAGAAAAATAAGATGAAAACCTTTTGATCTGAAGGTTGCATCGACATCCAGCACACATCATAATCATAACAGAGTACACAACACGTGCACGGCTGAACATCATTCCTCCTACTCGTCCTCGTACTCGTCTCCTTTTGATTCCCAAAAGGTGCACAGAAGAGTTGAGAATTTAAATATTTTCCACTAAACTCATGAAATACATGACCTTCTGTGTCTACCGACGTCATGTGCACCGCATTATATAATCATTGAGGTGGTGATGTGCCCACCTGGGTGCCGTTTGCCAGCCTCCGTGGCTGACGAATACAATTGGAGCTGCTCCAGAACTGCTGCTGCTGCTTCTGCTGCTGCATCTCCATATTGTATTGTCGAAAAATTAATTACATCCAAAAGGACGGGAAAGCTTGAGTGGCTCATAGACGACGACGACGACAGTGGTTGCAATGGTGATGATGATGTGCCGAGGAAGCATGAAAACGGCACTCGGATGATAAAAATTGCATGCAGGCAGTAATGGTGGGAGCCAGTTTGCCACCCCTTTGTAGGGTGGGCGGGCTTAGAAAATAACCAAGGCCTTGGGTTTTTTTTTTCTTGTACAGTTCTGTGGTCCTTAAGGATGCTTATAGCTGCCGTGCTTTCATTTTGTACGGTTCAAGTGATGACGCTGTATGTTCTTATTTGAAGTTAAAGAGGTGTTTTGATGTTGCGAGATGGATTTTCTCTAACGAAATGCTACCAATGTTAAGGGATGGCCTTGAGGGTGGGGGTATTTAATGCTAAATGGGGTTTGATTAGGTAAGACAAGAATTTATTCTCACAACGGGTGGGGATAAGCAGTCTTGTCGAACACCGGAGACTGTGGCGAGAAGCCATTTTGTGCTACATTACAAGCCGATTGCTTTAGGAACCATAGCTCTTCGGTTTAAGGAATCATTGGAAGATGGGAACCTTTTAAACACGAAACTGAGCCAGTATAGTGTGCGATTTTCACCTACTAAGCCCATCTCCCATACTGTCCCTAGTCCTGGTGGTACTGCCATCAACCATTTCACCGCGAGGGGGGCTCCAGTCTTATATCATTGGCTTGATCGGATCTGCATTCTGATTTGATATGCTCTCAGTTTGATGGCGCTGATTCTTCATTATAATGGCGACAATCTCGCTGATTGCATCCCAACTTTCCAGACACTTTACCATCTGTCTGGTTATATTCTCTGCGGTGATGGTCTCGCCTTATTTCTCCTCCGGTTAGTGCCGTTTGGTTCTGTAGCGCGGGCAATGGAATATGACATGTTCCACGTCTTCTTCGGTTTCTGTGTAACTCGAGCAGATTGAATTACTGTCGTTCCCGAACTTACACTCTGAAGCACTTATGGCCCGTTATCATCTGGGTTATGTGCAAATTTAGCTCATTACGTTGCCCGTTTATACACGACTCGATGTTGAGTATGATCAATCAGAGCAGCTCCATCTTCACTGCCATTCGCTTAGACTGATTACCCTTCGTTGTGGCTCCATATCGCCTAATTTTCTTTTTTTAGTTCTCTTGTATATATATTTCTCTCGGGCTTCATTTGCCCTGGCACCATGGCAGCTACAACACAAGCCCCATCGTATGACATTGCTCGAAAGGCACTGATTGCTCTCAGCGCGTTAGTTTTGTATACCGCCCGGCCACTTTTCATGGCCTCCGCCCATAGTTGGGATCCATACAGGATGATTGAAGTCGCCACTCTTGTTAGAAGCAATCTTCTACCATATTTTGGTTCACCAATATTTGGCATTATATGTGCTAGTGACGCTGTCGCCATTGCCGCTATATATTGTAAATGCTGTCATAAAGGTGGCCTTGCATCTATAATAACGCTTGCTGGGAGACTACAGTATGGGTACCCACTCTTTAGCCCTTCTATCACTGACGAGTACTACCTTCGTTATTCTTTTCAGCTAGCTGTAGCCCCTTATGGGTCAGCCATTCGCATGTAGTCCCAATACACTCATTGCTGTCACGCTCTATCTCCTCTAGGTGTTTTGCTACTACCATGATAACAATGTCATCAGCGAAGACAACTATTTTGGCGGACCGTGGGACTCCTAGTTTAAGGACATCATTATATTTACATCATCTTCCACAGTAAGGGGCCCAACACGGAGCCTTGGGGGATGCCACCTGCTATGTTATATTGCATTGTCCCATCCTTAGCATCGTAGAGCAACACTTTATTTTGGAAGTTGGTTGATTGGTTGAAGTGGCGGTTCAAAAAAAGGCCAATTAGCGCTATCGTACCATTTTGATACCACAAAACTCATGTACACCTGGTTGTATGATGTGGTATTCGGTTGAAGAAGATAGATATGCTAGACCCAGCCTTTCGAGTTTATGTAAAGAATGAGGGCTCCAATCCTTTTGTCAGATATATCTCCCAGATCGTCGAAGAAGGGTACGCTGTCTTCTTCTCGCTAGGGCCGGGCATCTGCAAAGAAAGCAAAAATGAGATTCTCTCTCATTAGCATGTCTGCAGCTACGGCAGAAAGTATAATGGGGGATACTAAGCTTGGCTGCATAGTCGCCTATTGGCCAATGGCATGTCCTGATGGCTACTATTCTGGCAATATCTGGTCTTGATCTGCTAAGTCACGCATTTGATTTAAGTTTGTTATAGCTGGGCCATGTCCTAGGAGAACCCCACAGGCGGATCATTAGGAATGCGGTGAAGTGGGAGGGTTATGATCTCTTGTTTTCGGATCATAACCTCGCCGAAATAGGAAGAAGAAGATAGCTGGGCCATGTCTTCGTTGATATAGCGCAGCTGGAAACCGATTTCCACTCGTGATTAGCTAGCTTTAAGAAGTGGTTATGAATATTATCCTTGACGACTGCCAGCAGAATATTGACTCTTTCTGCCAGAGAATCGCTAAGGCCTAGCCCTTGTCTGGCCAAATCATCCGCTCGCTTGTTTCCCTCAAAGTTATTGTGTCCAGGGACTCAGATGAGGGTGATTTTTGATTGAGCGCCTAGTTTGTTTAGCTCTTCCTGGCATTGCTCTACCAGTTTTGGAGATGTGATAGCTGAATCAATGGCTTTGATAACAGCTTGGCTATTAGTAAAAATAGGAAGAGTGTGATTGAGAGTTGGGACGGCATTCAATATGTGGGAAGCCTCGCGAATCGCGAGAAGCTCCGCTTGAAAAATTCTGGCGCAATTCGGTAAACGGAAAGACTTCGAGATATTCAGCTTGTCAAAGAAAATGCCTGCGCCAACTTGGCAGTCCATTTTCGATTCGCTTGTGAAGTCGGTTATGCCGAAATCTTTTATCACCTTACCGCTTTTCCACTCATCTCTGCTTGGGAAGGTTACTGAGAAGATTTTGCTGAAGTTTAAAGTGGGGGTTTTGCATTTAGTTGAAGGTGCAACCAGGCTTATTGGTATCGTCTCCAGAATTCTACTATGGCCATGGTGCATAGCAGTCCAGCACTCAGACTCTCTAAGCCAGACTGCTCTGCATATTGCTGTATCCTTGATGAGTAGCTCGAGAGGGCTCAGGTGGAGGATCAGAGTTAAAATATCCTTTGGTCAGGATCTCAGAGCGCCGTGACACCTACGCATGCCGCTCGTTGGACTCTTTTTAGTATAATGACATTATATTTTCTACTAAAGAGAATTGAGAATTGAGCGCACAACTGCTGTAAACATCCGAAGGGGTTATCTCAGGCTGAAGATCCCATTTCCTGCCGTGCCTTCTTAGCACGCTGTTCAATATTGAGCTTTAAACTAAGTTTTGGATCGAGGATCGTATCTAAATATTTTGCACTAGAGCACAAAGACAGTGGCCGACCATTCAGTTTGGGTCGGATGAAGTCCCGTATTTTGGTTTCAACGGCAAATAGCATCAGTTCAGTTTTGGAAGTAGTCTACCAATTTATCTGGGCATATTCTGGCACTCTTTTGGCTCTCAGTTGGTCGCAGGATAAATGTCCAGTTCACTGTGTTAAAGGCATCTCAGGTGGCTCGACGGGATGCACTGTCGAAAGCTCAAAAGTAGCCTTAGTTGTATCGTAGTTGTATCCTAAAGTATCAAAAACTAGTTATCTTCTATGCAAATTACTCCAGGATCTCTGCAATAAAATCCAACCGTCCCCCCACACAGCCATTTCATTACCATTTATCTATTCATTCCGATTGCATTGCAATTGAAACCTCAACAAATTCAAGCATCACCCCCCACCCCCCAGCATCCCATTTACAATCTGTTCATCTTGATATCACTTTCTCTCTATCCCGCCCGCAGTTCGAATTCAAAATCCATATCTTGATTGCGCGGTACATATCTTTTTTTTCTTCTGATTTTTAATGAAATTTTATATTTTAACTTTTAGTCCCGTTTCGTTTTATTTGAATTTACCATATCTAATTTCAATACACCCTCTGCCTCACTGTAGCAACAAGCAGCCAGGAACCCCATAGAAATGCTTAGAAGGCAAAGTGTATGCCTGCCTGAAGCGTTTGTATTTTGCGGTATCGGTCTTATTTGCTTTGTCATCCCCCATCTAGCCTGACTTCTATTTCCTTTTTGCGTATCTCTGAGTGTTTATCTTGCATTCGGAATAACAATTTACCGTCAGAAACGTGTGTGTTGTGTTTGTATGCGTGTAGTCTTAAAAAATAAGGAATTGTCATTTATCCCATTTACATATTATATTTGAAACGTTTTTGATATTCCTTCTCCTGCTCAGTTTTGGCAAATATTTGCATTTGCTACAGTGTTGTGTGAGGATTAGGTATATCCTGGCCGAAAAGTTCTCACAGTTAAACAGTCCCTTTTGCTGGCAAACCAATGGTTTCTTAGATGTTATATGGCGTTACACAGATTTTAGCAGAGACGCAAACCTCAGTATTTATCCCTTTTGGTTTCGCATCGATTCTCTTATACTTCCTTAAGTTCTGGAAACCTTTGGTTATCGTTACCGCCATAAGTTTGATTAGGTAAGTGGGTTGATGAAGAAGATACTACTTTGTAGACAAATTGAGGTTTATTCCAGTGGTTTTGGTCTGGAGTTGTTTCGTCCTATACTTGTGGATGCCTGTTAGGTGCTTTTAACCAGCCTAATGCCCTCGAAAAACTGTACAGATCGGAAAGAGAAACATCAGATAAGTCTTTAATTTCTTGGAAGTAGTAGCTTACGAGATTCTTATTCCTCAGGCGACAGAGGCTTTGGCAGTGGCAAGGAAGGTGGGGGGTATCTTCATGGACTTTTTCTTCGCTGCACCCGCTGCACAAATAGTCGTCAGTTAGGTGCCTATTAGGCGTTTATTAGTTACTGGCCTTGGTTACAGTAGTTCTACCAAGCCCGAGGAGCACCTCAGGGATGGGCCTTATCTCTTCTTCTATGGCTCTTGGTAATCGACAAAATCCTATCAAGATTCGACAGAGATGGAGTCAAAGTAGTCGCGTAGGCGGATGACATGGTAATTCTAGTATCTGTGGGATGTTTCCTTCTGTGATCGATGAGATTATGGAAGGCGCCTTGGATAAGATACTTACATGGGCTACTAGATATGGACCAAACAAAACTGATTTGGCGCAACAGCTCTTTAAAGTGCCAGGGCCTAGTTTCTCGCATTCACTCATGTTGTGTGCGTTATATTTTTCACACGAATGGAAGGGACCTACAGTTTTTAATGGCGCATCCGAACGGCGATTTGACAAGCTTTTTCGTGACAACAATAATCTCGGATGTTTGTCAGACGCTCGCGAGAGGTGGGACCGTGAAAAAACTTTTTGGTATTTTCTGGGATTCGAACTTGGAACCTCATGCGTAGTGATCCGACGCACTAACCACTTACGCCACGGCGCCCACTCTCTCTCTCTAGCACGAAAATGTAAATACCGACCTTCACGCCTCCACAGCTTAACAATCAGTTTCTCTCTTAATCCTTCAGCGGAAAGTAGCTAGGTGTGGTACTTGACCCAAAGCTCAACTGGAAGCTCAATATAGAGCAGCGTGTAAAAGAAGCCTGCGTGGCCTTCACGCATGCAGCAGAACCTTCGGTAAGAGGTGGAGACTTCGACCGAGGATGGTATTATGGATGCACACCGCGGTGGTGCAGCCTATCCTTTCCTATTGGTCACTAGTCTGGTAGCCTGCACTAAGAAAAGACTACAACAAGTATAGTATAGTCATGAACCGAAACCATAACGCAAACCTTTTCGTTTCAAGCACCATTTGCGGTTTGACCAAACTTTTACTTCTTTGAAAACCTCTCCCAGGAAAGGCGAACCTATAATGCTGAACTAGTGGTCTGTGATGCTTGCAGATGTTTGTTGGTTCTGCTTTTAAGTTCTTTGAGATTATAGGTTTCTAGAAATATGTCACCTGGTAGCGTGTTCCAAAGTAGACCACTCCTGTAACAAAAGTAATGTTCTTGGGGCTGCCGGATGAACATGAAAATTATGCGCTCTAGTAACCTGTCTGGTAGTGCTTCTAGAAATTATACCATTGAGTTCTTCCGAGCACCTGTAGCATACAAATAGGTCTGCTACCAACCAGTGATTAAAGATAGAATGTTAGTCTTCTATAAATCGAATTGTTCGCCATTGGATGCTACTGAGCAGGTGATGTGAGAGCAATATTCTAGTCCCGGTCTAATGTGTACCGTATATAGAAGCAGGAGCCGAGCCGGATTGAGATACCTCTTTGCTCTGAACAGGTAGTTCAACTTCATGGGAACTGATTTTTCGATGCTGAGTGTATGTCCGTGCCATGTTGACTGTGATACGAAGTAGGTGCATACTCTACCCGGGTTGGATCGTTTGAAGCTGCGGAACCGTAGACATATTCTTTCTGAAAAAAGCAGAGAATTGGGCTTGCTTCGCATTGAGATTCACTAAATTGAGTCTTCCCCATTCGAAACTCTTCTATGGGTCTTCGCTTAATGACTGGATTTATTCGCATCTCTGGACATGTGAAATGGAGTAAATCTTCTTATAGATCGTTAATATGAAGTAAAAATAAATTTGGCGAAAGAATGGAACCCTGAAGCACTCCAGCGTTTACAGAAAACCATCAGAAGACACCCAACCTGTTTGTATTGATCTTTCATGAAGAAAATTGTCCATCCATTCACAGAGCTGTCGTATGAGGTCTTAGAAGATGGCTTGCTTAGTAGAAATCCGTACCAAAGAGAAGTCTACGAAAAGTAGGTGTTAGCTCCGGCGCACAGTTTTTGAGGACTATTGTTGGTATTCCACCCGGTCCTGTGGACTTTTTGCAGTCCAAATTATTAAGTATGCGCCGAATTACACTTCACTTCAGGCGACGATGTCTGCACTTGCAGTACAGTTGGTGGCTCTACTAGCGAAGGATCTAGGGTTGAATTGCCAGAGGAGAGGTCGGTTTTTGCTTTAGGTGTTGTGGCGATTGATTCATCCTCTTTCAGTGAAAATGGTGCTTACCGCTACGATTGGGGCCACAGAGGACATTAGCCACTCGGACAGGCGTGGAGTTTATCAGTGATCTTATGATTGTGAATATTCTTCGCTTTTTCGATCGCTGCATGTATAATACTTCGTAGGTTCACAAAACGTTCATTTCATTTGGAATGGAGCGCCATTGTCTGTAGAATCTGTTATTGGCAACAAGTCTGACCACAATCCTTCGTGAACCAGGGTTTGCTGGAGCATAGTTGTTTTGTAGAAAGCATTCACATCGGCGCTCCCGAAACGTACATCAACCCATGGAAATAATGCGCCTCCCAGTTTCGGAGACCTCCCAGTCAAATAATTTGTAATTCCAAGTCCGGATATGGTGATCTCGTTGTTCTGTCATTGGTATCGATAATGGGTGTAGCGCTGAAATTAAGATATGGTCCAAGATGCACCCTATGATGGTGTGCACACTATGATATAACTATAAGGCTCTCATAAGAGAATGATATCTAAAATGTTTTATTAGGATTGTCTGGAACCCGTATGGGCTCCTGCACCAGCTGCGTGAGATTGTAAAGTCTTCTGTTTGTCTTTTTGCATCATCCGGTCTATTGGAGTATCGTAACCAGTTTCATTGTTTCATGGAAGTCTCCTAGGACAATGATTTCGGCTGTTGTGTGATTAATCTGCATCCAGTCGACCTGTTCGTATAAATTCTGGAATAGTCTGGCCGGTTGGTCATCATTAAGGGATTGGTAGAGACCGAACTTAAATTTGGTGGCGGAACCGTCTACTATGAATTATACTCATACGAGGTCGAGAGTATTAGGTTCCATCGACTCTCCTTCTGGAAAGCTAAATCCGATCTCGTAAATAAACAAGTGCCTCCGTTAAATCGATATCGGATATGCAATAGTTCCTAGCCCGGGTAACGAAGATAGATGGATTCAGTTAGTGAATCAACTTGGGTTTCTGTTAGCCCATGCATAGGAGGTTTTCTTTTTACTCTAGCCCTCATATCGTCTCAAAATTCATCACATAATGTTCTAATTGCACTTGATGTTAGCAAGGGCACAAACCACATAGAAGAAAATCGAATTAGAATAATTATTTATAGGCTCTGTGAGAACTAGAGACATGCCTTATCATGAACCCTGACATTTCGTTCAACACATAACTGAATTTAACTTAAAATTCATCACATTTCCCATTTTACTGCTGGGAATTTCAAACATCTCATTTAAGCAAAGACACACACCGAGCAGAGGAAAAACCCCAAACATGGTAACTGATTTGTATCAACGCTATGATTGTTGTACAATAAGTCCGAATAACTTCCAGACACGAACGTCCTTTGTTGCTCCGAGGAGTGTAAATTTGTGCTCTCGTAAGCTATCCTAATAGCATCAAGGACATCATTGAATCCGATAAGGCTGATTATATCCATGACAGAATAGATAAAATGTCAACCTCAAAGTCCGACGGCGAATCATTTGTCAAGGTTCAGTGCATCCAACACTCCCATCATTGGCTCCTAATCCCTGCCCCCCTCGAATCGGATTGAGCGACCGACCAGAATCCTTAAGCCAGCCACTAACCCGACCAACGGTGTCTGATATGATTTTTAAATTAAACCATAAAAAGGATAATGGAACGAGGGACCGGGAGAGAGTGAGAAAAAAAAAAACAAACGAAACTTCACTGTGTGCATTGGAGTGTAACTGAATTTTTGGCATGAAATTCTGAAAAGGAGATGATTGCCCAACAGGAGGATTCAAATAGAATCCTCTCAAATATCCCTTTTTTTGCAATTCTAATTGTGTTTGCTAATATTATGCGGGGGCTCCTGGTAAACTATGCATATCTTCTTAACGCAGAGGTCCTTTCTCCTGTCTCTCTCTCATAATCCAAATGATGTATACGAATCCTTATCCATTTTGCTCTCGAATTGTTTGCAGGATAATTCGTTTTTTTTTTTTTTTTTGTTTTGCAGATATGTACTTTTTTTTTTATCTCACAGTTGAGGGAATAATAATTACATTGTGATATCCTTGCTGTGTGTCTTACTCCACTCTCTCTCTCTCACTCCTTCGCTCAGCACTTTCTCTGATTTTAGATTCAGTTGATAAGAATAGAATAAAAAAAAAAAAAAACAATCGAATAAGGATGGTATCCAAAATGAGATGCAGCATACTGGCAACTCATGGATAGGATAATGGTTGGTTGCTTGCTAGAGATTAGATTATGAGTCATATCTCCCTTGGTGCACATATTCGGGAAAAAATGTAATTTTATTCCTCTCCTCACTTTCACCTGTTTCTCGGCTTCAAATACACGCACACCCTCATAAATCGGATAAAGGATGAAGAAATGAAGATATCCTTTCATCCATCCTCTCACCAAAGCTACGAAAGCTGATTATATTTAACGATTTAAGAGCCGAAGGAGAAGTAGGAGGAGGATGGCTTCACCTCCCAGATGAGGCAGAAAGGACACGGAACACATTTTTAGATTGAAATATTGCATAGCAAACAAAAATATTGATGTGTGTCTTGTGTCGTCCTTTGGCTTCCCATTTCTTCGTCTTCATCGTAGCACCTTCTGAATGGTATAGCCCCCCCTTGCACTCCATCCAACTAGAATTGAATTATCCTGGATTTGAGATTGATTTTTTATTCAATTTCAATATTCATCATCATATGTGCCAGGATATGGGAAGGATATACTCTCCTCCTCGGCTGTGTATGAAAAGCAGGAAAAAAAAATTCAATCTTGTAGTGTACTCATAGTATAAATAGGTCTTCGGTGTTTTTGTGCTGCCCCTGGTACCTTCGTCCTTAAAATTGACTTACCTACGACGGTAGGTAGTATTTGATGAAGGAGCAAATGGAAATTGAAGAGCCAGTATTGCACAGCTGGCGTGTGGTGTAAGCTGTTGGAGATTGACAGGTCCTTTAATTACCATGTTAGAGAACTGGGTGATGTTGTTTCGTCGTTTTTCGACTCCGAAATTGGGGTAAATTCAGAAATGAATGCGATGAACTATTTCTATGTTGATCGAGGTATAAATAGATTGAGACAGGAAATCAATGATGCAGCTTGGAATTTTCCCACTGAAGGAACACCAATGTTAATATGCAAATTGAAATGATTTGGGGCGTTGGAAATTATTAACCTAATTCGGGAGCTTGACTTCTTGTAGCCGCATTTGAATGTAAAAGAATGTAGGGTACAAGTATATTTCGATTAGTCCTTCGTTCAAAATTAGTCAGCGGGTTTCGAGCTGACCATTTGGAAAAAGGTCCATGTATTCATATCTTACATGCTTTGGTGGTTCTTCATATAAAACATCCCGTAAGGCTTAGTCACCCTTCGTATATCCAGAGTATCCTTACTAGGCGAAAAAAGAGTTTTTTTTTTTTGGAGCAGTTTCAAAGCTGCTGATTCAGAATGCCGCCTAGTTCTTGAAGACCGATAAACTATTGTTTATATTTTTTATAAGAAAAGAATGCTACAGCAATCTTGACCAGTTTGTTCTGAGTATGGCCGTCGTTTAAAGAGTCTCCCAAGCCACATTCAGTTTCACATAATAAAATGGATGAGATACCCTTCCTCGTTCCTTTAATCTTCTCCTACTGCGTCCTACCTTCGGAATAGATCGGTAATTTGAATTGAATTGTCCATTGCCCTTTCGAATTCGAATAGTTTCAACTAAGTCGCTGTGTATGGCAAGAACGTTGCTACGAAGTTTAACATCAGTTCAAGGGATGACATCGCAATGAAATACGAACGCCAAACTTCCATGAGTAAGGTCCACTGCGTGACTTAGGAATCTGACAGCGGGTTAACAGACTGAATGCAATCTTTTGAAAATAAAAATCGGTGGATATTGGAGAAACACCAGCGCATCCAGGAGCAAAATTACCAAGAGTGAGTGAGCTGCCACACTTCGAATAGCTACGAATATTAACATGGACTAAGCTTATTTGAAAAGGCTACCAGACGGACGAAAGAAGAGAAAGAAAGAAGAGTGAAGTATCTGCTCCGACTAAACAGACATGATTTAAAAGCCATAGTGAGTCTCGGTACTACCTTTAGTCCCACGAATAAGTATCTTAAAACCATTAGTATAAGAAGATTGGTACTACTTATGTCTTGCACCCTTTTGTGGGCCCTAGGGCCTCTACTTCGCCTACGATCCATCGTGTACGGTTTCTGGCAATGTGCCTCAACTCTCCCCAACTTTTTCAACTATAGTGCCTTCTTCTCGATTTTTTTTTGTGCCATGTTCTCCTTGGACCGGTAGGTATACTGCCATACTGGGTGAAAGGGTTCCATTGCATAGCATGATTACCTATAGAACTATCACCTTTTCGGAACCTGTGACCAATCCACTGCCACTTCTGTCGTTGGATGTTTGTTCCTATTGATTCCAGACCGTCTGGTAGAGGTGTTCGTAAGAGATACGATTGGGGCAGACAATCTTTAAGATGTTGTCCAGGCACAATCCCAAGATACCGCAAATCCTCTTCTTTCTCTACCAGTTGTCCAGCAATGCACATTTGAGCCGATGAGTTGTTCATTTAGTTTTTGCCGCATTAATTTTCAGCCTGATGACGCCAGCCTCCCTCTCTCTTCAACTGCTGCCATTGGTGGAAGTCCTTCATAAGCATACGTCGTCAGCGTAGTCAAGATGTTTCTGTTAGGATGTTAGAGTCTATCGAATTTCTCCGTTTCCCGTAGCACATCGCTTATCACCAATAGGAATAATATTGGTGAACGAATTAAGCCTTGTCTTACCGCACTTACGATCTCGAATTCCTCAGACAACCTTCCTCTGTGCAGAACGTGGCATTGGTACTATGTGAACACTGTCTTCAGGCGGACGAAGCGGCAGTACATCTTACCTGGCCTTCGGTGGAATTAGGATGAAAAGCACTTCTTTCGGAAGGACGAACTAATTGAATTCAATTCTTTAGCTTTGCAAAGGCTACGGCAAGTATGGAGTCCTCGGCTCGATGCACAGTCGCCAACCAGCCAACGTCTATGCTAAAGTGCTTGCCGATTTCGTCTGACAATACTACAATTCAAATAAAAATGCCCTAGGAAGAGTACCAATGGTAACGCTCAACAAAAACCGCTGGACGGTCGAGGAGATAGTAAATTTGGAGCAAATAAAGCTGAAAAGACATACTGCTATCAGTAGTAGTTCAGCAAAGAGGTCTAAAGTCTAAATTCAAGCGTCGATGATGCATCAGAAGATTTATCCTCAATGTTTGAAACTTCACTGTCACTCCGTCATGAGTGGTTTATACTTTTCTGGTATTGGGCTCTGGTGGCCATTTCTGATTGTTACTTCCTCAGGAGTGGTTATCAATCTCGCGTCACTAAGATTCTTTTGTAGCTGGATTCAGCCATCACTGGTTGATAGAATTTGGCTTGGTAATCCTATCAAGTCCATGATAGGATAAGAAAAATACATAACATCGCCATGATTCGTACTTTGTTGATCGTCCTTCTGCTCAGATGGACGAGCTTGGTAGAAAGTTCGCAACTTTCGGTATTTATAGCTATTTTTTTTCAAAATCAATGGAAGGCGATGTAACATCCTGAGCTGTGCTACAATGGGAATACTTGATTAAGGCCCAAAACCATACTGATGTGGACCAATCAGATTTACTAACAAAACGCGTAGGACTCCCATTTAATATCTCCTCTCTGCCAAGTATATCTTTTTGAATGCTTGACTAGTACTTCTAACTACTTACTTACTTACTTACTTAGGTGGCGCTACAGTCCGTGGGCGTAGGCCTCAACCAACAAACCTCTCCAGCCAGCCTGGTTATGAGCCAGCTGCTTCCAATTGCGCACGCCAAGTTGGTTGAGGCCGTCTTCCACTGCGCCGCCCATCCGGTGCGGATTCGAAGATATTCTGCGACTCGTAACTAGTGACTCTACAACTTCGCAAATTCGCAATCTCGGTCATGAGTAATATGGCCAAAATGTTTCTAATAAGACCATATCGAGCCAGCACTTCGAACAGTTTAATGAACATATTCAAACATTGGAACAATCGTCTGCCTCGCCTCGTCTTCTGATGCTGGTGGAGGCTATCGTGCCGTATATCCCGTCACAAAACTACGTCGCAATATCGCTGTGTCAACTCATGCCTCAATAAAAGGCGATGCATTCAACCACAAACAGATCTCAATCATTTCGGACGAACAAATAAAGAAACTACCAATCATGACCCTCATCCACGGAAGCTCGACTTCATTAGTCCTCCATAGTCCTTCCTTATTCTTTTTACCTCCACTCGACCGTTTAATTTGCTTCAATTGTCAAACAAAAAAGAAGTCTAAATTCAAACATAAAAATGTAACGGAAATCAAACAACATTGAAAGCAAATAGTCAACGAGCTCAGCACATCCTGCATCCTTTCTACCCTCCTCAACTCATTCTGCACATAGCAATTATTTTTGTCACATTGAATTGCGTGTGTGTTGCCAAATTAAAACGCAATTATCCAACCGTTGATGGGAACGTGCGCGTTCTCACTACCGTGTCACTGTGGCCGTCGTCCTTTATCCCATGTCCTTTTCGCGATGATGGTGATGAATGTGACTTAAAATGATCCCAGCGAACGTGTTCCGTCTGGCGCATTGTTCAGTGCAAAAAAATCAGGCTAATAATAAACAAAAATAACAAGAACCATGCAGGAACCATGTTTGTAGATGTGTAGCCTCCGGGCGAAGGGACAGTAATCAGGGAATAATTTTTCAACACCCCATCGAGTGAGAATCCAACATAATCACCACCTTGATTCTCATTTTTTGATTCAACGTTGCGGCGGTGGCCGGAGGGGTTATCCTGCGTCTCTGTATTGTGTTACAATAGTTAATGATCGAAAGAGGTCCTTTTTTGTGTCCTGTATGTCACACACTGCAGGAGACTTTTCTGCTTGTTGGTTGGATACACAATTTGACACAATAACGTGCACTAATAACGAAAATAAATTTTTTTTCTCCATCAATGTGTATTTTTATTCAAACCCTCGTCCTTCAGGGGCAAAAAAAAAATGAGGACATCCTGACAGGGGTGAAGTATGAGGTGAGCTGTAATTGTAAGTACAACTGTAACAAGCAAAATCAAAATCACTACGCGATTTAGAGAGGGGTGTGCAGTGCAGTGTGCGGGGAAACTTGATTCCTTTTTTATTGTTCGCGCGTTTGTCTCGTTTGAGTTTGGTTTCAGGGACGAAGGTTATAACATCCCTCGGGGATATATTGTTTCTCTTCTTTTTTTTTGCTTCTGTTTAGGGGTATTTTTGTCTCTCAACGTGAATTAGGCAGTTATTTATTCGTGACATTGCTTACGATTTCACTGTGGAAAGTAGCGACAGTTGTTTGTCTCAATTGCAGAGATGTTGTGTCCTTGTTGATGATGATTACGATGATGATGATGAAAAATTTGCGATTCATTCTTGAAAAGAAATATTCGGTTACAAGGTCCTTTTTTTTGTTGAAATTAGCTATCACCTTGGTAATGAGATTTATGGGATAGAAGTTATCCTTGTTTATCCTTTTTCCTGGTTTGAGCGGGCTGTGTGGTATTTTGCTATCTGGGTTAGTTGGTAATCGAAAGTGAAATGTTTTTATCTTCTGGTTTTGATAAGGGGAAGGGGGTTTTGCGATAGGGAGAGGTACACAATGGTGGCTGTCTAGGGGGCTGCTGACGATATAATTTGAAAGAAATTGGGTTGGAAACTTGTTTTCGGAATGACAGTCTGGAAATTAGTACATTTCAGGTTTTAAGGCATTTTTAAGGTTTTTCGTGTTAACTGTCATTTTGATCAGGATTTATGGATAAGCAGACAGAAGTCCCTTCTCTAGTTTTGTGAGATCATGTCGCTTTTACGCAGGATGTTTCTTCAACAAAGCCACGGAGTAAATGCGACACAGAATTGCAGCAAGGACTTCCAGGTCATCCTAGGAATAAATTGTGAGCTTTGACGAGAAACTTATCAAGGACGACTCAGCCAATTTTCATCTCAAGCAGAATAACAACTTTTGCGACAGAAAAAAAACGCGTTGCTCTGTGCAACTTGGAAACAGCTCTTCCAAACTCTTCCAAATATACACGGGATTCCGGCAAGGATATGCGTTGTCATGTGACTTCTTTAATATTGTTCTGGAGCCGATAGGCAGGTATAAACACGGAAGGCGCTATCTTTCACAAATCCATTCAACTTGTGGGATACACGGACGATATTGACATCACCCCGGCAAGCCGTTGTAGAGGCATTTACAGCAAGCAGGCGAAACGAGTAGCTGTTGGAGTAAATGAGGACAAGACCAAGTACTTTTTGCCAACAAACAAGAAATTATCTGCTCAAAGCCTTAATTATGTCCTGTATCCCCTTGTGGGACCTAGGGCCTCTCCTCCGCCTACGCGCCATCGTGTACATTTTCTGGCAATGTGTCTCAGCGTTCCCCAACTACCGTGCCTCCTTCTCGACTGTTCTGTGCCATGTTCTCCTCGGACCGCCAGGTCTTCTGCCATCCTGACTTAAAGGGTTCCATTGCATAGCATGGTTCGCTAAGGAACTGTCACCCTTTCGCAACGTATGACCAATAGACTGTTCATGATATCACTGTTCGATGATAATCCGCAGTGTGTTGATGTGGTCGGCACAGGAGTATCCAGAGCCCATCGAGTGTCTCTTCGAGATGTTGTTGATGATTTTAGCTATCTCCATTAGATCTCCGCACTCCATTAGATTTCCTTTCTTAGGAAGCTTGACGATCATTCCCTTTTTCCACTCGTTAGGAAAGCTCTCAGCTTCCCAAGTTCTCTCTATAAGTGGAAGCAAAAGCTCAGCCGATGTTATTGGCGCTGCTTGTAAGAGCTCTGCTGGAATACCGTCAAGTCCTACCGCCTTGTTGGTTTTGAGTGCCTTAATTGTGGTAATGATCTCATCTTTACTGGGAGTCGTGGTGCGTATTCGGGAACTTCTCACCTCGGGCATCTCAGTCTGATTTGGGAACATATCGCTAGCGAATACGCGGTTCAAAACCATAGCAAAATGCTCTTTCCATCTCTTGAGCTGGTCTTCATCCGAAATGAGGAAGGATCCGTTTATGCTTTTCACTGGGTGTTGGCTGGAGCTGCGACCACCTGTCAGCTCTTTGGTGATTCTGTAGACAGTCCTGCTTTCGCACCTCCGTGCAGCCTCTTCTGCTTCTGTAGCCAGCTCAAAACCTTGGACAGAATGTCACTGTTGATGACTACAACTTCGAGGTAGTTTACCTATCTTGGAGCAAACATAAACCCCACAAATGACACCTTCGTGGAGAACCGACGAAGAACCGCTGCTACTTCGGTTTGGCAAAATTATTGAGCCAATTTAATGCTCTATAGGACGCTCATCTTACCAGTCTTGCTTTATGGCGCCGAGTGCTGGACGACAAGTTAGAAAGTAGAGCATATATTGAGTACCTTTTAACGAAAGATACTTCGCCGGATATTAGGTCCCGTATGTGAGGAGGCCGAATGGAGAAGATACAACCACGAACTCTATGAGTTGTACCAGGATGTGTTTGTGGTCCAAAAGCCAAGACACATCGACTACATTGGCTCGGTCACATCCAGTGAATGGACAACAACGCTCCAGCCAAGAGAATCTTTGAATCTCAGCCCCCAGGATCGAGACGGCGCAAAAGACCGAACCTCCAGGATAAAGACCAAGCTGTCGCGGATGCCAGAAAACTTCACAAATGTAAGCAGCGTGCCCGAGACCGCAGAGGATGGAAGGCAGCCGTGTCTCAGATAGAGACTATTTAAGGGTCGTGAGCCCTTTAAGTAAGTAGTAATAACCCACACATGCTACATGAGAGTCTTTTAGAAAGGGTAACCATTTGGGCTATACTTCTTCGAGGGCGCCGCACATGATACACGAGAGAAAGGGTGACCGATTGGGCCATACTTTCTCGAGGGCGCCGCAGGCAAGATTGTCTCTGTCACTGGCCAGCATTATAGAAAAATTTTGGAAGACATCTGCGAGACCAAAATAGAAGAGCTAAGCCTGGAGAACATTCTATTTCGGCAAGATTGCAGTACAGAAACCATATTCCCTGAAGCAATCGAAATTTTGAAGCAAATGCTTTGCTTACATTTCGGCGATGTGGTATAGCCTGCATGATCGCCCGATTTGATGGCACCCGACTTCCTTTAGTGGGGTTATTTGAAAGGTGAGATTTAGGCAGTCCCCGGACTCTAGAGCACCTGTGGGAGAGAAAAAAATTGTCAACTAACGCCCATGATGTTGCATAAACCTATCTTGTATTTCCCTTATTCTATTTCTGGACTTTGGCTTTCAATCCTTTTTCCCGTTAATCGTGTACTTTCGTCCTCTCTTCGTCCATTCACTTTAGGTTCCCCCGGTGTCCTACAACCCGAAAGCAAGTTTCTGCCAAAATCTTCCAACCCAAAAGGCAATCGCATACAAATCGATAACTCATGCCACCATTTGGGAAGATATCAAGGGAATGTCCTTATCAATTAAATATATTCATACTTACATCTATTCATAGAAGCCACAGGGGATAATTAAAACTAATGAACTACCAATGGATTACCATGTAAAATATATTTTTTTCACCCCACTTTCTTAAACTTTTCCAAGAACCACCCTGAAGGACCTTTCGCATTGCCTCACTCCCCAAAACCACTTAATTAACAAAAACAAATAAATAATTTATTTTCATTTTTTGAGAAATCACCCCCCAAGGACGGCTACGTATTCCCGCCACACTTGTGAGAATCGAACGTATAAATGGGTGTGCTCCGCTCCCCGACTCCTGCCCCGATTAAGGAGCAAAACTTTTTCCCAAAAGGGAAACACACAACTTTTCTACGGTTTATCAGCAATTAAAATTTTTAATTTCATGCATAAATACGGTTGACTGGGTTTTTTTTTTGTGTTTTGTTGGATACCCTCATGTACTGACACGACGACGACTCCATGTCGAAGAAGGACGATTAATCATGGAATGCCCTGAGGCGGTGAAAACTCAAAAACTTTTGTCATAGTTATCGCGTCCACGTTCGATTGTGTCTCGCGATGTAGAATATTCAACTGATTTTCAAAATCCTTATCGAAATTTCAGGAGTTAGGGGGGAGGAACAAAGTCTTTTGGGGTGAAACACTGGTTTGGAAGTGGTTTTTGGGTAAAAAAAAATCCAATTTGTGGTTTTCTTTGAGAAGCATCATCTGGTGTGGTTCCCAGACGGAAAGAAAGTTGCATCCTTTTGCTTTGCCTTCGCAAGCCCTTTCTTTTGTGCATTCCGATTGTAATTACAATGGATCAGGTTGCGGGGTGGTAAGTCTACCTAACACCAAAGTAGTCTTATCTTTGAGAAGGATTTCTCCTTTTTTTTTTATCACCAACCACCTGCAACTGGCAAGTGAACCTGTTAAATATTCATATTTGTAAATTAAGTCATAAGGGTGAGCTGTGGTGGTAGCTGGGGATGGACGGAGCATTTGGAGCCAATGGTAATTAAGCTCTTAATATAGTCGAAGTGTGATTGCAATTATTATGCAAATTACAAAGTCGAAGATAGTGACTGTTGTGCGGCGGGAAAAATTATTATGATGAGGGGCGATTGTCCTTTATTGATCCAATTGAGATTTCAATACTGAGGGTAGAAGGTGTTGAATTTGCTTTCATTAAATGTGGACACTTTTGGCTTTAAAAGTGTATTCTTTGTAAGGGTCTAAGGATTCATCCAAAGTATGTGCGAGTATGTTATAAGTGACAGGCTTAATCTTAAGCTCTCTTTCCGTCTACCAAATAGTTGTAGCTTGTTCCAGGCGGAAATTTTAGCAATTAAAGAAGTCTTATCTTGGCTTAAGAAAACGTGATATCTGCTAGAAATATCCGCATCTTTTCAGCAGCAATCACCTGTATTGGGTGCCGGGGTATAGGGACATTCCAGGGAATTGTAAGGCCGATGAACTCACCAGAATAGGAACAACTATACCCATCCTGGCAGACAAAGGCTCCTTAGATATACCAATCGCTACTTTCAAACTCAAATTTAAGCTGGATGGTATCGAGAGTACGAATCTTAGGTGGACAAGTAAACCCATATGTCTAGCGACAAAACAGATTTGGGCGAAACTGGATCTAAAACGTTCTAAGAATTTGATTTCGATATCGGCGCTATGTTATAAGTGCGACCTTAAAGACCAACATTGAGCTGATAGAATGTTATTTAATCTTGAAAAAGTAATCCTTAAGCAAAATTTATAATTTCTATGTTCTTTTGCCACAGGCTATGACAATATAAGATAGTGCCTGTCGCCCTTTACTTTTGTAAAGCTACAGACAAAGATAAGCGCCAGTTTTCTTTACCTTACCTTACCTTACCTTACCTTACCTTACCTTACCTTACCTTACCTTACCTTACCTTACCTTACCTTACATTACCTTACCTTACCTTACCTTACCTTACCTTACCTTACCTTACCTTACCTTACCTTACCTTACCTTACCTTACCTTACCTTACCTTATCTTACCTTACCTTCTTACAATAGATGGTCCGGGGTGAATCTAACCCTCCACCAACAGATCTCTCCAACTGGCTTGATTCTAGGCCAGGTGCCTCCAATTTTGCACGTGAAGTTGATCGAGACCCCTTTCCACTGATCGCTTTACGTAAACTGCTTTGTCCTTCGATGTGATCCCTTGAGTTGATGTCCGCACGATTTACGTGTCTTAGCTATCTCAGACGTTAGATGATCTTATTCTCCACTCAGCGCTCATTTGATGTAAGATCTTCAAGAAGACACTGACGGAGACCAATACCAATCAATAAATCGATATCACATCCTAAAAATAGAAATTCTACGTTTACTCTACTCACATGAATTGAAAGGACTCAAGTCAATTACGATAAACCAAACATCCCATAATTTCTGCCGCAGTTCATGCTTCTCATTTTGAAGCGCAAACCAACGTTCATTGAGATTCGAAACAGTGCCTCTTAAGGTTGCGTTCTATCACCACTACTCTTCCTGGTGGTGATTAGTGAAGTTGTAGAGGATGCTTTGTAGACGATATGTGGTGGAATCTAATGGAGCTTCACAATCTACCTCAAACACATCGACTACGCCGACGAGATTACCTCCTATCGCATAGAATCATAAACTTCCACCAAATGTCGCATGGCTTGCTGACAGAGGCAGACCGGGTGGGATTGAAGACAAACTTCGCCAAACCAAAATTCCACGTCTCGACAACTCTGGCAACTCCTGAATCTCACAAATATGCATTTTAGAGCAACAAGTTGGAGGATTAAAAATTTCCCGGTCATCTTGGTACCGAATCGGAGTCGAATAACAAAAGCTAAGGATTCATTCAGTATGTTGTCTAAATATAGAAAAACTGTGCAATCATCTTAATCACGATGCTACGACTGTTCTGGTCAAACTTTGATTACGTACTGCTATATAGCTTCAAAACCTGGGATATGACCGCCATATCTACAACAATACTGCAAACATTTTCTTAACAGTATTTCAAAAACATATTGCGATTCGCAAATGAGAGAACTGGCCAGCAACGTATAGAGGCGATTATAGAAGGACAAAAGCAAAGGTGACTGTGAATTGATCACACTCTACGAAAGGACGAAAACTGGCCAAGCCGTGTAATGGAACCCACTTACTCAAGAATGACGCATAGCGGGTAGTCTTCGTAAGACTTGGTAGCGGACAGTTGAAAGGGAATCACTTACTTACTTAAATCCTTGAACCCCTCGAGGGGCATATGGAGTCGACAACTCCTACGCGCCATCTTGTTCGGACTTCTGCAACGCTTTTGAGCTGCATCCAACTCATTCCCAAAGAACTTGATTCCTCCTCGACTGTTCTGCGCCACGTTTGCCTATGGCATCCCGCTGTTCTGCCTGCATGAGTAAGCGAATTCCACTGCATGGCGTATTTCGCAATGGAGTTGTCATGGCGCCGTAGGGTGTGTCCGATCAACTGCCACTTTCTCCTTCGCACAATAATGTCTACAGATTCTTGGCCCGTTCTCAGATAAAATTCTTCGTTGGAGATACGATTGGGCCATAATATCCTCAAGATGACGACATCTGTTAATGAAGGTTTGCAGCTTGCGTGTGATAGTGGTATCCACCTTCCAAGTACTGCACCCATACAGTAGTACTGATTCTACGTTGGAGCGGAACAGTCGCAGCTTGGTAATTGGGAAAGAAGAAGAGGAATCACGGTAATTAGGAAAGAGTTGGTTGGAGTAGAAGCACCTAGCTAGGAATCGAAAATGTTTACCAATATTGGATGTTTCCTTTCCTTTCACTTCTTGAAGGAAATCAGCTTTAAGCATAGAAGAGTTCCAGTCAAAAATAACATCCTGTGAGGGGACAGCTACTTAGGCGATCCACTTTTGCTATCAAATCTGCTACGCGGGTTATGATTGGGTTCCTCGAGGCAAACTCTGGGGTGCTCTGCAGCAGTATGCGATTGATGGTTCCCTGTTAAGGGCGATTCGGTCTCTATATTCAATCTGTTGAAGCTGTGTTCGGATAACAGCGTTAAATCAAAACTTTTCACTGTGGGCGTTGGACTCCGCCAAGGGTGCGTTTTGTCAACTTTCCTCTTCATTGTACATATGGACTGGATGTTACAGCGCAGTTGTGACGGAGAATCTTTCAAAGTGGTAAACTTAATGATAAGTCATATGTTCTTTGCGGAGGGTTTGGTCATCCTTGGGTCCTCTCAAACCGAAGTTCGGGGTGCAGTCGAAAGGTTTGTAGCCGTTTGTGATGATGTTGGAATGAAGGTAAATGTGAACACATCGGAAGAATGGTCGCTTCCAGAACGCCCATTCAGTGCACTCTCCATATTTGTGGGGTTCCACTGAAGCAGGTGGATCAGTTTAAGTACTTACTTACTTACTTAGGTGGCGCTACAGTTCGGGGTGAACCTGGGCCTCAACCAACAAGCCTCTTCATTTAGCTCGGTCTTTAGTTAATTGCCTCCAGTTGCGCACTCCAAGTTGGTCGAGGTCCCCTTGAACTTGTGCGCGCCACCTACGGCGATGATTCCCTCTACTGCGTCGTCCCTCTGGGTTATGTTCGAAAACTCTGCGAGCCGGAGCGTTGGTGTCCATTCGCTCTACATATCCTAGCCATCTCAGACGTCCAATACGCAGTTTTTTGACTAGGTCGATGTCGCTGTACAGCTCGTATAGTTCGTGATTGAATCTTCTCCTCCAAAACCCGTCAAGTTTAAGTACCTCGGTGTCTTATTCACGAGTGATGGAAACGGAAATTCTGTAGAATTTGAGAGGGGTTGGTCAATCTGTTATAAGGAAGGCCGAACTTATTGTTTAAGCTAAACTCTCGGTTTTTAACTCGGTTTGTGCTCCAACTCTCACCTATGGTCATGGAACTTGGGTGGTGATCGAAAGAATAAGATCGCGGATACAAACTGCCGAAATAAGGTTCTGTCGCGGTGTTGCTTAGTCGTAGGTATCGAGTGCGCAATACCAGAGTACGTCAGGCGCTCAATATTGACCAGCTACTTCTCCAAACGGAACGATCTATGCTTCGATGGTTTGTCACGCAATGTGTATAGCCCCAGATCGGCTTCCAAGACATGCCATGATTGCCGTGCCATCAGATAGGCCTAGAAATAGATGGTTGGACTAAATCTGACATCTCTTCTGGAGCCGAGTTGGAATCAATTGCGGATGATCGAGAAGGATGAAGAGTCCACCTAAGCATCCTTAACTCCGCGGCCGTCATGAAGAATTATTGGACTATTGAACATGTATATATTGTATGTATGTACCTGCTACGTGGTTTCACTATACTTTCGACTTGAACAACGAATTGCTTAAAAAGCTTTTGTCAATGAGTAATATCGGAAGTTAAAGGAAGCTATGCTATCAAGTGCTCTTCAAAATATCCGTATCCATTAAATACGAGCCCCGGACACCTCTACCATCTTCAAAAGAGAGTCGGGTAGGAGTGGAGAGTAGAGTAGGACTGATTTCGAATGGATTTCTATTGATGCTTTTCTTCAAGCACTTAATAGTTCTTTGGCCTTCTAAGGAATGACACCACTGAATGTGCTGTTCCTCTATTGCCTGTAGTATATGGGATTACCATGAATCCTTAACAATACTTAAGATGGTATATCTCTCGAAGTAAATTATAAAAGCTTACTGTCATGTCACACTTAAAAGTTGCATAGACTTGGTATACATACAGGTCGTTAACCCGTGAGTCTATAGTTTTACAGCATGCCCCAATCCAGAAAGCTGGAAGGCAACCTTCACCGTCCTTTCCTTTCCTACCTCCCCCATGGGATAAGGAACACTCATAACATTTGACGGGACTTGAGCAACCACTTTACCCGATTTTCTAGTTATACAAATCGCCAATTTGGTGTTCCTTCTTTACTACCATCGGCAATTTTCAAAGCCCCGCACCCATGTACAAGTAATAACACCGCACATGGGCACTGAAAACATTTTAAGCTTCTCTCTAAGCACTCTCCCATTCACTTTATATAGCAGAACCTCCATAAGGTAAGTTAACGACTCTCTACATGTTTTTAAACACTCTCTCCTTCGCCATTATCCTTAATGCTGATCGTAAAATCTGCCTGCCACCCCACATACTTTCTTAATAAAATTAGACAACTCCTTTAACTGATAACAAACAAACTTCCGCCATATGTGTCCTATCTATAGGCACACAAAAAAATTAACTGTCACACACTCTAAAATCAATTCACTAAATTGTAACAGTAAAAGAAAGATTCTATCCCGTGCCGGAAATCATTTGAGACTCCCAATAAAACCCATTCGCAAATTTTTCCCATCAAATTCGAAAGAGCTGGAGCAGAGAAAACAACCGAAAATCCCAACAATATCCTGTGAATACAAAATGAAAACATTAAAAAAAAAAAAAAAAGGAAGAAGGACGACAAAATAGGCACCCAAAGACTACATAAAGCAATCGGCCTGAGAATGGGTGGGAACGGTCTTTTTAACGACCTTTCAAGATGACGATGACGACGTTTGCCGCAATAAAATGGAAAAACTTGCAAAGGACGCAAAGGAATATGCCACCGCCGCCGCCGACGCCCCGTATTTAGTATGATAATAGACCTAAAATCACTTCATTTGTGCGACACTTTTCCATCTTCATGTCTTCGAAATTGCCCGCATTAAAGGGGGGATGGTGGGTGGGGGGGAACTGTTCCACAAGGCTAAAAAGTCAAATAACAACAACAGTCAGTCAACAAACAACAACAGCAGCTGAAGATGGCACCATTTTAAATTGCCAACGGTGCTGCCCTTGAAGGGGAGCGAGAGAGCAAAGAAAAGGATATCCTCCAGCTTATGAAGGGTTAAAAGGATTTCAATACAAAAAAAAAAAAAAACCAGGATGCAAGGAATCGATCGAAGGGGGTAATAAAAATCTGGGAATAGCTCAATTTGCGACATTTTTTTTGTATCCTTTTTGTGTGTCGTCTTAGCCCATCATCCTTTGGGCCGGAAACTGGCCCAATTTGGCCGAATGATAAGTGGGTGGCGGCTGGGTGGAATCCGAAATCCCCAAGTGTCCTGTTTATCACATGAAAAGGTTTGTGTGCACTCTCGGGAGGGAGATGAGAAAATAAAATTCACGCAGGATATGCGTAGTCAAGGATGAGAAAAATAATAATTCAAGGGATTACCATCGTATTTCATTATCATAATGCTGTGTTTTTCTTTTCTCCTTATTCCTTTCAAGTCAACAGATACATATAGGTACATCCCTCGTGTCAATTGATGCAGAATAAAAGGATGACATGTATACTACACGCCAAGTAGTCAAAAGGATAAATGGATATGAATTTCAATTACTATTCAGAGATGCCCTCAAAGGATTCTCTGCTCTAATTATGCCAACATTTGTTGGCATCCTTTCATTTCATTATCCTTTTGAAAAGTTTTTTTTTTTTTTATAGAAAATGTTCTCGATAGGAAAACCACGTGACATCCTTTTTAATATCCTTTCTGAAAAACCGCGCGCACAGAGATTCCTCTCGATAATGCCACTGTCATCCCCCTGGGATAGTGATTCATTATCGCAGTGTCATGTCATCACAGATGAGAGAGAGCGACACATTAGGCTCACCACCAACTAACACCACCAGCTACATCCTTCAATGTCGCCAATGTCAATAGCAATTCTTGCCGACGACAAATCCTTCTTCGTCGAGTAAGTACCACTCTCCGTTTGTCGTCTGAATTTTTATTTTCTAAAATGCAAGGACATCTGTTCAAGAGGCGTATTGCGCGGCATGTTGAAATCTATGATATCTATTATCCTGCCGGAGATTTAAATCTCGCGGAACATAGACCACATTTCGTCCCTTTGATTGTCAGCAAAAAAAGCAAAAAAAAAAAAAAATTGAAGGACCACAAAATATTCTATAGATTCGATCAAGGGGGTAATATAAATCAGGATGTGACATCGATCCTGCCCGCGCCTCACTCCTTGCTAGAGAACTTTAAAAGCATTTTGCCGAATGACATCGTTTTTAATTAATCGCAGGATTAGGATTTTTTCCCCCGCCCTCCGACGTGTGTGTGTATGCTTTCGATCCATTGCGAGCATCGTTTATGATATCCTGGATGGATTTTTCTTATCTTGATGGGTTTCAAAATGCCACTATCACCCAACAGGAGCAAAAAAGGATAAAAAAAAAAGAATCCAACAACAACAACGGCGCATAAAACCACAAACATTCGAAACCAATTTGCATAGCAACCACCATGTTTCTCCTTTTTTTTTTTTGTTCTGTCTCGATGTTTTGTTATGGATGTCCTTCGTTTGGTGGTGCATCCCTCTGGTAGCGGCGATAATCCTCTTTAGTTGGGTCATGATAGTTTTTCCTGCAAAAAAAAAATAGAAGCAGGCTACCAAAAAAAGAAATCCTAGATAGAGAGTAGTGAGTCCTATGCGAATGCCAAAAGGAGCAGGACGAGGAGGAACAAAGGACATGGATTAACTTTTCAATGCACAATGAGAAAAGCCGATGCAATCAAATTGGAGTGGAAATTGCCGAACGTAGGAGTCACAGTGTGTGTGTTCAGTTCAGTGAGTAGGCAGGATACAAGCGTCGGGTTATTGGAAATTACTTTAAGGATTTTTATTTGATTTTTTTTTTTTGTCTGATGGTGCGGGTATTCCCTGGAGGTTTCTGGCTGCGGATCAAAATGAAATTCAAAATTGATGGCCGATGTTAATTGGTCAATTTTTTGGTTTGGATATAGTATAAAACTGTAAGTGCCCTGTGGAGGGATACTCTATTGCATTGCGCCGTTGTAAATGGTTTTGTTGAGGTTGAAGACCTTGATTGACAGTGAAATGGACAGCGTGTACGGGAAGGGTGAGGGATCATAGCTAAAGGCAGGATGTTAGCAAAGGAATTAGAAGTGCAAAGTGCTCCTCGGAGCTATTCAAATTTGAGTCTTGTAATATGATTTATTGCTCATCCGTGGATTGAAATACAAGGACGATACCGCATCTTCATCACAGAGTCCATCTGGTTGATAGAAGTTGGGATAGACGTGAACTTCTATAGCAAACTCTTCTGAAGCAGGTACGTTGAGAAGTATGAGCATATAGAAGAGTGATTTAAGAGCACATTATGTGCAAAGACCTATGCTACAGTCCAACCAATGTGGTACTTGCGTCCAACCGTTGATACTTTTAAACTATGCAGCCCAATCCTTTTTAACGGCTAGAGCTGCCATTCTAACATTCACATATTTTCTCATCGTCTGGTGAATGGAACAATGCACTCCGTCTTTTTCGAAGAGATACTCAACTCCACGTTGTCCTTATGAAAAGGAAAGCTTGGACTAGAAATTGAGTCGCTCATGAGTTGCTAACTTTGGATGAAAAGGACGAGAAGAGATTATTCCAAGGTAACGCTCAGTTTTGTCGTTTGTCGCGGATCGGTTTACATTGAATGGGTCCCGCATGAAGCTTACTTTCCTTGTGTCCTGTATACTCTTGTGGGTCCTAGAACTCCTATTGCTCTCTACGTCTTATCGTGTACTATTTCTGTCAATGTGCCTCAGCTCAAGCTTACGTTAGGTTAGGTAGATGGGTGCCTTGTGACAAGGAGTCACTGCTCACTCAGACCAACAGTACGGGTCCATTGTGCCCAATCATTTAACCCTGGATACGCTGTAAAGAAAGTCCGCTGTTAGAACCACTCAGAAAGTGATATGAATCTCAGGAGGTCCGTAAGCTCAACATTACCCAAGTCACCCAGCTCCGAGAAGAAGTAACTACCAAGAGTCCTCATTCTTCTGACGGATAGGGCAGGACAGTCACACAACAGGTGACGAACAGATTCAATTTCTTCTTCGTCCCTGCAACTTCTGCAATAGTCATTATGCAGCACACCGAGTCGTTCCGCGTGAACGCCAATGGCACAATGTCCAGTAATTATGCCAGAAATGATCCGTGCGTTATAACGACTAAGTTTTACCAGAGAGGTTGATCTCTTCTTGCTGTAGGCTGGCCATAGCGCCCTGGCCGTAGCGCATGTTTCCAGATGAGCCCAGCGTCTATTTGCTCGACCGGTGGCTTCATCCTCTATTTTTTTCCGCAAGGAACTGATCGGGATTGCTACAGAGGGGAGGGCCCATGATAAGTGCAGCGCCGACCCTTTCCTAGCAAGCTCGTCAGCCCATTCGTTACCTTCGATATCCATATGCCCTGGTATCCAGCAAAGGGTCACCGCATTGGCTCTGGATATATCGTTTAAGAGTGATTTACAGCTTCTCACGAGCCTCGACCTAACTACGGCAGAGTCCAGAGCCTTAACGGCTGCCTGGCTGTCTATATAGACAGTGATCGTTTTGCCAACGATATTACTCTCGCGTATAATTTCAGCAGCCTGTATAATGGCTGCGAACTCGGCCTGGAAGACGCTGCAGTCGTCGTTTATTCTAAAGAAGCGGTTTATTCCTGGGCATCACAATAAACTCCGGCTCCCGTGCCAACGTCCATCTTAGAACCGTCGGTATAGAGAGCCAACTCCTTTTTCTTCATGGTTCTACGATTCTTCTAGTATATTCTATCGGGAATTCTTGTAGTGAATCTCCTTTCGAATGCTAGCGTCGGATTCATGTGATCAGTTCCCGTCAATCCGCTGGTGATCCCCCATCGGGACAGAATGGAGGCATGGCAGTCTTACAGCGGTTTAAGCCGCCAGACTGCTGCAGTATATGTCAAGCGGAATGAAGCTAAGCATGGTTTCCATTGCCGCCGTTGGTGTTGTTCTTATCGATCCCATGACACCGATGCACGCCGCCCTCTGGATTTTGGTGCGGTTTGAAAGCAGGTATTGCCTCTCAAGTGCCGTCCACCATACTAGGGAAAAGCTTACGTTAGGTGAGGAAAGTGGACAGGCAAAGAAAAATTCTTCAGGCCACAATCAGGTCCATGCTCAACTCTTTGAAGAGTTGGAGCATGCGGCCATTGGGATGGTTCAGAACTGGCTAGTACGCATGGGTCTACAACTTGCAGAGGAAAAGATAGAAGTAGTGCCCATCAGCAGGCGAGTCATTGAGATTATAAGAGTAAGCGTGGGCGATCACGTGAAGAGTTGAAGTACCTTGGCATTATTATAGATGCAAGACTAACTTTTAAGCAAAATCTCCAGTATGTATGTGAAAAGGCAGCAAAGGCAATGTCTGCCCTGGCAATGATCATGCCAAATATTGGCGGACCAAAGCACATGAAGAGACTGCTCTTAGCAAGAGTTGCGGCATAGACAATACTCTACGGCTCGCACATATGGGCTGGTGCCATAAAGACAAAGTCATACAGAAGGAAGATGCAGTTAACTTACACAGAATCAATGCGTTGAGAGTATGCAGCGAACAACCTCCTACGACGCAGCATGTGTAGTGGCTGGCTTGGACCAATAGACCTTATTGCTTAAGAAGCCCAACAGAAATACTATGCCAGCAGGATGACGGCATTAACACCGTCGAATCGAAGTGTTACTGAGGTAACACCAAGGGCAAGTCTGGAAGAATGATAGGAGAGATGGTCTCACCCTGATAAAAGCAGTTAGACGCAGAGATTGATCCTTAATATAAAAGCTTGGATCAATATGAATCATGGGGAGGTGAACTTGAACTAAGTGCTAACTGGCCATGGTTGCTTCAGAGCCTACCTCCACAGGTTTAGACTCGACAACAACCCCTATTGCCCAACGTACACGGAACCAGTCGAGGACGCGGAGACATCATGTTCCATTGTCCACGATATTATTAAGAAAGGCACCTATTGATGAACAAACTGGGTGAGGAACCAACCCTAGACAACATCATCAGACAGATGATGAGCAGGGAATATGCCTCGGAAGAAGTTAGCGACAGTGTGGCAACCATTACGAAGAAGCAATGAAGACAGGAGCGAAAACAAAACACAGCGCAAGATGCCACCAACACGAGCTGGGTATCAAAGTACTGAGTACGGGTTCAGTTTCTTCTTTAAAAGATTCCCACCTTCCGATGCAGAAAAGGTCAATGCTGACCCATTGTGATATCCATTGGGGGGAAAGGTTGCCCCTTGCCCATTGAAACCCTGTTCAGTACTATACTTGTCAGTTACTGCTTTGCTACATACAATTCATTCCGTGGATTTGATGAACTTCATTATTCTGCCTGCTGGTGTGCTGGAAAGCTCCTCTAGGTCCTGAAAGAAGTGTCTTCCAAATGATTTGTTTCTGGTGTAATGGAGACCAGGGAATTGACACAGAAAGCTGTTTGTGTCCTCATAGACAACCTCGTCACCACAACCTCTGCAAGAGTCTTCTTCCGTTTGACGCAATTTCTTCATGTGGTACGGCAGAGCACTACGTCCCATGAAAATTTCTATGACGGTGGAAAGGTATTTCCGCTATATCTGTATAAGTCTCTCGGTTCTGGCTTTTATCAAAAGTGAGTCATAGCTCCTTGTGGTGGTACAAGGTGGTACATTCGCCTCCCTATTGGCTCTTTTCCCTGCTTCAAACTTGAGTGTGGAAGTCGTGATATTCACAGGGAGGTCAGCTTGTTCTGATAAAGATGTCGAGCCTGCCTTCTCATTGCCTGGTATGCCTTCAGGGACCAAGCAAAGCGTTGGCCTTGAGTTCTTCTCGATAGCACTTTACAAGCTTCGATTTTATTTTTACGACAGAAATCACTTTAATAGCTGCCTGGCTGTCGATAAAGAAGGTGATACCTTCTTGTGGTATTGCCCCTACCACAGACTCACGGGTGACTGTGGTCACTTTTAAGACCTCCGCTTGGAAGACACTGATGTGGTTCGGAAGGTGGATTGATGAAGCTTTGAAAATCGCCTTCAGACTCAGTTTCTTAAATTGAGCTTGACCAAGTCCATCCATCATTGACGCGTATTGATTCACCAGAGACATTTTCGTGTCCGTAAACAGGTGGTCAACATTTCATCCTGGTAGTCCTTGGTACGCATCATCACTCGGGATTGAAGTTAAGAGCTCTGCAGGATAGAGCTCCCAGGACTGAAAATGTCAGTTATCCTTCAGACCATAGAGAATACATATCGTTTAGGGCCATCCCAGCAACTAGAAAAGTTTTGTGAAGGACACGTCTCTCATTAAATTCTTCCACCCTTTCCCTAACTTACTCTAGTAATCCCATTCCAGGAAAGAATTTTACTTTTCAACACCACTCATCTGCACATCTGCTATTTCTCAATTAAGGAATCCTTTTCCATTCTCCTCCACTAAATTTGCATAAAATTTACCAAAACCTCACCCAACTCCATGAGTGTTCCTACTCATCACTGTGTAGTGGTACTCTCGCCTACCCCCTCTAAAAAATCAAGGGTTGTTGCGCATTTTATAGTGTTCCACGCCACAAAAAAAATGTCATTCTCACTATTTACCATTTGTTTCTGTTTTTTTTTTTTTTGTTATCCTGGTTCTGATTTATTTCTCCACTCACTCAGTGAGTTTGCATGTTTTGTGTCCTTTTGTGCATAAATTTCACTCGTTCTCGCACATCCATAACAATAACTGTTTGTTGTGATTTTATGTGTTTCACACATCATAATCATCAGCATTGTCTATATCTATCTGTCTGTCTGTCTGTCTGACTGTGGCAGAGCTCCAGGATTCCATACGAAAGTTATTCAACCCTTTAATTACGAATTGAAATATGGAAATGTTCCAATTAACCAATTTTGTACTCGCTTTTGTCTGCGCGAGTGTATGGGTGTTTGTTTTATAACGAATGGAACAACACAAACGAACCGAACTGAAGTTTTGCATATCTTTCATGTGAGCATCAGGAGTGGCTCGGATTGGGGGTGGTGGTGGTGGTGCTGGAGATCGGCGAAATGATGAAAGAAATGAATGTGTCAAGGGTTGAAAAAGCAGAATGTATGTCTGTGTGGGGGTGTTGTTGCCTTTTTGTAGTGTTTTTTGTGAAAAAAAAACTTGAAGATAACAAGGACATGAGATGATAATGAAGAGAATGGCGGAGGATTTTAATTTGAAAGTTTCCAACGTCACGTAGAGGAGTTGATGTGTCTTATTTGTGAAAAAGATTGAAATAGTGGTGCGCCACACTAAGTGCTTGGTGTTAGCTCAAGCTAATGAGGTGACAGTGGAAATTGTGCGAGGCGTTATTTCGAGGAGCGGAGATACAAGAATCTATGATGATGCTTAATTGTGGGTAAATGTTTAACTTTCGGGGCCTGGTACTTTAAGCAAGTAGTTTGGGTAGTTCTCGGGACGCTGAGATCTCATCTAAAGCACATAAGAAAAGTAGCAAAACCTATGTAAATTCATTTGTTAATGAGCTGATATCCCTTAGAATGCACGTCTCTTTGGAGGCAACCATGAAGCAACTCCAACCGACCAAATGCTGGTGCTGCCAACTGGAAGGTTTAAGTGCATACCTACCTCTCTTACCGAAAAGAGGATTTTTTAACATATCGACTCTATCGGTAGACGGAGCTCAAATTCCCTTCTGTAAAGAGGTCCAATGTCTAGAAGTAGTGCTAGATCAAAAGCTTGAATGGAATCTTTTTTTTGAGTTCTTGGCCAGTACTAGTACAAAAAGCACTCTTAGGTTACGGTTGGTTAAATTAGCCTGCCAGGCTGCATTAGATGCAGCCTCACTTAGACCATCATATGTCGACTGTGGTACCACATGAATCTAGGATCCCCAGAACCAATTTGTACTGGAGGCTGTTGATGTTGGCATTATGCAATTCGCCTAAACTGTGGGAGAAGTAGGCTCCTAAGTGCAATCTTCTACGACAGGAGAGAGCCTGGTACGTTCAAAAGAGGTAGAGTATGATTTCCTCCTCTTCCCCTCTTTCTCGTCCATATAACCTCCACAGGAGTGATTTTTCGAAGAGGCCTGGCCTAATGGCATGTCCTCCAATGATGCAGTGCCCTGTACCTACACCTACTATAGTTGTAATGCGCACTTTCTTCTGTTTAATAAGGCAATTCGAGTGGTTTTTATCCAACTTAGGCCAGATCTGTCTAGCGATGAAGCACGTAGTGTCGTTTACCTATCTGCAGTTGGTTATGTTGATAGTGTTGAGCTTAAGCAGTAGTTTCACTGTAGCGAGAGGCATACCGATACTTCCCGTGTTCGGTGAAAATGGTAGGCTACTGCCCTGTCTAGCGAGTTTACCGGCCATGCAATTCCCTGGAATGTCTCTGTGTCCCAGCACTGAAATGAGGTCAATATTGAATTGCTTTACCATCTCGTTAAGAGACATGCGAAGGGCAGTTTTTGAATTGAAGGTGACAGATTCCAGGGATTTGATCGCTCCTTAGGTTAGGTTAGGTTAGGTTAGGTAGGGTTATGAGGTTGTCATAAAACACTAGGCACCAAAGTGGACCCATCGCGATCCCTAGGAAACCTTCACGGCAAAAAAAACCTAAACCCAATCCTCCAAGCAATTAATCTCCGTACAAAATCTGAAGAGATCCTTGTTATGGTTCAAGGACCTCACCTCCTCCAAGTTATAGAAGAAGTATCTACCCGGGTACTTTAGCCTTATCCTGGCAATTCCTTGACATTCCCAGAGTATATGAGTTATAGCCTCTGAGACATGTAGGTCATCGCAGTACCTACAAACATCCGTATCGGATAATCCTAGTCTCATGGCATGCCTCTTTAGGAGACAGTGGCCAGAGAGTATTCCTATCGCTGTTCTTAGCCTCGATCTATCTAACTAAATTATCTCCCCAGATTTTCTGCTATCTAATACAAGCCACAAGGCCTTAGACACCCTGTGACCATCTAAGTTTGACCATCTTAGATTAGCCGTGTCAATGATTTTATCCCGGATAATTCCCTTAGCCACGCACCCTGGTGGTTTAATACTACCAATTATATCGCTACGTGGGAGCCCCGCTCCTCTTTTAGCCAGCGCATCGGCTTGCTTGTTGCCTTCAATATCGCAGTGTCCAGGTACCCAACATAATCTGACTCGGTTCTGCGTACGTAATACCCTAAGCATTGTGCGGCAATTCCTGATTAACTCAGATTTGGTGACGTAAGACTCTAGCGCTTTTAGCGCAGCCTGACTGTCAATGTAGATGGCGATATTCTTATCGGATATTGATCCCATCTCAAATAATTCCGCAGCCTTAAGTACAGCTAGAACCTCTGCTTGGAATACACTGCATGTGTCCGGAAGTCTCAAGGCCACCTGTAGGTTCGTATCTCTCGAGTAAATAACTGACCCCGTTCCCTCACTGGTCTTAGAACCATCTGTGTATATTGCAATCTCGTTGTGGACAGAGACTGTCTTCCTTCGCTCCTTCGCTCCTTAACTATCAGTAAATCCCAGATGTCATATTGTACCTTATCCATGATGGGGCTTCCTTTATCGCCATAAACTCCGCCTGAAAGACGTAGCATTGATAAGGAAGACGAAATGGGATACTTATGTTTAGATCATTAGAGAAGACACTCCTACCCTTGTTTCTGTTTTAAATTCATCAGTGTAGAAGCATATGGATCCCTCTTGCAACCCCAGATCCTCCTACCAATCAAGTCTGTAGGGGTTTCCAAGTTTTTGTCAAACAGAAGTTATGGGAGTATGTAATCAGTAGCTTGCGGAAAGAACTCGAGATCGTTAAGAATAGAGGAGTGTCCGGAACTTAGACTGGACCACACAGATATGGCCTTCATACGAGCCACTTGTTTGCTATAGAAATCCTCACTGGACAAAAATAAAATAAAAGAAATCAAAGCTGCTTGAACTCGGTGGTTTGTTTAGAACACTTCGGCAAAGACGGGGTCTCAGACGTTAAATGATCTACTGGGCCGAGCTCGCTATTGTCGCCCTATGCATCATTAGTCTGAAGATTAAAGATCAAACAGGACTCGGCCGAAAACTGACTGCAAAGTATTTAAAGCACCTCGGACAATGTGTGTTCATGCCCAAAAGGTGCCTTAGAACTATATTTAGTGATATTTTTACTTGGCAGCCCAGCTATTTGCAGTAGGAACTCCATAACTCTATTTGGTCAACAGCTTTCATCGAATTCGCTCCATGTCACCAGTGAGTTCGTGAGCCGACTAGTAATACAACATTCACAAATGGCATTCCATTCCGAATCTGTCAGCCGTCTATCCACCAGTCGCATGCATCTAGTGCTCAAGTCCTGGAAGCTCCAGAAACAACTCAAGTGGAACTGTACTCAATAGCGTAATTAAGCGAAAAGGCTCCCAAGTCATGCCAATAAGATGATCAAAGCGCCTCAGATCTGTGTCGACTCATATTGCTCAGAGTATAATCCATTCTGTGTGAATGCCCTACCACTGCTTGCATTTATTTACATTTCAGTAGAAAGGTCATTACGCCGATCAATGTACCTAAAATGAACAACCATCGGTCGCAAGGACAAATTTAACCATTACGCCTGAGAACGGGAATGGAATGGGAAATGTATTCCTTTAGGTCGCAGCGTTAGCATTGCCCTTATGCAGCCACCTTAAAAGATTCGCAGCATCTTCTTAATTTTCTCCTACGAGCTCAGCTTTCAATTACACAAGCCAGATACCTACAAGAATCGGAAATCTCAAGCTGACTTGAAGATCCCACTCTTATAGCCATCAACTCAGGAGTTTATAGCAGCTACCTGCGTTATGGCCTCTTTTAATACTTCCTTGAAATAGTTCTCAGTAATAAACCATTTCCTGGAACTTTATTGGACAAGTTCCAACCCGTCTTTTATGCTCGAATGTCCCATCATACTAAAATCCTTCATTTAATGTATTTCTTTTCGTTTTCAGGTAAATCCCGTCACTACCCAATTAATGGACTAACTCCAATCGCCAACAGCGACAAAACGACCGCATCCACCTATCAAACACAACAGCAACTGCTACAACAACAACAACAACACTCTCAAGTGAACAATTTAACCGGCGGTCGTAATATTTACAACAATCCGTACACACCGCCACAACAGCATCGCCCCTCATCGGCGGCGGCATCATATCAGCATCATTACAAGTCTGCCGCGCCCAATATAACCACCGGAAACGGGGCTAATCCTTACGACTACAATCCCATACAATCGTCGTCGGCACGCAACTCGGACAACATCTCCGAAGACACAGCTAACATAAACGAAACTGATTTGGTCCTGGAACGGGATAGCGCATTCCTAGTACAAAGAGGTGAGTACATTAGCCCCTACAACATGCCCATGTATAAATATTTACACCCCGACGCGATGCCTATGTACCACCATACGACTTGTATACCCAACCTTCATCCCAAGGATTAAGTGTCATTAATCGTCGTAAATCTTCGAAAGCTGCAGAGGAAAAGTCTCTTCACTCCAAGCCACTCTCTCAACCCTCTGCCTCTATCGGTGTCTCTGTGTGCTGCTCCCTCTGGGCGGAGGGTGGGTGTCTACCACCGTGGAAGTTTTCCCGCAAAAGTTATAGCCCAGGGCATAAATTCGTTTTAATAGTAACATAACTTTATGGTGTAATTAGAAAATTCCAAGAGGTGATATGTCGGGAATGGGCGAAAAGTGAAGTGGGCGGCTGCGGAATGGGATAATAAACTGAGCTTTGCGCGAGCTAAAGGGATGTGCGAATGGGGTGCATTATGAGCATGGATTTCTGGTTACGACGACTTTATGGGATTTGTATGAGTTTTTTTTTTTTTTTCTTTTTCGAATGGAACGAAGAGCCTTAAAGTGCTGTTAGATTGGCCGCGTTTAAGTATCACAGGTTTATACTACTCTGGGGTGTTAACCAGAAATTTCTCGATATGAATTCCAGAGTGATTGCGAGACTTTCTTGTTACATCAGCCTTCCTAGGTGCAGTCTACTAGGTCTTATTCTTTCTATTTTCGGTAAGGCGATGAGCTGAATTCAAGCGATCATAACCCTCCCACTTCACTGCATTTCTACTGATCCGCTTATGGAGTTCACCTGTTTGACCCGAGGAAGTATCAGCAGGCCATCCAACGTTGAATCACTTTGTCACTGAGGTAAACCAAATGCTGTTGTTGTTTCACTTGTGTGATCCAGGAGTTTTTAGGCCTTTGCGGAGTTCAAATGATCTCTTCTTTGACAATACCAGCTGGCCCGGTGGAACTCTATTTTTCGTGAGATAGTTTCTTTAACGTGAAGGCTTCCACAGACCTTCGATCAAGCTTTGTCACTCCTGCTCTCATGCAAAGCATCTTCATCTCTGCTGCCGTTAATTTACTCTCGTACATCGTATGTGAGTGCTGGACGCACAACTGCCGTGTAGAGCCTTCCTTTCAGCTTAGGGAACATTTTTTGGTCACAGAAGATAACCGAGTTTTCTCGCCACTTCACCCACCCTACGCTTCCGCGATGATTAATGTCGTCATTACAGGTTGCTCGCTATTGATCTCAGAAATTTGAACTTTTCGCAATTGGGAAGCACTGTTGCATTCAAAGAAATGTCTGAAATAGGCCTGAGTGGATCAGAAAACGGGTAGCACAAGTATTCGGTACCCAATTGCCTCCAAAACATCCACCCAAACGTCAAGTGTTCGTTGCAGGAACGTAGGATCCTCACGCATAATGGCTCCATAGTTAGCAGAGAATAACTGATGTACTTTGAGTTCCGTCACTTTGCCTTCAAGCAGATAGTCATGAATTGCAATAAAGAACAAAAGACTTAAGACGCTTCCCTGGTGCACCCCGACTTTGATTGGGAACTCTTTAGTTAATCCGGCGGGGTATCTTACACTTGTCTTTGCTCCTTCGTACATGTCCATGCTCATCTGTACCTAGGTCTCTGTAACCCTCCGATTTCTGAGCGCCACCCTATCTTTGTTGTCTGTCTGAATGCTCTTTTAAAGTCCATACAGTATGCAAATCCTTTGAGGAATCACGATTTTTTCTCTTATGATCCTTCTACTTTGGATTGCATCTATGGTTGATTAACCCCCGACAAACCTGCACTGGTCATCAGAAAACATAAAGAATGTAAGGCTCGCCGTGCAATGAAATACTAGAAGAACATCGAAATGGGCTGATATTTAGAGCCTTTCGGTAGCTGAGTTCTGCTAAGATGAATCTTCCTTACCGGTCGTCTTGTGGATGGAAATTCTTACACCAACTATAGAAGTATTCTACGAGTATCTACCTCCTTTGTGAAAGTGAATAAGTCTTTAGTTTCTCTAAACTCCAACTCCATGCTGAGCTGAAGTGTTGTCTAACCCGAAAGTGGGCAGATAGTCTCGGTCTCGGAGTTAATCCGTCCAAGACTGAACTAGTTTTATTTACAAGAAGGTACAAAATACCATATACTCGTATAACTCCTCCAAAACTCAAGGGTATTGAATTGTAATTTGCAGATCACGCCAGATATTTGAGGGTTATTCTCGATAAAAAAAACTCAGTTGGAAACTGAATATTCAAGATCGTGTTAGGAAGGCCTTGATTGCGCTCTATTCATGTAGGTTGGCTATAGGCCCAAGCTGGGATCTTCAGCCCCGGATTGTTCACTGGATACATACGGCAGTTTTTAGACCCATCCTTATGTACGAAGTATTAGTCTGGTGGACAGCGCTGGACAAGCAAAGCAACATTGCTATACTTGAGAAGGTTCAAAGGCTATCCTGCGTCTGTATTACGGACGCCCTTAAAACTACAGCTGCACTAAAAACTATGCTCCATCGTCTTTCCGTTGATATCTTTAGGAAGCTGATGGCGGCCAAAGCAGCATTACGGCTTAGGGAATCCTTGCAACTGGCTTGTGGAAATATGGGCCACGCAAGCATCCTAAACGGTCATAACACTATTGGACTATATTGTCCCCTATTTGGACTTTAACGTCAAGAAGAATACCAGGATTCCTAGCAGAAGTGCTTGGGAATCGGGAGAAATTCCAAACGAATTTACGATAGAGATTTACAGAGATGGATCAAAGACAGCATCTGGAACAGGTGGCGGAGTTTACTCCAGTGCACAGGATATCGGTATCACCACACGACTGCCGGACCACTGAAGTGTATTTCAAGCAGATGTCACAGCAGTCTGTGAAGCCACCAACTGGCTTTCAATTAACTCTATAGAGTGCAGCGCTATTGTTTTCTACATAGACAGTCAACCTGCGATAAAAGCCTTATAATCGCCAATAATTCCATCCAAGTTGGTAAAGTTAACTTAACGAGATCGGTGTCAGATGTGACGTATCCCTGTGCTGGGTTGCACGCAGCAGAGATATTCCAGGCAATTGCAAGGCGGATGAGCTTACTAAAGTGGGTGCAGACTAAAGCCCCCCTAACAATAGGGGGAGCCGTCAGCACCTATTAAATCGATAAAATTCCAATTAGATACTGCAGCCATTAGAATGGCCAACAGTAGCTAAAACAATATCAGTACATATGGTATCTCTCTTCTAAACAAATCTTATCTTATCTCCGTTAATAGGATAAATCTAAGAAAAATAATTGGGGCCCTCACAGGGCATTGTCTGGTAGGTAGACATGCCAGAAGTCTTGGTGCTCCCTTCATCGATTTCTGTAGAAGCTGCAGAGACGTGAAAAAGGAGAAAATCGGTCTTGTGAAGGAAAACCCTAGGGGAATACTTCTTCGAAAATCTTAAGGATCTGGCTAGACTCGACTTAAGGAAAAAAAAAGTTTCGTCTTCGGGTCAAACTGGTTTAATGCCTAACGGCGAATCATACTTCTTCGGCATGGGCTCACACCGAAACTGGTTGCCCTGCCTCCTGTCACATTCTTTTGGTAATTCTCCATGTAGGTCCCTGGTTCCGGTAGTCCGGTTTTTCTCCATAGTGATATCTTTTGGTCTAAGTGTGTCCCTACTGTACGGGGACAGCCACTCAACCCAATCCAACCAACCAACCCAAACTCCGAGTGGGAGTATCTCTGCATAATAGTCACCCCGCACAGCCGTCTTAACTAGCACAGTGCTGGATGTTCACAGAGATTGTGCTCAGAGTTTTCCTCCTCCTCCTGATACCGGCAGCACTCTGTCTTTGCAGACGAATTTATGTTGTTAAGATGATATCGGTGGTATCTCAGCCCACAGCGGTCTGTATGGAAGCCTACCAGCCTACTGGTGCAACCTTTGTTGAGTCTTAGTAGTTCCTTGTAGGGATATGGCTTGGATTAGCCCTTTAGACTGCCTTAGTCTTGGATTATTTTCCTACTGAGCTTGACAGTGGCTCATGATTATACCGTAGAAAGTATTGGAAAGACTTCAATGATGTAATTCGTATAGAAATTCGACATTCGGACGTTTTACTAGGCTCTTCGACTCTCATATTCATCTGGTAACAATGCGAAGTAGTAAACTTTAGAATTCGTTCAAAAGCGGCGTATTTCCTAATGCTTAGATTTCAGAACAGAACCAACAGCCATTTGCAAGCATTTCAAGGCACTGTCTCAGTGCTCCTTTCGCGAGACAAGACTGTGAGGGCACGACTGGGTCGTTCATGCTTATTTCCTTGTTGTATAGTATAATCGGAAAAACAAAAAAAATTCCCATCTGCAACCGGAGTGAGCGGTGTCTTTTGAACCACGCCCTGCAAACGGCAAGATGACTGCAATGCAGGACTTTCGGAGAGGATGAAGAGATACAAACTCTGCGCAATCGCCTCAAGATTCTTTGAAAGTACAGCAGAGCTAGAAAACTCACAAATATCGGATGTACTAACTGATAAGTAAGTCGAACAAAAAGAAAGCGATAAGTGGAGCTATCTCTGTTGAAATAAAACACCCTCATGCACTTCCTAACCTTATGGCGGGTGGTTTCAGTGGTTGTGAACGATTTCCCTCAAGTCGGTGTTCAATTTTGAGTTTGTGTACCAGCTATGTGGGTGTTAAAATCTGTAGATGAAGCGGTAGGAATCTCTTGTCTCCTGATCTCCGTCTTAAACCCCTCATCTCGGTTTTTTTTACTTCTACCTCCTGCTTGCTGTCCGCTATGTACTGCTCCTCACACCTTTTTCTCATAATCCCAACAGATGTATTCTAGTGATGAACTTACGCTTTAATGCTTATGTTTAATGGTTCATATCATTATTTCTCTTGACGACTCCAGAACCTTTCATTAAGCGTCACGCTTATATAATTTCCTCTCTGTTCCGTCCTGGCAAGTGTTTGGAATTCCTTAAAGTCGCATACCGCATCGTTTCAAGGTTATGTCTTACGGCTTCTGTACCATCTCGCTTGCTTAGCTATTATCTGTCATAAAAATCTACCCTTATACCATTGACATATAAATTGCAGATACTTACGTAGATACAAGAAGATCAACTCTCCAAATACCCAAAAGGCCTTGAGTTATCCACAAATTTAACACCTTCAATCGGACTTGCCCTAAAGAAAATCCAAATAAACCGAGTCAATAGCCCAAGTCCTTTTCTCCCCTAAATGCTGTGAAGCCTCTAAGGTAATGGGTCAGCAAAGCTATAAATCTTAACCATCGCATCCATCATCGTCGCTGAATATATTGCCCATGTCACAAAATTTTAAAACTGCAAAACCATAACTTTCCACCCGAGTTCAACCGCTCCAGGCCTCACAAAACACAACTAAACTGCTTTAAGGACCACAAAAATGAAGAAGACGTCCCCAAAAACAGTTTGGACAAACTTACAAGACACTATAAAAGGAGATGACATGGTTATCAGTATCCTACACCCTGAAAGTCATCCAGCGCTGTACCTTATTTTATCCTCCCGCAGGGCATATAACAATGTGTTTTGTTACCACCGCCACCAACACCCAGACTGTGAAGGACGAGGGCACACGGCTTTATGACGGCACACCGGTAGAGCGTGTAAAGGTTATGATACCTAGGTGAGATCTACATCAGAGTCACCATGAATTCATGACTCAACATCATACTGTCATCGTGTGCATGTGTGGTGTGAGAGAAGGGTGTGTGGTGCACACATTATACGATGCCAAGGCGACATCTTCATCATGTCCACAGGAGGATGTTGCATAGTGGATACTTACAACCAAGATGCTCGAAGAACTGGATTAGAAAGGGTCTATCATTGCCCGAAGGCGCCCAATGATTTGCCTTACTACTGCAAGAGATAATCACACTTTTAATCGTGATTTCGTCTTGCTCTTTTCTTCCTTACCACAGAGACAGAAGGCGAAAGAGCTTTTAAGTTTCTTTTACAATCTTCTCCATAAGAAGCTGCCGGGTGGAGTGAAAGAGGAGGAGTACTACTGGCCAGCGATCTATGTGGCCCCAGGGAACAATTTTCATGGCGAATTGCAGTAAGCAGACGAGAAGGACTAAGAAAATATCTCGACCATAATCGAGTAGGAGATAATGCTTGGCAAGGACCTGTCTGTTGTAGGTTGAACGAGTGTATAGAGCGAAAGAGTGGCAGACTAAGTTGCAGCTCACCACAGGAGAGTGATTTATTTTTAATTGCTCACCAAACTGACGGATTTATGGTTTGGATTTTGAATCCAAGGACAAAAACTATGACAAAGGACTCTCAACTTTAGC
The DNA here is from genome assembly GCA_945910035.1 of Brachypalpus laphriformis. Classification (NCBI taxonomy): domain Eukaryota; kingdom Metazoa; phylum Arthropoda; class Insecta; order Diptera; family Syrphidae; genus Brachypalpus; species Brachypalpus laphriformis. The sequence goes on from OX246756.1 coordinate 175,873,389, forward strand.
AAATTAGTAGCCACTCAGTCACTATAAAGAAATCCGAGTCCTTTATGTGCAACAAATTCAATTTAAGGGCCAATGCTCCGCTCCCCCTAACATCCATTGGCAAATATTTGACACCTTCGCCAGGACATATGGCCCGGGCATCGAATGTCCTTTCGTCGCACACACGACACATAATGGAAGTCGAATTCTTTGATTAATAATCCTTTTCCTTATCTCCGGTGCAGTGTTTTGACAGTCAAACTGTTTCGAGGGTCACTTCAATCACTTGGACACGACTCGGTGGTGTTTTCGTGAAAAGGATAATCTCAAATGTCCACATAAATATTTGAATTTCCCTTTCCCTAGTCTGCGAGTGTGTGTTTCGAACAGTGGAACGAACACTAACATAATACAAATGGACTTTGGGGAATATGGCGATTGTGTGCATGCTAGCCTGTGCATTGTGTGTAAGTTCTTAATTAAATTACCAGCAGGGATGGGGTTGTGTGTTGTTTCTAATGCTTGACCATGTTCCCGAGAGGACGTTTATGTTTTGCTTATCTGAAGGACAATAGTGATTTTCTTTGATTCTTTTTGCTCTGTCCTCCCGTTTTGTTTTGTGTGCATTGTTTGGATTTGTTTGCATTTTGTTAGGACGAAGGATTTATTGCTGTCCCTTTATCCCAAGGCGACCGAAGCTTTGGAGGAAAGACTAACAAAGTGGCAGGGGCTTGTTAAATTGTTTCGCAGATGGTGTTTAAGTTTTTGATTATGAACTTCCTGCTTGTAAGATTGACACGTCAACATGACATGAATCGCTGAATATTAAGGCTGATAGGAGAGGCATTTGCAGGCCAATTGGTGTACACGAGGAATAGTCTTCTTCAGTTCAAAGAAGAATTACTGTAGAGGAACTAAATAATCTGTATTGAACTAGTGATCTACTCAAAAATAATGGACCAAACTTCACTTCCTGACGACAGCAACTGACTTTCATAAGAATTAAATACCTACTGACTAGCCCTCCACAAAAAATTGTCTTTTTAATCAAACATCCGCTTCGATCATAGTTCATGGTCACTAATTCATTCTTCCAACATCATGAATCGGATTCTAAGAAAGTATCACTAATGTCGATGATCCCTTAAAACTACTGATTATCCACGATCGTTGATCGTACACCAAAAACCTGAATGATCATCACTGGAGATTGCTGATCTCATACAACCGTGAGATCATAAGGTAAAGGCATTCATCCAATTGCAAAACTCCTCTTAGCTGACGAATCCAGAAGGTAAAGAGTATCATATTTGACTAAAGGAGAAAATGGGTAATTCAGAAAGATCAGAATCTTTTCTTAACGTTTCAGTCGATGCAGTAGTAAAAGTCATAGTTTTGTAATGCCGAAGAGCTGGTATACTTCTCGGAAATCAGACTAACAACTACAGTCACTTCCAACATTGAAGTGATCTCCTTCACGCTCGATCGATAACAAGTGATCTTCCGATCATCTGCTTGCAGTTTCTCACAGATCGCCTTCAAACTTGTCGTTGCGAAAAGTGATTTAAAACAATGATCTGTCAAAAGGTATTAGAACTCGTAGATGACGATTTGTAGTCCTTCACGTAATTCATAAGAGTATTGCTCAACACTCCCGCACAAGTTTCCTAACTGTGCACTTATGTTGAAATCAGTTTCAATGAAACACCCGTGGAATTTAGATATCAATTGCTACACACGATCATCGTGACAACTGATCCTCACTCCCACGTGCAATCTTGAAAGCAAACTGCAATACTGATCTTGGATTTCTATTAGCCGATCGCCAGTTTAAAGCTTTTAATACTGAATTTTACGACACTTAATAGTGCCAGACAATGATCTTGCAAAATTTACGTCATCATCTAACTAAATATGACGATAGATCATTTAAGACATATGACTCACATAACACTTGATCCTTATGACTGATTATTCATGCAACTGATGTTCATCAGACAGTAGGGCGAGTCATTTTTGTAATCTGATCGTAAACGATCACAAAGGTTATTTTTAGTGGTATATACGCGCAGCTGTATGGATATCAGTTACAGCACTTGATCATCATAATAGACGGCTGCCATCGACTATGTGATACAACTTATTCTCAACACAATTGCAGATATTTTGCTACCGATTAGCAACAATGACGTGGTCAGGAGGTGCCCAGGCTAAGCTACATACCTTACATTTTCATTTACATCTTACCAACAGTTCTATGATTAGCTCTAAGCAACATTGACAACAGCACATAAGCTCATACCCATTGTTTCGTTATGACAAGACCATTGCCGACTTAGAACCTTTTACTCGACATGATCAGTGGGAGTAAAATGCTAAGCCATACCATTACATTCTTGCATCAACAAGTCAAGTGTCTTACTGCACAGAGCTATAAAAAATCATTTCTTCATTTTATGTCCAGCCATCCTTTGTCCAACGATGACCACCCAAGCATCCTCAGCTCCAACCATCAACCACACAATGAAGCAAATAATGGCAGAACACATTTTGACTTTTGCATTGAGCAGCAGCACATTAAACCCGGCACTGACTACATCACATTAAAGTCGCCCCGATACACCTTTTGCTATTTCATGCCTTTGTTCAACAGGATGGTGACGTGCATGTTGCACATTATACTCCACACAGTCCACTTCAAAACGGGCAAAGTTCCATATCCAGACAAAAACCAAAAAAAAAAAAAAAAGAAGGAAAACCTCACCAACAAAAGTGAAAAAAGCGAAAACCGTTTAACTTGTTATTACCCAGTTGTTTGGCCATGGTACCCGTTGTGTAGATGCGCGATGCAATCCCTTCATAACTAATAAAATTATAATTTTCCATGACATGACTCGTATGCTTCATGTGCAGGCAAGTATATGTACAGCAACACACATGGATACAATGGAAATTTTGGAAGACTGTAGTTTGGTGTTTCCTCCAACTATCCACCCCTTGGGGGGAGCTTTTTGCTACGAGGAAACTTTATGTGCATTCTACACTCGTAAATGTTTCAGTGGTTGGCAGGAATTGCTGCATGTGAAAGGTAACATTAAAGTGTGGACGATTTTAGGACAGGACTTTCGAAAAGTCCCTAAACAATTCTAGATTAGGATTCTGCACAAATATTGAACTAGCCTAGGCTTAAGAACGTCCAGGATTCATCTCAAGCACAATCTCCATTCGTGTGAAAAATATAACGCACACAACATGATTGGTTGCGAGAAGCTAGGCTCTGGCACTTTAAAGAGCTGTTGCGCCAAATATTTGTAATCTTCTTTGAAATGTGTCACAGCAATAAGAATGTCTTATTAGATAGCATATAATACTATGCGAACTCACGTGATATTACACAAAATTACCCCATATCACGTGAGCTCACGCCAGAAAATATGTGATATCATCTTAAGCTAAACGGTATTGATTGATTTTTAACAAATTTAGTTTCATGCATGGACTGCAACTTCTTATGGTTTCAAATGAGTTTGCGAGATATCATACGATCTCACATGGAAGATCTATACTAGTTTGAATAAATCCCTACAATATTTCGAAAAGCATGAGAGATACGCTTACGTTTTTGGTGGTTGGTTGAGTTTGTGCAACATCAGTATTCGAATGATAACGTGCTTATCTCCATCGTCTCTGCATTTTAAAGAAATATCGGCAGCCATTAACAAGAAGTCGGTAAGGTTATGATCTGAAAATAAGCGATCATAACCCTCCGACTTCACTGCATTGCTACTGATCCACCTGTGGAGTTCGCCGGTTAGCCCGACATTCACAAGAAGTATACCCACGAATGTGCCTTCCAGGCAATGCACTGAAAATATTTTGAAAAATCACATGAAATCACACCAACTCACGCAAACTCACGCGAACTCACGAGATGCTGCCATAAAAATATGTGATATCACTCGGTTTACCCAATATTACTTATTCCCTCATAGATCCTCTAAGCTGTGAGCATAACATCACGTGAGTTCACGCAGTATCACCTGAATTTACATAACATCACGTGAGTTCACTTAGTGCTCCATATGTATTTTTATTTCTTCCAAGTTCTTCATTAATATTCATAATGAGAACCGTTTCATCCCCACATTGGAAGAATATTTACAGCCAAAAACTGCATTCGTATCACTTCCATTTCTTACACTTCCAACTTAATAACATAAAACCAGCACTCCTTATATGTAGCGGTATATTTTCTGCCCCGCCTCCTTGTGAAGTAAAACGTTCATCGCAGGACAAGGGTGCAAGAATTTATGTAATTTGCATGGAAAGCTCAGATTGGAGAGACACATACCCAGAGACGGTGGTGGGATGTCTCCTCTAAATTGGATATATTTACAAAAACCCACTTCAGACAGAAGTCGCTCTCCTAACCCAAAGCCAAAAGGGTTGTACACCATACCCGAGGAGTGGATTCATGCACTTCTCACTTATTTAAACGGTCCTTAGCCTGGTAGGAGGTAAAACCAAGCATTCAAAGAACAAAATCCTATTTATACGTAGCTAGCATCCTGTTGTCCTCGTACAATACACACAGGCAACTTCTAGGAGTGCATCTTCTCGTCGCCTGATATCATTATATGTACTATTACCATAGGATACAACAGAAAAAGAAGAATAATCATAAATTAAAAAAAATAAAAAATGCAACAAGGATACACACCAGACTTGCAATGAGAGTCTATGCCTCCCCCGTTGCCTAAGCCATTTCGAAAGGATTTATGCAGATATTCATTGGGATATCACAAGAAGCAGCAACACTGCCGCTATCCGCATTAATAATAACCCTCCTACTCTGGCTTTGTGTAGGTGGAAATGCAAATGTCCTAGCAGCCCCTGTAGGCGACAATCTTGTTAATTATATTCTTCACACAGCAATTGCGTGCAGTTCCTTTTTTTTTTGCCCGTATCTCTCGCCTGTATTCCTGTTGATATTTTTACCACCATAGATCAGTAGAGGGTGGTGGTAGCAGCAGCTCTAGCTATGGACGGTATGGTATATCCTTGCAAAGTCTCAACTATACCGTCGCCGCTGTGCAAATTCATGATGATGCGCTCCTAAGTGTCTCGTTGTTCACCTAGGATACAATTTTCCTCTTTTTATGTGTTTTCTCTTTCTTGACTCCTCTTCTGCCACGGCTGTGTGTGTAACTGAGTATCCTTTTGCCTAACACCCGGCCACCCTGCCGTTCGTTGTCGGCGGGCATGTCGGCGAAAAGAGGCTCCTTAAATAACTCATGTGCGGCCATAAAAATGGCTTAAAGTGATCATCATAAACGTTGAGTGAGCAAACATTGCAATAAAAATTCTTCCTTCCTTTCTTGTCCTATCCATACATATACGCCATGTCCTTGTAAAGTGCTGCGTTTCATGCTTCACTCTCTTTTTTCGCGAACAAAAAAAAAAGAAAAAGCAGTGAGCGACACAGGGGGGAGGAGGGTGGAAAGGATAATTTTTGCGTCGTGCAGTAGTAAATTTATTTCATCCTAATTTGGTTTTATTGTGCAATTTGGATTTAACGCCCGGTAGAGGGGGCTAGGGATGGGGGTTGGTGAGACGGCAATTGAAGTCAAAGCATGGCCCCGGTGCTTCGGAGGGGCAGAGAAAAGTTGACTTTTGCTCGCCTCCTTGTCGATTTGTTTTGGCAGACAGAATGGTGACGATGTGATTTTTTTTTTTTTTTTTACTCCTGTCAACATTTTTATTTATTTTTGGGATATGCTGGGTGAGGAGGGCGGTATATGTGCTCCGAGAGAAGCCTACTCCAAAGGGGGTAAATGACTCTGTAATGGGAGTCGTAGAACACATTTGGCAGAAATTGCTAGGTGGGTATGTGATTAAATGAACTGAAAAGGAGGAGCATTGTACGAGAGTCCTTGCCGTTGAGAAGAGATAAATTTTCTCGAAAGCCTTTAAAAGGTAAAACGTTGTCGGGAGAAGGCATTTTATTAGAATTTGATGACATGTGCGATGAATCTTTGGACTGAGTGTTACATAAAGAGGTTGGGTACATCATTGGATATGAATTTTCGTAAATTTATTTTAATTGTGCTGCAGCCTTTGGATTTTTTCGTAAGACAGTGCATGTGCCCTAAAGACCAGGAAATGGAAGCTAGAAGCTGGTTGTTCTGAACGGCGGAGTATACTGAATGTTTTAGCTTTTCGATCTGCTAGGAGAGTATCTATTTGGCTCACGAAAAGGAGATGTAAATCCAGAGTTCTAACTTATTGTACATCGGAGATAATTAGAGCCAAGCTAAGCAGTAACTAGAGTTAGAGGAACTCTACCGGCCTCACAGTCAGCTCCTAGGAATAGCTGCCGACTTGCTGGTGAGAAGTTAGTGTAGTTAGAGCTAGTCGTGCTGAGTAGCGATGCTAATACTTAAAGATAAATTAATATTATCTATCAGGATACATTCTGAGGCTAAGGCAACCAATACCTAGTAGAGTCTGGTTGGGGATTTTTGTGAAAACGGAAACTTGAACATTTCCTTTTTGGCCTACTTTGTACAGCCATTGTCAAACTACATCTCTAGACGAAATTCAGTTAGAAATTTATAAAATCAAATCGACGTGATTTCAATGACTAGGTCGGGTTGATCATGCACAGTTGAGAAGTTTCTAGAAATTGACTTGGCAGCTCACTTCTGACACTACGCTATTCACAATCAATTTACCGAAGGTTGCTTGCTTGCTAAGATTTATGCCCAACTCCATGCTCCTGTATGGTTACGTGCTAAGAAACCCCTTCTATTTCCCTGTCCTGTTGTTTACCTGTGGTGTGGCACCGCCAGTCAAGGCATTCCTTCGCAGGGGCAGGTTTGATATTTCGTCACTTCTTTCTTCGCTGCTAGTAGCCAGTGTTGGCAGGATCTTCCTTTCTTTTTGTTTCTCCTTCCTCGTTGCTCAGTACGTAGTTGCTGCATCACATTCGTGATTACTTCCTTCGCAGTCTCTCAGACTTCACTCCTCGCCAGCGAGATGAGGCTTCTTGGGGTCATTTGCCCACCAATTGCTCTTTTATAATAATTTTGGCATTCCATCAGTACATGCTCTGCGTTCTGCACTTTTCGCTCACAGTGCTGGCAGAATGGGTAGAGATACTCTCGGAAGCATCCATAGAAATTGGCGCAACAGCTTTTTAAGTGCCAGGGCCTAGCTCTCGCAACCACTCATGTTGTGTGCGTTATATTTTTTCACACGAAACGGAAGGTACCTACAGTTAAAGGCCGAATCCGAACGGCGGTTTGAGAAGCTTTTTCGTGACAACAATACTCTCGGATGTTTGTCAGACGCTCGCGAGAGGTGGGACCGTGAAAAAACTTTTTGGTGCTTTCTGGGATTCAAACTTGGAACCTCATGCGTAGTGATCCGACACACTAACCACTTACGCCACGGCGCCCACAAAAAATTTAATGACACAACGCTTAACGATGGTTCTGCGCCCAAAAGTAGACAAAGAATGACTACTTCTCAAACTTTCGAATGTATAGTTTTGGCTGTTTCTTCTTTTTTAATCTCTGTGTTTTTCTTTTATTTTGATATCTTGATATTCCCTTGAGGAATATCGTGATAATTATAATTGGAGATTAGGACCAAGCTTCTAAGGTATAGAACGGCAAAGTTTTGTTGAAATCTGTTTAGAAGTTTTTTCGTGATACGCGCCGGGACACGACCTTAGTTATCACTGAATTATATGTGTAGGTGGTTAGATATACCAGTTTTCTTTCACATAGAACTACTTTTTTGGCTATATTCATCCAAACAACATCAAAAAAGAGGATAGATAGATAGATGTTGTGAAGTGCAAGTGAACTGCGACATTTAGCAGATCCATTGTGTCCCTCAAACTGAGGCTCTACTCGATGATATGATCGGTCTAGAGCACTTCCAGCTGCTGTTATGAACCGGAGTATCTTGAGTGGATCCATCGAAGGTAGATCCAATTCTGATAGGAGGTATGCAGCTAAGTGATGTCTTCTTTTGTGAATCAGTGTATCACAATCCATAAGAAGATGCGCTGGTGTCTCTGCGAAGTCCCTGCAAAATCTACAGTGTCCGTCTATCCTCAAGTAGGAGATAGAAGATCGTGGCGCATTCGTACAAGGAGGGCCTCTGGACGGGGTGCAAGGCAAAGGGGAGAAGAAGAAGATTCATCCAAAATTGTAATGCAATCACAATAACTGGTGTTACTTTACGTGACATCCGGTTCATTTAATTTTCAGAGCATTACCTGTTAGTAGATGAAGTTTTGTCTACTATTAGTGCCTCAATGAATCATTTGACGTTATACGAGCTTTCATAATCTAGCCTACGTCAAGCACAACTAAACGCCATCTAAAGTGATTCCTCCTTATCGATGTAGAGACTTCTTATTGAGCTCGCAATACCTTTCTATCTCAATGACTTCTTTCCTACTTTTATCTATCACACACTGTACAAGTTATCGAAGCTTCAAACCCCCTCGCCTTCGACATCTGCCACTTCGTCCCCCATTTTGTACTTAAAACCGTCCTCAAACACCAAAAATCATTGCCTACTTTCAGAAACTTTCCAACTGATTGCTATCACTTGCAACAGCATCAAAGTTTTCACATAAAATGGATTTCCTATCCTGCAGCGAGAAAAAAAAGCTTTAATTTCCCTTGAAGCATCTCGAACATAAAATCCATAGCCACTGGGTGGTGGAAGGGTGACAAAAGTCCTTTGGGGCAATTAAAGCGCCACCTAAAGTAGGAGCTTCGAACTTAGGTATCCCCCAGTTAGGGAAGCCCAATTAAGGGGACACCATCGAGAGCAAGAGCGTGAGAGAGAGAATTTGCACATCTCTCTCTGGGGATAAATTCAGGGGAAACTTTCGTTCAATTTGAGGGGTTCATGGAGAGATTATGCGCACTTCTACTCGCTCTTGAGGGTGAAAGCTTTCTATGAAATTCCAGTGAATAATTTCCTCCGAATGCATTGGAATTTTCATGCAAAAAACTTTCTATAATCCAGGACAATTCAAGCACCGCCGAGAGGGAACACGTACGTCAAAAGACTTCTCACTTGAGGCAGAGCTTTTACCGGGATTTCTGGGAAATTTTCTCTCGTTTTTCTCTGTGACTCCATTTTAGGGGATCCCAACTTCCGTGTACTTCCTTGTGGAATTTTTTCAACTCCATTGCATAGATTTTATATCCTGGAATTTTCACCAGTTCGCTCTCTCTCTCTCTCTCTCTCTCTATCTCTCTGTATTATTCAATGTGGCAACTGCAAGAAAATAAATAAGGATATAACTGAAATATTTTTATTTAGCAACAGCATTTCCTGCATACTACTATACTCCTCTCCTTCCAGCGCATGACGTGTTGGCATCCTGTCTCATACTGCTCCAGGATATTGAGAAGAGCAAGAAAAGCAAAAAAAAAAAAAACAACATACTCGTACAATAACGCAAAACGACGGTAATTTTCGCATCCTTTACGGATTTGCAAGCAAAGTTTTCAGTCGACTAGTGTTCGCCCGTCAGTTTTGCAAACCTTAACGTTTTAATAAAAGTTCAATTTGTTCCTTAAATTACTGCAAATAGGGACACTCAGATCCTTTTCAAGTGGAAGAAATCAATTTTTGAGGAAAAAAAAAATAAATTCTGTACAAGTGTTGAAAATTTATCGCGCGAGTTGGAGAAACTTTTAAAGAAAAATGGTGGCACAATAAGTATCTTACACTAAAGTGCAAGAAATAAAATCAGGACGAAAATAAATAAAATTAAAGCCGAACAATCCAAATGGGATTTCTCATATAGGAAATCTCATTTCCTGTCAGCGTGTGTGTGTGAACTTGTGGGCGTGTGTGTGCGTGCTCAAGTGTGACAGAGACAAGACGACACGGAAGGACATTTTTTTGCCTGTTGTCGATGGTCCACGACGGGATATGCAGAGTATGATTTTATTTCCGTTCCGTGTATTTCTTTTTTTGTTTTCGGCTGTAGGCATTATTTATGTGGGTTTCTGAATCTGTGTGTCGCGGTTTTTGGAAGGTTATAAATGGCCTAGCTACGTGGAGTTCGAAACATCTGTCAGGAAATCCTTAGAAAATCACCAGCGCCTTGTTTTCGTTGGCAATTTTTCATTGTGCGTGTCATAAGATTGATGCCCATGGTTGGCTTGCTTTAAGAACTTTAAAAAACGCAGTTTTTGAGCAATGTTTTGAGACAGCCTTGAACTGCTTTATTGCTAAGCAGGCGTGATCTATGTGACTTATGGGGATTTTCAGAGTGATTTTGTGTATATCAGCATTTTAAGGATCAAGAAGCTCGTTTACTGGATAAATGTACTATGAAATTGACAGTCCAGAAGGTAAGTCGACACATTTTTCACCATACCATACGTTAGATATCCATCCCTAGACTAGGTATATAGTTATTATTAGCGCGTTTTCATGCTCACCCTCAGGATGTGGAGCTTAAAAGCTGTCTCAACAAATTATTGAATCGCTTTCATTAATTTGCTGCTACTTCTTACTCACCCTAGGGATGTTGAGATAGGTCTGCGGCACAGCACAGGGGATAATGGAACGTGCTATGCATGCAACTTGAAGAGGGAAGGACTCTTTGCTTCGATGGCTGATGGAATTTTAATCAATCTCTGTGTGTACGCGCGAGAAAACGTTTCGTTCATTTATTATTTAATAAAATATTGCACAAGCTAAAGAGGGGGGAGGAGGGAATGGGGTTGAGGTTTGGCTGATGTTGGTGTTTGATGCACGCTGTGCGATGCACACATGGGGAGGGAGAGTGAGATTGATGTTTGTCTATCCTGATGGTTGGCCTTGTTTAAGATCAAATGACGATGATGGGAGATGCAAGCTGGCGTAAAGTGTGTTGGATGCGGATGAAGGCAGGCGATTGTTCTATGCAAATGGAATCTATAGATACCCTTGACTGCCTTGAGTTCGTTATATGCATTCAATAGAGGAATAGTTTCTATCGAGAGCAATGTAGCGATAAAATATGGAAGTTTTGAAGATAAAAACGAAGAAGGAGTAGGTTGTTGGGTAATTACTTGTTGTGCGTTGGAAGGGACCTGGGACTTTCATCAATTGATCTTAATCGAAGAAACTTTGTTCTAATCGTTATTAAGCTCTTTGGTCCTTCGAGCCGGATTCTATTATTAAGTGTGCGTGGACATTACACATATGTTTTGCAAACATTGAATGAATCTTCGGAATCAAAGTAGCATGTTTTACAGTAAACTAATTGCTTCGAAAATCAAATGTCTTGAGTGATGTGTTTTAAGGACACTTAGGCACATAAAAAGCTAAACTAATGGTACCATATCTTGAATTTTATTAGAGGAGATGAGCTAGAGCACCATCTCCGATACATTAAAACCTGTTCTCTGCTGTGCCTCCTTTGTAAATGCAACTCCTTGACATGCACATATATTGAGTAATCCTTGCAAACCCTATTGCACCCGAAAAAATTACATTACCATTTGAATTTCCATGTGACCTCGTCACCGGCTTATTGAGCAAGATAGGCTTATAATCATCGGCAGGTGCAGAGCTTGCTTTCTTAGTAACATTTTGACTACATGAGACTGTCGTAATCCCCCTGAAGACCTTCTTTCCACAAACAAGGTTACAAAACCTGGCTTCCAGGATAGGCGAAACTTGAAACACGGAAACTAAAACTCTATTGAAGTTCATCATGAGCCTGAATCCTGATTATGGTTAACTATTGGGCCAACACAATAGATGCTACCGATCACGGTGCATGTTTAGGACCTTTGAATTGCGCCCTATGGCTCAGTCCTTTCGATAAAGGCTTATAGTTGCACCCTGTGAAGTTAATGGGTTTCAAGTTATAGAGAAGCAGCTGTGTGACTTCGGTTACCATTTACACTAGTCAGTGAGCTAACTAAGAACTGGACAGCTTACTTTCTAATCATCTACCGCAGTACCCACCACATGTATGAGAAAATTAGCCAGGGTTCGGGCAAGGATTCGCTTTCAAGATTCAATATTTCGGTATCGAGTAGAGCAAACCATAGTTTGTTATCCAACGGGTTGAGATCTGGTCTGCCAGCTAGCCAATCATCCGGTCATATGAAATGCGAATCACTGTTGAGTGCTTTTTGCTTTGTGTACTCCAGAGCAGGTAGTTGTGAGGGCTAGAAACACTTGCACACTTGTGTACTTTCCCAATATCCCTTTAGAGACCTCTCCTGGGTAGTTTTATAATCTCTGTGCCTGATATATTCCAGCTATTAGGCGTAGGCGTAGGCGCTTATGTCCAGTTCTTAGAATCTTCTCTTCCAGCTGTGTGAATCCGGTTACCATTTACACTAGTCAGCCAGCTAACTGAGAACTGGACAGCATACCAGTCGGTTGAGGCCTTGTCATCGATTCGATAATCTACTAAATTCCTAGTCGGGAAAATCTGAATTTCGAATTTGATGGTCAAATAGGCGGCCAGTTCACCAGTTCACAGGGCATCAAATATTTATTAAAGAATCTTGCTCCAATATTCAGGTTTTCTGATGAAATGAAATGATCAATGCCATACCTTTCGTCGTTGAAGCTTCTTGTCCACGTTCCCTTGAATTGATTACGATCGCAGTCCAGCCGAAAGATTTTACTCGCGGAATGACTTGATTCAATGCATAATTAGGCCACTCCTTGAGCAGCCTCGATTAGTGATTAATTCCGTGCTGCCCGTATCTTGGTACATACAGCCTAACCTAATTCGACCACGAATTCAACGAAAAATAAAGTAAGACAGGGCAGATTGACTTTCAAAAGAGAGCTATGCATGTGAGCACCGCATGTCAAGTTCTCATCACGTACCCTGAGTTCCTCATCTTGCCACGCCGAGTCATAAGCAGTTTCTACTATCATGTGGTCATTACCCCACTCAAATTCTATAGAATTTCAAGTTTCTCTTATGTGTCCACGCGAAGTCTCATTTTAATGACAATCAATCTTCCATTGAATCCAGTCAATAATTCTCCAAAAATCGATACTATCACCTCGTTTGTCAGCATATTCCCCATTGGGACCGCACGTACTCACAAACATTACTCACCCCAGCTAATGGCTCCCATGCACTCCCGTGCATACTAAATGCTAACATTAGACCTAACCAGCTGCCGTATCATCACACATGATCTTCGATGTCAGATCGTTACGACATGGCCGCCCAAGTGGCTCCATCACGGGTACATGTACCGAATAAGCAAATTCCCAGCGACTGTCCACTCTGTTTGCGACTGCCGCCGCACCACTGCCAATTTTGATCGTTTGACGGATGTCGATGCATGACAGATAGCCCCTCTCAGGCTTTCTATGGAAGTCGTGTTATGATTCGATTCTGTCGCTTCAGCGACACTTGAATACAAATCACCCCGTGATGACCAAAAAATTAGGAGATACCAAGTAAACAAGACTGACTAATGTCGTGGTGCTCTAAGTCATGAGAGTCGTGCGCGAAAATTGATTTTCCCCTTTCCGCTCGTCCTGACAGCACAGCGTCAGCGGTGGGAAAGTTGGTTTATTTACTTTTCATTGCATGGAAAATTTAATTTCAGTTGCAAAGTGTTTTATGCTTGAAGAAAATTCACAGAGATGGGGTAGTGGGGTTTTTCACAAAGAAAATGATTGCTTTGGCAATTCTCTATCTTCTCGTGTCGGGTCCATGGATAAAGGACTCTTCAAAAAGACGAATTGTATGGCAGAGAGTGTTGAGCAGATAGTGGTGGCGTCGTCGTCATCGTCGTCAACAGCAAGAGGAAAAAAATGAGGAAGAAATCTTTAAGACAATACAAAGTCCTGGACACGTAGTATCTCTGGTTGCTTTCTTCGTGTACACATCTCTGTGGCGGCACTTAAAGAAAAAGGATTCTTCTATGCATTCTCAGCACTCGTCATAGTCCCGTGGAAACCAAAAAACCAACAGAATTGCTGAATGTTTGCTTTTTTCTTTGAAAGAAATGTACACGAGTGAACACACAATACATCATTATCAAACGGATTTTCGAGGATATCCTTGCTCTACTCTTCTTCTCTCTGTGTGAGCTGTCTTTTTCTATGCCTTCTTCTCTATTTGTTTCTTTTTATTTCACTCGCTTTGTGGCATTTATTATATTTTTATTGTGTATGCTGGAAAGTCTTGTATGTTGCACTTCTTTTTTTTTCCTGTCTTCCTTGACGTACCCAGAATGGTAGTTTTCTGAAAGGATAGCAGATGATTCTTCTTCCTCATCATCAGACGTGGAAATCGTCATTTAAGGATAGAGCTAACACGATTTCAGTATATATATGTAGCTCATTGTGAAGACTACTAACCGCTGCATAAAAGGAGTAAAATATTAAGTGGTTACGACGAAAAGTCCGTTCTTGTAGAGGTTTCTCTTGTTTCCTCCTCTTAAATGAATCCTTTGGTGGGTAGAAGATTGCTGAAAGAATGGCGCTTTGAGGAAAGGAAATTGTTCGTTTGATTTAATGTATAAGTGTTGAGAATGAGGAAGGAGATTGCAAGGAATTGTGAAAGAATCAAAAAGGGTGGAGTGCCACAGGGTTCCACTTTAGCAACTGGTGTGTTTCTTTGAAAAATGGAAACAAGTACGTTATGAGAGACATTTTAAAGACTTTAAAGAGGTTTGGGTGTGTTTTGTTTTTAAATATTTTTATGTCACTACAAACGGATTGCGTAAGGAATACATCTCATGAGGACACTGATGTCAGTGTGATCCCTTTAAAAAAACCAAATCATTATAATGTTTCAGATCCAGTTTAGTCAAGATCTGTCTGGAGACTTAGACACGTCACACTCTTCGCTCTCTCTTATTGTCATTGATAATTGCATACATCTTAAGTAAATGTTTGGAAATAGCATACAGTACCATTATCCGGTCTGATGGTGGTGCCTAATATTTCTGTGCCCTACCACTCAGCATAGGTGAATTTTAGATTTCTCCACCATCTTCGTGAAGAAATGGGGCAATCTGGAGGTCGATCCCGTCAGGGAAAATGAGAATATCCTTGACAGATATTACATTATATTTCAGCCAAAATATGGCTTCGTATCGTTGGCACTGCCTGTCGGTGATTGCCTTGTTGCATGCGTTGGATCACCTGAAAGAATGTCAGATTGCTTGCAAAAGTATTGTTATAGCCCTGGATAATCTATCAGTGATTAGACGCATGAAAAAACAGATATCCATATATCATTGCATCAGTGCTCACTTCGAAATGAAATGACGCTGCTCTGCGTGAGATGGCATGTAGGAACTGAAGGTAACGAATAGGCTGACTCTTTAGAAAGCTCAACCTCTGAGTTCTCTAGTTCGGAACCACTTGCTGAAATTGACAAGGTAATACCACCATTAATGTAATGTCACCAGCACCTGATCGACAACCAGGCGGCGGTGGAACACCAGAGAAGTTGGCCAACGGTGGAAAGTTGCGGACAACCAATTTGGATGTGAAAATGCCGACTGACACCACTCGTAGAGAAGTTCTAATCCTGGAGCGGAAAGCACTGTAAGGGATGGTAGCATTATCTACAGGTCATGGAGATTTCGGGTATCACCCAAAAAGATGGATCTTCGGGAGGATGATACCTGTGAACCATGCCTGAATGAAGTTGAGACGGCGGCGGCACATATATTGTATCAATGTCCGGCGCTAGTCAGCAGAAGAAGGGAGATCTTGAGGTGCCACTGGGTGGAAACCCACAAGATGAAACAGAATTCCGCTAAGCAGATGCTATTGTTGACATGAGCAATAAAAGCCAGAGAAGAACTGTATAGAAACCCAGAGAACTTATCCGGCTACGATGGATGGTGATAGAGAGACGAAAAGGGACCCAACACGGTGGTCTGATTCGAAAATCACGAAGTATATATCGTAGACACTACACAGGGATGAAAATGCAAATTTGCTACCCCACCGACTTCTCTATAAGACCTATACATGGCTTTTAAAAGCTAAGACACAAAATTCTAATTCGATACTTCGCCTGAATGACTACTTATAGTTATAGCCCAGTCTCCATAGCAACGTGACCCGAAATCGGGTTAGTCGGGCGCGAAGTTAAGTTTATTTAATGATCTTTGTGATACCTCTTCAGACTTTTAAATTACCTCGACCCTACACCATTATCCCTTCCAAGTCATTAGAATCTATTCCAATTAGAGTCAACTTCGGCGAAGAGAAACGATTCTCCAGGGGATCCTTTTCAGTCTGTCCTCGCAAATATGTACCAACAAATAACCCCTCACAAAGGACACCTAACGATTTTTTTTTTTTAAATTCACAGACGTTTTGCATTCCAAACCAATGGACCAAATTCCACATAAACAAAATCCAGCGCAGTCTGTACCCAGACTATGAGATCGTAATACGCACAATTGAGCATCAGAAAAATGGCTTCCCAAAGCCTGGCACCCACACTTGACCTCCACCAAGAGAGACGACACAGAGTAAATCACATAACAGACTTAAGGTTCACCGAGGTCAGTGCCAACCATGGGACACACCGGCTCCCATGCGTTCAAGCTGCTCCTTTCACAAGATTCAATGTTCATTTATTATTATTGAATTTCTGCTTCGTCGTCTTCTTGTGTTTCTTGGAGCGCTCTCTGCCCATAATCCCCACATTGATTAAAAAAAAAAAATTAACCAACAGAGTACGGCCACTAAAGGAGATTACAAAATCAAACCGTTCGCAGTTCACCGAAACCGCACAAGGTTGACTTGTCCATATCCATCTCCATGCCCAGTTATGTATGCATTTTGTGGTCACATGGCCACCACAAAATTGAATGACGTTCCGACGTCCGCCATACACAAATTTTTTTATACCTCAGATGATGAGAAGGAGAGGATGAAAAAAATATGCAAAATCAGCATCTTTTCTACGACTATGCGCCTTAATTGATCCCAATTAGGGGCGCTGATGCTGCTGCTGCTGCTGCTGCTGCTGTGGTGCGGTCTTTTGAAGTTCAACGTTTTGATCCTGGCTGTGTTCTCTTACTTTCTTTTCTATTCAGAATGTGTTTGCCTGTTTATTTGTCGGAGACTACATCTTTTTATTCTTCTTCTTCTATTTTTTTTTTGTTGCTTCTTTCCAATTAACCTTCAAAGATGCGATGTTGATGATGATGATGGTGGCGGTCACGGCATCAGAGTCCTTAAACAACTCATTTACCAGTCATGGCAAATAAATTGATGAGTTATCGTTTTTAATTTTTTTTTTTCTGTTTCCTTTTGTCTTACAATTTCGCAGATACTTTGTCTGGCATTGCTTTGAACTGAAAACGAGAAGAAAAGTAGCAGACCGTGAATATGCTAATATTTGAAGAATACTTTGACCTATGTCATGAAGGTGGAAGGTATGAAACATTCGTAGAGTAACATGGGTTCTACGCTGGTTATTCATGTTCATCCTTCTGGGGGATTATCCTAGTCTTTTGCTGCTGTTACTCATACCAGAGCAATACTTATGCAGGACATTGAGTTGTTTAAAGGGACGTCATAATCCATTTCAGTACATTTTACGTTTTTTGGGTCGTATTCTAGGCAGACAGGTTCGTTTAGAACCTGATATGCTCTGGACAATCATCTACCACAGTATCCACCACATGTATGAGAAAATTGGCCATGGCTCGGACAAGGACTTGCTTTAAAGATTCAATATTTCAGTGTCGAGTAGAGCAGACCATAGCTTGCTATCCAACAAGTTGAGATCTGGACTGCCAGCTGGCAAGTCATCCGGTCATATGAAGTCCGAGCCACTGTTAAGTGCTTTTCGCTTTGTGTGCTCCAAAGCAGGTAGTTGTGAGGGCTAGAAACAATTTGTACACTTGTGTATTTTCCCAACATCCTTTTAGAAACCTTTTCTGGGTAGTTTTATAATCTCTGTGCCCGATATATTGCAGCTATTGGGCGTAGGTGTAGGCGCTCATGTCCAGTTCATAGACTCTTCTCTTCCAAAACTAATATCTAAATCAAGACTTTACAACACAAGGTGGACTCGAACCCATTCTCTCGTCAAGTGGCGGCAGAAATAATTTTCCAGTGACCGTTTGAAACTCTTAAACGGCTTCGAGTCGAGAATGGCCTTCGTTATATGCTCTTGTCAAATGCACATTTGTTCAAAGATAGTATGAGTTGCCTTGGATATGTTGGGCCGTATTGGACTTGATCGCTTGTATGCCGTTCAGAACTATGTGCCTAGATTTTTTTTTGGCGGGATTGGAAACGTTCGACTAATGCACTCAGTTGCAAATGGTCCAGAGAGGAAAACTCTAGTTTCCTCACTTTAGTGAAATTTCCCTGTCTTTCTAAGAAAGGCAAGCAAGCACGTCAATAATGAGGAGCTTACAATACCAGCACTCACCACATCAGCTCCGAATATCTCCCACCTGATACGAGCAAAGGCTCGCAGAGAAATGTTCCGCAGTGTCGTCGGCCTCTCCACAAGCGTCGCAGACTGTAGTGTCACTTAAGCAGAGCTGGGGAGATGGCGAAACCGAAGTAGCCTCTTAATATACTTATAAGTTGTCTGCAGTCTTTGATGCTGAGAGACCGCAAGAATTACGCTGATTTCTTAAAGACGTCTGGGAGCATTCGTTTCGTCAACCTGCATCCTGGAGAGACATACCACACAAAACTGTGTTCGTGAGAAACCCAATCGTCAATGAAACCCCTAACCGAGGTCGCAGGAAGACCCAACACAGCTTTGGGTCCTGAGAAAGTCTCCTCTGAGCCTTGCGTAGCAATTTCATTGGAGAACTCGTTTTCTAAGGTCCCAGTGTGACCTGGGGCCCAGATAAGAGACAACCAATTCAGCCTTATCACGAAGTTCAAAGAATTTTTACATTCGCGAACTATTTTGGAAGTGATTAGAAGGTTAAGCAAGGCCTTAAGCGCAGCCTGACTGTCACTGCAGACGCAAATACTTCGACCCTCGCACATGTTCTTCCCAACGTAGTTCATGGCAATTAGGATTGCATAAGTTTCCGCTTGGAAAACAGACGTACGTTTACCTAACGAGACCTATTGTCATCTTCCATGATGACACCAATACCAGACTTTTGACTGGCGTTAGAGCCATCCGTGAAAATACGACTACATTCCATTTCTGACTCAGACTCTGGTCAAATCCAGTCCTGATCATAAGGAAAGTCGACTTTAAATTTGCGCAACCGGCGGAGTTTGCGTCAGACGGCATATCCATGAGACCGGAGTCGTAGGAAAAGTTTGACGGAAGGTCATCAAAACTGCAGTCTAGATTGTACCAAAAGTCACCACGCTGAAAACAGTGGATGGCTTTGATCTAGAGCAGAGCCAGGCGTACTGGGAAAAACTCCCGTGCAGCCTAGTGCCTAGAGTAATTCGAGTTTCGAAACTATCGTTTTGTAAACATGTCGATGATAACTGCTAAATGCTGCTCGTATGACCCGCGCAATTAAGAGAATGTTAGCAGTAAAGCTGGCTGGCTTTGGGATCCTTCAAAGGATTTTACTTTCAATCAATCTGGCGATCGTTGATCCTACCTCCAACGACACCATTAAACCAAAAGCAGCCTGCATTAGTGGAAACAATTTCCTCCAATTTGTATGTCAATTCACCACAAATCTCCGAATTGTTAATGAGTTCATCTTTCCAGGATCCGTTTTGTTTTTCAACATAATTGTTAAAAAAAAAAACAAGAGTCCCTCTGTGAATAGATGGCTCTTTCGACAACTACCACAGCATCGTCTTCGAAGCACTTATTCGTTAAGAAGTCACAACCTCACCCAATCCTCTGATTACCCATTTGTACAGCACAACACACCCTTTCTCTGAAAATATGAAATTCCTTTCAAAATTCAAATTCCTGTGTGCAATTTTCGCAGAATTTCCATAATTTCCCCCAACCCACAGTGGTTCTCGACCACCTTCTCCCACATAACTAGCGTCGAAGTTCCCGCTTATTACGATTATCCATATATGCAGCAACAACAACAAGAAATCCCATTCAATTCGAAACAAAGGCATTGTAAAAAGCCCACGAAAGACGAGACAGAGAGGACGAACAGGACTACAAAAAAAAAAAAAGAAAAAAACTGTACACACTTACAAAAGCCACACGATGAATGTTAGTATTTCCCAAGTGCCAATAAGAACTTAGACGGTGAAAGTCCTCCATCTGTGAGCATTGAAGACGATTCAAAACGCAACAAAGGGCTACTTTGGGAAAACTCCTTGGGTATAGTGTACACCACTCATACAGACACACACACTCATACAACTGTAGAAATGTTAAATAAATTTATTTATTTGCCTCGCGATAAGGAGCGGGGCTATAACAGACCTTGGAACTCTCACTACGTACATATACGAGTACATCCTGACAACATTGTTTTGTAACCTTTTCTCTGTGGCTTGGCAAGTTTTTCATCTTTGAAAAGTTCCCTTGGGGTCTGTAACGGCAGAAAAGAAAAAAAAAACCGTATAGAGGTTGATGGCAGCGAGTGGAGTGTGTGTACGATTATACACAAACATATATCCCGGAAGGACAATAGAGAATAGGTGGAGAAGAGTGGATCGGAGGAGGCAGTGGGAATATGATGGGTAGTCGAAATGGAAATGACGAAAAGACGCAGATAAGAACGTGGAATGTAAATGTATGAGAAGATAGGACATGATATGGTGGGCCAGGTAAGGCACAAGCCTTCGTTTGACTTTCCATTCATTCGTGCCACATTCGAGGTGGAAAAAGCGAAAAAGAACTACAAGAACCGAACTTGAATGTGAATAGCCTAGTCAAGATCGAAGAAAGACTTGGAGTTTGCACTGTTTGGGTTAGGGATGTCCTCGGCTGTACAATATCTTCAAAGTGTCTCGAAGTCGAAGCGGGGGAGAGGACATCTCGAACCAGAAGGTTTCAATGCTCAACAGTTTGGAGAAACTAATAACCACAGAATATTCCGCTTTTGTCTTTGTCAGGCCCTATGTCCTACTTAGAGCGTTTCGAAAAATAGCTGACAGATTTGGGTAAAGTTTCTGGAGGCGTGTGAGGTAGATGAGGTGGATCTGCCATGATCCACGTGGTATAACAATGGACCTATTATTGGTCTAAATGTGTTGGCGATTCTTACCCTACCCTAACCTAACCATGAGGTAGATAGTCTTCAACGCGTTTTGATTGTTCTACTAAAAACATCTGGTAACTTGCTAGATTCCAAGCGGTTGAGCAGATGAGATGCTACGGTCTTTTGCAGCTGTACAAGTGCTATGAAATTTGTCTCAACTAAGGAGACCCTACAT
Organism: Brachypalpus laphriformis; assembly: GCA_945910035.1. Taxonomy (NCBI): domain Eukaryota; kingdom Metazoa; phylum Arthropoda; class Insecta; order Diptera; family Syrphidae; genus Brachypalpus; species Brachypalpus laphriformis. The sequence continues at coordinate 175,894,725 of OX246756.1, forward strand.
AAGACCCTGATCATCTCAGACGTACTTGACGGCGCTGAGACATGGTCTTTATTAAAAGGTGATGCAGATATCCTTGAGCGCTTTGAGAGAAAAATTCTTCGCAAGATATTCGGTCCCGTTCGCATTGCCGGTTTTCTGAGGAGAAGATTCAATGACGCACTATACGAGCTGTACAGCGATATGCTGTCGCTGCGTATTGGACGTTTGAGATGGCTATCATACGTAGAGCGAATGGAGCATGCTAGAACGACTTAGACACATCAAATTATATGTGTGTACCTGCATTTTTCTTCTTCTTTTTTTGGGATAGGAAACGCTCGACTGGAGCACTCAAACGCAACTGGTCCATTGTACTACCAGAGAGCAAGCCTTGATTTACCCATTTTATTGGAATTTTCTTGTCTTTCTAAGAAAGCCAAGCAAGCACTTCAGTGATGAGGAGCTTACAGTACCAGCACTCACCACATCAGCACCGAGGATCTGCCACCCGATACGAGCAAAGACCGGACACTCACAGAAATAATGTTTCGCGGAGTCGGCGCTCTCTTCAAAAGCGTCGCAGATTGTAGTGTCACTTCAGCCCAGCACTTTAAGATGCTTGGCGAAAGTTAAGTGGCCTGTCAAGACGCCAATAAGTTGTCAACAGTCTTTTCTGCTGAAAGACAGCAAGAATGCCGCTGATTTCTTACAGACGTCCGGGAGCATGCGTTTATTCAACCTGCATCCCGGACAGTCATGCCACACACAATTGTGCTCGTGAGAGACCCAATCGTCAATGGAAGCCCTAACCGAGGATGCAGTGAAACTCAACGCAGGTTCGGGACCTGAGAAAGACTCCCCTCAGCCTTGTCTAGCAATCTCATCGGAGATCTCGTTCTCCAAGGTTCCAGTGTGACCTGGGACCTAAATACGAGCCAGAGAATTCAGCCTTGCGACCGAGTTCAAAGAGTTTTTGGTTTCACGACCTATTTTGGAAGTAGTTAAAGGGTTGAGCAAGGCCTTAAGCGCAGCCTGACTGTCAATACAGATACAAATGCTACGCCCCTTCCACCTGTTCTTCACAACATAGTTCATGGCCATTGGGATTGCATAAGTTTCCGCTGGAAAAACAGACGCATATTTTCCTAACGAGAAAAGAAGTCTAATGTCGTCGTCTTCCACGAAGACACCAGCACCAAACCCCCGACAGGCTTTGGAACCATCCGTGAAAATACGAATACATTCCATTCCCGGCTCAGACTCTGACCGACGCCAGTCCTGAATACAAGGAAAGTCGATTCTGAATTTGCACATCAGCTGAAGTTCTGGTGTCATTGCATCAGTCGGTATATCCATAAGACCGGAGTCATAAGATAAGTGTCGCGCAAGTTCATCAAAATTCCAGTGTGGAGTATACCAAAAATCGCCCCGCCTAAGTCTTACTTACTTATTTAGGTGGCGCTACAGTTCGGGATGAACCTGGGCCTCAACCAAAGGCGATGAATGGTTTTAATAGTGCAACCCATGATATAAGTATCGAGGTGAGGTAAGTTAGGTTAGGTTAGAGGCAATTGCACCTAGGTGCTTCTCACGGGGGCCAAACGGTCCATTGCGTTTCCCTTTATGTTGTGGAACCTATAAAAATGTACTCTTTCTTTGTCTCTGTCTTTCAGCCGTTCCATTGGCGAACCACCCTGAGCTCTTTATAAATCGTATCATGTTCTTTAGTGGAGCTTGCCCAAGATCACTTAGATCTTCAAAGAACCTGTTGCCCAAGTGGTATATGCGGCGGTTTTGTAGTTTTAGGCAGTCGCACAGCAAGTGTTTGATACTTTCTATCTCTTCCGCGTCTTAACAGCTCTTGCAGTGGTCGGGTGAGTTGATGCCTAGTTGTATGGCCATTTTTCCTATCGCACAGTGTCCTGTAAGTGCACCTATCAAGATACGGACTTTTTTTATTCATTGCCAGCAGGCTTTTGGTTCTTCCTTCATTCAGTATGGGCCATAAGCTGCGAGATATGATACAGTCGCCTCTGGTAATCCATGCGCAGTTAATCAGTTCTCTTATTTTGATGTAAATTTTTCTTTTCAGTACACCAATAGGAACCTCGACTGTTGTCTGAACGTGTTCTATCTCCAATGCTGATCCCCTTCTGGCTTGTTCATCTGCTATCTCATTCCCTTCTGTATTACTACGTCCGGGAACCCAGCAGAGAGTTACGTCATGGGTGTTGCATATATTGTTCAGTGAATTTCGGAATCTGGAAACTGCTTTTGATTTAACTTCCCCGCTGTCTAGTGCCTTGATTGCCGCTTGACTATCTACAAAGATGCTAACTTGGAAGGATTAAGTTTCTTACTGTGAATGGTCTGTGCTGCACTTTCAATAGCGAAGACTTCGGCTTGGAAGATACTGCAGTCATCTGGGAGTTTGTATAAGTCGTTGATATTGAGTGACTCACAGAAGACTTCAGCAAGCAAGGGGAGGTAAGTTCAGCAAAGCATATAGAGCAGAGCCGGGCGTACTCAGAAAAGCTCCCGTGCAAACGAGACAAGCCGGTTCTTTGGAGTTTCACACAAAAGGCAACCACATACTTACTCGAGAGCCCCTTCCATCAAACAACCGACGCATATGCGAGGAATGGTCTTATCATAGCCGTGTGGATCCAGAGAACCTTATTCGGTGACCATCCCCATGTCTTGCCAAAAGCACCCTTACACTGCCAGAAGAATGAGAGCGCCTTGGGCGTTTTCGACTCGACGTGATTAGACCAATGAAGTTTCTTATCTAAATCACTCCCAGATATTTAGCTTCATTGGAATTGCGGATAGTGACGCCTTTTAGCATTGGCTGCGTCAGACCGGTTAGAATTCTCTTTCTCGTAAAGAGAACAACCTCAGTTTTAAGAGGATTCAGCGAAAGCCAACTCCTAGTGCACCATTCATCGATCATGTCCAGCGCCGCCTGCGCGTTAGCACAGACCATCGCCAGGCATGGCCCGACAGGAAGTACAGCGATATCATCCGTATATGGTATGCCTGAGCATAGACGTTAGAACTCTTTAGAATGTTCAACAGAGAGTCGACCACAATAACAATGTACCCACAAAGATAGATATGTTTCTGAATTCATAAGTGTCCTGTTTTCGAAAATGCCTTAATTTTAGCTCTGAATGTGTGCCATGCATGCCAGTTGAGTCAATAGGATACGAAAACCCATCGAAATAGTTCAGTATTGTACAACAGTAACCTCATTGTTGCATTTTAGTATGGCAATGCTGGATCCCATTCGTCTTTCTCCACCAGTGTCTAAAATCCCGATCTGCAGGATACAAAGTCATGCCGCGTTTACCATTATATCCGTACCTTGCTTCATCGGATATTTTACAATGATTCCATGACATGAAAATATTGTAGTAGTGTTGCACTTGCAGCAGACCTAGGCGACGCACGGTGAGAAGCAGACAGACGGAGCAACTGATAATAATAGGGGCTCAGTGGCATGTTCCCAGAACAATTCTGCCAGTTCGACGACTTTGACACATCCTTCAATTAAGTTCCAAGTGTAGGTACCCAACTCAAAGTGTCCCCCTTTAATGACAAAGGCAAGGAAACACGTGTGCTCTCAATTGCTTGTGGAAACCCTTTAAATGGAATCAAACGTTCGCATGAAAGCAAATTCGAATGGAAAAGAAATTAATCCTGACTCGTCCTTTGTGTTCTAAGAAAAGTATTTGAACAAAACAAAATTCAAGCACAGGCCTATGAAGTCGTCCCAATTTGAAGGCATCACAACTTAGGCGTACACACTCAATCGGATAAGTGTGGTAATTGTTTCCAATGTAAAGGATATCCGAAATTTCCTTTTCACATTTCTAAATCATTCCGAAGTCAGTGTTCCTCCAAAAAACTGGAACGAACCTTGTAATTGTTGTTTGCTTAAATGGGAACGCTTTTGAAAATTTTTAGTAGAGCCCCACGTTGGGCGCCATTCACATTCTGTTTTTCGAAGTCATATGGAGGTAGTCACTATACTCAGTGGCGTCTGTTAATATTCTTAGTATCCTTGTTCTGTAAGGCAAATAAGGTCTCAACGATATGCAATGTATTCTCTACAAAGTGGTTTATCTTTACCACCCCTTTCAAGCTATTATGTCCTCATATCTCTTACGTGGCACACCCGTTAAATTTTTCAACTTTTCAGTCTATAAGAACGCTGATCCAAACGACATGATGTCCCAATTTAGGTTTCAGTTTGCAGTTTCAGATTTCATTTTCTTAGACCGTCTTCCTCCTCACACACACAGATCCATACCACAGCAGTCGGTCATTTAAATTGATGGCCCGCTGTTGCTGGTCGTGCTTAGTAGATGTGATGCCTTAACGATGGTGAGGGCTTTGCGCGCTACCCTCTAGTCCTCTGGATAATGCACTTTATTTCAAACCAAACCCTCGGGTAGAGTTTTCTCAAAAACTTTCCAAATACCAGCAGCGGCAGCAACGGAAAAACCGAACAAGTTTCATTTCTTGCAATTCATTCGAGAACCAGAGAGGACAGGGCGGAGGGGGGCTTTGAAAACCTAACCTAAACGTGAACGCTACAAGTAAAAATTATTGCGCGGTGAATATAGCGCAAAAAGCGCCGTTAGGTAATTCGATAAAGCGTAAAATTTTGCGCTCAACTCGAATAATTTATACGAAAAGGAAGGGTGTGGGTGGTAGGCGGAGGAGTAACTTTGGGGGATGATGCCAGGGTAGCTAGCTCGGTTTGTAAGATGGAAAACTTTTGTGCAAAGTAGATTTTATCGTAGTTTTCTGCAGACTGCAGCACAAGTTGATAATTTATTTCCACGCGTTGCTGTTCCCCAAGTCATACCACGCCTCCTTATAGCACTTAGCTTTCCGCTGTATTTCTGCTGTTTCGGTTGGAATTTGTGTTCCTTTATTCTTCGTTTGCCATCCCTACTCTGCTTATTCTGCCCGCGACATTTCCACCTGATTTACCTATTTTGTCTCTCAATTTACCCCCACTCTCTACGGTTAGACAGGTGAAATGGAAGTTTTTTGTTTCGTTGTGTTGTTGCTGATTAGTTGTAAGGGGAATGGGGGTTGATGAGAAGGAGATTACGGCACGCAAAGATGTAATGGTAGACAGCAAATCTCTGACAATGACGTCCAGTGAATTCTGCGGAAATTGCAGCTTACAGTGCACGCAGATTGTGGGAATGCAGGTCGTGTTTCATTGGAAAGTGGGATAATTTGAATAGAAGGAGCAATGATGGGCATTGTGTGAGAGGGTAGTCAGATTACACGGTATCAGTGGCCACTAAGTCGAGGATTTATTGGTTTTTCAGTCAATCCAGTTGAGGATTGGTGTTTTTATACCCATTGTGTGGATAAATACGTTTTTCTGTGGTAATTTGGTGAACAACTGAATCCAGCTAGACATTTGTTTCCAGGATCTTACCCATATCCTACTTGTGAATAGCTTGTGTGTCGAGATCAAGAGAAAAATATAAATCTGGGAATCAACAGCTTCTCAGCAAAGCAATAATCGAGGATATCAGTACAAAAGTACTTTGAACATTGAATAAGGACATTGTTCAGCTTCCAGCAACATAATGAAATTTACTAACCATCCCTTTCGTCTATTCGCCTACGCGAGAACTAGTTGGGTTTAAAGAAGGCTTTATGTGAAGCTACAACTTGTTGGCGGCTCTCCTGAAGGAATACGTTTAAGCACAAGTACTCTACCCAGAGGCTGTGACGACGTAGATTGGGAGGGGAGTACAACTCACCCTCTGAACGAAAGACCAAACCTTAGCTGAATCCGAGAGGCGATCTTCGGACAGCGTTGATTAAGCAAAAGCCAGCAAGAGCAATTCTAAAGGAAGGATCTCGGTAACGAGCAACCATATTCACATCTGGCGTCTCATAATAGGGAACAAAGTTCCAATTGGGACTATTTTATCCTCTGTTCAATAACCTCACTAATCTAACCTACGTAACCTGACTTTCTTGATGTCAACAGTTTCCTTGCGAGTGGTGCTGACCACTTCGTGCGGAGACTGCAAGCCTCATCGCTTTCTAGCTTAACTCTCGATGTTTTAGTTGAGTTTCCGGGGAGCATCTTGGTCTGCTTTAGCCTTCGGATCAATCTCCAGAGAATGGCTTTTCTCTATTCGGAGTATCACTTCTTGGGTGACTTATCATACCATCTCACAGAAGTGTGTTGATCAAAGGAATAGCCAACTTCTTCGACTTCAATGACAGCCATCATAATCACAGTATCTCGCCGATTGCAAGATGAGGGAGAAGAGCCCAATTTTATGATATACGATTCTCCTTCAATGAGAGCCTCACTGCCCATCCTCATATTTTCTCCGCCAAGCTCAAGTACGTTTTAAACTACAAAATTCCTCTACGCACACGCCCAATGGATCTTGAAAGCGGTACCAGTCCTTCTTCTATTTCTTCTTCCTTTTTCAGCGAGGTTATGATCTGAAAACAAGGGATCATAACCCTCCCATTTCAAATAGCTTCGAATAAATTTCATTCTACCAAGCAGATCGCACAACAATGTCCGAAATCGCTTGCAACAACCTCTGTCGTGGTCTATCCAATCACTGCCCGAACAAAACAAACCACTCAACGTCACCCGGGGTCATAAACCGCACTTAATCACATGTTCTCCGCAAGAGAGAGGAGTCTTCGTCCTCCAATCGCAAGAATCACGAGATCCATATACGCATCCACTGCTGTGCTGCGTATCCAACCAAAGAGAAGAACAAGGTAATGTCGTCGATTTGCTTATCGCATTCGTGAGGTACGCGTAAAATACAAATTTTATACATGTATGCCGTCTAATCCTGTGCTGTTGGTTGCGCCGCTCCGTGTAACCACTTTCACGATCGCACATGGTAACAAGTCCATTAAATGACCTTCTCTCCCTTCTAGCTCGCTCAACATCCACCAAGTGTTAGCGAACAGCATTCCACTTGTCCGTTCCTCCGGACAACAACGATCTGGCCAGGCTAGAGAGGATGATCGCATAAATACCATGGACAATTGCCATAAGGTTCGGCCATGGCCATGGCCACGGTCATCCTCATAGATCGCGGTATCCGTATGGGATGTGGTGCGTGCTAGCTACCCATGGTCATGGCCATGATGATGAAGAGGACACAGAATGTCCAGAGGGGTCTTTAATTAAGGAAGTAATTTCTGTGCGCTCTACGAACAGACACACATACGAGGTGGAATCGTGATGGCTTCGTGCCGTTTATCTATTTGCAAAGCCGCCAGAGAGAATGGGAAGCCAAGAGATCATCCCATAGACGAAGACGATGGAAGTACGTATAAACATTTCTCTTATCATCATCGGTGGCGGTATAGGGAGAATGGAATTTTCTTTTTACGGCACTCTCGAAGGAGAGGGACTGCACTGGACATAGTCCACAAATGGTAATGCGTCAGCTTGAATTGCTTATTGGGAAATTAATTGCCTCGGGTCGATGGTATTATTGGTCATCGTCTTTCGCTTTAAACTGATCATCATCGTTGGTTGTTGCTTCTTTTCTTTTTTTTTTTGTTCGTCGTGTTACATGGGTTGCATGTTAGGTGAACCTTGGATTCTGGCGAGTTGCTTCCGTGTACTTAGCCCCAATTGTTAACCCCCAGTTGGTAGCCGCAGTTGATTAGGGTTCTTATCTAGATTGTCCGATTGGCTTGGTAAGAGTTTACATAAGCTTTAGCCGAGGCTAATTAGAAATTATTGTCCAGATAAGGATAATGAGGAAGGTGTAGGATTGGTTGTTAGAGGGTCGTAGCAAGCTTCATTGCCAGCCATGCAATGTTCTTGGAAATCTGACTTTATTTATCTTGAGGATTATGGTATGCCTGATGGTTACGGAGGTCCTTTGGACGCCAATTTAGAGATTCACAGAGAACTTCGGCAGTTCACTGTATCAAAGGGCAGGCCAAATCATTGCATAAGGCTGTATAAGCCTCATTCATTTCGGAAGGGCGGGCTGAAGTAGTTCAGGAGTTCAGCTCTGATTTGGATGTATATCAACTAGAATTTCTTCTTCATCAAGGTTTTCTTGCCCTTTGTGCGCCAAGAAACCCAAGCATTCAATTTCGATTTCGCTTTTCTAAAATTTGACTACACACATACAAGCCTTAATGTTGATTTTCAATTTATTTCGTGTACATACATATCTACCATCATCTCCAAATTTACGAGTATGAGAGGTGATCCAATGCCGTATCAATTGAGGGAAAGTTACCTTCTCCATGTATAGAAAGGGAAGGGTGATACGCGAAACTGTGATAACTACCATTCGATCAAGCTGATATCACACACCATGAAGATCGTTGAGCGGGTATTAGGTGACCAACTGCGAAAAATAATATGACTATCTGATGATCAGTGCGGGTTTGTCTCGGGTAAATCAACCACAGATGCAATCCAAAGTATAAGGATCATAATGGAAAAACATCGTGATTCCTTAAGGGATTTACATATTGTATTGGTTGACTTTGAAAAGGCATTCGACAGACAACCACGAGATCTGGTATGGGTGGCGCTAAGACATCGAGGGGTTCCAGAAACCTATGTACAGATGATTATGGACATGTACGAGGGAGCAAAGACAAGAGTAAGATGCCCCGCTGGAGTAACAGAAGAGTTCCCAAACAAAGTCGGGGTGCACCAGGGAAGCGTTTTAAGTCCTTTGCTCTTTATTACAGTCCTTGATTATCTGTTTGAAGGTAAAGTGTTGGACCCCAAGGTACATCAGTTATTCTTTGCTGACGATTGAGCCATCATAAGTGAGGATCCTACATCCCTGCAACGAGCACTTAATGTGTGGGTGGACGCTCTGGAGGGACATGTGTATCGCATTAGTTCAAAAAGACAGAGTACTTGTGCTGCCCGTTCTCTGATCCACTCAGCCCTATTGCAGACATTTATTTGAATGGAACAGTGCTTCCCAATTGCGAAATATTCAAATTTCTGGTCAATAGCAAAGCAACTTGTGATGACGACATCAATTATCGCGTAAGCGTAGGATGGATGAAGTGGCGAGAAAATTCCGCTATCTTCTGTGACAGAAAAATGCCACCTAAGTTGAAAGGAAGGCTCTACACCGCAGTTGTGCGTAAAGCGCTCACATATGATTCACAATGTTGGACGAAGTGCAAAGAGAGTAAATTAACGACAGCAGAGTTGAAGATGCTTCGCATGGCAGCAGGAGTGACAAAGCTTGATCGAATAAGAAGTTTGAAGATCCGTGGAAGGACATCAAGGAAACCGTCGTACGAAAGATAAAGTGCGACCGACCCAGCTGGTATTGCCACGTTCAAAGAAGAGATCATTTGAACCCTATTAAAAAGGCGATATCAATGAATGGGCCATATACATCGCGAGGCAGGAGAGGCTGGCCTATAAACGCCTGGATCAGACAAAAGCGACGACATCGGCATTTCATTGGCCTCAGTAACCGAGTGATCGAAAATCGGGAGGCTTCCCGATATATTCTGAGGTTAAATAGGCGAACCCCACAGGCGGATCAGTAGAAATGTGGTGAAGTGGGGAGGGTTATGATTCCTTGTTTTCGGATCATAACCTCGCCAAAATAGGAAGAAGAAGACAACCTCTAATCAACCGCTAATTTTCCGAAATTCGACTATACCCTCTGACGTAAATTTTGGTATTTGTTTCATGGCACTAACCTATGGAAAGAGCTTTGGGAACATGTCTAACTAAAACCACGAAACACCAGACCATCAGAAATTCCCAGAAAACCATATGAATACTGCCCCTCTCCAGGCACCCAAACTGTGCTCTCAGCATTGATTTGTATTTTGTCGTAACTTCTTCATTTACTTACGGATTTTGATGATTCATATATCAAAATCGAGAGCATTTTCTGCGGAATAATGTGATATAAGATTCAGTGAAATTCCAATTGGATGGTAACAAGATGGCGGCTATGTCTATTTAGCGTTGCTTTGTGCACGTCGTTACTTTTATTTGCTGACGGATTTCGAGGATTCAGGTGTCAAACGAAAAAAAACCTAGGTTGTTATAGTAGAAGGACCCTAAGTGAAGTTTTCTTTTGTGGGAGAGAGCAGGGCAGGTACAAAGATGCTGGAAAACAGTTTTCTCGTCTTTGTCCACACAGCTTCTACAGAAATCGTTTGAGTACGTACCAAGCCTTCTTGTATGCTTGTCTATTAGACAGTGCTCAGTGATGGCACCGATATAGTGCATGCAATCTGTTGAGAGAAACAAATCCGTAGAGAGTTTCAGATCCAGCTAGACCAAAACCGTTTGTCGCTAAGCAGGTTATTACACTTGTTCATCTAAGATTTGTTCTCTCGATAGCATTCAAATAGACTTGAAATTTGTATGTAATGAGCGGTATACCTAAGGTACCTTCTTCGAGTGAAATGGGTATCGTTGGTCCGTGTCTGGCGATTTCATCGGCCTTACAGTTCACTGGAATATCTCTATGCCCCGACTCTGCCATCTCTATGAGAGACGATCATCAAACTAGAGCTACTTCTGAACTCAGAGAAACAGATTCCAATGACTAAATTGCTGCTTGACTAACCAAAAAGATGCATATATCTCTAATGGATACCACGTTTTCCCTAAGCCAAGATAAGGCCTCTTTAATCGCCATTATTTCCGCCTGGAACACGCTACAATGATTTGGAAGAAGGAAGGAGAAACTGAGGTTAAGCCTATCAGAGGAAACACCTCCACCTACTCCGTCATCAGTTTTTGATCCACCGGTGTAGAAGTGAAATTGACAACGACTAACACCAAGCTAAGTTCACGAAGTTGAAGATGATCATGGATGAGTGGTAGAAGAATCAAGACGCGTTGGAGAAATTCGTTAAGTGTTTCTCATGCAATTCTGTCAGGCTTGACACATCAAACACTCTCCTACGACTCTCCTACGAGGCTTCCTCTGCTTATCTGGTTCAATTTGTAGTTTCGGACTCCTGCACTTCATTCCGTTGTCACTCCTCTTGTCGCTGCTTCATCATAATGATCGCCACTATGTCACTGATGGCGTCCCAACGATCTTTCGAGCTAATCATCTGACTAATCATGTTTTTTTAGTTAAAACAACCTCCCCCTTCTCTGTGCCAGTAGATGTCGTTCTGCTTCGTACCGTAGATAATGGGGCATGATATGTTCAGCGTCTTCAATTATTCCCGGGCAGGTTGGACAATTTGGATTGTCGTCGTATCCAAACCTGTGAAGATATTCCTTAAAGTACCCGTGTCCTATAAGCATCTTTCTCCTGATCCACACTTTGATGTTGGATATCATTTTATTAAATTTATGTGTCCAGTGTCCTCTTTTTCAGGGCAATCCCATCTCTATTGGCATTTCCGTAAACTTTTTGTTTTTGATGGAGTCTGGCTGTGTCGATTGGTATTGTCGTTCTCTGCTGGCGAGATATGTGCGCTTCTTGTGCTAGTAGATCGATTGGCAGTACACTAGTCATAACTAATTCTACTTAAGAGGACGTCGTTCGGGAAAGCGCTTCTTACTCTCAGAGCATTGATTCAGAACGCTGCCTCCATTCTTCATATGCTTTTGTTTGCATAGCACAGACCCATATTTGGGATCCATTCAGCTTTATTAACCACGCGGCTTTTGCTAGCTGCAGTCTTTTACTTCATTGCGGTCCATCAATATTCGGCATCATCCTTGCCAGATCAGCAGTTGCATTTGTCAGCTGTGTACTGTAGATGCTGTTTGAAGGAAAGTCGTACACCTATAACTATGCCAAGGTACTTTAATTCTGGGGAACCAAGACCACCGTACTACAGGTCGCCTAATGTAGATACCTATACTATGCGCGCGTATTGTTTTCTTTTTTGCTTACTTGCTGGAAAGGGTCCGCCTTTTTTTCCTGTCTAGAACCGCCTTTTCGCAAGTAAGAAAGCTTACAGTTTTCATTCAAGCCACACAAAGTAGCCTAAAACGCTTGATGTTTTCGAAGTACAGGGCGCTTAGAAAATACATGTAATCAGCCCTTAGCTGGTCTGAAAATGGATGATACTGATCGCAGAAAAGTGTTTGATTACAAAACGATTAAAGAAAAAGGACCCCAGCTTAGGGTCATACTCCGAATATTCAAATACATTTACCTCCTTAAACTCGCCGCTAGCTTCACTTAAACCATCCCCCAGAATCCATGTAAACCCCATCTAAACCCCAAAGCCATTTGCCAAACAATTGCCGCCAATGTTTGCGAATTGCATTTGAAAGAGTAGATTTGTTTTCCTTATACACGTATTCCTTTCGACAGGAAGAAATATTAATAATTTAAGCCGAATCGTCTGTATTTATATTTCAAAAGAAAACAGTTTTCATCACCCCCCGATGTCAAATATTTCAATTTCCTTTCCCATTTCGTTCGCTTTTCATATTTTCTTTTCGTTTTTTTGTAAATTTAATTTCGCTTACAACAGTTCACATGTGTTATTGTCGAAAGGGGGCTTCGGCTTATACGCTTTATCCATGTACGGGGATGCCCCTCCAGTATGCTGCGTCTTTGCTTTCTTATTCGGGCGACTCCTTTCCTGTGGAGAGAATTTTTAAATACCCTTCGGGCAATGAAATTGTTATTGAATCCAGCAATGGGGAGGAGGGGGTTGATGGTGGAAAGGTAAACCTTTATGTCACCCTCCTGGTAATCGGTGGAGAGGACCCAAACAAAAGGTATCTCTGCCTCTGTGTGCAGAACTCCAATTTCTTTGAGCAAACACTCTGTGAACACACCCCCACCGATTTTTCCTCCTTTTTCTTTTGTTCCTGGTTGCGGAAATTTCTTTCTTTTTTTTTTTGTGAAACGCTGAAAGTGAAATTTTTGCCCACACGATGAGCGTGTATGCCCGAGCCAACACGTAAACCGTCGCCGTTGTCGTCGTCTGGGCCATTTCCTCGTTGACACATGCGAGCATAAGGATTGCCATCGTTGTGGACAATCCTTCTCTCCATTTATATGTACACATTGATGATTTTGTTATGCAAAAATGGATTTTTTGCACCTTTTTTGTGTTGGGAACGACATTATGCACCTACGCAATGGTTGACTCTGGGAGACAGAGACGTGTGACATATGCAGTGGTTGAGAGGAAAGAGCTTGTGCCTGTTCCTCCAGCACTCAGTATTTTGTGTCCCAGCGGATGTTAGCTGCATCTGCATATTTGCATACTTGATTGCAGGAACAGTCACAACAGCCATCAGCTACGCTGGTGGTGGCGGCGATGGTGGTGTCAACGACGACAGCGTTAGGTGTAAATTGCTATGTATCTCTCTGAGTGGGTAGATTGTCTGCCCTTTTGTTGGATCGAACTCGAGCGACACTCTATGGAGTTTCGTCTGAATTAAGTTACATCGAATCGATTTTAGGTGCTTAAAATAATTTCATTTTACGGCGGAAAAGAGGGCTGGGTCTGGCGACAGAAATTTTATCACACCTCACACCTACTTGGGGCGGAACTCCTTGAAGAATGGGAACTTAATGGAGTCACAGACTTCGTTATACCAGCTTTGAACATAGCTGACACTAAATTGGGCATAAGTTCAACTTCAAACTAAGGTGCATTCAAGAACCACTGAGAAACTTACATTTCTTTAAATGTTATCGAAGCGCCAGAGGGTTTAGGTTCCACGCAATACTTCTTCGAGTAGTTTGAATGGAAGAAATTAGCTTCCAGACATAAATCCTAGCTGCGGTCCCTTTGAAAATGTACTGTCGTAGACTGTCTTTGATAAGGACGATTACCGAGTTCCTCAGCCATCCAACAGCGGAAGCCAGATTTAAAGCAAACAAAGCTGCCAGGAGCAATACCCGTACAGAAACCTGTAGAGATGAAAATGGAAACCTCGTAGTAGAATCACAGTCGGTACTGAGAATATGGAAAAACTACTTCTGCAGACTGTATAACGGCGACGAAGACCAACATCCAGCTGTCAGGCAGAATAAACCATTCAACATAGACGATGATAGTCAAAATGTCCGTCCACCTGACCAAAACGAAGTGAGGATAGGAATATCCAAGCTAAAATCCAACAAGGCTGCTGGACCTGACGGCTTACCGGCCGAACTTTTCAAGGCAGCTGGGGATGAATTGGTAGAGTGCATACACCAATTCATCTCTAAGATTTGGTCAAACGAGTGTATGCCTGATGAATGGAACCTCTGCATCGTTTGCCCGATCCACAAGAAAGGAGACCCCCTCAACTGCGCCAATCTTCTTTAGCTCTGCTATAAACTCTGAGAACAACATCAGCGCTGAAATCAATCGAAGAATAACTCTTGCCAATCGCTGTTTTTTGGGCTTATAAGGCAATTTAACAGTAAAGCCGTATCTCGAACTACTAAGGAGACTCTGTATAAGACCCTGATCATCCCAGTCCTGCTTTACGGTACTGAAACATGGACTTTATTGAAAGAGGATGAAGATATCCTTGGTCGCTTCGAGAGAAAAATTCTTCGTAAGACTTTCGGTCCCGTTTGCGTTGACGGGTTTTGGAGGAGGAGATTCAATCACGAACTATACGAGCTGTACATCGACATCGACTTAGTCAAAAAACTGCGTATTGGACGTCTGAGATGGCTAGGACATGCAGAGCGAATGGACACCAACGCTCCGGCCCGCAGAGTCTTCGAATCTAATCCCGAGGGACGACGCAGTAGAGGGAATCATCGCCGTAGGTGGTGCGCACAAGTTCAAGAGGACCTCGACCAACTTGGAGTGCGCAACTGGAGGCAATTAGCTAAAGACTGAGCTAAATGGCGAGGCTTGTTGGTTGAGGCCCAGGTTCACCCCGAACTGTAGCGCCACCTAAGTAAGTAAGTAAAGCTGCCAGTTCAGATCGCTTAGAAGCGAGGATTCCCCCTCCTATTTGTAAGACATGGTCGGATGAAAGAATGCCCGACAATCGGAGGTACCTAGGGCGTTTTTGATCTAGCTGTGGCCAGACCTTTCTAGTGGCATGATACTTGACGCCTTTTTCGCACCTAAGCGTTCAGCCTAAGTGATTGTTTGAGGGAGAGGCATGTTTCCTTCTTTTCTGTAGAATCTCTAAGGTTGTTTCCTGAGTCAGCAGCCAACACAGCTGTATATTGAATTGTTTACCAATTTCGTCAAGAAAGGGAGCGATAATCTAGACTGGCCTTTGATGGTCAGGAATTGAATCGCGTCTATGAGTCTTGTAGCAGGCTGATTATCATTGAAGATGTCAATAACCATTTTGACCGGCTCTAGATGTTATTTGATCACCATAAACTCTTCTCTTCTTTTTCAGTAGGATCTACGTTCAGTTTAGTTTTCTGGGGGTTGACTCCCGGTCCACATACATATATCAGCCCATTTGGAGAGTTAAAGGCATTTCGCATAAACTCTATCAGGGTTCTTCCCCAAGACAAGTATAGCAACGTCGGCTGCAAAGCCATTTACCTTGTAGCCTTCCACTTCCAGGACAAGTAGTACTAGTCCACAAGATTCCAAAGAAGGAGAGATATGCACTGACAAGCCTTCGAAACACCGCTCAGATTTGAATCAATAAATTCTACTCGTGAGTCACTATCAAAGCCTCCAACCTGTCCTTCCACTTGTTTATCGATTCCAAGATTGCGTATGACAGCGTATTTATCGAGACGAGCTGTATTGCGCCATGTCTAGCCTCGGTATTCATGCTATTCATGCTTTCATTTGCGCTGCGTGATGGTAGACACTAGCAGTCACTGGCCCCGTTATCCTGAACCGGAAACAAGTTTTGGAAAAAGGATATCAAACCAAAAACTATTCAGTCCTTAGAGGGTACCTTCACCATGTCGACGTTCAAACGTCCTTAGACAATATTTTATATGAGTGCTCTCAAGCACTCAAGACTTTCTTTGAGTTTTCTTGTTATCGGAATGAAACCTTAGAAATTCAAAGGAAGGTAGGTTGACTGTAAAACGTTGGTCTTTGTCCTACATTCGTCTCTTTAATGGTTTCGATTGGTTATTCCTCACAATTGCTGATGCAATTTATTTCTCCAAACAACTGCCAAACTTCAAAAACTCTTGTTGAAGCCCTCAAGTAGGGCTATAACTTCTACTCTGCTGACTTCTCTTACCATTCCTAACGAATCCACAAATAAAAGAAAAATAACTTCTAGATTAAGGACTTCCCGGAACAAGGACTCTCGCAGGGTAAACCCAATTATTCAGTTACAATATATCAACTTTGTGCTACAAATCCTAAGGCTTCCCCTCTCGCTAGACTCTACTCCGCGCCCCAACCGCACACAAATATGTTCCAGGACATTCTTTCTCCTCTAATTAGAGATTTTTTTTTCCTCTCACACTTTTCTGCACAAATTCCGTTTGATTGCCACGATCCGAAGGGCAGCTAGCAGCTAAAAATAAAATAAAATAAAAAAATAAAAAATGTGGCTCCAATAATTTACAGTAGCTCTCAAACTACTACCCTGCGTCCTGGTACCGCCCTTAGCTACGTAGATTCCCTTTGTTTTTATTTACTTTCTTTCCCCATCACTGGAGGGGGGGTTTAGGGGCTACAAAAATAAAAAAAAATATAAGTTTGAGGTTAATAAAGTTCTCGTGTTGATTTCTTTCACAGCCCCCCGCCAGAATCTCCCCACCCGTGACCACTCAAACCCACTCCTTTGGCAATTCATCCATATCATGGCCACAAACGCTTTGCCACTAGTAGTAGTTGGCTTTCACTTCACATCATAGTAATACCTTGGCAAGTATAGCACACAGTCGTGCCACTAAATAAAAATTGAGTCCTCCACTCGGTTTCCCCTGCACCCTCACCCACTGCTGCAGGGAGGATTGTGAAGTTTTGTACAAGTCAAAGTATTTTTTCCTGAACCGTTTAAGTGCTTTTGTGGCGAATAACGACTTTATTCGCATCGCGCAGCGTTGTTGCAACAGCAGCGTATGTAGGTACCACACAGAGCGTATAGCGCAGCGTACCAGCAAAAGTTGTTAAAAGTGTAATTAGTCCAATTACTGTGTGTTTCGGGGGTTTTCTCCTTCTTTCAGATTGCAAGTGCAGTTGAGGCACTGTAAGTTTGTAACTGGCCCTCAGGACCGCGTATTGTGTCCCGAACGATTGTTTGCATAATTCGCTTGCTACAACGTGCACGCAAAAGGCTTTTAATTCGTTTTTTTTTTTTTTTTCCTCTGAACGCTGCCTTGATTTCTGGGACCGGTCCTGTGATCCTGCTTCTGTGTGTGTATGGCACAGGTGGTCAGACGTGTGCGTGTGGCGTGGCACATGATGGTCATTTGACTCTTGATTCCGCAAATCAATTGCAAGGAAATAATTCAATTACTAGGTTTGACGGAACCGTTCCACACTAATTAATGCCTTGGATGTCAGAATTCTCCTCCTGATTGAGTCATATATGCAGAGAGGCAGGGCGGAGTTCCTGTAATGGCATGTCTTACATTTCCTTCTGCAGTCGCATTTGGGTGGCAATTTAAATCGAAAGCACATGGAGATGCAATTTACATTCTTCGACTTGGAGCAGATGATGCTGCTCCTTGGCTGTGTCATCTTGTTTGTTGTCGCTTTCATGGTGGCATGACGGATATTACTATCTGTCAGTTAGGTGTCGTTGTTTTGGCCATAAAAAATGAACAAGGAATTTGCAGTTCTTCGCTATGAGGTGCGGTGGGCTTGTGTGCGCGATGTAGGTGGCTGAGTAATAAAATGTTGCTTCTCAGTCAGAGGTTGTCATTCGGTTTGATGGCTTGTGTTGAACAAGAAAGAGGCAAGGGGGTGGTTGAAGGCGATGGGTTGGCTTTGATCATTGAATTCCACAGAATGGTTCTGATGATGGAGGCGATGGGGTAGTTAGCGATCTTGATGCTTCAAGTTCTTAGCACTAATCAGAGGGAAACATCAAGTCAGCAGTACTTGACATCTGTAAGTAAACCACTACACAGCAGCAATAGTCTTGGATCACGACCTACGTGGTGGCTAATAAAACCGCAACATCTGTGCAACTGATTGAGAAAAATAGAATTTCTTGTAGAACAGAGTAATTCTTAATGAGTTCATATGACAAGGTATTGAAGCTATAAGCTATGCATACGGCGTAGCAGTCAATCGTTTCAGAGTTGCGACTATTTCCGATGACTATAGTTTCGAGGTGGTTCATAAATGAGAGTATTTCTACAAACCCAAGAAGTCCTTCACTAAATAGTGAATCAATAGAATTTCACCGGCCTGTCCCTACATCAATTAATGTTATGAATACCTTTAACATGTTTACACACAGTGCGGGCGTTGGAAAGGATAGATAGAGAGAGAGAGAGAAAGATTTTTGGTGTAGTGGTTCATGGAGCTTAATTGTTTATGCTTCAGAAATTCTCCGGGGGTGGCGTCCAGATAACTGGGGAGATTTTTGTTATTTTTTGTCTTTGCATCTGATTCGCAGTATTTCTTTTCCCGATAACCGATGTCAAGGGCAAATCACCATCAACAGAGCGAACAATTTTTCCAGCCTCATGACCAAGCTACTGCCGGTGTTATGCTTTCGCAGTACTGTTCACGCAAGCTTTCGCAAATGATCGGACTGCCCTTATATATTTCATGATAAATAAATAAAAGCTTGCTGATATCAGGATTTGAACCATGAACCATTAGCGTGGCAATTGACGACGTTACCACTACACCATTACCACCCATTCTATGTTCTATACAGAAATTCCAATCGAGGCATTTATGATTTTCTAATTCTAACTAGTCAACCCTAAGTAGTGTCATTGAGGTCACTTACCTTATAATTAGTTAGAGTAGGGTATCATACCATCCAGACAAAGACTAGGGAAACTTTAGACCTCATCCACAAAAACAGCTTGGAGGCTTTTCTTTAAAAAAAATTCTGGAGGGAACTTTTGTTTTTAATAATTTTCCCGCACTTAAGAGGGTTTATATACCCTTAAAATGTTATGCACAGTGTGGGCATTGGAAAGGAAATACAGAGAGAAAAAGATTGGTATAGTGGTTTGAAACTTGTATACCAAGTTTTTGATAAACTCCGGTGGGCAGTCCAGATAACTGGGCATATTGGTTTTCTTATTGTGTCTTTGCTTCTGATTCGCAGTATTTTTTTCCCGATCACCTAAAGGCATAGCCATATCAATCTGTTGAGTCTTCGCCATTAATTCATGTCCACGAACAACCCTACCTCTAGCACTGTGGGAAAGCAATTTTGTGTTTCCAGACTGTCAGGATACTCTAAAAGCATTTCGAAGGCGAATGTACGAGGGCAAGGCGAAAAGTTCTCGGCCTGACAATGAAAGACTGCGATTTTCAGTTAAAAAACTATTTTATTTTTCTACATAATCTGCCTTGATTTCAACACACTTAGTCCAGCGTTTCTCCCACATCAGTATTCTTTCTCAGAAGTGAGAGGCTAGAAGGCTGTGAAAATATTCATCTACGGCCCTCTCAACTTCTGCATTGGATGCGAAGCGCTTCCCAGAAACAAATTTCTTCAAGTTTGGGAACAGATGGAAGTCTGATGGTTCCAAATCAGGTGAATAGGGGGGATGGCCGAGCAAATCGTACCCCAAATCCCGCAGTTTTCCCATCGCCAACGCACACTTGTGTACAGGTGCATTGTCCTGGTGAAGGATGATTTTTTTCTTCTTCAAGCCAGGCCTCTTCTCGCGAATTTTGGCATCCAGCTGGTCAAGAAGGTTGGAGTAATATTCGCCTGTAATTTTTCTGCCTTTCTGAAGGTAATCAATTAACAGGATCCCTTTCGCATCCCAAAACACACCGGCCATGACCTTTCCGGCAGATGTAATCGACCTCGCTTTCTTTGGCGCTGAACCACCGGCTTCCACCCACTGCTTCGACTGCTGTTTCATTTCTGGCGTATAGTGGTGGACCCATGCCTCATCCATGGTGATAAATCGCCGCACAAAATCGGTCGGATCCCTATTGAATTGGTCCAAAGATTGCAGCGAAAATCGTTTGCGCATTTGCTTTTGATCGGCATTCAGGAAATCCGACACCCATCTTGCGCAGAGCTTTCGCATTCCTAAGTTTTTGTGCAAGATGTTTCGCACCCTCTCCTCCGAAATACACACAGCCTCAGCTATCTCATTCACCTTCACTCGCGTATCATCCAACACGATATCATGCACTTTATCGATGGTTTCGGGTGTGATTGCGGTTTTTGGCCGTTCTTCACGTGTGTCATCTTCGAGGGACTTGCGACCACGTTTAAATTCAGCTGCCCACTTTTTAACGGTTGACATGGAAGGAGCAGAGTCCCCGTAAAATTTTGTCAACTTTGGATGAATTTCCTTAGGGGTTAACCCATCCAAAACGAAGAACCGCACGATATTCAAGTTTATCCATTTTAACGAAAAACACGCAAGACGTCTACTGCAAAAATTCGTGTAAACAAACTACTTGAGAGAACAAGTCGAAACTTGTCATATGAACTAATGAGAAGTGCACCCAGGCAGGAAACATAAATTTTTGCTGATTGGAACGCTATCTCTGCGTCAGGCCGAGCACTTTTCACCTTGCCCTCGTAGTCATGGAAACTTAATATTTACTCCAGGTAGGAACCCTTCCTTGGTATAGTGCCTCAAGAAACTTCGATGGTATTCGTTTCGCTTTATGTCTGAGCGGCTGTTGGTCACTGTTCCCCTTTAGGTCTCGAACTTGCATACATCGGGTCACCAGAAAAGCAGGAAACAAATTCAAGTACCGGATAAAATGTCTGTCACCAGTTCAAATTAACACGCTATTCGTAGTCATCCCAGAGTGGGTACCGTGGCTCAGTGATTATTGTGTCGGACCACCATTCCTGAAGTTCTTCTTCTTCCTTTTCGTTCTATTTTGGGTCGGCTCTCCTTGTACGACATAGCCAGGCCGTTCTGTCCTGGGTTGTCCGAGCGTTCACATCCCTCTCCCGCATATCTTACTTTATGGTTTTGTTCCAGGTTTTGCGTGGGCTTTCTTGTCTTTGCCAAATCCAACACTTGCATGATCCTCTGGTCTAAGTTATTCATGTCCACACCATCGAAGGTAGTTCTCTTGGAGCTCTTCGGAGATAGGCGTTAGTTTGCTACTCCCTCTTGTATGCTTGTTGCTGACTTTATCAAGCAACGTCACTCCACTGGCCCACCTCAGCATGCACATTTCAGTGACATGAAGTTTTTGTAGCTTCTGAGGTGCGGCCCAGAGCTCCGAAGCGTACATGATTTCAGGTCTGACAACTGCTTTATATATCATTTGCATTTTAGCTGTTGTGGGATCTTTTGGTCGCGTAAAATATCTGACGCTGCGCCACACTGAATTCTATGGGTGACATCCCTCTGTAGTGACCCGTCGCCACTGAATCGAGGTATTTAAAGTTGTTCGACTCTGTATTGAGTTGGTCAGCTACTCTTACGAGTAGTTGCACCGCGCTTACAATGCCTTCGTTTAACCGGAATTCAACCATTTCAGTTTTCGTGCGGCTTGCCTTTAGGCCATAGGATTCAAGAGCGTCCACCCATAAGGAAAGCCTTTGTCGTAGGATCGCTTTATTGTCTGCTAGTAGAGATACGAGTATATCGTCAGCGTATAGCAGGGTCCACGGTAAGCTTCCCTGGATTTCGCGGGTCAAGAGGTCCATCACTAGATTAAACAGCAATGGGTCCAAAGCTGAGCCTACTTTTACATTGAATTTGTCCGAAAGTCCACAGATGCACTTCACTTGGCTTGTTACTTGCTGGTATGTGTCGCAGAGCAGATCTGTAGTGCGTTCTGGAACGAGCTGCATTCTGAGGGGCTGCCATCCCAACTCTCTCGGCACTCGGTCAAAAGCCTTTTCGAAGTCAATGAATACACTATAGAGGTTTCCCTTATTAAGGCGATGCTTTTCAATAAGGGTTCGTAGAATATGTGTAGCATCAACTACTGATTTTCCGCTGACGAAGCAAAATTGATTTTCCCTTACTTCAACGATGTTTCTGATTCGTGCATCTAGGACCCTCTGCCAGATTTTGAGGCAATGTGGCATGAATCCCGCCTTTGTTTTTATAGAAAGGTATCATAAAGCTGTTTCGCCATGGGAACGGGAACTTCTTCGTCAACGATTTTATTAAAAAGTGACATCAGACAGGTGGAGCCTTCATCGACCAGTTTGTTGAGCACATCTAATGGAATGTTGTCCGGGCAAACTGCTTTGTTCTTTTGCATTTTGTGCACCGCCATCCGAACTCCTTCTTTTGTAATTTCGAAAATTGAGCCCGCGGTTGGTTTTGAGGTAATCGTTTTGTCTCGGGTGAATTCGACGTTACTCACTTATGTCCTGTATCCCCTTATGGGTCCTAGAACTTCTACTATGCCCATGCGCCATCGTATACGGTTATGGCAATGTGTCTCAGCGCTCTCCAACTTTTTCCCAACTGTCATGCCTTCTTCTCGATTGTTGTGCGCCATGTTCTCCTCGGACCGCTAGGAATTCTGCCATTTTGGGTTAAAGGGTTCCATTGCATAGTATGGTTTGCTATGGAACTGTCACCTTTTCGGAACGAGTTCTCATTTCAATGCCACTTCCGTCATCGGACGGTTGTGCCTATTGGTTCCTGACCCGTTCTCTGGTAGAGATGTTCGTTAAAGGTACAGTTGGCCCAGGAAATCCTAAAGATATTGCGCAACCATCTTTTAATGAACATTTGCAGATTTCTGTTGATAGTAGTGGTCACTCTCCATGTGTTGCATCCTTATTACAGCACGGATTAATTGTTATAGCCGAACAGTCTTAGCTTGGTGTTCAAACTGATTGCATTGCTTTGCCATATTTTAGACAGCAACGTGGACTTTGCTTTGGCGATCCTGTTCGCTATGTGCAGTTCGGCTCCATCTTCGGTCGATGCAATACTCCCAAGATGCTTGAAATCTTCTACTCTCTTTGCCGGTTGTCCAGCAATGCATATTTGAGCCGATGCGTTTGTTCCAAGACTGATAATTTTAGCCTTTGCCGTATTAATTTTCAGCCCGACGACGTCTGCCTCCCTCTCCACATCTGCTGTTATTTGGTGGAAATCCATAATTCTGTGGGAGAGTAAACATACCTCATCAGCGTAGTCAAGATGTTGCAGTTGAGATGTAAGAGTCCATCGAATTCCTCCGTTTCCCGTCACCAATAGGAATAATATTGTTGAAAGGATACAGCCTTGTCTTACCCCACTTTGGATCTCAAATTCCTCAGACAACCTTCCCCTGTGCAGAGCGGGACATTTGGACCTTTATATGTAGCTTTGATAATAGCTATGAATTTATCGGGAATACCTCTCCTGCGTAAGGCACGCCAAATAAACTCCCTCTTGACACTATCGAACGCCTTCTCAAAATCGATAAACAGCAGGTGCAGTGGCATCGAGTGTGTCTTCGAGATGCCGACTCGATGCCGACTCGATGCCGAACAAGCAGGTTTCCGCTCTGGATCCTCCTGTGCCGACCACATCAACACCCTGCGGATTATCATCGAACAGTGTGTTGAATATCGATCGCCACTGCACCTGCTGTTCATCGATTTTGAGAAGGCGTTCGATAGTGTCAACAGGGAGTTTATTTGGCGTGCCTTACGCAGGAGAGGCATTCCCGATAAACTAATTGCTATTATCAAAGCTACATATGAAGGCTCCAAATGTCACGTTCTGCACAGGGGAATGTTGTCTGAGGAATTTGAGATCCAAAGTGGGGTAAGACAAGGCTGTATCCTTTCACCAATATTATTCCTATTGGTGATTAGCGATGTGCTTCATGCAGCTTTGTCGACGGGAAACGGAGGAATTCGATGGACTCTTACATCTCAACTGAAGCATCTTGACTACGCAGACGATGTATGCTTACTCTCCCACAGAATTATGGACCTCCACCAAATGACAGCAGATGTGGAGAGGGAGGCAGGTGTCGTCGGGCTGAAAATTAATACGACAAAAACTAAAATCATCAGCCTTGGAACTAACTCATCGGCTCAAATATGCATTGCTGGACAACCGGTAGAGAGAGTAGAGGATTTCCAGTATCTTGGGAGTATTGTCTCGACCGATGGTGGAACCGAACTGGATATAGCCAACAGGATCGCCAAAGCAAAGTCCGCGTTCGTTATGTTGTCCAAAATATGGAGAAACAATGCAATCAGTTTGAGCACCAAAATAAGACTGTTCCGCTCCAACGTTGAATCCGTGCTGCTATATGGTTGCAGCACGTGGAGAGTGACCACTACTATCACCAGAAAGCTGCAAACGTTCGTTAATAGGTGTCTGCGCAATATCTTAAGGATTTTCTGGCCCAATCGTATCTCTAACGAACACCTTTACGAGAGAACGGGTCAGGAACCAATAGGCACAACTATCCAACGGCGGAAGTGGCAGTGGATTGGTCACACGTTCCGAAAGGGTGACAGCTCCATAGCGAACCATGCTATGCAATGGAACCCTCTAACTCAGGATGGCAGAAGACCTGGCGGTCCGCGGAAAACATGGCGCAGAACAGTCGAGAAGGAGGCACGGCAGTTAGGGAAAAGTTGGGGAGAACTCAGACACATTGCCAGAAACCGTACACGATGGCGCGTAGGCGTAGTAGAGGCCCTAGGACCCACAAGGGGATACAGGACATAAGTAGTAAGTAGGTGCAGTGGCGATCGATATTCAGCGCACTGTTCGATGATAATCTGCAGGGTGTTGATGTTGTCGACACAGGAGGATCAAGAGCAGAAATCTGGTTGTTCGGCATCGAGTGTGCCATCGAGATCTTGTTTGATTCGCTCCAGGATGATTTTAGCTATTATCTTAGCCACAGCAGGCAGCACGCAGATACCCCTCCAGTTTTGGCGCTCCATTAAATTTCCTTTCTTAGGAAGCTTGACGATCATTCCCTTTTTCCACTCGTCAGAAAAGTAGATAACAGCTCATCATAGTATTCAAAGCACCTCTTTACAATATCAACGTCTTGCGTCAGCATTGTATCTTTAATGTATATGACAGAAGTTATGTCCTGCAATTTTTGGCATCGAGTTTTAACCAGTTTAAAAATATCTTTTACGCCTTCTTTAGTACTGGGTTTGTCTCCAACTCTTTTAGTTTAGAAACTGCGATTTCGACCTCTCTTTTAGCTGTTTTGCATGTCTGCAGGTCGTCTTCAGATTTGGTTGTTTGCCACGTTTTGAAAGTTTGTTTTCTGCTCTTCAATTTTTCTTGAACGTTTTCGCTCCACCACCACGTTTCTTTTTGGATTTTCAGTGAGCCATTAGACCATTTGTGAAGTTCGATGTTCGCCTTCCAGAAAACACTAAACATTTCTTTTCTTCCGGCCCACCTCTCATGAACATCTGACAAACATCCGAGAGTATGTTTGTTCAAAGAAGTTTCTCAAAAAAATAATTGCACTTCGGACACGGTGTAAAACCGTAGCACCCTTCCATTCGTGCAAAAAATATAACACGCACAACGCGAGTAGTTGCGAGAAGCTGGACCCTTCGACTTTCATGGGCTGTTCTGCCCCAAATACTTTTCTTATTTACTCCCCAGCAAGTACCCTCTGCAGGACCGATATCCTGTGTTGAAGCCCTCTTCTCTCATAAATACCAAAAATCACATTCAATTAAGTACTGCTCTTTAAAAAGTCGCATTGTACTTAATTAGGTCCACTCTCACCTTCTTAAAACTTACACCCCAACTCAAATAATAAAAAAAAAAAAAAAATGTACAGCTTACCCATTGCCCCATTCTAGCAGCTAAAACAACAGCATTCCAACACCCCGCCAAAAACGCTTGGAATTCCAAAACAACTCTGCTCTCCTTAATTTGAATGGGATTTTCCAGTTCTTTTTTATTTTTTCTCGTGCAGTGTTATACCTTTCGTCTTCATGATTTTGCCCCCTGAAGCACTAAAGTGGTAATTGTGCGTACAACCACCCCCAGGGCGATCTGGCAACGCTGATGCGCGAGCTTATAACGAAAAAAAGAGTCGAAATGGTTAAAATATTTACATTTGAATTTGTAACAGAGGTACACTACCGGTAGAATATAAAAAATTGTAAAAAACAGGACTAAAGCGTACAGTCTACGGGTATCCTTTAAGTATGCGTGAGTGAATGAGTGAATAAGCACTGATGTTGCAAAGTTGGGAAGTTGCTTAAAACTGCCAGCGGGAGTCAGTCACACGGCTGAAATGCGTTGGACGAGTGGAAGAAAGGATTTTTTTCTTACTTTTCTTCATCCTGTTCTTGTCCAGCTGTTCCAATTTAGAATTATTTTTAATTTCCTTTCGAATGGTCGTCCTTTTTTTTTTCGTCTTGATAGGAAAAAAAAAGGTAGAAATCCTTGCAAAAAAAAAAACATTGAACGGAACAACTTTGTAATTTGAAAGTTTTCTGGGTCTGGGAGTTTTTTTTTTTTTTCGAACGGAAATCTTTCTCCAGGTAGATCCTTAGATATTGTTTCGAAGGACATCACCATGAATCTGATTAGAATCTTCTGGATCGTCCCGAATACCAAAAAAATGGATGAGTATTCGCCCTGACAACCCGCCAGAAAGGGGAGCAAAAGAACAAACAAAACAAAAAAAAAACTTTTTCTTTCTTTAATTTCGATTTGAGAAAAGGTGTCCTTGATCCAAGGTGAAGGCATCATGTGTTGGATGGCGTTCCCTTCTCCAGTGCTACATATATTTATCATTTCGAATGAGTGATTTTTATGTCAGAAAGTTTGACGACTTTTTTTGCTCCGCCGTGCCGCCCCCTGTTAGTCTGTATTGTTACGTCGTCGCTGCATCTCCTCGGATAAGCGCAAAGGAAAAAGGATACACAAACGGAACACATGAAGAATAAAATATTCCTAATGTTTATTGATAAAGTTTTTTTTTTTTTTTCTACATTGTCGGGGAGGGTGTAATTTTTCACTGTTATGACGTTGGTGGCGGAGTTTATTTTTGGATGGAGACACACAGTGCCTGATGATTATCTGTGTACCTGTTCGAGAATTCCCTTACGTCACATCCTGTTCAGGAATGAGAAAAGTTTCCTTTTTTTGTCGCTTTCCGGGATCACTTTTTTTTTTCCTTAAATTATTAAATTATAGGATGCGACGGGCTTTTCTATTTACGAAAGTTTGTTCAGTTAATCTAGTTCGGGGATAATTAAATGGTTTACGGGAAATTCATGTCATTATCCTGAAAACGGGACAAATTAAGTTGGATATTCTCATGTAATCCGATTAATATGGTTGCCTTGTTACTGGAAAGTTGATGTGGAAACTTCAGGTGAAACTGAACACTGAGTGCAAATGTTGGTCCTTTAAGCTGGATAAGGATTTTTGGCATTTTTTTCTGGGGTGAGGCGATTTGGCTTGGCTTAAAGTTTTATTAGTGGTAAAGTGAGCATTAGATTGAAGGTGTACATAGATGTGTTCATTTGACTGCTGAAGATGTGGCAATGGAGGAAAGGATCAATTGTATAGTTTCGACATCCTGGAGTACACTGAATCGACTTGCACTCATTTGGCAGCAAGGCATAGCAACGCATATTGCCACAGAGGGGTTAAATATGTATATCAAAGGGGTATGTTGCAATAATTAAACTTTAAAAAGGAAAAAGAGCAATAAGAACCCAGACAATGCTACATATGAAGGGTCTCAATGTCACGTTCTGCAAAGAGGAGGGTTCTCTGAGGAATTTGAGATCCAAAGTGGGGTAGGATAAGACTGGCCATTCTTTCATCAATTACCAATGTGCTTCGAGCAGCTTTGTCGACGAGAATCGTAGGAATTCGATGGACTTCTGCATCCAAACTGAAACATCTTAACGATGTATGCTTACTCTCATTATTGACATCCACCGAATGACAGCAGATGTAGAGGGAGGCAGGCGTCATCGTCGGCCTGAAAAGTTATACGGCAAAAAAAATTATCAGTCTTTGAACAAACTCATCGGCTTAAATATGCATTAGTGGACAACTAGTAGAAAGAGTAGACGATTTCCAGTATCTTTCCCTACCGACGGTGGAACCGAAATCTATATAGGCAAAAGGATCGCCAAAACAAAGTCCGCGTTCGGGATGTTGGCCAAACTATGGCGAAGCAATGCAATCAGTTTGAACACCAAGCTAAAACTGTTTCGATCCAATGTTGAATCCATGCTGTTATATGGATCCAGCACATGGGGAGTGACCATTACTACTTCTACTTCCTTTTATCAGCGAGGTTATGATCCGAAAACCCTCCCACATCACCGCATTTCTACTGATCCGCCTGTGGGGTTCGCCTGGGGAGTGACCATTACTATCACAAGAAACCTACAAACGTTCGGTAACAGGAGCCTGCGTAACATCTTAAGGATTTTCTGGCCCACCGTCTCTCCAACAAACACCTCTACCAGAGATCGGGTCAGGAACCAATTTACTATCCAACCATCCAACGACAGAAGTGGCAATGGATTGGTCAGACGTTCCGAAAATATGACAGCTCCATAGCTAACCATGCTATGCAATGGACCCTTTAGCCCAAAATGGCAGAATACTAAGCGGTTCGAGAAGAACATGGTTCAGAACAGTCGAAAAAAAGGCATGGCCGTTGGGTAGAGCTGAGGCACATTGCCAGAAACCGTACACAACGGCGCGTAGAAATAGTAGAGGCCCTAGGATTCACCAGTCAAGGATCCGGAACACATCATATTCCATTGTACACGATACTATGCAGAACGACACCTGCTGGTGAACAAATTGGGTGAGGACCTAACCCCAGACAGGGAAGCAGTTAGCGACACTGTTACAATCATTATGAAGGAGCAGCGAAGACAAAGGCGAAAACGAAATTCAGCGCAGGTGGCTGCCAGCATGAACGAGACGAGTGCCCCAAGGCTAAAGTCCCCCTCGTGATGAAATGCTTGACGGCGGCTTGACGGAGGAGCAGGGGTAGAAAGGGATATGGGTTTAGTGGGTGGAAGTCCCATACTGTCACTGAGTACGGGGTTAGTTTCGTCCTTAAAAGATTCTCACCTTCCGACCCAAAAAAAGGACATGAACCATACATGGTGTCACATGCTAACGGAATTGCAACAGCCATCGTGTTAAGAGCCTTGATGATGAAGTTCTTTGGTCTTGTAGTTGTTTCAGAAGGATAAGCTAGAAACTTCTCCGCTCGGGCTCTAATTCTGTTCGAAGTATGCACCTACTTTGTTGCTTAGTCAACAAGGGTGTGTAGAGTGGTTACATTTGTGTGAAAAATATAACGCACACAACATGAGTGGTTGCGAGAAGCTAGGCCCTGGCACTTAAAAGAGCTGTTGCGCCAAATATTTATTTATTTATTTATTTTTAGAGTGGTTACATTTGTCACAAAGATAGCCATTTTAACTAATTTGTTCTTTATTCACACATAATTGAAAAGAAGTGAAAAAGAACCATGGAATATATATAAAAGGGTAGGATGTTGCGGAAACCCAGCTAAACGCGTCTGTCTTCTCCGGCAGCTCAATCGACACTCCCTGACACATTCAGGGCGCTTCTATCCGCCTGGCATTCTAGCATATCTATGAACATTTTCCATGTTTCGTGTACATCCAGTCAGTGGAGATTGAAAGACGACCGAGCATCCTTAGCAATCTGTTACTGAAGCTGGCATAATGCGAGTTTTATCCATCTCCTACGGAAGCCCTGTTGCTGGAGCCTCTAGTAAGATAGTTCCTTGTATCCTGGTCTTCAATTTCATGCAGTAGCGATGGCAACTCTGGCAGCACTCGTGTTGCCTAGAACAAACGTGCAAGAAAACGATTAATGGCAAATCAATAACACTGGTGTCGAGTTAAAAAATGTCTTCCTTTAGACGATGTCTGGCAAGGATTATGGACATCTCTTATTCCACGCCAGTGACAGGATTTTTATTTATTATGCACGTAATGTACGCAAGCAACAAAAATAGAATATACGTATCAACCCTCTCCAGTGTTTAGTAAAAACAATACACACACCATATTCAACACAGAGCGCGTATGCGACAGGTATCCTTAACCATTTCTTTCCACAAATTTCCAAGAATATTTCTATGACTCATTGAAATCGGTGATCCCATTCTCAAGACAGGGCGCGTAATTGAAAGCATACATGCCTCAAATCCCAGCTATTCCTATAAGAAGTGCAATAATGAAAACCGAATCAAAATCCATTCAGTGCCTATAGAGTGATGCGAGAACAGACCGACAGATTGTCGAATATGAGAGCAATCTATGCAGGTCAAAATGCCATGAATTGAAGTTTAGATAGCACTTAATCAAGTGCGGATTTCTTTTTAATTGCATTCGATGCAGGTTCAAGTACAACTATTCCTACAAGAAACTCATTAAAAGCGAAAACATTTTCGAACATCGAAACAAATAGTTGAAAAGTCAAATAAAACTATATGCACATCCAATCCAATTCAAATCCTCTTCAAATCACATAAAAGCCTCTCCATCATCCACAATATTGGCAAAAAAGGACGACGACCGACAACCAAAACAAAGCAAAAAAAAAAAAACAATAATTCTCTAAACACACTAACGAGCGCTTTAAAAATCGGACAACAATGAGGATATAACCGATGACAATGGCACAAAATGGCACACAAAAGGGGCCACATACCACACACACAGATGGAAATGTTCCATTTGAAGGAGAATATTCTCCTTCACATGACAACTAAAAAAAAGCAAAAAAAAAAAAAAGCATTTATCCCGACTGCAGGAGATGGCGTACAAACGGACAAAATGCAGCTAAAAATTATTCCTATTCATTTCCATTCGTGTCCGGAATACGTTATGCTCCGCAATAGCTATGGAATGCATGTGTGGATGTGCCTGCGGCAGGAAGTCACACGATCCTTAGACACCTTCCATAGAACGCCACAACACCACCGCCCACCAGCATCATCCTTGCCTACACCAGTCATGGATGAATGCTATGCTATACGATGTGTGTGATGTGATGCTTGGCTGTTGCTCCTATCCTTCTCTCCTTCAAGGACTCAGGTGGGATAGAGTTATTTTTTTCTGCTCCTCCTTGTCTGTGGCTCTGTTTTGAGGAAAATATTCAGAGAAAAATATTCAAAAGGACTAAAAACTCAGACATGGCGACGACTAACTCAAATTACCAACATAATTGGTCAGTGCCACGAATCCTTTTTCCTAATTACTTACATGTCTTTGCTTCAAGAATATTTTTGTAGGAAAATACCTCCGCGTAGTAGGATGCAACGACAACGAGAAATGTTGCCCGTGTTCGGTTTTTTTTATTCATTTTTCCAGCCTGCTACCCACTTTTCTGATCCTTTTTTCGTTCCAAAATCAATTTCCTCCATTGATTAGTTTTGCAGTCGCATGCAGGAGTAGCAGCAGAGCAACAACACCAGGCAGGAGTAGAGTCAAAACTTTTCAATTGGATTCTTATTTTCTCGTCCTTTTTCCAAATTAAAGTTTTTGGGAGAAGTTTTTCGACATTTTTTTTCGTCGAATTTTTTTTTTCCCAACCACTCGTCGCATTCAAATTTCGTTGAGGTACACTTGGTCGGGTATGGGGGTGGAAAAATTAAATTAGCAATGATAGATGGAAAAAATAGAAAATTCGTAAACTTTTCAATAAAAAAAAAAAACCAAGGAAGGCGGAGGAGTGGAGTTAGAAAACGAATTAATGGATGGCACACGGGTATGAAGGGAATCCCCCATTCTGATGCAAAAGATTTTTTTTTTTGATTCACAAAGTTGTAGTTTAATTTAATTATTTTATTTGTTGAATTTTTTTTTTCGTCAAAATTCAGTTAGTTGTTACTCCTAGGATTTGGGAACATGATACAGTCAGAATGTGTTATGGAACTTTTTTGACAGGAAACGGCAGAAAATTTTGTTCGAAAAATTCCCCGCATCCGCATTCATTAGGGATTAGGATGTG
Source organism: Brachypalpus laphriformis (assembly GCA_945910035.1). Classification (NCBI taxonomy): domain Eukaryota; kingdom Metazoa; phylum Arthropoda; class Insecta; order Diptera; family Syrphidae; genus Brachypalpus; species Brachypalpus laphriformis. Next base: position 175,926,704 of record OX246756.1, read on the forward strand.
ATTGTTTGTCCTTGCGAAGTCTGAGTAGATGTGACTGCTGGACAAGCATTCGATATGCATCATGATTTGATGGGTTTCAAACAACAAGCAGTATCGCAGAAATTTTATTCACTTTGGTGGCTTTCCTGAATATTTAAGGAATTTTTAGGAATGTGGAAGTAAAGACTATTAGAGGCTGAGGCAGACCGACTATGATCATTGAACCCTTAAGGCCATACTATCCCGATAGGAGAATGCCAACGGGTCGACAGAAATTGACCACATGAACTCGATGCTAGCATTCAAAAGAAGCATTCCTGACAAAGTTTACTGGAAAACCAAGAAATTCCTCATCGAAAAGGAACTGACCGTCTATACCGACGCGACGGTTTTAAAATGGACGTTGGCACGAGAGTCTGAGTTTATTGTGAAGTCTGTAGAATAAGCTATTCCTTTAGAATGTGTCAATGTCTTTCACGCCGAAATCACGGCCATTATACGAGTACATGCCGCGGAAATTAAACGCGATAGCAAAATCCTTGGTAAAACGATTAAGGTCTATATAGACAGCCAGGTAGACGTGAAGGCTTTGGAGTTTGCTGTAATTTGTTTGAGGCTTGTGGGGATCTGAAAATTTTAAACGAGAAAGGGATGATGAATGTTCAATAAAGGGTTTAGCATGGCATGCATGAAAGACACTCCCTTTAGTAGCGATTCTAATTCGATTTTTAAGAAAGCAAATAGAAGATAATGCCATCGGCCGAGAAAATCAAAGCTGGATTCATCTAGACACATGTACAACGGCCAGGACGTTATGGCCAGCCTTTAGCAAGAGGAGATCTATTTCTCTGGTGAAACTAGTCGTCATAATGCACGGGTTATTTTCGGCATAATTACTGGGCACTGTGCCATTGGTATTTCGTGTGTATAGCACAACGACTATTGCAGAAGCTGCAAGGACGAGGAAGAAATTGAATCTGTTCGCCACCTTCTGCGTGATTGTCCAGCCCTATCCATCAGAAGTATTGGGACTCTTGGTAGGTACTTCTTCTCGGAACTGAAAGACTTGAGTAATGCTGAGCTGCTGGACCTCCTAAAATATTCATATCTCTATCTGGGTTCAATAAATGGGCATAATGGACCCAAACTGTTGGTCTAGGTGAGCAGTGGTTCTACTTGTCACAAGGCACCCATATACTATATAATCTGACGAAACCTAAAAACTATAAGCAGAGCTCGAAATCAAAGAAGTTCAAACTCAGTTCGGAATGCACAATGAAAAAGAGGCACATAAACTCAAAGCTGGAAAGGTTTCAAGCATCCACAATCACTGAACTGCTGCACGCAGCTCTATATACCTTTAACAACTCAACACAGGGAGGATTCAGACTGAACACAAACCTCGAAAAGTGGAAGCAATCATTGATATCCAATTTTGAGCCCCCGAGACTCTGGGGATGCATACCAGACCATTAACTGTCACAGAAGGAGAATGCTTTACTAAGAATAAAACCATCGTCAATCCCGTGCGTGAAGTGAAATTTGCTGAAAGATGGTATCACAAAGCCGTTACCATCCAAGGCCCGCACCTTGCCCAGTCTGGTGACCACCTGCAGATAATGTCATGACCCTAAACAAATTTTACGACTGGCAAACGCTGGCACAAAGGAAAGGAGTGCCCAATGACATATCGAAATAAAAGTGTTTTTTTCAAGAGAGGGTCTACAAATCCTACTTATTAGTCTTCACCTACTCGAAAGAGCTCGCCATTGCCCAGGCTTCCAACCATAGCAAAGCGTGTTCCAAGCAGAAATCCCAGACATTGTCGAGGCTTCTTGAGAATTGGCTGAGAACCTGATGTAAGACATTGGCTGTCAGCTCGGCAATAGCTCTGAGAGGCTCGAAGCAGTGGAAGGAGCAACACATTGGACATGCCAATATACTTTCGATGCACCGTCATCTTCCCAATTCCACTGACCATCTGCCCACTGAATATTATTTTGACAAGGGCTACACGCACTCGATACCGGACAGAAGTGAGTGGACGCAACGCAATGTCCTTTACAACGAATCGCTGTCAATTTTCACGGACGGATCCAAAACCAAGGATGGAGTCGGTGCCGGAATTTTCTCAGAAGATCTGGACATACACCTCTCCTTTAACCTTTCAGACTACTGCAGCGTCTTTCAAGCCGAAATCACCGCAGTTCGCAAAGCTGCTGACTGGCTGGCGGCTTGCACACTATCAACACCTGATATTGTAATTTATGTCGACAGTCAGGCGCAGCCACCAAATCCCTCGCATCCAGCACTACGAGATCTAAGGCAGTGAAAGACTGTCGCATATCTCTTAACGAGATAGCTGGTCTGTACAACCTCACCCTTTGCTGGGTACCAGGTCACTGTGACATACCGGGGAATTGTGCAGCCGACGAACTAGCACGACAAGGCTCCTCTGGTACAGATAGCATAAGCATCACCGACATCGAAGCGCCAGCGTCTTATGTTAAGTACCTTATTCAAATTGATGCCAAGAAAGTAGCCAATCATCGATGGCAACATCTAGACCAATGTTATACTGCCAGACAGCTCTGGCCGACACTCAATAAATCCAGGTCCATCGGACTCTTGAAGCACAAGAGAGGAACTCTCTCAAAAATAATAAATGTCCTCACTGGACACTGCGTAATAGGAAGACATGCCTAAAGATTAGGTATCCCTCATAATGACTTCTGCAGAAGCTGCAGAGATGAAGAGGAAGAAGAGACCATCAGTCATCTCCTGTGCGCCTGTCCTGCGCTCGCCAACATCAAGAAGGCCACTCTGGGTGAATACTTCTACAATGATCTTAATGATCTCGGCAACGCCTGTACGGCTTAAATTCACGACTTCATTCAACGAAGCAAATGGTTCCAAGCGTAAGAGGGTGATCCACCCGCCTTACACATCGGCAGTACAATGGACCTACTTTCTGGTTTAAGTACATCCTAATCGAGGGCCGATCCTAACCTAACCATATCTAAGATATTGGCCATCCCATCTACTGGAAAAGCTTCCAAATGACGCCCCACGACAAATCTCCTTTTGTTACACTTTTCTGTCTTTCATGGCATATCGAGAAATTCTGTGAATGTATAGTATAGGTATGTGGCAAGGTGTAATTCGCTGGTTTCCTCTTCCAGAAGACCCATCTACTTCAAATGATATCTGAACTTACCAACGCTACTAAGAACTTTAGTGCTCGTCGTTTAAACCTTTCGTTTAGTCTTTTGACCCTTCCGACGTGTCATTCTGTTGGCCACCTTATATGGTGTTCGGTAATGGGCCATTTATCCATCAAACCCCTTACCATTCATCTGCCTACTACAGCAAATGCTTCAGGACCAAGAAATTCCAAAGTTGACTCTGACTGTCTTTTCATTTCATTCCATCTTCACGAGTCCTTTCACACAAGCCAATGTCAATTTGTTGGTCATTAGTTTATTATCCAGGATATTTTTTTGACCCTCTTCAAGTGATCCAACGCATGCAGCATAACGAACATATCGGATTGATACACTGAGGTTCTTGTCCCCATACTCCCATGATGGGCCAGTTAAAATACACCTACTCCAGCTCTGGCATATATGGATATCATAGGTCCATCCGCGTAGATTGTTATTTTCCCCATCTTCCTCTCCAGGAGCTTCAGGTATCTGCACGACTCTATGCGTCTACTTGTTTCATTTAGAGGATCATGGAACCATCATGACTCTTTGTACTTCTTCTTCCTTTTATCAGCGAGGTTATGATCTAAAAACAAGGGATCATAACCCTCCCACTTCACTGCATTTCTACTGATCCGCCTGTGGGGTTCGCCTATTTGACCTCAGGAAATATCGGCAGGCCTGCCGATTTTGGATCGCTCGGTTACTGAGGCCAATGTAATGCCGATGTCGTCGCATTTGTCTAATCCAGGCGTTTATAGGCCTGCCTTTCCTACATCGCGATGTCTTTATCATGACTCTTTGCACAACTAAGTTTAAATCTAAAAGTGGAGAATTCGTAGGCCGTTCCTTCATGCTACCCTGTCCTGTCAAGGGCATTCATGACGCATGATTTAAAAAAATAGTTCACACACTGCGACCTAAAGGGTTCTGTTGTGTCAAAGGTACTATCAGCCTAAAGAACTTACTTTCTCTCTTGTAAAGTTAAACATTTCCTTGGTAGAGGAGTTCCTAAGTTTCATGAGTGTAAGCATTCCTCTTTGAAATTTGCGGCGTCTGAACTAGTATAGTGCCGGGCATTCGTAAAGAAGATCCTCTTTTAGGTCATCCTTCAGGAAGGTACTGCAAGCTTCCTAAGGTGGCATTCCAGTCAACAATGAGCTATAAGATAACTCACTATCTTCCTCATGCAGTGCGAATATGATTCGATTAATTTTTTGGATTGCCTAAACCCCGGATCTTTTTTCCAATCAGGTAGGCGAAGTTTATGTTTCCAGTTGTTTTTTGTTTTTTATAAAAGCCGTAGCCATTGTCACAGACCCTAAGAATTCGGTAGTTGGGCCCACTTTAGACAGGTCAGCAGCAGTCTTATTACTTTCAATTTCTTGGTGACCAGAAACTCAACCAATTTTGCGTTCAAATAAACTCTGCTTCTGTTGCTCTTCACTTATTGTGTCCCTGGCCTGCAGAGATGGTCACAATGGATTCTTTTGAGATCCGAGTGCAGGCTGCACTAGTTCGATGTAACGCCAGTAACGCCTGTAACGCCAGTAATGCCTTTAACCTGTTGTATCCCTGTCATGTCTAAGCAGCTTAGATACATTCATGTTTCCGATACATGGGCCATCACAAATCCGAAAATACTAAAACCACTAAAAGCCAGCCTGGATTTTCATTTTGAACTTTGGCGTCATCAAAAGGAGGATTGTGTCCATATTCTAGAAATCTTCTCAGGACTTATAATATTCAGAAACAAAAGGTCGAGCAATAGCAATGGAAACCTCTTAAGATCAAAGATTTCCATCAGCCCTATCAGCAGTTTTTCCCTATCACGGTTTGATGTAACCAGGCTTCCTGCTCAGTACCATGAAAGTTTCGAAGCCTTCTACGTCCATTATAAGTGACTTTTTCTACTAATGGATGATCTACCCAATATGTATATACCTGCAACTGAGGAACATTCGTGAAAGCAATGGAAAATCCTGCAATGTAATGGCCTCAAAAACCGAATGAAAGAAGGGTATACCCTATGTTCGAATGAAAAAATCCTCTTTCGACCATTGGATGACTAATCATTTGGATTAATTCCACATGGTAATTACCAGAGATTCATTAATTGTTCCTTCCAATCCGTTCATCAATTTCAGAGAGCCTCTCGAGCTAAACTTGCCCCAAAACACAGGCATGGTTCCCACTCACTTGTTTTCTTTTGCGTTGAAATCCCTACCATTTCGTCCATTAATCAAAAGCACAGTGAGCGAGCTATCTTATCAGAGGAAAACGTGCAAAAAGAAATATATCCACCAAATGTCCTAATTCCTGATGAACTATTACCCAGTACACGTTCGTCATTCTATCAACTGTTCGGGGCTGCTCTACTCGGTCTTTAATCGATTAATGATTTGGCAGTCGGCCTACTTTGATTCCCGATCCAGCGCTGGACAAAAACTGCAAGCCTACTCAGTGGTATTCTTTTTTTCCGTCATCCTTCGAAGGATTGAAATATAAAAATAGGCTTCAAGCACATACTCTCCCTCCCCGACCCAACTCCCGAAATGTGTCAAACGCACTACAAAAACGGTAATAAATATCCCGATTGACGTCTGTACTCCGGTGGCGCTTGACGTTGCCAACTCCATGGGGATTGCCGATAGAGACCTATCGTGAATTTTCAAATCTGACCTGAATCCGAAAAAAAGGGATTTCGCAGGAGGTGGAAATTTTTGCAAAGTTGAAAATGCCCAATGGAGAGGTCCTTTGGATTCCTTCAACTCATGGTGTTTTTGCATCTTCTTTTTTTTTTTTGTTCTCCCTCTCTCCGTTATCCGTACACCCCTATATAATTCGGCATCTCAACCATTTATAACGAATTTCAGAGTGGGTGGTGGTGGTGGTGGGGGTCAGGGTAAACCGCATCAAAAAGAAATCCTACCAACACCAGCAGCAGTAGGACTAACAACGGGCCACAAGCACAGAGCTAAGTCATAAATCATTCGGATCCAAATGCGAGCTCACACACAAATTCCCAACTGACCCACATAAATCATTTCCAATACGGATTTTCGGGGCCACCAGGAGGATCTTTGCCGTACCCTATCCGACAAATGTGTATCCTTACACCGCTGTAGCTGGCCTAGGTTTGCATGAGCGAAAGTGGTAGTAGGTGGTTTCTTGGTTGGTTGCGCTCTTGTCGTGTGTGGTTAATTTTTATACAATTTCATTTTGTGCTTAGTTTTGGGGTACGAGACTGCCGTCTGTGAGGATTGTGTCCTTAAATCGAGCTGAGTTGGTCATAAATTCTTTTCCAATTATCAAAGCGCTGCCACCTTCAGTTTTCCTTCTTTCTTTTTTTTGATTTTTGCGAGGCATTTGCGGTCTCGGAGTGGAATATTTTATGGAGAGTGAAAGGTCCTTTTTCACAGATGGCGGAGAGATTATTTGGGTTTGGACTTTTTGATTGACTTGGAGGGATCACAATGTGTGAGGGTGACTACCTCAATTGAAATCAGTGTTCTGATCCATTGGTTAACCTTTGCTGAAGATGTTTGTTGCTGACCTATTTCCGGGTTAGTGGTATTTTGCTGAGCAGGAACGAACAGATGGAGAGGTCGTTTCGTAGGTTTTTTTTTTTTAATCTATATAGTTTCTGGCACGCATGGGTGGTCACTGAGTGGGAGGGATTTTAAGAGTAGTGTGCAGTGGGCTACAAAGAAAGTTGATTTAACTAAGGACAGTGCGGTGTTACTACCTTGAAAGGGATCCTTTAAAATCTCCATAACTATGTGCAGCTGACTTTAACTAAAGATAAGCATGGAGTTCATGCTGAAGTTCTGGGGTCCTTAACACTTACGAAAACCTATTCCAAGACAAACAGATACACCTATGTAGATTCTTCACTGAAAAGGTAAAATTTCTAAGGTCGACGTAGCCCCGAGCTCACTATGACACGCTTCCTTGTGTCCATGATTCGAGTAGCCTGCGTTTCTTGGCATCTTTGGTACAGCTTATAGCTTTCGGGCTTATATCTGATGCTCCATTCGCCAGCTAAAGGCTCAACGAACCACTTTCTGCTAACCAGCTCAACATTCTCTTTTTTTTCTCGGAAACATCCCCAACTGATTTTGTTTTATTCTCGCCCCTTTGTACCCCCCTATTCTAGAAGTATACATCTCCTACATTTTAATCATTATCGTACGACCTTCTGCCACCGTCTCACTTTCCATTTCCTCAAGACGAAGACGAACACTAGGCACCAACTGCCTCCCCGGGCACATAAAAGAAAAGAAGCTACGACAAGACACATTCATCACTAATTAAAAGCAAACAAATTAAACGACAAAGCACTTTTATCCAACAACATCCACACACTGACTGGCTTCCATTCTGTCACCTCTACTGCCACCATCCGCCGCTCTACTCTAGCCACCCACTGTCACGGCCGCAATTGATTGTAACTTAATTCCTGTCGAAAGTGCACTCATTCCACTAATGAGCCATTTTCCCCCCATTAAAAGTGAAATTAGTATCTCGACTCGGCATAGAGCAGCGAAATACAAAACGTGAAGATGTTTCACACATGTTGTTGTGTGTGCCGATGAGGAGGAGATCCACATCCAAGATGTGCCATTTGCTCCTTCCAGGAGTGTCAGTGTCAGTAGCCAGGCAGCGAAGGCAGACACGAAGCTGAGAAGAATGCGCAAACAGTAGCATGTTGTTCCTTGGCCCTGTCGGTGTTTTTTTTTTTTTTTTTTTCGTATCTTGGTGTTCATCATTCCGGTTTGGCGGGCACAAGGTACAAAGTGCAACATGACTCTGAAAACTCTGAAGAAGCAACCAGCAACGGGAGAACAATTAACGATCCACATGTCTCTTTGAATTTGTGAACGAACATGTTCTTGAGCACCCTCTACATCCGATGACTGCTTGGCTTCCTTTTCTTTTCGTTTTTTTTTTTTTTGTGAAGCAGCAGAGGCGCACCCAGGTTGACTCCTTCCATCGGAGGGCGCACAAGTTAAGTAATGTTTTTGCTTTTCAATCAAACAGACTTCCGGTTTAATTAATCTTTGGATCGACGAAGAAGCACTGCAAAAACGATCCAAAGTCAACAACACCCTAACGTAGACGATGACTGACACGGACACCGAAGTCCAACGACCAAAGCGGAACGGAAGAGATGACATACCAAATATGTGCATTGAAAGTTTAACCCACGGAATGGTTAATCACCTTTAATCGAATCGATTGCTTGGAATTCCACATCCACTACACCCCTCGTCGATTAGTTTGGTCTCCATGTCCACCCACCACCGTGTGCGCTTCCTCCTCCCTCACTTCATTTTTTTTCTTTTTTTTTGCTGTTTGCTTGGTGCCGGTTTTGTCTCTCTTGGGAGTGTAAATTAACACCTGACCATCTGGGCGGTCTGTGAGGGTATACTGAATTCCGAAGGAGTTCCCGGTTCTTGGCTATTTTTTTTGCCATTTTACTGTTTGCTTTGCTTGGGATTTTTGCATTTCCTTTCCGTTTAATGCTAGAATGGAAGCGATATGGTGTGAAGACACCAGGTTCGAATGACCAATCTCCCTGGGGAGAGATTTACTGATTCGCTATTCATGCCGCATCGTTAGGCGGCGGGGAATTTTGTTTTTTTCTTTCTTTTTTTCTGAAGACTGTCGTAATGAGGAAATTAAATATCCGTAATTGGGACTCAAAATAGCATGAGAATGTACAGACTGGTGCGAACGTCTCAAGAAGTAACGCAATGAATGTCAATAATACGTCCTGAGACAGGAACTGAACCTGGGGTATTTTCCTCAACAAACCTTAGTACAATCACTGTGGTGGTCCCATGGATGACTTGGTGTGCAGGGAGTAGACATTCTGCCAGTGCTTCTTCAACAGGGAAACCAAGAAATTGATCGACTAATGGATGTTCTGGACCTACTCATTCGGCTTCATATCCACGTGTCTAAGGGCAACCGACCGGCACAAGACTTTTTTCATCTGGAGCTTGATGGCGGCCTTGATTTCATCTATCTTGCCCATCACCGACTCCTGGTGGGAGAATAGGTTAGGGAACTAGGCAGCCTGGTTCAATCCAGGACCCAACAAATGGGGAATCTACTTGATAAGCGATTCCGATGCCAAGAAAGCGTCGTACGATTTAGTTAGCTTCTTGATCAGTTTCCTGTTCTTGTTCAGCTTCTTGAGAGCCTCGGCGTCCATGCACTCGACATTTTTGGCCTTTACCTCGTCGCAGTGGTGATCACCCAGCACGCACACCTTCATCTTTGACCGGTGAATGCGCTTCGAATTGACGGTGCCGAAGAACGCTTGTCCTTCTGGGGGCGTAGTTCTTCAATCTGATATGAAGTTCCACGGTTTTCAGAAAGCCACGCTTCTTCTTCAGGATTACCTCAAGGGTTGCATTGACTAGGTATCACGTGATACCTTTGATACCATATTAGCAAAGTCAGCTCTGGTTGACGGCTCTTTGACGAAAGAGCACCTGGGGTAATTATGGTGGCAGCCATCAACGCACTTCCCTCTTGATTTCGTCTTGATTTCATATTGATTCAAATATTCTTCAGTTTTAGTATCTGGCCTATCTATGTAGACTGATTTCGCGTGTTGTCGAAATTCGACCGAAGGAAATTTACCTAACTTAACAGTTACATACGCATGTGATTTTTTTTTTCTCTGCACATCTATGGCACAGTACCTTTCGAATGATATAAGTTTCATCCCCCTCCTTTTATAATTAATACTAAAAAAATGTACGATAAGTTTCGTGTTCACGTGTAGATTTATGTAGATGTACAAGCATATGATGTTTGAGGGAGGCTCATTTTCCTTTTCTGCTGGTACATTTACTTACCCTTGAGGGGCATAAAGCGTCAACAACGCCCGCTCGCCATTCTGAGCAATCCTTAGCCCTGCTGTACTTCCAGACTATGAACCATTTGATGCAGATGCATAATTCTATGCAACAGCAAGCAAATGTCATTAGTTTAGTTCAGAAATTTAAGGTTAGATGTCATGGCCCACCTTATATCGCAAAGTCGTACATGTGGACTCAAAAAATAATTTGAAGGCATTGATCAATATCTGAAGACTTTTGACCTCCCCATATCTCATTTATAGGACTTCTTACCGAAGATGTATGCATGTGCAGTGAAAGTGCTGTATATATGGATCTGTCTATCTAAGAAGTGTCCAATTATGAAGTAGGTCCTGCGAAAAAATTTCACTCGAAATTCTCAAAACCTACACTGAATTTCGGCAAGGGGATGTGCTGGACTGTAAATATTTTGACCTCATACTGTGGTATATAGTGCAGAAGACAGGCATTGGTATGAAAGGCAATAAGACTGTTCACTTGCTGGTCGATGCAGATGTACATTTCCAGCGAGCGGTCGTTGATAAGTTTCCAATTAAAGGTCTTTCCGGGCTGGCAGGAAAAGCTCTCAATCATGTATCACCAACAACTCTCCAGCTGCATTTTGTTTTACTCTTGCGTCGCCTAACCTGAGGTCTGCCTCAATGTCACCCCGGCTGGTGTCAATACGCTCAACGTGTCCCAGCCATATTCGATGAGAATCTTTCTGTCACTGTATAGCACGTATCGTTCGCCGGTGAACCTTCTCCTTCACTGTTCGTCTTCACACATGGGGCCGAAGATCACTTGAATAACTTTTCTTTCGAAACGACCAAAGAGGTTTTCATACGCCGTAGATAAAGCCTATGCTTGTGTGACCTAAAGAAGGACTGGGACTGTGAGGGTCTCCTTAGTTGTTTGTTCGAAGGTATTGCTTTTCATCTGGCTTCTTAGTCCAAAGAAACAGCGATTATAAAAGGATTCTTCGTTCAATCTTCTCGCTCAACCTCAAAAGTTTAGCCGTCCATTGTAATGTTCTGTCCAAGAATCCGATGTTATCTCTCTGTATTTTGTCCATCCCTGCCGCTTCTGTCTCAATACTCACAAACGCTTCAGTGATGGCTCGCTGCGCTCTTCCAATTATGTCGATGTCATCAGCGTATGCGAATCACTGCACAGATGTCTTGGCAGATTGTACCACGGATGTTTGCCTGGGAGTTTTGTGCAATCCTTTCAAGTATGATGTTAGAGAAGTCACATGGTAGCTCCTCATCAAACGGGTCGATTCTGTTTTATCCTTCTTCGAAGGAACAGCTGGTATTTTCCAATGTCGCCCAGCATAAACGGACTAGTTTGCCAAAACTAGACATAACTCTATACAGCTCGTATTTTTAAATGCTATCATAAGAGGCTCTGAATCTGATTTGATATTCCTCGTTTTGATCCAAGATCTGCCGTAGTGTGAATAGTTGGTCAATGGTGGACTTCTCTGGCCTAGAATAGTAGTTACTTACTTAGGTGGCGCTACAGTTCGGGGTGAACATGGGCCTCAACCAACAAGCCTCTCCATTTAGCTCGGTCTTTAGCTAATTGCCTCCAGTTGCGCACTCCAAGTTGGTCGAGGTCCCCTTGAACTTGTGCGCGCCACCTACGGCGATGATTCCCTCTACTGCGTCGTCCCTCGGGATTAGATTCGAAGACTCTGCGGGCCGGAGCGTTGGTGTCCATTCGCTCTACATGTCCTAGCCATCTCAGACGTCCAATACGCAGTTTTTTGACTAGGTCGATGTCGCTGTACAGCTCGTATAGTTCGTGAATGAATCTTCTCCCGCAAAACCCGTCAACGCAATCGGGACCGAAAATCTTACGAGGAATTTTTCTCTCGAAGCGACCGAGGATATCTTCATCCTCTTTTAATAAAGTCCATGTTTCAGCGCCATAAAGCAGGACTGGGATGATCAGGGTCTTATACAGAGTCTGCTTAATAGGTCGAGATAGGGCTTTACTGTTGAATTGCCTTATAAGCCCAAAAAAACAGCGATTACAAAATAGTAGTAGATAGTACGCGATTTAGAGAAGACTGACGCCAAGAAGACCATGCTAAGGTTCCATACATCGGGCATGATATGGTATGGTATCATCGGAATGCTCCTTCAAGGGGCCTTTTGTGATACCATCTCTAATTTAGCTGCCTCTCGATTGGTCTTGAATCAAACCAACCTGTACTCTTGACGGAACATATCATGTTCCCGATCGGGACTTGCGCCAGATCCTCCAGTTCTTAAAAAAGTCTGTTTCCCACATAGTGGAAGCGACGAGTTTGAAGATTGAAGATTTTAAATGTTTCAATTTCTTTTGTATCATGGCAGCTCCTACAGTAATCAGGTGGGTTGATTCCCAATATGGTGGCCATTGCACCTATCGGACAATGCCCAGTTAGCACACCTCTCATGATTTTGGTTTCTTTTTTGTTAAAAAAAGGCTCTTGCTCCTCTTCTCGTTTTTCGAGATATGACACAGTCGCATCTAGCTGCCCAGGAAGTGTTCATCTTTTCTCTTGCTTTAAGGTCTATTTTCTATATCCATCAATAAGGATAACTTACGGTGCATGGGTAAATTTCTCATTTACCTAATGCTGATCCTTTCCGTGCTATTTGGATTGCTGCTTCGTTCCCTTCTATATCATTATGTCCGGGAACCCAGCAGAGAGCTATTACGTGGCTGTTGCATACTCGGTTTACAGTTTTTCGGCATGCGGCGACTGTTTTCAATCTGATTATCTCGGTGTCTTGTGCCTTGTGTGCGGCTTGACTATCTACGAAGATTGTGACTCTAGATGGCTTAAGTTTCTTTGGGTGGATGGCCTGCGCTGGTCTTTCAATGGCGTATAAGATACTACACTCACCCGGGAGTTTGTACGAATCGATGATGTTGAGTGATTCACAGAAAACTCCAGCGCCGGTTCCTATGTCCATTTTAGACCCATCAGTAGAGAGCTGAAAATAAAGTGCACTAGTTAGTGCATTGAATTCCCACTCCTGCCTACCGGGAAAGAAAATAGAGTATTTCTTGTGAACGTCTATGTAAGGTACGACTGTTGTTCTATCGAGATCAATTGGGAGCTTTGCTTCCATGTGCTTGATTGTCTCTTTTGACACCCGTGCTTCCCATGAACTCATTCAAATGACGAAGATTGGGAACCATTTCCAACCCTGCCTCAGGCGTTGATCTCTGTGTTTCTGTAATGCTAGCACATGCTAATTTGTACCTTCAGAGACGGGTATATTGCCGCGTTCTTTTCACCTTTTGGTGAAATTTTAGAGCAGTATGTTTTCCTTTCGGTGGAGTTGGTGTCCCTCTTTTTATCTCTTGTGAACAACTCTCAATTGGTGAGGATTACTCTAAGCTTCTTGTCTTCCTATAGGCGCTCTACAAGCCAACATGTACCTGGGATGTGACGTTTGCAGTCTTATAATTGTTTGTGTTTCACTTTGACGTTTTTCTATATCATAACAGCAATGAGTTAGCGAACCCCACAGGTGGATCAGTAGAAATGCAGTGAAGTGGGAGGGTTATGATCCCATATTTTCGGATCATAACCTCGCTGATAAAAAGAAGAAGAAGAAGAATGAGTTGAACTGATCCTGAAGGGTTTTGAAGAAGTTAATGGTTTGACTTACGTTTTGCAAGATTATGTTTGCAATTGTGCGACGTAACTTGGTTACCAATTAATGTTTCCAACCCGAATCGTGCCTGCCTTTCTAAGAACTTTCCTAATTTGTAAAACTGTCTGTAAATCGTCTAACAAAGTGTATATTTTCTTTTTCTCTTTTCAGGTATGTATCTTGAGTGAAATGGTCATATTTGGATAGACTATACGAGGTAACATCAATGCTTGAATGAAGACAGGGCTACCATGCATCAGTCCATCAATTCATTTCCTAGAACTCAATCTCTACAACCAAACAAACTGAACTCTCTTACCCACGCTTCTGCCAATTATAGTCCAACTCCCAAACCAAACACTGTTCTTAAAAGCTCATAATTATCACTCATATCTCCTTCTAAACACATCAAACTACTCCCTTGTGTCCCAAAAAAAGTCTATAAAACGGAACTATTTACCTCGAACCACCTCCATTATTATCCCTCACTTCTGTTGTATCCGCCCAATCAATCAAAACCAATAAAAAGCACAAAAGAATAACCGTATCTTTCAGATACACCGTCCATTGCTCCCGCATTTTCTAATGCCTTCAGTCTTACGATTCGCAAGAATCATTGCATTTAATTGCTAACACCATACGAACTACCTTTCGATATGCATGCCTCATCGACAAAGGGAATACCACTCTCTGCAATCAAACAACCCATCGTCTGTCGGGTCAGTCAAATTAGCAGCAATTGGAGTAGTGTGGTCGGTCCATTATGCAGCAGCATTCTAAGGAGCAGCATCATTAACCATCACACGTTCGGTGAGGCGTGAGGGAGAGGAGATGTGACGATAAAAGGTGGTAGGTGGAGGCCTGCCACCTCATTATTGTGACAGCTAGCTGTCAAAAGAATTTCAATAGAAAATTATTGTTTTGTCACTCTTTTCCCCGAATCGGTCATGGTCTTCATCTGGGTAGACCAGACTAATGATGGCCACAAGTGGGCGTGTCAGGTGGTCGATGCTTTCTTTTGTCCGCGCTGCCTCTCTCTGCATCTAACAAGCTGAGGTGAATTCTATGGCCCCATGGCCTACCTGCTGTTGGTGCCTTTTGTGTCAATTGTGTTCAATTGGAGGTCATTATGCGCGCTATGGCAGGGATTTCGCCATTATCATTATCGTTCTCTGGGCTAACGATGCTAACGATGGTGTGGTATGCTATAGATGGTGCTCCTCTCTGGCTGGCGCTTTGTCCCGGTCCGGTTTTTTTTTTTTTTTTTTAATGGCTATGTAATTATGATTGATTCGTTGACAAATTATGCTTCGCAGATAGAGAGAGAGAGAATGGGCATCAATTGATTGACGTAATCGACCGTTTATGGTCGTTTTATTCACATTTTTTCCTTGAATCTCCTCCTCGAAAGAAAGTCGAAAATAATAATGAATTCTGAGAGGGAAAAAGGCAGCAGGGGATAGAGAAAATGAAAATTCCCAACCAAAGGTAATGGATTACCTAAGAAGCGTAAATTATTTCAGATTTACATTCCCGAACAAAGTTACACAAAGGTGGGTGGCACCCTTAATGGGATGCGCCTTGTAGTAACATTACTGCACTGCAACGGAACGCGGTTGTGTTGTTAATGCAAAAATATGCAGGACCCATATATTACCAAGTAATTAGCATTAATTTCTGAAGTGATAATCCAGCTTAGCGGAACGTTTCATCGTCATTTCTCGTGAGAGAGAGGAAGACTTCTACTCACCTGGGTAGGAGGTATATTCCTGCAGCTCTTGGTCAGGTGAATAGGTAGATACAGGAAAAAAAAAACGAGGGAATAGAGTTAAATAAGGATTCAAAAGGAAAAAGAGAGAAAAATCTGAGCATAACGGAAAAAAAGCTACTTAACTGGAATAATAATTTTTACAGTCGGAAGGGTGGTGAATGTTAAATGGGAA
This sequence comes from Brachypalpus laphriformis, assembly GCA_945910035.1. Taxonomy (NCBI): domain Eukaryota; kingdom Metazoa; phylum Arthropoda; class Insecta; order Diptera; family Syrphidae; genus Brachypalpus; species Brachypalpus laphriformis. The sequence continues at coordinate 175,942,372 of OX246756.1, forward strand.
TGTAGATTTTCCTAGGAAGTAGGATAGAAGAGGAAGTTGTAGCTACTTGTGGGTTGTTAATTGAATGCTTGCTTTAAAAGCTGCCCGGAAGAATTTAAAGACCAGTTTGTAGGATGTAGACAAGAGATTGGTGAAGCACTGCATGTGGAAGGGGATTTGCAGTTTACTTGGGAATGTATTGCATTTGATTTGCCTCAGTAACGAAGTGATCCAAAATCAGGAGGCCTGGTGATATTCAAACAGGCGAACAGGTGGATCAGTAGAAATGCTGTGAAGTGGGAGGGTTATGATTCCTTGTTTTCAGATCATAGTCTCGCCGAAATAGGAAGAAGAAGAAGTATTGTAGTGAAAATGTTTGCAAATTTAAAATGTTGTGCGTATCTTGCAATATCGCTTTCTCCCACATCGTTTCAAGTAAACCTCTTAGAGATCGTGCACATCGTTTCAATTTCCCATTTCGATGGTTATTTGAAGAGGGTCTAGGTTAAGTTGAGTAGCGTTGAGTAGGGTTATGAGGTTATCGTAAGGCACTAGGCGCTAAGGTGAACCCATCGCGATCCCTAGGGAACCTTTACGGCAAAAAGACCTAAAATTCTCCCATACACTTGATTTCCCTACAGAATTTGAAGATGCCCTAATTATGGTTCCGAGATCTTACGTCTTCTAGGTTATCGAAGAAGCATCTTCCAAGGTGCTTTAGCCTTATTCTGGCAGTGCCTTGGCATTTACAGAGACATACAGGTCATTGCAGTACCTACAAACACCCATATTTGATAAACCCAGTCTTATAGCATGCTTCCTTAGAAGACAATGTCCAGAGAGTATCCCTATCGCTGTTTTTAACCCTGAGCTTTCTAGTTTTGTGATCTCCCCAGATTTCCTGCGGTCTAACACAGGCCACAAGGCCTTAGACACCTTATGACCATCTAAGTGGGTCTATAACTTCTTTGATTTTGGGCTGAATTTTGCAAGGATCACCATGGAGTTAAGTATATGCTGAATCCTTCATTATTACCTTTCCTACTCAAAGCTGGATCAGTGATCATGAAAACTTTGTACATTGTGGCATTATTGTAAAAGAAAATCTTTGTTAACAATACTTAGATTCACTAATGCCAAATGATCTCGATTAATAGATTTCTTTCGTTTTAAAAACCTGACGACAGACCAGTATTGTTTCCCGATCTTTTTGACCAGTCATCTGTGGTGCAGAGAAATCAAATGATCGCCATATCTTTCTCATCCAAAATGATTTAAAAAAAAGAAGAATACTACTACTTAATCTGGCAGAAAATACTCCTTTCGATTTAAAGATCAAATGAGAGCGGATCAATGTTGGTTTTCCATTCTGCTGATCAGCTACAACGATCGGTCCTGGTAGGATATCTTTTAGATTAGAAATATTTATCTTGTTACTGAGATCCGATAACGATAGATCCAATGATCAGTTTTGTTACTCGATCTTGCAGAAACGAATTCATTCTTCTTGAAGATAAGACAACAGATGATCAATGCTGTTTCACGATCTTGTTAATCAGACAAAGCATCTTAGATCGATTCAAATTGCAATTGTATATCTCGCTTTAAGCCCTCATAGCCGATAATACCGATCAGATGAACCGCATGAGTAGCCGATCTTGTAGATCAGTCAGTGAAAGTTATTTGTTTTCAGTCAAGACTTAGCGATTATCTCTGGTAACTGCTCTTGCAGATCATTGACTCCAGACGAATATCATACATTTTTTGCTTCGATAGTCGATTCAAACCTGGCAATCGATCTTGTACACCAAATTATTATTATCGATGACATATTTAGAATACCAGGTGGACTTAAATCTGAACCAATCGGTACTGATCATAGTTTCCATAAGCACGAGTATATCGGAAACGTGTGTATTAGGAAACCTCAGGCAAAGAAGCAGAGCTACAAGAAGCAGAGCTACAAGACAAGGTGATAACAGTGCGTTTACCTCCAAACAGAAATAACATTCCGAATGCAGAATTTCAGAGTTTCATATTGTCGGCCCTAAACGCTTCTACAGTTTTTAGTATTCCCCATAAAAGTCGAAAAGCTTACGTATTTATATTTTGGCTGCCCTGGTAAATCTTCAGGGACGATCCCGTCACAGAATCATCTTATTTGGTTGAAGCTTAATTTCGCGAGTTCTCATTTGAACGTGCGAGCATAGTATCTCATCGCCAATCGTCTCCGGATGCTCTGTTCTATTCCTTCACGGCTCTCAAAAATGCAAAATACCAAAATTGCAGATGTTTGGCTCGGAATTCCTTGGATTAGGCCCTGTGGGGGTAAGGGGGATAGCGAAGTTTAAGTGACAATATGGTGGTAACACCCCAATCTACATAGAAATCTATCCCAAAGGCACTTTCTCGCTTCCAATACGTTGCTAAACGTTTTCCTTAAGCCAAATCCAATCCTTTTGTAGAGAAATGAATCCTTCGCTATGTGTGACTAACTGTCATTGCCATTCATTTCAGCGCCTAATCAACAGAGATGATCCTGACCTATTTTTAAGTGCTTCACTAGCAACGTTCACATTCAAATACACCTAACGCCCTTCCCCAAGGACATTGCTCGTCTCCTGCCTTGAAATCACCTCGAAAATGCTTCACATTATCTCCAATAAATTGCAAAAGCAATCATCTACCTGGGGAACCAACCATACCCTCCATAGAAGAATTGTGATAAATCCTTTCCTAATACGTTCCTCATTCTCCCTTGAGTTCGGTAAACTCAACTTCCTAAATCAAACCATCAATCCCACGGCACACATATCCTAAGTCCTAAGCCTCTATACATACACACATCCAACCCACCCCCATATGTAATCCCTTCCAACTCAAGTCACTTTAAAACAATTTTTAAGTTTCTCCCTCTCTGCTGCTGCTGCTGCTACCGCTATCGGTGAAACCAATTCTGGGCGTATTTTCCACCCGCAGATTTCTTTGTTTCATCGATTTAAGAAAAACCATAGCCACATCCTTGTGCCTTGAGAAACCAACAATCTCTTTTTCTCTAAAAATAAAACCAAACACACACACATAGAGAGGAAAACGTCTTCCAGTGTGACTGTCAATCTAATTGAAATTCTAGACTGAATCTTCCGCAAATTACCTTCATTGACAAAAATCCCTAATCCCAATCCAAACATGCTACCTACCATCACCACCATCATTTCACTGAGATATAAGCTGGAGCAGCACCCTACCCCCATCAGGGTATTGAGAAGTAGTTGAAGCGCGCACGGAATTATTGAGAGAAAAAAAAGGAAATCTTCAAAACGACAAAAAAGAAAAATAAAGTGAAAATCCGCTCCGTTTTCGACCTTTTTTTCGGTCGGTATGTGTCAGGAGGCGAAATCCAGGGAACCACAAGACAAGACAAGCAGCTTCGTTCTTCGAACGACGTACTCCTTCAAGGAGGACGAGGAGTTTCTTATTTTCTTAAAAAAAGAAAAAAAGGGAGACCAGGATGCCAAGTCTGCATTCTTGCCGCAGAAACCCTTCAGAGTAATTTAATCAGATGAAGGATGAGAAGTGGATGCAGTAGTAGTAGCAGTTTTCCACTACCATAAGTTTGGGTAACCCAGAGCTCCTCTTCTGGGGAATGGGGAAAAGTCGAAGAAGTAAAAATAGTAAATTCAATGATTGCACAGGAGTTGCAGATCGATTTCCCGGCGGAGTTCTCTCCTCTTTTATTGTCAATATATAAATTGTGCCACGCAGAAAGGGAACGATAATTTAAGATGATAGCCGGGGATGGGAATGGAGGAGGCAATAAAGGGGAATTATGTAACTAATAGAATGAGTCTTAAATTTCAATAGTACGACGGTTGCTGTACCCTTCCTCAAGAAGGTCTCCTACCCTCCCTAAGCTGATGTGAAATCTCGCTGCTCCCTGATTTGGCAAGTTAGTACTTTGCTTTCCATTAGATGCTGGCTAAAAGCGGTGGTATCCTCTATACAGAGTTTTGCTTGGCTAAGGTACAGAAGACTGATGAGTCGACCTTACGAATACGAATTGTTCGAATTCTTGTATTTCGATCGATTTCGATCTGAAATCCGGAAAGTCATGGAAGAGCAAGAATAATATGGTGATCCTACATTACTATCCTGTGCAATGGTGGTACCTGAAAAATATCCGATGCCCAAAGCCATGTCATGCGTTTCATGTTCCCCTCATATTACAATTCTTTCCAGAATTACATTTGAGAGTCGAGAACCCTTCCTTAGTTTCGGTGTGAATAGCCCACGCTTAGAGCACCCTTTCCAGTCCAGTTTCATTCCGAAGTAAAGTCTCTTAAAAATTCTGGATTTCACTAACATCGTAAGTGGTTAGTGTGTCGGATCACTACGCATGAGGTTCCAAGTTCGAATCCCATAAAACACCAAAAAGTTTTTTCACGGTCCCACCTCTCGCGAGCGTCTGACAAACATCCGAGAGTATTGTTGTCACGAAAAAGCTTCTCAAATCGCCGTTCGGATTCGGCATTAAACTGTAGGTCCCTTCCATTCGTGTGAAAAATATAACCCACACAACATGAGTGGCTGCGAGAAGCTAGGCCCTGACACTTTAAAGAGCTGTTGCGCCAAATATTTGTATTTGTATTCACTAACATCGATTGATTAGTCTTGTTGAGCAGAATTCTTATTTTCATATTTCATATTTCATATTTATATTATATTCTTTGGTCTCGAAGATCAGCTGATTGAGGACCGACTTTTGTTTTGATCATCTGCCTATCAACAACATTGTCAATCATGCTGTTCGTTCGTGTAGACTAGATTTCAGTCCAAAGGGATCAGATAGATACTGATACCCAATCTCGTAGCTCAGTCGACTGCTATTATTTTTTGATCTTGTAGATCACTAGTAATACCCGATCTTGTTGATTTCATCATTCGTGCCTTTTCAGTAAGATCTGCAGATCTGACAAACTAATTGAACTAAGAAGGCTTGCTTTTGACGCCTCCAGCCTAAAGTTTCGAACTTCGTTTGTCTCAGATGATCACTATTAATCTTGCTCTGATCTTGCTGATCACTAACTCAGACGACTAGTATAAATTTTCTGCTTCAGGTCTAAATCTACAAACAACGATTGGTAACTGATCTTGTGGAAAGCCAATCTACTAGAACGCGTAAGGAAAGCCAATGTAGCTCTCTATTCCTGTAAAAAGGCTATAGGTAGGAGCTGGGGTATGAAACCTGAAATCACTCGCTGGCTTTACGTGTCTGTTGTCAGGCCCATACTACTCTACGGCGTGATCGTTTGGTGGCCTGCCCTTGACAGGGCTGTTCACCTCTCTCAGGTAGCTAAAGTGCAACGATCCGCTTGCATCAGTGGTGCACTAAGAACTACCCCCTCTGCGGCACTGAACATTATGTTCAACCTGTTCAACCGGTTACCCCTGGATATCCTCGGCAGACAGACTGCTACCAGTGCGGCTATTCGTCTTAAAGCCTCCTCTCAGTGGTCTAGTTATCACATTGGCCACTCCTCGATCCTTGATCTTCTCAACTTCACACATGAAAACACGGACTACACCCCACCGAAACTAAGATTTGACCGACACTTCCGTAAGAGTATCCCTGAACGGGATGAGTGGGATGGCTCTCCCCTTGATGATGGAAATTCGGTTCACTTCTACACAGATGGCTCTAAGACCGAAGGTGGGGTGGGCTGTGGTGTTTTCTCCGATAAGCTCAACCTGAGCATCTCGTTCCGCCTCCCTGATCATTGTAGCGTTTTTCAGGTGGAAATCATGGCGATTAAGGAAGCCCTGTCTTGGCTGAAATGTAATGTAATATCTGTCAGCGATATTAGCATTTTCACTGACAGTCAAGCGGCTATCAAGTCCCTGGAATCGTACTCCTTTACTGAAAAGACCCTCTTAGACAGCCATTTGTCTCTTACAGAGATGACAGAGCAGTTCAAAATTCACCTATGCTGGGTGCCAGGTCACAGAGACATTCTAGGAAACTGAAGGGCGAATGAACTCGCTAGACAGGGTACTACTCTAAGGATTCTGCCAGATAGGCAAGCCCTGGGTATGCCCTCGCTACATGTAAGTATCTACTGAAGCTGAACGCTATTAGCAAGACCAACCTTAGGTGGGATAGTGGCTCTACGTGTCACATTTCGAGGCAGATCTGGCCTAAGCTGGACCAGAAACGTAGTGCCGAGTTGGTTAAACTAAAGCGATTACAGATCAGCTGCGTTATCGGTGTCATCACCGGACACTGTCTAATCGGCCAACATACCATGACTTGGTCTCTTTTCCAATGACTTCTGCAGGAGCTGTAGGGACGAGGAGGAGGAGGAAACCATTCTTCACTTCCTATGCACATGTCCTGCTCTATCACGCAAAAGAATGCTCCATCTAAGAGCTCCCTTCCTTGACGACCTCAGTCATTTGGCGTCCTTAGACGTCACGAACATCCATCGCTTCATCAAAAGCTCCGGTTGGTTTTACTAGTCCCTGAGTGGTCTAATGGTAGATCCTTGGCATCACAATGGACCTTTACTGGTCTAAGTGTGTCTGCATCGTGGTGCAGACAGCCAATCTAACCTAACCTAACTGATCTTGTGATTTAGGCGATCGACATTTCTACCCGATCTTGCCTGCAGATTTTGTAGATTATCGCGAGAGTACTGATCTTTTAATTCTTGTAGATTATAAACCCTCCGCCAAGTAGATCGCACGATCGTGACCCTGGCATTCGTTTATACTGATCAGTCTGGTTTGATCGAAATAAACTGATTTAAATGCTAATAAATTTGTTGAGCAATCACGGCTACTTGTAAGTCTTGCAAAATTGAGTTATTAACTTTTCGATTATATGGTTCACACTGATGTGCGGGTCAGTCTTCTTCTTATTCCTTTTTATCAGCGAGGTTATGATCCGAAAATAACGGATCACAACCCTCCCACTTCACCGCATTATTACTGATCCGCCTGTGGGGTTCGCCTACTGATGTGCAGGTCAGTAACCCAATAAATAGGTCAACCTCGGTATTTTGGTGATCGATTGGCCTTGACGGACGATCTGGTAGATTTTCTAGCCAGATCACATGATCGAATTTCAAACTTGATCGTGTCATTCAATAAGATTATCCTTTTTAATATTCGGCTGCTATGATCGATCAACCTTTCTTTGTGAAGATCGATGGTTGATCTTGCAAGTCAAACGATGAAGATAAGCAGATGATCTTGTGCATTTGCTAAACTAACAGAAATCTTTTCCTGTGAGATAGTTTGTTCCACAGACTGAACAAAATATGGTTCTTAGCGTGAAAATTGTTGTATCATCGAGAACTCCATGTGGAATCTTAACATTTCTCCCGAGGAAGTAATAAATCGTCAATTTCACTTCGATCGGTTCTACGACCTCTCTCTTAACCAGAACCACAACCGCAAAAGGCTCTCCTGACCATTTCTAAAATTGGTCATCATTTTCTTCCGATTATTTCGAAACTAGAAATAACTCAGTTCGTAAAGAAACAGAACACATGTTCTACAGTCCGGTTGTGGCAGGGCCACTGTGTGTACATATATATGAAGGAACAACCATTGATTGTCATTGTCGTCATCGGCAAATCATCTATGTACCGTCTTCGCTGTTCCCCATATATACTATGCGCACATCCTAGGATGGAAAATGCCATCAAGCCTATATATGGTCAGAGCATAGGTAGGTTTCAGGTCTACTGAAATCGATGATTATCATCCATTTCCAACGGCAGCGACGTGCAAGGGGTCTGATTGTGAACCAAATGCATTCTTTCGGAGTGGTTCGCAATGGTTGTGTGAGCAGCAGCAACAACGACCTCTCAATTGGAATCTACGACTAGAGCTTCTGACCATTTATAGATTAACTTCTTTGAGAGGTTGTTATGTAGTCTGTGTGTGTGTGTGTTTGTGCTGCGCATCTTGGTTAGCATCTTCTTTGGACGCAAATGATGATGGGATGCAATCGATTTTGGACCTTAATTACGGCCAATGACAGTTATGTTGCATTTTACATGCATGCGCACCAAAGACCATCTTGGCATAAATGGCAAGAAGGGAATTTCGCTTATGCGTTGAGGTATTGCCAGGGTGATGGATATAAGAGTGGTACCTAGTTCAGTAAATCAGAAGAGTATTCATAGACATCAGTGATGATCGTTAAGACTGATCTTACTGATCTCGTAGATCTCGTAATCTTTTCCCATAACTATTGTTGGATCAGTCTAAGGGGTCAATTTTATATATCTTGCGTAACAGATTGTAAAATAAATTGAATTAGTGAGTCAAATGATCTTTCTTAATGTCTTGGTTGCTTGCGATCACAGATAGTTCTTCATCTTGAACACGTCGTTTTAGAAGATCACCGATCGAGTAGGTATGACATGTTGAAGCAGCAGATTAGCTGAACTGGAACCGATCCTCAGTAGCCAACAACTTGATCACAGTAGATTAACGATCGTTTGAGTTACTGCTAACCAAAACTTGTACAATTGCCTGCCCATTATAAGTATATGTTCACTCAATACGACTAAAATAGGCTGTAGAGCCCTCTTTTTCTTTTTAGACTGAATTTTGGCCCATTTGTAGTCCCACCTCTGCTTTCGACAAATATTTTAAAGGCATTACCAATTTATGCCCACTAAATGCTTCCACACAAATGTCCAACCACCATGCCAAAGGATATCTCTAGAAATCCCTTCGCATCCTTCCACACAACAAAATCTAATTACGCCATAGAAAAAAGGAGAAATCCAACGCAGCATCCTCACTGTCCCGTCCTAATTCAAACGAATCCTAGCCGTATCCTGTCTCGCCAAGGCAAAGCCATTGTAGTGCCGCAATGCTTTAATAAAAGCGAATAAATTGGATTTATCCAACGCTTAAAGTGGAAATTGTATGAATTTATTATAATAGAGCAGCGTTCTATTCTCATTTGGATATACATACAGGACATTCCGCTCCTAGTTGAAAAGCAGCCGCCTGTTGTCGTTCGTGTGTTCGAGATGAGTGCTATAATCCTGCTCTTAATTTGAGTGAAAATCCTACTTCACTCGTAGCATATACAGATGCAGGAGGGGATGATGAGATAGCTCCCTCGTCCTCCCTATCTCGGTTCGAGTGTGCGTGTGTGTTCTAAATACACAATTTATGCATTTCAAATCAAATTAAAAGGTTTCCATCATCAAGAATTTCTCTCAGGATATGGCTGCACTTGTGGTATCCTCTCATTTGGTATGCCATTCCCCGATAGCATGACAAAGTGAATTTTCTCGGCAAAGGGCGGTTATTTTTCCACAAAAATATGTCCATGCATCAGAAACCACTGATTGTCCACCCACCTGAGCCCCACGGAAACATTTTATTACCATCAACTTGATACCTTTGACCCAGATTCCAAGAGAAGAGAAGAATTCTTAAGCCCCCGAGACGGAAGTCGACCGCAATCTTTGAAAATCCCAATCGTTTTCCACCACACCGTCCGATATGCATTAATTAATTACCACCACCACAACTACTGCCTGCGTGCATGCATGTGAGCTCTATCCAACACGGGGGTTGAAGATTTATCAAAGCTCGTACAATTAAACGGTAACACAGGGAAAAGCTGCTGCTCACCGCGCGCCGATAAACGATACAATTGGGGCTCGTATTTGGATTTTAATGAGATACACTTCCCTGAAGCACAGTAAAAGACAAATCTTCTTCGATAGCATGATGGCTCGGCTTTTACTAGTGCTGCGAGACTCTATATATTCCGTGTAAGGTGTCCGTATCACGCAATCCGTGATAAGCGACATACACAGCACCTGTGTGTCTGTCGGGGAAGGTGTGTAGCGTGACACTAGGCCATCGGTTTAATTCTCACACACAGGTAAATCTAGAATTTAAGTGTAGATTATGCACATCGAATTGTCACTTGAATTGTTGACTTTATTGCGATGATTGTCACTGGGAATTGTTTACTTAGGGGAAGTCTATAGAAGTCTGGTGAGTGTTTGTGGCTCCTCTGTAGCGAGGAGATACGAAAAGTAGAACTCGATGGCGAATTACCTTCGGAGGTTGTTGGCATTGGAGGTAATGGAAGTGTTTGTGACAGGAGGATACTTTAATGGGGTCTTCCCTGTGAGGTTAAATCAAATCCTACTAAATTTTAGAGTAAAATGCATGACTACTCTGAGCCGGGTTTTGGAATTCCAAATCGAAGACGCGAACATGGAATCCGGGTTATAGGTTCGAAATTCGGTGTGCATGCCGACATTCATATGATGCTGTCTTGATAGATCAGAACGCATTCAGGCTGTTGGAGACTTTAGGGTATCCACCAAGGTTTTGACTCATAATCGCCAATTTTTGCCAACTTTTACACGTAGCCTTCATGGAATTATACTGTCTAAATTCACTGAATTCACCATTAGTCAGTGGTAGCTGATTTGTAGAAACGAAATGTATTTGTAACGTATTCCTGTTACGAGGTATTTGGGGTTTTGATTATATGTATCTACTACATATAGTTACTGATCTCTAAAGGCTCCAGGAAACCACCCCCGATTAAAAAACTCCCAAATTATATTTACTTACTTATGTCCTGCATCCTCTTATTGGTCTTATGGCCACTACTACGCCTACGCACCATCGTGTATGGTTTCTGGCAATGTGCCTCAGCGCTCGCCATCATTTCACCAACTGCCGTTCCTCCTTCTCGACTGTTTTACGCCATGTTCTCCTCAGACCGCCAGGTATTCTGCTATTCTGGGTTAAAAGGTTCCATCGCATAGCATGGTTCGCTATGGAACTATCACCTTTTCGAAGCGTGTGACCAATAATCCACTACCACTTCGGTCGTTGGAAGGTTATTCCTATTGGTTCCTGACCAGTTCTCTAGTAAATGTGTTCTTTAGAGATACGGTTGGACCAGAAAATTCTTAAGATGTTGCGCAGGCACGTTTGCAGCTTTTTCGTGATGGTAACAGTCACTATCTACAGGTCGCATCCATATCAACAGTCTTAGCTAGGTGTTCAAAGTGATTGCATTGCTTCGCCATTTTGTGGACAACATCCCAAACGCGGACTATGCTTTGGCGTTCCTGTTGGCTAGATTAGGTTAGGTTAGGTATGTGGGCTGGCAGGGAGAGACGCTCTTCGCCACACTCAGGTAAGCGTTGACCCATTGTGATACCCATAGGGGAAAAAGTAATCCTTACCCATTGAGACCTAGTGAAAAACTGGCAAAAATTATACAAAACTCAATTAATTACGTCTGTTTCTGCATACAAACCACTCTGATGATTTGATGGAGTTCAGCATCTTTCCTGTCGAAATGCCGGAGAGCTCCTCGAGATTCTAAAAGAATTATTTACCAAGACACTTTTTGCTGGAGTGTTGAAAACTCGGACAGTGGCACAGGAAGTGGGTAGTGTCCTCAAAAACTTCCTTGTCGCCACAGCCTCTACAGAGTTCCGCCTCCGTCAGGCATAGCTTCTTCAAGTGGTACCGCAGAGTGTTGTGCGCCGTGATGATGCCCACGAGGGTGGAAAGGGATTTCCTATCTTTCTGAGTAATTCTCTCTCCCTGTTGGCTATATCTAGTTCGGTTCTGTCCTTGGAAAGGAAATGCGCGGGACTTACGATAATCAGCTGCTATTTCACGCCAAACGAAAGAATAAATGAGTTCTGAGAAAAGTTGGACCGACTAGAGGACTTCATTCAAGAGATCGAGGGGGACATCCTCGTCGCTGGAGACTTAAACGCAAGACCACAGAAGTGGAGAATGCCGACCACAGACTCACGAGGAAAGCAAATTCTCGAGATGGCTGCAAGACGAGGGCTTAACACTGTGAACATAGGCAACACATCCACATTTAGGAGGCCTGGTTACGCGGAGACTATCCCGGACGTAACCTTCGCATCCTAACTGACATCCGCAAGGGTTGAAAACTGGAGAGTTATCGAAGACTACACGGGCAGCGATCACCAGTACATTGTTTTTGACCAACGAGAAAGGCTACGCGTTCCGAACCAAAACCAAAGCCGAACGCCGAGATGGAACGTTAGCAAACTCAACGAAGAGCTTCTCACATCCGCAATCGAGGAAGGAAAAAACGCGGTCGTAGAAACAGTGGGAGCTGCTGAAACAAAAGTTGAGGCCACGATGAAACTCATATGGCTGGCATGTGAGGCCTCGATGCCCCGAGTGAGCGGCCCCAATAGAAACAGGAAACCGGTGTACTGGTGGAACGACGAGATAGCTGCGCTTCGAAGAAAATGCCTACATCTAAGACGCAAAGTCACCAGGACCAGGAGAACACAAGCTGAACCCACGGAAGGCATTCTAGCAAAATTTAGAACCATGAGATCCGAGCTCAAGAGGGCCATCAATTCGAGCAAAAAACCGAAGTGGGAGGATCTCCGCCGGGATGTCAATAGCAAACCCTGGGGGCTAGGCTTCAAAGTCGTAATGCGAAAGCTAGGAACACAGTTGGCTAGCCCTGTCCTCGGGGAAGAAAGGATGGAGTTTATAGTGTACACACTCTTCCCAACGCATCGTGCTCGGCCTCCCGACACCTCTCCGGCCCAACGACCAGAAACCACGATGTTCAGTGAAGAAGAGCTGATCCTCGCGTCGAAAACACTACAAAACCGAAAGGCACCGGGACCCGACGGAATACCAGCAGAGGTGCTCAAGACAATTGCCCAGACATGTCCTCAGCTGCTACTGAACATGTACAATAGCTGTTTCCAGGATGGAGTTTTCCCTAGGGGCTGGAAGTTACAGCGCTTGGTACTGATCAACAAGGGAAAAGGAGATTCGGATTCCCCATCAGCGTACAGGCCTTCGTGTAAGCTGGACACCGCAGGGAAACTCCTAGAAAAGTTTATAAAACCAAGGCTTACAGCAGCCGTACAGAGAGCAGGAGTTTTGCCCGAAAGACAGCACGGATTCAGAAAGGGCCACTCTACGATTGGAGCAATTGAAGAAGTGGTAAGGACAGTCCAATTAGCTCAACAGGGCAACCACTATTCAAGGAAAATCGTATTGCTAGCAACTCTGGACGTGCGAAATGCCTTCAATTCAGCCAGATGGAGCGATATGCTGAACGCCCTCGAAAGCATTTTTGATATTCCCGAATATCTCTTGCGGATGGTGAAGGACAATCTCAAGGACCGAAAGCTGTTACACAACACCACAGAAAGGCCACGATTAAAGGAGATTACTGCTGGAGCAGCTCAGCGATCAATCCTGGGACCCGATCTCTGGAACATCTCCTACGACGGCATTCTTCGTATGGAAATGCCCGAAGACACCTTCCTGGTAGGATACGCAGATGATATCGCCGCGGTGATTACGACAAGAGACACCGAGAGCGCGCAAAGAAAACTCAACCAGGTGATGAGGCGGGTGCACCTCTGGATGGAAGAACATGGCTTAGGTTTGGCCACAGAAAAGACGGAGATAGTCCTTTTGACAAAGTAGAGGATTTCAACTATTGTCGACTTCCAAGTCGGGTCTGAGGTAATAACCAGCATGGAAGCGGTGCAGTACCTAGGGATGGCCCTAAGCAGGAAGCTCACTTTCTGGCACCAAATAGATCTGCTTCGGAACGAGCTACGAAGGTCACAATGTCACTAAGCAGATTAATGGCAAACGTTGGAGGCCCAACAGCCAGCAAGAGAAAACTCCTGATGACAGTCACCCACGCCATTCTCCTGTATGGGTGCGAGATATGGGCCAACGCACTGAGACAAGAGAAATACAGGAAGCAAATGGCCGCAGTACAAAGGCGCGCGGCACTACGGATTGCAAGTTCGTACCGAACGGTGTCGAAACCGGCCGTCTTCATAGTCGCGGAAGTGACCCCTATTGTCCTCCTTGCGGCAGAGAAGAAGTACGTCTACGACAAAAAGGCGGAAATTAGAGTAGAAGCGGCAACCGAGGAGGCAAAGGAGCTCACCAAACAGAAATAGCAGGAGAGATGGAGCTCAGAAAGCAGAGGACGATGGACCGCGAGCCTGATCAGCAACATCGCTGAATGGAAGGAGAAGTAAATTTTCACGTCACCCAATTTCTTACCGGACACGGTTATTTCAACGCCTACCTCCACAGAATGGGCAAAACAGGGAGCCCAGCTTGCCAATATGGCGACTCAGAACTGGACGACGTAAACCACACGTTCTTCGAGTGCAACAGATGGGAAGTTGAAAGGTGGGCACTAGAATCTCTTATCGGTGCCATCACCCCAGAAAATATAATGTCAAAAATGTAAATGAGTGACCAGAGCTGGAATCAAGTACGATCATTTATAGAAAAAGTACTTAAAACAAAAAAAAGAGAGGAAGACATAATAATTACCCTCATGAGATTTATGTAAGCCTGATGTAAGCCTGACCGGCAGGGAAGAATTAACCCGCAAGTAACAGACAAATATGAAAAAGCCGGCCTTGAAAGGGGCCACTCTGAAGTAATGCAAAAGCGGTTCCGGAGTGGATGGTGTCAAGTTGAAAAAGGGTTTAAGGTGGTTTTTTAGTGAGTAGAAAGTCCCACTTAAAACAGAGCGGGCCTGTTTCTCGTGAGCAGTAGCGTTTCCCACAACTGGAAATCTTCTACTCTCTATACCAGTTGTCCAGCAATGCAAGACTTAAAATTGTATTTTTTTTTTTCTGACGACGCCTGCCCCCCTCTCTATATTTGCTGCTATTTGGTGGAGGTACATGATTCTGCAAGACAGAAATTTGAAGTTAGGTATGAAGTAAGAATTGACTGCTGCTGCGCTCTGCAATGCAGTTCAATTAGCACCTAAGCGTCATTTTGAATACCACAAAGAAAATGCTAATAGGATGTTGGAGGGAAAAGGTTTCAAATCCATCCTGTCGGATTCAAGAAACTAGTAAGTAACTCTGTGATACTTTTACCTGAAGAAGCGTTTGCTTGGAGTTCGTTGTCGGGTTTTACTTAAAGCCGAACACCCGCAGAGGAAGTTGGAGAGTTTCCTTCTCATTTAAACTTTTATAACTCCGGCAGTGTGCGTTGTGGGCGCCGTGGCGTAAGGGGTTAGTGTGTCGGATCACTACGCATGAGGTTCCAAGTTCGAATCCCAGAAAATACCAAAAAGTTTTTTCACGGTCCCACCTCTCGCGAGCATCTGACAAACATCCGAGAGTATTGTTGTCACGAAAAAGCTTCTCAAATCGCCGTTCGGATTCGGCATTAAACTGTAGGCCCTTTCCATTCGTGTGAAAAATATAACGCACACAACATGAGTGGTTGCGAGAAGCTAGGCCCTGTCACTTTAAAGAGCTGTTGCGCCAAATATTTGTTATTTTTGTTTGTTTTAGTGTGCGTTAAAAGGGATACCCAGTCTAGACGCATGCGTCCGTACTGGTCAGTGGCTTGTACTTATCGCTACAATACTTGCAGCGTCTATCCGGGTAGTTTTCTCAAAATCTTGTGTGCTGTCCCAATGTAGTTCGGCCAGATCTGCGTAGAAATGACGCAACTCTGCAGACCGTTCCACCTTTCTTTTCTTTACTGGTAGAAAGTATAAAGAGACTTTCCTCATGGCAGTTCTCATTGAAAGACAGATTAAGTCTGCAAGGGATCTATCTCCTTGCCAGCTCGTCAGCCCGTTCATTCCCCTCCATTTTGCTATGACCTGGCACGCAGAAAAACTAATTTTGGTCCGACAACCTGGTGATGAGGACTTCGAGCACAAGGTCAAGGGGACCTCGACCAACTTGGAGGCAATTAGCTAAAGACCAAGCTAAATGGAGAGGCTTGTTGGTTGCGGCCCATTTTCGCCCCGAACTGTAGCGCCACCTAAGTAAGTAAGTAACCAGGTGGCGAGAGCTTTTCCCTACACTACTCTACCAGCTGGAAAGATGATGTTGCTGAAATCAGGGCTTTGGTTGTAGAACCTTATCTTATTATCGGACACGCTTCACGTATTACCAGAATTTCCGCTTCATAAATCAGGAAGGCGTAAAAATACTAATATTGTCAGTGCTTCCGAAAATATGAGTAAATTTTCTGGCACCGACCCCACAGTCCATCTTCGAACCATTGCACGTCGATATAAATCGCTATTTTGCAATTCTTTATGACTTCACCTCTTTCCCAGTCGGTTTTGAATGGAAAGTCGACTGTGATGTTGTGTTACGTGGACTTATTTCCTACTCCATTCAGGAAGTTATCTCCTAAAGTCGTCTCCAAAGCTGACCATCAGCATGGTTAGAGATCAGATGACTGTAGAGCCGTGTTCGTCTTATTTGAGTACCGGGTCATCTCGTAATCACAGCTAATGAAGTCTCCAACGCAATGATTTATGAGTTCAGAATTTTCCATCCAATACTATGTACTTGCACAAAGTACGCCGTTAACTATACGTCTTGAATTCAAGAAGGGGGCATGGGACATTTCGGACATCTGTGTAGGATCAAATTGATTTCCAGCCCTGTCGTCACTGCAAATGTCTGCAATTTTCTGCCCGACCACCTGGCAACACTGCCAACCCACTATTGTCCAACAATTTCTTCCAAAACCGGATGCCTACAATTGCCCATTGTTATTGGCTTTCCTTGTTTGTCGCACATGCAACCTACCACTTTGCCTCGTCTTCTGAAGCATCTTTGCTGCTACAACTGCAGCCGTTGCTGTCTGTGAAATTGCTCAGAAGAAGTTTTTTTTTTTTTTGCATATTTCTGCAACTGTGCACATTCACATCTCCTAATTTATATGTTGCTCCCGATGCGCGCACATTGCATCTCTCGGAGCACTCGGCTCAACTCTGAAGCTCCCGCAAACTGTCGATAATTTATGTGCGCCGCTGCCTTACGACCATGTAGACATCGCTTCTGTGGAAAAGATACTACCGCGCCGCCGCCGAAACATCTTGTCCGCGTGCGTTTTTCACCAGAAACGCTGGTGCACAATTTTTGCGTGGGCCTCCTCTATCCATTGTTCACCTCACTGCAATATGAACGCGCGGGGCGACCAGGAGGCCCGCCACAAAAGGTGGTGGGAATATTGCCTCACTTTATTATTATTACCATTATTAGGTACCCTGTGCCGTAGGAGGAGAATAAATGAAGGCACACAGCACAGGCGAGACGGCTGAACCGAACGAACAATGGGGAGACTAACATAATCAGCATTTGACATCGAACACGAAATTGTTGGAACAATTTTTGGGCTGCGCGCTCCTCTTCCATCAGCCCACGAGGGAGAAATTATTAAATGCACACCGGGCATGTTCTCGGGAAGGGAGGAATCTTTATTGTCCTGTCAGCGTAACTATACGTAGGGCCAGTGCCATTTTAGGGACCTCAAAGTGAGGGCTTCTGCTCCACTTGGCCTCCGTGTGGGTTGACCATTAGCTTGGCCTCCCCTTATGGAGGCTGCCATTAATTATCCTCTCGAAACAATGCTCTCGCATCTTGTCTTGTGTATAAAAATCGTGTTGTCAGGATATCCTCTTGACGAAAGTCCTACCTGCAGGATATGCGATTGTCCTGACTCAACTCGGCTCATACACGCTCGCATAACATCGTCGACATGTGTCACACAATTAACATTACGATTGCATGACATTAAATGCCATTAAATTG
Source organism: Brachypalpus laphriformis (assembly GCA_945910035.1). Lineage (NCBI taxonomy): Eukaryota > Metazoa > Arthropoda > Insecta > Diptera > Syrphidae > Brachypalpus > Brachypalpus laphriformis. The sequence goes on from OX246756.1 coordinate 175,959,999, forward strand.
ATCCAAATGCAATATGTGTAGCAGGACACTATAGAGATTGGAGGGCCAGCCTGACAGCATGTGATGTGTTATCCTTGACTCTCTATCTATAGCTGTTTATCTGTATTCATTCAAGTAACTTGAAATAGGTGAGTAGGTAGGCATGGAGCTGCCCATTGGCGATAGGGCGTCCTCTGTGTGTTTATGTGTTCCGTGTATTCTAATTGGCATAATTATAAGCCAGGCTAAGGCCGGCACCGAGTGTGGGACTACACAGCACACTCCACACAACCTAAGCGATGATGATTTGTGAACATTCACAGGTTTTGTTGTCATTTAGATGGAGAGATAATAGGTGAGGTAATAAAGTGGGATTGTTTATTAAATACTCGTGTAGTTGAAAATTCAAATTGCAGAGCGTGGCTAATAAGCGGTTGGCATTGGAAACTTAGGATACGTTTTTATGGCCTATTCCGTGGGCTGTACTTATCGGTGGGTTAATCCGCTGCTGTTTGGGTGGCACAGTGGAAGGATATTGATGGAGGTATTGACATGTTTTGAATGGTAGAATGGTACATAACTTTCCAACATAGACAAAGTTGAATTATTGAATTAAGAGCGAAATTATTTCAAAGGGCTTAGCAATAAGTACAATGAGATGAGGGAAGCAACATATCTTCTCTCGAAAATCAAAGGTTTTGTATATTTTTTTTTAATTTTCCGACTCAGGCATATGATCTCTACCATTTTGCGGCTTTCACTAACGCAGGATTGCCTCTTCAGCTTAGTTTCTTTACTCCAAGCTGAAAAGTGTAGGATCAACCGTCTACAGCTTTAGCTGGGAACAACATGCCTATTTGGGATGACTGTGTGGTGATATTGGCTTCAAATTTTAGGAGAAGATGTCACAGAAGTTAGCTGTGCCGCATTCCTTTTCATCTTGAGAGATTGGGTAATCTGCAAAGAAAGCTTAAGCAAAATGTGGCAGAAAGTAGAAAACACCTAAGCCACATGTGAAAGACGCGTATCTCTTAACGAGATAGCCAAACAGCACAACACTCCTCTTTGCTGAATACCAAGTCACTGTAACATATCGGGGGATTGTGTGTCTGATGAGTTGGCTCGGCAAAGCTCCTCTGGTGCAAATAGAATAAGCATCACCGACGTCGAGGCGCCGACGTCTTATGTTAAGTGCTTTATCCATGCCGACGTGGTGAGTGAGGCTACATCAATAGCAGCATCTAGACCACTGTAACAATGCTACGCTACTTTGATCAACTCCTGAAACACAAAAGTGGAACCCTCTCCAAAATAGCAAATGTTCTCACCGTACACTGTTCTATAGGAAGGCCCGTCCAGAGAGTGGGCATCCTCTACAATGATTTCTGCAGAAGCTGAAGACCATCAAGTACAAATATTTGGCGCAACAGCTCTTTAAAGTTCCAGGGCCTAGCTTCTCGCAACCACGCATGTTGTGTGCGTTATATTTTTCACACGAATGGAAGGGACCTACAGTTTAATGCCGACTCCGAACGGCGATTTGAGGAAGACCCGCCCAGAGAGTGGGCATCCTCTACAATGATTTCTGCAGAAGCTGAAGACCATCGGTCACCTTCTGTACACTTGTCCTGCACTCGCCAACATAAGGAAGGCTGCCCTGGGTAAATACTTTTTCAGTGATCCTCCACAACGTCTGCACGGCTGAAATTAACTCCTTAATACAGAAAAGAATGATTCCAGGAGTAAGAGGTCGATCCACCCAACTTACACATCGGCAGTACAATGGAACTATCTCTGGTCTAAGTGCATCCTTATCGAGGGCTGTTTCTAACCAACCAACGAACAAAGCCTCATGTGTTTCCTCAAATATCATCTTGTTAACTCTATCAAGAGAGTGGTGTATCCTTGACGTATATGTTTTCGGAACACGTAATACTTTTTCGTCTAAAAATCAAACATTGTTGGTATAACTTCCAAAAATGGCATTGACTTCCTACATCTTCTGAAGTGAAGAGCTAACTAGCGACAAAGTTGCTCCTGTACACTGATCTAAGAACATCCTTGTAGTAAAACTGTGTTGTACTTCTAATGAATCTGTTTCTGACGGATCGCAACTTTTCTGTATGTTTAGGTTTGCCTCGCAGTGTCCCAATGGATGGGACCTTTCCTATGGCGAAGCTAGGAGGCAGCTGGTAGATTTGTTTATTTAAATGGATCAGTTGGCCACAATAAAGGTCTGCTCAGTGAAACCTGTGCTTCTATATCTTCAGACTCACTATGAAATAGCCGACGGGCGGTGAGGGGTGGACATGCTGAAATTAGCTTGACCTTATTTCTTACAAAATTATTGGTTATACATGGATCCTCTGCAAAAGCGCACAACGGAGTTTTGTTTTCAGGATTCACAGGTTATTGGACCAGAACCTGGTGAACGAAAGATAGATTTATTTTGTGCCAAACTCGAAGCTTGTGAAGTGTTGTAGAGAAGAGCTCAAGGTTCTTGGAACACAGCACGAGGTAAAGCTCTGCTGGGTCCCTGGTCTTGAAGGCATACCAGGGAATGAGAAAGCCGATGAACTGGCTAGAGGAGGCTCAGCACTAAGCTCGGACCAATCCAACCCCTCTGTGTACATCCCGCCTTGCGCCCTTAAGCTCGAAACAGGAAACAAAGCCATAACGGAGGCTAACAATAGGTGGACCTCTTTAGATACTTGTGTCACCACGAGGAAGCTGTGGCCTGCATTTGACAGAGTAAGAACCAATAGACTCATACAGAAGCATAGAAAATCCCTCTCTACTCTAATAGGAGTCATTACGGGGCATAACACCATGCGGTACCACATGAAAAAACTACGTGTGACTAACGAAGACCTTTGTAGAGGCTGCGGCGACAAGGAGGTTCAGGAGGACACGGCCCACTTTCTCTGTCATTGCCCAGGCCTCTATCATTTGAGAAATAAGATCCTTGGACAACACTTCTTTGAGGATCTAGAAGAGTTGTCCAACAGACCAATAAATGACATCGCAAACTTCATCAAATCCTCTGGATTTCTATCTCTTTTCTATCCCCCTACACCAGCCCACTTACCTAACCTAACCTTGTGCCAAACTCCAAGGAAGAACTAGTCTTGGCTACACGAGAGCTTTCCCGAGTACACCTAGATGCTTTTTGTTGAACTTACCTCCTCTTGATGCTTATATCATGGGCTTTACTATCAAAGCCATCCAACGTCTTAGGCTAGTGGATTTTGGTATAATCCACACTGAAGTTTCTGTGACCTTGCGCGACACTTATCCTACGACTCCGGTCTCATGGATATGACGTCGGACGCAATAGGACCAGAACTTCGACGGTTGCGTAAATGCAAAATCGATTTTCTCTGTGTTAAGGACTGGCTTCAACCAGAGTCTGATGGCTCCAAAACCAGTCAAGGGTCTGGTGTGTTCGTGCAAGACGAGAATGGACACGAAATACATATATTATAAAGAAGAGGTGGAAGGGTCGAAGTATTTGCGTCTATAGTGACAGTCAGGCTTAACCCTTTAATCGCTTCAAAAATAGTTCGTGAATGTAAAACCTCTCTGACTCTTATCTGGGTCTCAGGTCACACTGAGATCTTGGGGAACAAGATCTCTAATGAGATTGCTAGGCAAGGCTCAGAGGAGGTTTTCTGTGTCCTCAGTTATGGCGTTCATTGACGTTTGGGTTTCTCACGAACACAATTGTATGTGGTATGACTGTCCAGGATGTAGGTTGACTAACCGAATGCTACCGGACATCTGTAGGAAATCAGGGGCCTTCCTCCTGCCTCTCAGCAGAAAATACTACAGGCAAGTTATTGGTGTCTTGACAGGCAATTGTGCTGTCGCCAAGCATCTTAATGTGTTGTGACCCTACAGTCTTCGAGGTTTATGGAGAAGATGACGACACTGCAGAACATTTGCTATGTGCGGGTGTCTCACCTTTGTTGGTATCAGGTGGGGCGTTTTCGGTGCTAATGTGGTGAGTGCTGGTACTGTAAGCTCCTCATTACGGAAGTACTTACTTGGTTTTCTTAGAAAGACAAGAAAATCCCAATAAAGTGGGCAAACCAGGGTTTTGTTCTCTGGGAGGGCAATAGACCAGTTGCGTCTGATTGCTCCTATCCCGACGAAAACAAATTGGTATTGCAGTCGTGCTATCTTTTTCCCGCTCAATACCTCCCATTCCATTTTCAACCTTGTCTCCTCCCTGAATGTCCTTTCTTTAAGTTCGACCCCTGCAGATCTCCCAGAAATATTGGTCAACTTTTTCCATCGCCATCCAGCTCGACACAAATGCATCATTGTTAACGCCTTACATCCATCCCGTACATCCCCAAAAGTATGTCACATAATTTATTTTCAACTCTGCAAATACCCCCAAAGCAATTTCCGGTCCAGCAAAAAAGCACTTTAAATCGATTAAAATTCTTTTGCTGCTCCGCACTCAAAATGAAGACCTCCCCTGGACCGACAAGGAGAAAGAAAATATACAACTTCATCATCATCATCATCCCCAAATCGAATCTGCTTAAAATTTATCATTTGACACATTTATAATGTATCTATGTATCTGTTTGCGAACACACCCTCGTCCCGCCCTCCAATGTGGATGCAACTTAAGGAACTCTATTGTGACTCGTTGTAGTGCGCTCCCTATGAAGGAGACGAAATGAAATGAATTGACATTTATTTTGAAATTGAAATGGACAAGAAAAGGAGAAATGAGAAGCGTTTCAGGATTTAGGTCAAGTGTGTAATATCCTGCTAAAAATGTTTAAAAAATGGACTTCCTTTGGAACGACAACCCCCCGTCCAAATGTGTTTGAAACGATTTTTTCATTGCTCTCTCTCTCTGTCTCTTGGTATCTATCATTGTCATCATCGCTCGTCATCTCATGCCCTTTTGATCATATTTTATCGACTCTCCACTTTAAGTCACTTCACTCGTTTGACGTTCAAGTGACATTTGAATGGAGCAGCAGAGTTGGAATTCCTTTTTTTGCATTCATCGGTGCCCAGATAATTGTCGCTGTCTCTCATCTATCAGTCACGCCATCTATTGTAGAACAAATTTCTCTGTACATACAATGCAACTTTATGACACTTTGACATGACAGGTATAATTTTGTTTAACGATGTAATTATGTCTTACCTATGAACTGTGTGTGGCCATCTTTTGCCAATCTCTTTATTAGGCTCGTCCTGTGGGTCGCGGCGGCCGTCGCATGACTTGATTTAAATAATTTAATAGCGCTCCCTCTGGCGCAAATGTGTCAAAGTGATTACCACTGTCAAATTATATGTCAATTTAGGGCAGCGGAGGCTATTATTATCGAGTGTGCGCCATCTATCGGTGTTAAATCACTTTTTAACGACAAGCTAACAAAGAAATTTAAATTTTATAATTTGCGGGTTCAGTATTGTGGACCCCTTTTTGCTTAGTACCTAATGCCCTTGAGGGTTGACATAAAAGTCACAAAGCTCGACGCGTGTTAATTGAAAATCATTATTTCAATATTTGGCTGCATCAGCAGTCCTGTGCAACCTTTAGCTATTTACACAGGACCTGGCTGGTCTCGTATCCGCCGCCACCCCTTTTGGTGTGTTTGTGTAAAAAATTTCGTTTGTACACACGCGACTGATTCCGAACGACAACATTCACACGTGCATTACTCGCAAGCGTGTGCTATCCTACCACCCTCGTCCTTGATGATACTAGGAAGTATCTAGCATGGGGCGGGGGTGTTGATAACATTTGCAAATATTCATGTGCCTATGGGTGGCTTCTTTTATCCTCTCTCGGCGAAGGGGATGCGTAACCCATTGTTTGGTGTTGATTTAAGTACGCGAGGATGTTTTATTCGCTTCCCTTTATTTGGAAAAGGATTTTTTTCTTTTCTACTTGTTTGGGTTTTTCTTATAAATATGTCATTAAGGGAATTTACTTGAGCCCTGCTTGAAAGGGGGCGAATTTTTTTTTGTTTTGGGTGGAAGAGGAACACGTATCCCTTTCAAGGACTTACAAGATTTTTAAGAATTTGTTTTCCTTGGCAATGATAATAGAGACTTAATTGTGTGCAGAGCATCAAGTCAGATAACAAATACTCATACACCTCTACTTGTAGACAATTTACTCGAGAAATATGAAAAACGAGACCCTAGACTGACATTCATATCTCGAATGTACGGTCATGATATCATTATCATTGCCAGGGACTTGAGCCGTCATCCTACGCATATGATGTCCTCCAGGGATGAAATTAATGTCAAATTATTCTCTACACACTTTGTTTCCTTTTTTCCTTGTTAATAATTTCGTTGCGTCTCGCTTTTCATTGGAACATCAACATGGGAGCGTCAGTGGGTCCAGAGGGGAGTCAGTAGATAACAAGCAAGCGAACTGCCTCTGGGCCAGTTGTGAGTCGCTCTTAGATGTCAGGAGTAGATTCGTCTGACAGAATTGGACGCGCACTGGGTTGAGTCTATAAAAAATCTATTTCATGCGTGAGTGTAAATTTAAGGACGTGTCTCCTGGCAAGACACTATGAATGTTCGATTACACAAAGTTTCACACACAATGTGGCGCGTTCGTGAGTACCCCTCGGCCCCGTCCTCCACCCCTGACTCTTAATCGAGAGAACATGATACGTTGAATATTAAAAGGAATTTTGTTGTTTTTTTTTTTTCTTGGTTCTTGTGCGATACACATCCTTGCCATCGCATATGGAAAAATATAAACTTTGTGCGAGAGGAGGATTTTTGAGGTATAGCAGCACCACCGGAACCTACTCAAATGAAAATGTTCTTTCACCCGCATGAGTGTGTACGCCTGGTTGTATCTGAGTGTGTAATATTTATTGCGTGAATTATTGCCACCTCCGGGGACAGACTGGGTTATTTATGAATTTATGAAGTTTTATTATGTGTAGCGTTTCTGTGTTGTATCTCGTTGTGTTCGTCGTCGTTGGCGGCGGCAGCGGGTGCTTCCGCCCCGCGCGTGCTACTTGCATGTTTCTGGAGGTACTTTGTACTTCTCTCGATTAGGTTTATTTTGAGTTTAAATTTTTTATTATAGCGCTGCCGCTTTTACACTTTTGCAAATCACTGAGTGGTATATGCGTGCGTCCCCTCTTCAAGCTGAGGTGGAGGTCTGGAGGTAATGTGATTGACTTTTATGGGCAATCAAGTTGGGGGTTTGATTGAAAATTATTGATGTAATGAATGCTGCGAAATCGAAATTTAGCCATTGTTATGGGGGTGGATTGGAAATATTTGACGGAAGGATGTGCGGGGTGAATGGTGAATTTTGACAATAAAGTCGAGTGGGTGGGCTGTTAAGAAAGTTTGCTTTCAATTGCTGCATTGTATTTGGGGGGGCTTTTGTGAAGTTTTATGACGGTGTCGCGCATATACAAATAAATCAAATTTAACGTCGTTAGTGAGCGGCACTAAGCTGTTGATAAACTTGAATGGCTTGCGGCTATGCAAACATTAAGCCTAGAGGAAGCCGAAACGATTTGGCTTATAAACCTGTTATCTATCTTAAGCTGATCGAGGTGAACTGCCTCTTGAATGTGTCTTCCATTGTATGTCCTTTGATATAATAGTTGCAAATCGAGAGTCCAAAGTGAGTGCAAGGCCTTTGAACAGGTGGCTGACTCAGAACTACAATGCGATTCTCATCTGTCGAGATTAACGATTTCTGTTCCCGTAGTGGGTTTCAATTAACTAAAATCTGTTCTGCAAATGAATTAGCTACAGTGTGGCATTTCAGCTCCTTAACGTCTTTTGAAGTATTTGACCGACTCACTACCTTCTTCGACCGTAATGGCGGGTATTTCTTCACATTTGGGGCTGGCTCTTGGAAAGTATAGCCATGGAAATTGTTTATTCAAAAGTCCTTCACAATACTGTCGCCACCTATGCAGAATTTTGTCGTCATCCACAAGAAGCTGGCCCTGAGCATTAACCAACTTTGCCGAGCGAATCTCATGAGCATTCTTCCTTCTTTGGATGGATATTTTGAAGATAGTTGGGCCCTTGTTCGTATTTTGCTGTCGCAGCCCCTGCATGGCTTGGTTTGTATCAGGAGCAGAGGAATATATTTCCTACAGCTCTCGATACAGGCACTCCGTACCCTCTGCTTGGAGCTGGGCCCACTTCGTCGCTTGTTTCTTGCAATGTATGTCTGTATTCTACTCCGAAGCGGGCTTTTTCGTTAGAGACGCTTTTTGATCAAGTTTTTAAAGCCACTTTCTTCTCATTTCATCACTCCACGACCATGTTTCTTTGATGTGTTAGTGGTGGCCATGGTGCAAACGAAAGCCTCGCCTTTATCCTTGTTCCCTTGTTCATTTGCTTTTGCTGCTGTGGGGCAAGGATGATGAGCAACGGTTCCTGGCTCAACTGTACCGTGACCACGGTCTCCATACAAATTTATTAGACTTTGTTGCTTAGCGATCGCCTCTCCCAAAATGACTTTCCAAACTTTTATCCAACGCTTCATGAAACTAGCTACCAAATGGTAGTCAGTCTGGTTCATTTCCACCACAGCTGTAAGTGATCAGGTGCCAGCTTTCTCCTTCTTCTTCCTTTTATTAGCGAGGTTATGATCCGAAAGCAAGGGATCATAACCCTCTCACTTCACCGCATTTCTACAGATCCGCCTGTGGGGTTCACCTATTTGACCTCAGAAAATATCGGCAAGCTTGCCGATTTTGGATCACTCGGTGCCAGCTTTGTTTGATGAATATGGTATTTAATACAATAAGACTGTGTGGCCTGCAAATGCTTATGATGTCTTCACCAGGAAAGTTCCTGCTGCCATATCCTAGTCCTCCATGGCGATCGTCATAGTCTTCGTTTGACTTTCCAACATGTCCACTCCAATCTCCGCCAACAAACAGAAACTCTTGGAAACACGAATGGATCCACATGTCTAGCGGCAAAACAGATTTGGGCGAAGCTGGATCAAAAACGTTCTAAGAATTTGATTTCTCTCAACAGATTGCATATCGGCGGTATAATAGGTGTCATCACTGGACACTCTCTAATAGGCAAGCATGCTACAAGGCTAGGCCTCTTTGCGAACGACTTTTGTAGAAGCTGCATGGATGAAGAAGAGGAAGAAACTATTCCTCACCTTCTTTGTTTCTGCCCAGCTCTCTCCCGTAGAAGGAAGCTTCACTTAGGAGCCCCTTATTACAACGATTTAGGCGACCTGACAGGTATTGATATTAAGAGCCTCCTACGCTTCATAAAAATCTTAAAATGGTTTTAACGAGTAGGTACAGAGATTTTCTCCCATAATCCACGTGGTATCACAATGAACCTTTTATTGGTCCAAGTGTGTTGGCGATTCTTAGCTGGCAGCCACTTTAACCTAACCTAACCTAACCTAACAGATGTTCTTCAGAAGGTTGTGAAAAACTAGACAAATTTCCCCTTGCCTGCACCCAATTTGGTGAACATGTCCACTGACAATATTCCACGCAACAATATCAACTGGTCACTGAACTTCGAAATGGTCAAGACGTTGTCAAGTAGCTCGACTGCGAGGATCATAGCGATTCCGTTTTTACACTCTTCCGCTCCATGCTAGAACATCTTGTAAGCTTTTGTCCTAGCGTCCAAGAAATGCGACCTATTTCCGGTGTTTTGCTATTTCGTTTCTTTCTTCTATCCAATCTCTCCAAGCTCGTAACTTCAGCTGGTCATACTTCCAAAGTTCCAAATAATCGCGACCCTTTAATTTCGCCCAATCTGATACATTACTAGCTCCTGAAATCCGTACAGTTCTAACTCGAGCACTTCTGATTGATCCAGGATCAGTGCCATGCGTAGCAGTGTTAGTGCCTTTTCTTTTAGTGTGCAAGTACTAACGCTTCCAAACGATCCAAAATGAGATGGTCTGCCAGAAACCTACCTCCCATTTCAGCGGAGCTTCTTATAACATTTTCCACTACCTACCACACCTCTCTTTTCACAGTCCAATCCATAGAAGAACAAAAGTATAAATTGAAACAAATCAGTAGACAAGGGGCCCAAGCAATACCTTGCAAATCAGATACGAAACGCCACCACTAAGTAAAACGTAGTTGCCCTGGCAAAGTCAACATAACATACCACGTGTCCTAATTTCATCACATGCCGCAGGTCGTTTAATCAATGTCTAACAATATTGTCATTTATCGATGTGAGTTTGTCCTGGCCACAAGCCAACAGAAATCATATCCCCATACATATACAACATACCGCATATGAGCTCCTGACAAATTCCACTTTTCCACATTAATTCCGCATATCCAACCTCCAATTGCCAACTCGAAGATAAGAAACTGTCGCCCATCGCCTTAGAATACCAAATTAATCTAAACGAAGACAGCTAGATAATCCACTCTGATCTAAATCTATCTAATTACTTCTTAGACAAATTGTGTGCGCCAAGGAAAAGAATCCACTGCCACCGCGTCGCGTCACACACATACCCTCGAGCGGAGAGAGATAGAGTTTAAAAGGGATATAGCCCAACCCATTCGAAGTGCCATCCCACCCACGAGTTCACACGAAAACCGGAAGAAGGATTTTAGGATTCATTCCTGAATCGAGGGGAAGGGGTAAAGCCTGCCGAGGGACTAAGGAAAAACTGAGAAATTCATGGAAAATTAATTGTCCTGACAGTTTCATCCTTAAACTCCTTGCATCAGCAGCACCACCCACCCATTCGCATCCTATATAGAGTCGACACTGTGTAAAAATGAAGTGTCGCCTGTCGTCGTTCGTTACCGTGTCCTTGTACAGTTGTCTCGCCATCTTCGTTTCCAGAGTGTTTAATAAATGGAAGCCAAACGCCTTTTTAAAAATTCAAGTCGTGCGCGCGTTGGCGTCCGGCAACCCCGGGACCTCTATTCCATAGACAATTATCCCAAAATACCGTGTCGCACATTTTCAAAGGACGACAAGGAAAACTGCAGTCGTTTATATGAATCAATGGAGAAAATTATCCTCAGCACCTTTTTTTTTTTTGGCAAGGACATGGAGTCTAGCGTGTACACAACCTGCACACCAAACAAAATTGTATTTTTCTTCAATTTAGTACAAGTTCCTCCCCGCCTTCTGTGGAAGGAAGATCTTGTGAAAAGGACCTCGAAAGTTTGGTGTGATTTTTCTTTTCGTGCCTTGGCGGTATTTTGTTTTAGAGATTTCCTTCGCCTCTATGTTTCCTTTTTTTGTATTTTTTTTCGCAATCAGCCGCACTGCTGCACTTTATGGCCGACACGTACCGTCCGACATTATTATTCGGCACGTCCTATTTAATTGTTTTTCAGTTCTCAATTTTTCGTCCTTTTTTTTGGTTCTAATAAATGTTTTCTTGCAATTTCAAAAGACGATAGAGAGTAAAATAAACTACATCTTGGATCATCCGTCTGGCAATCTAGGAGCCTTTCGAAATCACTGAGAGGATTGTGAAGGACTTTGAGAAATGTTTCTATACTGCAGTCACGCAAGAAAGATAACTCATTTGGTGTTTGAAGTGTTAGTGAGAACGGTTGATTTCGACTGGATGCTCATTGATTAAGGGATTTATTTTTCACTTGGGACTGGACTAACTAGGAACCTTTTATTAACTTTGGGTTCTTATAGGATATTTATGGGACGCCTGTCGGAGAATGTCCTCAGATAGAACGAGAGACTTGCGAGATTCAAAGCTGTTGGGACGTCTACTATATTCTACTGTTGATGGGTGGGTTCCAAACAGATTGGCTGATGATCATAAGCTTCAAAGTGGATAGTTCTTTCATGCGCTCGTGATTGTGAGCAAAGATTGTGGGAATGTCACCTAACAAGACTAGATTGGGTGACATCCAAAGAGTGCCTGCAAGTCTGGTCAAATGCTGAAACATTCCTGTTTACAAACCCCTACTCTCAACTAAATGTGATGAGCCCCTTTTGTTCAATACCTCGCCTGGAGACAGGCTGTGTTTCCATTTCAACTTGTTGCATGATATGGCATCTACCGCAATCGCTATATCGTTGCAAGCCCTGTATGTTACATTTATAAGGCCCTAGCACAGAGTCTTGTGGGATGCCGCCGAATATGAGGTATTTTTGAACTCCAGTCACAGCACTCTTCTCTCGAAGCAGTGTACTTGAAAAACCAAGTATATGCTGTCAACAAGAAGGGACAATCAACACCAGTGAATTGGACAGAACGTCAAAGTGGACGACTACAACTTCGAGGTACTAAGGGACTTTGTAATACTTTTAGTATACTACGATAAGTGAACTCATGGAGAGGGCTCTGGATAAGGTACATTCATGGGCTACAAGCTGTGGCCTCGGAGTAAATCCGGAGAAGACTGAAATGATGCTGGTTACCACTAAAACCATGGTACCGGCATTCAGATATAGGATATATACATCTTCTCTGACCAGCTGAATATATCAAGGTCTTTCCGTCTCCCAGACTCTGCTAGCGTTTTCCAAGCGAAGCTTCTTGCGATTCGAGAAGCCTGCCGCCTGCTTAACAATCTTCCAACATCTAATCACAATATCGCTATTTTTTCGGATAGCCAGGCTGCCATCAAGGCCATTGATGCGGTTTGCATCTCTTCAAATTTGGTACAGCAATGCCGGTTTGAATTGAATCAACAAAGCACTCACTCGAGAATCACTCTCATCTGGGTCCCAGGGCACAGCGACCATGATGGTAATGAGCGTGCTGATGAGCTGGCCAGGCGAGGGTCGGCCCTTAACGGCTCTCTAGCAGAAAGAGTCGACATTCTGCTTAGTGCCGTTAAGGGCTATATTCACCTACACTTCCTCCAGCTAGCCAATCGCGGGTGGAACAGCCTCACAAGCTGTGTCATATCTAGGAAGACGTGGCCCAATTTCAACAAACCCAGGTCAAAAGAGTTACTAGGCAAACCAAGACCAGTTATTGCCAAAATCGTAGCTATTATCACAGGTCACTGGCCAGTTGGGGATCATGCGGCCAAGCTTGGTATCCCCCACAACACCTTTTGTAGGGGCTGCAAGGATATTAATGAGAAAGAATCTCTATGTCATTTCCTTTGCAGATGTCCGGCCCTGGCGAGGATCAGACAACAAACTCTTGGCAAACCCTTCTTCGAGGATCTGAGAGAGATAGCGGACAAGAGGATTGGAGAACTAATCCTCTTCCTGAACTCCACGGGCTGGGTTTAAACTTAACATCCCTTTTTAACTAACCACTACAATAGGTATACACGAGTCCGTGGTAACAAAACGGCGCACCTTAAGCACTAATTGGGTTCTTTTGGACCGCCACTTTACCTACCTACCTAAGGGACTTTGTCTACATTGGCTCTGCTATAAATTCTGAAAACTACTCCGCAGAACTACAGTAGAATAACTCGTGTCAATCGCTGTTTTTCTTTGGACTAAGAAGGCAATTCAGTAGTAAAGCCCTATATCGAACAACTAAGGGAACATAAGACTCTGATCATCAAAATCCTACTTTACGGCACTGAAACATGGACTTTGTTGAAAGCAGATGAAGATATCCCTGATCGCTTCGAAAGGAAATTCTTCCCGTCGACGGGTTTTGGAGAAGAAAATTCAATAACGAACTATACGAGCTGTATAGCGACGTCGATCTAGTCAAAAAATTTCGTATTAGGCGTTTGAGGTGGCTACGACATGTAGAGCGAATGGACACCAACGCTCCGGTCTGCAGAGTCTTCGAATCTAACCCCGACGGACGACGCAGTAGATAGCCACCTCGCCTAAGGTGGCGCGCACAAGCTCAAAGGGACATCGACCAACTTGGAGTGCGCAACTGGAACCATTTAGCTAAAGACCGAGCTAAATGGAAAAGCTTATTGGTTGAGGGCCAGGTTCATCCCGAACTTCAGATTAAGGTTCGAGTCCTATTTATATGTCCCAAAGGTGGTAGGGCTCTGCATTCTTTCTCAATTTAAGGATTTATATAGATGTCGGCCGATATTCCCACCACAAACTGACTAGCAGGCTTGTAAAGACTGTGAAAATGGTTTGAGTCCCGACTAAATCACACATGTACTGACATTATTAAATCACCTCAGGACTTCTACAACAATCAAGGCGTGTAGCCTTCGGGACTACTGTTTAAACTGTTTTATCAAAATGTTCTTAAAAAATCTTTACAAATCCCTGGACTCAGGTTCAAATCTTGGCTAAGTACCCTATAGTGCCATATCCTAACACATTTTGTCAATCTTAGCGTAAATCCTGCGCAAATCTTCAATTTCCTTACCTCAGCTCGGTACCTTGTTAGGCTTGTAAAGAATATCCTCGAAAACTCCCTTCTCATCCTTGCACACAGCTTTAGGACAGCAAAAACACATTTTCACCAAAATAGAACCCATTTACTAATCGAGTAATTTTTCATGGAAACTAATTTCCGGCAATGAAAAATGCGCAACTCACAGTAAAAATCTAATTATACGGCTGCTCCCTCCCCCAGTCATCACTTCTCTCCTCTGTTTCTCTCATTTTCCGCTCTAATATTCTTTATACAAATTTCTTTTGCAGTTTTTTTCTCATTTTAAATCCTGTCAACTTAAGGAGATTTTCCTTTACCACATAAAAAAAAAAAGAAGGAAAATCGACGAAAAATTCTCCAAGGAAATGACCTAAAGAATGATTCCATTTAATAAAATATTAGAACCCCACCAAGTGTGCGCCCCACACTTACACACATTCAGTCAATTGGTTCCAGGAATCAACGGCAAGTGAAAAAGGACGACGGAAAAAAAATTGCAAAGAAATATACGAAAAAATGCCACATCATCGCACAGGGCAAAAAGGACGAACAGCAAAAATACAAATAACGTAGCAAAAGCAATGTCACAAATGACTTGCTTCCGGGATATCGCAAGGATACCAACCAGTCAACTGATGATGATGCTGCATGCCTTCTGCCTGCTGCCATCATCATCATCATCATCATCGTCGTCGTCGTCGTCGTCATGACCATCATTGAATCATTCACTGCCACACCCTTAAATTTGGCATTGAAGCCAGGAGATCAAGTCGACTGTAAAATTAAAACCATTTACTGCCGCTCCTCGTATCCACGAGTATACTGCAAGGATAACCCCACAATTGTGATTGCTCGCCGTGTCTAATTGATGATAAATAAAAGAGAAAATCGCTCATCATTTCATGTGTGGGTGTGTGCGAAATGTCCTTCATCATCCAGAATGCCGCCCCCTATCTGTACTCTGCCTGGGCTGAGATATATCCTTCGGTGGTGGGTATCCTTGTCATAGACAGATTTGCCGCTATCAGAAAATAAGCGGTGTCAATAATATGATCCTGAGCGGCAAACAGCAGCAAGAAGCAAATACATCAGGTGGAAAGTTGAACCGAAGGAAAAGTCACTTACATCCTTGCACGGTCTGCGAGGAGGAGGTAAATGGCAGGATGTCTTCGTGGTAGGTTGCAATCAATTTTTATTCCCATCTCCTCTTTTCTGCTTCGAAGCCAGAAGTGAAGTGGAAAAATTGTCACATAGCACACGCAGAAGTTTCAGTAAGAAGCAATGCTTTTTCTCTGTCTTGTGTCATAACTTCCTTGAACATCCTGCGTGGATTGCAGTTGTTGTTGACAGGATTGTTCCGGAAAATGCTCTTGCTAGTGTACAAGTAAATTTTCCTTTTTTTCTCCTGCTCTGTCTGCATTTTTTCTGCAGACCCTTTAAAGCGTCGTATGTCAACAATGAATTTTGCTGCTCCCCTGGTCCTGTTTCCTGCTGCAACTACTTCAGAGTAAGGTCCTTTTTTTTCCTGATCTTTATTTTATTTTTTTCTGCAGCCCTCTCACTTTGAAGGATGTAAAAGTTATTATGCACAGTTAATAGAGTTGAAAATGCAGAATATAAATTTTTAAAAATATTGACAGCATGTCCTGGGCACACGGATACCCAGGATAGAAAGGAAATTAAATGATTATAACGATACGAAATTGAAATAATAAAAAAAAATTCAATTAAATAAAATAGTTCAAAGCAACACAGAGATGGAAGCCTTCTCTCTTTGCTTTAAGAATTTAATTATTTCCTTGTGAAAGGATTCAATGTCCCTTCTATTGGAATGCTGAGAATAGAGAAGAACGATTATATTTGCAGATGTCTTCAAAGGACAATAGAGAAAATGGATCTTATTTTGTGTCTCGTACCCATAGGTTTGCTCTTCTCTTTGGTGATTTTGTCATCCTTTTTAGAGAGTCCTTGCAATTGTCCTTTCGTCGTTTGTGTTTGAGAAGAAAACTTTATTATCATGTGATGTGTGTGGGAGTTCTTAAATTGAAGGAGTTCTGTAGCTCTTTTCAATTAAAAAGTCTTTACTTGGCCGATATACTTCAAGTGAGATGCCACAAGGAAGACTGGTAGGGTCTGATCTATTCTTTTTGTAAAAAAAAGAATAGGTTGTGTAGAATAAAGTCAGAAATATATATATATTTGGCGGGACCGTGCAAATTTTTTTTTGTGTTTTCTGTGATTCGAACTGGGAACCTCACGCGCAGTGATCCGACACACCAACGACTTACGCGCAGAAAAGAAGGATGTAATATCTTCTTCAGAAGTTTTGAGGTGTGAGTTACACTCCCAAGGATACTACCAGGACCTTGCTATCAGAATAGTCTCGAACTCAAATAAATTGAAAAATGTTTTAATAGCTTAGAGTCTCAAGTTCTTCTCCTTAGAATTATGTGCGGCTGAGATGCATCTGCACCAAAATGTCTGCCGCCAAGGCCACTGCTGTTGGACAGTCGAAGAGAGAGTGTTAAGATTTAAGTTCTTTCTTGTCCGACGGAGGTGTTCACTGAACTCGTCAATAGCCATCGTAAAGTAGCACATAAACCCGAAATAAATGTTGATAGACTCCAGCACTGCCAAACCCACCCGACCTACTCATGCCCCAGGTAACATCTGCCTAAAAAGCTTGATTACTTGTCTCTAGCAGGCGGCTCATATACCTAGACTACTAAAGGACATATAAAACTTCTAAGCTAAGGGACAGAATAATTGAAGGCTGAAAAAAAAATCCTGACATTCTGCCCTTCTACGATAATGTCACAAGAATCTACCTCCTCGCTGTCCAGAATCAGTGTTACTTTCTGTGTCATTCCTCTGCATCCAGCATAAAAGTGAAACGACTCAGTCGACAGAAGCCGACAAAAACTTGTCATCGAATCCGTCAATAACGATCGTCTTCTCCGCAGCCCCATATGTCAACACGAATTGATGATGATGATGATGCTTCTGTCGATCGATCCCATCGATGTTGCAAAACGTGTCGCAATGCTGCTAATGACTACTTCGCCAAAACAAAAACAAAATCCCACTCTTACTTGTATCGTTTCAAAGTTGCTTGCTTTGCCAGCAAACAATTTGTACAATTAACGTTCCAATGCGCGCGCGTACTTTCAATCATCGATCGGGCATCATCACATCTCCTATTCGTCTCACGCGACGACGACAACGACGACGTTGGTTTTCATTAAACGCGCTTCTTTGCCAGTCGAGAGTCAGGCTTGACTTATAATCCCTGCACCATACGGCACAGGAAGGAAAAACTTGCCGCCTCGCTTCGCTTCGTATCTCGTCCCATCATCGTCATCATCATCATCATGAATGGCATCATCATGTGCTAAGCCGCGCCGCAACAGCCACCAGACAAAGTAGCTGAGCCTCAACCGAAGGCGGCAAATACTGATGATGCTGATCTTACCAAACGAGTTGTCTTTTTGCTCGCAATGTCACTTGAGTATAAATAATGCATCGCGGACTTTTTTCGGGTTGTTCTCCTTCGGTCCCGTAATTGGAACACAGATGATTTATGTCGCTACAAATTGATGTGTGCCCACATTTAACTCTCGCATCCGCTAGTCCATTTCCAAATGACTGCGTAGCGTTGATGAGAATCGAATGTGACACAAACGATCAAAAGGTCAACCAACCGGAACCAAACCGCCACCGAAATGATTTCGAAAAAAATACTTCAAAAACTGCGTTTCCAACCCCTTTGCACCCTCTTTTCGGGGATGCCTTTGACTCGGCCAAATTGTCACACACTTTAGACAACTTCATACGAGTGGACGGGATCGTTCAACCCTTAAATTGAAACTTGCAGTCGTCGAGTGTGGGGGAGCAGAGGACTTAATTTAGCTTCTAGTTTGATAGAATCTGTGTTTTAGTTACGCTTCTGTTTTTTTTTTCTCATCCTCGTCCGATGACGATGATAGAAGATTGACACGTGACCGTAGGCAATTTTTTTCTTTGCTACCCGAAAAGTGATATGACATTGTTAACGATGTTGAAGATTGTTAACTACTGCAGAGTGTGTGCGCTGCTGCTGCTGCTGCTGCTGCCAAGGGAAGAGTAGAGTCTTGATTAGATTAAACCATGAAATGACACAAAAAAGCGAATAACGTACGTGCGTTCGGTGGGATTTTTGACAAAATGGGGTATTTTTGTATCCTTAATGAGTGCGGTAATTGCAAGGTAGTTGGACTGTTTTTTTTTTTTGGGATGTGAGGGAAATGGGATGAAACGTTGGCAATTTGGAAATCTACTTAAAGTTAGTCGGGTGGGAAGGGCAATGATGCGTTTTTAATTGGAAAGTTCCGTGTAATGTGGGAAAGCAGAGAGTGATTTGAACCCCTTAGCTGTAGTGAAATGAGGTAACCCTGTTATTCAACGTTAATCCAGTACGCTACTGCATCAATTTTATTTTCAATTTATTATCATTCGAATAATTGGCATAGAAACGACGATGACATTCAATGCTATTAGAGTTTAGAATTTAGATTTCAAATTTTTAAAAGTTTGTATCATCTTCAGTCCAGGCTAGATATACAGCAGAGGGTTACCTTATTTCTCCTTCGCATTCCCAGTGGACCTCTGACTTATTTGATCTCTATTTTGAATTTCTGTTAAGATTGATCTGGACGTATCTATCTATCGCATTCAGCCTGAAAGATGCTGATGCTCTTGCGCATGGATTCAGAATGCTTTGTTCTTGGAACATCAGTTCCTCCCTCAGTTCTTAATCCATCTGTTGACTGAGAATTCGCTCAGAGGTAACTCCTAGATAAGTCATCTGTGACCTGTACGTATAGTACGTACTAAAGAGATCCTACACATTTTTTTATTAATTTCTCTCGGGAAAGGCTAAACTATAACGCTGAGCCAGCGCTCGAGATGCCTGCAGATGTCTGTTGATTCTGCGTTTAAATTGTTGCAGATTATAGTTTCTGGAAATTTCGCCTGGAAAAGATTGCTTGATCTTCCGAATATCTGCCATGGTAGTATCTGTAGAACAGGCATAAATCTGCTACCTCTTCGATGAACCAACGGCTGAAAGTTGGACGTAAGCGCTAGATCAACTATTAAGCGAACTGCTCGTCTCTGGATGTTGTCAAGTAGATTTAGATAGTGTTTTGGGGCCGAATTCCAAACATGGGAGAGCTTTGTATAAAAAAAAGTAGTGGGGCTGTAAAATATTTTTTTGCTCTGAAGAGATCTAAACTTCATGGAAACTGAGTTTGCGATGTTGAATATGTTGTCATACAATGTTACCCCATAGTTTAGTATGAGACCCAGTAAATGCGTGGTCCACTTGGAATTTATTATTTGGTTGTCCAGTTCGAAGCAGTAGATGCATTATTTCTAGAAAAGGTGGTGGATTATGTTTTCTTCACATTTAACACCACAAGGTTTGCTGTTCCCCATCGAGGGATTTTCTGCAAATAAAAGATTGCGAGGATTTGTGTAGTCACATACAGAAGAGACTCGCGATTAAAGGGACGTACATGCGGATCATACCAATATGCTTCATTTGTGGTAGGAGACGTAAGCATACAACATTTCGGCAGGTTTCAAGCTAAGGAACTAAGCTTCGTATGGTCCTGAGGTCGTCTGGCGCTTATTAGCGTAGAACATGGACTTGACATAGTCCTAAAGAAAAAAGTTCAAAGGCGTCCAATCACACGAACCAATTGACTGATCCATTTCTGGACCGAACTTCGACTTCAATAACTCGATTGATTGGCCAGCTGTGTGGCATATGGAGCCATCTTGTTGAAACCACATACATCAAGCTCAAAGTTATTCTCGTCGAGTTTATCACAAAAATAACTACTCCCTCCGCGGCACTGGACATCTTGTTCAACCTTCTACCTTTAGATATTTTCGGCAAACAGATGGCTGCCTGTACGGCCATCCGTCTGAAAGCCTCCTCTCAGTGGTCTAGCTATCGCTTTGGCCACTCCTCGATCCTTGATCTTCTCAACTTCAAACACGAAAACACAGACTACACC
The DNA here is from genome assembly GCA_945910035.1 of Brachypalpus laphriformis. Taxonomy (NCBI): domain Eukaryota; kingdom Metazoa; phylum Arthropoda; class Insecta; order Diptera; family Syrphidae; genus Brachypalpus; species Brachypalpus laphriformis. The sequence goes on from OX246756.1 coordinate 175,980,348, forward strand.
CCGCCGAAACTGAGATTTGACCGTAACTTCCGTACGAGCATCCCTAACCGGGATGTATGGGACACTTCCCCCCCTGTCGATGGTAGTTCGGTTCACTTCTTTACAGATGGATCTAAGACGGAGGGTGGGGTAGGTTGTGGTGTTTTCTCCGAACAGCTCAATCTGAGCATCTCTTTCCGCCTCCCTGATCATTGTAGCGTTTTCCAGGCGGAAATCGTGACGATTAAGGAAGCCCTGTCCTGGCTGAAATGTAATGTATTATCTGTCAGGGATATTAGCACTTTCACTGACAGCCAAGCGGCAATCAAGTCCCTGGAATCGTTCTCCTTCACTTGAAAGGCCGCCTTAAACTGTCGTCTATCTCTTATGGAGATGACAGAGCAGTTGAACATTCACCTATGCTGGGTGCCGGGCCGCAGTGACATTCCAGGTAACTGCAGGGCTGACGACCTCGCCAGACAGGGTACCACTCTAAGGATTTTGCCTGAAAGGCAAGCCCTGGGTATGCCTCTCGCTACATGCAAGTATCTACTAAAGCTGAACGCTATTAGCACGACCAACCTCGGATGGGTAAACGGCTCAACGTGTCACATTTCGAGACAGATCTGGCCTTTGCTGGATCAAAAACATAGTGCTGATCTGATCAAGTTAAAGCGTACACAAATCAGCTGCGTTGTCGGTGTTCTCACTGGACACTGTCTTATAGGCCAACACGCCAAAAGACTTGGTCTCTTCTCCAACGACTTCTGCAGAAGCTGTAGGGATGAGGAGGAGGAGGAGGAGGAAGCCATCCTTCACCTCCTATGCACATATCCAGCCCTGTCGCATAAAATAATGCTCCATCTAGGGTCCTCCTTCCTTGACGACATCTGCGATCTGGCGTCCTTGGACGTCATGAGCATCCATCGCTTTGTCAAAAGCTCCGGTTGGTTTTGTTAGTCCCTGAGTGGCCTAATGGTTTGATCCATGGTATCACAAAGGACCTTTACTGGTCTAAGTGTGTCTGCACTCTCGTGTGGACAGCCAACCTAACCTAACCTTATCACAAAAATAGTCAGTCAAAATGGTACGGTAGCGATTTCCATTGATTGTGACTGCATTGCCAACATAATCGTAGAAGAAGTATGGGCCAGTGACCCCTCCACCATGAAACCCGCACCAATTAGTCAATTTTTTGTCGATGTAATCGCATTTCGTGATTGATTTCGGGTTGGTGACTTGTCCAAATGCAACAACTTTGCTTATTAACGAAGGCCTGAGCCAGAAATAGGCTTCATAGCTGCGAATGATATTTTAATGAAAATCTGCATTATCTTCGTAAATGTTTAGGGCCCGATCACTAAAGTTACTTCGTAGCTGATGGTCGTTCACTTCCAATTCTCAGGTCAGGGCTTTTAGATATGCAGGCCAACGTCTTTGCGAAAATATTCGCCACACACTGGTCACAGAGATGCCCACTTCCTGAGATTGACGCGGTGTTAACAAATTTAGGACTTCTCTCATTTTCGCGGCTGCCGCCACAATATTCTCGGCACTTCTTGTGTTTTTTTGTGGTGTTGGCATGGAAACATTATGAAATGAATATGTTGACTCGAATTTTTCCACCAGATCAAATTGTTCGTTTACCTGGACGAGTACGACGACCGCAATGATGATTAAATGACAAGTACTTCATACTTTACTTCAATTCATATTTTTCTTTCAGTAATACAATGTCATTTTCCCCAACATCTACTTCGTTAGGTTTGTCACTAACATACGCACTACATCGCAACTGCTTAGAGCAGTTGAGTGCTGTAAAATAAACACCAAAACACATTAAAATATGAAAAGGAGACCCTCTGAACTGCGCCAACTACAGAGATATAAGTCTCCTCAAGAGATCCTGTCTGCCATATTATGTGAACGCCTAAAACCGATCGTCAACAACCTGATAGGTCCTTATCACCATTGACTAAATATTCACACTACGGCAGATCTCGGAAAAGACCCATGAATATAAAATCGATACGCACCACCTCTTCATCGATTTCAAAGTTGCCTATGATAGCGTGTTTAGAGACGAGTTATACAGAGCCATGTCTAGTCTTGGCATCCCTGCCACGCTCATCCAATTGTGCAGAATGACGATGGAGAACTTTCGCTGCTCCATCAAAGTCGGTAAGAACATCACTGAACCGTTCGATGTCAGGAAAGGTCTTAGACAAGGTGACGCACTATCATGCGATCTCTTCAACATAATACTTGAGAGAATTGTACGAAACTCACAAGCCAACACCGGAGGTACAATCTTTTACAAGTCTGTACAACTACTCGCTTATGCCGATGACATTGACATAATCGGAAGAACTCAGCGGCCGGCAATGGGGCATTTACGAGTATTGAGATCGAGGCAGCAAAGATGGGTCTAGCCGTCAATGAAAGCAAAACAAAATATATGTATGCTGCCTACAAAAAAGGACACCCAACATCGGCGTCTTGGACAGAACGCCACAATAGACAGATATAATTTTGAGGTACTAAAGGACTTTGTGTATGGTGAGCTCCGCAAATGACATCAGTAGGGAGATCACACGAAGAATTAATTTTGCCAATCGTTGTTTCTATGGGCTAAGACGGCAATTGAGTAGCAAAGCCCTATCTCGAACTACTAAGGTAACTCTTTATAAGACACTAATCATCACAGTCCTGCTGTATGGCGCAGAGGCATGGGCTTTGACAAAACCGGATGAGGATGCCCTTGGGAGAGAAAAGTTCTTCGAGCGATCTTTGGTCCCGTCTGCATAGACGGTGAGTGGAGGAGAAGGTGCAATGCCGAGTTATACGGCTTATACAAAGACATCGACTTAGCAAGAAGAGTTCACATACAGCGACTAAGATGGCTGGGTCATGTAGAGCGGATGGAGCCCAACGTTCCCGCTAAGAAAGTCTTCGAATCTACCCCGGATGGACGGCGTAGTAGAGGACGACCTAGCGGTAGGTGGCGCAAATAAGTGGAGGGGACCTCAACCATGTTGACGTGCGCAACTGGAGGCAGTTGGCTCGTAACCGTTCTGGCTGAAGAGGTTTGATAGTTAAGGCCCAGGTCCACCCCGGACTCTAGCGCCATCTAAGTACGTAAGTAAGTACATGAGGCAGTGGTACAACCAGAATTACAAAAATCCGGGACGAATGCGTAAAGCATAAAATGGCAAAGAGCATGACATCCGAACTCAAAACCAACGCCTAGTACTGCCGCCAATAAAGGCAATATAAGCGCACTCAGACAACTGATGAGCCTGGGTGGTCAAGTATGAATGTGAATTTCGTTGTTGATGAGATGGAGAAATGGAATTGAGATTTCGACCCAGACCTACTAGATCCTCTTGTCATACACATTAAAAAGTATCATATAAATCCAACTACTCGCTAAAGAAAGATAGGAAGTCATGGCTAATCTACTGAAAGTCGTACACTTCATTAGTCAAGCAGTCTGAAACTATGCGCAAGAATTTGTCTAGCGCAAAGCATTTCGTGATCATAAGAGAATGGTCGTGCAGAAAAGGACAACTACAGTGGAAATTATCCATGTACTTCCTGTACTTTTGCCGTTAAACAGATATTGCTGAATGAACGACGACCCAATGAGTCCTGCATACTCGCGTGAGAAGTTGTATATCAAACTATCCTGCTCCTCTTTAGCGTCTGGAAATTTGTTCATATTCTTCCTCGTCTCACTGATAAAAACGTCCGTAAAGTATTACGACACCCGAATGACCTCCGACGTATGTATAACATGATTCTAAATGAATTCATAGAGGTTCTTCTCCGGATGAAACTGGACACCGTAGAAGAGGTATGTCTTATGTTCGACAGTGTAAATGAATTCAAAATTGTTCCAAACATGGTTGATGCTTATCACATCCCACTCATTGCCCAAAACCTATTCGGCAAAGGTCTCGTCCGTGATGCAGTACTGATGAAAATTATCTGTAACCGGGTACGTTTCAAGTATCGAAATAATGTCCGATGGTGCATGCTCAAACATCCAGCTCAACTCACCGCCTTCTTTGAACTCTAACTCTAACTTTAATGGTAGAGTCTGCCTATTGGATGAACAAGCACTTCCATGTTCGGTTTGGTTAGCGGCCAAATAAGTGAACAACTCGAATCCAAGGCATGTTCCCCAAACAGGCAGGTACGTTCCTTGCTCATTCATTGTCAACGCCATTTTATAGATATGATGACCAGCGTCCGCGTACCCGTGTGATTGATTAAAGTACGTTGCCCCACCGGGTTGAAGGACACCGTTCACCTTAGATAGGATATCCTTCTAGTATTCGCGTGACTCGCCAATCCATATTGGATAGCGCACGTGCATCTGCCCCCTCCACAAACTTGACGTACGACGCTGCAATATAGCTGGTGAAGTTTCTGCCGGGGTAGTTCTACAAAACTAAACTTCACACTTCTTGTGTGAGGATTTCCACGATCTGTGTCATTTGTTTCCAATTTAACAGGTGGAACCGAAAGCAGTGCCGCTGCTTCAAGCAAAACTAAAAATCGCACATGTAAACTTGGCATTTTCGCGCAAAGCATAACCTCAACCACTGTACTGGTCAACGATTGCCGTCTGACTGAAATGACAAATATAGATGAGTTACACAGTCAAACAAACCGGCAGTTGACTTCATGCATAGCCGAGAAACCCTATTGGAAAAATTGGGGCGTCCCAATTGAAAAGCACTTCTCGTCCGATGACTTTTGTACGACACTGTGTGTCACTACCCTTCCTTTCATTTCAATAGAGTATGTACGAGTACCAATAAATTATCCTACAAATGAGTCTTCAGAGAATAATTCATCTCAACGCGCTAACAAACTTTCCCAACAAAATTTTATTTTTAGCGAAAATTTTTAAGAAATTTTCCTCTTCTTCTTCAAAAAAAAAAAAATAGAATTTCCCACCCAACCAATAAAACCGGAGAAGTTCGGATGGTTTTCCTTTTTCTTCTTTTCGTTCTATCATCGTCATTTCGCGATGTTTCGCATTTTCTAAAACTGTTTTTCAATTAGCTGCCATAATAGCCGATTTGCATAAGAATTCTTCGCATATTAAGCGTTTCACTGGCTTGTTCGCCCACACACAAGGCCGTGTCGACAGGAGCGCCCGAGATGGAAAGGGGGAAAAGTCAAACCGAGGACGATTGGTCAGGAGCGGGTGGTGCTGTGAAAACTGTATAGAACTAGCTCTGGTTAGTATGGTAGACAATCTATTTCCATCTCTCCCACCCTGTCACCAGTTCATTCGGTTTTTTTCTTTTTTTTTGCGTTTTTCGTCCGAATTAAGCTGCTGAATGACTAAATTAATAAACGGAAAATTTCCCATTTTAATATTTATGAGAATGGAAAACGTTCTCGTTCCTCTGTTTTATTCAAATTTTTCACTTCTTTTTGTTAATTTTTTTTTGATTTTGTTCGTGCTACTTGTTCGCAGTCGATTTGTCGTCAGAGTTTGGTTGGCGGTTGTGTATAGTTTTTTTTTTTGTCGACATTTCAAGACCAAAAAGTCAAATTTTGTGTTCCCAAGCTCAAGTCGTCTTTGTACACTGAATGTGGGATGTTGGGTTGATTGTTTTGCGGGTAGAAAAGTTTTTGCAAGCCTGGTGGTTTGGTTTTTAATAATCTCTTTTATTTTAGTGAGGGAAGGGATTAGGACGACGACTTTGAGATATTCTTTGTGCCATGTTTGCTTGGTGAGTTATTCTCGAATTTATAATTATTTGCCTATTTCAACTGACAGAGGATAGGGTTGGCTGCAGCTGACTTGTACTGAATGGAGTGAATTAATAAGATTTAGACAGTTCACTGGTGTGGTTGAAGGACCTAGAAGGGTATTGAACTACGATTTGATAAAAAGTCTCCGCACGTGGCAAGGAAAATGTATTGTGCGATATTTATTGAGTTTCTGTTGACAGCAACCGGTATCTTTTGAAACTTCTTAACATGGCAAAGTGGGCGCAGTATGTAGCATGCCTATGCTATAAGGTCAGAGCAGAAGTATGCAGGAACAAACAAGAGCATCTAGTAGTGTAATTTATTGAAAATATTCATAATATATATATACACCCATCAACATAAACAAATAAATAAATATTTTGCCTAACAGCTCTTTAAGTGCCAAGGCCTAGCCTCTCGCAACCACCCACGTATTTTTCACACGAATGGAAGGCACATACAGCTTAGTGCCGTATCCCAAGGCCAATTTGTTTTGAGAAGCTTTCTTGAGACAACAATATTCTCGGATGTTTGTCAGACGCTCGCGAGAGGTGGGACCGTGAAAAAACTTTTTGGTTTTTTCTGTAATTCGAACTGGGAACCTCACGCGCAGTGGGCCGACACTCTAACCACTTACGCACTCACACCCATCAACGTTTTATCGATTTCAAAGCCAGCTATGAAGCGTTTATAGAAACTACAAATCATGTCTAGTCTTGGCATTACTGCCAAAATCGTCTGCCTTTTTAGGAATGAGGGCAGAACAGTTGACAGATTGTTTTTTTTTTTTCTTATTTCTTGTCGGTATTGGAAACGCTCGACTGGAGCACTCAGACGCAACTGGTCCATTGTACTGCCAGAGAGCAGACTCTGATTTACCCATTTTGTTGGAATTTTCTTGTCTTTCTAAGAAAGCCAAGCAAACACTTCAGTAATGAGGAACTTACAGTACCAGCACTCACCACATCTGCACCGAGGATCTGCCACTTGATACGAGCAAAGGCCGGACACTCACAGAGATAATGTTCCGCGGAGTCGTCACTCTCTCCGCAAGCATCCCAGATTCTTGCATTACTCAAGCCCAGCACGTTAAGCTGCTTAGCGAAAGCAAACTGGCCTGTCAAGACGCCAATAAGTTGTCTACAGTCTTTTCTGCTGAGCAGCAAGAATGCCGCTGATTTCTTAAACACGTCCGGGAGCATGCGTTTAGTCAACCTACATCCTGGAGAGTCGTGCCACACACAATTGTGCTCGTGAGAAACCAAATCGTCAATGGAAGCCCTAACCGAGGACGCAGTGAGACGCAACGCAGGTTCGGGACTTGAGAGAGCCTCCTCTGAGCCTTGTCTAGCAATCTCATCGGAGATCTCGTTCCCCAGGATCCTAATGTGACCTGGGACCCAGACAAGAGACAGAGAATTCAGCCTTGCGACCGAGTTCAAAGAGTTTTTGGTTTCATGAACTATTTTGGAAGTGGTTAAAGCAGTTAGCAAAGTTAAAGTTTAGCAGCCTGACTGTCACTACAGACACAAATGCTACGTCCCTTCCACCTGTTCTTCACAACATAATGCGTGGCCATTGGGATTGCATAAGTTTCTCGCATATTTGCCTAGCGAGAAAAGAAGCCGAATGTTGTCGACTTCCACGAAGACACCAGCGCCAGACCCTTGACAGGTTTTGGAACCATCCGTGAAAATACGAGTTCATTTCATTCCCGGCTCAGACTCTGGCCGAAGCCAGTCCTGAACACAAAGAAAGTCGACTCTGAATTTGCGCATCAGCTGAAGTTCTGGTGTCATTGCGTCAGACGACATATCCATAAGACCAGAGTCGTAAGATAAGTGTCGCGCAAGTTCATCAAAATTCCAGTGTGGAGTACACCAAAAACCCAGTACAATGGACCTACTTTCTGGTCTAAGTACATCCTCATCGAGAGCCGATCCTAACCTATACCAAAAACCGCCCCGCCTAAGACGATGGATGGCTTTGATAGTGCAACCCATGATATAAGTATCGAGGCGAGGTAAGTTCAGCAAAGCATGTAGAGCAGAGAGATTGTTAGATTAGGGTGGCTGTCTGCACCAATATGCAGGCACACTTAGACCAGAGCAGATTTTTTGTAATAGCTCTGGATCTGCCAATAATCAAAGCTACTCAAGGACCAATCAAACCAACCGGAGCTTCTTATAAAGCGAAGAGTGCTTCTGACATTAGTGTTGTCTAAGACGCCGAGATCATCGAAGAGAGGGGCCCTCTGATGAAGTGATTTTCTTTGGACACGTGCAGAGGAGAATAGCTTCTTTCTCCTTTTCATCCCTGCAGCTCCGGCAGAAATCGTTTGATGAGGCATCTTCACTTTGTGGCTTGCACGTATATCGGAGCTGATATCTAATTAGTTCAGGAAGATCAAAAGATTAATCAATTCATTTGAGCGTTTCTGATCAAATGCCAGATCAGTTTGGAGATCTGGCACGTCGTCTTAACCTCACATCTGCTATTGGTCTTGCTGATTGCGTCCAGCTTTAGTCGTTCTTTTGTATGTAGCCGGGAATTCTTCGTCATGTCTTATGAGCTCGTCATCCTTATAATTTCCTAAATTGTCTGTGGCATGAGAGACGATTGGTAATTTGATTAAGCACGATTCCAAGGACTTAATTGCCACTTGGATGTCCGGGGAAATGTGTGTATCCGTCACATGTGTATATTACATAAAATTTCAACTAGGATAAGGCTTTCTTAATCGTCGTTATTTCCACCTTAAAACCGAAGTTATATAGTATGAGGAACATTACATTTCCGTGTAAGGAAGGCCAGTTCGGTTTTGTGGGGATTTACTCCCAGCCCATTTCTTGTGACCCATTTGGAGACCAAAAGAGATCATATTGAATGAGCTCTCTTAGAGTATCTGGATGGTTACCTGAGACAGTAACAGCAATATCATCTGCATAAGCAATCACTTTTCATTATGTCCTCTGATGGTGCTGGTCGACTAGTCAGTCATTTATCACTAGATTCAAAAGAACAGGTGACAGGACACTGCCCTGAGGTATGTCACAGCTAACAAATCTTCTAGCCGATGCTCCACCTTGGCTTATGTTAGTATTCTTGCTTGGAAGCAACTGATTGATAAGTACGTCAACTGAATTATAGGAGATAATAGCCTTTGGCGTTGTTGAAGGCTCCCTCAATGCCCCATGGTACACTCCTTATGCTGAGTGTTTTTACAATGATGCGAGCGAGTGTAAGGCTTGTCTCAACAGTCTGTCGCACTGTAAAAAGCAAAGACAGCAACCATTGACTTGTCATACAGGTCAATTGATAGACAGCTACAACTTTGAGGTAGCTAAAGTTTTGTGTCATGGTCAAGAAATTTGGGTAGTAACCGAAAGAAAACCTCGAGGCGTCCATGGAGGGTCCACCTGAACACCCCGCGACCCTCATGAAGGATAAGCGGGCCATTGAAAATATGTATGTAAAGTTTTGTGTACCTAAGCTGGACTATAAGCTCTGACCTCAGCTAACTGGGTGCAGGCAGCTAGGGTTCGCTGTCCAATTCAGGGTGTAGGGGCTTGCTGGTCGAGGTATATGCCCACTTTGGACTGCTCTCAACATGTCTCTGGTTTTGTGAATTTGTTGACACCGCAGACGCCAAAATGAATATATCAGGTTCGAGCGGAGAGCGAGCCTTTAATTTTTAGAGGAGATATGAAATATGTTATATTAGTTCTCAGTCCTTAGAAAGAAGTTGTAATTGACCCTCGAGACTCTACTTTCAACGGAAAATGATATTTTGATGCCATCAGCTATGAAGTTGCGAGGATGCTTTATCGCGGTCCTTGTGGTTAGTACTCAAGGACGTTGAAGCTTCATTAAAACAGTATGCTGTACCTAATGCCGTTTATTTTGTTCAAAATGAATTCGCATCAAAAGAAACTCACACTAAATACAATTCCCTTTGTAGCAAAACTGAACCCTACCGCAATAGTCGCCCGGAGCCAAATTAACTTCCAACCTCATACTCACACCCAAAACCAACCACAGAATGACGACACATAAAACACACATACACGTCTCCACAATAAATTTAGATTCATTAGCTCTGCAACATCACCAACTGCATTGCAAACTGCAAACGTGCTCCGCAAATCTCTGTTGCACAACCAAACGCAACGACACACTCCATCAACACACCCTTTGTCTCTTCGTCCTGCCGCCGCCTTCCTTCTTTCTGACATTTCTCAAATTGGACAAAATGTCGTATTGGGATTTTCATTTGGTCAGCAATTAGCTAGAGTCGGTTGCCTTCTCTACACTGCAGTTAAAATATTAACACTCGTCCATGTCCTCTCTCTCTCACTCTCCTGGACGGGTTACCAGAGGGACTGCACAGCCACGTCCACCACGTTCCATCTGTAGCATAAAAGTTATAAAATTCTTAGAAATGAAAACTTTATTCCGCCCGCTTTGCCACCGTACAATGCAATTGCAGTGCAACTGTTCCAAGTTGTGGGAGTGGAGGGTCCTTTTTACTCCGTCTTCTACTAAAGGGGGGATGTGTTGCTGAAAGCAGTGTGCTTCTAAGCTATAAATATTTAACGGTGGGAAATTTACCGATTGGGGAGGTAATCACATACCACCCGCCGGGGGGTTGAGTTTAAAATTATTTAATGGTGAAAAATTACAATGGAGCGAGCGGCAGAGAGAAGTTTGTCCTGTCCGGTCTCTCTGGGGTACGGTGACGTCCATCGCCGTTACTGTCGTCATCGGTGTCGACTTATGAAGTCACACTCTTCGGAAAGTTTTGCGATTTCTCGGACGTTTGCGCGAAACTTTCATTTCGATTTAATTGGGCGAAGAGTAACATTGTGTTCTCGATCCTGTGACAGGATATCAAGCGAAGTTGTTTGCTTATTCTTTGTTGTATCTAAATTTTTTATAACCTCACGTTAGGCCTGAAAGAAATTACGTCAGGTGTCCTCTAGCTCTGCATACACGAAGCATGCAATTAAATGCACCTTAAAAGGGATCCACATACCCTAACACACACACATACATATATGTGAACATAATTATTATTTTAACTTAGACTGCGTCTACACCCAGGAAATATTTCCTCAAACGGCTCTTATTACAATGGAAATCGTCCGGTACACAGAGGTACACAAAGGATATTCTCCTTGTGTGTAGGTGTATGTGATCTCGCAATTCTCGGCGTCTATCCTTTAGCGTGTGTGTGCTTATTAATTGAATATTGAAGGAATTGCAGTGCATGTCGGTGTTCCGCTTTGTGAATATTAGATTGCTGCGCGACTGGTGGTGATAGTTGATGCCATTTTGTGCAATAGGCTCACAGGAGAGCCAGTAGGCGGAGGTAAATCCTTGAGGAAGTACTAATAGTGGTGAATTAAAAGTTCTTGCGGAACATTTAATTGGTATTTTTCTCGAAATGAGGTTGTTGGTAAATTGTTGATTATTTAATTGGGACTAATAGAAGCCGTGGGTAGAGTAAAAATTATGCGGGGGTTTCAAAGGCACGGGCGGGAGAATGTTTCTTGAAGTTTACCTGGAAATGCAGAGGTGGAGGGGGTGTTCCGATTAATAGTTTATTAAGGCCAATAAGTTGGTGGGCGATTTTTTTTGTTTTATTTAATTGGCAGCTGCGAATTACGCAGTTAAGCTTTGTGAATTTGCAATTAGGCGATGCGGAATAATCGTACAGAGGAGAGGTTAAGAGTTAGAAGGATCGTATACCTTTGTACACTTACGTTCCCTTAAAATTCACGAGTGTAAGTGGGAAAGCCATTGTAATGAGTCGACGCATTTACTGACTCACTGAGTAGATTGAAGTAAGTGCTTTAAAGAGTCTATATTTTTCGTCTCATCCTTGAATGCGATTGTCACATGAATTAAATTTCATATTCATCGCGCTGATTTATTCTAGGGCTGTGTACGAGATTGCCTGCGAAGATGGGTCGAGGGCACTCATATTTATATCTTCTCGAACAGCCAGGCAGCACTTATAGATCTAAATTCATTCACGATAGGGTCCAAACTCGTGTAGGACTGTCTCAATCTACTCGAAGATCTCGCATCAAAAACACCGTGGATTGGGTACCAGTACACGAAGTCTTCGAGGGCAATGAACGGATGGACTGCGAGAAGACTCGCCAGCCGCCTACTAGCCGGTCCTGAACCTTATTTTGGAGTTACGCGGAGTAGCGCAAATCTCAAAAAAAAAAACAATGGGAAGCTGATTGCTATGCCGAGTACTGGACCAAATTAAAAGGCCTAAGACAAGCAAAAAAATGCATTAACCTCAACACGTTGTAAGGCTTAAAAGCTGCTTGAGCTCAGCAAAGCAGGCTTAAGGACATTAACAGGCTATTTGACTGGTCATTGCCCACTCAAGTACTGTCTGAACAAAATAGGAGTAGCAGATACAGACGGCATACGTCTTCTATGCAAAAAGTGCAAAAAGAAACGACAGAACATATTCTAAGTGAATGCCCGGTGGCCGCAAGAAAAAGACTTCTCAACCTTAGGCGGGCTTTACTGAGCGCCTTAATCATTTAAAATATTGAGCCTGGTGCTTTGTTGGGGTTTATCAAGAGTCTTAACCCAGTTCTCGGCTAAACACTTGGCTGGCACAACAGATCTTATAGGTCGTACTGCGTACAAGTTCCTACTATAGTATAGTATGCTGGGGCTGTAGCTTGCGACCTCAACCTACTATTTAATGCGAGTGAAGGGCACTCACAAGATACATTCGTCTCCTTACATTCAGGCGGTGTGTCAAACAAAGAGGTACCATATATGCATATTTATGTACATACGTGGTCCATTGCGGCCTCCATTGCGCTGCGGTACTGGAGATGTTGTACCGCCTTTATTGAGGTGACCGGATTTGTTTAAGTATGTCCAGCCAATTGAGTGAGTATCATACTTCGATTGAATCACTCATGAGTCGTCCATCTCTAGTTGAGATGAGGGCACCGTTTGTTTATACTCAAAGCCATTTTTTTTTTTATAATTTGCGCGCACTCAAAGGGTTATGAATACCTTTAACATGTTTACACACAGTGCGGGCATTGGAAGGATGGATAGAGAAAGAGAGAGAAAGATTTTTGGTGTAGTGGTTCTCGAAGCTCAGTTGTTTATGCTTCAGAGATTCTCCGGGGGTGGCGTCCAGATAACAGGGGAGATATTTGTTATTTTTTGTCTTTGCTTCTGATTCACAGTACTTTTTCCCCTATAACCGATGTCAAGGTCAAATCATCATCAACAGAGCGAACAATTTTTCCAGCCACATGACCGAGCTACTGCCAGTGTTATGCCTTCGCAGTAGTGTTCACACAAGCTTTCGTAATTGATCGGACTGACTTTATATATTTCATGAGAAATAAATAAATGCTTGCTGACATCAGGATTTGAACCATGAACCATTAACGTGGCAATTGACGACGTTGCCACTACACCATTGCCACCCCCATCAATAATGTATCTCACATTGATCTGTCGTTTCTTGATACGTCTGATCTTAAGATAATGTCTATCCCACCGTGAAACATGACTTTTGTGCGAAGTATAGGTCTCTCGCGTAGATATAGCCCAGAGTTCTTGACTTACACCAAAATGTAAGACTCCGCTGTATGTCGGGGAATGAGGTAAGTATTGCGGAAATAAAATGGCAAGCGTTCTGCGAGGATTTGGGTTTGAAATCAACCTAGCCTGTGAATCCAAAGCCTGCTTCGCAACTTTCGGGAAAAGTGGACCAACAGATTCTGGAAATGTCCAAGAGAAGTAGAAAAAGTAGAACCAAAAAAGTTTTGCAAAGGGACAGTAGAGCTCTGTCAACAGTCGTCATGCATTAAGATACAAGACAGCGAAACTAAACCCCAGCAATGCTGACCTGGACAAAGGATGTAGTGATGAAGAGGCTCTAGTCTTTTCTCTTCACTTAAAGTTGCATACTTATGTAGGTGGCGCTACAGTTCGGGATGAACCTGTGCCTCAACCAACAAGCCTTTCCATTCAGCTCGGTCTCCAGTTGTACACTCCAAGTTGATTGAGGTTCCCTTGAACTTGTGCGCACCACCTACGGCGAGGAGGTTCTCTATTGCATCGTCCATCTTGGTTAGATTCGAAGACTCTGTGAGTCGGAGCGTTGTTGTCCATTCGCTCTACATGTCCTAGCCATCTCAAACGCAGCTTTTTGACTAGGTCAATGTCGCTGTACAGTTCGTGTAATTTGTCACTGAATCAGGTTCTTCAAAACGCGTCAACGCAAATGGGATCGAATATCTTACAAAGAATTTTTCTCTCGAAGCGACAAGGGATATCCTCATCCGCTTTCAATAAAGTTCATGTTTCAGTACCACAAAGCAGGACTTTAATGATCAGGCTCTTGTATAGAGTATCCTGAGTTTTTCAACATAGGGCTTTACTTTTGAATTGCCTTATTAGCCCAAAAAACAGCGATTGGCAAGAGTTATTCTCTATCATTGTCAGAGTTAATAGCAGAGCCAAGGTAGACAAAGTCGTTTACTACTTACTTACTTATGTCCCTTGTGGGTCCTAGGGCCTACGCGTCATCGTGTACGGTTTCTGACAATGTGTCTGAGTTCTCCCCAACTTTTCCCCTAACTGCCGTGCCTCCTTCTCGACTGTTCTGCGCCATGTTCTTCTCGGACCGCCATGTATTCTGCCATCCTAGGTTAAAGGGTTCCATTACATAGTATGGTTCGTCTGTCTGTCATCTTTTCGGAACGTGTGCCCATTCCACTGCCACTTCCGTCGTTGGATGATTGGTTCCTGACCCGTTCTTTCGTAAAGGTGTTCTTTAAAGATACAATTGGGCCAGAAAATCCTTAAAATATTGCGCAGGCACCTATTATCGAACGTTTGCTGCTTTCTGGTGATAGCAGTGGTCACTCTCCACGTGCCGCATCCATATAACAGCACGGATTCAACATTGAAGCGAAACAGCCTTAGCTTGGTGTTCAAACGCATTGCATTGCTTCGCCATATTTCAGACAACATCCCGAACGCGTCCCTTACTACCTCCGAGTTGTAGCTGCCCACAGTTGCATACATTCATATGAAAAGTGCGTAAGTTATTATATACACAATCCTGTGCAGGACTTCAATATTTTTTACCCAAAATGTGACAACTTATCCATTTCAAATACGTGACGTATATTGCATTTATTCTACGATAAACAGCGACTGGAAAATCGCAAAAGTTTCTTACTGAACTTCCTCAGAGGTCATCCATAAAATTTTCTTGTCCACACAATTTTCAACTGAACAAAAACTTCATAAATTTCCGAACTCCTTCCAAACACGTTCCAATGCAGTAGAAACTCAACAAAAAATCCTCTTCCTCTTCTTCGATGTACGTACAATAGACATTTATAACAATTCATCTCATTTCATCTAAAAAAAAAAGGAAAAAGTGGGACTCCAAAATCCTTAGAAAAGATAATATCTGGGTTACTTGAGAAGAAATCCTTTCTACCCTTTCCTCTACTAGGTGTCACATGCACACTTCGCTGCCAAGTCCTCAAATGCAATGAGTTGTCACGTAGAGTTTATTGCCCAATAAGCATTGTCCTAAATTTTTCCGGTTCTTGTCTCATATCCTAGATTTTTTTTTTTTTTTTGGGAGGACTGAGACAAAAATTGGCGGACAAGGCGACAGGATGTTTGCCAAAAAAAAAACACATTCAGACAAAATATTGTACACTCCCGCAAACGTTGTGAAAATTCTCCCAAAAACGAAAGGATAATGGCTGAGGAATATGATTTTTTTTTTCGTCCTAAAGTTGGTCTGCACATCCCTTTTGTTTTCTTACAGAGGTAAGACATTTTCTCGCGATAAGGCGAGGAGCGGACATATTTGCCGTCTGTTCGTGTCATAGATATTCCGACAAATGGATGATTTTTTTTTTTTGTATTCTGTCTCTCTCTCCCATCTTGTTCGCATCCTGAAATGTAGGCCAATTATTATCGTTGGTTGGGGAGATTGGGGAGTCACAGTGCAGCGGAAGGATGCCCATGTATTTGACAGTGGCACAATCACATGTGGCGCATCCTATTTAGAGATCATAAAACATCCGCATAAGTTGCTGGACAACAACGATGAAGAAGTTCTTGGCAGAGGATGATAACAGTTTTACTTCTGAAGGACGAACTAGCAGAGCAAGGAGATAAACGAATTTATTTTTATTATCTTTTGTATGAAGTTTGGCGGCGAGTTGTTGTTAACTTTGCCGATAAGCGAGTTGGTTATTCGAGCCATAAAGGGAAGCGGGTTTTATGTAAAAAGAACACTTTGGACGAGAAATGTTTATAAACATGCAACAGGCGTATAACGACGGGCGAGAGAAGACGGTTCTTTGCGCAATAAAAAATTTGAATATCCGACATAAAAGTAACTCTGCCCGCCTTCCTTGAAAGCACAAACCTGGTCAGCAGATACATGTATAAAATAAAACCATCTCTGCATCGATATTGAGAGGATTTACAAGGACATCCAGAAGAAGAAACAAAATTGACTTACGAGTACTCCACAACCAATTTGCAAAAAGTAATGATTTTGTATTTTAGCATCGCAATAGTCATCCCTGTGCAAAGTATAACCCTGTTAAACAGATACTTGTATAAAATAAAAGCATCCCCGCATTAGTATTGAGAGGATTTATGAGGAAATCTAGAAGAACAAACAAAATTGACATACTCCACAACCAATTTGCAAAAGGTACGAGTATAATTTTGTATTTTAGCATCGCAATAGCCATCCCTGTACAAAGAATAACCCTGGTAAACAGATACTTGTACAAAATAAGAGCATCCTCTTATCTCTATCAAGAAGATTGACCAGAATAACCAGAAAGCCAATGAAATTCATAAAAAAAATTAATATTTTAATATCCTTGCCCAAAGTCCTGGTACAACAGACACTATTATAAAATATGGAAGCCTCAATAGAAAATGCGACAATACTGAAGGACACCTCTGCATCGCATGCGGTTGGACGTTCTGAAAACCCATCCAACCATCAATATCTTTCAAACCCTACCACTTTCGTTCATTTAAAATATTCCTATCCTTTCTTCTTGTCCTTAAATTTCTCAGACAATCTCCAATGAACACTCTATTTGCTCACACAAATAATTCCACTTAAGCCACAGACAAATCCAATTTGACTGCATATTTCCACTTTAACAGAGCTCTCTCCCCCGTTGGCCAACCACCAGCCCCCCTTAAAGAGCTCCGAAATCGTTTGAAAAATCCTTTAAATCAATCATCCTCCCTCGTGTCCCTGTGTATGACACAGGATGCAGCGCAGCAGTTGAACGAACACAGACTAAAGCGAATGAATTTTTCATAAATCCAAGTATTTAATTTGAATAATCAATTTCGAATAATTCTTCGTAAATTCCCCAAAAGCCTATCTACAGTTGAACATTTCAACATCAAGACTGTCCCCACCCCCTTCTCCCTTTCGATAGCCCGATCGTCTGTATGTGTGAAAATATGTTGGTATTGTATTGGAATTTTGCTGCATCCTACACCCATGTCCTGAGCTTAATTTGAAATTTCCATTGAATTCTGTAGGACGTCGTCATACTGTTGCATTAACAACCACTGCACAGCTACCCCCCACCCCCTTGGTATTGGTCAGTAAATGCAACTGAAGGATCTATGAATTATTTCTCGGAGATATCTTAGGATGCATCTGAGAGCCGTATACCGCCAAGAGTTCCTTCCATTCAATATGTTGTCCCCAAAACGTCTATCACCTAACACCGAGACAAGAAAATGCTTCTCGTGTCCACCCTCTTTAGTATCTCACCCTGGAGACAGTTTAAAGCTGTTTGTAACCCGAGAAATGATTAATAGCTCGATCCGATGTACACAGTTTGAAATCAAAGGCACACAGAGCAGAGGCAACAACAGCGTTCATTAGGGGTGGGGAGCGACCATGTTCTGTCCTAAAATGCTAATTAAGGAGGCTGCTGTCAATGACAAACGGGCATGTACTCATATAGTGTAGCCCTGGTATCGGGCCATGTTTGAGCGAATGAACGACTCGCATGTGTGGCTGCCGCCTGCCTATTTCGCATTCCACCCTGAAGATTTGGCGACATTCTTAATGGCAACCACGTGTGAGAAGAAGGCGACAACGCTCGAGGCCCGAATGGATCCCTATGGGATGCACCAGGAATTTAATGCGGCTCCGATTTATTATTTGCCTTGTTAGATGGATTTTCTTCTTTTTGTTTTTTGGTTCAGTTTCACGCGGGTCTATGTGTTGCACAGGAATTCGCATTTGTTTCTCTATGAACTGTCATATTTGGTTTATGACGTTTGTAAGACGGCCGCGTGATATATGACTGTTGCCGTGCAGTAATTCGCGTCATCAAAAGGAGAGGCTTTGCCAAACGAATGGAGCAGTGAATTTGAATAATGGGTTTAACGGTCTTGTATAACCATATACGTGGTCGCAAGAAGAGATGTGGAACAGTCGCGGTAGAAAGTAATCAAACGTGAAGTTTAATACAAATTCTGTTGTTGTTTTTTTTAAGGACTAAAGTGGAATATTCTGCAAGGCCTGCAGACCAACAATGCAACATTATCTACTCAATCTAGAAGAAACCTCGTTTCTTCCTCCTTTGGTAAGAAAAAATAAGCTGGCTGGTCAGATAAAGAAGAATAGCTCCCGAAAGGAATAGAACAAAAAGACACAGAAAGCATTAAAGCCTTCAGTTTTCAGTTAGCCTATATGCAGTCAAATCTTAAATTAGTATTGGTAAGGAAAGCTGCAGTAGGTGACATTATCTTGACCCTTAAAGCAAGGAGACTGGTTTACTCGTAGAGGGGGAATTCTGACTGAAACTATGCAGTCCCCTTCATGATATGCAGGAGGCTAGCGGGTAAGTCTTGGGTATTTAGTCCAAGCATTCTAAGATGGATGTTTATTGCCACTGTGAGGCCAATGATGACATATCGAGCGAAAAACATTTGTACAAAGTTGAGTAACAAGAAAGGGAATCTACAATACTGGGCAACCATACGATAAAGTGGTATACAGACCGTTCGAGAACTGAAGAAGGAACAGAAGCAGGCATGTTTGGACCAGGGACGAAGCACTCAGAACCATTGGGCAAGAGTACCAGCATCTATCAAGCTGAAATATGTACTATAGATAGATGTAGCCAACTCAATCTCGAAAGAAGATACAGCAACTGCCACATAGCAATATTGTCAGACAGTCAAGCAGCTATCAAAGCACTTGACTCATATGTCATTAAGTCGAAACATGTGTGGGAATGCTTACACAAACTTAATGAATTAGGTAGTAGGCGAAACCCACAGGCGGATCAGTAGAAATGCGGTGAAGTGGGAGGGTTGTGATCCCTTGTTTTCGGATCATAACCTCGCTGATAAAGGGAAGAAGAAGAAGAATGAATTAGGTAGTAACAACAAAGTTGTCATGTCGGGATAAAAGGTAACTAAGCAGCAGACTTCTTAACAAGACAAGGAGCTGCAGAACACTTCATTGGGCCTGAACCATTCTGCGGAATAGGGAAACATACAATACGCGAAGAATTCAGAAAAATGGAAAAAGAAGACAGAGCACGAACCTGAAACAACACTACAAGTCTGAGGCAAACTAAGAAACTGCTGGGATGTTACAAGCGGAAAAAATTCGAAGCCTATTTCTGCTTGAACAAGAAGAACCTACGAATTCTAAAAGGCTTCCTTACGGAGCACTACAAACTCAGGGAGCATTAACGGAAACTAGGTATAACAAATGAAGGGCTTTGCAGATTCTGCAATAAGTATAGCGAGACTCCGGAGCATCTTCTGGAATCTTGTGGGGCACTGACCCACAAAAGATTGAAATACTTGCACCAAATATCGGATAAGGATATGCCAACCATGGGCTCACTTCTCTTTCTCAGATTCCTAAAAGAAAATGCTTTGGAGAGAGAGCTCTAAGGTGAACTATTCTCGCCAAGGCAAAGAAGGGAGTATATGACCTTCGAACACAATTCCGAATGAATTATAATGCGAGGGGAATTCTAACGAAGGAATAAACCTAGCAGGTAGCGCAATAGACCATTAGGTCGCAGTGCAAGATAACCCTACACAAATATTAATACAGTCCACCCGGTGTCTCATTTTACGAAACCTTCAATTGAAGCCTGGTAATGGTACGGTACGAGTATCAAGAGAACTACAAGCTAAAGTCACTGGATCTCCACTGTTGGGTTTTACATTGCTTTTGTCATTTCATTAGATAAAGAAAGTAAGGGCCTACAATTGTAACCTTGAGGTATATCTATATGTAAAGCATTAAATGTTTTGTTGAGCAGATATGATTCTCTTGCTGTTCCTTCTCTATCTCATTCAAGGAACTTCTAGTGTAGCTCTCAATACATTTCGTCCCTTTCATCATTCACTTTCAGAGTTTTGTTCTACTAACAAGCACCAGAGATCTGTGAATTCATGGGCTCCTAAAGCAGACTTACTTTTGAAGAGAAATAGTGCTCTGGGCATGCCTTACAAAGATCTGGCAGTAAATGAACTACCAGTGGACCTGGATAGGTCAGGTTGTATAGTAATTGCCTATGCTGATGACATTGCCATTGCTTTCTTTGGCAAGCATCTAGACACTCTTAGGGAAGTCCTCTAGTATGCTCTCTTTCGGCTAACCAGATGGGCCTCTAAATGTGGACTGTGGGTTAACTCTCATAAAACAGAGCTCTTGTTCTTCACGAGAAATATAAAGTCATAGACACTCCTGCGATAAATGGCACCATTTCCACCTTCACTTCTTTCTTCTTCTTCCTTTTTCGGCGAGATTATGATCCGAAAACAAGGGATCATAACCCTCCCACTTTACCGCATTTTTACTGATTCGCCTGTGGGGTTCCCCTATTTCCACCTTCACTGAAGAGGCGAAATACCTGGGCGTAAAGATCTGCATTCATGTGCATTAGTGGTGCACTGAGAACTACTCCCTATGCGGCACTGGACATTTTGTCCCATCTGCTGCCCTTAGATATATTTGGCAAGAAGATTGCTGCAAGTGCCGCCATCCGGTTAAAAGCCTCCTCGCAGTGGTCTAGTTATCACATTGGCCACTCCTCGGTCCTTGATCTTCTCAACTTCACCCATGAACATACGGACTACACCCCGCCGAAATTGAGATTTGACCGGAACTTCGGTACGAGTATCCCTGAACGGGATGAATGGGACAACTCTCACCCTGTCGATGGTAATTCGGTTCACTTCTTTACAGGTGGCTCTAAGACCGAAGGTGGAGTGGGTTGTAGTGCTCAACCGAAAAGCTCAGCCTGAGCATCTCTTTCCGCCTCCCAGATCACTGTAGCGTTTTTTAGGCGGAGATCATGGTGATTGAAGAAGCTCTGTCCTGGCTGGAGTGTAATGTATTATCCGTCAGGGATATTAGCATTTTCACTGATAGTCGAGCGGCAATCAAGTCCCTGGAATCGTGCTCCTTTACTTCAAAGGCCGCCTTAAATTGCCGTTTGTCTCTTAAGGAGATGACAGAGCAGTTCAATATTCACCTATGCTGGGTGCCAGGCCACAGGAATATTCCAGGAAATTGCAGGGCTGACGAGCTCGCCAAGCAGGCTACAACTCTAAGGATTCAGCTTGATAGGCAAGTCCCTGGTATGCCCCTGGTATGCCCCTCGCTGCATGTAAGCATCTACTTAAGCTGAACGCTATTAGCACGACTAACCACAGATGGGAGAACGGTTCAACGTGTCACATTTCGAGATAGATCTGACCTAAGCTGGACCAGAAACGTAGAGCCGACTTGGTTAAGCTAAAGCGATTACAGATCAGCTGCGTTGTCGGTGTTCTCACTGGACATTGTCTTAAAGGCTAACATGCCAAAAGACTAGGCGAACCCCACAGGCGGATCAGTAGAAATGCGATGAAGTGGGAGGGTTGTGATCCCTTATTTTCGGATTATAACCTCGCTGATTAAAGGAAGAAGAAGATGCCAAAAGGCTTGGCCTCTTCTCCAACGACTGTTGCAGCAGCTGTAGGGATGAAGAGAAGGGGGAAATCATCCTTCACCTCCTATGCACATGTCCATCCCTATCGCGTAAAAGAATGCTCCATTTAAGCGGCCCCTTCCTTGATGACCTCGGCGTTTTGGCATCCTTAGGCGCCATGAGCGTCCATCGCCTTATCAAAAGCTCCGATTGGTTTTAATTAGTCCTTGAGTGGAATGGTTGATCCAGGGCATCACAATGGACCTTCACTGGTCTAAGTGTGCAGACAGCCAACCTAACCTAGCCTTATCTAACCTGCCTTATAAAGATACCTTATACAGGGATACCACGAACCGCAATATAGTACTTTTACCATTAACCCAAACCCGGCTAGTCTTTAGCCGTGATTAGCATTCTAGATATTGATCCCATTACCAAACTATAAGAATCCTCATCAAATTCTTCAAAGAAACTACGCACTCCCTTAAACTACTGCCATACTCCATCCCTCAAAACAGGCCGTCTTTAACTTAACCTCTTCACCTATTGCCCGAGCAAACAAGTCAATATTTTCCTCACTCCAGCATCATAAGAAACCATATGCCCAGAGCCGAAAATGAAACTCACACTAAATAAACATAAAATAAATTGAAAGTACATAAAAGATACTTTCAGGCTTTCCAGAAATATGTTGTTCTCCAACTTGAGGCTGAACAAAAAATACACATCCGCCCACCCTGAAGAGCGCCCTTAGACCAGCAACCACCAGCAGAGCGCCCACATACCCTTAGACCACAAGTGGGCTATTGTACGCGCCGTCGTTCCCGTCCTCATGCCGGGCGATTCTCTAAAATTGCTTTCTTGCGTCTCTCCTGCGTGTGTGTTTGTTTAATTAGAACTTTGGAATGTACACTCTCCACATACATGGTGGATGGTAAAGTTTTGTTCCAATTTTCGAAATCCGAAAGCCTGGCGATGAGACGGCGCACGACGACGACAACGGTGATGATGATGGTGATGCTGATGGCAAGACAGGAGAACACTCGTATTTATCCTGTAAACATTCAAAGAAAACCCCTTTTTAGCTATAAACAGCGCTCAACAGCAGCGGAACAGCCTAGCTGAGGTTGAGTGGAAGGGTGGATATACGTGGCAGGCATGTTGGTGGCTCTAGGTTTTAGCTCTCATCAAGTCGAGTGGTTAAATGATTATCCAAACCAACACACAGACAGAGCGAGTTCAATTCTATTTGCACACCGCAAATTAAATTTTCATTATTAATGTAGGGCTCGGAGGTTGTTGTTATTAATATATTTTTTTTTTTTCATCTACCCGGAGGCAGAGGAGTTGAACGGATTGATTTTTAGAACTATGCCCACTACTGGTGTTGGGTGTACGCAATTAGATAAAATTGATTTAATATTTAAAACGATTTACTAAATTGATTTCTATTTATGCTATAATTGTTTATTCTTTTCTATTTCTAGGTAAGTGGAATACATTATGTTTATGAAGAGGAATAACAGGATTTAAAGTTGAAATTTGAGAGGATAGAAGGTAAATAGTTCACAGAATATTTATGACCACCTACCAGCTGTAGAGTGTAATGTTGGAATAGTCCTCAAATTTTAGGTAACAAACAAAAATAATCAAGAAAATGATATGGCATTCCTTAACAGCTGGAATTCAACAAAAGTTTGGTTAGAAAGGCCGAAACAAGCAGAATTTTGGTAGTAATTGGAAAACGGTTAGCAAGTAGCAAATGGTCCTGCGACACAGAAAATAAATGTCGTCCAATTCTCAAACATGCCTTCGTGCAGTCAGTGAGAAAAGGTCCTTGTAGAGCATTCCGAGTATTTTATTGCCATAGACCATTACCAACTAAATACGAGTTTCCAACTAAATGCAACTTTAGATTATTGTGAGCCTGCTTCATTATACTTACTTAAATGGCGCTACAGTTCGGGATGAGCCTGGACCTCAACCAACAAACCTCTCCATTTAGCTCGATCTTTAGCTAATTGTCTCTAGTTGCACGCTCCAAGTTGGTTGGGGTCTCCTTAAACTTGCGCACCACCTACGGTATGGAGGTCCTTTATCCAACATCCCTATGGGTTGGATTCGAAGAATTTGTGGGCCGGACGGTTGGTGCCCATTTGCTGTACATGTCTTAGCCATCCCAAACGTCCAATACGCAGTTTTTTTTTTTTTTTTTTGAATATGTCGATGTCGCTGTACATCTCGTATAGTTCGTCTTTGAATCTTCTCCTCCAAAACCCGTCAACGTAAATGGGACCGAATATCTTACGAAGAATTTTTCTCTCGAAGCGACCAAGGATATCCTCATTCGATTTCAATAAATTTCTTGTTTTAGCACCGTAGAGCAGCACTGGGATGATCAGGATTTTATATGGATTTTCCTCTGTTGTTCAAGATAGGGCTCTACTGTTTGATTGCCGTATTAGCCTCAAAAACAGTGATTGGCATTCGTTAAATTTCTGCGCTGATTTCGTTTTCACGATTTTTTTTTTTTTTTTATAATTTGCGTGTGCCAAAGGGATTATTAATACCCTTATACTGGTTCTCAGGGCACGGGCGAACGGGAAAAGGGGAGATAGGAACAGGGGAGATGCCGGCGGTTTGCGTTGGCTATAAATGTTTGAAGGTTGTAATGATTAGGAAATACAGAGGCCGGTATTTCGTTCCACAAATGTGTTGTTCGGCTTATAAACGAATCCCTATATTTGACAGTACGTCCGAAGTTGGGCTTGAGGGTGAACTAATGTGCATTCAAAGCATAACGCGTATTGCGGGTGAAGTTTTGAAGGGGAGGAATGCAACTGGCTATTTCGCTGGAACATTTTTTATAAAAGAAGCGATAAAAAAGAGAAAGACACCAGGCATTTGTACGATGTTCAAGTGAGACTATGGAGTATGTCTCCATCACCTATCAGTTTTAACGCGCGATTCTGTACCCTATCTAGAACATGCAGAATGGTCTTGGATGCACCAGACCAAATGTGGGCGTTATATTCCAGCTTTGGGCAGATGAATGCCTTATAGATGGAGGCCAGATCAGACTGGGTAAAATGTTTCTTGCAACGCTTAAGGAACCCTAGACATTTTGCAGCATTTTTGGCGACTTTGAATATGTGATCGTTCCATCGACGACGGTTATTGATGCACATACCGAGAATGGCAAGTCTTTCGGATTCAGCGATACAAATACCATTCATGGATAATGTTTGAGGCTCTTGGTTTTGCTTGAGAGTCAGAAGACAGCACTGAGTTTTGGATGCATTACATTCCACTCTATTGTTTGAACCCCATTTGGTTATGCTGTCTAGGTCGGAATTTAATGTGTTTAACATACGTTGTCGTTCCTCTTCTACGGCCGAAGAGCAGAGACGTGAGTTAGGGAACGAATATGAGAAACTGAGGGTACTGTCATCAGCGAAGGAATGGATTGGATTAGAAGTAGCAGACAAGAGGTCATTTATAAAAATGAGAAAGAGAGTCGGAGACAAAACGGAACCCTGGGAACACCAGCATTTACATGGTGAACTGCAGATTTTACACCGTCCAAGACAACTTGTATTGAACGGCCCGAAAGGTAATTTCTAATCTCAGCAGAGCTAAGGTAGACAAAGTCCCTTACTACCTGCACTCTAATGTTCTGTTGAATTCGTCGGTGTTGATTGTTCCTTCTTGTTGAGAGCATATACTTGGTTTAGCCCTTGTTTATCGGTGAACCTATTTCGGCCGCTTCTGCTTCAATGCTTGCAAACGCACCGGTGACAACCCACTGAGTTCTTCCAATAATATCAATATCGTCAGCGTATGTAAGCAGTTGTACAGACTTTTGATAGATTGTGCCTCTGGTGTTGGCTTGTGAGTTCCGCATAGTCCGTGCAAGTACAATATTAAAGAAGTCACATGACAGCACGTCCTTATGTAAAACCTTTTGTTACATCAAAAGTCTCAGTGATGTCATAACCGACCTTGATGGAGCAGCGAGCGTTCTGCATTGTCATCCTGCATATACGGATAAGTTTAGCAGAGATGTCATGGCGAGCCACGGCTCTATATAGCACCTCTCAATAGATGCTGTCATAGGCGGCCTTGAACTCGATAAGGAGATAGTGAGTATCGATTTGGACTTCTGGATTTTCTCCAGGATTTGCCGAAATGTGAAGATTTGATTCATGGTAGACTTTCCTGCCCTGAGACCGCACTGATGGGGTCCAATCAATCTGTTGATGACATGTTTCAGACGGTCATATCATATGACAGAAAAGCTATTATATGCAATGTTGATGAGACTGTTGCCGCAGTTGGGGGGGTCTCCTTGTGGATCATGCAAACGATGTTGAGATTCCATTCATCAGGCATACACTCGTCTGACCAAATCTTAGAGATGAGTTGGTGTATACTCTCTACTAATCCATCACCAGCTGCATTGAAAAGATCAGTCGGAAAGCCAGCATGCCCAGCAAACTTTTTGGATCTCAGCTGGGATATTGCTACCCTCACTTTGTTTTTAGGTGAACCGAAATTTTGACTATCATCGTGTATGTGGAATGTTTCGTTCAGCCTGACAGTGGAATTTTGGTCTTCGTCACCGCAGAACTGCAGAAGTGGTTTTCCATATTCTCAGCACCGACTGTGATTCTACTACGAGGTTTCCGTCTTCCTCTCTACAGGTTTCTGTACGAGTTTTGCTATTTTGACACTCTATGTTGGTCGGGCGAAACCCAGTACATCATTTGCAGAGTTTCTTTCTTATGGTGTTCTCTCCACCGGAAAGCCATTATATCTAGGAAAGTGAATTCTCTTCAGAATGTCACTTTCGTTGTCTTACGTGTAGCGTTTCCCACATGGATTAACAAAAATTACCTTTTGGAACATTTTTTCCCAACTCTTCAATATAAAACTCAAAAATTAATGCAATACTGGATCAACCCTAAATATTTACAAGTCTACACAGAAATGGAATTCAGTCTTAGTCTATGCAGGCTTGTTCATCTGAACAACTTCGGCTCTAGACACCAACACGGGGGTAACCTCAGGCTGCTCATCTCCATGGCCCAAAGCAATGAATTCTGTATGCTATTAGACGACTTTCTTCGAAGCGCTCAATAATTCAATAGTAATTCCCCCAACGATGACAAAATTTACAAACCTATCTGACGCGATCTTGTATGGCATATGAAAGGCTCCAAAGTGGAAGGTAGAATCTCTCATATGTGTCAAATCTTAGTCCCGCGTAAGTCTTAACCAGAAATCTAGCACCCTTGGCAAACCCAAATTCCTCTTCTTCGACAGCCAAGCTGCTCATAAGGCACTGGAATTAGTCACTATGAAAATAAGGCTGGCTTTGGTGATCCTTAAGATAAGATCTGAATTCTCAAAGAACATATCTTGACCCGTCAACGTTCTAGACTATTCTCTGGAGCTAGCAAACGCCATTACAAAAGTCTCACCAAGAAGTATAGGTATATCTTTCTAAAGTTCAATATAATTCAAATATGAGTATCTATATGTACTTTACGCTATCACACAAATAATCGATGCTAAACAAAGATGTTTTATTACTGTACGGGGGGATATGGACAATTTTTCAGACGTACTGACAGACAGATCGATTGGTGGGCAGACACATGGATGGATTGACGGACAGATAGATAGATGGATCGACGGACAGACAGACATATGAGTACGAGTAAACTAGTTTTATTTTAAAATAGTCGGGGAAATTTCAATTGATGTGGATAATGGTGTCCAGAAAAATGTTTCTTTAATGGCTCGTCCTTGTCATCCTCGTAAGCCTACTTTTGAGTTAGATGGTCACCTTAATTGAACTCAAGTTTAGACGACATCCACATTTTTCTCTGGCATATGGGGTGGACAGAAGGTAAGGTTAGATAGTAGGTGCGGCAGCACAACCTGAAATTATAAGAACAAGATGTCTGTGTAAGTTTCACTTAGCCAATCTCCTTGAACCATCCTGAGTTCAGCATACATTTTACAATAATCTTTGGTGACCTGTTTACATTTCGAGTATCTGATGAGACAATTTTCGGCAGTTGCCAGAATTTTCGATCGGAATACATTACCATCTCCCAGGAGCTTAATTAAATGGCCGATGGCTAATTCTACCGATTAGATTCCGGAGCCCACATCCACATCCATGATCTCTTTTTTTATGTACTCTAGCTCTCTCTCCCTTGAGGAGGATTCAGTTTGGATAGTGAGGCTAAAGTGGGATTTGGAGGCTGTATTAGTTTATATTTTCGCCTTCCAATGAACGCTCGATGGTACATCTGGCTCCTATTCCAAAGACTTAATCATTTAAAGCCACGTTTCGTGGCTAGTTGTAGGTAGGTCGATTTGTATTAGCGCGATTATAGTTTCGAAAGCTTCAGTTGGTGTTGTTCTGATTACACTAGCGGTTTCTAAACAAGCCAGACATTGAATTTTGATTTATTTTTTAATTTGGCCCAACAGCTTATTAAGTGCCTAGGCCTAGCTCCTCGCAACCACTCGTGTTGTGTGCGTTACCTATATTTTTCGCACGAATGGAAGAGACCTACATTTCTGTCTCGTATCCGAAGGGCATTTTTGTTCTTGAAAAGCTTTCTCGTGTCAACAAATATCCTCGAATGTTTGTCGAACGTTCGCGAGAGGGGAGACCGTGAAAAAACTTTTTTGGTATTTTGTGGGATTCGAACATGGAACTTCACACACCAACCACTGCGCCGCGGCGCGAATTTGAATTTTGATTTGTGTTCTCAGATTTATAACTTTCTCTATGGCTGGCCACGAGACTAAGATGGGCCCTACGACGGCTGCGTACATCCAGTTGATAGTGGCGACTTTGGGCATCCATCTTTTGAGTGGACAGGTATTTGAGAAAGTATTTTTTTTTTGCCTTAAGATCAGCTTGTGGGGTGTTCATCACAACCCACAACCATTGGCAACGCGATGCCTCATGTTTTTCTCATCGGCTTGCAGCTCAGTTTTGGCATCGAAGATTTTCCGGTCAGGATCTTTCCTGGATGGTGACAACGAGGAAATCTCTCTCTTTCCTACTTGCGACTCCCGGCGACTGGACGGGCTTTTTGGCAGTGCTGCGACTCTGAGCACTCTGCTTACGTAAATCAACCTAACCTAATAATCTAAGTTTCTAATTTAAAATATCTACCTACCCCTTTCTAATTTGTGAATTTTCCTTTTTATTGTTAAATAAATTATATAATTATTTCATCTTGGACGTGATTGGTTTGTTGAGAATCTGGCTTTCATATAACAGAGATCGAACGTTTACCGTATCGGCTATTTCCATTGAACCACATTAGACATCCAAAAGCTCTATCCATATCGACAAAATCTCCTTACAATGCTTCTCTTTTGTAAAATCGGGTCCAGGTAGAAGATTTGGTAGAGATAAGACAAGTTGTTTCACTTCGGTCAACTGCACTGTCGTCTATATGGGGTCAGTTGAGTTTGTTTATGTACGTGTATCAGATCACGTTCAGATATTTTTTCGATTTCTCACTACTTTGGTAAGGGCATCGTTCCTCGAGATACTATACATCTATTAGCAGCAATGCACAATGCAACCGCTGTAGGTTAAGTTAGGCCAACAGTTTGTTTCCATTGTGCCAAGTTATTTAACTCTGGAAACGCTGTTGAGGTGGTCCAATGTTAGAACCACCCAGATAATGCTATGAATCTCAGGAGGACCATCAGCTCAACATTACCTAAGTCCTCCAGCACCAAGAAAAAGTAACTACCAAGAGTTCTCATTCTTCTGACGGATAGGGCAGGACAATCATACACCAGGTGACGAACAGATTCAATATATTCTTCGTCCCTGCAACTTCTACAATAGTCGAGTCATTCCGCGTGAATGCCAAAGTCACACTGACCAGTAATTTGTCGGAAATGACCCGTGCATTATGATGACTAAGTTTCACCAGGGAGGTTGGTCTCTTCTTGCTAAAGTCCGGCTATGACGCCCAAGCCGTTGCACATGTGTCTAGATGAACCCAGCGTCTGTTTGCTCCACAGGTTGCTTAATCTTCTACTTTCTTACGTAAGGAACTGATTGGGGTTACTTCAAAAGGGAAGTCCAACGATAAGTGCATCGCCGACCCGTTCCTAGCAAACTCGTCAGCCCTTTCGTTTCCTTCGATATCCACATGCCCTGGTACCCAGCATAGGGTCACCACATTGGCTCTAGATAGCTCGTTTAAAATTCATTTACAGGTCCTTACAAGCCTTGACCTAATTACAGCAGAGTCCAGAGCCTTAACGGCTATGGCTGTGGCTGTCTGTATAGACAGTGATCATTTTACCAACAATATTACTCTCGCATATAACTTCAGCAGCCTGTATAATGGCTGTGACTTTGGCTAGAAAGAAGCTTGTTCTAAAGGAGTGGTTTATTCCTAGGACTTCACAATAAACTCCATAACAACGTCCATCTTAGAACCGTCGGTATACGAGTAGAGCGCCAATTCCTTTTTCTTCATGGTTCTTCGGTTGTTCCAGTATTTTCTGTCAGGAATCTTTGTAGCAAATCTCCTTTCAAGTGCTAGCGTCGGGGTCATGTGATCAGTTTCCTTCAGTCCGTTGGTAGTTCCCCATCGGGACGAAATGGAGGCATGGCCGTAAAGCACAATCGGCCTTCTGTCAGTCTTACAGCGACCACCAGACTGCAGCAGTACGAGTATATATCAAGCAGAATGAAACTAAGCATGGTTTCCATTGCCGCTGTTGGTGTTGTTCTCATTGATCCCATGACTCCGATGCACGTTGCAGCTAATTCACCCAATTCTGCATTATCAGCACACGCGCCAGTTAGATATTGAATTAAGTGAGGTGTGAAATTTAATTAAGTGAGGTGTGATATTCCCGTCTGGAATATTTTCTCTCATTCAGCAAATTGATGAATAAACACTTTCAGACTATAAGTAGATGTATAAGTTCAATTTGTATTTTTGAGTTAAGTTTGAATCCAATAAAGAGACATCAGTCTCAAAAAAAAAATATTTTTTTAGCTTTTACTTGAATAAGATTCGTTACTTTGCCCTCTGGATTTTGGTGAGGTTTGAAAGCTCGTATTGCTTCTCAAGTATCATCCACCATAAGTAGGAATGGATCTTACAACCGCCGTGTATATCAAGTATACCACAGCTGGGTTGAAGCCCCACGTATTACTGAATGCGTTTTAGCAGGAATAGAAGGCTATGCTTGGTTTCTTATGCGTTCGACAATGTTATCCTTCCAGTTTAGTTTGGAATCTAGAATTACGCCCGGGTATCGATATACTTAGTTCAATACCACCATTTGGGGGTCTGAAGGTAGGGATTGATCTCTTCATAGTCAAAACAACTACCGCCGTCTTCGAGGGGTTCATTCCCGGTCTTTTGCTACTGACACAGTTATCCACTAGTCATAGTGCGTGATTAAGCCTTTCACTTAGGACCGGAGGAAATTTTCCCGAAACCAGGATAACCACATCGTCGGCATAGACCATCGCGTTGAAGCCGTTTTCCTTCAGTATTACCAAGAGCTCATCCACTACAAGAAGCTTTATTAGAGGAGACAGGACTCTGCCTGAGGTTCCTCCTCCAGATGGTTGGATCTCCTAGAGTTGAGTATATGATTCTAGATTAAAGCATCTGTGTAATCTAGTTGCTCTGTGTAGATTATTCAGGATGGCGCAACCGCTGTATGAGGGTAGGTATGGTGGTTCTTCTTAGAAAAGAACCCAATTAGCACTAGGTGCCGTTTTGATACCACAAAACTAGTGTACTTGAATATAAAAGGTGTGTTGGTGTGGAGGCGAACCCCACAGGCGGATCAGTAGAAATGCGGTGAAGTGGGAGGGTTGTGATCCCTTGTTTTCGGATCATAACCTCGCTGATAAAAGGAAGAAGAAGAAGATGTTGGTGTGGAGTCTCTAGATCCAGCCTGTGGAGTTTAAAAAGATTATTAAATTTGTAATATTGCTCTCTGAAACTTGGTCAAGGGAATCGAAAAGGGGTTTTCCTAAAGCTCGTTGTCTGGCCCTAGCTAGTGCCGGACAGGCGCATAAAAAGTGGATAAGGGTTTCTTTCTCAGTAGCGACATTGCAACTGCGACAGTGTGTGTTGCGTAGGTTTGACTGCATGGTCTCTTATAGGTCAGTGATCCGTGGTGGTTGCTGTTATCCTGGCAATTTCCCTACGCGTTCTGTTTCAGAAGTCGATTGTTTTTGATATATTGTAGTTTGGCCACATCTTTCTAGATGTGACACAGTTCGTAAGCCTATGAGGATATTTCTGCTTTGACTGCTCCAAGAGGAATCTGAACTGATTCCGCAAGAGATCTGTGGAAGGCTGAGCCTTGCCTAGCCAGTTCATCCGCAAGTTTGTTTCCATAAAGGTTACTATGCCCTGGAACCTAAATCAGGGTTACCTTGAGTTGGCTATCTAGCAAAGCTAGCTCATTTTGGCATTCAAGCATCAGCTTGGAGGATGTAGTAACCGATGCAATGGCTTTGATGGCTGCTTGGCTATCAATAAAAATAGCGATCTTTTGCCTCGGCGTTATATTTTGGGTTGTGTTTTGATCTGACGACAAGCTTCCCGGACAGCGAGTAATTCTGCCTGTATGAACGGCTGCAATTTTTTTGAATGGAATCCCATAAACTTCTTCTAGTCTAGTTTTAAGGCACTGCATGGATATGTTTGCATTTTGTTTCTTAATTCTTTGTTTCCTCTCAAGCCTGCTTGTATTTCTGTTTGATATCATTTTAGTTATTTCACATGTCATTTCCACCCACTCCTACCTTAAACATTAC
This sequence comes from Brachypalpus laphriformis, assembly GCA_945910035.1. Lineage (NCBI taxonomy): Eukaryota > Metazoa > Arthropoda > Insecta > Diptera > Syrphidae > Brachypalpus > Brachypalpus laphriformis. The sequence goes on from OX246756.1 coordinate 176,012,997, forward strand.
AACATCACTGTCATCCTTTCAAATTTCATTTTACAAAATGCTTGACACCCTATCCACACCCAAAAAAAAAAAAGTACTAGCAAGTGAACACCCCATCAACATAAAACAGGTTACGTGTTGTTGAAAATATAAAAAAAAAAAACTAAATGTATTTATGAATATTAGTGAAATTTGAAGAAAAAAAAATGTAAAATATGAAATTGCTTCCAACAGGCGTTAGTTTTGAACGGGTTTTGGTGTATTTTGGAAGAAATCCGATTGAAACCGTCCAAAACTGAGGCCAGTTCGTAGCGCACCCGTCTCTAAATGTTTTTTATTACCAACAAAAGAAATGTTTATTGTTTCCTTTTTATTGTTATTTCGTTATATATTTTTATTTGACAAAAACAAAAAGAAAAATCAAAAGTTCTTTCTCTTTCTCTTTCGTTTGTTTTTCTTGTACATACATATTCCCCAAAGAGACATTATACAAAAAGAAATTTTTTATCTAAATCTAATTAAACAAAAAAATACAAGTAAACAAATGAAACATTCTACTTTCAAAAAAAAAAAAAAGCTAAATATTTATACTTTAATTTAATTTTTATTTTTATTTTCAAAATAAAATATGTATAAAATTTAATTGAGTAAGATATAAGTTTTAAACACTGCAAACATTATCTATAAATATTTATTTCTTTATTTATTCTTACATATATGTTTTTAATTATATTTAAAAGTGAAAAAGTGTGAAAAGTGAATCAAAGACTCAAAGTGAAACTCAAAAACTCAAAACTCAAACTCTCTTTGCCTTCTACAAAACTTTTTGCATAACAAGCAATTTTTTCCACTTAATTTTCTTTTGTTAATTTTAATTTTATTTATGAAAATCAATTTTGTTTTTTCGCAGGTAAAACATATAGAGAACCGCATGTGTTTGCAGTGTTACTTTCTCTAAGAATTTATTTATTTCTTTTGATTCATCATAATTTTTTCTGAGTGTTGCTTTTGTGTAATTGTCTACATAAGAACGTGTATCTATAGAACATTTTCTCAGGCTAGATGACACTATAAATAAAAAGAAATCTTTCTCGCTGCCATGCCGCTCCTTAGTCATCGAATGGCAAATAAAACTTTATAACTTTGTTAATAATACTACTCACTTTTATTTAGTAAATTCTAATTGAATTTTCATTGTCTCTGCTGCATAATTTGGTACCTTGTATGTCGATTGATGCAAAATTCCGTCGTCTACGTGACATGAAAACTCAATATATTAATTAAGTGCTTTCATTTGTTTACTTGTTCATACGTGCCCTGTTTTGCATATATCTATAGAATAAAACTTAATTAAAATAATTTTTTTTTAATGTAAGGTTTGTGTTGTTTTGCATGTTTTATGCGCATTTTATTTTTCCTGCCTGCAGATACTACTTTGCTTATTTATTCAACTACTTATCTCCAGCATTTTGCAATTGTGTTTGAGTGAAGATCAGCGTTTGCATGATTTGTGGAAACTCATTTCCGCTATCCTCTTTCAAATGAATTCCTCTGAGCTAAAAAAAAACGTATCCCTAGTTGGAAATGGGCAAACCTTCTTCTTCTTCGTTGGAAAAACGATCACTGCGTATAAAGATAAGATAGACAGGCAGCCGTGAAGGCTCTGGACTCTGCTGTTATTAGCTCGAGGCTTGTGGAAACCTGCAAATTACTCTTAAACAAGATATCTAGAGCCAATGCGGTGACCCTCTACTGGGTACCAGGGCATATGGATATCGAAAAAAACGAAAGGGCTGACAAACGTCGGAAAGGGTCGGCGCTGCACGTACTGCGGGCTCTCCCTTTTGTAGCGACCTCAATCAGTTCCTTACGGAAGAAAATTAAAGATGAAGCCACCGGTCGGGCAAACAGACACTGGGTTCATCGGACACATGCGCAACGGCCAAGACGCTATGGCCGGCCTTTAGCTAGAAGAGATCAACTTCCCTGGTGAAACTTAGTCGTCATAACGCACGAGTCATTTCCGGCATAATTACTGGTCACTGTGCCATTGGCATTCACGCGGAATGACTCCGCTATTGTACAGGGTGACCAGATAAGAACAAAAATACAAAATATTTGGCGCAACAGCTCTTTAAAGTGCCAGGGCCTAGCTTCTCGCAACCACTCATGTTGTGTGCGTTATATTTTTCACACGAATGGAAGAGACCTACAGTTTAATGCCGAATCCGAACGGCGATTTGAGAAGCTTTTTCGTGACAACAATACTCTCGGATGTGTGTCAGACGCTCGCGAGAGGTAGGGCCGTGAAAAAACTTTTTGGTATTTTCTGGGATTCGAACACACTAACCACTTACGCCACGGCGCCTACTAGATAAGAACGATAGGAAAAAAAATGAAATAAAACAACAACGGTGTGAGATATAAAATTGATTCTAGCTTGATTTTGAAGCTATATTCATGCCATTATATGTGGAATAGCACATCATTTAAATGGCCGCCTCGGTTTCGCTGACAGTGCTTCAAGCGGTCGGTCCAATTTTTGATGACTCGGTCCAATACGTACGGCGTTATTCTGACAATAGCGTCTCGAATGTTGTCCTCCAAAATGGTTGGCTTGTTAGCGTAGACCTAGAACTTGACGAGCCCCAGAGAAAATAATGGTGTGGTGTCAAGTCGCATAATCACGGCGGCCAATTGATGAACGCTCGCCGTGAGCTGACCCAGTCGCCAAATTTCTCCTTCACAACTTTGAGCATTTCCTCGCTTGTATGGCATGGAGCGCCGTCTTGTTGGAACCACAGCTTGGATATATCGATGTTCTCGAGCTCTGGCCACAGAAAGTCGGTTAACATCGCTCTATACCTGTGATCATTGACGGTAAAGTTGTCTCCTTCCTCATTTCGAAAGAAATAAGGTCCGATGATGTGCCAAGCCATAAACCGCACCAAACAGTCAATCTTTGTGGATGCATTAATACTTGGTCGAACACTTGTGGATTGTATTCGCTCCAATAATGGCAATTTTGCCTGTTAACATAGCCGCTGAGCCAAAAATGGGCCTCATCTGAGAATTGGTAACTTTGACAGAATGACGAAGAATAAATTGAATCTGTTTGTCACCTGCTGTAATTGTCCTGCCTTATCCATCAGAAGAATGAGAACTCTTGGTAGTTACTTCTTCTCGGAGTTGGAGGACTTAGGTAATATTGAGCTAATGGACCTCCTGAGATTCATACCACTATCTGGGTGGTTCTAACAGCGGGCCATCCCTACAGCGTTTTCAGTGTTAAATATTGGGTACAATGGACCCGAACTGTTGGTGTTAAGTGAGCAGTGACTTTTTTGTCACAATGCACCCATATAGCTAACTTAACCTTCTTCTTCTTCCTATTTCGGGGAGATTGTAAATCGGCATTAAACTGTAGGTCTCTTCCATTCGTGTGGAAAATATAACGCACACAACATGAGTGGTTGCGAGAAGCTAGGCCCTGGCACTTTAAAGAGCTGTTGCGCCAACTATTTGTTTGTTTTTTTGTGATCTAAACTCTAAGGGATCATAGCCCTCCTACGTCACTGCTTTTCTACTGATCAGCTTGTGGAGTTCGCCTGTTTGAACTCAGAAAATATCAGCAGGCCTTCCGATTTTGGATCACTTCGTTACTGAGGCAAACCGAATGCTGGTGATGTTGCATTTCTGTGATCCAGGTAAACGCCTGTCGCTTTTTCGCGATATTCTTGGAACGTTCGTTGATATTGCATTTTTAAAAGCGTTGAAATGATCTCTTCTTTGAGTATTGCAATACCAGCTGAGCCGGTTGCGCTGTATTTCTAGTGAGATGGTTTGTTTGACGCGAATGCTTCCACTGATCTTCGAACTTCTTGTTCGATCAAGGATTGTCACTCCTGCTATCATGCAAAGCATCTTGATCTCAGCTGCCGTTTATTTATTCGTAACTTCATAAGCTTTGTACAATGTCCAACATTATGAACCATATGTGAATACTGGACGCATAACTACAGTGTAGAGCCGGTTTCTTTCAGTTAGGGGGTATTTTTCGATCACAATATATAGCGGAGTTTTCCCGCCACTTCATCGGTGATTGATGTCGTCGTCACAGGTTGCTTCACTATTGATCATAAGTCGCCGATATTTGAACTTTTCGCACTTGGGAAGAATTGTTCTATTCAAATAAATGTATGGAATAACCTTGAGTGAATCAGCCTTTTTGGACTAATGCGGTACCCATCAAGTGCTCGTTGCGTGAACTTATAATCCTCACTAATGATGGCTCCATCGTCAGCGAAGAATAACTGATGCACTTTAGGTTCTGTCACTTTACTTTTAAGCAAATATTCAAGGACTGCAATAAAGAGCAAATGACTTAAGGTGTTTCCCTGGTGTACGTAGATATACCGACTTTGATTGGGAACTCTTCGGTTACTCCAGTGGAGTATGCTACTTTTGTCTTTGCTCCTTCGTCCATGTCCATTTATACATAGGTTTCTGGAACCCCTTCATGTCTCAGCGCCACCCATATCAGATCTCATGGTTGTCTGTCGAATGCTATCTGTGGTTGATTTACCCACGACTAACTCACACTAATCATCAGATTGGTAATGGACAAATATTGCAGCGAAATCGAAAGCTGCCATAGCTACGATTCAAATTTCTACAGGTACTACTAGCTTCGGCTTAATATTTCACTTACAAAACTGATTTCTCTCAGGCTGAACTCATCGTTCTTCTTCAGAGCTGTACTACTCTAGTTTTTGGTTGTAGCAACATACGGTCTTCATGTTTCATAGTGCTGTCACACATTACGCGTATATGACTCCAATGATGGCATTGAACAGAAGATTCATTGTCGGAATTCCTCTCAGAATTAACTGTGAGAATCAGCAGGTCACTAGCAAAAAGTGGCTTGTCCTTTACACGTATGGTTTACAGGAACTGGGGTGTCCTGTGAAACCATGGGAGTCAACTGATCCTTTAGAATGAACGTTAACTGCAGCGACTGTCAAGTCGAAGTCACAGCCATTATCTAGGCTTAAAAAATCATTGAAAACAAAATTATCGGAAATGCAATAACTCTGGACAGTGAGTGACAGCCAGGCATCCGTTAAGGATCTGGATATCAAGCAGCAATACGGTGACCCTATGTTGAGTACCGGAGCATATGGATATCACAGTTGATAAAAAGCAAATGGTCTTCGTTGCACACTTCATAAGAAGTATTGGCTCTAGATTCAGCAGAATCAATAGCTATATCTGAAAGAGATCTCATTCTCTGCTTAAACCCTTTGCCCCTTTGACAGGTCACCTTTGGTGTCATTACCCGGCACTGCGCTATTGTTATTCAAGTCGAATGTCTCAGTGTACTTCTCAACGACTACAGCAGAAGCTTCAGAATCTGCCCAGTTGTTTGATCATCCTGCCCTCGCAGTCAGTAAAATGAGGACTTCTTCACTGAACTAGAGGATTATTGATCTGAAAGCCCTCCAAAGATTCATATCTCTACCTGAATTATTCTAATTCAAAGCTTCTATTATTATATCCCCAGGGTAATGAAAATTGACACAATGGACCCAACCGTAGGTCTAAACGAACAGTGACAAGCGTCATAGGGCACCCATCTACTTTTAGAACTTCGAAGTAATCACTGCGACAATTCTTCAAGAATTGGAATCGAAACCGAAACAAGATGCGGGTGTACTATCTGTTTTAGTTGGTCTATAAAAATTTAATTAATCCTAGGCCCTTATCTTCACCACATTCAAGGAAAACTTACAACCCAACCAGTGGACTTGACGTAGTTCTAAATGATGTTAATTGGTCTACTGGAGAAATCTTCTAGATCCTGGAAGAAGTGTCGGCCTGAGGTGGCTGAAACCTGGGCAGTGACTGAGAAAGTGGGTTGTATCCTCATCATTGGCTTCCTCATTTTCACAGCCCCGAGATAGGTCATCGTCCATTAGATGCAGTCTTTACTTAAGGTATCGCAGAGTATTATGCCCTATAATGACTCCTACTGTGGTAGAAATGGATTTCCTATTCCCTTTTGCATAAGTCTATCGGTCCTTGTTTTGTCAAAGTAGGACCATATTTTCCTCGTCCTTGTACAAGTGTCTAAAGACAACCATCTGTTGTTAGCCATAGCCCCTGCTTCGAGCTTGAACGGACGAAACAGGATGTTCGCCTCATCTGATCCAGATGCCGAACATGTTCTAGCCAATTCGTCGGCCTTCTCATTTCCTGGTATGTCTTCATGTCCCGAGCGAAATCGTGTGCTGTGTTCCAAAAACCGTTAGCTCTTCTCGACAGCACTTCACAAGCTTGGATTTTATTTCGATAGCAGAAACTGTTTTCATTGCTGCCTAGGTGTCGCTGAAAATGGTGCTGTTGCCTTCAACATAGTCTCACGAGCGGCTATTTTTAATGCTAAGACCTCCGCTTAAAAAATACTTATGTCGTTCAGGAGACGAACTGATTTGGATATGCCCAGAGGTTTGGAGTAGGATCGTAGAATGACGCGTTGTATTTGGTCTCCAGCTATCTGATTGGCTTATTTGTAGAGCGCTAATGGCTGGTGAAACTTGCACAAAGATGTCTAGCAGAAGCTGGTTGAGTATAGCCTCCAAACCTGTTCTATGTGTAGTTCGCATTGCGGTGATAGTACCAATGAACGCTCTTCTCTGTAGCCTGTGTCCATCTTCGATCCATCCATGTAAACAGAAACGGATTGCGTGCTAGTTGAGCGACAAAGGTTCCATTCTTCCCTGTTCGGATATGTGCTCGGAAAAGGTCTTTTGAAATCCCGGCATGGTGTCATGTAGTCATTGCATTACATGGGTACATTACCTAGATATTTGTTTAGGATCGTAAAACGGCCCATTGTATTTGGTCTCTAGCCATCTGATTGGCTTATTCGTAAGGCACTAGTGGCTGCTGAAGCTTGTACAAAGATGTCTAATGGAAGCAGGCTGAGGATACTCTCCAGACCCGTTCGATATGTAGTTCGCATTGCACTGATAGTGTCAATGCACGCCAGTCTCTCTACCTTCGTAATTGACATTAATGTGTAATTTTGCACGCGGCCTACCATCATACAAAGCTGACATTAGACAGTACAGGCCGTGTACAACCGTACCAAGTATTATATCACGTTTTGGACCCCAGGTTTTGCCAAATATACTACTGCGTGCACTGAAGGCAGTAGCGGTGTTCTCGATTCTTTTATTGATATTTAACTTTCAGCTTAGCTTCCTATCAGCTGTCCGAAATTCTAAAGGGAGTACAAACTCTAGTATTTTCCTTTGAGTCGTATGCAAAATTAAATGACGCAATTTGCTGGCCATCTTAGCTATGGAGATGCTACAGTATTGTTATAAAAAAAAAATCATCTTTTGTACAGGAAAACATGTGCACCATCCTCGTCCCATTCATGTCCCTTCCAACTGTTACTCCTTCATTACCTAACCAAGTATTACTTCGATGAATATCACATCGCACACAAACTCGATACATCAAACGATACGACAGAAACTCAAAAAGTAAAAAAAAAAAATAAAAATTGAATATAAATTAAAAATCCAATTTTTTAATATCGCCAGCACCACTTTATGGCTCTCACAAATGCTGCCACTCCAAACCAGCAGGACCACATAAAAATCCCGCCCACCCAACGACCAGCCATCCATCAACGTGATTTTACGTTGTTGACCACATTTCACGTTTGGCCGCTCCTCCTGTCCACCGAGCGTTCTATGCCCCCCCTCCTGCTCACCTCAAAAATTGCCAATATTTAATTTTTAATATACTCTTGAATTTTATTACACGAACGGATATAATTAAGAAATATTTTTGATTTTGTTCTTTCCTGTGCTTTCCTGTGTGACGGCAGCGACGACTCCTTTCTTTTATTATCCTGCAGACCCCCAAAACAGCATAGCGGGTGCGTAGACCATTAAAAGCAATCGACAGATCGATTTCGTTCACCGCCGCGCCACGCCACGCTACACATGGAAGTCGTAAAAAATCATAACAAAAAAGCGAAATTTTAATAATTGAATTATAATGTAAAAGGAAACGGCAAGGATTTTCAAGGACATTGATATTCATTATAATGATTGAAGGAATGGAATGGCAGCGCGAAGTAGATCGATGAACTCGTTGATTTTATGAATTATCCTCACGACTTTGATTCGTTTTATTTGTTCGTTCTGCTCTAGGATATGATGAAAGAATGAGTTATGGTTATAAAAGGATAACAGGCATTAAGTATGCTACTGTAGACCTGGGACGATGATACAATCAATCGATTACTTCAATGCTTTTGCATTTTAAACGAAGCCGACAAAAGGATGTCGGCACACGGGGACATGGCGTGTAGGGAGTTCTGAAACGAAAGAAAAGGAGACTCTCGCAGGAAAATTAATTCAAAATGGTAGAAAGGATGTTCGTCGGAACAAACGAATGCAGCAGGCAACTTCTTCCTTTGCCTCTTCTTTTATCAACTCAATTTGTTTCATGAGCCGCATGAAATGAGGGTTAGCAATATCCCATTGCTGACAAGCCCTGAAAAATCGTCTACACAAAAAAAAGGACGAAACATGCAGACTAGACGTCTCGATTGCAACTCAATATAAAGTAGAGGTGGGTAGTGGAAAACCCCTCCCCAAAAATGAAAAGAGAAAGACTGAACCCGCAAGGATACATTTTAAATACCATTCTGAAGGAGGATACCATGTGTCATGCATTCCGCACTATTTGCAGTTTCGCTTCACTGATTTAATTTCTTCTTATTGATCTGGAATACGGGCGCCATCTGACAATGTCTGCAAATATTTATCATCTTCCTCTCTCCATTGAATAACACCGAAAAAAATTGATGTTCCTGTCATGTTTTATGCTTCATCTTTAATATCACATTCATAGAGTGGAGTTCACCGAAAAAGTTCAAGCCGCAGATACACATCCTAAAATACCTATGTACGAGTACCTTCTCCCCATCGCATCGTCCTCGTGTCGTCGTTGGCGTCCTGCAGCAGGACGCAAAAGTTTTTAATTTTGTGATAATCAAAAGCAATGGCATAGAACTTTTATTCTTCTTTTTTCTTTTCTCCCGCCCGCTTCCGAAGAATGAGAGACGACAAAGTTGAAACTGAAACTGAAACTGAGCCGGGGGTTGCCAACAATATTTTTTTCCATCAAAGATTTCTTTTTTCTTTATTTTCTGCACACACTCCTGGCAAACTTTGGTATATCTCTTGAAGGATTCTACTTTTTTTTTGTTGCTCATCTTCTTGAGAAATACAAACCTGGGAAGCAAAAGAAAGAGATTACAAGAAGAAGGAAAAAATCTTCCTTCCTCTCGAAAAGAAAAAAAAACTTTTTCTTTTGCTGTATCCTTTTCCGTTGAATTTGCAATGTTGTCCTGCGACGTTATGTGGGTTGGTTCATGATTTTTTTTTCTACCTAAAGATATTTATTTGTGATTGAGTTGGACGAGAGAGAAACTTCTGTAGCGGCAGTAACATCTGATCATCTTATGGGGGTGGGCAAAGGACGAAAATTCACTTGCATGATAAACTTTTTGGGCCTTTTCAGGCGGAGGACGACGATGAGTTCATATACACATACATTTGGATTTTTCAGCTGCTGGACATTCATATGGTGAAGTTTTTCCATTTGAGTGAAATGTTTTGTTCGAGATTTTTTTTTTGTGTTGTAATCCTTTCTGTTATTTTGTTGTCCTTTTGGCCCGGATTGTGCAGAGTAAAAATTTTATTTTGTTGCGGACGAAGTTTTTTGGTCATCCACATCTCTTTTTCTTTCTTTTTTTTTGTGCTCTGTGGACAAGGATTCGAATCGAAATCGGACTAAGGATGGGGGTGGGCTGAGTAGGGGGGAACTGCACTGTGTAGGTGAATTGATTGAAATGGAGAGGAAAATTATGATGACGATTGGTGAAAAAGTTTCCATTCAGCGTATTGAGGAGAAAAACTCAGTTGTAAGCCGAATTCTTGGAGGAGTTTCTCTTCTGGTCGTGATAAGTTAAACGGAAGGCTGCATCCTTTGAGATTGGGAAGTCAATTTGGGCAATTTTCGAGTTCATGTAATGGGGAGATGGATTTCTGGAAGGAGGGCAATATTGCGTTAATGGAAAATATTGAAAGGTCGTTTCCAGAGGCTTTAGATAGAAGAATCGGTATAAAACCACATTTGGCTTTAATTACCTTAAAGTTCGAGCTCATCCACCCAACAGTAGCACTGTCTGAGCAAACGAAAGCCAGCCATCCCGCCTTATGCTGTGAGCGTGAGAAGTGCGGCCATACGCCTCCGTTCCTCAGCTCAATTCAGACATCGATGACGACCTCTTAAATGAGTGTTATCTGCTCTGTTGTTAGGAACTAGTTCTCCAAGTGAACTGGGACGATTCCTAAGCCGACAACACTAGCCACTTGACTGAAGGTGGGTACATCAGGTATAGGTCCTGCGTTGGCTTTCTTGGCGGCCAGTGCTGGTGGGGTATGATCCTCGCATCTACCTCGGTTGGCATCTTTTGCAATAGGAGGGGCTTTGGCATATGCTAGGGCACTTTCCCTAGTATTACGTCTGTGAATAGCAAACCTGAACCGCCTCCTTTCGGCAGAGTTGAACCGAACAAAACCGTCCGGTTGAATCCGCAGCTCGTCTAACCTCTTCCCAATGGAGGAGCACCTAGATATCTCTGTGAGAACGCTGTAAGTACGTATCCACGAGAGTGGATGTGTCAGAGTCAGAGGCGGCGGTATTCGCTTCCTCGGGATTGACACATGTGAACGGAAAAGATTGGGCCCGCCTGGCTCTTTACCATTATCAGCAAGTCGAGTAGTTATGGCCGAAGATGAAGTGGCCGTCAGAAGCTCTATACCATCACGACTAAGTGCAACTATTTGCTCGTCAGCAGTATGAAAAGCTGGTGCGATTTGAGATACACCTGTCTCATAGTTTTTATTATTAGAATTAGGAATGTTGGACCCACGAGTGATCAAAAAAGGAATATCACCTATGATAGAGCCCGAACCCGAACGAATGAAGAAGGCGAACCCCACAGGCAGATCAGTAGAAATTCGGTGAAGTGGGAGGGTTGTGATACCTTGTTTTCGGATCATAGCCTCGCTCATAAAAGGAAGAAGAAGAAGAAGAAGATAGAGCCCGATGTACCATGGGAAGGCTAAATTTAAACCGAATGTCGCCAGGGTATTCGGAGTCCGTATACTAGCGACTAAGCACTCTCTTAGCGCTTATGCTGTTCCACCTTGGATTAAATATTATTTTCCAGACGTTTGCTCCTCACTTTAGCCGAATACATACAGTCGTGAATTCAAGCCATGCATTGCAGGCAGGTGCAAAAGAATAAATTGAGTTGAACAATTATGGAATGTTAGGCCGGTTATCTCGCTGTAGCATTCATTGCCCGGTGGGCGCCCCTTTGAGGTTGTGAGTCTTTTTGTTGCGGCTACTCAATAGGGCCCGAACCTGACCACCTTTATAGAGTAAGGTACCTGACCAATGGTCATATCCAGTGAAATTCATTTAACCTAGACTAGAACATATGTACATCAGTTCCATAACTTCCAAAAATTCAGTACTTCATTCTCCACGAATTTGTTTTGCAAACACTCACTTTGGATAGGAAGCTCCGAAGGCGATTATTGACACAGCAGAACGGATTCTTATTCTACCTTGTTGCTGCACTTATCATTTCGCAAAACATTTAACCTGTCACTTAGCATTGGCACAGATATTTATAAGAATATAGGAGATAGTTTCAAGAAGTTAATATGGAAAGCATATACAGTATCATAGGCTGCATGAAAGAAACATTGATTTCAAGTGTCATTTGCTGATGCCAGGACTTGAACAGTGTATCTTATGAACTTCCTGAAACCTACCTGCCGAGTCGTCGGGAATAGCTTTTTCAATGTCAGTGCCTACTCGTTTCAAGGATAGAGGAGCAATTGGGCGGTAGGTTTGTGAAATATCTGCGATTTTCTATGGCGTGAGAGGGGAAATTGGCTTCGGTTTTTTCAAGAGAAGAAGGAAACTTTTCATGTTGCAGTATTTTTTTTTTTTTTTTACTTTGCGTGCGCTCAAGGGGTTATGAATACCCTTCACATGTTAACAAACAGTGCGGGCGTTGGAAGGATGGTTAGATAGAGAGAGAAAGATTTGGTGTAGTGGTTTGAAGCTCAGTTGCTTATGCTTCGCAGAAACTCCGGAGGTGGCCTCCAGATAACTGGAGAGATTTTTTTGTCTTTGCTTCTGACTCATAGTATTTTTTATTTTTTATTTTTGATAACCGATGTCATAAGCAAATCAACAATTTTTCCAGCCATATGGCCAAGCTACTGCCAGTGTTATGCCTTCGCAGTAGTGTTCATTGAATGGAGCAGTAATGTATACCAATCAAATGACAAAAGTCAGGAGAAATACAATTAATTTGAACACAGTGCTTTCATTGAAGATTTTGAAGACATTCGAAGTGATTTGAAGGCATTTGAAATCATTTAAAGTCTTTGAGGAGTTTAAAGTCCTTTTAAAAGCCCCAGAATGATTCGAGTTGATAACCCGAGTTCCCTCAATGCTCTGCTGAAAATCCCTAAGCCTATGTTGTTTTATTCTTTTCGACCAGCAGCTCAAAAGTCCTGTGTAGTAAAGGATATCGTGCTTCCAATACAAGCGACCGTATGCCATAAACCAAATTCAAATGCCTCCATGCGATAAGTGATCATGCATATCCTTTATATGACCAAAAAATAAATCCCACTCTCAACGGATTTTTCTAAAGAAATAGGTAGAACGTCCACCCGCTTCCTCCTCCAAAGGATAACTGAGCCCAAAAATAAATAAAGAAATATCTCAATATCCTCAATTTTAATGCACATTTTACGATTATTTATTACGTCAATAAATTACCATAAAAAAGCCACACAAGGATATCACAGCGATCCCTCTGTTCGAAGTGCTAAAGTGAATCATTTTTCCCCTCGAAAAATAGAAGGACAAGGTGATTTGCCGTCGCAAAACTGCAAAGACTAGCCACGAGTTGCCGAAAAAAACACTTTCACAAGTGAATGTGGCTGGAAGCGAGAGAAACGCACAACTCGCACCCACAATCCGGTTATCATCCGCACTTTCTGACCATTTCTAGTGAGATGAGTGGTAGATGGTGAGGGAGAATCCATTAACCCATATGCGATTATTGGTTCCGAAGGACTGCACCGTGCTGGTAAACGTTGGCAGTAGTCCTCCGCAGCACATCTCCCTATGGCACCCGATTGAAGAATTGCCAGCTTAGGTGGAAGGTTAGTGGGCAGATATCCTTTCTAAGTGACTCTCTGTATAAGAGTGAATGATATTCTCTCAGGAAGAAACAGAAGGCTGGCACAGGCATTGCAAAAAAAAAATGTTCCTGCGTGCGGTAAAGGATACACGCAGTGTAGCACACGTATATAGGGTTAAATGCCGCCACAGGATGTCGTTAGTTGGGATTTATTGGATTGGATTTGAAAGTAAAAAAAGAAAGTTGGAAAAAAATATATCCAAGATGAAAGGATGTGGAAAAAGTGACTTAGAATGGGGACGGGGAAAAAATGTGATCGAATCAAAAGGACATTCGCATATGAATTTAATATATTAAAATGGATTTCATCCTTTTTTTTTCGTTGTCCTGTGTGCGTTGTCTTGAATCTTTTATCCCACCCCCAGACTACACACACACGTATTCCATTCTTCGGCGAAATGGATATTTATGACTTTAATATATTTTCATACTCACATGTGAAGGATATACTTACGTGGGCAGGGGAGGGGTATTCTAAAGGAATATTAATTTAAGAGGGATAATCGATTTGGAACGAGTGTGGCCAACCTTGGCATAGAATTTAGATTTAATGCGCTTTTGAATCATTATTCTTAGGTACATGTGGGAGCTGGAAGATTCTATTAGTCGAAGCAACTCATTATCCTTATGTGGTTTAGAAGCTGATGTAGAATGGAAAACGAAGGGACAGGACTTTCAACTTGTGTCCGAAGGCGGAAGTTATCTAAGTCAAGAGGGTAGCGTGATGCTGGTCACTAAGCAACCATATACGACTGACTTCGATCCAAGGAACATACCTACAGTGTGTACTTATGTTGTTAGTACTGCTAGTTTCCAGAACACGACTCAATAGATTGCGCTAAAGTACGTTTGTTGGATGACCAGGGTTGCTGTAAAGAAGTACAAAACGCTGGCAGAAGTTCAATGATTTGCTAGGGTATGTCTACCACTTGGAGAGATTTGAGAACAGTAGGTCTTTCGGGTATAAGAGAACCTCGTGTTTATACAGTCGGAGGGGTAGCCCTGGAAACAACAATTCGTCTGTTAAAGACTAGCTGAAAAGGCAACATTGGCTGGGTGAGATAGACCATTTGAAAGGCATTCCAGGACTTATTCATTTCACCGAAGAGTAGTTCTGGGATAGATAAGGCGTTCCCTAGATCAATTTTGCTCACTCTCGCAGCAACTGGCTGCGAATAAGGAACTCGAGAGAAGCCTTACAAGGACTAAAAGTGATCTGAATACGGTCAGATCACAATATAAAATCCGGTCAGAAATGTGATGAAATTTATACCAGACTAGTGGCTGGAACGTATTCAGGCCACATTCAGTCTGAGTGAGACTTAAAGCTGAGATCATGGATGACAGGATGATAGAAAGGTGTGAATGGAACTAGATAAAGACCGACCCAGGGAATGGAACGTATCTTGGCCACTTCAGTCTGTGAGAGACTTAAAAATGAGATCGTCGATGACAGAATGGTAGAAAGGTGTGAATAGAACCAGATAAATGAGAGACTAGCGGCCTGCTTTGTAAATTGTTTCGTATTTCCTGCAAAATCCTTTGACTTTTTGGTTAATGCAATGTCATTTCAAACTGTGTCCTCTCAATAGGGTGTTAGGTGATGGTATGGGATACCGCAGCATCCAACCATCATTCATTCATCACCCAACGCATCACAGATTTTTTTATATATTATTGTCAGGATATGTCCTCTGTACAGATACGTATGTGCATGTGCCCTGTATCACCAATGATGGTAAAAGTACAATAAAATTGAATTGCTCTTGTGGAAAATTTCTCCGTGTGGAATGTGACTGAAGTTTTTCTCATTTTTTTGGGAAATCCTTCGGTTTTTTTTTATCGAAAGAACGCAATGTGATGGTATCCTGATGCGGAATATTCGCGGTGATTGTGGTGGTACCGTGCACCACCCTTTGACATTTTTTAGAAGCACTCCCATATTATTAGTTCAAACGAAAGTACAGAAAGAGAAGGATAATGTGTATAAATCGAAGGAAGGAAGAGACAAAAAAAAATCAAAAGAAATCTCCTGATGGAATGCAATTAAATCCTGTTACATTATCCTGTCGGAGGAACTGTATTTTTTTTATATTTTCTTTGTTCCACTACTTGCTTCTTCTTTGAGAGAGACTGAAGCAGAAGAAAAATAGAAACTTTCAGCAATGATTAAACGAAAGTGTACAGCAAGTAGTGCAAAAACAAAGAAAAATGTGTGAAAGCGAGCAAAAAAAAAACCCCACACATTGGTCCTTTTGGTATTAATTATGCGGTAGTAGGAGCACAGATAGAACGAATGTGTCAGTGAGGTAGTTGTGAATTTTAAAAGCGAAAAAATACTCCTGCGGATGTAATACAGGGGTGGACTTGTACAGTAGATACACTCAGGAAAGGGCTCCTTCTTTCGGAAAGAAATCAAATACAGTTGACACTTTTTTGATGAAAACCAAAGAACTCTTTTGGATACCAGTCGTTTGCTTTTGTCATTGGCAAATTAGTTTGGTTTTTCCTTACATATCCTGGCGCCCCTTTAACATTCTTCGACGTATTGTATGCGGTCCTGCTTTGCTTATGCACCTTTCAATGCTATTTCTTAAAGGACAGGGAAGCATAGTCATCAGAAAGTCTCCTTGTTGCTACTTATAGGCACTAAAAGTGTCAAGACATCGAGTTGCATTGCAGGATACCGGTGAATACAAAAGAATTAAGCGACAAACAGCAGATATTGTATGGTAAAGCTTTTCCAATTCAATGTCTGCCGTCGAATAACGACTTTTGAATGGAACAAGTAGCACTTGAAGACAGGCACACCGGTAGGAAAGAGTTAACTGCAAATCTGATTGTAAACAAGGAAGCAAACTATAAGTATAAAGGTGAAAACACATATTCGAGCTTAAGAAGAAGAGGACGAAAGTAGACATGTTCGAATTTTGAAGAGGATCACTATATTAGATTCAAATACATTCAAACGTACGAGTGCATTTGTTTGAGTTAAACGCCTCCTTGTTGTTGAACACAATTTAATTCTAAAAGGTTCTCGAAGAGATACATACATTTCGAATGTATATACTCCTTATGTATCTAATATAAGGAAAAAGGAGTGAAAAACTGTGGCCGGCAGCCTATTGCGAACACAAAATACTCACCCAATGTGTACCTTAATCTTCTATAACCACCTAGCAAGCCACCATAGAGTTCAAATTTCCTTAACTGCACATGGAACCAAACAGCAAATCGACCTGAACCTCAGCTAATTACAGGGCATCTTGAATATCAAAGGTTTTAAAGTTCAAACATTCTATGACATGAGCAACATATAATAGAATCCTGGCATTTCCTTGCAAGTTTCAACCCCCAACTGTGCTATATCACGCGGCTTTTCATTTCCTCCCGCAGTACAGCGTCAATCTTGCAATCCTTCTGAACCCAAATCACTCTGAATCTTTGGATATTTGTTGGCAAAGCTATATTCTTTCAAAGGAACGCCCGCCACACCCAACAGGTATGAGTTGATGATGATGTCGGTCGGTGCCTTAAATCAACATCCTGTTTATCAGACGCAACCGAACAGAGCCAGCCATCTAGATATAGATGTGACGACAGTTCCTTCCTATTTCATTCATCGCGCAGACACACCCCATGTGACACAACCAAGTGACGCCTCATACAACAGCATCCTTATGCTTTATTTAATTTATTCTTTTTTTTTCTACATTAATAGTAGATAGAAGAAAAATAAATATCCTTTTAGCATATCCTTTCAATATGTGATGAAATAGAAATCACACTTTAAATGACTTAAAAGTCAGAAAGAAGAAAACACATTGAAAAGCTACAATCAGTCTGATGAGGCTGGAATGATACCCTATCGCATCCTTCTTACCAGACTTGGTTTATAATGAGAAAACGTACAAATTCAAGGACCGTGAAGTAAAAAAACTTCTTCAGCTCACAAATGACCAAATCCCATAGAAAAAGCGCAAGGGCTGGCCTGCATGTGCATAATGGAATAATCCTGACGTACAATGGCACAAGAGGTGATGTCAGTCTGAGGCCTCCAGGAGTAGAAGTGTAGGAAAGTATTGCTCAGACACTCCTGTTCATCAAGCCAATTGGACCAGTGTCTCAACAGCCAGAGGCACAATAGGGTTTATTCTGGTTGCAATGCACTTGCACCCCTACAACTCATCTGTCCACACGCGTTTGTAATTTAAATATCACCAGAGCTCTCGGCAAACTTTCTGGTCTACAAATTTTCTTGTAAGGCAGTTACTAATTAACACATCCTCCTTTTGACATCCTGCATCTGCTATGCCTTGGGTATTCATTTTCACGCTGTTGATCTCATTGATTTCAATGTCATTGCCATGGGACCAAATTTTATCTAAGTCTTAGATGCCTCCATTACGTGATACCACAATGGACTTATTATTGGTCTAAGTGCGTTGGCGATTCTTAACTGGTAGCCACTTCAACCTAACCTAACCTAACCTAGATGCCTCCTTAACTCTGCGAGCTAACTAAGATTGTCCTTAATTTTCGCACTCCTACTCCTGATCTAGTTTCAGAAGCACTCCCAAATTTAGACGTGGGAGGTGTTGCGTCTATGCCTCATCCTCATCCATGCACTCATACTCATCAGTAGCGGCTATGAAGCGTTCTATAGTGCATTCCACAAACGCGCTCTCATCTCAGCGATACCAAGAGTTTCCGACCCAGACTTAACAATAAGACTGCTTCAGCAACTCCAACATTAAAATTCGGTGACCATGTATGTACAGTACATGGATTGCAAACTCCAACTAGTCATTCGTAACTGCAGAATCGATCTGTACTATTGAGACCGAATATCGTTGATTGCAAAAGCTGTGGCTACTGATGCGTATCCTTTCATCTAACTTTAGAAAGAACATATGATATTCGGCTTCGCCTTACTTTGAGAGATTACGCACTGATGGCGACTTTTCCACTCCTAAGTCTGTATGAATTTAGAATGACTCATATACACCTCTGAACCTTCCCATTCGTCCTGATAAATTCTACAATGATCTTGATGCGTAAAACCCCCTTCCTCTTAGAAAATTTTAAAGAAGTTTTGAAATAAAAGCCACACTTCGATCCGCAACCCTCGTCTAGGCTTCCAGGTACAAGTCTTCGAGAACTCTCTGGGTCTGCACACTTATCCTTCTTCTCTGCGCTTCAAACTATCTCATTCAAGCTAACATACCCTATATCGTGGGTTACAAAGAGGACAAAAAACACAAAATACATCCTGTCTCGTCATAAAATTTGATTACTCTACAGACACAGAGCACAGCGAGCGGACAGAGCTGCCATAACTGCAGTGCAGACTCACCGAATCTCTTCACTTTGACTTTAGCTCATGTCTGACGAAGGTGTGTGCGCATTCCTGCAGGACTTTGATCAACACAAAAAATTCTCAGAGTGATTGTGAAATCATCACCGTCATCATCCTCATGATGTAAAGGATGTGTGCATTTTTTTATTTTTTTTTTAGTTTCGCTAGACTTTATTCGTCCTTCGTCAAATACGACCGCCCTTTTGTATTATTCTCGTGTCATGTGCGAAAGCGGATAGTATATGTGGCAGTGACAGGGCGCACAGTAGTGGACCTTAACATAAGGAATACGTATGTATATCCTTTGAAGTGATGAATTCAAGAAGAAAAAGAAAAAAACAAAGCTCCCTCTAACTATCCTTCAAAGGACGAAAAAGAAATTAAAAAAAAAAAAAAAAACTTTCCCCACATTCTACCTGGGATTTTATTACCTCCCCCAGACAATGGGAGAACCTAGCCAAGGAAAAAAAAAATCCTTCGATTTCTTGAACAAACATTTTTTAATTAATTAACCGTCAAATGAAATCCACGATGACAATGGGGTCTCACTTGGCCGGTCTGCCATTAACTAATATCAAGGTATCCATCTCTCCACCTTGATTGACAAAGAAAGGCATGGCAAGGCCATTAAGTAGCTGACCACCCTCTCGCTCCAACCGGAAACAATCAGAGGGAAATCTTAAAGGACTCACTTTTCTTTTTGGACAAATAGACGTCGCTCGTTCGATGGGGTTTGCGACGTAGTAGCATGGTCGATAGTATCATCATCAGTGCTAATGGCAAGATGTCACCTAATCACGCTATCGTGTTGTCGTAAATTCTTCATCACTTCCCGCACAAACTAACGCCTTCAAAACGAACGGCCGGCAAATGGCGCGGTGTACAACGTCAGTCAGTCCAGTGGGTGCCCTTGCAAAGTCCTTGCTTGTGTCAATATGGGTGTGCCAAATAAAATTCATGGGCGATTGGCAGCGGATAAGGTGATGGACGACTACAACCCGGGGGCTACCTTGCAATTTGGTTACTGAAATTCAGGTCATTGCGTGCGTTTTTCCTTTCCCTTTCCCTTTCTTTTTATTTCGTGAAAGCAGAAAGAAAAAAAAACTTTATTCAACTATAATCATGGTGGGGGAAAAGCAAAAGAACCAAAGATATCGGATTTAGAAAGCAGGTGGAATCATGTGTGGGCTTAATGGCTGGATATTGGATTCATTAGGGTGCTTAGCAGTATTATAACTTCCGGCCTTTTAGTCCGGCTCCTCGTGCTGTGGGGAAATATCCGCCCCAAGAATGTAGGCTAAATGATAAGGGTGAATGAGTGCCCTTTTGGGGAACCTATTCGACTCAAACTGAGGGTGTTACAAACACATTTGCTAGAAGGAGTGTAATCGTCTTATGCGCTGAGTATTTTGTGTTCAGATAAACGGAACAAATGGGGTAGGTGTAATTCGCCATAAAGTTCGAGTTACGAATTCGTTAACCAGTCAGATCTATTAGGGAGGTGTGCTCCTTGCTAAGGAAGTGCAATCAGTAAACAGAATTTATTGCAGCCCTGTAAGTGCATCCTCTTAGCCATACGGCAGCATTGTACAATTATACACACGTGCAAGTCGAATTGACTGCCGCCGTGCAATTGTCCTTAAATATTCCATAGTTGTTCTTTCGTTTGTTGAACTTAAAGCAGCAGAGATTGAAACCATGAAAGTTCACCTTTTTTGCACCGTCTTTCACCGGGTCGCCTGCCTGTTTTAGGCACCCAAATCTCTTTGCATCTTAATCTTAATTTACCTTAAAGTTGGACTAAATTAGACCTGGCAAGTAAGGGTGCTTACCTTTTTCCTTTGAATGAAACACACTGCTGTGCGTGTGTCACTACATAGCATAAAAGGAAGTCCTCAAAAGGCATCTGTCTGTCTGACTGTGCTAATCTCGAGAACCACTGCATGGATTTGGATGATGTTCTCACTGTTATTATCTGCACTTCTCGAGAAAGGTTCATGTAATAAAAATTTGATCACTTATAGGAGCTAACCACTCGAGGTCTAAGTGGCAAAAAGGGAGATAAAATCAAATTTTCCGTCGTTAAAATGCGATTGCACAGCCCTAACTCAACAATGGCTTATTACATTTAAAAGCAAAAGAAGTTATTTTTAGTAAATTCGTTCAAGATTAATTTGAGCTATAAATCACGCTTTTGTGCTGTCCTGAAGCTGAGCTATGCTCAAAACAATTCATGAAATTATCGTCAACAGTTTTTCGTCATTGAAGACCACAACCAGCAGCAGCGAACATTGCCATCGTTTTTGTATTTTTTTTTTTTTTTAACCAAAGGATGTGGTAATTTTCTAAAGATACTAGAAGCCTGGGCTACTAGCATGCACGATTTGCAAGTCCGAATAATCGATGCCAAGAATCCTACACACTAATTCACACCCTGCGCACTTCTACTATTCTCCGTGAATTCGGAACTCTTTTTACACTTGCGTAATAAACGCCCAAATGTCCATCTATTTTTCCTCAGATCATACCATATGATCTATGAGGAATTGAGGACTGGGAAAATCATTTCTTCAATTTTGAAATCGCCTACAGTAGACGACTGCATGCTCCGTATCTTCCTCGTGGTCTGGGCATTCTGGAGAGAAAGGAGAGCTTTCGTGTTCAAACCGGTGAAGATATTTGCGATAGCCACCATGGCCAGACAGGAACTGCGTGAGGCGGTAGGTGCAGTTCCCATGTGCTCGATTTATCCAAAGTCTCGACGCTTTTTTGCTTGAATAATCAACATGTTGTTTCAACTGCAGTCTATTGTCGAGCATTATATATATATATATATATATATATGTGCCTGGGCCTAGCTTCTCGAAACCACTCATGTTATGTGCGTTATATTTTTTACACGAATGGAAGGGACCTACGGACCTAGTGGCGTATCCGAAGGGCGTTTTGAGAAGCCTTTTCGTGACAACAATACTTTCGGATGTTTGTCAGACGTTCGCAAGAGGTGGGACCGTGAACAAACTTGGTGGCTCTGGCACTTTAAAGAGCTGTTGCGCCAAATATTTGTTTGTTTGTTGTTGTTGTTTTCTGGGATTCTAACTTGGTGTGGTCCGACACACTAACCACTAGCGCCACGGCGCTCTCTTGTCGAGCATTACTCTTAGGAATTTGACGGCTTCTTTGGATCTGATGATTTGGGTTCCAACCTGTACATTCATACATTCCACAGATTTCCGACTGGTTCTAATAAAAGCTTCAGTTTGGTGATCAGCTAATCCTAGACCGGCGGATCCTAGCCAGCTTTTGATTTGACTGACTGGCACATTGTATCTTATTGATTTGTTATGCTACGGTAACAACAGTGATGACGTCAGCAAATCCAATTATCTTCACTTTAGGTGGCAGTGGCAGTCGTAAAACTCAGTCGTACATGATGTTCCATAGTAAAGGGCCCAGAACCGATCCTTGCGAGACCCCAGTTGTGACATTGTAATATTTCACTCCTTCGTCGGTATCATACCTCAGTTTCCTGTTGGTAAAGTAGCTCGCTATTAT
Organism: Brachypalpus laphriformis; assembly: GCA_945910035.1. Classification (NCBI taxonomy): domain Eukaryota; kingdom Metazoa; phylum Arthropoda; class Insecta; order Diptera; family Syrphidae; genus Brachypalpus; species Brachypalpus laphriformis. Next base: position 176,035,280 of record OX246756.1, read on the forward strand.
CTGCAACAAGTAAAATGGTGTATACATCCTAGTATGAGATCAACAGTACATACAGGCGCGAAAAAGGTATTTAAACAGCCAATGTAACTGCCTTAGGGGCATTCACCGACAGTCGCGACGCTGTTAACAGCTAGTCATCAATCAGTATTGAGTGAATAAAGTACATACTTAGATATAAGTGTAACCGCATTTCTCTTCATTTGGGTTTGTTTTGGTTGTTCTGCTCTCTTCTTTTTCACTAGCAAGAGATCTTCTTATAGTGGGACAGTCTGTCGAATTAAACGCGTTTTTAACATCTAGCGTCAATACTGCGCAGTATGCCTTGGTGCCGTATCGTCATCTTTCTCCTTCAATCGCTTCCGCTGCTATATTAACTACCGCTTTAATGGCGTCAGTTGCTGAGCGCGACTTTCTGAAAGTTGGACAAAGCCCCTTTCTCCTTCACTATTATGAGCAATCTGTTGTAAATGACTCGTTCCACGATCTTTCCCAAAGTGTCCAGTAGGCATATCGGGCGATACGATGATGGGTCTTCTGGGGGTTTGTTTCCTTTTGGCAATAAAACAGGATGTTGCAATTTCCGTTGATTGGGGAAAATTCCTTCCTCTAGGCACTTTTGCATCGTTGCAATAAAGATGTCTGGCCTTCTTTGAACAGCGGCTTTCACTGCTTTGTTAGGGATGCCGTCAGGTCCGGGCGTCTTGTTGTCACCTATCTTTCTGGATGCGATTGTCAATTCCTCTGTTGGAATCACTGGATTTACCTCTGTGAAGTTGTCTCTGGTGATAGCGCACATAGTAGATGATCTCCTTGGAAAAAGGTGTTCTACTATTGACTTCAGCATTGTCGGGTATGTTATCTGTGGGGAGCTGCCGCCCTTGAGCTTTGTCATCACCATCCTATACGCCGTGCCCCAAGGGTTTACGTTAGCTTCTCTTCTTGCTTTGCTCTCCTTGTTAGTTTTGCTTAACTGTCGTCGGGCCAGCTTAAAGGACGATAGGTACTCCTGGAAGTTGGGTGTGTTTCGAGATCTTTGTACTTTGCGTCTTGCCCGTAGACACTGCTCTAAGTACCCTGATCTCATCGTTCCACCAGTAGCAAGGCATGTGTCTTCTACTTGGAGCCCTCCTGGGCATTGACGCATCGCACGCCATGTTGATGGACTGGGTGAGGTGGCGAGCTCAATTTTCTGCCGATCTTTGGACTAGCGTGAAGGTGTCAACCGTTTCCGCGAATGTATGTTTGTCAAAGAGCTTATCCTGCCATTTCGGACCAGTCGATCTCAGGCGGTAATTGCTTCTGGCTTTACCGATGTCAATTATAACAGCTTGGTGGTCACTGTGGATATAATCTTGGCTGATCCTCCATTTAATTCTCCGCAGGATGGAGTTACTCGCTAACGTGATATCAATTATTGAGCCCATGCCTGGTCTACGAAAGGTGTTGGCCCTACCTACGTTTGCGATGCCTACGTCGAGAATTGCAAATGTTTCCAGATAGTGTGTTTGTGTGTGCGTGGTTATTCGCATGCAGTAACACAATCATATTTATTCATTTAGTTGGGACTCGAACCTGAACGTCCATGAAATTCTATTTAACCTTTACTGACTATCTACAGGGGTTTCCTTCTCTTTTCTTTCTTCAACATCATCCAAGATAGCTAGTATCTCTAGTTTCAATAACTCTCATATGTTTTTTTTTAATAAACTTCTCTCGGGAAAGGCGACTCTATAACGCTGAGCCAGCGCCCTGAGATGCTGGCAGATCACCATTGATTTTGCGTTTAAATTGCTTCAGATTATAGTTTTCTGGAAATATTTTGCCTGGGAGTGAGCTCCAAAGATTGCTTGCCCTGCAACAAAATGAATTTTGATAGATTATGATGTTCTTCACGGTTGCCAAGTGAACATGAAAATTGTGTGCGCTAGTGGGCTGCGTGGTAGAACGTTAGAGGGTCGAGTTTTAACTGGTTCGTTCTGTTGTTGCCATGGTAGTATCTGTAGAATAGCCATAAATCTGCCACCTGCTGATCTAATTTCTTCGATTTTGTAGAATTTACACAAATTTTTTTCAAGACGAAGACCTAAAAAATTATGTGGCCTTGCGGTAACTCACAGAGAATCCATATCTGTCCAGAATCGGATTTAAAAATGTATACGCCTGCACTATTTTGGAGTGTCAAAAGTCTGACATGGGACTTTGCTTGCTCGAAATCTTCCGCCAAAAAGTGTTGACATACGGACGCACATGACTCAACCGATTTTGCTAGTTTTACTCATCTAACAGCGACAATGGCGCCCAACGTGGGGCCGATTTTCGCAACACTGAGACCAAGAATTAGTATGTGCATTTGTATTAGGTTTCTATTATTCTAGGCTGTTGCATACCACCTTCGCCATCAAATTATGACTCCTTCAACTGTTAATTTGCCTTTCACTACCACACACCATTTATCACAAATTATTTTCTATTTAATAACAGTCAATTTAATTGCCGACATTTCTTATAAAAAATTCACGAAATTTAGCGCCACCTACGCGTGACTACACAAAAACGTTTTGCACACCATTCGTCAGGTTCATATTTCTGCCAAAAATAGTTACACACTTCTGCGAAACTTCGCAAATTGTTTACTCATTTCGCGGAAATTTTCAACTATAAATAGAAATCCTTTCTCTTACATCCTCACGGATATCAAATTCCAATAATATCCCGCAAAACTCAAAATCCATCCTTACACTAATGAAGACACCATCCATCCATCCATCCATTCATCCTTACCACCTTCCCGAAAATTCCAAAACCACCAAAACAAAATTATTTTGTTAAACGACACACCAAAAGGATTAGACTACATCCCTGGCAAATCCTTGCGCTCAACGTGAACCGTTTACTTACAGCAAACAAAGCTCCAGCGGCGGAGGAGCAAAAGCAAAAAAGAAAGCACAGCGATCCAGCACGAAGCGAAACACGAAGCGGAAAAGCAGAGCAAAAAACTTTTCTTCACGGGCGCGCAACATAACTAATATTAATTTAATTATTTTGCTTGACTTCCATTATTCGTCCTTGCGCCCGGCGCGGCGTAGCGCAGTGAGGGGCGGTGCGTGGCATTGTGAGTGCGAATGCCTAGGTGTGTGTCTGTCTGTTTATCCTTGGTTAGTAGCACAGTACATAATAATAAATTCATTTCGTCGGTAGGGAGCAGCACCTAACGTTTTACCGTTTTGCTTCGCTCAAATGTCACCTCAGAATAATAATGATAAACACGCGCGCGACTTCAATTTAAACACCCGACGGCGGCGGCAGCAGCAGCAGCAGCGACGCAAGCAGAAGGCAAGAGGCACGAAGTGAAAACATCCCGAGGATTATCGCGCAGCGAACAAACGCTACAGTATGACGCTACCATCGCAGCATCACATTCCGGCCATGTCGCCGGCATATCCCCGACACATCCCTTTTGCGCCCGATATCCCTTCTGGTTCCGCATTACGTATTCATAGCACATGTGGAAATTTCTCAAACTGATTCCAGAATCTCATAAATTAATGCTGACAATGAGGTAAATGCCGACGTCGCCGGCGAAATAGCGAAATGTGGAAGCAAACTTTCCACAGGATGTGGGAAAGGACTTAAACCAGATGAGGGACAAAAGTTGAAAGAACTTGCGAGTTCATCATCCCCCTGTTGAGTATGAAATGACGAAACTATTTGTATCGGTCTCGCTCGTTAGCGCTGTATGTGTGCTTTGTGTGACGGGGCTTGTTAGCCTTGTTATCCTTTGCATAGCCACGACAGCAAGCCAATTAAGACTGAAAAGAAATGTTACCTATTATACGTTCCAGGTTTAGAGTTCTTAATCGAAGTGAATGTCCTCGAGCTACCACTCTACGCCTAGAAACAACAAACATCGGATAAAAGGACTTACATGTGATGAGTACATCGGGACACTTTTCTTTTCTCTGTGGTCACCAAAAATGGGTCAAATCAATCTCATCATCATTGAACAAGGACCCAAGCGGGTACGACTTGCGTGTGTTTATCCAACTAATGGTGTTATCTTTGGGCTTTTTTTCCTTCGTCCTTTCTTTGTTTGTGGCCAAAAGAAAACACACTGGTGGGCTTCCTTGATTATCGAGAGTACGCAGCGTATATACGTGGAATTAGTTTGATTGAATGTTTGGATTTGATTGGTCGTCTTTTGTTCTTTAAGTGTTTTTCTCGTACCGTAGGGGCTGGAGCAAGGGAGACTTCAATTGCAGGAGTTTTAGTTAATTAATGGCATTCCAGTAGGAGAAGTGCTACACTGTGATTGAAGGCTTTCATTGAAATTGGAAACAGGGGAAGAAATTACATTTCATAAGTGAATCAGGTAAAATTTTGTTGATTTATCGTGCATAGGTACATATATCCTGATGGAGTGTAATTGAAGATGTTAATGCTTCTTTTGAGAGTGAGTTCTGGACATGAAAGATTCCAATATGGAACTGCAAGAGTATGGTGCTCAAGAGCTTAGGATGATTGTGTCGAAAAATATCTCAAATAGTTAGCCTGCCTTTGATGGTTAGAAGTCATTAACTTCCATTCTACTTTAAATGAAAGAACTATACTCTTCTGGTTTATTTTATACAAGGAGGCACTCTAGCTATTAAGAACGAGGAACGGTAATGGAATCTTCTGATGGGCGACTCTAGTTTTGCTATCTACTATATCTTCCACTGGGCTGGTGATGACACCGACAACTTTTAACTCGTACATTGTACCGCCGTGGGGGCACCGTGGCTTAAGTGGTTAGTGTGTTGGATCACTACGCATGAGGTTCCAAGTTCGAATCCCAGAAAACAGCAACAAGTTTTTTTACGGTCCCACTTCTCGCGAGCGTCTGACAAACATCCGAGAGTATTGTTGTCACGAAAAAGCTTCTCAAATCGCCGTTCGGATACGGCACTAGGTCTGTAGGTCCCTTCCATTCGTTTGAAAAATATAAAGCACACAACATCAGTGGTTGCGAGAAGCTAGGGCCTGGCCCTTAAAGGCTGTTGCGCCAAATATATTTTTTTTTATTGGGCCGCCGAAACCGATTGTATCACCAAGAAGAGCTCGTACTGCTGCTTTAAACGACTTCAATCTCAAGAAGTGGTCAATGTACTATTCTCCCTAAGTTCCGTGTCGTTGTACAGTCCTGATTTGTTTGTCAACGGTTCCATGCTGTGCTCCTTAGTTGGTTCGGTTTTCATTAGACCACATCCCACAACCAGCCGAACTTCAGTATGATTTTGAAAACGCCTTCTGGGGGCTTTGTTGAAAATTCTCCCAAAGTGTTGAAGTAATGTTCTCCGAAAGCCATCTTTTTGGTCTTGCTTAGGCCTAGGTCCGCTTCTACATCGCCACAACCTTTACGGCATGATGGGAGTGAACTTCTTCTTCTATCCGCCAGCTGTTGAAAGCCAAGACTATACTGAGTTTTACAAATGCCATGGAAAGTGTCAGAATTGAATTTTTAACCATTGATTGGTTCAGTTCTGACGCCTTCCTAGTTAATTCGTCGACCACCTCGTTACCCTGGACGCCTCTTATGTTCTGGTACCCAACAGAGAAATACGTTGTGGCTAGCAGCTAGTAAAACGTTGAACTGGGTCGAACTAGTGTGAACAGTATGGCTCTCGTTACTGCTGTGTACAGCCGAAATGTGATTTTAGAACTACGTGTAGGTGTCCATCCAAATATTCACAAATAACATGTTGCAGGCTTAAAAGCTGTCGTAACCTCCTTGGTTGGTTGGTTAGTTAGTAACGGCCCTTGATGAGGATACACTTAGATCAGAAATAGATCCATTGTACTGTCGATATGTAAGTTAGGTTGGTCACCCTCTTACTCTTGGATCCATCTACTTGTCGAAACGATAGAGTTAGCTGTGCAGCCATTGCCAAGGTCATTTAATTGTATTTCGTTGAAAAAGTATTCACCCAAGGTGGCCTTCCTGAGTTGGCGAGTGCAGAACAGGTGCATCGAAAGTGACTGATGGGCTCTTCTTCCTCTTCACCCTCTTCACCCATTCTACTTCTGCAGACATAATTGTAGGGTGCCCCTAATCTATGGGCATGTCTTCCTAGAGCCCAGTGTCTGATGAGGATGTTTGTTATTTTGGTGATGGTTCCTGTCTTGTGTTTCAGGAGTCCGATGGATATAGTTGTACGCAGCTAAGCAACTAGATGCTGCTATCGGTGATTGGCTTCACTCGCGTCGGCATGGATAAGACGTTGACACCTCGATCTTGGTGATACCATTTGTATAATAGGAGCCTTGTCGAGCCAACTCGTCTGCTGCACAATTCCCCAGTATGGCACAGTAACCTCATAGCCAGCAAAGGATGAGGCTGTATAGGCCAGCTATCTCGTTAAGATATACGCGTAAGTCTTTCACTGCCTTAGATCTCGTAATTCTGAATGCATGGGATTTGATGGCTATTGGACTGTCGATGTAATGACAATATCCGATATTGATACTGTATTAGCTACTAGCCAGTCAGCAATTTGGCAATCAGCGGTAACTTCGTCTTGAAAAACGCTGCAGTGGTTTGGAAGGTCGAAAAGCAGGTAATATCCAGCTGTTTCGAGAAGACTTCAGCACATCCGTCTTTGGCTTTGAACCCATTCGTAAAAATTGACAGCGATTCGTTGTATAGGACATCGCATTGCATTCACTCAGGTTTGTCGGGTATTGGGTGTTTAACGCACATGTTGAAGTTGTGCTCAGTAGGCATAGCATATGGTGACTGCCTTTGGGGAAATTATCTTCTTCTTCTCTCCCTTGAATTTGTCCCTATCTGGGGTTCGAGGTTGTTTCTTCTCATGTTCTTCCTTACGGTCCCAAGCCATGTGACAAGTGGTCGTCCCCGCCCTCGCGTGGGCTTCTGAATGACCATTGATTTTCGAACGATGTGGTTTTCGTCTCGACGCATTATGTAACCATACCAGCGAAGTCTGCTCTCTTGTAGTTTCTTTTTTATTTTCATGCTTCCTCTTACATACATATGTAAACTTTGGGAAGATAATGATGCATTGAAATTATTTTGACGTGCCCCATGTGTTGCTGTCTCCATTGTTTGGAGCCTCTCAGTCTTATCACTGAGCTGTTAGCCAATTGTTCGCTTACGATGTCAATCGGGAGTAGGCGGGCCATGATTTGGAGTGCCGCTATCATAACCTCCTTGGTCTTAATTTTATTTTATTTATAATATATATCACTTTCAGAGATCAACCTTTAGGGTTCCTTAAATATTCTGGTTGGTAGTCAAAAGGACTTAATCTGATGATAGTAGCGCCGCACCATCTGCGACAGATCCCCTGCTAATCAATGTAGCACGGTTTCTGAATCAAAGTAGACGAATGTATCAGATAGCCTTCACCACTATCAGAAGAGACTTAGAATTGCTTACAATCAGTCTTTGGAAATTTCGATGGGTATGATGTCCAAAAATTCTGATGGACATAGGTTTTCGTATGCGTTTGGGGCTCTTTCAGGGTCTCGCCTACCATCTCTTGAACTTCCTCCACAGAATATTTGAGTCATTCACTGCCGATATCAATTGATATCCTCTGAAAAAAATTATATAAACTCATTCCCGAGCCATTTTGAGAACTTAATCGAATTCTGATGGTGTACCACACCATTCCCTCCTGGGACCACGTTTGTTGAACCCAAAAAAAAAAAAGCATAGCACGCCTCAACCACTCCCTCATCCATACGGTTGCAATTTGTAGAAACGATCAAATTTTACCCTTATTACAAATTGGACAACACATCCCGGACATAAAGGAACAAGACGACCATACTCACCGTAATAACCATTCTGTCCACGTTTTCCTTTCCCTTGCATTCTTTTTCATCCGGCGCTATGACCGGCTACTCTCCTGCAATTTCATGATTGCTCTTATCTCAAACAAACAATAATAACAATAATAAGTTTTTCCTTTTCTATCCACTCTCGACTGCAACCACTACCATCGGGGAACATCATCATTGGTCAATGGTTCCCCAAGGATTCGACTGGTCTTGACTTCCAAACCAGTCGTGTGCGCCTGGTGTGGGCGATGATCCAACAAAATAGATATTGGAAAATATGTTATGACATCTAAATTCAATTCAAGATACAAAAATGTATATAACATGGCACAAAAAAGGACGAAGCAGAACAAGAAAATTCCCTCTGGTGATGACAGGACACAAAAGAATTAAAATCCAATGATTTCATCTGCTTCGATCGGAATTGAAAAGGATATCTTACTCTTCGTCAACTACACCGACCCGACACAATGAATACGAGAGTACGAGTATAAGACGGAAAAGAGAGACAATTTTTGCCCACTGACATATCGGACATAATCCTGTGGGATTGATGATGGTGGTTGTACAAATAGTACACAAAAACCATTGAGGAGGGTGGTGGTGGGTAGGTGGAATTGGCATCGATTTCATTTGCTGATTTGCGAGAATTTAATAAGTCTCTAAGGAATTAGCCAAGGATAACCGGTTATTGTTGTTCATCATCATCGTTGTCGTCATTCACAAAACCCCCATCCAAATTGCAATTGCAATTCGCAATCGCAATTAACCTCGGTGTGTGTGCTCGTGCGGCAGAAAAGGACGACCGAGTCGCTATATCGCTCAGGATTATGACATCTGTTCGAGTTATTAAAAACGGCTGGCGTATACATGAATTGGTACATTGGTGGCTGGTGGTTGGTTGCAACCCTTAACCTGCCTCAATTTATTGCCAGTGGGGGTTGAAAAAGTAAGAGACCAAAAAAATAGCAGGTCCTGCGAAACTACAAACTGCAACTTGTGCATGGTGGCGGGTGTACGAGTTAATGCGGCGCATGGAAACATTTTTTTTTTTTTATTAATTTCCAACTCAGCACTAACTTTTCAACCCCCTCCACCCCCTCTTTCATAGGAAAATAATTATTTGCAAGCCATTGTATGTAGATTAAGCCAGCGGACTAGGAACATAATAAAAAGTTATTATCTCCTCGCATATTTGTACAGATGTCGCTGATTTTTCCCCCCGAGTTCGAAAGGGGAAGGATTGAAAAATATTAACTGTTCGCTCTTTTTTTTTTCAATACTGTTTGCGTTGACTTGGATTAAAGCCAAGTAGTTACCCCGTTCCAGCTGACACCTATTTTGACACTATACCCGTGTTGATAAAAAGCGAATGTCCTCCACACATATCGCCCTTTCACGTGTTGTCAACTTCGCTCCCCGATATCCTGTCTGCTGCCACACGGTGTGACCAGAGTGTGTGTATGTGCGAGTGTGTCGGGACGACAATCTGATGTTAGTCCGCCTTTGGCTATTTTTTCTTGTCACTGCAAATGAGCAGTTTAGGAGAGGAGCTGCTCTGGTCTGCTCCTCGAAACCGCCCTCAGGGTCATCATCAACAGCAGTGGGTAGCAGTAGCAGCAGCAGCAGCAGCAGCAGGATCAGCAATGATGAAACCACTGTACTTTGGCTCAGGCATCAGGTGATGGTGATGGTGATGGACGTACATACATATGTTAAGCTGGTCAAATTTTCGGTTCGTGTGAAAGACAAACTCTTTGTGTAGGATTGAATGTGTGTGAGAGAGAGAGAGAGAGAGTAGAAAATGCCTTCCGGCGTACATGTGTTAGCTGTGAAATGTGTGCAAACATACATCGGGCCTAGAAATGGAGACTGGTCTGGTCGGCCATAGAGAGAAAGTGGAAACTTTAAAAGCGACCACCAGAATGACAGAGTAATTATAGTGAAGAATGATTTCAGCTTTTAGGGGATGACTATGAAGTTTTCCGTATGTTTTGTGTCCGAAAAAAAGGACCTGTGGGGTGTGGCGGGTTTCGAATTTAATGGTCAATTTTGCCCAAGCTTTTGAAGTTGAATGATTAATTTTAGCCCCTCTAAGTTGACCATCGCGATTCTCTTTCTAGTTGAAAGTGCTGGGCATTTTTGCGTAAGTTTTGGAACTAGTTTGAAGCCTAGAGGCTTCTTCTAAAGCTCTAGAGGTCACAAAGAAAAAAAAACCGTACATCACATCTCGTCTTCTGTGTGACTTCTTAATTTAATTTAATATTTGGCGTTACAGCCAGGGCCTAGCTTCTCGCAACCACTGATGTTGTGTGCTTTATATTTTTCACACGAATAGAAGGGACCTACAGATCTAGTGCCGTATCTGAAGGGCGTTTTGAGAAGCTTTTTCGAGACAACAATACTCTCGGATGTTTGTCAGACGTTCGCAAGAGGTGGGACTGTGAAAAAACTTGTTGGGGTTTTATGGGATTCGAACTTGGAACCTTAAGCGCAGTGGTCCGACACACAAACCACTTACGCCACGGCGCCCACTATGTGACTTCTGCTGGAAGTTATTTGCTTTCTACTGAGACTGCAGCATCGTCAGTTAACGCCTTCACACTGCTGTCATCTCTTGTCGATGTTTTAGAATCTCAGGGTTATAGAACACCATCGTGTCGGTCTTATAGAACACCATCGTGTCGGGCTGCATCTGGTTGATTCTTTTGTGAATACTTTCGTGCACTGGAACTGATTTGGCTCACACCTCACTGGCGATTTATTTCTTCCACAACATGATTGAGAAACATTGACGCCGACGACGGTTAAAGTTTCGATGAAGTATGGCAAGCAAGCTAGCTTCATATGGAATGCTGGAGATGGTTCGTTTTTTAACTCCTTTGCCGAAAACTCTGAAGGCTACTCCTTCACCAACAGTGTTTCTCTTTCATATACATATGCTTGAGGCGAACTCCACAGGCGGATCAGGAGAAACGCAATGAAGTGGGAGGGTTCTGATCTCTTGAGTTCAGATCATAACCTCGCCGAAATAGGAAGGAAAAGAAGATTAGTGACCTGCTACAGTTGACAGAATTTTAGTTTTCCGAACGAGCAATATCTTGGTTGAACAACATGCCCGTGGCCCGAGAAAGTTAGAGAGCAAGGCCCTGTGCTCCACATGATTGCATGGTACATATGTATCGTTTGCCAATTTTCTTACAAGCAAGTTGCAGTGTAGTGAGTCCAAGAATTCTCTTTCTCCTTCACAACTTCTGATTTATCCGGTGCTATTCTTTCATTCAGAGAAAGTTGAGTATGTAAGTTTAGTGGGGTGTCGTCCCTCATATACAGTTTGCCCCTCATATCGTAGAAAATCATTCTGATTTCCTCAAAATTAATGTGCACTTCCACCTAACTGCCCTTACACGAAATTCTATTTTTTTTTAACCCCATTTTCCCCGACAAAATATATAGCAAATCTTCCCTGCTCCCAGAGCCAAATTTTCACTTACCCTAAAGTAAATCCTAAGGGCTTGCCCCTATAAGCCTCTTACGTCAACTCCACCTGTCGAATTCTCTCACAAAACAAAGGAACAGAAAATCTTATCTTAAAATTCCAATCCTTTCCCGCTTGTGCTCCCCCGCCCGCGCCGAACAGCGTCGTCTTCGTCGCTAATCATACCTTATTTTACGATTCACAAAAATAAGTCCTACCTCCACCCCCTCCTATTAGTTCCAATTGTGGTGATAGAATTCAAACAGCGTTTAATCCCCTTGGATTAAGGATATTTAAATTCTTAAATCCCTCCCGTTGCTGGTTGCATGTTTTCACTCCTGCTATCATCATCAACCATTGTCGATGGGAAATCATTCATTTATTCATTGTCCTCTCTGATGAATGGTATGGTTCGGGGGGTTTTGCATTTGCCATATGACCAGGGTATACGTATGGTTACCTCGAGGGTGCAGTAGCAAGTACTCGGGATATTTATATTTCATTACACCACAGGCACAAACAATGGCAGAGGAAAGATGGAGGAGAATGACTCAGCCTCCTTTGGACTGCAGTGCATCCCTTGCTCGATATTGACACTTGCTGTTCTGTCAAGTGCTCAGGTCTTAATCCGCTTGCATTTGGCCAATATTGATTTATTGTTGTATTTAATTATGAGCACTTGTAAATGGGTATCTGTTTGTAAACATAATTAAAACGAAAGATGGGGTTGGGACTGCTGCTGTACAAAAAAATAATCTTGACCTTTGGTTTTGAATTTCCAGTGGCTGTTTGAGATACGGACGCACTTGAATTAGAAGAGGTGCATTGTGATACCACTAGATAAAGCTCCAAATCAGCTACACAAGGACTATCCAGGAGAGCCAACCGGAACTTTTTATAAAGTAAGGGATGCTTTCGACATCTATATTCGCCAAGTCGCCTTGAGAGGTTGTCAATGAGAAGGGCTCCTAGATGGAGAAGCCTTCTTTTGGATATGGCTGGACTGGTGCAGAGGGAATTGTAGGATAGTTTGCTCCTGCTATTTATCCCTGCAGCTTTTGTAGAAATCGTTTGACAGGAAACCTAATCTTTTAGCATGTAAGCCTATTGGACAATGTCCTATGAGGACACCGATAGTGAAGCTGATATCTGACCGCTTCAGTAAGATCAAACCATTTGAGCGCTTGTGATACAGCCTAGGCCAGATCTGTCTTGATATATGACACACCTCCCATCTGCGATTTGTCTTGCTGATAGAGTCCAGTTCAAGTAGAAGTTTACACGTAGCAAGAGGCATTCTCAGCGAGTTCGTCAGTCTTGCAGTTACCTGGAATGTCTCTGTATCCTTGCACTCAACATAGGTGGAAGCTGAACTGCTCTGCCATCTCCATGAGAGACGTACGGCAGTCTAGAGCGACCTTTGAAGTAAAAGAGAACGAATCCGTGGACTTATTTGTCCGTAAAAATTCGTATATCCCTGAGAGATATTTTGTTATGGCTCAGTCAGGACAGGGCTCCCTTAATCTTCATAGTTTCCGTCTGAAAAATGCTGCAGTGATCTGGGAGGCAGAATGAGATGGTCAGGTTAAGATGTCATTACCACCCAGCCAACTGCCAGGTTTGGATCCGTTTGTACAGAAGTAAATCAAAATTCTATCCATCCTGGCAACGTGTTCCAACTCAATCTGGGCAAGGATAGTTGCATAGAAATTCTTGTCAAATCTGGGTTTCGGTGGGGTGTAGTCTACGATCGAAAAGTGACAAGCTTGGCGGCTTGACCACTGGAAGGATGGTTTCAGACGATCCGCCGCACTAGCAGGCATCTAGGGACAATAGGTGGAGCATTATGTCTAGTGCTGCTTGCCTGCAGTGTTATAGGAGAATAAATTCTTTTGGGCTACATTCACCCAATTCATATAGAAGAGTTCGTCTAAAATAAATGAATTCACTGATGCCATTCATATTAAAGTCAACGAAAGCGGCAACCATTCGTGCCATTTAAAAGTATGAATTCTCAACGGCTTTTGCATACCCTTATGGTGTTGAAAAGGACAGATAAATAGGTAAAGATACATCCTAGACTATTTGGTTGACAGTTATATTTACACCTTGGGACTTACTGAAGTTCCTCAGCACTAATTGTGAATCAGGACCGCGTAAGAGTTTCGAAGCTTACACTCTTCCTTCTCCTCCCATATACGTCTTATATCATTTTGTAGAGCTTCCTAGTACACCAAATCAAATCTTCTCTTTTCCTAGCAATCATCGGTTCTCTCCATCGTTATCCTAATGGATGAATCCTTCCTAATTGTCACCCTTTACTTTTCTTGCAATTATGCTTGCGAACACCCCTACTTGATGCTGACTGAGGGTAGGAAATCCTAGAAATATCTTAAGTTTCAATTGATCACAGGACGATGTTCCTTCATTCGAAATGGCTAGTTTTGATAATGAAAGAGATAAATGTTAAAACAGCGAGGTTTCCAGTGAACCCATTGGAATCAACTAAAGGCCTATATAAGCAATTACTGAGGATAGAGTACCTATCTATTATCTACTCAGCTGAAGGATTCTAGATTCGTTCTTGTACTTGAGCTAGTGATTGACAATATGGAGCAATTCGCCATTGGTCTGCAGTTTAATATCGAAAGCGCTCTGTCATTCGCAGTCTTCACCGCCTAAATTTGCAACAAATTTTCAATTGAAAACCAATAGAATAACCAAATGTCTTGCACAACCATTAGTCGATCAATAGCTTTCCCACAACAACTACACATCTCTTCACATACCCATGCGGATGACAGTTCACTTTAATTCAGACGACACTGATTCAATTCAAAGCAAAACCAACATCTTTGAATTTCTGTCGAATTTTCCAGCAAACTGTGACAATGTCTAGGTCACTGAGTCAATCTTGTGGTTTTTCCCACACAATCCTCCGAAAAACCTCCTCACAAACTAAATCCATCTATGATTCCCTACAAAGAGAAAACTTGAGGATGGAAATTTCAGGAAACTTGGTCCAACACCTCAACGTTGTGGCATCCCACAAACATTACTCCCAGCGGTGTCATATTCTGTCTGCATAATGTATGAACAACTCCGAACCATTTTGCAAACCCCTAAACGTACACAATCCATCTTTTAACTACTGTCGGCTCTGGAGAAAAGTTCCAAAAAAAGGACGAGAAAACTTTCTCCCTCTCTCCTTCTCCGGCCGGGCAAAAAAAAAAAAGTTCTTAATAACTTATATTGGCACGAAATGCATTCAAACTGTTTTCTAATTAATTTTGTGAAACACGAGTAAAAATCTTCACACACACATCCACACGTGTGTATATCCTTGACCTCATCTACACAGTTTGCTAAAGTTTTAGGTTGAAGTGTGAGGCAAAATGATTCAAGAGAGATGCAGGAATCTAAAATTTTTGTGAAAACATGCAACTAGCATACTACCACTCTGGTGTGTGGAGCACTGCTGCATCTAACATGTGTTCCAACACTCTTGTGGAATTGGATTTAGCTGTCTGCATTTAGGTTTAACCCTGGCCAGAGGGGGGGTTAGTAAAACTTGTATTTTGGAACCCAACCCCTCCGGATGAAAATGAAAATTAAATTTTGCAGCAAAATCTGAAAAGGATTAGGGAATTTGTCTCAGTTTCCTCTCATCCTACATGTATGTAGGTCCCGGTTGTGATGGAACTTCTGCTGTTGGCATTTCTGAAATTTTCTTAGCCCCCCTCCGAAAGGAAAAAAAAACAGTGAACTCCACTCACCTCAGAGAGTAGTATTACACTCCCAAGTCTACACACATCTAAAAGCAATTTATTTATTTTTTCTTTTGGTCCTGTGGAGAAAATCACATTAAGCAAAGGATGCGTGTGGGAAACTGGGTAGGCTCCTACCACCCTCTCCTCCCGCTCCCTCTTAAGCAATCATTTGCTGTATTTTATTTGCCAAGGACAAACACGATAAAGGAACAAATGTCATATAGAACGAGGCAAGCAACGACGGAAGCAAGAAAAAAAGTGAAATTCTTTATGACAAATATGAAAGCATATTTTATCGTCGTATATCCTTACAATAACACACCACACCAATAAATATATGTGTACGCACCATACATGAGAGAATAAATAAATTTGCCAAAAATATTTTTAAAAGTAAAATTTATTGACATATCTACTGGCTGCTGCCACACCTCCCGCCAACGATGATGACGACGACGACGTCGACGACGAACGGTGATGACAGCGCGACTGGAGAGGAGGAAATATGTTTTTCAAAACCAACAGGACACAAGGATTTACTGACTCCCTATATGCGAGTCTGTAAATGGTTGATGTCTTGTCGATTGAAGGTGGGAGTTTTTGGTAAAAACATGAATTGTCATATCCTTGGATGGTTGCGACGGTTGTGCATTCTGTGTGAATATCTCTCTAGATGGATTTTGTATCCTTGAGATACTGATAAAATTGGTGCCTGGTGTAGGTGGAGATGCAAAAGGTTAGACCGAGGTACACTGAAAGGAGAATTTTTCAAAGTTATTCAAGTTCACAGCATTGCAAACTTAAGCCAGATTTGCCTAGAGGGTTTCCGAAAGAAAAGTATGTACATAGCATTCACTAGATATATTCCCGGAAGACTAAAGCAATTTGGTGATTCTTGACTAAATCTAATCCTTGATGTCCTCTATTAGATAGAAGAGGAGTGATTCCTTAGAAACTGCTGGGAAAATATCAGTATCCTGATGACTTTCCGACTCATGCTATGTGTTCTAGGCGGCAATACGCGAAGTGTATCGCATAATAAGACACAATTCCACATCCATTGATACATACATCCTCTTGTACCCTACAGTGTCGAGGTTCTGTCTCTGGTTTCCGTCATCCTTTTTTTAATATCCGTTGATAATGTCGCCATTTTCATTGACAGTCAGGCTGCTATCTAGACTCTGACTTCAACAATATCCCAGTTGGTGGAGTAGTGTTGGGAAGAGCTCTCGTAAGTAGGTTGTCGGTTTGTCAGACAAAGATTAGTCTTCTTTGGGTGCCAGGCCATCGTAGCACAGAACGGAATGAACGGGCTCACGAGCTGCATAGAAGAGAGTCCGCCCTTGACAGATCACTTGCAAAGGTAGTCCTCGTTCCGATGGGAACTGTATAGACTGAAATCTTTTTACATTTTCCATCAGTGAAAAACAGAAGGTGGAATAGTCTACAAAGATGTGTTATTTCTAAGCAGATCTGGTCGAACTACGACTGTGCCAAGAAACAAGAACTTGAGAAAAGGACTCCGACAGACACTGAAATAATTGTAGCGACAAACACAGCAGGTTACTGGCCCTAAAGGACTAGGCATCCCTTTCAATACACACTGCAGCGGTTTTAAAAATGTAAAGAACACGGAAACTCTCGCCGACCCTCTCTCCGGATGTCTGGCTTTAAGTAAAGCCCGACATCAAAGTCTAGGTAAACCCTTTTCCGACAACTTACTTACTTACTTACTTAGGCGGCGCTACAGTTCGGGGTGAACCTGGGCCTCAACCAACAAGCCTCTCCATTTAGCTCGATCTTTAGCTAATTGCCTCCAGTTGCGCACTCCAAGTTGGTCGAGGTCCCCTTGAACTTATGCGCGCCACCTACGGCGATGATTCCCTCTACTGCGTCGTCCTTCGGAACGACAACCTTAAGGCAATTTCAGAGAAAAGTATCACAGATTTGATCAGTTTCTTGAATGCTACAGGATGGATTTGGAACTGTTTTCTTTCAGCATCCTATCTTTCAACAAACTATGTAAGAATGAGTTGTGGTATTCAAAATGTGTGGTATCTTCTCTCACTCACTTCTACCTACCTAACCTACCTACCTAGAAACTGCTGAGCTACGCCTCGAAGTACTATAATCCTTAGAAAAGCAAAAAGTTTACTGAGGCTCCTAAACGCTGAACTACAAAATCAAGAGACTTTCTTGATCTCACATCTAAACCATGTATCTCCACTATTTCGCTATCCAGTTCACCCATTCATTCAATCTCAGTCTCATGAACTACCACAACAAGACCCCACCCTGGCATTCCCTTCCTCCAAATTCGACGGCAAATACCCCCCATATGTGCTGCTCAATCTTAATTTCCTTATTGAATCTCTAAAAACAGCCTCTCCATACCATTACGTTTGCAAATAACAACAATTTATATCTTTTATGATTTCACGGCCAATTTGCTTCCAAAGCTTTTCTCTCAGTGTAATCGCCTCCTAAATCTATGGAGAAATGTTATTACAGTGTCAATCGCATGCAAATATGAAATATTACGAAACATGAGTCAACCAAAGTATCGACAAAATGAACCAAAAGATGACATTTATCATTACAATCCTTCCCTCCCATCCATAAGGATTTTCCTTACCACCCACATCCAAGGAACACCATCACCAACAACAACAACAGCATAAAAATGTGAATTTAAGAATGCAGACAGTCAAAAGTTAGTTACATACTTTCCTGCCAGTAAATACAACTGAAATTGTATCGAGAGCAATAGCGATGACGGGACATTGATAAGGAGCAAGAGAAAATTATCCTTCAATGAGCGGTGGTCGGGGTGGGGGGTGGGGTTGAAGATAAAAATAAGCAAAAAGGGAAAAAATAAAAACAAAACAACAGAATGGGGTAATGATGTAGAATTTTTGTCATCGCAAATATCGTAAATATTTCTGTCAGCACACAATTGTCTCTTCAGCATCCTCGAGGAGTCGGCAGCGGCAGTGGCGGCCATCCCCATCCGGGGGACAAATTTCGACACTGGAAGATGAAATTTAATGTGATTCCTTTGAAGTCATAAAGATAACGCTCGGATGGATAGAGAGAAAATGACTAGACGACAATACAATTGTTAGGAGTTCTCGGAATAGATGGGGCCCCCATCTCCATACCCCTCCCAGCACACTCGTCCAACATTTTTCTGTTCAATAAAGAAGGACATTAAAAATGGTACTTCTTCTGATTTCACTTGGAATGTCTATGTGCTGGTTTTAGGAGATTTTTCATATTCTAGTACCTTACGAGGTATTCATTGGAAGCGTTCACATCGGAAAAGTCGATCTAATCAGTTTAAAATAAAGGTGAACGTATGTTTTGAGCAAGTTTAGTGAATTTAGTTCAAGGTATCACCCGGCAATGTTTGAACTGTTTCTTCAGATACACTTAAGTCAAAGAGCTACAGTCTGTTCCAAACAACTAACAACCGGATTGCCATTACCACAGTAACCTGGACAGCATCTTCATATTGTCTATAGACTACAACTGCATATCTAAAGTTAATCCGAGCACCAGTATGCAGGATCTTCACTGGAGTGGAAATAAACTGCTGGCGGATCATAAGGCACTTAGGCATATTCTTCTTCTTCCTTTTTGGGCAAGGTTGTCGATCTGAATTCAAGGCGTCATAACCTTCCAACTTCACTGCATTTCTACTAATCCGTCTGTGGGGTCCGCTTGTTTGAACTCAGGAAGTATGGGCAGGCCTCCTGATTTTGAATCACTTCTTCAATGAGGCAAACCATATGCTGGTGATGTTGCATTTATGTGTTCCAGGCCTGTTTCTCTTTCGTGATATTATTGGAACATGCCTTGATATTGCCATTTTAACGGGGTTCAAATTATATCCTTTTTGAGCATAAACCAGCTAAGCCGGTTGCGCTCTATTTTTCGTGGGATGGTTTCCTTGGCGTGAGGGCTTCCACGGTTGTTTGAACTACTTATTCGATCACGCTTCGTTACTGTCATAGGAAGCATCTTCTTCTCATCTGCCATTTATTTACTTGCTTAATGCACAAATATTACTCTAAATTGTACATATATTAGGCCTTCCTTTCACCCTAAAGAAAATTTGTTGGCCACAGAAGATAGCTGAGCTTTCCCGCCACTCGATCCAACCTACACTTACGTGATGATTGATGTCATGATCACAGGTTGCTTCGCGATTGATCATTGATCCCAGATATTGGAACTTTTCGCACTTGGGAAGCCGTATTCCATTCAAATAATACATCTGGAACAGACCTGAATGGATCAGAGCATGGGCAGCCCAAGTATTAGGTCTTTTTCAGACTAATGCGAAACCCATTTCCCTCCAAAACGTCTCCCCCATACGCCAAGTGCTTATTGCAGCGACATAGGAATCTCACTTATGATGGCTCCATATTATCAGCAAGGAATTGCTGATGTACTTTGAGTTCCGTGACTTCAAGGACTGCAGTAAAGAGCAAAGGACTTAAGACGCTTCCCTGGCGCCCCACGATTTTGATTGCCGTCTCTTCGGTTACTCCAGCGGGGCATCTTACTCTTGTCTTTGTTCCTTCGTACATGCCAATGATCATCTGTTTCTGGAACCCCTCGAGGTCTTAGCGCCACCCATATCAAATCTCGTGGTTGTCTGTCGAATGCTTTTTCAAAGTCAACCAATGCAATGCACTTGGGTATGTTCTATTTCTGAAAACTCTGAATATTGGTCAGAACTCCATCACAATCATTGGAAAGAGCGTTTGAGTGAAATATCAATCAACTGCATACGTCCTGATATATTTGATCTCATAACAGTTCCACAGATCATCCACTTATCAGGAAACAAGATCCAGTGCATCAAACTGAGCATTTTTCATCGAAATACCTAATTTAAAGGATCTGAGTCTGTTGAAACTACAATACTATAGAAGTATCACAGGACTCGTTAAAGAACTGCTGAATCTCGTTTGGGTGAACATTTCTGATAATCATAAAAAGAAAAATAGGACTATGACTACTGTTTAGATATGAGGGACACAAGAATCACTCAGTTCGAAAACGTGTTAAGTACTTTTGACGCTAGTACCAACCATATACAGGCTTTACAAAGCCAAACCACACTGAAGTCCATTGTTTTCAACAGCTGAAGGCTGACTGTCTTCAATCTCAGAAGATGAGGAAACCCCAAAGATAAAGCACAAAATGTTTTACAAACTGACATCTTATTGGTTCCTCTGCAAACACAAGGCTTATTGGTTTGCCCTCTGTCACTGCTGCGAGGAATACGTCTGCTCTTGCCTCCGCGATCAAAGTTGGACATCGAATATTTTTTGGTAATTTCCGAGTTGATAGTTGTCTGCCAGAGCACATCTCGAAAGACTTTATGATCAATTGAAAATTACTATTGCATCGAAAGTAAACTATTGAGGGAACTTCTCCCGAATGAGAATATCAAAAAGGCAGTTGCTACGGTCTATTCATCAACTGAATCACAACAACCTGCGATTACTCAGTGGATATGCTTTTCAGAGACAGAACAGAACAACAGTATAGTCACTGATCCACTGGCATTTACTCACCTCTACCACTTGAATATCCTTCGATATATTGGATTCCAAATTGTATCAGTTGGTGGCAGTTGAATATTCCAACAAGCATCCTCAATCTAATGCTTGAATGTAAGGTACCTTTCCGTAATCCCGGGACGGGAATATGGGTCTAAAGGACGTACAGCATTGACTAAGTTTTCGGAAAACGCAGGGAAGCTTAATTTGAGATTAGTACTGCGTACGCATTCTTCGTGGATTTCAAGGCGGCTTTCGACTCTATCGATAGGAATGCCCTCTTCTACAAGCTGAGCAACCTGGGAATGTCAACAAAGATGGTCAAAGTAATCCAAAGCCTTTATGATGAAAACAAGACCTCAGTCTGGGATGGAAATGAAGGATCCGCGTGGTTTCATACGAAAATGGGAGTAAAGCAAGGCTGCCTACTAAGTCCCCTACTTTTCTCGCTCTTTTTAGATGACCTTACAACATACCTACCAGGTGGGATCATGTTCGTCGGGCTGATCATCAAAATGCTCCTGTATGCGGATGACATCGTTATACTGGCGGAGACCCCACACGTGTTGCAAATGATGATACACAGATTGCAGCGGTATTGCTGTTTGTGGAATCTTAAAGTTAATACGAGCAAATCCAAAATAATGGTTTTTCGAAACGGGACAGGGAGATATGCAAGAGATGAAAAGTGGACCTGGGAAAGCGAGGAACTGGAGATAGTAAATGAATATAGGTACCTTGGAGTCATCATCACACCAAAGCTATCGTTTCGAAAACATCTTCAAGAGAAACTGAAGGAAGCCAAAACGGCCATCAATTGCAATTGGAGAGGAATCTTGGGGAAGAAAAATGTAGCCCCTAGTGCAAAATATAAACTTTTTGAGGCGGTAATGAGGTCAATAATGTGCTATGCGGCTCAGGTATGGGTATTTCTTCAGTATGAAGAGGTGGAGAAGTTGCTGAGGTACTTCGTCAAAAAAATATTCAGATTACCAGAAAACACCCCTACTTATATGTTACACCTAGAAACTGGGATCCGTCCGTTATACATATTTACCCTTAGGATGCACTTCAGCTACGTGGAAAAAATAATGTCACTCCCAAGTCACCGCCTTCCCCATATGATTACAAAGCACCTTCTTCAGCGAAAACTACAGTTCTTCGAGGAATGGTCAAGGCTGGCTTTTCAACATTATGTACTGTTCAGGCTCGAGGAAGGCGGCGCGGAGTCTTGGTAAAATTATTTTCAAACTATTCTGGGCGAAATCGAAAAGACTAGCTTCCAAAAGTTTACAAACAGAGCACAGCAAGTGAGTCTAGAAACATGTATCGTATACTCCAACATGACCTCGGAGTAAAAAACTACTTCAACGACCGTTACACTCTAGATACTATCTCTTTGATTTTCAAAGTCAGGGGCGAGCTTTTGCATCTAAACTATGTCCCACATGGCCCTGAGCGAAGCACAGAGTGTAGTTTATGCAATCTCAGGGAGAAAGAAAATGTACAGCACTTTGTTGGGATCTGTCCCATTTTGGGTGAGATAAGGCGAGTTCATTGGGGTAAATTCACTCTATCTACAAGCGAAACCATAGACGCACTAAATGGCAAGGACTGGGTGGTTCTGTATAGCTATGTAAAGTCCGCTCTGCGATATCGTCAGCAAATTATTAATGAAGCATTTTAAATTCGATTAAAATTAATTAACTACTAAGCTAACATCTAAAACGTTCCTATTGAAACTATTAAACTTATATACATTGTGTTTTTTTTTTATTTTTTATTTTTTTATTTTATTACTACGAGTACTTATATATTTAACTGATAGCAAACTCTTTCTTTCTATGGCTGACGGCAAAAGCCAATGCTATAATTTGTGAAATTATATATGCAGATATGTTTTCTGCTTCAAGGTAGAGTTTACCTAAGTAACGATGGCGTGTTCTGGTTAGACAGTCACATCCACATAAGACATGTTCTGCAGATCCTTCGTTTTCGTCGCACATTCTGCATATGTTATCTTGAGCTATCACATTAGCCATGATGTGCTTTTTAACTCGACAGTGACCTGCGAGGAGTCCTATGGCTATTCGAATCTGACTCCTAGTTAGCTGTAGGGGTCGTTTCGTTCGTTTGTGGGAGGTTTTTGGAAGAAAGATTTTGGCTTGTCTGTTACCTTCAGTTTCCATCCAGTAATGATGGCCTTTTTCTTTAAGCTAATTTTTCATGCAGCTTTTTGCCATACTGACAAGTAAGCCACAGAACGGTCTTGGCATCGTAAAGCTTGATGCAGCCCCAGTTCTGGCTAGCACATCAGCTTTTTCATTACCTTCGTGTCCGTTGTGTCCTGGTACCCAAATGAGTTCCGCTGTATCCTGGTACCCAAAGAGAGTTTTAAAAATTCCACACACCACACTCTTTTTGGAAATGCTTTCTCTGTAAGATTTGCAAACGGACCTCAAGCTACCTAATAATTTTAAATACTCTACGTGGAGGTAGTACTTGAAAGTAACTGATATCTTGAATTCTTCACTAATGAAGTCATATCCCTTAAACCACTCCTCCTTAGAGAATGCACAGTTCCTGCAAAAGTAACTCGTCTTTCGCCACCCATCATGGAATAAGTTAAAATTAAATACACAACTGAAAATAGGTTAATTACACTTCGACTCCATGGACAGTACTTACGCAAATTTTTAGCAGCCCTTCAAAACCCATTCAAGTAAGAACTATCTCCAATTTTAGAAACCGTTTCACACAAACGTCTACCACTTAACGTCAATTTAAACGTCAGCTGCCATTTCGTCGTAAGAACTCTCTCTCAGCCGTCAACGTCGTATACGACGCCAACTCCCCGCCTCCCAGTTCCTCACCTAATTCTTGTTATTTATGTAATATTATACTCTAACCCCATTGGCAAACTACACACGTAAAGCACGATATTACTTTTATGAGGTAACTTTCCTTTTGCTATCCACCTACATTGACGCGTTCACCTATTGCTCCTTCAGATGAGATTTTTTTCGAACATAGGGTATGTTAGTTTCTGTGCAGTAGTTTGGAACTTCAAGAGAAAAGGAAGAACGACTACTCGAAGTAAGTATTCGTAACAGAAACTAAACGCCAGAACTGGAGTCAATGTCCTTCACCAAATGCACAAGAAGACTTAGATCGACCTTCACTCAACCGAACAGAAACACTTGGACACAAGAGTGCTAAAGCCTCAGATTTTTCTAAGACTAGCAATGCCGGCCAGGACATCCTCTTAGACCATAGGGTATCCTACAGCCCATTTCACACGTATTATACCACATCTGTATGCTTTTCTTGCTACTGCTGTGCTTTATAGTTAAACAACCCTCCGACCCTCGTCAAACTATCTCAACTATTAGATTTACTAATGTAATTAAAGTTTTCCCCAACAAGGAGGTGGAGGATGAGGAGGTTGGTGGGTGACAGCACCCCACTTCCTTTAAATGGAGGAACAGCAGAAAGTTTCCTTACCGCGTTCAGTAGGTATATATGTGTTCACCATCAAAACATGATGTTTTAACTGAAAGGAGACGATGAAATAATTTCCATAGACACGGGCACTGGTGATTCAGAGCGGAGCAAAAGGATCGAAAGGTAATGGAAACTGGTTAAGGTACTTAAGGAAGTGGCAAGAGTGAGTGCCACACGGAAGCAGACATTATAAGGATACAAAAAACGGTTCTTGTACACAAGTGTACAAGTACACGAAGAACTCAAACGTTAACTAATTCAATGAGGATTTTATTTCAGCCAACTCAATCTGCAAGCAAATTGTCTCCTGTGGGAAAAGGATACATTTTTCTATGCTGAGAATCCTATTCAGTTGAAAGCGTTTTTTTTTTTTGCTAATGAGTGCTTTAACCCTAAGTAAGGGTGACATCAGGTCACAGCAGGTGGGACTAAAACTCAAACCTAACCTAACGCAGAAGATTTACATGTACATGTGTCCTGGGAATTTTTTACCGACCGGATATTGGCGACCAGACTTGAGCTGAGTGTAAGACTCCACTTCGATGGAAACTGAGGATGACATTTGAGTGGACGATACAGCACGATACAATAGCAACCTACTTCGTCTACCTGACAAGGCAATCCTAAATTTGTCTAACTTAACCTTGTCCAATCTCGTTAAGAAATTTAAAGAGCGTCGTGCACGCGGTTAGTGCTTCTGTGGATAGTCGCTCAATGGTCTACTCGTATATTAGGCGTCTGTAAGGATTCCTTAACTTGGCTCAACTGTAGTTACTGCCTTGGAATTCTTTTTAGGCGAGGATACGGATATTTGTGGCCCAAGTAAAGTGCGACCTGTAAGATCTATTGTGCTGGCCCAATGGTTAGCCAAAAGCAAAATTGAAGCTCTTGAGCCTCGTTAGATAGAGTAACCATTGTTTTGCGTCCCCTGGCCAGAGTTGGTAAATCCTCTTTCCTGAGTTCAAGTAGCTTGCTTGCTCTGTTTTTGTTGGGGCTTATGAACTCTCTCGCTTGTCCCAGTGTTTGGCCTAGTTTTCGGCGAGTCCTTCAGCTTTCCATTGTGTAATTGTTGAGTGGATACGATTGGGTGGTCCCCGAAATGCGGTTCAGGGTTGACGAGTGGGTACCCAGCACCTCTCCTCGCCGGAGAGTTTGCTCATTCATTTCCCTCAAAGCTTTTGTGTTCAGCGATCCAGGCTATGGTAACGTAGTTTGTCGATCCTAGGCTATCATGGAGGTCGAGACCCTATAAGAATTAAGGGACATTATTGCTGCCTGACTGTCCGAATAGATATAGATGCGGGTTCTGGTAGTGTTTTTCCGCAGGCATTCCCGAATGCATAGTTCTATCGCATGGACCTCTGCTTACAAGTTGGTAGGTAGGTAGACCTCAGCTCTGGTACTGCAATTTTTTCAATTCGAAAGCATCTGTATGCCAGATTTGTGCATTGGGTAGTTTGGTGAGACCTTTGTTTCTCTATTCTTGGCGGTCACCAATGATCACTTCGAATTTCCTGGAGAACCGAAATCTCTTGAGCATCGTACCTGGAATCTTGAAGATTGGGTTGTTTTGGATGTTTTCAAGAATGCTCAGACGGTCTATCTAGTTCTTGTATGTAAGGCAGCATAAGAGCACTCAGCTTAGCTTCTTTCTGCACTGTGAGGTGTAGCGGCGTGGAATTAGCATTGTTCCTTATGCTGCCGTCACGCTTTCAATGCTCCGGTGATGCCCACACAGGCTAATCGGTATAGGCGAACCCCACAGGCGGATCAGTAGAAATGTGATGAAGTGTAAAGGTTATGATTCCTTGTTTTTGGATCATAACCTCGCTGAAAAAAGGAAGAAGAAGAAGACGGTGATGCCCACACAGGCCAATCGATGTAATTGAAATAATTGCTCCTTAGCTTTGTTGCGGTGAGGAAAAATGATACTCTTGCCGACTGCATTCTTTATAATCCCACCTTAAACTTGACTACGCTGACGATGTATGCTTACTCGCCCACAGAATTATGGACCTCCACCAAATGACAACAGATGTGGAGAGGGAGGCAGGCGTCGTCGGGCTGAAAATGAATACGCAAAAACTAAAATTATCAGCCTTGGAACTAACACATCGGCTCAAATATGCATTGCTGGACAACCGGTAGAGATAGTAGAGGATTTCCAGTATCTTGGGAGTATTGTCTCGACCGATGGTGGAACCGAACTGGATCGCCAAAGCAAAGTCTGCGTTCGGTATGTTGTCCAAAATATGGCGAAGCAATGCAATCAGTTTGAGCACCAAGATAAGACTGTTCCGCTCCAACGTTGAATCCGTGCTGTTATATGATGCAGCACGTGAAGAGCGACCACTACTATCACCGGAAAGCTGCAAACGTTCGTTAATAGGTGCCTGCGCAATATCTTAAGGATTTTCTGGCCCAATCGTATCTCTAACGAACACCTTTACGAGAGAACGGGTCAGGAACCAATAGGCACAACCGTCCAACGGCGGAAGTGGCAGTGGATTGGTCACACGTTCCGTAAGGGTGACAGTTCCATAGCGACCCATGCTATGCAATGGAACCCTCTAACTCAGGATGGCAGAAGACCTGGCGGTCCGAGGAGAACATGGCGCAGAACAGTCGAGAAGGAGGCACGGCAGTTAGGGAAAAGTTGGGGAGAACTCAGACACATTGCCAGAAACCGTACACGATGGCGCGTAGGCGTAGTAGAGGCCCTAGGACTCACAAAGCGATACAGGACATAAACAAAACAAAAAACAAATAGCTTAGACCGCCCTTTCTTCGTATACAATAACTACAGACAGGTTGTAATAGTTGGGTGTTGTGGGACTTAGCATTTGCTGTTCCCTTATCGACTGTTCCCTTATCGACTTTTTCTGTCTTGGATTTCATTGGAGGATGCCTGCTCCATTGTATTCAGCGGAATTTGCTACTGCTCTATATCACTGCGAACTTGGAGGCTCAGAACGGTATTATGCATTACTTTCAACAGTAGTGGTCCTTGTAAAGAACCTTGTGAGATTCCACCCGCCGCCAGATACTTCTGCATTCCATTACCGGTGTCATACAATAGGAATCTATTTTTAAAATAGTCCAGACCTCACTTTTCCTCACTTTTGGACCTTGATCCTGATGAAAATCCAATTCAATTTCAATGACGGTACTTAAATCTTCGTCTAAGAAAGGATAACTTTGAGACTAATGTCAACCGAGTAGACGTTTCTATTTCTTTGTTTTTTATTTCTAAATTTCCTTCAATCAAATGCTCATTGAATTTGTTTACATTTTGCTGATCGTCTCAACAGTTTGGTCCTGCGAAGAAGTGGAATCGGTAGCCTTCAAAAAAGCATGCGTTAGCCATTACCCTAGGAAAATTCTCTTTAAGTATCAGGACCATCTAATATGGGCTAAGGAACCCTACGCAATATTCAAAAGCAAGGAGAGTCCATTGAAATACCTCATCTTGCATAGGCAATCGCCTCTATTGAATTGTGCGGAACTCTTGTTGAAAAGTGTCATTCAAATGGTGTGCACCTCTGCTGATGGTGAGAAGACAGAAATAAAACTGAGAGCAAATGCCGAGTTGCACTGCGTATACTACTACGCGTTAATAATGGATGACCTCTTGGAGGATTGCCTGCCTACCAGCGAAGGACGGGAAAACCACGCCGAATTAATGGCGTTCCACTATACACATAATTCCCCGTCACCAGCGATGAGTAGTGCAGCTGAATCTGGACGAAGGCATGTAGCTATGCGGCTTGGTATTATATTCCTCTATGTTGTGGCTTTGAATTAAAAATTTGATTTAGCTGTGAAAGTGTATTTTTTCTCAAACAAAAAAAAAAAAATACAAATATTTGGCGCAACAGCTCTTTAAAGTGCCAGGGCCTAGCTTCTCGCAACCACTCATGTTGTGTGCGTTATATTTTTCACACGAATGGAAGGGACCTACAGTTTAATGCCGAATCCGAACGGCGATTTGAGAAGCTTTTTCGTGACAACAATACTCTCGGATGTTTGTCAGACGCTCGCGAGAGGTGGGACCGTGAAAAAACTTTTTGGTATTTTCTGGGATTCGGACTTGGAACCTCATGCGTAGTGATCCGACACACTAACCACTTACGCCACGGCGCCCAAACTCTCAAACGGCTAAGGCTCAATCCTGGATCAACGTTTCAGCCGTCAACCATTAGTGCCTCTTAGCTCTTATTTTTCATTTCCTCCAAGAATCGAGTGCAAAGTTTTCCTCTCGTGATCTTAGGGCACAAATCTCTAAATTTTTGAATCGAAATACACCTTTAACTTGGCTTGCCCTCACATATCCATGACATTGAATCCATTTAAAGGATTACATTCTCGACTTTTTCCACTCTACCGAATCGCATTCAATTTCCATTCGGTCCTTGTGTTAATCCTCAGAATAACATCAATATTTCCAAATAAATACATTAACTCCGCTTCTCGAAGTTATTCGTCCTTCTTACGCAACCAAAAAGGATATAGCGTGTGCTTCTCTGTATCAATATTTTCTTTTTTCTTTTTATCATTTCACTGCTTTCTCTATCTGTGCATCCTTTTTGAGTGTATCTATTTTACTACCCTTATTCTATGCTAACCATGCGACCGTGAACATATGTCAGTGACTACAAAACAATGCGTATCCTCTGCGCCATCAAGGATATACCCTTTATTTCATTTTCAACTGAATGCATACATTAAGAGACCGTAAAAAACGATACCAGCTACAATGGATGCGATAAGTCGATTCCCATCTCCGTTTCAAACCGCCTCTTTATTTCTTTCCTCCTTTCTCTATCCGGTATTATATTCTAAATCGCTTTTTTCCACTTGAGTGGTGTTGAGAATTCATCCAGGTGCCAGGAGGATAGTCTACTTTTCGCAGCAATGTTTTATAAAATTACTAATCCGTGCTGTTGAGCTTTAGAATAACTACCATCCGGTGCGATATTGAATCATATGAGTTGCTTTAAGAGATGATATCCTTTCAGGTATGTACTATATTTGAGAACAAATTGGAGCCAGAGGGACTCGCCAATCATCAGGTTTGGGATCGAATAGTTTTGATGGGAATAAGGTCAAGTACTCGTATCTATCCATGGTCATTGATCCCTCCAAAATTATGTGCTTTCATGGCATGAGGGAAAGTTTGTATTATGGCGTTTGACTCTCACAATAAGGACATGAGGACTTATCAGTCAAAATATTGCCAAAATGACATCAGCTCTAGACGGTCGACTACTACCATGCTCCTTTTCATATTACATCAATGAAACTCCTCCACATACGAGTAACGTACATTGTTTCTTATTCCTTGGTTTTCCCCCCTGTTATTGTGAAATACTAAACTTCTTTCTCCAGAGTTCTTGTCCAAATGGTTTTGGCCTTCGATGTTCTCTACTGTCCTGAGGATTGCATTGTTCAGCATGTGGTATTCAAGGGTATAGCTGATCCAGCCAAATTTTTCAACATTAAAGTTGAAGATGCACTTTTGGGTATAAGACTCCAGATTGTACTTAGTCAAGCAAGGCACCTGAAGCCTTACAGATTGAGTTCAGTATGTCTGCCCTGGCTCCTCTGTCTATGATAATGGTGCTGCAAATGTAAGTCACACTATTAACGATCTCACTGTCCTGGTTCCCAACTTTAAAGGTACTATTGATCTAAGCCTCATGCTATAAAGCTTTATTTTATCATTTCAGGTTATATTTCATATCCCAGTGTTTGGTCGACGGCATTCGAAGCCGAGGTCCTTGAGATTTTCCATAAAACTCTTCCTTTGTTTCTTTTTTTTCAGTCTAACGCCGCGCTTAGTATATGTGGTTGGAATTGAGTGTGTTTGTGGGCTTAAGGTCCGGAATATCACAGAAATATTCCCTCCCCAGTTGATTCTCTATGGCAGGCGCGGTCTATTCCAAACTGGCCGCGTCTGTTTGATCCGTTTCGCAGGTAATCTTTGCTAGGTGTCATATGTGACTAAATTTTCTCCATCACAGAAATAATTTGTCCATATCTTCTATGACGTTCGAAACGCCATATCTGTAGGCTCCGGGTTGAGAAACGGATCGTTACGTCGTACGTTTTATCGAAGGGTGGAGTAGAAATGCCCTTTCGTCCCTCGTTTTCCATTCATAGGACCGTGGAGATTCTCTTGTACCTTTTTGTAGCACCGCTTTCAATAGGTTTCCTTATTCAGCTTCGCGGGTTCATGGGTGCTCAAAATACAGTGCTCAAAATACTGACAGTAGTATTATAATTGAACTTGCTGTTGCCCCTATTGGACTCTTTACCTTTGCTTCGTAGTCTTATCCTTTTGATGCTTCCGGTCGGCGCTCTGTTCAACCTAGTATATGGTGTCAACTCAAAAATTCCTTGACTCATCACACTGCCAGAGGGTCTAGCACTCAATGCAACATGATCATCGCCGTCAAGCTATTTGTTGAGATTCCACATCTATATTGCCATTCTCTGTTTCACCTCCAAAGAGAGTGGATTGGCCTTAGTCTGTTTGGTCTAAGGTTGACCAAAACTGTCCGCATTCCCAGGGAGAGTTAGTGCCTCTTTTTCGAGAACCTCCGTGTGGTGCAATCACCTTTCTCGTGGGTGAAGACAAATGAGACTGACCTTCTGGAATACCTAATACAAGTATGCCTGCTGAGTATAGTCCTTACATCACAAAATGAAGCCATCTCATTTCATCTAGTGCATTTCAAGCACTTTCTAAGAGTCCTGAGTATTTTCAGCTTCAAGGTTATATTTTATTTAGAAGAGTCAGTCCTCTATATCCGTGCCCTATATTTATCCAGAAAAAAAGAAAAAATCACCCAACACAACACACTCTTCAAAGCAAAACACTGCAATAAACTATGCCATTTCCGTGAGCTTGTATGGCAGTGGCAATGGAGTGCTGCCCTTTTAAACTTGAACAGCATTTAATGGCCTTTTTCGGTACTCAAAAGATTTCCCCATTGTACGGAAACACTGAAACAAAACCCCCACACTAGTCCACCAACAAAAGTTGACAATACACACCCTAGTCGTGTTGTGCGTGGCTCTCATTCGAGTAGTTATGTGTGTGTTCAAGTGGCCAGTTTTTAACAAGGGTGGTTACCCTAAGAGAGTTCTCTGACTCTTGCAGGAAATAATGATTATTGTCTTCTTCAAGTAATAATGACCCACATCTAAAGTTTTCCAATCCACACACACGAGAGAGATAGATTTTTTTTTTTTCTTACATCCTTACCTTAAACTTGAGTGCAACGCTTTTATGGCATCGAAAGAGACAAAGAACCGATAAAGGCTACGATGATGATGATAACGACGATGAAGATGGTTTTAAAAGAACATCACTTCTCTAGTCCTCGAGGAAAGTTTGTTTCTTTTGGAAAGAAAAAAACTACTGAATCCTTAAAAAAAAAATCACTCTCTTAGAAGAAGTCCTTTCGTGGCGACTTTATCCGAAAACTGTAATGAAAGATGAAGTAGTTCTGAGGTTCTACTGACGAACTGCAACTGCAAGCACACTTCAGTTGCACAGTACAAGGATTTGTGTATCTATGAGGAGTAGTGGTAAGCATTCGTGTAATTGTCGGAGAGAACCAACTTCTGGATTAGTTAATCTTTGCGAAACCAAACTAGAGATTGATTACTTAAGTTCTGAGTCTCGGGAGTGATAAAAACCCAAAGAGGTGGAATACTGAGCGCAAAGTTTTCAGCAAAAGTTTCGAGAATAAGGAATGTTGCAGTATTCATCGGCTTTTTGCTACAAGAAGGTTTTAGATTAAAATATTTTTAGGGGGCTAAGCCGGTTGATCAAAGGATGCATACACACACAGCAGTGGATGTAGGGTATCTTTTTAATTACAAGAATATCCTTTCTTATATGGATTCAAACGAATGTCTAAGTGTAATTAAATTCTCTTAGATGAGGAATTTTCCTTTGAAGATGCCCTGTTACTTTTGGAGAGATTTTGCTAGTAAATAAGTCGAAACGTCCGATGCGATGTCAGGCGAATGGATGTGGCCATGGGAATTGAATTATTCTTAGGACAAAGGCTGTTTGGAAGGCATTTGAAATACAATTTGTATTTATGAAGATCTAAGAAGATTTATCGTAGTCTTCTGACTACTACGTATTGAACAGGATTGCCAAAGATGGGATAATGACTTCTGTCTACAAATGGCAAATGTTTTGAAGAGTATCCTATTGGATAACAAATCAGAATCTTGATTAGGACAAGCAGAAGTCTTATGCTGCAATTTCACAAATCCTGATATGTTATACCAGGTAGAGCTGCTTCTTCTTTTTCATGATATGACCTTGGAGTTATCTAAATTTCGAATTAGAATCAATTGGTAATCTGAACAAGTTGTAAACAATTCGTTAATGATTCCAGCTTAGGCTACAATGCAAGCAATATAGGTATAAAGCCTTACTATTGTACTTACTTAGGGTAGTAATGGTGTAGTGTGTTTGCTCGTTAACCGATGTGTGCAGATTCAAGCCACAGCGAGGAACAGCAATCATTAGCCACCCGAGTATAAAAAAAGACGAATTACATCGAAGTTTTCGCAACCACTGCGCCAATGAAAGGTTCCTACCTGGTAGTACAATGAAAATTATACTTACTTAGGCAGAGCTACAGTCCAGAGTGAACCAACGCAAAGCTGGTTTAGGTCCCCCTCAACTTGTTTGTGCCCCCTACCGTGAAGTTGTCCTCTACTGCGCCGTCCATCCGAGGTGTATTCGAAGATCTTCCGGGATGGAACATTGGGCTCCATCCGCTCTACATGACTCAGCCATTTTTGTCACTGTATGTGAACCCTTCTGGCTAAGTTGATGTCATTGTACAGACCTTATAGTTTGGCATTGTATATTATCATCCACTCGCCGTCTATGCAAACGGGACCAAAGACAACTCTTGCCTCAAAGCAGCCAAGAGCATCCTCATTCGGTTTTGACCAAGTTCATGCCCCTATGCCTACAGCAGGACTGGGATGATTAGTATCTTATAGAGAGTTACCTTAGTAGTTCATATGACACACAGCTGCCAAAAGTGCGATTCGTCTCAAACAATCTGGCGCATGGAAGCAAAGCTCCTATGGACATGGATCTATATTCTACAGGTATAGTATAACCGATCTCAACAAAACAACATATAATATCATACCCTATATATGTTAGGTTTCGACAAGAGCTACTCCACTTATATTCCCAAAAGGCAAGAGTGGAACTCCAACATATTAATTAATGTACAGGATATTCAACTCTACACTGACGGGTCTAAAATGGATATCGGAACTGGCTCTGGAGTTTTCTGCGAGTCACTTGAAATCAAGGACTCATACAAACTCTTGGATGACTGTAGCTTCTTTCAAGCTGAGGTCTTCACCATTGACAGGGCTATACAGACTATACATAGCAAAAAACTAAATCCTTCCAAGATTATCGTTTTCGTGGATAGTCAAGCGGCAATCAAAGCACTAGACAGCCAAGAAGTCAGATCACAAACAGTTTCCAGATGGCGTTACACGTTGAACAGAATATGCAACACCCATGACGTAACTCTCTGCTAGGTTCCCGGGCATAGCAATATAAAAGGAAACGAGACAGCAGATGAACTAGCCAAAACGAGATAAGCATTGGATTTTCAACAGACTCGGATGTCAGTAAAAACTCCAATTGGTGAACTGAAAAGGAAAAGACCTAAAAGCAAGAGAACTGATTAACTCCGCTTGGCACGCCAGAAGCGACTATGTCATATCTCGCAGCTTATGACCGACAGTGGATGAAAACAAAACAAAAAGCCTTTTGGCGATGAATAAACCAGGATTCGCATCTTGACAGGTGCGCTAACAGGACACTGCGCGATTGGTGAAATGGCTGCTAGATTAGGCGTCAACACACCCGACTACTACAGGAGCTGTCAAGATATAGAGAAAACAGAAACCATCAAATACCTGCTATGCGATTGCCCAAATCTTCAAAACCGCCACCTCCGTCATATGGGAAAAAGGTTTTTTGACGAACTAGGGGATCTCATGCAAGTCCCACTAAGGAACATGATAGGCTTCAAAATATTCAAAACCGCCACCTCCGTTATATGAGAAACAGGTTTTTTGACGAACTAGGGGATCTCATGCAAGTCCCACTAAGGAACATGATAGGCTTCAAAATATTCAAAACCGCCACCTCCGTCATATGGGAAAAAGTTTTTTTGACGAACTAGGGGATCTCATACAAGTCCCGCTAAGGAACATGATAGGCTTCGTAAAGAGTACAGGCTGGTTCACAATAGAACCGACCGCAAGATATTTTTTTTAAGTATAGGTTCCACTCTACAAACGGAAACACAATGGACCGAACGGCCCCCGTGGTAAGCACTTAGGTGCAGTTCCATCCAACCTAGTTTAACTAAACCTACCTTAGTACTTCGATTTAGGGCTTTGTTACTCACTTGCCTCCTCGGCCCGTAAAAAACAGCCATTGGCGAGAGTAATTCTTCGTTTGATATCCTCACTGGTGTCATTTGTAGAGCTCACCATAGAGCCTAGATAGACAAAGTCATTTACTACCTCAAAGTTATATTTGTCTATTGTGGCGTCCAAGACGCCGATCTTGGGTGTCCTTTTTTAGGCAACATACATTTTGTTTTGCTTCCATTGACCGCTAAATCCATCTTTTCTCGCAATACTCACCTTCCTATCATAGGCCCAAAAAAGAATCAAAGTACTTCGTGTTGTCTTAGAATGTACATTTTTCTAAAACCCGCATGTAGATCGGACCACCGAGTAAATCGAGGAAGAAAGTCATAGTCATAGTTATAGTCACATGCCTCAACTAATTCAGCTTTGCCATCAGACTTACCCTATCATGGTCTGATGGCTAAAACGAATACAAAGAGATGAAAGTGATATGACAAACCATCCACTCCCACTACATCTTTCAACACCATTCTAAGCCTGCGTGCAGAATAAGTTCACATAAAAATGGAAACTCGTCCAACCAAGAATGTGCCATCTTTTTGCGCAAAGTGTTCTGAGTAGTGGTTTATTTCTCATACATGAGGTGCCACACCACATGTAAAATTGTTCCATCAGCACCTCAAATAAAAATGTTCGAACTCAATACGCTGGTTGATTTTTGCGCTCGTGTTAATGCCACTCACACCTCATGTGAATATAATACAACGCCTCAATTGTTCTAAAGAGAGTACAAAGCAGCGCCTCATTTATGAGGTATGGTACAATGTCACGCTGGCTACTACGTCGAACGTCGAACGTCGAAATTGATATGTACACAACACAACGCTTTAACTGATTTCAGAAAAATGCAATAAAACTCGTCGTTTGAGGTGGGACAATGTACCACTTTATGGTACAAAATGTGTATCTCATACAAACTCATCAAAAAGACGTGTCCAACCCATTACTAGTCTCAAGAGAAATGTATGGCTTCAGAATTTATTAATATCACATTCGAACTTGGATAGCTGGTTCCTTTTTCAGTCACTGTCCGCAAGAGGTGTCTCTTTTCCTAAAGCAAATCAGTGAATATGAATTCGAAATACAAATTGAGGATATATGTTGTCAAGGCAATAAGCTGACTGAAGACTAGGCTACTTGAAAAAAAAAATTAATGGCAGGATAGGCTACCTGATCAGTATGCAGGTACAGGTTTTTTACGCTGGCGTCATTGTTATCCATTAGCTAGATCGCGGCTCTCCACAAACCTCAAAATAAGCGACATTTGTACCAATTTCCATCTTGCAGCGCAATTTTTCAGGGAACACATATTCAAGCGAAAGCTAAACAGCTGCCACTGACTATTGGAATGTTGTCTTGTTATTGTACATCTACGCATACCTCATATCCTGTATGGCACAGCCTTTGAAAAAATAATTCAAAAGAACTCTAAAAATAACAGCGCCCCCGAAATTCCCTTCGATAATCCGATTTTCTTCGATGTATATGTACTTTAAAATTTCCTTAAGCTTTTCATACATCCTGGCAAGCTGAACAGCGAATTTTTCGATTACAAAAATTGTTCCTCTCATTTAATATACACATTTCTCTTCGTCATCACAATTCATTGTCTAAACCATTCATATGAATGAAAAATCGTCCTTTAACAATTTCAGTCTCTCTCTCCGACACACACGCACACACAACGTACTGCTTGAAGAAAAAATGAATTCAATTTGAAACCACAAAACACGCAGATGGGTTCACCCACCCCCAACCACCCGAAACTGAATTCAAATTTTTCCATCCCACCTCACCCCACCACACCCGAGCCACACACCGTCAGAACCCATCAGCCAAACTGTTCTCATGTCATTTTTATTGAGATACACAGCGAGATGAGCAAAAAGGATGAACGAATACGAATAAAAAAAAAAAAAAAAAAAAACACCCAAGCTCAAAGGAATAATAATAAAAATGAAAAATCCTTTTCCATGGTACCTACATCGTGAGTAAAGCGCGTCGCGCCAATTCGATCAGAGGGCGCAAGAGGTGCACACAGCACATACATATGTATAATGTTCTTACAAAAAGGATTGGAGCTCGCTTTAGTTATCCTTCAAAAGAGAATAAAACGAAAACATGAAGGAAATCGGTTAAGGGGGCACGCAGTAACAGCGCGCCAAACCCAACAAAAGGCGAATTTATTTCGTCCTTATGGTTCGTTTTTTCTTTCTTTCGACAGACAAATGACAGGCTGATTTAATTTTATTCGTCATATCCTTTCGTTTTATTTTGTCATCATCACTCCTGCCGCCCACATACAGACATACATGTGTGCACGAATTTTGTAGTCCACGAGAATTGAATTTTGTTGATACAAACGTTGGAGCAAACGAACAAAAAGGGTTTCAATTAAGTTGCATTATGGTTTCGTCCTTGTCAGAGTATATTCAGGTGGGTGGTGGCACATTGTATGCTTGTGTATAACAACGGAAAATACATAAAAAAAAGTGATGTACCCAGTCAAGCCATTTGAAAGTCATAAAGAGGACGCGAATGATTTTTTTATCATCATCATCATCAGTTTTGTTTTTTTCATTTAAATTGATTGAAGGACATATCAGAGTGGGCATAAGAATATCCTTAAAAATTCAATTGATTCACATTTCACTAACTTTCGTAATTGAGTAATTTGCATTCAGCCTTTCACATTCCATTTTCCCGAAAACAAATGGGTGTGGGAGGAGTGGATAATGTTTGTGTGTGAAGAAGGTCAAAAAGGAGTCTCCCAGAGTTTAGTGTATACTAATGGACCCTCCGCCCTAATCACAAGTTGAGTGCATATAATTTCCGAAGCACTTATTCTGCCAAAACGTAGAAGAAGCTACAAAGGAAAATAAAATAGAAACACTCCCCTAGGAAGGACCTTATTTTCGTTCTTTTCTTTCAGTTTATACCATTTCAGTTCGCTTTTCCCTTATTCGGTTTTTTTTTTTTTTTTTTTTTCGTCCGTATAAGAGTTGAGGAAATTATGCAAAAATGTTAGAGCACGAGTGTGATAATATCCATGAAGCAAAATGCCAGGGCTTAACACGGTAATTTGCATTCCACAAAATACCCAACGGCAGGCAGCACCAGAAGCAGGCTAGTGAAGGACGAATCCAAATCAGACAGTCAGGCAACAGTCATCCAGTCAGTAGTCCAGTCAGTTTGCTTAGTTTGTCATCATATCATCATATCCTGTGAGGACCAAACTGCTTTGTGTGTGTCTTTTTGCCAAGTTGATACACATCTATCCAGAGATGGACATTCGTAGCTACTGCAACATCTCCTATTTCTCTTTTGGTGTCGCCATTTCGCCTTTCACCAAAGGATATCATCATTCGATGAATTTTACAAATTCTCCTCTAGTGTTGCCCTTTTTTCAGCAGGAACATTCTGAAAATACTCCATTAGACTGTTTCACAGTAAAACTGTATTAGAGGATAGGACACATATACACACATAGTTTGAGGTGAATCCTTTTACATGGATCTGAAGTAGTTACCTACTTTATTTGCATATTGAATTTCAAAGCTGGTTCTTTGGGGGTAGACCACATTTCCGAAATGATGTGTACGGATGGAGTGGGTGAAAAGTCACGGTTGAGGTGCAGATACCGGGAGCAACAGTGATGAAATAAATGTATGAACCGAATGAAATCTACAAGCATTTCCAATGGCTTTAAGGTGAGGTAGCGGAATTAAGAATATTAATATGTGGGAATATGGCAATTGGGTAGAGTTGCCAGATATTGATGGAATTTTCGTGGTAAGTGTTGAAAGAAGTGTTTCCAGGAGTATGCCTACATTCTAGTCCGCACCCTCTACACTTAGATATTGCTTCGCGAGGCTGTAACTTATTGTATTTGCCGTTTCAGTTCTTCTCAGCTCGTTCTGTACACTTGTTATGAGGGAACAGGTCTCCAGCTAGTCGCCTCCAGCTAGTTGCCTTCAGCTAGTCGCCTCCTGACCTCGTAACGTGACTTATTAGAAGCTCTGACCTTGGCAGGTTCATTCTTCCGCCTGTGAGGTACCTGAAGTTGAACACTGCTTGCTCCACGTCTTCCTCTTCGTCTGAGCATTCTGGACAGAAGAGCGAACTATCGTGTGCAAATCTTTGGAGATACTTTCGACAGCCACCGTGCCCGGACAGGAACTGCGTGTGCCTCTCTTTGTCTACACCTCGATGGTGGGGATCAGCTGATGGGTCCATCCGTCTTTTGCCGTGTTTTCCCACCTGGGTTGCCACAGTGCTACAGATGTTGTCCTTTCTTCTCGTTTTACCCTCCTGGTAAGGCTGGCTTCTTCTTACTGGTTTGCTGTTCGCTTAAGGTAAACCCTGGAGATCATACCGGCAATAACTTCATTCGTCTTTGTTGGTAGCCGCTCATAGTGCTGATTGTGCATATACCATATACTAACGAAAGCTTGCTTCTTGTTTCCTTCGTTTTCCATCCAGACCGCAGCAGCATATAGAATGATTGAGCTTACAACTCTGGATAGCACGATCCTCCTGGCGTATCCGGGCTCACCGATGTTTGGCAACTTACGGGAAATCGGTTCCTGCATCTGTAACGCCTGCAACGCATGTTTACCTCCTTAATTGACTGCTAAATTACCCCAGTCATACTGGAGTTTAAAGCACTTGGCGTGAGCAAGCGAGGTTTATGTTTGTTCTTATGATTTCTGTTTTAAGATTTTGCCTTTCTAGTTTTCATTTTTTGAAGTGTCGTGGTGTCTATGTCGTTGACTTGTGAGGTTTGTACAATCCCTTCAAAGCCCATAGTAAAGAAATCACATGATAACGCGTCACCTTGTCTGTCTTTACTTTACAGTCTTTAATTCAAAGACGAGAACTCCATTACCCGAAAGATATAGCGGTTTTTATCAGTCATTCCACGGCTTTCTTAATCGAAATTGAAGTCACAACATATTTGGGTTTCAATCCTTGAGACCGAAAGGCCAAGATAAGCACGAAGAAAAGTTCAACTGATGGTGACATAGCATTGCAACCGTCTAAATTTCTTAAAATCTGAAATTCAATTTTCTAACATCTTGTTCTCTCATTTTTCACTCGATGGCAACCCTTAAAATTGGAGGTGACTCAAGTATTCCACTCAGAATACACCGGTCTCACCAGCATCAAAGGAGGCAGGAGCGCCAATACATACTCTGCACATACACTCAACCAACTCATCGTGTAGCATTTTCCGCTTCCATTTCTAGTTACTGTGGTAAATGTTGATGGTTCTTGTGGTCGTAATAGTTAAAAGGATTTCGGGTTATTGAACGACACCATCCGGTGGTTGATGTTCAACGAAATACACAATCTTTGAATGCTTGATGATAATGGTATAAACACTGCATCATGATTTTGGAATGAAAGTCAAGGACTGCGAGAGGAAGAAGGAAAGTGCTGTGCAAGGAATGAAAACACTTGTGAATTCAAATATAGTTCAGCCAGCTAGGATGTATGTGAATGAATGTGAGGTAATGTCTTTCGATTCCTTGTGTGAGGTGTTAAGTTCAACAAAAGGATATACATGACAAAAATGATATCTCACTCTCGAATAAAATCAGGACAAGGTCAGAAAAAACCTCAAGCCTAAAAGGATCTATGAATCAGCAGATGGAGAAAGTTAAAGAACACAGATTCCTATTAAATTTTGTCAATCAGTTTATTGTATTCCCTGCCAACTCTTCCGAGCTTAAGCAGCTACAACTTGTTTAGATCCCAACCGTGTCATTTCCCGTATACCTCCTGCTCGTGATTGAAACTAGTCAGTGCTTACCTAGTAGCGAATTTAAAAAATGTATGCAAACCACGAGATACAGCATATCCACTGTCATATCCTTTGGATATTTGCAAAAAGTATCTATGTGTCAACCCCCATATAGGTGATGCTGTCAAGGTTGGAATTTAGTGATCATAACATACTTGTAGGTTGCCCTTTAAGTTCCACCATCGAGAAGCAGATATATGCGTTCTGAAACGAATATGACAAACTGAGGGTGCTCACATCTGAGAAGAAATGAATTGGATTAGAAGTTGAAGGCAAGACCGTATTGAAATAAGAAAAGGTGTCAGTGCTAGCAAAGAACCCTGAGGGACACCAGCATTTGTTAGCTGACACGAAATCGTTTAACAATACTGGCGTTGATTTCCCGACAAGGAAGTTGATTTCATGCGATGGAGATTTCTCTTGAGTTAGTCTATGATCTCAAGACCGATCTATCGAACTTTAAATATGTATCATCTCCCTCTTTACATTTTATCGATTTTTTTTCCTTTTGCATTCAAAAATCGATACCTAAAGGATGACTTCAAATCATTAACGCAAACCAATCATCAACAAAGCACTCTTCACTATCAATCTTCCGATTTTAACATTCATGAGTTAAATATCCTGTCATTGCCGACAATCCTTTCTCTTTCTCTTTGTTTCCACCTACCACATCATTCTTCTCTATTTAACTTTCAAACAAACGAATCCTTTTTACAATATTAATAGGTAAGGCAACCTACTCCCCACACACCTCCTCAGAACGGCATCAAGTACCCTGTCTTAATCTGAAATGAAGTGAAAGCTTAACATCAGGATTTGACCAAAGAATAAACGTCATCGGCTCGCTTTTCTTTCGTTTCACACAAACTGACTATACTGTTCTCCCTAAGCTCCTAAGAACCAAACCAACAGAAGCGCTCCAAAACCAGACAGCAAACAAGAGTTTTATACGCGCGGACATAAAAACCCAGCACCACCATCATCATCATCACCACTACCGCCACCACCCACTAGATAGGTATACCGTTTCAACAACAAAATGAGAAATTATTTATTAATAGCCACTCGAAGGATGTTTTAGAAGCACAGCCGGATAATAAAGGATGTGCATTTCCAAAGCAAAAAAGAAGAAAATCCTCAAAAGCAGCAGTTTTTCCTTTCGTCTTTATCACTGTGTTTGCGTAGTGAAAACAAATAAATCCACCCAGGAGAGGCGAAAGGACGAAAACCATGCAAAAAAGGACGAACTAAGAATAAGAGGCTGCCTATTGTCTTTAGCCATCGACTGGAGGGTTGTGCACGAAAACGGAAGACAAAAAGAGAAAAATTCAAGGTCCTTGGGAAATTAAAATTGAATTCACGGCTAGGACCCGATTATTGATGAGACTCCATCTCTCCCTCGACTGGAAGGGCGGCCATTGTGTAGCCGATGATTTAATCGAAAAATTATTATCAGCAATAAATTTAACCTCTCTCTCTCTCTCTCGGATTTGGTGGTGGGGAAGGGGGGACAATAGATGAAGAAAAATTTCCACTGGAGCAAGTTGAATATTTTCGGCCCATTTAATTTCAAATTACACACCGAGTCAGCCAAGCAAACACCCATCTCTCCGCAACTACACCAGGGTAACCAGGTTCGACAAACGCAATTGTTGTTCTGAGTCCTACCTTCCAACCAGAGTCTGTGTGCGTCTCCCTAGAGATGGTTTTGTGCGCGTCGCTCCAGGGATGAATTCGGTATAACTTCCCCTGTAGCCGGTAGAATGAGTCCACTTTCCAGTGACACAGTAATGATGATGACAACCATGATGATCACGACGACGACGACGACTACAACGACAAAGTTACCTCGGTTGGGACCAACATAACCTAGAAAAAGAAAATCCCAAACTCAAACTCCATACCTCTGGGAATGTTCGGGTAAACTTTGGACTGGTTTGTGTCCTCCTCACTTCGATCGGGGTAAATAATGAATAAATTTCGAGAGAAATGGTTGAAGATAAACGAGAGAAGAAGACCACACCAGCAAGGGTGGGTTGCACGCTTCAAAATGCTAATTAAACCCAGCAGAGCGTACTGAACTGGAAAAAAGGCTTTTTGACTTTTTGACAGCAGCAAATGAGGTGGCATCATAGACGAACAGAAAGAGCTATCTCTAACTGGCCTGAGTTTTCTACTGATGCTGACGATGATGATGAACAATTCAATCTTCGCTTGAATTAATTATCTTTGGAAATATAAATTTGGATCCATCTGCATGCTTAGTTCGAAATCACAGACCAAACTGACAATAATTGCTTGTTTCCTCCCTCCCCCGTCTATTGAGTGAGCTGTGCTCTGCTTGAGTGTGGCACATCCTGTTGTCATCTTCTGCATGAGTTAAATCATTTTTCGAGAAAATTTTCCCAAATCCAAACAGAGGGGATTTTGGCCGGGTTGTGCAGATTAATTGCTTCATAAGTTTGGCACAAT
The DNA here is from genome assembly GCA_945910035.1 of Brachypalpus laphriformis. Lineage (NCBI taxonomy): Eukaryota > Metazoa > Arthropoda > Insecta > Diptera > Syrphidae > Brachypalpus > Brachypalpus laphriformis. Next base: position 176,078,246 of record OX246756.1, read on the forward strand.
TGGCTTGTGAAGGTATACTGGGGTGCAAGAAGTTTTCGAATAGAAATTCGGTTCGATAGCTTCTGATTTGAGTGCAATAAACTGGCAATGATTTGAGGTTGTACGAGTAGTTTTGCAGAAGCCAATAGAGTGGTTCGTCTTGTTTTTATGTGCACTTGAAAACTTTTCGATGAATGAGGCTTGGATTGAGCACATATTTCGCATGGAGCTTTTATCTGGAAGCCAAATGGCTATTGAGTTGGAAAGTAGTTAAGCCAAGTGTTGGCTTGTAGAGATTTTCAAAAAAAAATACTAAACCAATCGATGATCTTTGTGTTGAGGCATGCCGAGATAGAAGCAGTTAATGGAGAAGCCCACGGAAAACAAGACCGTTAGAGAGCAGCAGGCGACTCGTATATGATCCCACCCAGTAGTGCTTCCATTGGTAGAATTTTGCTCCAACCTGTTTGAATGTGAAAACTGAATGCTGGTACATGATAGTTGCAGCGTTCAATCTGTCGAAGTGAGGATAGGTACCCCATTGCCCTGCCATACTCTACCTCCATAAAAAATTGTGTTTGTAGCGAGTTTCAACTTCTGTCGTGATAGAGCAAGGAGAGACCCAGAAGAGGCGTTTACAATTCCTTAGACTTAGTCGCTTTGTCCCCAACCTAATGATTTCTTTGTGCGTTGTCTTGAGCCATGTTTTCGGGAGTTCAGGCCAATTTTTTTCTGTCTATTAAGAAATCAAATTAAAAAAAAAAAAATTCCCAAGAGTTGAGTTCTAGGCTAAGTATCCAGCAAAGGTATCGAAGAATCGACCAGCTAATGGATTAGGGCCATGCTGGTAAGTCGATTCATTACATCCTCCAACACTGGACCCTAGAAGTCTGGTCTAGTTCACCGACGGTTCGAAAATGGATTCTGGAGTTCGAGCTGGTGTCTTTGAACCCAACACAAAGAGGTACCTATGGGTACGACTCCCACTGTGTTTTAGGCTGAAATCCATGCCATTGAGATCAGCGCCAGACACAATCTCCACAAAGAGATCAAAGGTGCTAGAATACATATCTTTTCCGATAGCCAAGCAGCATTTATGGCACTATCGTCCAACCAAATGGACTCCAGAACCGTGAAATGCTGCTACGATGCCTTACAAGACCTTGCCAAATACAACAGGGTAAAACTCGGTTGGGTCCCTGGACACCAAGGGATTGCGGGCAATGAATCTGCAGATGAGCTTGCTAGGGCTGGCTCAGAATCTGCGTTCATAGGTCCTGAACCTTATTGTAGCGTCAACTGGGCAACCGCTATAACGTCGATTAACGAATGGGAAAACAAACTTCATCTAGACCACTAGACCAATGGGGCAGGTCTAAGACAATCCAAACGATTAATCAAGCCTTATTCCTATAAGGAAATCCTTAACTTAGAGAGGGAAAGCATTAAGAAGCTCGTTAGCTTTCTAACTGGCCATTGCAGCCTGAGATACCACCTTAACAAGTTGAACCTGTGTCAAGAGAAGGACTGTCGGTTATGTTTAGAGAAGGACGAAGCATCTGAACACATTCTTTGTGAATGCCCGGCACTATACTGGTTAAGGAAACGTATTCTCCACAAGGAGATACTTACTTCAGTGGAACTGAAATACTCCATTACTAAAGACATACTCACTTTCATAAGGGAGGTAGTACGTCTCTTAGATTAACTCCAACCCTCCGATACAATAGATCTTTCAGGTCGCAGTGCCGTTGCCACGCGGGCATGTATTGTACAAGAGGAAGAAAAATAGTTCTAGCCTTGAACAGAAGGGCTCAAGCGGATTTGTCGGAGATTATGCAGCTGTCTGGCAAGTTGTACAATCTTGTCACCTGTGACAACCTGATGCCCAAAGACACATGAACTGGGTCTATTGCACAAATAAGGGCAGTTTAGAGTCCTTTAAAATATAAATCCAGTCGCAGGTTTGTCGCTGGGAGGTCAGCGCTCCAATAACTACTTTTAAGTCCCGAAGAGATTTAGAGATTAGAAAATATCTAGAATCGGGTGACCTTCAATCCACACTGTTCAATGTACTCAAATTTGGCAGTTCATCCTATTACCCATAAAGTCCTACAATTCTGCCGCCTGTGGTCATGTGGACGTACTTGACATTGTCTGGTATTGGCTATCTACTATGCGATGCTACTACAAAACTGAACGCTGGAGATACCTTCCTTAGTTTCAGCTCATGTCTTTTTGCTTTATGTCGGTCATACACTCCCGTAGAATAGGCGAACCCCACAGGCGGATCAGTAGAAATGCGGTGAAGTGGGAGGGCTATGATCCCTTATTTTCGGATTATAACCTCGCTGATAAAAGGAAGAAGAAGATACACTCCTGTAGAATCTTCTTAGACCTTGAGAAGTCATATTCGTGTTCACTTCTAAGGATCTCGATGGCTTTATGGATTTATTTGGCTCACCGGTCTAGTGCTCATTTGTTGGCGCGTTTCTCTGTAAAGAACTTTGCCTCTTCGACTTAATCTAACAAATTCTAGGATCCACTGCGAACGAATGAGAAAACAAGTGAAGCACCACTCAGCTGATTTGTTATTGATGTCCTGAACCTGCACGAATTTCTTTCGAATGTCTAGTATCTCAGTGCTGCTGCAATGGGATTAGGCTTCAAGTTGAACAACCAAAAATGTCTATACGCCATTCACCTACGTACTATCAGTCATTGACTCTCATCCCACTTCCTCATAATGTATTCTAGACTTATTCACAAGAGGTTCCATAAAAAAAAAAAAAAAAAAAAACAACCACCCCCTAGCCTTTCCAAGAAAAACAAATTTACACCAAATTCCACTTGAATTACCCTTAAGTGAGTGATTGCTTGTAAAAAAAAAAAAATTGTTTTCACTCCTTCAGGATACAAAAAATGAATAATAACCAATGAAATCCTTAACGTAAACATAATTCTCCGTCTGAAGCAACAAAACATACATCATTCTCACCCCCAAACAGTGACGCCTCCACTGCCGCACCGCTGCTGCTGCTGCCTCCAATGTGACAATGAAATTTTCATCAAAATCTGTACGAACAACATTACCCCATGCATGGGGTTGTTTATTTTTTTTGCACCTCTCCTCCCCTTTATTCGTTTTCCTTTTCAATCCTTTCACCCCAAAGAGTTTTTGGTTTTTTTTTTTTAAATATTTTTTCCGTCAACGAAAAAAGGATGTGTTGGGGGTGTTTGTGTTTTTCCTGGGAGCGACGACTTGATTTCTTATTTTTCCATCATACACATGTCGTAAGTCTTCTTCATTACCATGATTCTGACTGTGTGTATGTTTACGTGAACGACATTGTACCCAAATAGCCCAAACAACAAGGATAACAGACGATATACGAATTATTTAGCCTCGAAAATTTGATTTGCTCCATCTCCATTCACTCATCCATCCATCCATCCATCCACTATCTAGTTGTCATACTCGCTTGTCATTCAATTTGTGTATCCTGATGATGAACACGAGGCACATACACTCACTCATTCGCAAGAAAGACGAAAGAAAATCAGCAAAAATTGAATAAAATTTTGATTCAACAAATCGGAGGGATTCCCTTTCTTCTACACCCTTGCTGTGCTATTGTATGTCGAAGGGAAATATCCTGACAAAACGCGTGTGATCCTTGGATAGGGGGTGGCAGAAACAAGTCGATGATTTACAATTTGCTGCGCACGGAAGAACGCATCCAGCCAGCGACAAAAACACACAAAAAAAAGAAATCCTTTCTAACAAGGACCAACAAAAACCAAGTCTGAGAGGGAGTATAAAGAGCATAAACTGGCGAAAGGAGGAAGAGAGTGCTTGATTTTAATATGAAAAGAGGCTCCCTCGGAAATCCTCTTTTGGTCCCCTTTTATTTTTTCCTACTGCAAAACGAAAAAATACTCGCCACCCTCCTTTACATATACATATATCGGATTTAAGGACTTGCAAATAAATGACAACAGGCAAAAGGGTGCCGCTCACTTTCACTTTTCAGATGAGATGCAAGCCGTACGAGAAATCCTTTCAAAGTACCTACTACTACCACACCTATTTTGTTCGTTTTCAAAAGGACACCAATTGCCACTTTACGTATCCTGATTTGGTTTTTTTTTTTTTTTCAATTTGCCTACTCCACACCCCATCGCTACTCATTGTGTGACAAGTTAACAATTATGACGCTTTATTCCCCGCGGATGTAATCAAAATGGATTAAGGATGTGTGTATCCTCGTAGTTTCGCGCAGAAAGTGCTATACCTTCGGGGAGCTTATTAGGGATTCTTAGAATTAGAAAATTCGGAAATTGTTTCAGGCGGTTTTTCGTGTAAGGTGGAAACTTTCTCATGAACTTTTCAGTGTACATTTGTAGTGTAAGGAAATTCTTCTAGTCCCGCAGTTGCCTGACGTTATTTGCAACATCCACGTCAACTATGAATGAGTCACAGTTTCGCTTACAAATTCTGAAGTTGTGTCTTTTTCTATCGTGCTATGGAATGTGACAAGATAATCAACCGTTCGGCTAAAATTTAAGTCAGACTTGCATTACACAGTCAAGAGCCTTGAATTTTCTGCCGGATGTCATCTTCTTCTTCTCTATTCTCCATATGCTGTTAGACGTCGGGGTAATCCCGAAGTATCCATTCCTTGCAATGGCCACGGTCCTAGCAATCTTCCTTCATTGCCATGAGGGTCTTATCGCTCCTTGCTCCTACAACCTGAATATGTGTCCTTCCAAGTGTCGAGTGGTCTACCTCTTTCAACCTTCATTTCAGCTAAAGCGAAATACTTTCCTTGCCTCGTCCATGCGTTGCACGTTATAGTCTTACTTATGTATGTGGGTAAATCAGGGTTTGCTCTCTGGTAGTAGAATGGACCAGTTGCGTCTGAGTCCTCCAGTAGAACGTTTCCTATCCAGACAAAAAGAAAAAATAAATAAAAAATGTGACGCTACAGTTCAGGGTAACCCTAGGGCTCAACCATCAAGCCTCTCCATTTAGCTCGTTGTTTAGCTAATTGCTTCCTATTGCGCAAACAGCAAAGTTGGCTTAGGTCCCCTTGAGATTGTGCCCACCATCTATGGCGAGGAGGACTTCTACTGCATCGTCCCTCTAAGTTATATTCGAATACTCTACGGGCCGGAGTGTTAGTGTCCATTCGCTTTACATGTCCTAGCCATCTCAAATCTCCAATACCCAATTTTGTTTGACTAGTCGATGTCGCTGTACAGTTCGTATAGTTCGTCATTGAGTCTTCTCCTCCAAAACCCGTCAACCCAAATGAGATCGAATATCTTACGAAGATATCCCCATCCGCTTTCAATAAGGTCCATGTTTGAGCGCCATAAGGCAGGACTGGGATGATCAGGGTCTTATATAGAATCCCTTAGTTGTCCAAAATAGGGCTTTACTGTTGAATAACCTTATAAGCCCAAAACAAAAACGCGATTGGCAAGAGTTATTCTTCGCTGGATTTCTACACTGGCGTCGTTTTCAAAATGAATAGCAGAGCCAAGGAAGATAAAGTCCCGTACTACCTTGAAGTTGTAGCTGTCGGCTGTGGCATTTTGTCCAATTTTTCGGTGTTGACTGTTTCTTCTGGTTAACAGCATAGGCTTGGTTATGCCCTCGTTTGTCGCTGAACCCATTTTGGTAACTTTTGCTTCAATGCTTGCAAACGCATCGGTGACAGCCCGCTGAGTTCTTCCAATTATTTCAATATCGTCGGCGTATACAACCAGTTGTACAGACTTTTGATAGATTGTGCCACTGGTGTTGGCTTGTGAGCTCCGCACAATCCGTTCAAGTACAATATTAAGGAAGCCACATGACAGCGCGTCGCCTTGTCTAAAACCTTTTTTTACATCAAAGGTCTCGGTGAGGTCATTACCGACCTTGATGAAGCAGCGAGCGTTCTCCATCGTCAGCATGCACAGATGGACAAGTTTGACAGGGATGTCAAAACTAGACATGGCTCTATAAAGCTCTTCTCTATAGATGCTGTCAAAGGCGGCATTGAAACCGATAAAGGGATAATGAGTGTCGATTTGGAGTTCTTGGATTTTCTCCTTTTTTTTTTTTTTTGGATTGCGCCAGGGATGTGTAATCTTCATAGATACTAATAGCCCGAGTGCTACTAGCATGCACGATTCGCAAACCTGAGTAATCGATTTCAGGAATACGCCTACGTACTAAACACACACCCTACACACTTCAACCACTCTCCCCGCGGGACTGCCGTTAGGTATTACTTCGCGGGGCTGGTTAGCAATTTATGCTATGCTTCTTGTGTCAGCTTCTTCCGCTGCTTCAGCTGCTCTTCTTAGCTCTTCTATTCTCCGCAGCTCTTTTCGTAGAGTTGTTACGAAGGAACATATTGCCATCCAATTCTCTTCCGACTGTAATATATGGTCGAGGAGTAGTGACGGACTTGGCAGAGTAATTCTCCATGCCGTGAAACGTGTGCAGTAAAACACTGCGTGCTCCGTATCTTCATCTTCACCTGGGCATTCCGGGCAGGATGGTGAGTTGTCATGTCCAAAACGGTGTAGATATTTGCGGTAGCCACCGTGGCCAGACAGGAACTGCGTTAGATGATAGTTGCAGTCTCCATGCTTTCGACTTATCCAGTCTTGGATTGTCGGTATAAGTTTATATGTCCATCTGCCTTTTGTTGTATTAGCCCAACGAGCTTGCCACATAGCTGCTGACGCTGCCCTTTCTTCGATTTTTATCACCTTGATACCAGTGGCGTCGTGATGACTCAATGCTCTTCTGTTATATATCCTCAGCATTTCATCTGCGAGAATATCGATGGGGATCATTCCAGCTATGACAAATGCAGCTTCGTCAGAGATGGTTCGAAAGCCGCTGATTGTCCGTAGCGCACAGAGTCTGTATGATGACGATAGTCTCCTTTTGGTCTCCTTCGTCCTCAGTGCCTCCGCCCAGACTGGGGCGGCATACAACAGAACTGAGGTGATAACTCTAGAGAGTAGAATCCTTCTAGCGTATCCAGGTCCACCGATGTTAGGCATGATACGCGAGAGAGCTCCCTGCATATGCGATGCTTTTTTGGCAACAAAATCAACATGCGTTTTAAACCGTAGCTTGTTGTCCAGCATTACTCCAAGGTATTTAACCGCCTCCTTCGACCTGATGGTTTGGTTACCAACCTGAAAGTTGGCAAATTCGACGGTTTTCCGGCTGGTTATAAGAACAGCTTCTGTCTTATGGTCAGCTAGTTCTAGTCCGGCGGATATTAGCCAATCTTTTATCCGGGCAATTGCTTCATTTGTAGCTGATTCTACTGCATGGATCTGTTTAGCTACTGTCACGACTGCAATGTCGTCGGCGAATCCAATTATCGTTACTCCGCCAGGTAGAGTTAATCGTAGGACTCCGTCGTACATGATGTTCCACAATAGTGGCCCTAAAACCGATCCCTGTGGAACTCCCGCAGTTACGTCGTAGTATTTTACCCCATCATCGGTGTTGTACCTCAGCTTCCTGTTGTTGAAGTAGTTCGTCACTATCCGTAGCAGGTATATGGCGATTTTTTTCTCCAGGATCTGCCGAAATGTGAACATTTGATCAATGATAGGCTTTCAGTTCCAATCAGGCTGTTGATGAAAGGTTTCAGTCGTTCACACAATATCGCAGAACAAATCTTGTATGCAATGTTGAGGAGACATCGAGGAACCTATTGAACAACAGTGGGCTGAGACTATCCCCTTGCTTCAGTTCTTTTACCATCTTGAACGTTCCTGAACTTTCCCCTCTATTCTTACTCTGGTGGTGGTATTGTATTGAACGCTTTTAATTCCATTTGATAGTCTCTCAGGTAGTCCCTTTGTTGTTAAGCCCTTCTACGCATGCCGTCTTGGGATACTGCCCTACGCGGCTTTTAACTCCACGAACGCCGTAAAGTGAGAATTAACTCCACATGGTGGCTCTTTATGTGAAGATATGGTCCAGTGTTTGCCGTCTGCGCCTGAACGCTAGCTGTTCTTCCTCCTAGTTTTCTTCTACGATCGATCAGTAGTTTTTGCAGTCATAACTATTGCCCTTTTGTGGATTGATACAGTGAGGCTTTCCTCCCATTCATTAGGTCCTATTCTCTTCCAATGCCTTTTGGAATAACTCGGTTAAATCTTTCCTTACCTCTGGTCCTCCATATTTTATCAATTCTGGGGCTATTCTGTCTGGTCCAATAGCTTTCCCAATTTTCATTGTCTTAATGGTGAATTCTACCTCTTCCTCCCTAATGTGTTCTTCAATTAGTTCTGCATACGGTTCATAGGAGATTCCTCCCTCGTTTGTTCCTTAGAGTGTATTCGCCATATACCTAAGACGTGCTTCTTTTCTGTGATTAGCTTTCTCCCTTCTTGATTCTTTTTATCCAGATGACATCTAAACTTTGTTTTTCATTTTCGACGATCAATTTCAAACTTCGATCTCAATAAAATGCAACACACATTCTTAAAATGTTTTTATAAAGCACAAAAGTTCATCCCTTAAGTAATTAATATGAATTATCTTATTTGAGGCACCCTGTGCGTACCAATTATGTGCTTGTAGTGCTTGCAAATGCACCCTGTATACAAAAATGAATGAAAAGTATAAAGTTAAACTATCTAATCCTTGAAAAGAAACTTAAAATCCCCGATTTTTCCAAAGAATTTCTATACTCCAAAACTGGGTGACCCAAAAAAATTCTGAAAAAGTTAAATTTTTCGTAACGACTGATTTCCTTCCTAGGAGCAATTTAAAAGTGTGCGTTCCGGAAAAGTTTAAACATTAGAAACACATTAGAATGGTTACAAAATCCCTGAAATAATCACTTTTCCCCCTCGCCCCTGTGTGACACTTTCTGCTGCACAAACCAAATGAGCAAAATTTCAGGACAAAAAAAAAAAAAAACGAGCATCAACTTTCGACAATGAAAAGTTCAAACTACAATACCTTTGTATATATGTATGTATACGTGTGCTCGCATTATGTGCACATTATAATGAAATAAAGAGAGAATAAAGTGTCCTTAATGACTTTTGCTTTAGTACTAGGAACAAGGACAGCGGTAAGGACTACTACACTCCCTGTTCCTATGCCAACAATAACACGACAAATGAAAGCACTTAAAATATCGTGAAGTGTCTCTTTTCGTCCTTAAACGATTGTGTCCCCTTCAATGCAATGCAGGAGAGCAAATGCTGCTGCTTCACCGAAAAGAAACTTTGCACTTCGCAGCTTTAGCTGGCTTCTCTGCCCCTTTGCCGCTCGTTTAAAAATGAAGACACCTCCGCGTGCACTTTTCATTGTTTGCCATTTGCTGTACAACAACAGGACTGGGTGCTGTACTTGCTTCAACTATCCATATCTCTGATGCACTTGGTTGCTATTCTTTCAGTATAGGATGCTTGCAAACTGGTTGAGTCCTTTTTATTCTCAACTGTGTTGTTAATTTTTTGGTAAATATCTTGGAACCACACTAGTGGCTTGGAATATCGTGAAGGGGTCATCTTAGCGATAGCAGGTCCTTGGGAAAATCATTTTATATGGTTCTTTGTGGGATGCAGGATTCAATCGAGTTTGTAATGTTGCAATTCTCGCATCTATTCCTAAATCGTTTAGTTCCTGTAATTCAGGAGTCCGCGCGCAATTCAATCATTGAGAACAAGGAGCATCCTTTCCTTGCAACATTCTTAGACTGAAATGAAGTTAAAATATTGTCAATCGCACAATTCGTTTGCAGTTGTGTGTGGCTTTCTAGATGTCCTTAATTGACCAGACACACAAGCATATAACGCATGCACCTAGAAAATCACATTTCCCCACCACATTTCAAAGCAGCACCATCATACCCAGAATGCATTCACTCATTCAAGCAATGAAAATGTTGCAAACATGGGCTATCCAGAGGAGGAGATCCTTTTTCATGTAAAAAAAAAGAAAAGAAAAATACTTTTAGTTGCATTTCTAAGAAGTGGAAGGAGGTTCACATCATTCAGAACTTCGTTAATTTGCCACCCTAGCTTCCGCTGCGAAGGAGCCTTTGTTCCTCTCCTCTACCCAACAAGTCCTCATGCTGTGCATGAGTAGGTCCTATGTGTGTAGCAGTATTTGAAAGGATTGGTGTAAAAGTTTTGCCTCATTACCTAACACCAGTTTCTAGCTTGAAAAGATGTAGGCATTTTTTTTTTTTTTTTTGCATAAAAGGACGACGTATGTGTGAATGCAATTGCGAGGACAAAATAAATCTACATATACCAACACGCATATGCCCGGTTGCCTCCTAACGCTCGATGAAAAAGGATTACGCTGGAGATGAGAGAGTGAAGGAAAAAACTGAATTTTAAAAGCCTTTTTTCTGTGTACGCTGCACTCCTTAGTGTGCATTCTTCCATCATCTGCGATCCTGCTCCTCATCTCTTCTTCATCCATTCGTTGAATATACACAGAGTATACTGCGATTTGAATTGAGTTTGAGTTGAATCCTCACAAATAGGATCCATAATCTCGTTTCATAATGTAAAAGCCATCGTCATCATCATCAAAAGCATCAGTTTGTGACTTCCTTTTCTCGTTCTCTGTGTTCTGTTTCTCGGCTTTCATCCTCAATTTACTCTTCGTCCTTTTCGTCGTTCTTTCTATTCAACATAATGACTAAGGATGATGATAACATATCAGCATCATCACCATGGTGACGCCTAGCGGATGAGGCGCGTGGACAAAGCCAGTAGTCCACATGCTAGCGATAGCTGTACACAGGTTACCTGTAACCTGAAAGAGTCCTTTTTGCTGAAAAGATATGCCCTATTCAATATTTGGTCATTCATTTGAATTGAAATCCTTTTTTTTTTTCTCCTCCATCGCCCTCCCCTTCGAGTTAGAGAGCAAAAACCCCAAAGGAAATGAAAACAATTTTCCCAGTAAGACGGAAAGAGAGTGAGAGTAAGAAGAGCATAAGGACGAAAGGACTCCTTCTCACCCTAAATTAAAACTTACCTCGTCTGACTGCAGTAATCAGTTAATAGAATCATTATCGGTACGTAGAGCATTAGTGTAGCAAACTCCATGCACGCGACTTGCATTACAACATCTACCCCTGTTGCACATACACCAAAACCCCATCAGGATATTACTTTCGAATACTGTTCCTGGTAAACGGATAATTGCCACAATTTTTCGGGGTCAACTTACTCTAAATTAGTTTTTCTCTCCCTTAGCACAAAAAAGGATGTAACAAAGTAAGGATTCGAAAAGGATTAACGCGCGTTATCTGTTGCACTTGCTCTCCTTCAAGGATGCTACATCCTTTCCTATTAGAGGAAGGAATTAAAAACGAATCCTTTTTTTGGCAAGAAGTACCAGTGCTACATACGCGTTATGTTATAAGGATACTCTATAAGCCAAATGAGTGTGTCTGTGTGGCGTGTGAAACGATGCAACCCGGAGCTTTATCCTCTAATGAATAATCGATTTGCCAAAGGATTTATATCCTGGCAAAAGGATGAAAAGGGTGTGCTGCAGCCGCACTAGGGAAAAATAACAAAAATAAAATAAAAACAGCAGTAGAGGATACCAAAGCACAAAAAAAGGACGAACAGCAATTCGTTATGGATTTAAATTCTTCCACTGAGAGTGTGAGACTGAAGAGAGGTGTACCAGGAGTAGCATTAATCCATAAAGGGTGTTAATGGAATTATAGATCTCCTCTTTGGATGGTTATGTCCTTTTTTTTATTCTTTTTACTCCCATTGCTGGTATCCTTTTTGCCTGTCTCTCGCTCTGTGGGTTACCCGAAAATTAATGCGAAAAAAATGGTTGACCGAGGAAAAAACGGAATTATGACGAGAAGTCTGGCTGAGTGTGCGAGATCGAGTACGGGTGTATGTGTGTGAGTGTTATTGGGAAATATTTTAGCGTGATGGTTTCATGACTCGTGGAAAATTTAGTGGTAAAGGGAAATCCTGGATTGATGACGTGACAGATTTTAGTCCGATTATTATGATGATGGGTGGTAAAGATTGGACACACTGATGGAGTGAGGAAGTAGAGTTCATTAGCGTTGAAGATTGATTTGATTGAATGGTTAGGAAGAGGGTCGGTTGGTTATTTAAGGATCAGAGTGAATTGGTGAGTAACTTTCATACTATTTATACCCTTTCTATTACCAGCATCATTACTTTCCACTACAAAGCCTTGACTGAGTCAGCAATTCTTGGTAGTAGTCATGGGTGGGACACGTATTTTTGATGAGCTGTTTTGAGGTGGTACAATGACCCACCTCAAATGATATGTTATTTTGTATTCTACAATTCGTCCAGATGCTGCATTCTCATACAAGGTACTCGCACCTACGTGTACATCTACGTTCTTCAATGTCGTAGCGAGCATGGTATTGTCCCATTTCCTCAAATAAAGTTTCTATTTAGCGTATGGATACAAAAAAAGGAAATTACAACACAAGATACATACATTTAATGATGATGATGTCAATGCAGCCAAGACATCGCGAGGCAGATGAGGCATGCCTATAAACGCCTGAACCACACAAATGCAACGACACCAGCATTTGATTGGCCTCAGTAACCCAGTGATCCAAAATCGGGAGGCCTGCCGATATTTTCTGAGGTCAAATAGGCGAACCCCACAGGCAGATCGGTAAAAATGCAGTGAAGTGGGAGCGTTTTGATCTTTTGTTTTTAGATCATAACCTCACCAATAAAGGAAGAAGAAGAAATGATTGCAGGCAGGAGATAGCTTCTGCTTACAGGGTGTTGATATGATCTAGGTTACCAATATATGACAGCTCTGGGCAGTCGAGCAGGATGTGTTCTATGGTTTGAACGGGATCTCCACATGGGCAGGTCGCGTCAGTAGTTTGAACCCATCTAGCTAGGGTCCGTTGCATCTGCCAGTAGAAGTCCGTATTCGGTTAAAGTTGCACCACGCTTTCCTCAGTAGTTCAAACTTAGGTTGTCTGTTTTCGTTCCTGAATATTGAACTTTGTCTGACGGAATTTGCCCATGAAGACGGCCAGGATTTGTCCAGCGAAAAGTCTTCAGCACTTAACATTTTTGCGAGTTCTACTGGTGGGTGTCTTGAGCGCAGTCCCAGAATGGTGGTGTTTTCAATATCTGCACAAAGTGGGATTCTAGCATTTCCTCGGATTTTGTGTAATTCTTTGGTCAAGGCCTGCTTTCTTCTTAGGTCATGTGAGGCAAGGCATGGGGAGCTATTTAACTGGGGTCGGTCTTAGGGTGCCAGATATTAACCTCATGGTGGTGTTCAGTAAGAGGTCGATCTTGTTCGTGTGGCGACTATTTAGCCAAACTGTTACGCAGGCAGTTTGCAGAGGCACTCCAAGAGGTGCCTGCTAGTTTTTGGATCACGTTGCTCATTGTCTTAATATTTTGCGAGGCTTTGGTTAGATGTGGCTTATATGTCAGAGTTCGGTCTAAGGTGATACACAGATATTTTGGAGTAAAGGTGTGTTTTAAGTAAACTTCCATCAGTACTCTTTGAACCTCTCTATGGTTGAGGTGGAAACAAGAGATCTCAGGTTTGGATGCGCTCGGTTGTAGGCGCCAATTCTTGCAATATGCTGACAGATGATTCAGGTCTGATGTCGCTACCTAATCCAGGGTTTCAAAGGACTTATATTGGAATGCAAACGCCATGTCGTCGGCGTAGGTAAATTTCCCAGACGACGTGTCTGGTAGGTCGCAGGTGTATATGTTGGAAGGGGTGGGGCGGGTATCGACTCTTCGAAGAAGCCGTTGTTGAGCTTCCTAGTTTTGCTATGCTTGTCATTCAGGACGACATTGAAAAGCATGTCACTAAGCATCGCGTATATTAGCTTGCAAATTATTATGCAAGGGATGATCTGAAGAAGCTTGTACAGGAGGCCCTTTTTTACACACACGGTGTCGTAGGCTGCTGTTAGGTCCCGGAAGCATACGCTGGCTTTCATTTTCTGTTGGAAACAGTTTTCGATGAATTTTGTTAGGGTCAAGGCTTGGTTGGTGCAGTTTCTGGATTTCCTGCCACCTGCTTGCTCGTCGGGGATAGCTTTTTTAATATCAGTTTCTATTCGATTTAGGACCAGGCGTTCAAGGAGTTTTAGACCGAGTGGTAGGAGAGCGATTAGGCGGTAGCCTTGTGAAGCATTTGCAGGTTTGCTTGGCTTGAGGAGCGCGATGACCTTTGATTTTTTGAAGGACGTGGGAACCTCGCTGATAAAAGTGTTCTGAAATATGCTCGGGAGAGCCAAGGGCCGCTGTGTTTTCGTATAGATTCCGTGTGCGGAAGGTCTGAGGTGTTCTTCTCTTATCTCCTCAAATCAGTTGATATAGTGTGTTATCCGGAGATGAAGTTCATATAAATTGTGATGTCGTGAACGCAAAGTACTATATAACTGTCGCACAATAAAAGAACTGTGGGGTAGGTTAGGTTGGCTGTCCACACGAGAGTGCAAACACACTTAGGCCGGTGAAGGTCCATTGTGATACCATGGATCAAACAATTTAGCCACTCCCCTGAGTAACAAAACCAACCGGAGCTTTTGACAAAGCGATGGATGCTCATGACGTCCAAGGACGCCAGATCGCAGAGGTCATCAAGGAAGGGGGACCCTAGATGTAGCATTCTTTTATGCGATAGGGCTGGATATGTGCATAGGAGGTGAAGGGTGGTTTCCTCCTCCTCCTCGTCCCTGCAGCTTCTGCAGAAGTCGTTGGGGAAGAGACCAAGTCTCTTGGCGTGTTGGCCTATAAGACAGTGTCCAGTGAGAACACCGACAACGCTTTAACTTGATCAGATCGGCACTACGTTTTTGATCCAGCTTAGGCCAGATCTGTCTCAAAATGTGACACGTTGAGCCGTTTCCCCATCTGAGGTTGGTCTTGCTAATAGCGTTCAGCTTTAGTAGATACTTACATGTAGCGAGGGGCATACCCAGGGCTCGCCTTTCAGGCAAAATCCTTAGAGTGGTACCCTGTCTGGCGAGGTCGTCAGCCCAGCAGTTACCTGGAATGTCTTTATGGCCCGGCACCCAGCATAGGTGAACGTTGAACTGCTCTGTCATCTCCATAAGAGATAGACGACAGTTTAAGGCAGCCTTTGAAGTGAAGGAGAACGATTCCAGGGACTTGATTGCCGCTTGGCTGTCAGTGAAAATACTAATATCCCTAACAGATAATACATTACATTTCAGCCAGGACAGGGCTTCCTTTTCCGCCTGGAAAACGCTACAATGATCAGGGAGGCGGAAAGAGATGCTCAGATTGAGGTGTTCGGAGAAAACACCACAACCCACCCCACCTTGCGTCTTAGATCCATCTGTAAAGAAGTGAACCGAGCTACCATCGACAGGGGGGGAAGTGTCCCATACATCCCGGTTAGGGATGCTCGTACGGAAGTTACGGTCAAATCTCAGTTTCGGCGGGGTGTAGTCCGTGTTTTCGTATTTGAAGTTGAGAAGATCATGGATCGAGGAGTGGCCAAAGCGATAGCTAGACCACTGAGAGGAGGCATTCAGGCGGATGGCCGCACAGGCAGCCATCTGTTTGCCGAAAATATCTAAAGGTAGCAAGTCAAACAAGACGTCCAGTGCCGCGGAGGGAGTAGTTCTCAGTGCAGCACTGATGCAGATGCATGCAGATCTTTGCACCTTAGGTAGTTGAGTGAGGTGGACAGCCCTTTCAAGAGCAGGCCACCATACGATCACGCCATATAGTAGTATAGACCTGATAACGGACACGTATAGCCAATGAGTGATTTGAGGTTTGATACCCCAGCTCCTACCTATAGCCTTTTTATAGGAATAGAGAGCTGCATTAGCTTTCTTGACGCGCTCTAGTCCTTTGGCCTTCCAGTTTAATTTCCTATCCAAAATAAGACCCAGATATTTTGCGTTTTCAGAGAAGGTGAGACTGGTGCCATTTATCATAGGAGGGTCTATGAGGGGAACTTTATATTTCCTCGTGAAGAGAAAGAGTTCCGTTTTATGGGGGTTAACCACCAGTCCATATTTGGAGGCCCATTTGGTGAGCCGAACTGTGGGGTAAGCTTTTAGTTTTCATACATGTATTGTGTTTAGAAAAATGTTGTGTACCTCCGAGGGACAAAACTTTGAGGTGATACAACATTTTTTTCTTTTTTGACGTCATATGGCAATTTTAGTTTTCGCTGTAGTGGACATTTGTATTGCAAGTCTGTTGAGAGTTTCTTTAATCGCTACAAGTACATTCATATGTATATTCTATTCAACCTCTCGTCAGCCGCACGCTTCCAGTTACAATCATTAAAACGAAAAGAATCATCTGCACCAAGTACGTCTAGATGTTATATTGTACAGCAGTAAAGGTATAATAGACAGTTGCAGTGTCCATCTTTCTCCTAGGACCTCTTACAGGCGTTTAGTCCTTCTTGCATTCTCTCTCCTCAACATTTCTTCTCCAAGAGTGCTTGCTAATATTTTAAAGTACAAGTACATGAGCTCCAATGAATGGCATATGTGTACAATCCTTCCACAAAAGACGGCAGTAGGAAAACAAAAAACAATATGATTCTTAATTTCACTTTCACTCCCTCCTCTCATTCACTTTTCTTCATCGACAAGATGCTTAAAGGAGAATATCCTTCACTTACCATTTTTTCCTTCTACCAGTCCCTACATCCACTTCATTTTTCGATTAAGGTCGCTTTCTATGCGGATAATGCGACTGAGTATCCACAATTGGCTTATTCATAAGCAACTCTCCTCTTCGATGGTCCTTTTGGGAGTATAAAGTTAAAATCCTTTGTATACCGCAAAGTAAAGTCTACAACCTAGCCGCCCTGCCAGACAGAAATACGACGATATGTATAAAATTCAGAAAATTGCCTGCCATTTAAGGCGCTTTATATGAGCAGCCCCACACTCAATTTTGTTCCTATTACTAGGACTAGTACCCATGTCCTTACAACTTTAGCTGCATATCAAGAGACGACACTGTGATTATACTATTTTCTTGCAACTCTCCTACTTCTACTTTCTTTTCAGTTTATTTTTTCTATTCTTATTGTTGCTGACGACAACGATGATATCCTTTGGTCAAAGGATAATCATGGTATCCCCCACACATATGATACATGAATATGAGAGAATCTCCTTTTTCTGAATCATGCACATCCTATTATGTGTGCTCGCTTTGGTGTGGGACTAAATCCAATTGCAATGCCCTTCACATCCACAGGATCTGTCGCTATCACCCACTTTACTTACTCACTTATGATAATGTCTTCATTGGGGTAGATCCCGTTGCAGAAGCGAAGAGAGATTGCAATTCTAGCCTCTTGCAAGGATGGGATAGTGGGGATTTCTTTAAAAAATCCTTCAACCACACATACGAGTACATGCATAAATGCGAAGACAATGATCCTTGTACTCCCTGTATCTTTTTCAATTGGATCATATTTCATATAACGGCCAGTTTGCATATATCCCGTATCCTTCATCATAGTCGACGTCCTCCTCATAGTTGTATGCTCCCATCGGCAACGTCGTAGACTCACTCACCCATTGTGTAGTCTGATATTCAGATTAGAAGTCGAAGTAATTTTTTTTTTTTTTTTTTCGGCTGGCATGATGGTGCATGGAACAAGGATAAGAGAACAAAGATAACGCGCTCGGCTTAAGTTTATCATTTTCCAAGGAGCGAAAGGCAAGTAAAACCTCTTGTTTAGCATAAAGATGCAAGGACTTCACATGTAATTTATACACGTGGCACTGATGTAATCTTTAATGCCTATGGTGATGGGTATGGGTGGTAGGCGCTCGTGCACAAATGTGTTATTGTGTTATCCTTGTTAAGATGTCGGGGTTTTATGCGAAAATGAAAATGTGTGTGCGCGTCGCGTTTTGCTGCCTGGCACCAGACAAAAAACTTTTTATTTGAATTTCGGAATGCAATCGATTGATATCTCGTGATTGTGATTGATTTATGCGAGTTATACGTACACAGGAGGGGAGATTAATATCTAAAATTGCTGCGGTGAAGAGTAGGTGGGCGTGGTGAATTTCTACGCTGAAATTATTTCTAAGGTATGCATGTGCTGGAGAGACTTTGTTGTGGAGGATTCTCAAAGATTCATTTGAAGTGGCGTTAGTAAAATATTTGGATTTTCATCTGGTAGTCATCACTCTGTTCTTTTCACTGAGCAGGGAACAGTTGTGATTACTCTCTAGGCATAATTGCTCGGCTGATCACTAATTTACTACTCTTCACACCCAAAACGACTCCACATGACATATGCATACACTGGTTGTTCATTCTTTTTCACTAAAATCGTCCTTAACTCTTGCTCATATCGTTCATCATCATACGTGCTCGAACTTCTTTATCGAACACGCTGTTTATTGCACTAAGTAGAGCATAGTTGTGATTGCTCGAAATAACATGGAGCAGTTATGATTGTGATTGCTCTATGTTATAACTGCTCGGCTGCTCAGTGTTCAGGATGGGTCATACCAAATCAGAGGGATCAGTTGTGATTGTGATTATGATTTCGCGTGTTCCATTGCTCAGGGTATACTCTTGCGTAGATACATATGTATGTATGATTTTCGGAAAGAAATTCTTAAGAATTTCACTATTTACCTTGCGTCGGCTCACATTCAATATGTCTTCATGTTTGTTTTCTTTACATTTGTCGTGATTATGTTTGATTCTTTATTGCTTAATTGTCGCATGCGACTCATTTATTTTCGTTGAAATTGTGTCCTGTACCACGCACCAAAGAAGACAAACCAATTAAATGATAAATCTGATCTTAAGAGTGATTAAGTCACTGCTAATCTTAACTGCTCTTTTTCTTAATTGCTCTCTGTGAACACAGTTCACCAATAATCAAACCTTAGCCCACCGTTCTTAAGCAAATATTTGTATTTGGAATAAAAAAAAAGTGAGTACCTCTAGCATACGGGGTTTGTCCAATAAGTATTGGGACTGAAGTCGCAATAAAAGATTTATAAAAGATATGCATACGGACAGTGAGTCAGAACGTTTCAAGATATGAACCTCCTACATCAATGCACCATTGCCAGCACTTTTACCACTGTTCATACGCCACCTAAAAGTCGGCAACCGCAAGGCTTTTCAGGCAGCTCGTCGAAACCGCCTTGACTGCCTCAATCGTCCGGAAACGATGTGCTTTCAGACTCCATTTGATCCGAGGAAAGTCGGAGGAGGACAAATCTGAACTGTAGAGTGGTTGGGGCAGAGTCGCCACGTTTTGTTCTGCCAATACCTTCCTCATAATCAGCTATGTGTGACTGGACGCATTGCCGTGATGTAGCATCCAGGTATCAGCGATTTTCCTTCAGATGCGGCGGACCCTAATTCTCAAATGTTCGAGGACTTCTGCGTACAATTTATATTTCACTGTTTGCTTAGCAGGCACAAACTCCTTGTGGGCCACACATTGTGCGTCAAAAAAGAATTTTCAATCTCTCTCGGGTGCGATCTACACACTACAAATGCTCGAAGACAACAGAGCATCTTCTCAGCTTAAATGACATCCCCCCCACCGATCCCGTCCATAAAGACCATCCTTAACCTTTCCTATCAGTGGGAAAAATCACTTATTAGACAAACCCTGTAAGCCATAGAGGCAGGTAATGCGCGAAAACATTTTACGGCTTAGCTCCTCAATACATAATCCATTGACTATAACCATTTTTAGAATTCGCTTCTTTTGTTCTCCTTATGTCAATATTTGTATTGTGCCATGTCCCAGCCATTCATTAATTTTAATCCGTTTTCAAATATTCATTCTCTTCTCGATGGAATCCCATTCAGCATTGTCTTGCAAAAATCCATATCGCTATTGATTCCATGCTAATCCCACATTAATTATCTAATTAGCGTTTCGAACAAAACGAGCCTCTATCAATGTCAGAAATTTCCCAAATATACATATGGCATATACCTAGGTACATTTAAATGCCAATCGGACTGTTTTTGTTTTCATTTTTTAATTTACATTGAAACTTATTCAATTTACTCTTTCAATCATAAAATATGCACATCTAATTATAGCCGCAGTGTGTATTGCAGTAGTACATGTTGTTAAGCCATCGCATACAGCCCCTGTGCCCATAGAAATAATTCAAACTCAAAAAATTGATATGCAATCAAAATAGAAATCAATCCACAATTCGCATTCATGGATGGTTCCCATGTCCGGACGAGCCTACTGATGTTCTATCTAAATATTGACAATTGGCATGTTCTCCACCCTTAATCCCTCGGGGGCTGAAAATAACCATTGATGTAGACATATTCTTTCATAAAAATTTAACATCTACTTTATGCAATAAAAATACAAGAGAATAAATAAAAAATACAAATTACAAAGTTGACACCCTGCAGATGTGAATAATTAAATATTACAACGACTATGTACTACTTTTTATTTTATGTCAGTTAATTGTAATTTTTGCGCATAAAAATTAATTTAAATTTTATGTAAAAAGGGAGGTTCATCCACCTCGTCCACCCGCGATTTTTGAATAAAAAATCAATCCTTCAGGTCGAGTATCTATAAATATATAAAAAAAAATATGGGTAACGTAATAAAATATTGAATTGCAATTCATTTGCCGACCATTGCTGGGCTTAGCGTGTTTTTTTTTAAATTGAAACAGACATTAATGTGGCCAGTGGATCGTGTTTTTATTAGGATTTCTATTCATGTTGTTAACGAGGTCATTAAGGCTATAATAGAATATTGTATTTTTACAAATTAATTTAAATTCTATTGTCGCGTTATATGCCGTGAAAATTCTATTTACGATGGGAAATATTAGAATTTAAATGTGGGCATATTTAGATTGCTGGAGCGATTACAATGTTACATATGGGGCTCGTTGTAGAGTAGAGTACCCTCTTCGAAATCGGTAATTTTAAGCCAAATTTGTTTGCACTGCTACTGATTAGAAAAGTTGTGTAACTGCTGATTGGTGGTAGGCACTCAACGTGATAATGGAATTTCGAAATATTGGTGGTGATCCTAAATTGAACTTCTATTGTTCAATTATGCTAACAACACACAAATTTTATTGTAAATGTCGAAGTCTAATCTCAGCGTTCTTAAAGTAAATGGATAAAATTATTGACCTCCATATAAGAGCTTTAATAGATCACCCTCTTAATGAACATCAACTAGCTTAGCAAGCAGGTAAATCAACAATAACAGCCCTACACCACTTGGTTGAAAAGATTGAAAAGTTGTTGAACAAGGACATCACACTTTGTGCTTTCCTACACATCTCGGGAGCCTTTGACAACACCTCGTTTCATTTTATAAAAACGGCAGCTAATCCAAAGGCATCGACCAACACACACATGGATTGCTCCATGCTAAGTAGCAGAACTATTTTTGCCAAGCTTTGTCAACTCTCACTTTCCATCAAAAGCACTAAAAGTTGTCCTCAAGGAGGCGTTCTATCTCCTCTTCTTTGGTAAATTGTAGTTGACCAACGCCTAAACGACCTAAATAATGCTGGTTATCCAACTCAAGGCTATGCAGACGACCTAGTCATAATAATCAGGGTTATCGTGAACTATTTTTCCCTCGGAATTTTTCCTTCGAATAAAAATGATGTACCTTCAAAAATAAGGAACAAATTCATTGGGTAAAAATTAAATATCGTGACTGTGTTGAAAATTCTCCTGAATTGTCATTCATGATATGTACCTATTTCTTTTCCGGCTAATTGTTTCCTCTTTATTGAAGATACCTAATTTTTGTTCGGGGGAAAAATTCCAAAGGAAAAATAATTCACGATATCCCTGAATAAGAAGCAGATTCCGGACTAGAGTACGACGCGTCACCATCATATAGTGTTACGCCCCAACGAATAGTTCATCTGAGGACGAAAAGGAGAGCTTCTACAACCTCTTAAGTGACGTCTTCAACACAACACCAATTTCAGACATTGTCATAGTGATGGGGGATGTGAATGCCAAGGTAGGCAACGACAACAAAGGGCTCAAACATGTAATCGGGAAGCATGGACTAGGCAACCGCAATGACAACGGCGAAAGTTTTGTGGATTTCTGCAATGCCAACCGCCTTGTGATAGGTGGCACCGTGTTTGAGCACAAGACCTGCCACAAAGTCAGCTGGGTTTCCAACGACAGACAAGCAACCTCCAACGAAATTGACCATTTTGCCATCAGCCGCCGATTTAGAAGTAGTCTCCTGAACGTCCGAAACAGCCGAGGGGCAGATGTGGGGATAGTACGTGATCACCATCTTATGATAGCTACCCAGGACAACACAAGAATGCCCAGGTTCAACGTCGATAGACTTAGTGATCCCAACAATTAAGGGTGCACTTTTCGCAAGGTGTGGAAGCAATCAGCAGCTCAATGCCCGCAACCATCCAAGACCATTGGTGTGCTGTGAAAAATGTTTTTAAATCTGGTGCTGAAAGAATTGTCGGTCGATCGCAGGGAAGACATAGGGCGTGGCTTTCCGAGGATACCTGGAGACGGATTGACGTACGAAAACAGCTGAAAGCTCGCTTTGCAGCTACCCCAGCAGCAGGGAGAAGTGAGCTAGAGTCCCTATATCGCATGAAGATGAGATAAGTTCAGCGTAGCGTGCGACGTGACAAGCGCAACTACATCAACGCGCTGGCTACAGAAGCAGAAGAAGCAGCACGAAGGTGCGACAGCAGGACTGTCTACAGAATCACGAAAGAGCTGACAGGTGGTCGCAGCTCCAACCAACACCTCAGTGAAAAGCCTAGACGGTTTCTTGCTCGTTTTGGATGAGGACCAGCTCAAGAGATGGAAAGAGCATTTTGCTACGGTTTTAAACCGTGTATTCGCTAGCGATATGCTCCCAAATCAGACTGAGATGCCAGAGGTGAGAAGTTCCCGAATATGCACCACGACTCCCAGTAAAGATCATTACTGGAGCGAATCAAACAACATCTCGAAGACACACTAGATGCCGAACAAGCAGGTTTCCGCTCTGGATCCTCCTGTGCCAACCACATCAACACCCTGCGGATTATCATCGAACAGTGTATTGAATATCGATCGCCACTGCACCTGCTGTTCATCGATTTTGAGTAGGCGTTCGATAGTGTCAACAGGGAGATTATTTGGCGTGCCTTACGCAGGAGAAGTATTCCTGATAAAATAATTGCTATTATCAAAGCTACATATGAAGACTCCAAATGTCACGTTCTGCACAGGGGGTGGTTGTCTAAGGAATTTGAGATCCAAAGTGATGTAAGACAAGGCTGTATCCTTTCACCAATATTATTCCTATTGGTAATTAACGATGTGCTTCATACAGTTTTGTCGAAGGAAACATCTTGACTACTCTCCCACAGAATGATGGACCTCCATCAAATGACAGCAGATGTGGAGAGGGAGGCAGGCGTCGTCGGGCTGAAAATTAATACGGCAATAACTAAAATTATCAACCTTGGAACTAACTCATCGGCTCAAATATGCATTGCTGGACAACCGGTAGAGAGAGTAGAGGATTTCCAGTATCTTGGGAGTATTGTCTCGACCGATGGTGGAACCGAACTGGATATAGCCCACAGGATCGCCAAAGCAAAGTCCGCGTTCGGGACTAAATGGTGTCTAACTTAATCTTTCCAGTGAAGCCAAATGTCTAGGGGTAACTCTAGACCAGAAACTCACCCGAAGGCCACATCTAGATAAAATTCCATATAAGGTGACTTAAACCTTATGGGTCTGTTCTAGACTCTTTGGCAAAAATTTGACCTACCTTACCATCGTCATTCCCATTCGAGCATACTAACTTACTTATGTCCTGTATCCCCTTGTGGGTCCTAGGGCCTGTAGTACGCCTACGAGCCATCGGGTACGGTTTTTGACAATGCGTCTCAGTTCTCCCCAACTGCCATTCCTCCTTCTCGACTGTTCTGCGCCATGTTCTCATCGGACCGCCAGGTCTTCTGCCATCCTGAGTTAAAGGGTTTCATTGCATAGCATAGTTCGCTATGGAACTGTCACCCTTTCGGAACTTTCACTGTCACTTCCGTCGTTGGATGGTTGTGTCTATTGGTTCCTGACCCGTTCTCTCGTAAAGGTGTTCGTTAGAGATACGATTGGGCCAGAAAATCCTTGAGATATTGCGCAGGCACCTATTAACGAACGTTTGTAGCTTTCTGGTGACAGTAGTGGTCACTCTCCACGTGCTGCATTCATATAACAGCACGGATTCAACGTTGGAGCGGAATAGCCTTAGCTTGGTGTTCAAACTGATTTCATTGCTTCGCCATATTTTGGACAACATCCCGAATGCGGACTTTGGTTTGGCGATCCTGTATGTATGATCTTGTATGAGTTGACACTCATTATCATCATGCTTGCCCGTGATTATAATCACTGGATCATCTGCATAGCCTATAATTCTGAAGCCTGACCTCTACTCAGTAAGACACCGAACACGAGATGCCATAAGAGAGGCGAGAGGTAGCCGCCTTAGGGGTAGCCTTTTGCTGAGGAAACCGTCGTCACAGAGACCTCTCCTGAAGTAGATGTTATTATGCGACTGTCGAGCATTGTCCTAACTCATCTGGTTGTAGGTTGCAGAAGGGACTATAGGGAATAAATTGAATTTTAATAGGGTGCTTGGGATGAATTGACGAGTACATTTATTCCAACTCCCTTGCTGGTACGATTTTCTTTTTTTCTAGAATTGAATATACTAAATGGCGTTGAACTTCTACTTCATAGAAATGACCTCAGATATTTTCTCCTCATACCTGTTCCTTTTTTTTTTATCACTAGGAAAGCTACTGGACAACCGGGGATTCGGACACTTTATACCAGATATGATACGACGACAAGTACTTAACAAAGAATCAACTTTTATGGTTTTCAAATAATTTTTTTTTAACATAATCTCCCCGAAGGGCAATATTTTTTGTCTACCGATAGTCTAATGCCTTAATACCTTTGAATTTTCCACAATGCCTTCAAAGCAAACATCTTATACCTTCTTTTTTTTTTTTATTTCTTTCCCCCCAAGAATACTTTGAGCTTGAGAAAGGAATGAGGTAGACAACTTTAACTTGTTAATTTTAAATATCGTTATATTACTTTTACTCACCACTTAAGTGGTGCTTCAGTACGGGGGGATCTGGACTTCAACCAACAAACCCCTCTAGCCAGCTACCTCCAATTGCGTACGCCAAGTTGAGGTCCCCGTCCACCTGTCTGCACCAACTACCGCGAGGTCGTCCTCTACTGCGCCGTCCATCCAGGGTGGATTCGAAGCTTTTCCGGGCTGGAACATTATGCTCCATCCCCTCTATATAACCCAGCTATTTTATTCGCTTTATGCGAACCCTGGGGCACCGTGGCGTAAGTGGTTAGTGTGTCGGATCACTACGCATGAGGTTTCAAGTTCGAATCCTCCAAGTTCGTCTGACAAACATCCGAGAGTATTGCTGTCACGAAAAAGCTTCTCAAATCGCCGTTCGGATTCGGCATTAAACTGTAGGTTCCTTCCATTCGTGTGAAAAATATGGTATAAAGCACACAACATGAGTGGTTGCGAGAAGCTAGGCCCTGGCACTTTAAAGAGCTGTTGCGCCAAATATTTGTATTTTTTTTTATGTGAACCCTCTTGGGTAAGTCAATGGCAGTACAGGCATTGTACCTTCTCCTCCACTCGCCGTCTATGCTGACAGGACCAAAGATCATCCAAAGAAATTTTCTCTCAAAGTAGCTAATGGCATCCTCATCCAATTTTGACAAATTCCATGCCTCTGCGCTATACAGCATTGACTGGGATGATTAGTGTCTTATTCAGAGTTACCTTAGTAGTTCGAGATATGGCTTTGTTACTCAATTGCCTTCTTAGCCCATAAGAGCAGCGATTGGCAAGAGTAATTCTTCGTTTGATCTCCCCAATGGTGTCATTTGCGGAGCCTAGGTAGACAAAGTCCTTTACTAGCTCAAAATGATATCTATCGTGGTTTTCTGTTCAAGACGCCGATGTTGGGTGTCCTTTTTTGTAGACAGTATGTATTTTGTTTTGCTTTCATTGACCGCTAAACCCATCCTTGCTGCATGTGTCTCAATGCTCGCAAATGCCCCATTCAGTTGTTCTACACAGGTACGTTATTCTGGTTCGAATTAACTTTTTATGAAGTAAGCCCGGCCTGTTTCATGATTTCTTTTTATCCAGTTGGTCTGAAATGTCGGCATAGTTCTCGCCAGTTATTGTTTGCTCTTCACAGCAATATCCCCTTCGCGTATAGAGATACGGATTAGAACAGATTTGTAGTCATTGCTTTCTTGTAGCTGAACAAGATGGCTATGCTCACTATTTTGATTGCATTTTCATTTCAGTTTCATCTGTTGAATCAACGCACGAAGTACACTGTATTTTCTTTAAAACGATCCAGACATTTTTGAGAAATATAGGATAACCAAGCACAGATCCAACTACATATGTCATAAGGAGCATTTCTGCATCAAATCCACTAAGATGTCGGCAAAGCTTTCCAACCATGATCTGTACTCTCCTCTTACGTTGCTGGCATCTATAATGCCAAAGAAGGTACGGTACACTTTATTATAGCAGTGTACCTTCTTTTTGCCTTATTAACACTCACTCATCTCACGATATCACCTAATCGAAGATTACGGCTGCAATTCCAGAATCAGAATACAATTACTTTGAGCAGCACCCAACTTGAATTTGACTCAACGCCTTGACTATGACTCAAGCGATCAATCCAAAACTTATGTCGCCTGCTCGTAAACTTGTCTCCTTCTTTTCCAACATGACTCAGATATTTCCAAAACCACCACCCTCAACTTACTTTGATTGTCTGAACGTGCCAGGATTATTCTTTTTTTTTGTAATAAGACCGCTGTCACCACTTTTAATTACCGCACACATCCCCAGTACCAATTAAAGCCATCACTGAATCCATTAAAACCCCGCACTCATAAAAGGACGACACATACGAGTAGATGTGTTTTTGGTCATAAACCTATTTCGAATCGAAAATCTTTTTTTCTCATAAAACTTTCAACACTTCTTTCGATGCACGCTCCCTCGAGGGGCCAAATTTGAAATTTTCAATACCAACTTGCCCTCCGCCTCTTCGAATCGAATATAATCATATTTATGTGCCCAAGGGCAATCATCATCAACCACGCATCATCTCCATCCGGCATGGCAGAGTGAGCAGAGAAAAAAAGCCCGAAAACGGATTTTCCATTAAAAATCCTCGTTTCGTCTATTTTGAAACTCATTTTCCCAATCGGACACGGGAAATTCCACTCAACTCGGCTTTCGTTCCTTTTTCATTTACGAGGTGTCACAAGATTGGTTTCTCCATCCCACTCATATGTAAATCCATTAAGAACGGTCTTTGAGAGCCGCCAGCACACAACCCCTTCACAAGGCGGCAATAAAAATTAATTAACACCACACCGAGCCGGAGAGGGGGGCTATTTTTAGGACGGTTCTCGTTTTGACTGGGCTTTTCCAATTTTCATCTCTGAAAACTAACGTATGTTGTGAGCGATTGAAATATGTATATCACTTTCGGGTGGTGGATGTCGAAAGTGCCCTCTTGGGTTGGAAAATATTTAAAGAATTCCTGGTGGTGGAATCGCGTGCGTTACCTGTTGAGAAGCCATCTCGTTGTGAACTTTATTGGAACAAAGAACTCTTGGCGAGCTTCTCGAAACAAGCGGAAAACTTATTTCGTTTTTGACATTTGTAAGGCATCAGGTCTGCTACGCCTGTCGAAATATGTGAGACAATAAATTTGGACAGATGTCATTAGCTGAATACTTGTTGTCGTTTCGTCGTTGTCTCTGTGATTAGATCTTTAAATAGGTCACACGCGACTTGATGCCTATGTGTCAGGGGCTTTTTTAGGGAAAGTTATTAGCTCGTGGATGAAGGTACAGATTAGGGAGGAGGTATTCGTTTTCTAGGAATGCATGGAACTAATTTTTCCCTGACAAGAGTTCGTAAATCTTCGAAGTAATGTCGGAGCATTGTTGAAAACGCTAAGACCGCTTCAGACAGAAACCTAAATCCTTTTCAATATTGACGGAATCTAATATGCTTAAGTGCAATGCTGCGTTTTGACACAGCCATGGATAGTATGGCACTGCTCGATAGGAGCAGTACTGCTCTGATTTAGTACACTTTAGGGTTGACGTATAGGTGCGTCCTTATGAAGCGATCATAATGGCATCTAGAATTCTTAGTTTTAAAAAGTTTCTCGTAGCACTTATGCTCTCGAATGTGTGTCAGACGGGTGCCAAATATACGACTATTTAGCGTTCTCCGGGACTTGAACCTAAAACCTTTTACTCACTAGTTCTGTGCCAGATTTTTATTTGTGAAGAATACAAAGGCAAGAAAAGATTGGCCTTAGAGCACCCTCTACAGCTCAGATTCTCTAAGGCAATTGAGAATGAAAACCGAGTCTATGGTAGGTGTATCCTCATCTAATATTTGGTACTTGCCCAGACATTTAATTCCTTTTTGGACCAGTGCCCGCAAAACTTCAGAATATGCTCTGGAGTCTCACTGGACTCGTTGCAGAATCTGCAGAGCCCTTCTTTCTGCTAAAGCTAGTTTCCTTAAGCCCTCCTTGAGTCACAGTGTCCGTTTAGAAAGCTTATTAGGAAGTGCATGTTAGTCTTTTGAGGTAGAATTAGATCGCCTTATCACTACAGCCACATTGGGTCTATTGTATAGGTTCTTCTTATTTAGGTTGAAACGTGCTCCGAACCTTTTTCGGTTTTAGCTCCCTAATAGTTTCTTTACCTGTCTCATACCTTAAGTGTTAATCCAGATACTTAACCTGCTTGCTCTCTCTAATTTCCTGAATTCTTCTTTTAGGGTATAGTCCCAGATTCTGCAGAATGATTCAGGACCTATAAAGGGTTCTGCTTCCCCTGGTCTTGCTAGTGAATCCGCTGCTTCATTACCTTCTATTCCGACATAGCCCGGTATCGAATATAGGGTTACTTTACTTCTTCTGACCAGTTCGTTAAGCTTCTATAGGCATTCCCGCACAGTTTGACTTAACGACATGGACGCAAGTGCCTTGAGGGCTGCTTGCTATATTGCAAGTTTTTTTCCGGATTGATTTAGACGCATCTACCTATGGCATGTATAATACCTTGGCCTGAAAAATGCTAGTGAAGCTGGTACTTTGCGTTTGATCCAAATACTCCTGCAGCAGTTCCTTCCTCAGGAAAAAGCTTCGGTAGGAAATACTTTCAAAGCTGAACTTCCTAATGCTGACGTCCCTACGAATCATCAAAACAGGAAATTTTTTTACTAAGCTCTTCGATTTCTCCTGCTCAAACGCACTTCTCTCTTCTGATTCCTTCTTTCACCATTCTTAAGATCGTCCTGTTTACGCAATCCCTACCTACAAAGTACAAGATAGTGAGTTCCAAGAGTATCTCATGGTTCCAGTAATGCAGAAGCATGCCAGTCGTTGCATTTTAAGGAGTATCTCCCTCGTTGTAACTAGAGCGGTTTGCTTTGCCTATGCTATGGCCCCATAGGTATCTATTCTATTCTTGGTCTTGCTTATTGCGGTCTTCCTCACCCAATCCTTCCACTGTTATACCAGCTGATCTAGCTGTTGTTACACATCCCAGACAACAGTAAAATACGGGTATTTCAGCATCATTTACATTAAGGACTTCCTCCTTGGAAAGTTGCATCTTCTAAATTAAGATACCTTTCTTCATCTGGGCATCCAACCAGAGAACTGGAGGTTACCTCAAAACTTACTGACAAGACTATTGACTTCCCTTTACTCACTTACTTCCAAATTTCTGTTCACATTTCCCTGCAGCATCGTCAAGGAGCTCTTAATCATCATTTGTCAAAAGTCCACCCACACAAAGGTCGCATGGATCTCAACCTTCAGGCTCCACAAAGCATCACTTTCTGAAGACATTTCTCAGCATATAGCCAAAAATACCCTCATCACACATGATGTTGGTGTGTGCTTGGTTGTTTGCTCATCATCGTTTGTCAAAATCAGTCGAAAACCCCTAATACGTGTGCGGTGCGGTGATGCTGTTGTGCAATCCCTGGCAATGCGCCGCGATGCATATTCAACAAATTTCAATTAGTCAGGCATCCTTCCCTCTCGCCATTTCAGATTAATGCCGCACAAACACACAATCGGAGAGTGCTTCTCTCAAAAGGATATCTCCTTTCGGTGCGACTTGCAATAAATTCGCTGCCGCGCGGCGCACCGGGTGTGTATAGATTTAATTTCCATGTCATCTTTATGAAGCGAGCTCTAGCAGGAGAAGGAAAAATAAAAACCCAAAACAATTGCTCAACTGCACAGGAGCACAACATATTCTTCGCAGATGATGTTGTGTGCGTCCTCCATCCATACGTGCACGTAGAGCATCCTGCATCTAGCATCTCTAGCACACTCTGCAGGTAAGATGTACCCAGGAAAGTGTCACTTGGCAATAAATCATAGCTCACGTTTGTGTGAGACGTTGGAACAAGATATGATTTATGATTGTGATGCGTTCCAGGAGATGCTGCTGCTGTGTTCCACTTTAAATTGTCATCATTGTGGCGCTCGGGTACCGGGGGCAGGCAGGCAATGAATCCTTCGTTCTTGATGTGCAACAACTGCAAATGAAGCTACAAGCAGTGTGTGGCGTCATGTAATTGTACTCTCTCCACTGTAACTGTCCTAGATTTGTTTTGTTTGTCCCTAAAGAGTTGCGTTGCAACTCGGCGCTGTGAGAAATGGGTGCTGGGAAAGGACTTTGCGGTGTTTGTGTTTTGTTTGCTCTTAAGGACATACGAAATGTGTTTTTTTTTATTTTTTTCCCTCCAGAGGGCTAGATTCGAGGACAACTACTATGTGTGTTGTAAAAGTTATAAAATGATTGTCGTCTGACGTGGTGTTTCGCGACTTACTTTATACTTGGAAACCCGCTTTGAGGATTCTTTTTTTAAGGTTACGAGTGCTATTGCAAAGGAGGACAATATCCAGAAGTAAAATGGTTTACTCAGCTTATTTGGGTCGTAAAGTGATCCTGGTTATGGATTGTACGTGATGTTAACGATATCCTTGCGTAATCTAAATTAGGAGATAAAAAGAAGCAATTCCAAGGAGGTGGGTTGTGCGTGTTCGTTCAGTTCATTGTAAAAAAAAAAACAAAAAAATGACTAAGGTGGTGACCTAGTATCCCATTCTACTACTAGAGCGATGCACAAGCCATGAGCAAACGGATACTTCAATGTAAAGTAAGAAACACTGTCGGAGAGTTCAACAATGAAAAAATGAACCTCTGGTGGTTATGGTTTTCGCCACCAGTACCAATACCCCTCAGCGGATATGCTCTTAATGGAGAAGTATTTGACAGGCGATAGCATGCTTCTAAGCATTGGTCTAGTGGTTAATGTCATCGAATTGACTTCAAGGCTTACACACCTCAGGTCGATATCTGGCAATAAATGATAAACTTATGGTATCTTGGTTACGTTCGTCGAGAGGCGGATTGAATCAGTCGTCATGGTTCCAATTCTGCGTGCTTATCTATGCCTCGATCATGCTTGGTGCCGTGAGGTGTTTTTCTCTCTTGCCATTGTATAGGTGCAAAGGTATTTACTGACGCCATTTCTGCGATGACACATATTGTAACATCTAACTCTACAACTCAATTGTTGGTTGGTATCTAATAATTTTGCTGCTTTGGACAGGTTTTCACTAAGCTTTAACTATTGGTAAAGATATTCATGGACTCATTCCAAAATTGTTGCGATTAATACAACTGCTACACCGTCAACATGTCCAATGATTGCAGCATCACGCGTACCTCGAAACGTCATTATACAGATGTTTAACAGTAGCGGTCTTAGTACAGACCCTTGTGGAACTCCTCCTGTAGTAAATTATTGGGGCACTCCGTTGTCGGCGTCACCTTATGTCTCCTTCCTAACAACATCTATTGTTTAAGATGCTTTACGGAGCTCATGCTGAAGTTCTGCTAGATCTACTGCTCCATTGATAGCTGTCTGAAACGATGTCAATGTCAGAAGCTAACTGACTGTATTAGATTCCTCATTTCTTACTAATTGTCCTATTGTAGGCCACAAACAAACTGATACGCAAAGTAGAGTAATGCTAAAAATTAGTTTTATGTACATCCTGCAGTAATTATTCCTGTTAAGGCAGATACCGGCTATCGAATCGATAAGGCCGGTTATCCAGTAGAGCATTACTTTGCTGTTTCTACCTAATTGATTAAGTTTGTGTAGGCATTCTCACACAAGTTTCGACTTAATGACATAGGAGTCAGGTGCTTTGATAGCTGCTTGACTGTCTTGACAGTATTGCTATGTCGCAGTTGCTGTATCTTCTTTCGAGATTGAATTGAATACATCTATCTTTAGCACATGTTTCAGCTTAAAAAATGGTAGCACTCTTGCCCATGGGTTCTGAGTGCTTCATCCTTGGCCCAAGCAGCCCTGCTCCGGTCCTTCCTCAGATCTCGAACCGCCTGTATACCGCTTTATCGTGTAGTTGGCCAGTCTGTTTATTGCAGATTCTCTTTCTTGTTACTTAGCTTTGTGCAGAAGTGTTTCCCAAAGTTTAATCTTCTGATACTGTCGTCCCTGGGGATTGTCAGAAGGGGAAGTTTCTTAAGAAGTGCACCGTATTCTCTCGAACTAATGCATTTCTCCCTTCTAATTTCTTCCTCTGCCATACTTAAAATTGTCCGCTTTGAATTATGCACCACTACGAGATGGAGCAGAATTAGCTCTAGGAGTACTTCCATGGCTGCATTTGGACATGTTCTTATAGCCCCAGTGATTCAGAGGCACGCAAGTCTTTGCACTTTTGTGAGTGTCTCCCTCGTTGTAACTAGACTAGTTCGCTTTGCCCATTCTATCGCTCCATATGTGGTAATTGGGCTCACAATGGCAATATACATCCATCTTAGAATGTTTCGACCAAATCCCCAAGACTTACTCGCACTGCTCCTACATATCATTAGAGCACGGGTAGCCTTTTATCTCCTCTGTGTGCTTTTTCCACATAAGTTTACTATCTAGGTGTAGTCCTAGGTACTTCACTTCTTTTATCGATGTCAGTATCATGCCCGACAGTCGGATTGGCTTCATTTCTAGTTTTATTTTCCTCGTGTATGGCACTACTGTGGTTTTAGCCGGGTTTATATTGAGCCCAACCGTTCTAAACAGCATTCTTGAGTTACTATTAGGCTCCTTTGTATAATATAGCACAGGGTTTCTTCAAAATTTCCTCAACCAACAGCATAAGCTTGACAATTGATTTCAAAGTTTGTTAACTTTTCAAGTAGTTCATTCACAATAAGACTCCACATTGGAGGAGATAGCACTCTTCCTTGTAGGCATCCTCTTGTTGTGTTGACCTTGATAATTCTACATGATGTTTGAGTTTCTACTGATCTTGTTCTCAGCAACTCATACATCCACTTAAATACTGTTTTGCTGATTCCTTTTCAGTCCAGGGCTCGTTCAATAGCTTCATGCGAGGTGTTATCAAATGCCCCTTCGATGTCTAGGAAGGCGCAGAATACTATCTTTTTTGTTTCAATATGGTTTCCGTCAGCTGATAGAGAGCTCAGGTCAGGTCAGGCTCAGGTCTCAGTAGATTTACTTACTTTACTTAAGTCCTTTAACCCCTCGGGGGGCATAGAGCGTCAACCACGCCTGCATGCCATCTTGTTCGGAGTTCTGCAACGCGTTTGAGCTGCCTCCAACTTATTCCTAAACAGCTCGATTCCTCCTCAACTGTTCTGCCTAGGGCGTCCCGCTACTCTGCCTGCCTGGGTGAGCGGATTCCACTGCATGGCGTATTTCGCAATGGGGTTGTAGGGTGTGTCCAATCCACTGCCACTTTCTCCTTACGAGTAGTAATGCTTATAGGTTCTTGGCCCGTTCTCGTATAAAGCTGTTCGTTGGAGATACGGTCAGTAGATTTGCACCTCTGTATGTATGTTGACGGTGATGAAGTAGGGATGTGTTTAGTATTTCCTCTCTTAAGTGGCTATCCACAACTTTCTCCATTGTTTTGAGAAGAAAAGATGTTAGGCTGATCGGTCTGTATGACTTCGGCTGTGTTGGGTTCTTCCTCCACATTTTTGGTATAAACACAACTTTCCCCCGCCTCCACTGATATGCAATACATCCCAATGTGAGACTACTTTTTGGAATTCTAACTAACTCTGGTATAGGTAGTAGTTTCTGTTGCCACTCTGCAATAAGGCTGGTGTGATACCATCCACGCCTAGTGCCTTGAAAGGCTGGAAGGAGCTTATTGCCCATTCAATTCTCGCTCCGGAAGAGATAGCCCCTGCAATCTTCTAGAGCCGATTGCTCATTCAATTCCCCCCCTGGAGCAGATAGCCCCTGCAATCTTCCAATCTTCTTTCCGAGGTCTGGTTATGTTACTTTTCACTTTGATTAAATAAAGGTAGAGATCTGCTCTGTATAAGACCATGCCCACTTTTTGAGTAGCTTTAACCAACAGCCTCCATCTCCTTTCTTCTCTTTAAGCCCAAAAATCTATTAAAAACGAGCCGAATCCTTTGAAAACACAATAATCCCTTAAAGCTTCGCACCTAATACTCGAGTGTCAAAAATCAATAGGATATAAATTTACATTTTACCCATTCATTTTGGCCGGGAAATTTATACACATAACCACATCTTACCACCCATTCGGCAGGAGTGAGAATTTGTCCTTCGTACAAAAAGTCACAAAGTTCCAGGACGCAGAACTTCGAAACCTGCATGCCAAGCACTCTGTGATTTAATGTCTGTAACTGTGTGACACAATAATTCAAAAGTTCAATCTACGAGAACACACACAAACTCACAGCAGTCAGGTCGTGGAAATGCAACAATTTAACGGCAAAATGAAAAATTCTAGAATAAAACTCAGTCCTTCTTCCTTAAATGTCGTTTGCTAGTCAATGCTCGAGATAAGGGACCTTGCAGGAGCAACCGTCTACATACGTACCTGCTCTATGTCGTATATCTGTTTTTCCTCATACTACTAATGCTCCACATGTCATCAGAGAACGAGAGTACTCTGTATGGTAGTTTCTTCAACAGCAGGATAAAATATGCGAAAAGTCCTTCCTTATCTTTGCATATACAGAGTTAGTACACCCACCCAGCAGCAGCAGACAGACAGAAGGACCGAGAGTTCATCGGGAATGGGTCCGAATAATTATTATTATTGTAATTACGATATGGTTGGTGAACAATACATGTTTCAGTTCGTCCTTTAGAATATGCAAAGTTGTCTCTTCTTCCGGCAAATGTGGCGTGGGGCTGGTAGACGGCGGAGGGGTTACCAGTTCAGCTTGTTGCCTCCGGCATGCTCTGCTGCAGGCGCGCGCACTCCATGGCAGAGTGCTTTTCCTCGCCATAATTGAGAAGTTTTAAGATTTTAAGCAGTGTGGAAATCACCTGAGGGCAATAAGGACTTTCATTCTTCCTCTTGCTCTTTCTAACTCTGGTAGCCTTTGTAGTCACACGGATGAGCTAAGCAAATGTCACGATGTCGTCGTTACTGTTGTTCTTCTTCATTTCTGTTTCATTGTTCCGCATTATAGTTATCCACTTGTGGGTGAAAGGATCTCTGTGTTTCTTTGAAGCTTTAAATGATTTTAAAAAAATACATATATGTTGTCGTTAGGACTTCTTTTTTCTCGGAGACATTTGTAACTAGAGCTTGTACTTCAAATCTTTTTGTTATAAAAGTTGAGAAATTTTTTTTAGGATATAGGCACGGTCTACTGTTTACCTTTTAAAATCCTTTTTTCTCTCTAGTACTCAAGGAGTTGAGTGCACACTTGTTCATAAGAGTTTTTGATGATAACAAAAGGATTATCATTGAAAAATTCTGCTTGGCTATTTTACGAGATCTAAGAGAATGGAAAGCATTGAATCTTTTAAATTACCATAAGTATGTATCCTTGCGACTGGTAGCATTTCCGGGCACTTTGAACTAGCTCATCATCACTAGATGACACTGCTTTTAATACCTATATATTTATTGTAGGATGTAAACACATCTAGTTATATTTCTACAATTTTTTTTCATCTGTTAGCCTGGTTAGGTAAGTTGGACGAGTCTTTGCCGGAACTGTGCCTGCACCAATGATAAATGAAAGAAACTTTGAACGTTATTTGGTGATCTGTTCATACTTCATACTCTTTTCTTCAGATTGTCATAGCTTGTTCAGAAAATAAATTTGTTTGGCAATGTCTTGTAGTCCAAAGCCCACAGTACCATGTGCGGCATACCTACAATTAACTCTCATAGCATTGCGCTATGCTCACTGAAAAAGTAGGATGGTAGCTACACCAAAGGTGTAGAGTAAAGGGCTCTACTAATGCTCGAAACACACTTTCCGGATAGTACAACCTACAGCAGTATACATGTATTGGAAACGCATAAAAGGTCCAGTTGAGACGATTGGCAAGAAACATCTGTTATTCAAAACACCAGTATCAGATGGTATATTCCCTGATCCACTGCAGAAATGCCAGGAAACCATGGTGCCACACCTCCTAGGATTAAGGAGAAGCAGTATCAATGAATCTGGAGAAGGGCAAAGATAATGTTTATCCCGAAAGTGAGTAAAAGAGACACCACTTCACGAAAATCCTTTAGACCTATCAGCCTGACCTCATTTATACAATACTAAAGACGTTACAAAACGTCATAGATAACCACCTAAGGATGGAGAGAATACCTCTCCATCACAATCACCATGCCTCCAGAGCAGGAAAATCTACTGAAACCGCGCGCTACCAGCTGAAGAGTTGGATTCAGGATGCACTAACAAGGAGATGGCAATATGCGCCTTTCTGAACATCGAAGGTGCCTTCGAGAACACTTCCCATGAAGCAATTAGAAACTGCCTCGAAATAAAAGGAGCAAACCACGTCATAGGTAATTGGTGTGTGTGAGATGCTGAGAACTTGGACTGCTGAGACAGAGTTGAGATAAGAAATCATCACGATAAGCACCACTATGGGCTGCAGCTACAAAAAAAGTAACAGATGCTGGCATTAAATGCCAAGGATACGCTGACGACATTAGCCGTATTTTTTTTAAACCTAGCCAGCCAGTAGTTGCTAGTAAAGTAAAATTTTACACATAAAACAAATACAACAACCGGCTGGCTACTACTCTTGATTTTATCCCCAGCAAAAAGTTACTGGCTGGGAATTTCGTGATGCCTAATTTCAGGCGGCGCAAAAACGAATGTTTTTTAGTTTTTTGTTGTTGCTGTCACTGCAAGGTTGCTTGGTTTCTAGAGATATGTTCGTATAAAATCGGCTGGCTTTGGCTGGCTGGCTTTGGCTGGCTGGCAAATCGTTAGTAAATGAAGTAAGTAAGTAAGTAAAGTAAATGAACGGCTGGTTGGCTAGGTTTCAAAAAAACACGACAATAGTCATTATTGCAAGAGGGAAATTCAAAGAAACGCTTTGGGAAATTATTGAAAGGGGCTTGAGAAACACACAGGAATGGTGCGAAAAGGTATGGCTGAGAGTGAACCCATCCAAAACCACTGTGCTACCCTTCACAAAGAAAGGGCAGCTAAAGCGTATGCAGGTCAACTATCTAGGCATAACACTAAATAGCAAACTCCTCTGGAAGGAACACGTAGAAGCTGTGGTAATCAAAGCCACTAGAGCACTTATGGTGAGATGATTGTACATGATGATAGTCAGAACCATCATTACATGTGGATCACCAAAACCAGGCTTAACACGACGAGGACATCCCTGGGTAAAGTGCAAAGACTATCCTGCATCTGTATAACAGGACACATGAGAACTTTTCCCACTGTAGCACTGGAGGTGATCGTAGGACTACCTCTGCTGAATAATTAGAAAAGGAGTCGGGAAAGGAAAATGCAACGCAAACAAAGAGTGAGAAACTCTATCCAATTCGGTGCCGCTTCTGGGGTGTCCCAGAGACAATATGGTCAAGAAATACTGCTTAAAGAGAAAATTTGACTCAAAGCTGAGCAATGAAAGGGATTAGAGTAGTGAATCCGATAGCTACCAATTCAAACAACGTTCTACATATTAAATGGTAGACGGACGGATCGGAAACATTGCGTAAGTGAACCTCGAAAGGACGTATCGCGGGTAGGAGATCGCAATACTGTCGGATAGCCAAACCGCAATTAAGGCACTAAACTCGCTCGAGATCAGATCTAGACTGGTCTGAGAGTGCCTCAGCAAGATCAACAGAGTGGGATAGGTTAATAAAGTAACTCTCTACTGAATACCAGGACATGTACTTATCCTTGGACTGGAACCTTTCCTTGGGGTAGGGCCACACAAAATATGGGGAAAAACTGAGAAAAAAAGAGACATGATGTCATCCAACTGAGAATGGCGAACTGGGAACCCACAACCACAAAAAAAAGGAGTATTGGGTGTGGCAATGGTGTAGTAGTAACGTCGTCAATTGCCAAGCTAATGGTTCATGGTTCAAATCCTGATGTCAGCAAGCATTTATTTATTTCTCATGAAATATATAAAGTCAGTCCGATCATTTGCAAAAGCTTCTGTGAACACTACTGCGAAGGCATAACACTGGCAGTAGCTTGGTCATGTGGCTGGAAAAATTGTTCGCTCTGTTGATGATGATTTGCTCTTGACATCGGTTATCGCGAAAAAGTACTGTGAATCAGAAGCAAAGACAATAATAACAAAAATCTCCCCAGTTATCTGGACGCCACCCCCGGAGAATAGCTGAAGCATAAACAACTGAGCTTCAAGAACCACTACACCAAAAATGTTTCTCTCTCTCTATCCATCCTTTCCAACGCCCGCACTGTGTAAAACATGTTAAAGGTATTCATAACCCCTTGAGTGCGCGCAAATTATAAAAAAAAAATCTGCCTAATACTTGATAAGAATCGACTTCGCATCTTGACAGGCATGCTAACGAGTCACTGCAGACCTAAGGAGTTCCCCTAGGAAAGACGGAAATAGAAGGGAATGGTCACTGCAGGTTCTGCAGGAACCTCATAAAAGCACCAGTACATATTATTATATGGTGCGAAGCACTAATCCACAAAAGAAGACCTCACCTAGGTGGCTATCTCCTATCCGAGGTGGATCTACCTTCGCTGGATCCACTTCAGATACTCCGGTTCATCAAAGCAGTGAACTAGAGGAAGTGCTTTAAAGCGAGCATATCATCGACTAGTTTGGGGGCACAATAGATCTACTAAAAGTCGCAGTGCACATGCACCTCACAAGCCATCTACTCTCTAGGTTGATTCAGGACTAACTTCGGTTTGATCAGCGACACCCTTGAAGGCCAAATGCATACTAATCAGTAAGCCATGACATCAGAAGTAAGCTTAATGAAACAAAATAAAACAGGTGCAATTCAGCTACCCTGTGGGACTCAAACTACTGTGCAAAATATAGTCCCACTACACCAGTGCATTGGTAATACTGCAGCGGAACGTTAACGCTTAAACCATTGATACATCATCTTCTGAATCCTTTGCTAAAGTCCTTCGAAGCCAACACTTTTGCACACCATCTGCAATTTCGCCACTCGATCGCTGCTACAACCTTGATAATTAAAAAGAACACGC
Source organism: Brachypalpus laphriformis (assembly GCA_945910035.1). Classification (NCBI taxonomy): domain Eukaryota; kingdom Metazoa; phylum Arthropoda; class Insecta; order Diptera; family Syrphidae; genus Brachypalpus; species Brachypalpus laphriformis. The sequence goes on from OX246756.1 coordinate 176,117,984, forward strand.
CGTAATAATAAAGAGTCAGAAATAAAATTTTAAAATATGCTCCCCCGTTGCGCTAAGAAGAGAACAAAGACGACGTCATTAAAATGCCTTTACAGAAGTAATTGCACTTGCCTGGTAATTTTTTTATCGTTTATCCAGTGAAAATAATTTTAATTTAAATTTCCCCTACCCGCCTTCATATCACGTGTAATTACATTCCACCAGACCATATGACATCCAATGCCATTCCCCTGAGATAGTGGTGTAGCAATCCACCCTCTGCTCCCACTCCACGCACACAATTGCATTGTAAATTTTAATTTATTTTCCACCAGCGAACAAAAGGCGAATAAGGAAGAGAGAAAGAAATAAACGTTAAAAATGAAAGATGCGTGCATATAGCGGGAATTTTATTTATGCTCCTTAATTTGTACCTTATTCTCCAACTGCACTATACTACACATTAAGGACATCATCTACAAGCAACCAACGCGCCCAAGCAATCAAATGGAGGGCGCTCACAGCCATCTATCTTAGACCATTTTACCATTTTCAACTTTTCATATACATGTACAATTCAAATTCACCCTCGTCCTGAGTTGAAGCACATAAACGGCAGCAAGGACGATAGCGACAAACGACATATTAAAAAACATTAACGTCCTTTACCCAGAGCACATCGAGAACAATTGCAACAAAAGCGCCCGCACCAAGAGGCTGAAATCAAAACAATAAATTTTCAAAATTGAAACGCTTTCTCACACAAGGATAAAGGAGTTTATCATGCTGCTGGGTGGAGGGTGGAACGCAGCAAAAAGAATCCTGCAAAATGCCATTAACCGACTAATTGCTCCGGCTAAGACGCCCGACACTGAAGGATTTTCTTCTGAATTACCTGAGAAAGCTTAGCGAAAAAAAAGTCCTGCTCGGACAATAAATTTTCGACAGCGAACGTGTATCCATCGGGTATCCTTCCACTGCAGCAGTAGTTCTGTCTGTCCGCTCGGTCATAAAACGTATAGTGAAAGCGAAAAAGTAAAAAAAAGGATGTACACGCGGAGATGAGGGATTGAAATGGTTATAGCGCGTGATATCCTAAAGTTACCTTTTCGATTGTAACGAACCTTTAAGACACCATACGGGGGGATGGAAGGGACACCGCCGAAAAGAGAGCAAAAAGGACGACAAGTAAAAATCATCTACCTCCCCATCTCAAAAAAACGAATTTAGTGAACAAAATCACAGGGGAAGCAGGAAAAATCACTGAGTTCAGAGGACTTACAGGATTTTTGAAGGATTGTGAAGGATTCGCAGGATTCATTGGATTCGCTGCGGATTTTGCCATAGTGACACCGCTTGTGGGTGACTGGTGTCCACATCCTGTCGTGTGCTTGTCTGTACGTATTTTCATCATCGTCCTCGAGGGTAATTGTTTGGTTAGAAGGGGGATTGCCTTTTCCACCTTTCTTTTTATACTTCGAAGGGTTATTTGCTACTGCTTGCATTCCTTTCTGTTTGTTTGGCAGCATTGAAAATTTACACCTCGTCGAATCCACAGACAGGCGGCAAGTTTAATTAAAAAAAAAAATTAAAACAAATTCGTTGAATTTTTTCACGATTTTCCTTTCAAGGATATTTTCATGTCACTCTCCAAGGATAACCGAAAAGACGGGAATAAAAATACAAAAATAAATCATTTGCAGATGACGCCGACACGAATTTTTCCAAGAATAAGCGGCAGCAGGCGATTCCCCGTCACTTGAACCTGGTCCTTCGAGCCGCATTTCGCAACACTCAACACTGACACATAATAGAGTATCGGTGGCAAGCTCTTTGCAATTTTAAGCTCTTGTGGCATTTGTACATTATAATTCAGTTGATCACTTCCCGCTGACAGATAGACAAAAAAAATCCTATCCCTGTGTATCCTTTGAATTCTGACAAAGGCCTCCCTGTCGTCGATTTTTGATATTTTAAGAACAATTGTGCACGGTGCCATCATTATTATTACGCGACACTTAGTCCTTGTTTCCCCTTTATTCTTTCTTTTTTGCAACCAAAGGACAATGACATAAAACATATTTTTTAATATGAATGATCATAAATCTTTCGTGTTCATAACATTGTGTATGGCGACACCGTGGTGTGGTAGAACTCTCATCTTCATGCTAGAGATGGAAAATTGTTTCACATACACTCATGTGTCATATCGCTTTTCATCCTTCTCGGTTCACGTTAGAGCAACAAAAATTATGCACACGCTCGTACGAGTTATATGCGACATTCTTTGTTTTTTTTTTTTTTTTTTTTGTAGATTAAGTACTCGTAGTAGTTTAGGGAAGGATGTACGAGTATGTGTGTTAAAGTCGGTCCCGGGGGCACGTGATTTCTTACCTTGGTGAGAGGAGAACGTATTTTCATTATATGATGGATGTTTCATTTTGGAATTTATGTTAACTTTTCTGCTAAGTTTGAGAGGAAACTGGGTTAAGATCGTCGTTGAGGGGGGATGATTGGGGTTAATGTCCTGTTTTTTTTTTTTTTTTGCAATTTTTGTTATGTACTTTACACAGTGAATTGTAAAATATTGTTGATGGATAATCTGGCTCAAAGGACCAGTTGGGGAGAAACAAATTTCGATTAAAGGCTCTTCGTATGATTAAAAAAGCTTAACAACGGTTGAGTCAATCATTTGAAATGGAGTTCATCAGCCATAACGTTTTACGTGGCAGAACAGTCTTATGGTGTAAAGTAAGAGGCACTACACAATTATAACACGATCGTGCTTGCTCCAATTCTAAGTTGATCTGTCTCATTTTGAGCATGGATTCTACTCAGTCCTAGACTGGTGGATCTATATATGTTTTCAGAGACTACGAGTTCTTAATCGTTCACCATGTATGCGATATATAATTGCAGCGGAGGCACCCTTCTAGACTGTTCTGTCTCAAAGATCCTGGTTCCTGATGGAGGGTTCTCCTTTGATTTTGAACTCTGTTCAATAACTAATTCACTCACACGAGTCTAGCGTTCCACACTATCCTTTGATCCGTACATGTTGAGTAAAGCTAACAAAGGCACATCTGCGTCAGACTGCACTTTTAGAATGAAGGATTCATAGTATGTGAAAGTTTCTTTGATATTTGTTCTTTGTAACTCCAGCTCGAAGGACCAGGTGAAGAATTATCATTTAGCTGATTCATTACATTCATCTGTCTAGACCTCAGGTCAAGCGGGTTGGAATTTATCTAGAGCTACACTAGCGAGCAATCAAATTAGACCACCATATCACTTTCGCAGAATGTGAGTAAACAATTAGAAAAAATTCAAAGAATCAAGTCTGAATCCCTACAAAACTACCAATGGGGCATAACCCATGAGAGATCATCGGGCAAAGGTATAGCCAAATCAGAAAGTGACGTAATTTGTTTGCTCGGCAGTATACTTTAGTCACACCAGTGATACCATAGCCGTTTTCTAACCAAATAGATTTCCATAAGTCGCACAGTAATAAACTGAATGGTGTTTCTGCATCAGTGTGGTACTGACAGGTATTCAGATATTTTGACGATTGTGTACTTATTTCTTAAAATTTCTTTTACTTTGATCTAAATTCTGACTAATTTTGAATACCTGTTAACAGTATTTATTCACTGTTTATCCAGCTCGAAGGACCAATTAAGCAAAAGCAAATTTTCATAATATCTTCCTTCTTCAATAGAAAAATACTCTATCCAACAGCTTAGTCTTTATTTAGTTCTCATTTCAAAAACTTTGACAAGGACTGGCTTATTCAAGGCAAATTTTCTAGCCAAATTCATGTTGTAAGAATCCCTTTCTCGACAGCACCATCCCACTGCAGACTAAATCGCTCCGTAAGAATTCCAACAAATGTGTACGAGTACCAGTCCAATAAATGTCCCCTGAGATATCTTATAACAAATTTACGAAAAGTACTCTCAACGAGTTGTTACCCACTCTGGGATTTGGCAAACATCCTTCTTTCTCCCCTAGCAATGCAAATCAAACTTCGGATTGTCGCCAGGTGTGAACAATGTCTTCGCTCCTTGTCTCATTGGGTCTCCCCTGCTTGAAACATCCAACTTTCACCGTCTCCACAAGCAATCAACATGAATAAAATCTGCTGAGTCTTCCTCGTACACACACACCCCAGCCGAAAATCTTCCACTCCAAACAGGACTTAGAGGACTCTCGCTCTCTTTCTCAATAAACTACAACAAAATTAAATTTGCTAGCATAAAACTTATGCATATATATTTCCCTCGAAATACGTGTGTGTTTGTGTATGATGAGGGGGTAGGCAAGGAGCAATGTGGCAGCAAAGTACAACTGCTGCAGCTGTTTTTTATTTATTTTATTATCGTCCTTTTTTTTTTGCTCCTTGTGACTGGTGGGTCTGCAGGATATTTCGCAACATAAGTAATAGTGCATAGGAAAGGACGAACAAAAAGAAATAGTAGTAGAAGCAAAGTCTGGCACAGCCGTGTGCCAAGTGTGCTCCCTGTTTCTCCCAGAGCCACTTCACAGGGTATACCTATAAGGAGCAGAACAACTACGACGATAACTGCCGTCGATTCACTGCAAAGTACACAGAGGTCCTGCCACACTACTGAAACTACACACAAAGCGAAGGAGCAAAAAAAGAGTCGCGCATTATTACAACAACCGAAAAACAACTTTGATTAAGTGCACTGTAAATATAATCAGAAAGGGCTCTGGTGTGTTGAGCCCGCCAGGACATGGTACAACTACAAGCGAAGGATATGCACACACATGACATGGGCCAGAGGGTTGCCGGCTAGTTGGGTTCGATGAGTTTCTGCGTGGGTTCCCGTTCGCCTTTTTTTTGCTCGGGCGATTTTTATTTGCTTTTATTGCGATTTTTATGGGGTGCCGAGGGAGGGGGTGGTGGCGATTCAACCTCACCGCACTCTCACCCCTCACTTATAATGGCCGGACAGAGTTTGAGCTGCACTGCAACTGTATTGCGAGAAACATATTTCTCTTTTAGCTTCTGGCTGGGCTGAGGCTGGAAAATTTATGCAAATGGCTTTCAGTTCCGTTCTAATGAAAACATGTACACTGCCATACCGCCACCGCACTCTACATTCTCCACCCTCATCATCTCCGGTCGGCGGCGTGCATACGTATATATGTATGCATTGGGGTGGTATGTGCAACCATTTCGATTCACATTTTGTGGGCAATAACAGTTTGGCAGTGGAGTGGCCCAAGCAGATGAGGGTTGGCAAGAAATGCACGCAACCCCCTGCAATGCTTTGGAGGGTGGCGGTGAGCAGCGCTCAGCGATGGTGTTATGCTGCGAATTAAGTGTCCACATCTCGGGCGCTATTCGCACTTCCTTCCCTTCTATTATTGTGGTCATCATTCATTTCCTATATGGGTTGGGACACTTGCGCGATATATTTAGTGCGAGGGTGACAAATGTTCCTAACGAGATGGGAGTTTGAATAGGAGTTTTGCACAGTTTGCTTTATCGAAAATCTAGTTTACGAACTCTTGTCAGATCAGCAGAGATATGAGCTCAAAGGGCAAGTAATGGCAACAGTCATCTTCTTTCTAAAGGGTTCTAGGACGAGATTCTCCTACATGCAGCGTCAGTGAGGATCAAATACTTGAAGAGCGCTTTTTTGGGATTGATGACGTCTACGCTTCTTCACCATGTTCACCATGTAGCAGGACTGACACCATAAAAATTTCTGGTTGTATCTTCCCGACCTTAACGAAGCAACGACCAGGTTGTCATCCTCATAAGCGAATGAGTTTAGCAGGAGTACCGAATCTAGAAATGCCTTGGTACAGCTCATTCCAATTTACACTCTCTTATGCGGCCTTGAAGCCGTTGAACAGGTGAGGGCTAGCGATTTAAGATTCTTGAATCTTTTTAAGGATTTAGCGGAATATATCAGCGCCTAAAACCACGCTTATAGCTCCCAATCAGTTCACAAACAAAGGTTATTACACGTTTATATAGTACACCGGGCGACTGGGTGCTCCAATCAAAGGGAACGGGTTCACCCGAACATGCATTGCCGATGAACTGATGCATACTCCCCCCTAAATCATAACTGGGACTTTAAATGTTCATAGACATAATTTAACTTTAGTTCAGATCAAACAAGGCTATTGCAGGGCCTGACTCTCTTATCTGATGTTTAATTCAATGTAACAAGGTGGCAATACCTTACAGTTTTACCGACCAAAGTCTCGGTGCGGCGCATACTCCTATTTCGCATCCAAACGCTATACATAGGAGTATGCTTTCCCACATGTATTCATTTTTGACAGGACAGTCCGTTTTCTATTACACGTAATTGCAGCCATGGCCACCGTGACGCAAATGCAAATGAAAGGAGTGATTCCCTGGAATCAGATATCACTGTTCAGCCAAAGCTACACTCCCTGTTTGGCATATGTTATAATTTTCGACAGGAAGAAACAGGATACTGTAACTGTCGCCTTGGGACAAAAATTCATTTGTATCCTAGCGAATAAATATGTTCTCAATAATTAGGTCATCGTTACACCACTATTCGTAGCGATACACAGCAGAGGGTGCCTGCTATATTCCCATCGATTTCGCCTCGAATTACACTCATTCGAAGGATTTATGATGACTATGGGAGTATCCTGGACACATTTCGTAGTAAATTAATTTTTCGCCACACAAAGCGAAACAATTCCTGTGTATTTTCTTTCTTTATTTAACCTAAAATAGCTGACGACTGATGTCAAATGATGACGACGCGAAGGATCAGGATAACACAACAGATCCCTATAATATCCTTTACAAATCCGTTCATTTTTTTTTCCTGAGAGAGAGGTTGAATATTAAACTCTTAGTCAACAGAAAAGTCAACAAAATACGAGAGTGAAATTAAAAAGGAAAAAACTCTGCATCAGGAGTAGAAGGGTGGAGGAATTAAAACAGCAAATTCAACTTGTTCCTTGGTCAAAGGATATTGTTATCCCCCCTCGATTCTCTCCATTCATCTATACTTTTTCCATTCAACAGCAGAAAACTAAATAAAGTGGGAGAGAGGATAAATACATAATATAGAAAAATCCTGACATCACAGTGCAATGCAATTAATACCAGCAATGTAATCCTTTCTCGCAGTCATATCCTTGTTGTGTGTGCGTTTCTACTTTTTTTTTTTGCACTGCAAAAATTGCATTCTTTTGTAATAAATAGATGTTTTTGTTATTTTGCCGCCACGCCTCCCCTTTGGGACTGGGAAGGATACTTTTTTCTATACTCAACGGCAGAGAGCAAATGGCTTTTGTCTGAAACGAACGCAGTAATAGTGGTCGTTGTACGAGTAGTATTGATGCTTGTGAGCTTTTTTCCCCTGTTTATGTTGCTGTTTGATCTAAAGATAGGTAATGCTAAAATAGTTGATTTTTTTTGTATTTATCGAATACAGCTTTGATGAAGTTTAATTAATGAAAATGGACTGACGGCCGGAGCGGAGCCAGTAATTAATGCAATACCTGATTGAAAGGAACCTATAGACCGATTTTTTAATCAGACAAATTGAGTCGGAAGAAGTTGATTCCTTTTTAATCAGCATTTTGAAAAGTTAGGTTTCATGCTAGTGGGGTTTGCGCTAAGCGCCAATTTGAGTCGAAGGATATTGGGTCTGTTTTAAAAGGCAATACGTGGTTCGTATTGGAAAGATCTTGTGTGTTTATCAGACGTTCTGGGAGTGGAACATTGAACATTGGAACATAACTCATCCTTGGTGATAATTCAATAAGTAAATTTCCTTTGTTCCATCTTTCACTCTAAACTCAGAACACCTTCTAAATTCCCTTACAATCACAACCCTGCATCCTCTTGTAAATAAGAGCGAAGGATTAAGAAATTGACATTGCATACTCTTTCTTTGAGGAGCCCCAAATGCCTAAGGAATAAACCAATCAAACAACCATTAATTGGGTTCACGTCATGCTTAGGAGCAGAACGATTATAGCTCCTATAGGTCAATTATCTGTCACCAGGAAGGTTATCAAAGGTTATCTCTCTTTCATTACGGTCTATAGGTCTTCTAGACGATCTCAACACCCAACGCTATGCAAATTACCTAATCGACATCACGTCAAACGTCGGAGTAGACGTCATCGGCTACGCTGATGACATCGCAGTAATCGTCGTAGCAAAAATGCTAAAATAAGTGTCTAAAAATTGCAGTCAAATAATAAGAAACGTAAGGGCATGGCTACAAGCATCAGGTCTGGAACTGGCAGTCTGGAACAGAAGCAGTGCTAATAAGTAGCAGGACAAAGGTAGAACACCTTACTATACAATTGAGTAAACCATCGAGTCGGGTCAACACATCAAATTCCTGGGGATGCCGCTGGACCACAGGCTGAACTTCAAAGAGCACCTGATGTACGCAGGCGAGAGAGCCTCCAGGGCAGTAGCGGCACTGTCAAAATGAATGCCAAACGTTCAACGAGTGCAGGTTCAAGCCCCAGCGGGGACAGCAATCATCAGCCACCCGAGTATAAAGGAAAACGAATTACATCAAAGTTTTTCCAACCACTGCACCAAAAAAAGGTTCCTGTCTGCTAGTACAATGGACCGGAGAGTCTGAAGTGGGTTTCCTTTTTTTATAAAAAAAATAGAAGAAAAGCCAAACGTTGAAGGACCCAAGGCAGTCAATCAGAAACCTGCTAGCAACAAGACAACAACAAGACAATCATTCTTCCTTTCGCCACTTATCTCTGTCACTAAACTGAGTTCTAATTCCTTTCTCTAAAGAGCTCAAATACCTTGGAGTTACCCTTAATTAAAAACTAAATTGAAACTCAGACAAAACAATCAGTAAAGCCAGCTCTTTGGACTTACTCTAGACTTTTTGGCGAAAATGTTGCCTCAGATCTAAAACAATTTACGAACCCATTGTCGTCCCAATGTTAACCTTACTTATGTCCTGTATCCCCTTGTGGGTCCTAGGGCCTCTACTACGCCTACGCGCCATCGTGTGCGGTTTCTGGCAATGTGTCTGAGTTCTCCCCAACTTTTCCCTAACTGCCGTGCCTCCTTCTCGACTGTTCTGCGCCATGTTTTCCGCGGACCGCCAGGTCTTCTGCCATCCTGAGTTAGAGGGTTCCATTGCATAGCATGGTTCGCTATGGAGCTGTCACCCTTTCGGAACGTGTGACCAATCCACTGCCACTTCCGCCGTTGGATAGTTGTGCCTATTGGTTCCTGACCCGTTCTCTCGTAAAGGTGTTCGTTAGAGATACGATTGGGCCAGAAAATCCTTAAGATATTGCGCAGACACCTATTAACGAACGTTTGCAGCTTTCTGGTGATAGTAGTGGTCACTCTCCACGTGCTGCAACCATATAGCAGCACGGATTCAACGTTGGAGCGGAACAGTCTTATTTTGGTGCTCAAACTGATTGCATTGCTTCGCCATATTTTGGACAACATCCCGAACGCGGACTTTGCTTTGGCGATCCTGTTGGCTATATCCAGTTCGGTTCCACCATCGGTCGAGACAATACTCCCAAGATACTGGAAATCCTCTACTCTCTCTACCGGTTGTCCAGCAATGCATATTTGAGCCGATGAGTTAGTTCCAAGGCTGATGATTTTAGTTTTTGTCGTATTAATTTTCAGCCCGACGACACCTGCCTCCCTCTCCACATCTGCTGTCATTTGGTGGAGGTCCATAATTCTGTGGGAGAGTAAGCATACATCGTCTGCGTAGTCAAGATGCTTCAGTTGAGATGTAAGAGTCCATCGAATTCCTCCGTTTCCCGTCGACAAAGCTGCATGAAGCACATCGCTAATCACCAATAGGAATAATATTGGTGAAAGGATACAGCCTTGTCTTACCCCACTTTGGATCTCAAATTCCTCAGACAACCTTCCCCTGTGCAGAACGTGACATTTGGAGCCTTCATATGTAGCTTTGATAATAGCAACTAGTTTATCGGGAATGCCTCTCCTGCGTAAGGCACGCCAAATAAACTCCCTGTTGACACTATCGAACGCCTTCTCAAAATCGATGAACAGCAGGTGCAGTGGCGATCGATATTCAACACACTGTTCGATGATAATCCGCAGGGTGTTGATGTGGTCGGCACAGGAGGATCCAGAGCGGAAACCTGCTTGTTCGGCATCGAGTGTGTCTTCGAGATGTTGTTTGATTCGCTCAAGGATGATTTTAGCTATTATCTTAGCTACAGCAGGCAGCACGCAGATACCCCTCCAGTTTCCGCACTCCATTAAATTTCCTTTCTTAGGAAGCTTGACGATCATTCCCTTTTTCCACTCGTTAGGAAAGCTCTCAGCTTCCCAAGCTCTATCTATAAGTGGAAGCAGAAGCTCAGCCGATGTTGTTGGCGCTGCTCGTAAGAGCTCTGCTGGAATACCGTCAAGTCCTACCGCCTTGTTGGTTTTGAGTGCCTTGATCGCGGTAATGATCTCATCTTTACTGGGAGTCGTGGTGCGTATTCGGGAACTTCTCACCTCGGGCATCTCAGTCTGATTTGGGAGCATGTCGCTAGCGAATACACGGTTCAAAACCGTAGCAAAATGCTCTTTCCATCTCTTGAGCTGGTCCTCATCCGAAATGAGCAAGGAGCCGTCTAGGCTTTTTACTAGGTATTGGCTGGAGCTGCGACCACCTGTCAGCTCTTTCGTGATTCTGTAGACAGTCCTGCTGTCGCACCTCCGTGCAGCTTCTTCTGCTTCTGTAGCCAGCGCGTTGATGTAGTTGCGCTTGTCACGTCGTACGCTACGCTGAACTTCTCTCATCTTCATGCGATATAGGGACTCTAGCTCACTTCTCCCTGCTGCTGGGGTAGCTGCAACGCGAGCTTTTAGCTGTTTTCGTTCGTCAATCCGTCTCCAGGTATCCTCGGAAAGCCACGCCCTATGTCTTCCCTGCGATCGACCGACAATTCTTTCAGCACCAGATTTAAAAACATTTTTCACAGCACACCAATGGTATTGGATGGTTGCGGGCATTGAGCTGCTGATTGCTTCCACACCTTGCGAAAAGTGCTCCCTTAATTGTTGGCGCACTGAGGGATCACTAAGTCTATCGATGTTGAACCTGGGCATTCTTGTGTTGTCGTGGGATCTTCGAACTGCAGCAGTGCGTAGTTGGAGAGTAGCTATCATAAGATGGTGATCACGTACTATCCCCACATCTGCCCCTCGTCTGTTTCGGACGTCCAGGAGACTGCTTCTAAAGCGGCGGCTGATAGCAAAATGGTCAATTTGGTTGGAGGTTGCTTGCCTGTCATTGGAAACCCAGCTGACTTTGTGGCAGGTCTTGTGCTCAAACATGGTGCCACCTATCACAAGGCGGTTGGCATTGCAGAAATCCACAAACCTTTCGCCGTTGTCATTGCGGTTGCCTAGTCCATGCTTCCCGATTACATGCTTGAGCCCTTCGTTGTCGCTGCCTACCTTGGCATTCAAATCCCCCATCACTATGACAATGTCTCCATTTGGTGTTGTGTTGAAGACGGCGCTTAAGAGATTGTAGAAGCTCTCCTTTTCGTCCTCAGACGAACTATTCGTTGGGGCGTAACACTGTATGATGGTGACGCGTCGTATTCTAGTCCGGAATCTGGCCGTCAAAATCCTATCACCATGAGGCTGCCAGGAAATCAGGCCCTTGCGTGCTGTTGTTGTTAGCAGTAGTCCGACTCCATATTCCCGCGGACTTCCGGATGGTCTTCCAGAATAGAGTAGTACAGTGTTACGCGTTGGAGACTGGTACTCGCCCGCTTCTAACCATCTTACTTCACTTACCCCCAAAATGTCCAGTTTATATCGCATGAATTCCTTTTCCAGTTGGAGGAATCTGGCATTGTAAGGACCTTCTCTTCCCGAGTCGAGGAGCGTCTTTACTTTCCAGAAACCTATCTTTGTCCGGGTACAATAGCCAAAAGTCGTCAACATGTGATCAGTCCTTATCCGAGGCATAGTGTCGGTTTCAGTAGCGAGCTGGTTTCAGTAACGCAGGTTGCTGGCCCACGTTACCTAGCCTAGAATCAAGGCCCTAGACAACCCGCACTTACAATTTTGGCCTATACGTATAAGGGTTTATACGTATAGTTGCCCGGGGACCACCACTAGGAGGTAAAGTAAGCACTTCATCACGAACTTGATTGTTGCGCTACTGGCCCAAGCCAAGTTTTGGGCAGTCAGTAGTTTCCTGATCAATCGCAATGCAGGTTAACCTTGGCATCAGCTCAGCTTGCGCTGTAAAGCATACGGGCAATACGAACGCTATGTCCTCATGCCACATCTGTTGTAGAAGCCTTCCTGGAATTGCTTTCATTGCACATTCGAACTAAGAAATTCGCTGCGTTTAGTGCCCCAAAACTCAAACCTTAGTCGCAAATTTGAATCAGGCGTCTTCATTGGTTACCTACGGATTCAAGATCTTGTCCACTCAATAGCCCTTCATACAAAGAACCATTATCTTTCATCACCCGTTCCACATTTCCTTTTCTGACCGCAGAGCATGAGACTATACAACTTCACACTCACAATCAGCGTAATAGAAAAACGGTTCGAAAATAGAATGTGCAGCTGATGTGGGTATATCCGTCCCTCTTGGACAACTTCAATCTATCAGACAAAGGTAGAGCAATATTTTCAGATAATCAATCAGAATTATTCCCTACTACGTCGATTCCAATTCCTTGAAACAGCTAGCTGCCATCAAGAAAGTATTCTTTTCTTATGTACCCGAACATCAGGGTATCAAAGGCGACTTCCAAGACACGCAAACCCTTTTCATTGGTCCTGAACCCCTCTGTGGACTATCCACCAGCCACATGAGGTCAGAGCTCAATATCTGGGATTTACAAGAATGTTAACTCCTGAATCACTGCGGCAGAGGGCTCATCTCATCGTGCGATTTCTCCAATCACTCAGCCAAATCCATCCTTAGGTTTCTATATAGCCTGGATGCATCCCGCTGATTTACTTAATCCCAAGACGATTCTGGAGGGTAACACAAGAGATAGGTCTGTCTTGACGTCTTGATTGTCGACTATCTCCAACTGATTTTACTTGTATGCTTCCGATGATCGTGTTCTTCTTGTTTGAAGATTCCTTATCCTTAGGTTAGGTTAGGTTAGGTTAAAAGGGGTTAGCTGCAACGAATGAGCGCAGCCTGCACTTGGATCCTAAACGGATCTATTGTGCTCCCCTGACGTGGAGTTTCCTGGTTAAAGAACTGTAAAGAGGGGAAAGAAACAAAATAGCTTGAGTGCTAGTTGAACGGCCTCCTCTGAACCACTCTGAAGAAGTTATAAATTTCATGATCGTGAAGATTCCTTATCCTTATCATTGCCTCTAACAAAATCCTGAGGAAAATCTCCAATTAGAAGGACAATGCATTACAGAGCGCGAGGTTGCTTAAGTCAGCATTTTCTCCTAGATCCAAAGCCAATGGCACCATAGATCATACAAGTTGCAAGGAATGAAGCGTCAGCTACTACTTCCTTAACTTCCATTAGCCCAAAGTACATTGAATCTTAAAAGGCGCTGATTAGTTTCCCCTATAAAGTTATGTTTTATGTGAAATCAGTCACCTCCACTAACACTATTTCCTCCTCCCCAGTTCTTCGCAAACCAAAAGTCCTGCTAGGCTATAAACCCCGAAAAATAGTACCCTACACTACGTTCGAAACGGCTCCAAAATCGCCTAAGTTATGTTCGAGTTTATCAAGGACATACAGACAATCCGCATGAAAATTAATTTCATTCAGTAAGTAGAAATGCATGCTTACAGTCCTTCCTCCTCCTCTTCCTTACAGCCCTGCTTAATCAGCATCATCATCCTCCCTGTAGCATTCCGATTTTAATCCTTGCATTTAGTAGCGACATCGAATAAAGTACAAAACAATCGTTCCGATACCAACTCGTAGCGAGGATAGGTTGCTTGAAACCATTTGATAGTTTGATTTTATACTCTATTTTGGAATCAAAACTTGTCGCATTCCATTCACCCCTCCCCTTCCAACCGGATTACGTATAGATTCAATAATTGTCCATTGAAATCGGGTTGTGTGTTTTAACTCTGGGAAAGTCTCTGTTTGGTTACCGGGGGAGGGGGTGGTTGGTAGTGATCCTTGTGCAACCCTACGAATAGTAAACATTGCCACCACTGTGCTACTTTATTTTTCATTCACTTGACTGAGTCAATGGTTGACATAAAAACACACAGGTATGCTTAGCGTGCTGGAATTACATACATATGGTGGGCACTGCTATAAATTGTGCTGAAAGGAGAAATGCATTCAGATTTCTATGTCGCCTTGCTATTCTACAAACTCCACAGGGACCCTAAATGCAACTGGACTGAACTACTGTATGCTCGCTCTTAAGAGTTGATTGTATATCTAATCTTCACACCATTCAGATATACAGAACATACTTAGCTCGACAACCGGGAAAGATTGCAGTTCAATAAGCTCCAGTTCTTAATAGTATCTTTGTGGATAAATGTCAAAACAAATTGGCATTGGCTTGGGTAGAATGGCGTGGTCTACAGGTATAGACAAGCCGTAATGGTACTAAAGGTATCGGAAGGCTCTACCGCAGGAAACGGTATAAGCACGGATCGAGGAGCAATTAAATGGTAGCTGGAAGGGCATGGTAACTACAAATATCACCTGCCTTCTGGAAAATGATACACGTGAACTGAACAACTTGGATTGATAGGAACGTATACTGTGCAGAACCAGCAGAAGAAGCGAGATCTTCGACTATAATTTCCTGGAAAATCAGAGGATCAGCTAGATAAGTTTCAAGCCAATACTAGCTATAAACGGGCTATCAAGACCAAGGAGGTCCACTGGGCAAATCAAACAAAATATTCTCTCACTAAGATAACCGAGGGGGAGACGAAAAAAATTCTGTAAGGCCGTCTGATTTAATTTCTCTTGTACTATGGGAGCCGGTAGCTAGAAACTAATATTGGCAGCTAATGCTGGTACAAGCCACTACGTTCTTATGGATGGTATCAGCCCTCCACCAGCACTAGCGCTGCCATCTCCTACTTTCAGTTTAGTAGCGCTGCGTAAAATCCAGAATACAATCACCTCTGCTCATAGTTAATTTAATCCCAATTTCATTTTTCGAATCACCCTATACCCACCATCAATATAAAGTGCGTATACATGTGTTCACATTTTGGTAAACTTTCGAGAGCCCTGGCAGCAACAATAAACATGATCACTGGTGCTCACGTTTTATTCGAACAGTATTCCTCGATTTTTTTCTGTTTATTCTGCCCTTTTTCGCCCTACTTTCGTCCTGTTGGCTAATAGGACAACAGCAGCTCTCTTCCACCCACAACCAGGACAGCAAACAAAAAACCAGAGTCGAATACAACGTCAACCTTATGGCATTTTGAATCTGCAAAGAGATTTCTACTACGTAAACTCGAAAAATCTGTAGCGCTTAGGGTAAACAACACATCATTGTGTCCTGCATTGCATATCCGGCCATTTCACATGCGCTCGTTGTTTCGCTCGTCGGTCAGTCGGTCCGTCGGTCGGTCGCTCGTGTATGTTGCCATTCGCACAGAGAAAATTGAGTAGTTAAACAGGACATTCTGTGGGGGCGGGGCGGCAAGGACGGTCGGAGATCGAGAGTGGAACAACCATTACTTCTACAACTGTTGTCGAATGATAAATAATTCCTCGAACGAGAGTAGAGTGCATGTTGCTGCAGAGATACTGTATACTCGTATGTGTATATGTGTCCATTGTGCAAATAGTTTGCTGTTAGTCCTGCCTGTAACACTGGCTGCATTTTCAATTGGAAAATCGGATTCATTTGAATTTGTTAAAGTTTTTTTTTTGTTCTTTTTGCATTTTCATTTTCTTTCACACACATAGACAGAAAAGGACATTCTACATGCATTTCGCAAAAGGTTTCTCTTGTGCTTTAGATTTTCGATTTCTTTATACTCCGGCTCGAAGGACCATTTTATTGAGTGGTGACTGGTATGCAGAGAACAGAGTAGGTACTTCCTTTAACTACATATTTGTTGGACTTTTCTGACATCGTTATTTTAGTTTTTTTTTTTTTTTTTTGTAAATTGTGAATGGCGTTGTGTGGTCAATGGACGGTGCAGACAGTTCCTTTTATTCTTATTACTATTGAAGCAACACAATGAAATTTGAATACAGACAAGGAGCAGATTTTCGTCGTCCTTGTTGGCTGTCTCATGTGATTATTTTTTATATGCAAATGTGATCGTCGATAATCGAATCGAGGGAGGGAATGCAGCAGCGTTATGATAATCCAACAGATGGTTGAGCATTGAGAAAGGGAATATAGGTAAGCGGATCATTGTAATCGTTAATGCCAGTAGTTGTGGCTTTAAGTATTCGGAATAAAAAATGGTTTATCCGCAATGCTGGTACTTGACTTGGGTTGTGTTGAACATTAATTTGTTCACAATATGGTGGCATTATAGTAAGAATTTATGTGCTTGGGCGGTTCTGTGTTGGGCGCCAGTTAAAGATTTTTTTTTTTATGCCGCTTACCCCAGTAACCAACAATTTCTGAATCAGATGTTCAATGCTTTCGTTAAAGAGGGAGTGTAATGGCTCTCGTGTGTCATTAAAATTGCCTAGGAGTGCGGTGAAACACCTCGTGATTATCAAATGAGAGTGATTGTTCCTCTTGCTTAAAAAAGGGAACAAAAGAGTTTGTGACATCTACATCTACATCTCTTTTAATTCTCCATGTAAATGTCTAAGGTGTTAGAACCGCGCTCCAAAGCTATGGTTGAGGATAGTTTGAGGGATGAGAATGCGGTTTTCATCCCGGTAGAAGCACAGCCGGCCAGTTATTCACTCTCAGAATGCTTCTTGAGAAGGCCTGGGAGTATATTAAACCTGCCTACAACTGTTTTGTGAATTTGAAGAATACATGTGATAAAGTTCCGCAAGGCAAACCCTGGAGTGTTCTGGACGAGTATAAGATTCATGATTCCCTGTCACCTGTCATTATATACAAACTGTAGAAGCTGCGTTCCGGGAAACTGCGTTATATCAATACCTTTCACTGTGAGCATTGGACTTCGCCAAGGGTGTGCGTTCTCACCTTTCCTCTTAATTATGGACTGAATGTTACAGCGCAGCCGTGACTAAGAATGATTCAAAGTGGGAGACTTAAGGATTAGTTATCTGCTCTTTGCGGATGATTTAGATTAGGTCATCTTCAGTGTTGGAAAGAGCAATGCCGAGTTATTCTGTAGAATTGGTCAGGCTGGATCAATTTTGAGAGAGCTTGGTCAATCTGATATAAGAAAGGCCGAACTTTGTGTTGAAGCTAAAATAACTCGGTATAGGTTGTGTCTCTCACCTATGGCCGTGAAATTTGGGTAGTGACCGAAAGAATAAGATCGAGGATGCCAGCTGCCGAAATGAGGTTCCTTCGCGGTGGTGCTGGAATAACTCGCAGGAATCGACCGCGCAATACCAAAGTACGCGATGCGCTCAATCTTGAACAGCTACTTCCCTAAACGGAACGATCTATACTTCGATGGTTTGATTACGTAGTGCGTATGCCCCCAAACCGGCTTTGAAGACGTGTCATGATTGCCGTACCATCAGGTAACTGACCCCTCGGTAGGCCCAGAAAAAGATGGTTGGATCAAGTCCGACATCTCTCCTAGACCCGTCTAGGTATTCCTCCTGGTGAGTTAGAGTCAATGGTGGAAGATCGAAAAGGACGGAGAGTCCATCTGAGCATCCTACCCTGTTCCCTTGTTCCGCAAAAGCTTCATATTTCTATTTTTTATCGCTACAAGATACGTTCGTTCGTTGGGCGCCATTTAAGTAACAGTCATATAAACTGCTTATTTTCTTGCTCAGTTTTCATTATTTCTTTGTGATTACATCTACAACTTTTCCGCAACATGAGATAAAATTCTCCTTCTGGTAAACAACTAATTTGTCTATAAAAACAAGTAAAACCATCTATCCTGCATGGCTATTCCTGCCAACTAAACGACTATTTAACCCAATTTTCTCGAATGAAACATGAGTGCACTGGCAAAGTCAACTCACAGATCTAATAAATATTACCCCCGGCCAGCAGGGAACGCTACAACCTACGGGCTGTTGTGTAAAATTGATTTTTCGGAGAAGGACACACGTACATCCTATGTGCTGTGCTCCACTTGGCACAATTTCAATCTAATTTCCTCTCGTTTATGCATAAAAAGCCGCCTTATCGGGACAAAGGCCCGCCTGTAAAACATATTAAATGTGGCAAAGCGGTTTGATGAAAAAACAACACCCACCCACCCAGGACTCTCATCTATCTCTGTACTAAGTGAGCGACGCAGCAGTAAATTAATTGAATTTGCCTCTGTATGTCGTCTTTGGGGTGCAGTGGCATCGGCCGTATCTCATCCCGTATCGTATCGCATCACTGCTTTGTTTGTTGTGTTTTCCCTCTCTCTCTCTCCCTCTACCTCTCTCTCTTTCTCTACCGTTCTCTGTTTAGTATATTGTTTTTCTCTATTTTCAATTTACTCTTAATCAGATAAACTGTTTTGCATTAGACAAATTTGTTTTATGTATGCTTCAGGGGTGAGGTGCATGCATCCACTATCATCGTGCAGCATCCACCCCTATCTATTGCCGCCGAAAGTTGTGTTTTTATTTATGTATGTGTGTATGTGAATTTTCGGTGAAAAATGTACCCAACAAACGGTTGGGAAAAACCATTTTGGCAAGTCAAACCACGTTCTAGAGCCACTCCATGTTCGTTGTACTGCAGCAGCAGCAGTTGTAGGACTCAAACCCCTAGCCCGCTACCACTTTATCTTTGAAGTTCCAATAAAGCCAAAAGAGAACCCTCATCATATAAGCGGAGTATAAAAAGTTCGCAATCCCTTCGAACATAAATTTGCACATGCACTAGAGCAGCAGTGGTCATTAATATTGGAAAAACCTTTTTCTATAGATGATGATGATGATGCGGATGGTTTGTACAACGCTATACAATTCCCGGAAGTGCATTCTCGCACCCTCCCTAGCCTGATGCACTTAGTACATACTCGTAGTCCTGCTGGTAGTGAAAAACACCAAAGCAAACTGGCTAAGCGAGCTTTTTGGTCGAAATCAACAAATAGCCATTTTGTGCAAGGGGCAGAGGGCGACTCGAGTTGATACAGTTAAATAAATTAAAACGACAAAATTGGCATAAATGTACGTGCAAAATTTGATTTTCAGTACCAGTAACAGTACCAGTACCACGTGCATGGTAGCAGCGCACCCCCATTGCATATGGTGCAGGGTGACTTTTCGGGCGGGGTGAGACATCCATGTTGCCTGCCACTGCTGCGGGCATCCTTGCACACTTCCGTTTTTGATTCCTCACTTCCCCACTTCTTGATAGTATAGTTGCTCCACACTATACAGCGAGCAATTTGTGCAAAATTTCGCAGCCGGATTTCTGCATTTATTTATATTTTATTTCCATACACCGCCGGTGAAGGTGAGTGGGAGTATGCCCCGAAGGCCCTTCTTACTCTGACTGCTTCTGCTTTTTTTTTTTATTTTTTTTTTAGATGTATCGCTGTCCGTGATAGCTTCACTTTGGCACCCTCTACGTACAGCGCGAGCGATCCTGGCAAATGCCGGGGGAGTTTAATGAAGTGCATATTGCATTACGATGCCATTACTATAAATTACTAATGACATAACGGTGGGTACGGATTGGGTGTATCTGTGTATGGAGGGTAAGTTGCTTAGATGCACTCATGAATTTACATATCAGCCCTTTTGGAAGCGATGAATATATAATTTTTTGTCAGGATTGAAAGTTTGCATTGCAACTGCAATTGAACGAATTTGTGGGGTTGATTGAGGCACAGGGATGAGTCAGAGCACGTTGCCTAGAAGGTTTGATGAAAATCGGCTTAGAAGCATTTCTGTGTGTCTCTCTATCTGTGAGTCAAACGGCTGAACTAATCCAATATTTACTGGGTTTCAATAGAGGGATAGGTATGACATGCTTGGTTGTACATTTTGGGATATTATTTCAGAGGTAGATACAAAGGGCGTCAACAGACTGGGGTTGTTGCTTTTGAATGGAATTTAAAACGAAAATAAATTACATTCAAATACTGCTAATGAGAACTCAGTTCAAAGCGAGTGAAGCGAGCCCATGTCTACCTTAATCGAACATCTCTACAGGAACTCATTTTGTTACAGAAATTTGAATATATAGTTTTCAAGAGTAGAATCGGTTGAATCAGTCACCGTACTCAACCAAAAGAGGCAAGTTGAGATCTTTCAGTTCACATCCAACCTGATATAATTTAAAGTTCGCTAGGTACCCGGCTTCCGGCTCCTTAAACATGTGGTATCACAATGGACCTAACCTTGGTCTAAGTGTTTCCTGACTTCTAGGACAGCCACTTCAGCTAACCTAACCTAACATAAGATAATAATCAGAAATGTCTCTAGGCCTTGTGTCAGCGTCAGTTCTGATGACTGGACATGCAATACTTTTACAGTACATTAACTTAGAAATCTTCTATTAGGAGAGCTAAAATCACTGTTAGCCTTGAATTGAGCTAATGACATTTGAAAGACCTTTTGACGCCTAGCTACCCTGCTTAAGTTCGCACAACGGAACTGATGCTGAATTAAGAGGAGAGGCTTTTCTTGCCGACGGATAAGCATTCGCATTGTCCGTAATTCCTTCTATTACAGGCGTACCTTGTGCTGTGTTCCAAGAACTCCGAACTCTTCGATACAGCACTTCACTGTCCTTGAATTTTCTTCCATAGCAGATATTTCTTCCTATCTGGCTGTTGATGGAAAATGTGCTAAGTTCTTTTAGTAATACCATCATGAAATTACAACCCAGCAACAGTGCTCTTCGGCCCACTAACGCAGGTCTCTTCAAAACTAGTAACGTGGGGCATAGCTCTGTTCTTAGGGAATCATTTCCCAATATCACTGATAAATCGGACGATATCATTGGTGTTCTAGACTTCGTTAATTCTGTTAGGGAGGATTGACAAAAGAATACAGTCTCAGTCCAGAACGAGATTGCAATATATACTTTTGCTGCGCTAAAGGCGCTAGTGTCTTATGTCATAAAATCTGAAATAGTCGGGAATTGCCGCACAATGCTCAAGGTACTATGTACGCAGAGCTGTGTCAGATTATAATGCGTACCTGGATATCACGATGGGCCCAAAAGAGGAGCAGAGCTTCCGCATAGTAACATAATTGGAAGCATTAAACCACCAAGGCGCGTGGCCAAGAGAATTGTTCTTTATAAAATCATCAACTTGGTTAACCTAAGAGGTCCAACTTAGAAGGGCATAGGATGTCCAAGGCCTTGTGGTCTATGTAAGATCGCAGAAAATCTGAGCAGATTATAAAACAAGAAAGATCATGGTTAAGAACAGCGATAGGAATACTCTTTAGCCACTGTCTTCTTAGGAAGCACGCTATGAGATTAGGATTATCAAATACGGACGTATGCAGTAACTGTAATGGCATACATGTCCCAGAGCACATAACACATATACTCTGTGTGTGCAAAGGCATTGCCAGAACTAGGCTAAAGTACCTCGGAAGATACTTTTTCAATAACTTAAAGGAGACAGGGTCCTCGAACCATAGCAATGAGATATTTAAATTCTTTAGGGAAATTACCTAAGTGTATAGAAAAATTGGTTTAGGTTTAGTGCCGTGAAAGTTCCCTAGGGATCGCGATGGGCCCCATGTGTCCAGTGTTTTATAACAACCTCATAACCTTACTTAACTTAACCAGACCTAACATAATGCCCTCATAACTGCCTCATGAGCAGCTATTTTCGCTGCCTGAAAACTCTACTGTGGTCTGGAAATCTGACTGATTCGAGTAGATCCGGTCTGTCTCTCTGTACCCAGACTAGTGTCCATCTTGCACACATCGGTGTAAGTAACTATACTTACTTTACTTTTTTACTTAGATCGTTTAACCCCTCGAAGGGCATAGGGCGTCAACCTCGCCTGCGCGCCATATTGTTCGAAGTTCTGCAACGCGTTTGAGCTGCCTCCAGCTCATTCCTAAAGAGCTCGATTCCTCATCAACTGTTCTGCGCCACGTTTGCCTAGGGCGCACCGCTATTCTGCCTGCCTGGGTGAGTGGATTCCACTGCTTGGCGTATTTCGCAATGGAGTTGTCTTCCGCCGTAGGGTGTGTCCAATCCATTGCCATTTCCTTTTTCGTATAGTAATGCTTATAGGTTCTTGGCCCATTCTCAGATCAAGTTGTTCGTTGGAGATGCGGTTCGGCCAAAAAATCCTCAAGATGATTCTTAAGCATTTGTTTACATAGACTTGCAGCTTGCGTGTGTTAATGGTGTCCACCTTCCAAGTACTGCACCCATAAAGCAGCACTGATTCTACGTTGGAGCGGAACAGTCGCAGCTTGGTTCTTAAGCTGATAACATTACTTCTCCAGATTTTATATAGCATTCCGAACGTAGCTTTAGCCTCCCCAATTCTGCTACACACATCCAGTTCAGTGCCACCACGATTAGCCGAGACCACACTTCCTAAATAAAGAAAGTTATCAACTTACTCGACTTCCTGTCCGGCAATGTTAAGTTGAGCGCGGTTGTTAGAAGAAGTGATCAGGGCTTTTGTTTTGGCTGTGTTTATTTTTAGCCCCACTTTGTTTGCCTCAGCTTCTAGATTTTGGGCCATCAGATGAAGATCCATTATCCGATGTGAAAGTAGACAAACATCGTCAGCGTAATCTAGGTGTTTAAGGTAAGATGTCATAGTCCAATGAATTCCATAGTTGCCATCCGTCAATGCTGCGCGGAGTACATCGCTGAAAACCACCAAGAACAATAGTGGTGACAGTATGAACCCTTGACGTACTCCACTTTGGACTTCAAAATCCTCCGACACCTTACCACTGTGCACGACGAGACACTTACCGCCCTCGTATGTAGCCTTGATAATAGCTATAAGT
The DNA here is from genome assembly GCA_945910035.1 of Brachypalpus laphriformis. Lineage (NCBI taxonomy): Eukaryota > Metazoa > Arthropoda > Insecta > Diptera > Syrphidae > Brachypalpus > Brachypalpus laphriformis. The sequence goes on from OX246756.1 coordinate 176,141,013, forward strand.
TTTTCTGGTATGCCTCTATATACTATACTCAACGCATTGCTCGATAATGATACGTAAGGTGTTTATGTGGTCGATGCAGGAGGATCCAGCGCGAAAGCCTGCCTGTTCGACATCGAGAGTTGAATCTAAATGTTGTAAGCAACTATGGATTGTGTTTTTGGTACTATTCTGTTGACTGATTCCTCGTGGCACTTACAGTCGTAAATTTCTGTATAAAAACGTCTAGTGGGATTCGGATTAGAATAATTTAGACACATCTTGTCTAATGATTTTGACTGTTAATTGTGCGTGGGGGTAACTGCTTTATCTCTCATGAGTACGCCAATTACAAGACCTTCCTTTCCATAGTGACTTATGACACGCTCTTGGTCTTCATCACGCCTTCACACGATTTGGGTCTGTTCCGCTATTCGATTTCCTCTAGAAAGGTGCTCGGCATTTCGGCTGCTACTCGGTTCCTAAAAGCTCATTTCACACTTATCCGGCACCGGATATAAGGCGCCGTGTATCCGTTTCAAAGTATGCAGAACTAAATGAGAACGTTCAGACTTATCCGGCACCGGATAAACGACGTAAATGCCGAATACACGGCGCCAGATACAAAGAAGTGTACAGAACTAAATGGGAGCTTTCACACTATTCATCCAGCATCGGATAGCACTTGCCTATTATGTTGCAAAATAATATTCAAACGAGTTTTAGATGCCGTGTATCCGGTGCCGAATAAGCGTGACCACTCTCATTGAACCAGACACACGGCGACGTATATACGCCATCAGATATGTGTGAGAACTAAAAAAAAGCCATGTATCCGGCTCTGTCCATCCGATGCCGGATATGTGTGAAACGGGCCTAAAGGCGTTCTTTACATCAGTAGGTCGTAGGCGAGCTTAATAAATGAAATTCTCATGTTATCATTAGTAGATTCATGTTAATAGACAGAAAGGGGGAGAGAGAGAGCATCACCATCTATGGATACAATGCCAGCATGACCTCCAGCTAAGCTTACTTCAAAATACTTTCCCTTAAGTAATGGTTTCGCTACTGACTCACAATAGCCCCAGAGTCCATGTGTCTTTATGACCTCATTTTGCCGTAAGCACTAAAAAAAAGAGAATAGATAAAGATACAGCTTACACTTTACGACTTTGTACAGTCAATGTCAGTTTCTGATCCTTACCAGATAGGGTTGCCACGCCAACAGTCAGTTTAAACTGTTAAAACAAAATTAAGCCATTTCTCCACTTCTTCTTTTTTTTTAACGAATGGCAACAAAATTGCATGAAATAACATAAAAGATAACACTCATGAGCTTCCAGCACGATACACCAGAGAGCCCTCATTTATAAAATACCTACCTACCCCCAAAAAAAAAAAAAAAAAAAAACAGAAAGCACTGCCCGTAAAATAACCAACAAAGGCCAACAACCACAAAGGTATGCATACTATGCGAGCCTTGCCCATATTTAACCCCAGCCATTTTTAATCAACGGTTTATCGTTACCTTTATAACCCACCACCACCCCCGTATTTTGTCGGTCAGACATATATAAAGACAGTCAAAGGCCATCATTGATGGTCATCGATAGAAGAAGTCCGAAATGATACAGTTGACTTCAACATGAAAGGGTGGCCCACACCTCTTCAAAAAAAAAACAAAAAAACAGAAACAAAAAGCCTCACAAAAAGCAAACCCTCTTCGAGGTGAATGCTAATACATTGTGGCATGTATCTCAACCCGCAGGTAAGACTGATATCATCATGCAAGCACACACACATACCATGAGAACGTTTTGAAGGACTAATTAACATAATGGATTCATTCATGGTTGAATGAGATGAGAGAGGAGCTATTGCTCATTTGCATTCGAAGCATGGATTCGACATAGATACGATTATAGGATGGGATGAAGCTGATGCGTTATGAAATGTGATCCACTAAACCCCACAGGACTCGTTCAGCAATGGACCACAAAAGGAATGTTGACGAGTAATAAAATGAAAAAAATAATGCAAACCGGGGAGAGAGTGGGGAAAAAAAGAAAGGAACTCATATTTTGGCACGGCTACCACTTGTCGGTCAACTGAAGCGATAAAGGGGTTGAAAACGACTTTCGCCCTCGATGAGGTATAGGAGTTCCTTCTGTGTTTTTTTTTTTTTTTTTTTCCTTTCGGCCATATAGGCCTTTTCATAACCCTTTCCCCAGACTAATTTTCGACTGAATGACTGGGTAAGTGAGTAAATACCAACACGTGTGGCCATTTGACAACAAAAGTCCCAACACCACACATTGTGAGGGTGCAGTCGTACCAGTAAAAACGGATTTCCTGCATTTTTATTGATTTTCCTTAAGTGAGCTGTGCAACAACAATTTCATCTCTCACTCTCATCTATGAAAAATCATGATGTACACCACAGATTCCAGGACCTAGTCACACACGACTTCTTATTCGCACGAAATCTCCAATAAATTCAAGAGCAAACGCTATAGACCATCAGGTTTATCTCTTTATGGTTGCTCCTGTACATACGAAATATTTTTGGGGGGAAAGAAACTTTTTCACCAATTTTTAAGAGTCCTGTTGCTTGCTCTACGGTTAGTCCTTTATGGATATGCATTTTTAAAGCCCGCTTTTCCGCCACGGCATGCAACCTATTGCTCTTAAGTTATTGCCGAGAGATTCTTTTGGGGGTTTTATACCAGCTGTAAACCGCAGAGGATAGTTTGCGATCCACCTCCATCGCTCCGTGTCTGTGTAGCTCGGTGTAAGTACTCAATTTGAGGTCGCCTAACCCATAGGAAGCACTGGTTGGTACTCGTATGTAGTTTTCCTTCTTTTTTTTTCTTTTACCCTGAGCCATGAAAGATTGGAAAACGGTGGATTTATGAGGAGGCTGTGATAGATAGATGTGTGTTGCTTGCATATGCATAGGTATGGTAGAGTGAGCTACCTTTTGACTGGCGAAAGGAACGAGTGAGAACTTAATATTCTTATGGGTGAGCAATACTGCAGGGATATTAAAGTGGATTGCCGGGATGTACAGACATGAGATGGCGGGTGGCAAAAGTATTAAGAAAAAAAAAATGAAAAGCCACATCATGCATGATAGTTGGATGGATGGTGTGCAGTGTATACCACCCCCCTTGCAAATGTAGGTGGCAATATTCGCTTATTCGCTGTTAGTTTGATTAATTGAAGTTGAGGTTGCCGCTTTTTGAGGTGCATCGGAGATGAATAGTGTGTGCGGTGAAGTTGTGCTGCTGGTTCGAATGGATTGGTCGTTCAGTGGGCCAATTAAGTAATTGAAGTCGTTCTTGAGTGAGATATTTCCATTCATTGAGCATGATTGGAATTTCAAATTTTTTTTTCAAAAACATGGCTAAGGGGTTGTTAGAGCCTATATGTGAAAAAATCTATCTGCATCGAGGTGTAGTGTATTTGACCTGTTTCTCTATCACTTCCTGTCGCATAACAAAAATCTAATCTGTAACTAAAAGCTATCATTCTGCTTGATGAGTTTTAGTTACAAAAATGTATTCCCTAGTAGATTGCCTTCGATTTATTTGCTTCAAAATCGTTCACTGAAATATAATGAAGATAGTCTCAGCCAACACAAAATGGCGATTTAACGTTTTTTTCGACTGTCTGCAAAGCAAGTTCCTGATCGATTTTAAGAGGAGTTGGAAAGACTGACCGTATTTGTTATTTGCTGAAGTCAAAAAGCCAGGCGGGTTCTGCCCTCCCACCAGTATGTCATGTTCTCATTGCATAACTTCCAACTTTGCAATCCATTAATCCTTTGATCTTGAATCGAAATCCCCTTAACACTCAACCAATTCGAATTGCCTTTAAAAATGCAAGCCATCGGTCCATCAACCCTCTCCTGTGGCACCCCAAATGCAAATCGGACTGCAATGACTACCCCTGACAACGCACCGGGTATATCCTGCAGTAAAATTAACCAAATACCAAACAGAATTAAACACATTACTCAGTTGGCACTAAACCTTTCTGCAAATCCTAGCCGGACCCCATTATTTATTGACTCTGAATCAACCTGGCCCCGGTCGTCCTCAAGTGACGACGGAAAGTGGCTTAGCAAAAAAATAATAATATTTCACTCGTCGCTGCTTCGGCGGAATACAAGGTGTGATAATATTTTCATTCCATGTTGACCATCCTTTATCCCTGCCGCCACAATAATAACACATTCCAACACCTTCACCTTCGCCTCCGCCTCACAGACGAGGTGGAGTAGTGGGTGTGTGAACAACACACAATAACATGTCCTCGAGGCATTTTCCAAAATTGATGTGACTACAGCCGTTCTCTCTCAATGTTCGTCCGTTGTGGCACTGAATTTTTGAGCAGGACTTTTGCGGAGATGCTTGCGGGCGCCACGCTACATCTTCCGGTTTATGGTGATGCCGGGGTCTATGACTACCGCCGCCACTGCCACTGCTGTGTCTAATTGCATTATAATTGCTCTGGACGAGCAAAAATTCTGCTACCAGTGGCCATATATTCACGATTTGAAATGGACACACACAGGACATATGTGTGGATGTGTCTAGTGTTGGGTCATTGTACACAGCCGGCTACGTGAGGCCGAGCTACACGTCGAGTGTCAAAATCCGAGACTACGACTATAGTCGCACAGAGGAGAAGGATGTAGAATGGAAAATGTGATTTACAAACTAGACCGGGTAGGATTTAGTGGTCCTTCTCCTCCGTGCCTAGATGGGAATAAGTCAAATTGAAAAGAATCCTTGCGACAGCGACACCGAGAGAGACTTGCTAACAGAGTGACAAATGATCTCGCTAAATGAGAGTTGATTGCATTTTTTATTTATTTTTTTTTTTTGTACTGCTGACTCGTCGTCGCCTTGGCTATCGCTGTGAGAGATATCCTGCAACGTAAGCGTAAAATAATAAAGAAAGCAAAAAGTGAATAAGGATAAACGATGGCATGTCGTTGTCTGACTGTCGTCTACTATTTGTAGGTGGATTTTGTCGAGACGAGTTACGAGCTACTACTTAACCGGGTGATCTGTTACGCACACGCTGGGTTGTATAATAAAATGTGTATACACGGTTGGACACATTTTTATAGGTTATGAATGAACGCAAGACAATTAATTCTTGTAAATTGGTTGGCTCATTGGGTTTTTATGTCGTCGTTGCCTGTCGTCGGTCGCGTCCTTATGTTCTGGCAAATTGCCATTCTTCTTCGAGGGAATTTTTATAGTTTTGCGGTGTTCCTTCTCGCAGTCCACCTGTTCCGCCATGGAGGTGATTAACAAGGATATTAATCATAGTAAAGGAGGAAAGGGAAAAATTACCAATTAACAAGATACCCATCAGTGCCCGTATGGGACCAGTTTTCTTTTTTTTTTTTTTGTCCCTCGTTCTCCCTTTTCTCAGGTGTACGAGCCGAGTCAGTGGTTCAAATATGTTTAATGGGAGCAGAAGAAACAAACCGCAAACCTGTGTGTCTGTATATAGGTTCCTAGAAGAGATCCATCTATTGTGTGGTTCGCCTTGGCGGGCCAGAAGTGGGCATATAATGGCTTCTAAAGTGGCGGTTAATTGCTGGTAATGGTGTGTGTGTCGTAATTCAGGGTGCGCTATAAATTTTCGGAAAAACTGCGGTAACTTACAATAAGGAAAGCCAATAAAGAATACATTTAAGTTTGTCTTACTTTCACGGTATTTCTATAGAAAGGGAAAATTAACAGAAAGGACATTGGAAGGCGTTTGTCTATGCTTTCTGTGTTTTGATTGTTCTTCAAAGAATATTTCATGGTCATTCGAGGTAATTTAAATTTTCAAAATGTGTCAGGATTTATGGTTCCTATTTTTCTCAGGAAGGTACATGTGGTTCATAAAAAAATCTGTTCAAGCTTCAAATCACTTGGAGGACACTAGGCAGCATTTTACAGAATTTACTCATCAGTGTGATGCCTTTTAGGGTCTCGAAGAATATGAAATCTTCAGGATCTTCAATCGTTGGTCCTTGGCAATTTTTCAGTCGTGTAGAAATTTGACACTGACAATTTGACAATTCCATTGTCGACTTGACAGATCGGTAGCCCCACTAGGTACTAGGGTTTCTACTTCTGACAATGTGTCTCAGCTCTCCCCATCTTTTCATCAACTGCCGTGCCTTCTTCTCGACTGTTCTATGCCAAGTTCTCTTCGGATCCTTAATTGGTGGTGCACTGAGGGATCAGTAAGTCAGTCGATGTTGAACCTGGGCATTCTTGCGTTGTCGTGGGATCCTTGAACTGCAGCAATGCGTAGTTAGGGAGTAGCCATCATAAGATGGTGATCTCTTACGTACTATCCCCACATTTGCCCCACGGCTGTTTTGGATGTCGAGGAGACTACTACTTGCTGTCATATACCGCTTTAAAGTTGGTTTCAACTGGAAGGTCTTTGGTCCTTGATCAGGATTTGTCTTCTGCTTAGTCGCGAGACATGTTGTACCACCTGTCCGCCTAAGATGTGTGTTTTTTTCGATTGCATCTAGCTTGAATTTAAATTTACAAGTAGCGATTGGTATACCTACATTATCCTTGTCTGAAAGGAGGGGTACAGTTGTTCCTTTTCTGGCGAGTTCGTCAGCCTTACGATTCCCCGCAAGATCCCTACGCACCGGCACCCAACAGAGGTGAATATTAAACTGCTCCGACATCTCCGCAAGAGACGAATTGCAGTCTAGGGCTACTACTGAATTTATAGAGATCGATTCCAAGGATTTGATTGCAGCTTGGCTATCTGAAAAGATGCGGATGTCTTTGGCGGATATCACGTTTTTCTTTAGCCAAGATATTTACTTACTTACTAAGATGGCGCTACAGTCCGGGGTGGACCTGGGCCTCAACCAACAAACCCCTCCAGCTAGCACGGTTACGAGCCAGCTGCCTCCAGTTGCGCACACCAAGTTGGTTGGGGTCCCCCTCCACTTGTTTGCGCCACCTACCGCGAGGTCATCCTCTACTGCGTCGTCCGTCCGGGGTGGATTCGAAGACTTTCTTAGCGGGAAGGTTGGGCTCCATCCACTCTAAATGACCCAGCCATCTTAGTCGCTGTATGTGACCTATTTTGGCTAAGTCGATGTCCTTATACAGGCCGTATAGTTCGGCATTGTACCTTCTCCTCCACTCACCGTCTATGCAGACGGGACCAAAGATCGCTCGAAGAACTTTTCTCTCGAAATAATCAAGGGCATCCTCATCCGGTTTTGTCAAAGCCCATGCCTCTGCGCCATACAGCAGGACTGGGATGATTAGTGTCTTATAAAGAGTTACCTTAGTAGTTCGAGATAGGGCTTTGCTACCCAATGCCGTTTTAGCCTATGGAAACAACGATTGGCAAGAGTAATTCTCCATGTGATCTCCCTACTGATGTCATTTGCGGAGCTGACCATAGAGCCTAGGTAGACAAAATCCTTTACTACCTCTAAATTGTATCTGTCTATTGTGGCGTTCTGTCCAAGACGCCGATGTTGGGTGTCCTTTTTTGTAGACAGCATATATTTTGTTTTGCTTTCATTGACCCCTAGACCCATCTTTGCTGCCTCGGTCTCAATACTCGTAAATGCCCCATTGACTGCCCGCTGAGTTCTTCCGATTATGTCAATGTCATCGGCATAAGCGAGTAGTTGTACAGACTTGAAGAAGATTGTACCTCCGGGGTTGGCTTGTGAGTTTCGTACAATTCTCTCAAGTACTATGTTAAAGAGATCGCATGATAGCGTGTCACATTGTCTAAGACCTTTCCTGACATCGAACGGTTCGGCGATGTTCTTACCGACTTTGTTGGAGCAGCGAGAGTTCTCCATCGTCATTCTGCACAACGGACGAGCTTGGCAGGGATGCCAAGATTAGACATGGTTCTGTATAACTCGTCTCTATACACGCTATCATAGGCAACTTTGAAATCGATGAAAAGGTGGTGCGTATCGATTTTATATTCATGAGTTTTTTCCAAGATCTGCCGTAGTGTGAATATTTGGTCAATGGTGGACTTTTCAGGCCTGAAACCGCACTGATAAGGACCTATCAGGTTGTTGACGATCGGTTTTAGGCGTTCACATAATACGGCAGACAGGATCTTATATGCGATATTAAGGAGACTTATACCTATTTAGTTGGCGTAGTGCAGAGGGTCTCCTTTCTTCAGGATCGGGCAAACGATGCTGAGGTTCCATTCATCGGGCATACTTTCGTCCGACCAGATTTTACAGATGAGCTGGTGCATGCTCCTTACCAACTCATCTCCTCCTGCCTTGAAAAGTTCAGCGGCAAGGTCGTCGGCTCCAGCAGCTTTGTTGGATTTGAGTTTAGATATCGCTATCCTCACTTTATTCTAATCGGATTGACGGGAATCTTGACTGTCATCGTCACTGTTGAATGGCTCATTCTGCCTGACAGCGGAATATTGGTCATCATCGCCGTTTAACAGTCTGCAGAAGTGTTCCTTCCATATCCTCAGCACCGACTGCGATTCTACTACTATATTACCATTTTCGTCCCTGCAGGCTTCTGTTCTGGCTTTGAAACCCTGGCATGTTCTTTTTACCCTTTACTAAAATTTTCGAACATCATTCCTGCAATAAAGTCTCTCAATCTTCTCGATCGAGCGCTTCTCATGCTCCTTTTTCTTCTTTCTGAGAAGTCGATGTTCCTCTTTTCTCCTCCGCTCGTAGAGCTCACGAGCAGCTCTAGTCCTTCTTTACAGCGCCGCCTTGTACGCCTCTTGTTTTTCTGCATGTGCTTGCCGGCAATCCTCATCAAACCAGGGGTTTCGTTGCGGTGGCAGAGAAAAACCCAGTACATCAGTGGCGGCATCTCTGATGGCTTGTTGGCAACGCTGCCACTGGTCTTCCGCATTTGCTGCTGGCGGCATAGGACTTAGATTAAGATTAGAAGAAACTCGATCGGCAAAGGTTTTAGCGGTCTCTTGCGAATGTAGCCGCCCGACGTCAAATTTCCTCACAGTATTTCGTTAATTTCGCTCCGTTCTGGATATCCGCATCCGTACCTTGGCTACAACTAGGTAGTGATCCGAGTCCACGTTGACTCCTCGGAAAGTCCGGACACCCAGAATACTGGAAGAGTGCCTTGCGTCGATCGCAATGTGATCGATTTGGTTGACGATTTTTCGATCAAAGAAAAGCCATGTTCCTTTGTGAATATCGAGACGTGGGAACCGCGTACTAGCTACGACAAAGTTTCGCCCCGCCGCAAAGTCGATTGGCCTGAGTCCGTTGCCGGATGTGATGTCGTGCAGGCTGTGCTTTCCGACCACGCTACTAAAGACGCGTCGTCCTTCTCCTCGTGAGGGGCGTGAACGCATATTAGGCTAATGTTGTCAAATTTAGCCTTGATACGGATAGTCATGAGGCGCTCGTTCACATGCCGGAAACTCAAGACTTCTTGCCTAAGTCTGCCTCCAATGATAAATCCACACCCGAATAGACGCGGTCTTTGTTGTCTGTAGCAGTCGCCGTAGTAGATGTCGCAGTTTTTCATCTTCCTTTTACCCGGCCCATCCCATCGCACTTCTTGGATGGCAGTAATGTCTGCTTTGAAACACTCTAGGGCCTCCGTAAGTAATTCGGCTGCACGTGATTTGTAGAGGGACCGAACATTCCACGTGCAGATACGAAGATCGTTGTCCTTTTTATGTTTGCATGGGTCGTCCACAGTAAGATCATCCGTATCCGAGGTTGTTGGTTGCTTCGTAACCAAAGGCTTTTTACGTGGTAGGGAAGGTAACCCGACGGCACAACCCCCAACCTGGAGGGCCAGATCCTTTTTTTTGTACCCCTAGGACGAGGGGCCGGATACATCGATGTCAGTAACCCACTTCGGGGATATGAGCGCTGCCGTTGGCCCATTAAGGGTTCATCCGCCACCATCTCTTTTTCAATACCCTGACGTAGTATTAAAAATCCTTACAGACCTCAGCTCCAAATATGTCGAACTAGCTCCGGTAAGGTATCCGTCAAGAATCAAGACGTCACCGTTGATTCCATCGAGAGAATTCATCCGCCGCACGTCCTCCTTTTGAGGAGCTCTTGCTAGACTTCTGAGACGCATATTTTAGCCGATCAGGTCAACAAGAGATGCCTCGTCCGGTTAAACATATGCGCGCTGAAGTTCACCCAAATGTGCTTACGCAGGTCTGAGTGTTCAGCTACACATACCATATATCGTCAGACTCAGCATACGCTCATCGTTAGTTCACTATCAGATAGCTATCCAGCGGGCACCGCGAGGAGATGATGATGCGATTTTGCCCACCCTTTAGCCAAGATAAGACGTCCTTAATCGCCATTACTTCCGCCTGGAACACGCTACAGTGATTTGGTAGACGGAAGGAGGGCTTAAGATTAAGCCTGTCAGAGAAAACACCTCCACCAAATCCGTCTTTTGTTTTTGAGCCGTCAGTATAGAAGTGGATCGACTCATCGTCACCATTGAGCAGAGGTATAACTCGGTAGTCCTTACAGGACTTGGGTTTACCCTTCTTGAAGAGATGGAGCATACGTAGAGCTTATTTTCCTATCGTCTGGTATGCTTTCGTCCACTCATATCTGATTGCTGATTTTATACACACTACCTACCAAACCATCATTTTCGTATTTGAATAGTTCCGCGGCCAAGCCATTCCTTTACACTTTCGAACTTTCTGACAGTTCGTCAAAAATAGTTTCTCAGATTCACTGTATTTCTGATTACAGCTTTCATTCAAGGTCCAAATGATAACCCAAGCGCATTATGTTTTCAATCACAAAAGCCTACACCAATTTTTCTGAACTCTCTAACCCATTTCTGAATTTGGTTTTTTTCTTTTGACGAATCTCTTCTAATATTTCACACAATTTCCTCCTCTCATTTCTCATTACCAAAACGTACACCTTCTTCCATTAACTTCAATTCATTGTTTCCTTTAACCCATTCTTCAATTCATATCTCTCAAATTTGACCCAAAAATTGGTTGTATCCAAAAATCAATGTTAATTGCAAACCATCTCTAATTTGTTGCACTCAATTCAATAATTAAACTTCATTTAGCCCACGAATTTCGACGGAGAAAAAATAATATTAAACTAAGAAGAGGAATAAGGAAATATTAATAATAAATTCTTAATGGCCGCCAAAGAAGGTGTTAACTGGAATCCCCCCCGCATTCGAGCACAGCCCATTACAACCTGAACATCAACATATCTGACAGGGAGCACAAAATAAAAAATTAATCATCTTTCCCGGTGATTTTTCTCTTTTCTCTGAGTTTTGATGAGTGTAACAAGTTGTTTTTCATTTTTTTTCTTTATTCGTTATCTTGTTCTCGTATATACATATTTTTTTTTTTTATTTAAAATTCATTCTTTGGCTAATTTAATTGTTAGCGTACAGTGATTTATGATCAGATACCCGTGGTACGTATACAAGGGGTCAGTTTAAGAAGGGCCCCACAAAGTGGGGAGGCTGTAGAACGGAGAAGTAAATAATGGCTCCGTTGGGGCGCCGCCACAGGGTGTCCATACAGAGGGATTTTTATTTCTTTTTTTATTTAATTTTTGCAAAAGCAAGGTACTTTTGGGTTCAATTGAAAGTTTTCAAAGATATTTATGCAGATTCAAATTTGATAAAAGATTGTTGGGACAAAGGAGGAAGCGAGTGGGTATATGAGTTAAATTAACATACAGGGACTGGGTAGGTTAGGCTAAAGCGGTTAGCACCAAGGGATGGGTGCAGCCTGCTCTCGGATCTCAAAAGGATCCACTATACTCCTCTGACGTGGAATTTCCTTGCTGGAAGTGGAAAAAGAAACAAAGTTACTATAGTTCTGTGGCGTTGGAGCGGCCTCCTCGAATCTATCCTGAAGAAGCAATGAATATTAGAATGGCGGTTGGTGGTTTTTCAGACAGGTCGCCCAGATGATTAAAGAAATACTCCGAGGGCCATTTTCTTGGTATTACAGAGACTAGGGCATTTGCGACAACATCGGCTTTTCATTGGCCTCAGTTACCGACTGATCAAAAATCGGGAGGCCTGCCGATATTTTGTGAGGTCAAATAGGCGAACCCCACAGGCAGGTCAGTAAAAATACGGTGAAGTGGAAGGGTTAACAAGTAAGAAGAAGAAGGGCATTTGCATAGGATGTGGTCCGTATTCTCTTCTACGTCTGTGTTACCCCAGCCTCTGCATAGTTCATCTGAACTTAGCTGCATTCTTTTTCGCCACAAATAGGTTGTAGCCGGTGAAGATTCCCATGAAAAGTGCCAAGTTTTGTCTACTTTGATTGGGGATGAGCTTGGTTTTCACCTTGTCGTGTTTTGTCCAGATGTTTCTGGAGACGCGGCGCGATGGAAGTGCTATCCATCTTTCGTCTGCTTGTCGTTTGAAGTCAAGTGCTATGTTTGATTTCACAAATTTTAGGTGAGGGTGAACTGAGTTTTGAACTACTGATAGGTCTTGTTCTGTTCCCTTTCATGCCAGTTCCTTTGTCATTTCGTTCCCTGGAATTCCATCCTGTCCTGGGATCCACAAGTGTGTAACATGGTGGCTATCGGTGAGCTATTTAAGTTCCTCGCGGCAGCGTTTAATTAGCTTCAGGGACTGGGTATGAATGAGTTTATTCTGAGACAGATTTCGCGTTGTTATGATCCTGAAGGAGGTTTTTATTTTGCCAGGAGACTGATTTGTTGACACTCATTTCTAGGGATGTGTCATAACAATCATTCATATCGAGGACGGAGTCCAAGATGCAAATACTAGTACAACAAACGATGGGTATTGAGTACCTATTTGAATATGAAAAGAGGTGCTATTCACGTCTTTTCCATCTGGGATTAGCTGAGACAACTTTTTTTTTTTTTTTTTTTTAAAAAAAAAAGGAAACCCAAATCCCAGAGCACTCAGACTCTCCGGTCCATTGTACTACCAGGCAGGAACCTTTCTTTGGTGCAGTGGTTGGAAAAACTTCGATGTAATTCGTTTTTCCTTTATACTTGGGTGGCCCATGATTGCTGTTCCCCGCTGGGGCTTGAACCTGCACACATCGGTTAACGAGCAAACACACTACCCACTGCACCATTGCCACCCTGAGACAACTAACAGTTCTGAGAATATGTCATAACTCATACAAACTTGCAGGGGTTCGCTCGAAAACCCTTGCAAATTGTCACTTAATGCCAAATAGAACATAAAGAGTTTTGTCATTAATGATATTTTTCATTACTCTGGGCACATGTGCATCCTTCATCTAACCCCCTCACTCGCCAACCCCACGAAGTCTCTCAACGACTTCATATTCAGAACTGACTCTATCCAATTCATCATGCCAGATCGTATCTCCTATCTGCGGAAGTCTCACCACGATCGCTAGACGGCTGCACGGAAGATTTACCGAGTATTGGAGGTGTTCTAGATGCTTTATTGAACTTACCATCTCTTGATACTTATACCATGGGCTGTACTATCAAAGCCATCCATTGCCTTAAGCTGGGTAGATTTGGGTATAATCCACACTGGAGTTTTGATGACCTTACGCGACACTTGTTCTACGACTCCGGTCTCATGGTTATGCGTATGACGCAATGACAACAGAACTTCGGTTGTTCTAAAAAGTCAAAGTCGACTTTCCTTGTGTTCAGGACTGGCTTCGACTAGAGTCAAAGCCAGGAATGGAATGTAATCGTGTTTTCACGGATGGCGCCAAAACCGCCTGAAATGGCCATGAACTATGTTGTGAAGAAAATGTGGCAGTCAGGCTACGCTTAAGGCCTTGCTTAACCATTACACCACTTTAAAAATAGTTTGTGAATGCAAAAAAAGAACTCTTTGAACTCAGTTGCAAGGCTGAATTCTCTTTGGATCCCAGATCACACTGGGATCTTAGAAACGACATTTCCTATAAGATTGCTAGGCAAGGCTCAGAGGAGGTTTTCTCAGTAGCCTGCGTTGGATCTCCCTGCTTCCTCGGTTAGGGCGACGATTGGGTTTCTAATAAACACAATTGTGTGCGGTATAACTCTCCAGGATTTAGGTTGACTAAACGAATTCTCCCGGATGTCTGTAAGAAATCAGCGGCATTCTTACTGTCTCTCATTAGAAAAGACTGCAGACAACTTATTGGCGTCTTGACAAGCCACTTAATGTGCTGCGCTTAAGTGATACTACAATCTGCGACGCTTATGGAAAGAGCAATGGCACTGCGAAATATTTTGTCTGCGAGTTTCGTGCCTTCGCTCGTATCAGGAGGCAGATTTTTGATGCGTATTGATACTGTAAGTTTCTCATCACTGAAACTCTTACTTGGCTTTTTAAGAAAGACAAGGAAATTTCAATAAAACAGATAAAACAGGATTTTTTTCTTTGGTAGTGCAGTGGGGCTTTTCCTATCCCAGAAGACAAGAAAATTTCAATAAAATGGGTAAAACAGAATTTTCCTCTCTGGTAGTGCAGTCGAGCTTTTCCTATCCCGACAAAAAAAAATCTCTAGACGGCAATGGATTCGTATTTAGTCAAGGAAACGATGAATTATTTGAATTCTTTATCAGACCACTGCTTGTCCGCCACTGCTTGTCTGTAACGTAGAAAGTTCAAGCACCTCATCATCAAAGCCTAGGTAGGCATCCAAGTCACAAAAACTAACGCCAAACTGACTTCCTTTCATCGAATATATCCGGCTTCATTACTACATATACCATGCCTAATGACATAACTGTACCATTTGTTCTTTTCTTTTTCTATCATAAAATTCATTTCCACAGCACTTCGCAATCACAACAAGCTAACTATTCTAGGAAGTTGATTCACTTCCAGGAAACTATTCAAACCGCAACCATCCGTAGTATCGTACATTCCCACACTCTGCATCGACTGCGTGCATTAATTGCCGTGCATTGAAGCAAATATGCGATGCATCTCATCCGATAGATACGAGTATGTACCAATACCCATCGTCAGCTTATGACTCCCCAAAAAATATGCTAACTGGCCTATAAATCATCGGATTTTTTCCACCCAAAATAAATGTTTGTTTGTTTAGATTTTATTTACAGCATACACACGAGTATCTGGCGGATTGTTATCACCGCTTCCAATGATTGGGTATAATATTACAAAAAAAAAATACGTATCATAAAAAAAAAATCTCATTTCATTTGAAGATGCACAACATTTTCGTTTAAAGATACATTCCGCCCCTCTTTTCCTCTCCGTATCTGCTGCTGATTGGAATAAGATATTTTTTATTGACTGGCTTTTTGTCTGCACGAGCCTTTGTCAAATATATCACAATATTGACAACACAAATGGTCATAAGGGCTTTTGTCAAATCATTAATCAGCTAAGAATATCCCAACCAAATATCTTTGTCTTTTGTTCACTGCTCATATGCAGATGCTTTGCGTTTGGAGCTGCGAAGCAGAGAAATGAAATTATTTAAATATTTTGTCTGAGATGGCAGACAGACGACGATGATGACCGACGCACAGATGGGCAATTTGCATGAAAAAGCGAAGTCATTCAGATAGAGTTTGACACTTTAAGCGATTTAATCAGTCGATCTCTCTTTGGAGTTTTCGTTTTGGAGGTCGTTTTCCGGATTTCCTTGGTTTTTTCTTTTTTTTTTGGGAAGAGATGCGATGGAATCTTAATTAGGGACAATACGGTCTTAAGCTATTGATCGTGGCGATAAATATAAACTTTTTTCTATAAGAAAAAGAGGCTTAAGATAAAGCGTGCACAAAATGAGTACAAGATACATAAATTATATCTAAGCAGATGGAAGCTATGCACAAGCCTACCATCATGTTTGTTTTTTTATTTGATAGAACCACTTATCTCAATCTTTTCCTAACAGAGAGGTACGCTCTTCAAATAGTTGTTCATGGATCCGGATTGAGAAGTAACAGTTACGAATCCATGAAATCGAATGGCTAACAAAAGCTTTTCCAATACATAACCATAGGTAGAACTGTTTTTATGAGTAGGGAAATTGAACGGAAAATAGCGCGTGAAACTCTCATGCGATGGAAAGTCAATTTTCTTGTCAGTGTTTCATAGGTAGGTATGTACATCCAAACTAACTAAAATGCCGTCTTTGGTTAGAATAGTTTGAACCGTTTCTGAGACACAGTCAACTTTGGATTAGCAAATTGAAATAAAGTTCCTTGCTCTCATTGGACATACTTTCTAACATAACAACAAACTAGAATAGAATATTTCTTCCACAAAATAATCAACAAAGCAGCAGCACGTTTCATACCGGCAGGCAGGATCCCCAAATTTGACTAAACTTTCCAGCAACTACCGCTCAGCTAGCAGACACACGCGACGCCATCAGATGAGCAGACTCATCAGACGCCAGAATCCAACAACTGAACAATGAGATTCGACGCCTAGTGGACGAATACCGTAGAAAGAAGTGGCACGAATACCTAGACAAATGCGACCTGGGCTCAGGTGTCAAGAAACTGTGGTCCACCATCAAAAATCTTTCCAACCCCACCAAACGCAATGACAACAAAGCTATTTCCTTTAATGGCTTCCGTACGAATGACCCAAGGAAATGCGCCAAGCTCTTCAACAAGTAGTTCATCGAACATCCACAGAACACCAGCCGACACAAGAGATTCACAATCAAAAAATTACACCACCTTCCACGGGGCGAAGCACAGCAAGACTTCACATCGAAGTAAGTCAAGGCTGGCATACTCGTACTAAAGGCAAAACCTTCCAAAGCACTTGGTCCCGACGAGATTTCCATGCTAATGCAAAAAAACAATCGTCAAACCATTAACTGACTACCTAACTTCTCTTCTGAATCTATCTTTCCAATCGCTGCAAGTACCAGGCATATGGAAGGTCGCTCTTCCCAAACTGATAGGATTATGACGGCCAGATTCTGGACTAGAGTACGACGCGTCACCATTATACAGTGTTATACCTCAAAGAATGGTTCGTTTGAGGACGAGAAGGAGAGCTTCTATAATCTTTTAAGCGCCGTCTTCAACACAACACCGAATGAAGACATTGTCATACTGGTGGGAGATTTGAATGCCAAGGTAGGCAACGACAACAAAGGGCTCAAACATGTAATCCGGAAGCATGGACTAGGCAACCGCAATGACAACGGCGAAAGGTTTGTGGATTTCTCCAATGCCAACCGCGTTGTGATAGGTGACACCATGTTTGAGCACAAGACCTACCACAAAGTCAGCCGGGTTTTCAAGGACAGGCAAGCAACCTCCAATGAAATTTACCATTTTGCCATCAGCTGCCGCTTTAGAAGTAATCTCCTGGACGTCCGTCCGTCCGTCCAACACAAGAATGCCCAGGTTCATTATCGATAGATTAAATGATTCCTCAGTGCGCCAACAATTAAGGGAGCACCTTTCGCAAGGTGTGGAAGCAATCAGCAGCTCACTGCCCCCAACCATATAAGACCATTAGTGTGCTGTGAAAAATGTTTTTACATCTGATGCTGAAAAAATTGTCGGTCGATCGCAGGGAAGACACAGGGCGTGGCTGTCCGAGGATACCTGGAGACGGATTGACGATAGAAAACAGCTGAAAGCTCGCGTAGCAGCTACTCCAGCAGCAGGGAGAAGCGAACTAGAGTCCCTATATCGCATGAGGATGAGAGAAGTTCAGCGTAGCGTGTGACATGACAGTCGCAACCACATCAACGCGTTGGCTACAGAAGCAGAAAAAGCTGCATGAAGGTGCGACAGCAGCACCGTCTACAGAATCACCAAAGAGCTGACAGGTGTTCGCAGCTCCAGCCAATACCCAGTGAAAAGCCTAGACGGTTTCTTGCTCATTTCGGATGAGGACCAGCTCAAGAGGTAGAAGCAGCATTTTGCTACGGTTTTAAACCGCGTATTCGCTAGCGATATGCTCCCAAATCAGACTAAGGTGCCCAGGGTGAGAAATGCCCAAATACGCACCACGACTTCTAGTAAGGATGAGGTCACTACAGCGATTGAAGCACTTAAAACCAACAAGTCGATATGACCTAACAGTATTCCCGCAGAGCTCTTACGAGCAGCGCCAATAACATGGGCTGAGCTTCTGCTTCCACTTATAGACAGAGCTTGGGAAGCTGAGAGCTTTCCTGACAAGTGGAAAAATTTTATATAGTAAATGGAAAAATGTAATGTAGTGCGGAAACCACCTAACCAAGGCAAATCGTACCGCCCATATCGCTCCTCTCACCAGTCGCCAAGTTACTGGAAACTTAACTTCTTCTTCATCAACGGACTCAACCAAAAACAACCATGCCATAGAACTGTTGCCGTTGCCCTGGACCTATCTAAGGCATTTGACACGGAGGATCATGCCACGCTGCTACGAGATATCCGGGAGTCTCCACTACCCAACACCCACAAGCGCTGGCTGGCCAATTACCTTTGCGGCCGCCAATAATTTGTGGAGTTCAGGAACGCCAAGTTTCGGTACCGGAAAGTCAGACAGGGAGTTCCACAGGGTGGCATCCTATCGCCACTTCCTTTTAACTTCTACATCTGCAAACGACCCCTCACCCCGGTCGGAATTAATATTGTTTCATATGCCGACGACTGTACGGTCCTCTCAACAGGGCCCAACGTGCCAGCACTGAACTCATATCTCTCTATCCTGGATTCTTCAGAGACCGCAACTTACAACTGTCGGCCGAGAAGTCCTCAACCACACTCTTCACGTCCTGGACAAGGGAGATAAGGTCAGTTCTAGACATAGACATAGCAGGACGTCGAATTCCAACTTCCACCCAACCAAGACTTCTTGGCGTCACTTTCGACAGCATGATGACATTCGCCGCATATGCATCAAACATCAGAAGCCGACTTAGACCTCGTAACAATGTACTCAAGTCCTTAGGGGGACCTTCCTGGGACGCTACTCTCCACATACAAGGCAATCGGTCGCTCCGTGCTTAACTATGCCGCCCCCATCTGAGTGACACTAACTGGCAGCATCTTCAAGCCTGTCAAAATGCGGCCATGAGGACCATCATCGGATATCACCTGATGACACATGCTGATCTCCTCCATGCTGAGACGGAGTTACTGCCAATAAGGGACCATAACACCATCCAACATCCATCTCCAAGCAGTTCTTTCTAGCTTGTCACCTAGAAGACCACTCTAATCATCCGCTGACGATGGTACCACAACCACCCCGTTCCATTCGCAAAGGGCTCCAAATCTACAAATACGACGCCGATGTCTCCACGGAGGGTACCAGGATCGACAGACAGACATACAAAGATGAATTGAAAAGCATTCATCGCATGACTGTGTCCCACTCTATGGAGAATCTCTGCCCCAACGTGGTCCTCGGAGGCCGCCCACCACCCATAGCAGACGAAGAACGTAGCCTGCCCGGAAGAACAAGAACCACCCTAGCTCAGCTACGCTCAGGCTGGTGTCGCTTACTTAACATCTACAAAAACCGTCTCGACAACTTCATAGAAGACAAATGCCCTGACTGCGAAAATGACCCGCACAACACGAAACATATTTTCAACTGAACAGCAAAGCGAACCGACTTGCGCCCCGATGCACTCTGGGAACGACCCATAGACGTGGCTCGATTCCTAAGCCTAGAAACTGATTTGTCCCCATTGGAACCGTAGCGGCTACAACAACAACAATAACATATTTCAAACTGCTACCAATTTTGCTGTGGCTTTCGTACTATCCACCCGACTTTGCGTGTCTCTGCAAATACTCGAAATGTACAAACTTCCTTTCACATTTTTGCTTCACTCGAGCTACAGATATTTCACTTCGATATTTCTCAACCCCAATGTGCCCCTAACAATTTTTCAGGAAAAATAAATATTTCGGAGCGGCCATAGGGTGTTCTAAAATGTTTGTGCACCATTAGTCAACATTTTTGGCAACGCACTTCTAATTTGTTCATTAAAGATGATGAGTAGGAGGCGAACCCCACAGGCGGATCAGTGGAAATGCGGTGAAGTGGGAGCGTTATGATCCCTTGTTTTCGGATCATAACCTCGCTGATAAAAGGAAGAAGAAGAGGAAGAAGGAGATGATGAGTATCGATTTGGACTTCTTGGGTTTTATTCAGAATCTGGCAAAGTGTGAAGATTTAATCGATGATGGACTTTCCTGGCCTGAAACCACACTGATAGGGGCCGATCAGGATGATGATGAAAGGTTTCAGGCGTCCACATTTTGTATGCGATGTTGAGGAGACTGATGCTTCTATAATTGGTGCAGTTGAGGGGGTCTCCTTTCTTGTGGTTCGGGCAAACGATGCTGAGATTCCATTCATCAGACTTACACTCGTCTGACCAAATCTTAGAGATGGGTTGAGTTGTGTGTTGGTTCGTTGGTTTTCATCAAGCGACCTTTGTGTAGCATTAGACTTTCTCTAACGCCATTGTCTATAATGTACAAATATGCTTCGTACTTAGCTGAATTTCCCAGATTTCCATTCCCTTCCAAACCATGGATTCCTTCTAAATGAAGATGGAGTCCGAAATTATACCCCAATAGCGCTACACTTTCCTAATATATGTATGCGTGCATCTAACTCCAGACATTTTCTTATAAATGTATATAGCACTTTTAAAGCTAAAGTCCTGCCAAATGCAGATTCGACATAAATGAAATTTCGTCCTGCGTTTGTATTTTTTTTTCGTCCACTGAAAACGTTAACTAAATTTTTTATTTTAAAATCCACACACTAAGGGAATATGTAATTTGCAACAGACCATTTGTAGATGCTCAGCAAGGACATTTTACAGCGTAAAACTTTCATTCGCCTATCGTCGTCGTATGTATAGGTATAAAATGTTTGGAACAGTAGTTAACTCGTCGTACACATAGTTTCCCCGTTAAGCAGTCAAATTCTAATTTTCCACATTCATGTTTGAGATTTAATTCCAATTGGGGGATCCCATCCCATCTCGTCCTTCTGTCTATTACTGCCAAAAATTTGTATTCAATTCAAAAATGTATCCCGACGTCACGCATTCCACACTCGGGCAAGAAAAAAAAATGTTCACGTCATCTTTTGTTTCATAAATAATCCTTTCAAGGATATACAAGAAATTTGCACACGAAAAATTAATATAACAACTCACACCACCCAGCTCAGGGGGAAATTTAATAAGAAGGGACCATGGGGTTGGTTACTTTAATTTTACAATATAGACGAAGGAATGTTTTTGATTTCATCATACATGTGTATGTGTGTGAGTGTTGGTGAGTCCTGAAAGGTCCACAATTTGCATAAATTAAAAGTTTATAAAGCAGCATACACACACAGACGCCGTACGTATAGCCATATATATACTCGTACTCGTACGCTGGAGCCCAGGACACACCAAACATAATTTCCAAAGGACGACAAGGACGAACGCTTTTATAAGAGTTTTGCATATATAAACACGTAAATTAATCTGACAAGTGATACACTATACAACGCCAGGCGACATCTATGGATTCGCAACTGCTGTCCAGTCCAGTAGCAGCAGTAAGGCAGGGCAGCTATCACAGCTGGTAGCAAGGCAAGTTATAGTTAAAGGGGGGGAAAGGAGGAACGAACACACGCTCGGTGTGAGTGTAAACAGCCCGAATGGACATCGCACCGCTTCTGTCTTTCCTCTGTATGCTCTGAATTACTACCGCGCGCCGGCCGCCCCAAAAAGACAGACAGACACATGAATTTATGGCAATTTAAAATGGACATGAAGCTTGCCAAAAGGAACCGAGTGAATGGAGTGGAGACGGCCGGTCAGCGGCGGCGAAGAGATACCACTGCATTGAAGGGTTCATGCATACCAGAGGAATGACGACTCCTAAACTCTTTGGGGTTGGATTTTAATAAACTCGGATTTTAAAGGACCTCTCTGTGTAAGCGTTCGTTCGTATACTGAAATGAAGTAAACAGCTTCAGCTACAACGAGGCACTCCTTCATTTAGCGAGGAGAAGCGCAATAAAATTGCAATGAACGCTAAAAATAATACACTCTCTCGGTCTGAAGAGGATTTCTCATGGAATTTTATTTCATTTGCGAATTTCCTACCAACCCCCATGCTGACTCGCCTCCTCAACCCTTTGTGGTTATTTATTTATGATTTTCAACCGCCCACTGCTGTGCGCCTCTAACTGATTTCGCGAATTTCAAATCGTTGAGTATTAATGAACCGCAAATAAATAATAGGGGAGATTGGGCTGCTCTACCACGACTGAGGAGGGGTTGATTTAAAGATGCCTGAGGATGATTGAACTTTTTAGAGTGCCACAGGACACAGGAGCGGGTTACACAAGGAAACCAAAGCCATTTGAACTCTGTGTTTGCGGGCGATGGTGGTAGTCAAGTCTGTGGTTTGATTGGGTAGACTTTGATTCGATGCAATGCGCGATGGCGATGGAAATTAATTAACTAAATAGGATTCCTGAAATTGCTTACAGGAATGTCTTAAATGGGTTTCAAGTAAGTTTGGGCTGTGAATGAGGTCATTAAGTTGGTAAACAGAGGTGTTTGGCACTGGTGAGCAATTAAAACTTATTTTCTGATGAAATGTGGGAGAAACGTTGTTATTTGAAGATGCTCTGTGAGATCCCGAAGGGTGGGTGGGGGAAGGTACTGTCTAGACGTACCTATAGCTGTTGTTTACCATCGCCCGGGGACTACTACGTGCCGAGAGGGATTTAAAACAAATTGATGTATTATTCTGAAGGCAGACGAAAAACAAATGCACTAGGTTTCGGCACCAAAGAAATTTAATAACTGTGCTAGGGAAAGGACTTGCTTAGGTCCTCTTGTCAGGTATGAGACGGGATTTTTTATTTGCTCTAAGATTGAATAAGAGTTCACATACAGCGACTAAGATCACTGCGTCATTTGGAGCGGATGGAGCCCAACGTTCCCGCTAAGAAAGTCTTCGAATCCACCCCGGATAGACGACGAAGTAGAGGACGACCTCGCGGTAGGTGGCGCAAACAAGTGGAGGGGGACCTCAACCAACTTGGCTTGAGAGGTTTGTTGGTTGAGGCCCAGGTCCACCCCGGACTGTAGCGCCATCTAAGTAAGTAAGTAAGTAAGATTGAATAAGCATGAGCACCGTGATGCAGTGGATAGTACATCGAATCACTCACTAACATCTGACAAGCACCCGAGGCCGTTCTGCGCCTATCATAGCAGAGAAGTAAAATAGGGGAAAAGTGGTTTTATACTTAATGCGCAATCCATAGCAGTGTACACAGACGGCTCTAAAATGGACACTGGTATAGGTACAGGCATCTTCTCCGAACAACTGGGTATATGGAAGCCAATCCGACTCCCGAACCGCAGCAGTGTCTTCCAAGCGGAGGTCTTGGCAGCAGCCACCCATGAGTCTGCCATAGAGGCAATGCCACCAAAATGTATCATCGTCTTTATCGACAGCCAGGCAGATATGCTCGTAAAGCTATTCCTGCTGTAGAAATAAAATCGAAACAAGTGAAGTGCTGTCGAGAAGAACTCCAGGTCCTTAGAGCACAACGTTAATGCTCTCCTGGGTCCCTGGACATGAAGGCTCACGAATTAGCAAGAGGAGGCTCGGCATCTATATCTGAATAAGCTGACCCCTCTGTGAATATCACCCTTTGCATACACGAGCTTGAGGCAGGAAGAAAACTACGAAAGAAGCGAATTCCAGACGGATCTCCATAAAGGCTTGTACCACCACAAGGAAGCTATGGCCCTTTTTTGGACAAAGCAAGGGCCGAGAGACTTATATGAAAAGACGGTAAATCCCTGCGGTACCACATGAAGGAATCGTGTCTAATAGAAGAAGACCTTTGCGAGGCTGTGGTGACGAGGGAGTCTATGCAGACACAATCCGCTTTTTGTATCACTGCCCAGGCTTCCACCACACCAGGAATAAATTCTTCGGAAAACACTTCTTCCAGGATGTAGAGGAGCCTTCCAGCACACCAACAGACAAAGTAGTGAACCTCACCAAATCGGCAGGATGGTTTGTATGTAGCAACACAGTAACTGAACAATTTAGTATTGAACATGGTTATAATGGGCAAGCGACGATTTTTACCCGAAGGGTATCACAATTGGTTGGCATTGACCTGAGTTTGGCGTGGAGAATTCCTCTCCACCAGCCCATTTACCTTACATTTGCCCTCCTTGCCTGGTATCAGGAAAGACTACTGGGGACATTGAGTAAATGCATCTTTCTCCAGCTCTTCCAAACAACGGAGACTTCGACTGCGATCTAAGCATATTCCATAAGACAACTGAACTGGGAGCCCTACTGGAGTTTTCTCTTAAATGGACGGCTGGTGGGAGAAGCTCTTGAGCTCAAGCAAGCCTAAAACGATCACAATGGCTTCCACATTCTTGAGCTTTCAATTGACAGTAAGGCAAAAAACAAACTGAAATACTTAGCAACAAGATATAAAACGAAGGTCGTGCCGTGGAGTACCTTTTTTCTGTTCCATATATTCTATTAGTACATCTCCAACCCCTTCAGTCTCAACCCCATCCCCAATGTTCAAACACCCTCCGTAATCAGTCTTTCTTCCACTTAACCTGTTCAATCCCTTAAACGATGAAGAAATCTGCCTACGTGTCCTAGTCCCAGTCCCGTTTACTATATCCTTTTGCATAACCTCATTTTCGGACATAATTTATTGCCCAACGTCCTTTTGTTTTTATTTTTGTTTGTTCCGCAACTAGCCCAGCCGTAACCTGCCAGAAATTCATCAAGCGGCAACAGCAGTAGCAAAAAATAGAAAGAAGAAGGATTTATTCATTCATGTATGGCATGTTTCAGGCTCCATATCCTCCCACCATCAGCACCATCACCTCACTCACAAGTCCAAGCAAGTCCTAGGGAATATTTATGTAAATCACCATAAACACATCGTGTGGTGTATTTATGTGTCCTACACACCTCGCCGGGTCCTTCCTTTTTGCCTTCTGCCAAGTACCGACAACGACGACTGTGTACTGTTGTCAATAACAAACTTAAGGATATGTAAAAATTTATGCTCTCTGCATACTGTAAGAGAATCATGTTCCGGAACAGATTCACCTACACACACGCACATACGAATATCGAAAAATAGCATGTGAACGTATCGTCGTCCTTTTTGGATTTCACACCCGACTGAGAAGGACAAAAGAAAGGAATTACCTCTGATTCCTCAAAAATATTGAATCAAGGAAGAAAATCACTGAACTGATACAAGGGACACAGCAGAGAGGAGGCAGTAAGGAATGAAGTTCGGCTCATGGCCCTTTGAAGGATTTTTGTTAATTTTCATGTCCTTTCTTAGGACGACCGATTGGTGGGTGGTAGGGTGTCCTTGGGCCTGATCCTATTGCGCCATGAACCTAACGAATCATGAAAT
The DNA here is from genome assembly GCA_945910035.1 of Brachypalpus laphriformis. Lineage (NCBI taxonomy): Eukaryota > Metazoa > Arthropoda > Insecta > Diptera > Syrphidae > Brachypalpus > Brachypalpus laphriformis. The sequence goes on from OX246756.1 coordinate 176,166,431, forward strand.
ACGATAATTGGAGTTATGTATTTGTCAATACCTTACAATGAAAATGTCCTCAAATGTCCTTTTGGGCCGAAGAAATTACGTTGTATGTTCCATAAAATTTGTGTGTACAGCAACGAGGACTCTAAATGCGATCATTAGACCGAGCCAGAGAAAGATGGTAAAGACTCTAGAATTTTCCCCCGATGCCACAGGACACACATTTATGTATGTCCTTTGGTGTTCCTTCTTCTTCTTTTTTTTTTTTTTATTGAATGGGACATTCAAATTGTATTGTTGCAAAGGAAAGGACTTTCTTTCTCGGAGTATCATCCTCTTGCTGACTTTGACCACATCACTGTATGCTGCGTGTGTAGCTTGATGGCGTGTGTGTAATTTAAACGGTTGACTGGTCACCCAACATCCATATCCTTCGTTCTCTCATCATCATCGTCATCTCGGTCGTCGTTGTCGTTGACTCGTCCTCATCCTCATCATCATCATCATCGTTATCGTTCAGTAGATATGTATGTGTGTGTCCTGAAGACTTATCCTACCGCTGTTGTTGTTGGTATTAAAATTTTGCACGAATATCCTTGCGTATGGCTTAAGGTTAGAAAATAAAACTTCTTTGGCCCGAAAAAAAAAAAAATATATAAAGAAACTTCTCTCTCGGCTAGGTGATGACCTGGATGTTAAATGAAAGGTGATATGAAAGTATCCGGGGCCAGTATCTCTATCCTAGTGCCTGGCCCCTGCTAATAATTACAGTTCCTTTAAGGATTCCCTCGCATTAGAGATTATTACAGCAGCCAAAGGTGATGGTCAGAATAATAATAGTAAAATTTTTGTCTTCAATTGGTCGATGGTTTGTATGGTGTCCTTGTTACTCTATGGTTGGATCCTTCTTTGTGTGGGATTTCCACACGAGTTACCTTTACCATGTCTTCCTCTCTGTGGTGACCTCGTTAATAGGATTTTTACTAGTTTTTCTTGTTTTCCTCGTATGAAATTGGAGACGATTTCTATTCACCCACGCCCTCCACATTTCTGGGGCCAAAGTGTTCTTTTCCTGGAACTTTTCGAGCGATTCATGGTCATTAAATATGGAAATGTGTGAAGTTTTGTATGGATGGCAGGCACCCTCCTGCTCGTTGTCCTCCTTAACTTGGAGATCTTTATGCAGGGTTCGACTTCGACTTGCTAGAAGTTATGGGATACCCTCTGATGTAGAGTGAGTGTGTCACAGAAATTAAAATCGTGTTTTTTTTTTTGTGCCTTCGTCGTCCTTCTTTGAAATGTCCAAGCCACTAATTGGAGGAGAAAAATTGAATTCATTTGTAATTGAGATGATAGAATGTGGGGGTTGGTTAGAGGAGCGCCTGGCCTACTTTCTAATTCTTGTCATAGATCGATGTCAGAGTCAATTATTAGAAATGAAAAAAAGTCTGAAGTAACAAATATTAATGGGGCCAAGTTTTGGTGTTCAAATTCCAGGTCATGTTGTGGGTTTTCCTGGAACTCTCAGAAGGGGGTTGTAAGCGTGTGGCTAACTAAGGTTGTCAGTTGAATATTTTTAAAGCCAAAATTAAATGCATGGATCGTACTCAGTCGACTGACTGATGGTCGTTTTCGTAGCCTTTTTTGAATGGGAATGGACTTATTGAAAATGCTGGTGCGCACACTTTTGACGATTAGCAAGGAGGAAAAGTTGCTTTGATCATTTGAACCACGTTTTATAAGTAAGGACGGACAGCTTAGGATAACTCATCAAAGAATTCTGCTACAGAAAGATGTTTGAATACTCGCAGGACCTTAAAAGAGAACGGTTACAATCAACTTGGTTGATAAATACTTCTGACAGATATATTGTGACTTAAATAATCCACAAAACGTTTGGAATAGATTTTCGATGAAAGGATATCAAATTTTATTCGGCTTGGTGTCCTAGATTCAGTTTTTTTTTTTCATTGTGAGAACACACTTCAGCCAAGCTTAGGTTAGGTAGATAGGTGCCTTGTGACTAAAAGAGTCACTTCTCACTTAGACCAACACTTCGGGTCCATTGTGCCCACTTCAGCCAAGATTCCCGATATATAATACTTACTGCTACTTGTTCAAATGCGTTCTAAAGTGTGTGCACCTTGTACCTAGGTTGCCGCAATCTGTAGAACTGGGCCCTGTCCTGAAACCTATGTTGCCTTACGCCGGAATAGCAACTTCTTACCCTGGAAAGAGCTAGGCTGCTCTATGGGAGCTTGGCAAAAAATCAATGAAATCTGTTAAGCGCTCGGCATGGTGCTAGTTCAGTGGTATGAATTTCCAATCCCTGTCAGTTTTCCAAACCATTCGTTTCTAGTCACAGATTTTTCCAAAGGACTACCTAGAATGTAGGTCGCCTTGCACGACAATTATCCTACACCTCCGTTCTCATGGATATCCCGTCTAACGCAATAACAGCAGAGCTTGGGCTGTTACGCAAATTCAAACTCGACTATCGTTGTGTTTAGGACTGTTATCGGACAGAGTCTGAGCTAAAGATGGAATACAGTCGATTTTCATGGATGGTCGCAAAACCACGTAAACTTACGCAATCCTAATAGCCAAGAACTATGTTGTAAGGGACAGGTGGAAAGGTCGAAGTATTAACGTCTAAAGTGACAGTCAGGCTGCGCTTAAAGCCTTGCTTAACCCTTTCATCACTTTCAAAATAGTTCTTGAGTGCAAAAACTCCTTGAACTCAGTCGCAAGGCTGAACTCTCTTGACTCTAATTTGGGTCTCAGATCACACTGGGATCTTGGGAAACGGCATCTCCGATGAGATTGCTAGACAAGGCTCAGAGCAGGTTTTCTCAGGAACCTGCGTTGGGTTTCCCTGCGTCCTTGGTTAGGGCTTCCATTGACGATGTGGTTTCTTACGAACACAACTCTGTGTGGTATGGCTCTCCAGGATTTAGGTTGAATGAACGGAATGCTCATTGACGTCTCTCAACAGAAAAGACTGCAAACAAGTTTTTTTTTTGGAGAGATAGGGTGATAGGGCAAGCAATGACCCATCAAGCACTCTGGATGGTTGTTCAAGGAATAATTGCCAGTTAGCTGAAATCTAGTTCATTGATGAAGCTAAGGATAGTTCGATCTGAGGAAGAACTGACATCAAAAGATAACGTAGAGCCTTTGTTAAAGTGCTTTATCCTAAGCCGGGCTGTGACTAGGCAATCATATAGTATGTAATGGGCTGTTTCGGTATCTTCAAGATAGACACGGAACGTATTCGATTGAACACGGCCCATTTTCTTGGAATGTCTTAGGCCAGATTGTGCATTCCAATATAAGAGCATTTGTTCGCGCTCCCAGTGATATAGCTCGATTTTTATCTGGCTGGTAGGTAAACCGCAAAAAGTCAGTCAAGCCGCTATAAAAGCACTGACGTCGCATGAGATCAGATCCAAACTGGTATGGGAATGTCTCACCAGGATCAACAAACTGGGAGAAACAAACAAAGTAACTCTCTACTGGGTACCAGGACATGTAGGAGTAGAGGGGAACGAAGCAGCTGATGAACTAGCTAGAAACGGATCGGACACGCCGTTCCTTGGACCAAAACCCTTCTGTGGGATAGGACCCCACAAAATAAGGGAAGACTTAAGGAAAGAAGAAGAGAACAAATGGGCCAAATATTGGGACGATATCCCCCAAATAAGACAGGCAAAGGAACTTCTGGGGAAATACAACCAGAAAAGAAGCAAAGCCTGCATTTTGGCGGGCATGTTAACAGGTCACTACAGACTTAAGGAGCACCTCAGGAAACAGAATAGAGGGAGACGGACACTGCAGATTCTGCAGGGACTTCGCAGAAACACCAGCACACCTTCTTATGGAATGCGAAGCACTGATCCACAAAAGAAGGAATCACCTTGGTGCCTACCTCCTATCAGAAATGGATTTACCTTCACTGGATCCACTGAAGATACTCCGGTTTGCTGTAGGAGCTGGACTGGAGGAAGTTCTCTAGACCGAGTATATCATCGGCTACAGCCTTAGTAAGGGGGGCACAATAGATCTTTTATAGGTCGCAGTGCACTTGTACCTCTCAATAATATACATCTACAATAATATACATCTACAAGCCGCAAAAAGGCTCAGGTCCAGTGAGAGGAGAGTGGACACCTAGACTAGCAAGCACATCAGTAGCTTCGTTCGCAAGGATGCCTTTGTATCTTGCAGGCTGCAAGAGAGTCTGCAGACAGTTCCAAACCAGCTTTAACTCAAAATCGAAGGACGTAATACCTTTGAGTACTGCTTGGCTATCTGGCATTATATTAATATGATATGTGATCTTCAGAGGGTTCTCTGATGCATTCTCTGGCACAGAGTTCGATAGCATAAAGCTCTGCTTAAAAGATAGTTGTGAATTGACCTAGTGGTGTAAAGAGTTTGTACAATAGTTGGAGCCAAAGATACCAGCTCCTGCCCCATTCGACATGCAGACAACTTATTGACGAAGGCTACTTCGCTTTGACCAAACACCTTAATGTGCTGGGCTTAAGTGACACTACAGTTTGCCACGATTGTAGAGAGGGTCAAAGACCACTGCGGAATATTTTCTCTGTGAGTGTCCTGCTTTCGCTCGTATCAGGTCGCAGATTTTCGATACCGATAAGGTGAGTGCTGGTACTATAAGCTCCTCATCACTGAATTGCTTGTATAGCTCTCTTAGAAAGACAAGGAAATTCCAATAAAATGGGTAAACCAGGATTTTGCTCTATAGTAGTATAATGGACTCGTTGCGTCTGAATGCTCCAGTCGAGCGTTTCCTATCCCGATAGGATAGGATTGGTAATCCAATTCCCAAGCGTCTTCAAGACAGAGTGATTGTAAAGTTATTAACATTTACAAGGAACAGCGTATAGCATTCCTTACTTTCAATTAGTAGCGAATTCAGTTCAAGCCTTGTCTTTTCAGCAGAAGATGTCCACATTGACAGGATAAGAGTATATTTGTTCATGTCTTTGTCCATCTATGTTTTGTTTTCCGTCGATTTTTCTTCAAAGCACATTCCCTTCTAACCAAACCAATACCAAAATCTAAGACATAAAGCTGACTTTTTTTCAATTAAAATTCCGACCGTCTCCTAATCCTATTTCTTTCTTTCTTTTCAGGTATGTACACACTATGACAGCTATCGCATTAAAAATTCAAATCAGGATCAGTGAGTAAGAATGTGTTAAACGAAAAAAAAGCATTTAAACTTCAAATTAACTCTCAGGCTCTATTTTGAAATCAACAACGATTCGTGGTAATAAAAGTTATAAAAAACACTTCTCCCCATCATCCGAGAGACTCATCCAAACACGAACCATCCAAATAAAAAAATAAAAAAATAAAAATCAGAAAATGAGCAAAATTTTTCCTTTATTAATACCCCGCCCCATGTTAATGTCATAATATATCAAAGGGAACTTTTAAAATTGCCAATTTAATTATCTCGATATACTCTATACGCCGCTGTCGAAGGAACACCCTAAACTTGCATGCAACACACATGTTGCAGGGTTCTCTGGACGTTTTCATAGATGCCCAACCCACACCCGTTCACAACGAAAAAAAAAGTGATTTACGTGAATTCCATCAAAAAATTTCATAAATTCACCGAAAAAAATACGACAGGCGCGTTCAGAAGAAACTGGATTACCATTCATCTGTCTGTCTGTCCAGTGTGGTGTTCCCTAAATTCTTAACAACATAACAGCAGGGGGATTACTCCGCATCCGAAGGGAATATATGGCAAAAAAAAAAAAAAAAAACAGAAACCCTCATCATACCTGCCCGAAGCAAACTTATCCCAGTCCAAAAGTCATTAAGAGTCGGGGGAATATGGGATGCGATAGCAGAGCATAAGAAGGATATAACAGAGATCCCGTTGATGATTCTACCCGCGCGCTCATCTTAAAAGCGACTCACAGTCACACAAGAATATTAATGATCCTTTTACGAGCTTGCGTGGTCTGCGGTCATAATTCATTTTGATCGTAAAGCACTAAAGAGATCGCGAAACGATCCTCGCAATTCGATTCGGTTTTTGTTCCCATTTCTTCTTGTTAATCCTCTTTTAAGTGAATCTTTGTAGTGTCTCTTTGGAAAACTTATTAAAAACTCATTCCACCGCCAGTAAGACGATCGCACGCGCACCACAATTGGATCGTTCGCGGCGATCGGTGGTGGTGTGCCATGATGGAGCAATTAAAATTTCGTAAATTTCTCGGAAGCTCTTGTTCCGTATGAGATTTTTGTCGGAATTTCGCTTAGTCAGAGCGTACAACGACATATGTGCGCATCGTAATCATATACCCCAATCGATCGCGAGCAGAAGACCACAGACGCCACTCGCCGTGATTGTTGGGTATACACTTGCATTGCACTTCACTTTGAAGATGCATCTCAATTTTTCGCGCAATTATTTTCTGCTGCTGCTGGAACTGGCGGTGCTCCTGGTGTAAGGAAATAAAATTATTTGCAATTCGATTTTTCAATTGATCGAGAGTAGTGATCGCATCTGTGAAGAAGCGCAGGTACCCTTTTGGCGGTGCCCCTTTGCTTGGGTTTTAATTTTTTTTTTATTTTATTGAATTCTCATCGGAGGATGGTAGCGCAGCACTGGACAGGGAGCCATGGTAATCAGAGTGAAAAATTGATTTTCGCTGATCGAGGACGTTGGGGAATGCTAAGAGGAATGATGATTTCAATTCGATTATTGGTGGAAGGCTAACTGGGATTCAAGGTGAGATGGTCCGATGTAGAGATATGGAAAAGGGTAAAGCTTTCCTATGGGAAAATTTATGATGCTACTATTTTGCTAATGATCGGATCTAGAAATTGAGTGAATAGATAAATGTCATGATTGACTGAAGAGAACATCTCCTTCTGAAAATATTTCAAATTTAGTAATTTTCTTGTGAACTAACAAAATTTCATTCTTTGCCAATCTTGACCACCTGGCACAACTTCTACTCGAAATGAGATCGTTAGATCAGAAGATTTGTTTCCCGATAAGCTTTTTCGGTTCTGAAGTACATTTGATTCGATCATGTATGGAATGCGCATCAATATTCAGTCAAATGACATCCACGGCTTCGTTGGGCTCCCTGAATGCGAGAGGTCCACCCTTTGAATGACATTTTGGCATAAATAATTAATTCTCCACTTCCTCCAGGTTTACAGACGTAGACAAGGTATTTAACGTAGGCCCAGAAGGAGAACATGATATTGGCGAGGAATGTCTCCATTCTAAGAAATTATTAAACCTTGTCCTCTAATAAGTTCAGTGATTCATTCTCTGTGTCTTGTTGAAAGAACATCTCGTTAAGGTACATACCAATCAAACTGGGTACCATGACTCAGTAACTTTCTCCGTTGACGGTTAGAGTCCTGCCTTGCTCACAATCGAGGAAAATTTAACTGAAAATTCCCTTCGCCACTGAAGATGATTTCTTACTGAATTCAGGGTTAGCTTACTACTGCATCAAGGCACAAAGAGCGAAGCCTTGGAGTAAGTTGCCATGTCGAGTCTTCTACTTAAGTTTTGATCACTTTGTCCATAAATTTCAAGTAACGCGCTAAACGTTTGACAAACAATGCTAATTTTGATGTTCGTTTCATTCTTCGATTGTGATGTGCCACACTCTCTGTGAAAAGAAATAATCATTCCTTTTAGTTAACCCTATGCCTATTTCTATTTCGCACTAATTTTGACAATCATGGAACACGAAGCTTGTGTCAAGTTTGTCAATTTTTGTACAAAAGATTCGGTACTATTGATCCTTGGTCTATAATACCTATAGGCAATACACAAATTACAATTTAATCGCCTTATTTGAACCTTGGGTGCTGGACCGCTGTTTTTTTTTTTTTTTTTTTTTGGATTGCGCCAGGGATGTGTAATCTTCATAGATACTAATAGCCCGAGTGCTACTAGCATGCCTGATTCGCAAACTTGAGTAATCGATGCCAGGAATACGCCTACGTACTAAACACACGCCCTGCACACTTCAACCACTCTCCCCGCGGGACTGCCGTTAGGTATTACTTCGCGGGACTGGTGTCAGCTTCTTTCGGTGCTCTTCTTAGCTTTCCTATTCTCCACAGCTCTTTTCGTAGAGTTGTTACGAAGGAACATATTGCCATCCAATTCTCTTCCGACTGTAATATATGGTCGAGGAGTAATGACGGACTTGGCAGAGTAATTCTCCATGCCGTGAAACGTGTGCAGTAAAACACTGCGTGCTCCGTATCTTCATCTTCACCTGGACATTCCGAGCAGGATGGTGAGTTGTCGTGTCCAAATCGGTGTACATATTTGTGGTAGCCACCGTAGCCAGACAGGAACTGCGTTAGATGGCAGTTGCAGTCTCAATGCTTTCGACTTATCCAGTCTTGGATTGTCGGTATAAGTTTTTATGTCCATCTGCCTTTTATTGTATTAGCCCAACGAGCTTGCCACATAGCTGCTGATGCTGCCCTTTCTTCAATTTTCATCACCTTGATACCAGTGGCGTCGTGATGACTCAATGCTCTTCTGTTATATGCCTATCCTCAGCATTTCATCTGCGAGAATATCGATGGGGACCATTCCAGCTTTGACAAATGCAGCTTCGTCAGAGATGGTTCGAAAGCCGTTGATTGTCCATAGCGCACAGAGTCTGTATGATGACGATAGTCTCCTTTTGGTCTCCTTCGTCCTCAGTGCCTCCGCCCAGACTGGAGCGGCAAATAACAGAACTGAGGTGATAACTCTAGAGAGTAGAAACCTTCTAGCGTATCCAGGTCCACCGATGTTAGGCATGATACGCGAGAGAGCTCCCTGCATTTGCGATGCTTTTTTTGTAACAAAATCAACATACGTTTTAAAGCGTAGCTTGTTGTCCAGCATTACTCCAAGGTATTTAACCGCCTCTTTCGACCTGATGGTTTGGTTACCAACCTGAAAGTTGGCAAATTCGACGGTTTTCCGGCTGGTTATAAGAACAGCTTCTGTCTTATGGTCAGCTAGTTCTAGTCCGGCGGATATTAGCCAATCTTTTATCCGGGCAATTGCTTCATTTGTAGCTGATTCTACTGCATGGATCTGTTTAGCTACTGTCACGACTGCAATGTCGTCGGCGAATCCAATTATCGTTACTCCCCCAGGTAGCGTTAATCGTAGGACTCCGTTGTACATGACGTTCCACAATAGTGGTCCTAAAACCGATCCCTGTGGAACTCCCGCAGTTACGTTGTAGTATTTTACCCCTTCGTCGGTATTGTACCTCAGCTTCCTGTTGTTGAAGTAGTTCGTCACTATCCGTAGGCATAGGCATATTGGACGATAGGATGATGGTTCTCCTGGAGACTTCCTTCCTTTTGGCAGTAGGACCAAATGCTGCGTCTTCCATTTTTCGAGAAAGGCTCCTTCTTCAAGGCACTTCTGCATTGTTGCTGGACTGCTGTACCATATGGTCATAGTAACGTCCTGGAGACTGTACCAGACAAACTGAATACAAAACTCCGACTTTCTCAATCAGAGCAGAATGAAAGAATGGTAAAGTAATCAAAGACTTTGATGTAACTATCCTTGGACGAGCTGAACGTTTACCGAATTTTGCCAATGTTTTTCAAGCAGAACTTCTCGGTATTCGGGAGGCCTGCCGCATACTGAACGTTTTGCCAACATCTAACCGCAATCTTGTTACTTTCACTGATAGCCAAGCTGCTATCAAAACCATTGATTCAACTACCACATCATCAAAACTGGCAGAGCAATACTAGAAAGAACTAAAGGGTAACATACTCATACATCATCATTTCTGAAAGCTGGCTAACCTTAAGTGGAACACATTTTCTAGCTGCGTTATAGCAAGCAAAACATGTACCAGCTACAACAGATCAAACGAGCTACTAAGCAGATCAGGACCAGACATTGCCAGAATTATAGCCATAAGCACAGGCCATTGGCCAAAAGAAGACCATGTAGGCAAGCTTGGCATCCCCATAACATATTCTGCCGCAGCTGCAGAGATACTAACGAGAAAGGGTCTCTCCTTAACTTTCTTTGCAGACGCCCAGCCCTAGCGACAACCGTACAACGTGCTCTGGGTAAAGCCTTTTTCGACAACCTAAGAGATATATCTGACAAAAGGATTGGAGCCCTCCCTCGTCGTTTACCTGAACTCGACAGGCTGGGTCTAGTATATATCTCATTCTCAACCGAAAGCTTTATAATACAAACAGGTAAACCTAAGGTAAAACCTTAACCTAATGCCGAATCTATAGCCATCTACACAGATGGTTGAAAAATGAGCACTGGTGTAGGATAGGCATCTTCTCCGACCCTCTAGCTGTATCAAAATACATACGATTTCCGGCCCACAGCAGTGTTTTCCAAGCAGAGGTCTTAGCAACAGCCGCCCGTGAGTCTGCTGTAAGGGCAATACCGCCAGAAGGTATCACCATCTTTATCGACAGCCAGGCAGCTATAAAAGCGATTACTCCCATAGAAATTAAATCGAAGCTTGTGAAGTGTTGTCGAGAAGAGCTCAGGGTTCTTGGAACACAACACAAGTTATCGCTCTGCTGGGTTCCTGGACACGAGGGTATCCCAGGCAATAAGAAAGCCGACGAGCTGGCGAGAATCGGCTCAGCAGCCCCAACAGACCAATTTAACCCCCCTCTGTGTATCCCGCCTTGCACACTCAAGCTCGTTGCAGGGAATAAAGCCATTAAAGAGGCAAACACAGGATGGAACTCCATGGAAACTTGCGCCATCATTAGGAAGCTATGGCCATCTTTCGACAAAGCAAAGATCGAGAGAATCATCCGTAAAGATAGGAAATCCCTTTTCAACCTCGTGGGCATCATCACGGGGCACAACACTCTGCGGTACCACTTGAAGAAACTACGCCTTACGGAGGAGGAACTCTGTATAGGCTGTGGTGATGAGGAAGTTTGTGAGAACAAAACCCACTTTCTGTGCCACTGTCCGAGTCTTCAACAGTCCAGGAAAAAGTTCCTTGGTAAATATTTCCTCCAGGATTTCGAGGAGCTCTCCGGCGTTTCGACAGGAAAGATGCTGAACTTCATCAAATCATCAGGGAGGTTGTGTTTGAGTTTGAATAGTTTTTAGTTTCAATGGGTAAGGGATTCATTTTTACCCCTATGGGTATCACAATGGGTCGACGCTGACCTGAGTGGCAAAGAGCGTCCCCCCCTGCCAGCCCACATACCTAACCTAACCTAATACAAACAGGTTACACGACCTTGTGGTATCAAAATGGCGCAGATTGCGTTATTGGATTCTCTTGAACCGCCACCTCTACCTACCTTCCTATCTGGACCTCACTTTGCACTGATTAGCTGACTCGCTGATCAATACTAAGCACACCATCTCACGTCAGTGGCTAGCCGTTTAAGATACTTAATAGACAGGTGGACGCATTGTGCATTGTGCGAAGTGAAGGGTTTCTATCATTGTCGAGTAATCGACAGACTTATTGGCTTGATTCATCCTTTGCAGTGGCTGTCCCTTCAGCTATTCCACACACCACACAAAATTTCGAACAGTCTCGTTATCATTCTGTGTAGGAACCAAAAAGAAAACGATCTTATTGTGACTATCGATGCGACAGGAGCTTAAAGTTCCCCTCGCTGTCCTGTTGGAAAAAGAGCTCTATTGGCGTTATTCTGCTTAGAAATTAATACTGTTCTTAGTACTCCTCATCATTTCAATTGTCCAACACGTTGCATAATAGTAGTCAACGAACAGTCGTTACAGTACGTTATCCAAATAGATTGACGATCAGTCGTTATAGTATAGAGTTGAGCATTGGATTATCATTTTATCGAGCAATGTTGATGGCAATCGGTTATATGAGATATAACAATGAACATCGTTCAGTTTCAAGGTCTCTTGGAGACATACGATTAGGTGACTAGTTGAGAATGGAGCGAGGTACAGTTTACAGTCAATTTCATCCTTCAAGAGCTAAATTACTGACATTCCCATCACTCACAGAAAACAGTCAATCCCACACTCGCATGTCAATTTCAAACGGCTGCAAGTGCAAGTCTACCAACAAATCTCTTCAATGGTACTTGATTCAAATATTTATGAAATTACTCGATACAATCCCCTCCGCATCGTTTTGTTTATCAAAACAAATTTATATTTTCCCAAATAAATATAATTACTTACACACATCCCCCACAAAGAAACTCAATTTTGATTATCCTTGACACACATAAACACACCACCGTCGCACCACTTAATTCCTGCAATCACACAGCGATTCTGACATTCAAACAACAGCCACATCGTACCACACATTCGTCAATTAACCCGCAGGAGCAGTTGTTCCTGTCGTTATGCTGACTTGCATGGAACGAACACTCTGCGTCATGCTCGATCAGCATTAACACCACCAGACTCCGACTCAGCATCCATGCATACCCTCGCGGGATTATTATTCATTTTTTTGGACAAAGGGATAGATGGGTTACCAAAAGACTTTGCCTTTGTTTATCAATTTTTTTTTTTTATTAATCTTAACCACCACCCCTTTTCCATATGTCATTCGGTCGTCCTGTGTGTGTACCTACATACTGTGTGTTGTGAATGAGAAACTCGAACAATTGCAGCATCTGCTTGAGATCATTTTCAATAGATTCCCGAACGTGCCACAAACTGCGCGATACAGTGTAACAACAAAGAACAAAAAAAGTATCTGCCACAGGGGTTTCTCTAGATACTTTTTCTAATTTTCTTCTCCCTTTCGATGGAAAAAAAGAAAAGAATATCATTCATCGGGACATCCCAATAGAGAGTTGAATGCGGTCTTTTTGAGTGCATCGGCTAATTGTTAATACAAATCGCACTAATGGGAGTCTGTCTCGATGTATCTTCTTCTTCAGCAGCGACAAAGAGTTGGGCATCATCATCATAGTCATGAGAGCCAGCCGCTATAGGCGATTCTAATCGAGAACGTAAACAACATTGCGCCTCTTTTCTAATGCATCTCTCTATGTAGGGAGATGTGGTGTACTCCCTGAGGGCCCTTCTGGATGCAACTGCAGGTTAATTGTATTTTAAATCAAAGTTTTATTTTGTATCTGTAAAGCGCAAACAGATTTTCACATAAATCTTTCTTTTGAATGGCGATACTCTCGTCGGTCGGTAAGGATGGATGCGGTTGTGCATATCAACGCGTTTCTCTAATTAACAGAGAAGTTTATTGAATATTTGAGAGCGGCGGGCTATACAAACAGTTTATGAGAAAATGAAGAAATCCGAGGTGGGAAAGTTGGAGCTACAGGCGGGTAATGTGAGTTTTATGGCGGGATAATGGGTGGTATGTCGCAATGAGAAGTAGTCATAAATAAAGTGTAGGCTGCCATAGGCGAGCCATTTTGGGCATGTTATTGTTATTTTTCGGCCGATTTGGCTTATGTTTTCGCAACGCTTTATATGGGTATACAATGAAGATGTATGTTCTTATTTTCGGATCATAACCTCGCTGATAAAAGGAAGAAGAAGAAGAAGAAGAAAGAAGAATGAAGATGTATGTTCTCTTAAAAGCGAGTGAAAGGGGCTGTATTTGGAGGTGCTTCCGGAAGAAAGTGTGTGAAGTTATGAGATATGGATGCGGTATTCATAGTGACCCCGAAAGTCGCATTGATCACACTAAATCTATCCATCGTCATAACAAATGTATGTAACAAACTGAAGTATGAATAGAATCGATCTAATCTAATGAAATCCATCGTCACCCCACCATTTTAAAATTCACAAATCACAGCCCAAGTTATGGATCCAGCAGTCAGACTTCTTGAGTAGGCCTACATTCCACTATACCCACACGATGTTTGAAAATGAACCTCAAGAGGTTAGAGCTGCTTTTGAGCGGTTTCCATTCCATCTTTGGACGAGATCCCCATTTCATTGTTAATTCCGTGTCCTTTCTAGCTAAGCAGCATATGATCGCCAATATTGCATACCAGACCGGTCATTCATTGTTGTTACTCCGTAATGAGTTGCTGATGAATTTTCGACGATCCTAGTATGCACGGCTTCTGTTTCACTCACAGTTGGTACTTCGCCTTGAATGGTTGACTGTTTCTCGGCTCTGGTGTTTGATCTTAGTTGGTATTCCTGCACGATTCATTCGTCCTGACTCTGGTGGGAACTCATAATTGGTGTACAATCGGAAGTGGTTGATAGTCTTCCGTTTCTGGTATCCATTCCTAGTTCAGATTCCGTCATGAGCAGTTCGTGGACTCTTGCAGACACTGAGTGGTTGTTGGCGTGGCACGCTGCCATGAGTGGTAGATAGTCTATTGTATCTGGGTCCCATTCTCAATTGCCATCGACTCTGTAATGATTTTCAGACACAGTTAATGCAAATCGTGTTTGATAGACTCCCACATCTAGTGGTTATGTATAATGGTGGGGATGGTCGATTTCCAATATTTTACTTATTACTTATGGTGAACATATTTGACTCCATACCGCGTCATCTACCTTAGTGTTACTCATATCTATCTTGGGCTTGGATAGTGCTACAGTCCGGGGTAGACCTGGGAATCAACCAACAAGCATCTCCATTTAGTTAGTCTTTAGCTCATTGCCTCCAGTAACGCCCTCCAAGCTGGTTGCGGTCATTTTCCCATTGTTTGCCTTCCTCTACTGCGTCGTCCCTCGGGGATGCATTTGGAGACTTTTCGAGTCGAGGCATTGATGTTACGCTCTGCATACTCTAGCCATCTCAATCGTTGTATGCGTACTCTACTGTCTAGGTTAGGCTAGGTATGTGGGCTGGCAAGGAGAGACGCTCTCTACCACCCTCAGGTTAGCGTTGGCCCATTGTGACACCCATAGGGGAAAAAGGAATCCCTTACCCATTGAAACTAAAAACTATTCAAACTCATTCACTTACTTCGTTTCTGCATACAAACCACCTTGATGATTTGATGAAGTTCAGCATCTTTCCTGTCAAAACGCCGGAGAGCTCCTCGAAATCCTGGAGGAAATATTTACCAAGGAACTTTTTCCTGGAGTGTTGAAGACTCGGACAGTAGCACAGTAAGTAGGTAGTGTACTCAGAAACTTCCTCGTCACCACAGCCTCTACAGGGATCCCCCTTCGTCAGGCGTAGTTTCTGCAAGTGATACCGGAGAGTGTTGTGTCCCGTGATGATGCCCACGAGGTTGGAAAGGGATTTCCTATCTTTCCGAGTAATTCTTTGGTCCTTGCTTTGTCGAAGGATGGCCATGGCTTCCTGGTGATGGCACAATTTCCATGGAAGTCCATTTTGTGTTCGTCTCTTTAATGGCTTTATTCCCTGTAACGAGCTTGAGTGTGCAAGGCGGAATACACACAGGGGGTCAAATTGTTCTTGTAAGGCTGCTGAGCCGATTCTCGCCAGCTCGTCAGCTTTCTCATTGCCTGGGATACCCTCGTGTCTAGGAACCCAGCAGAGCGATACCCAGCAGAGAACCCTGAGCTTTTCTCGACAACACTTCACAAGCTTCGATTTAATGTCTATGGCAGTAATCGCTTTTATAGCTACCTGGCTGTCGATAAAAGTGGTGACATCTTCTGGCGGTATTGCCCTTATAGCAGACTCACGGGGGGCTGTTGCCACTGCAAAGACATCAGCTTGGAAGGCGCTGTTGTGGTCGTATGGATTTCGATAAACCTAGGGGGTCGGAGAAGATGCCTATCCTACGCCAGTGGGATCCATCCCACTATAACCATCTGTGTAGATGGCTGCAGATTCGGCGTTAGGTATATGACCGCTCTTCCATTCTTCCCTGCTAAGGCAGGCGGTAGAGA
The DNA here is from genome assembly GCA_945910035.1 of Brachypalpus laphriformis. Taxonomy (NCBI): domain Eukaryota; kingdom Metazoa; phylum Arthropoda; class Insecta; order Diptera; family Syrphidae; genus Brachypalpus; species Brachypalpus laphriformis. The sequence continues at coordinate 176,182,269 of OX246756.1, forward strand.
AAGGCCTTACAAAGCCTAAATATGACGTCATGTAGTCCGTTATGGGCACGAGGCCAACGTAATCAAGTAGGATCATCGAGTGACCTATTCTATTTGGTTTCCAGTTTGCTGACTGGCTAATTCTCATAGCATTTATGGCCGGTGACGTACGTATAAAGATTTCTAGCGGTAGCAGGTGCAGAATAACCCCGAGTCCTGCGGTTCGGGTTGTCCTCATTGCACCCTAGTCTTTGAACTTTAGTGATTGCCTATTAGTTGGTGGTTGTGTTGACAGCTGGCCACTATACTAGATTGCCGTAAGTCAGTATGGGTATAACTATAGCCGTATACATCCATAGTATGATTTTGGGAGAGGGTCCCCAGGTTATACCAAAAATTCTACTACATGAGTAAAAGGCTCTTGTTACTTTCTTAATTCTTTCCTCTATATTTAATCTCCACTCTACTGGCTAGGTCGATAACTCGGTACTCCCCATACAATTCTTTATTGTATCTTTCTCCAACATTCATCTATACAGACGAGTCCATAAATCACTCGAAAAACCTTTCCCTCAAAGTAACCAATTGCGTCCTTATCCGACTTTGCTGGATTTATGCCGTTGCGCCATGTAGCAGGAGTGGGATGATTAGGATCTTGTACAGGACTTCCTTTGTCGTTCGAGAGAGGGCTTTGATACTCTATCGTCTTCGTAGCTCAAAGAGACAACGATTGGCAAGATAGATTCTTAGTTTGAATTCCGCGCTGATGTCATTGCTCGAGTTTATAGCGGAGCCTAGGTAGACAAAGTCCAACTATCTCAAAGCTGTGACTGCCTATCGTTGGTTTACGGAAATTTTCTTCACAATCAGTCCTCTGTAGCAAATCTTGGCTTAACGAAATATTTTTAAACATTGCCTAAGCTGCTTTTTAATAATTATTGGAGGGCTGGGTACCTTTCTTTATCCTCGGGGTAATTTTATCAGTTTTACTTAACAGTCTTACTCCACAAGTCGTATTTATGTACAATACATATCGCCTAAAATTTTATCAATTTTGTTGGCCAAGAAGTATTTGTTCTCCAAAACACTTCGACTCAGACTTTGTCTCTAATTAGCAAAGAGCAGATTTGCATAAGGAGACAATTTCGAGTGGAATTTAGAATAAGATACTAGTATCCATGACTCTCTTAGCTGAATACTTCTTCATAATGTGCTATAAGTTATATTTAAGGAATTGCATAAAGCTTCATTATGTTGACACAAATCCCGCCTTAAGCTATACCATTCATCGACACACACCTCATATCGCACAACAAATCACATTGTTTAGGCAAAATTTATTAACAAACAAAAGAAAAGATACAAAAAATCCTAATCAACTCTTCGATTGTCACATCATCTCTAGTAAATCACAAAACAAATGTGCCGCCCCTCCCTCGCATCTTAATGACTTTCTAATAAACCCAATTATGATCTTCCAACACCACCCGAACCTGACACGGATGCTACGTTCCCATAAAACCTAGGAAATAACTCAATAAAAAGTATCTCCGCATCTTTCTCAGGAAGAGTAGATATCACTGTGCGCTTTTTTATTGATCCATTGTTGAAATTTTAGCCACTTACCACCAAAATGCCTGATTATGCATGACTCTATCATCTCTTCTTTGGTAATAAACGAAATTCAACTTTTTACGACTCTTCGCCGCCGCAAAGAAGGCTCTCCCCATCATCATCGGAATAGCAACATTTTTGTATTTTTAATATCTGCAACGGAAATTCCTTGTGTACGGTCATAAATATCTGGCGCTTTCATCGTAAATTAGAATCGAACAATAAAAAAACAAAAAAAGTATCTAAACAAACGGACTGAACGTACGTGCGATCGGTTGACATTATAGGGCAACAACAATAAAACTGTCCAAAATAAACCGCAGTAATAAAGTCGATTATATGCAAGTGGCGGCAGTAGAACAGCCAAGCCAACAAACACAGCCCACCATCATCATCTTGGTCATTTTTAGGGTTTGGCATTCAATAGATACAAAAGTAAAACCGGTCTGCAGCGCACATACGATCGTGATCGTGGCCATAAAGCCAGAGTTTTCTAGTGAATCATCATATCTCGCGTGTAATGACCAAAACGACAACAATTGTCGTTATGACTATGCGTTGTCTCTTTGTGATCACGAAACAAATGCTGAAAGAAAAAAATTGTATCTTAAAGATACAAAACAAAACACAACACAAAGCCGTACTTAGAGTGTCTTACGGTTACGGTACTGTTACCCATCGTAACAGTGATAAAAAGACCACCAAATCGGGTGATTAAGTATTCCATTCGAGTTGCATACACGGTAGTAGTTGTGTCGAGTGTGGGTTGCTTCGAGGAGTATCTCAGACATGACGCATGAAGTCAGAGTTAGATAGATACGCGTTAGAGATTGAACCCGCGCACACACAGTCTCCTCGACTCATTTCAAATGCATTTACTGCTCCTTTTGTTCTTCCAATCGAATGTTGTTGTGGAAAAACCCATTTCACTGCAATGCTGCACCTGGACTCTTTTTTTTCTCCCCGCCGCTGCCGCCGCCAGTCTTTTTCATGATAATGGGTTAAATATGCATTTCTATAGTTTACAGAGGCTTAGAAGCGAGACGTGACAAAAGATGAATTCTGTTGTTCGGCGCGCTTGCGCGAGTGTGCAGCGAATAATTCTGCATAATTTTTTCGAGTTTTCCAACCCACACGTTGTCGTCTTCTTTAAATAGATTTAGCTGCGGCGAGGGGAGGGCGACAAACTAAAAAAGTTCTAAGCCTACATACCTAAGTTCGGATGATGATGTCTTCTGAATCCCCATATTCATGAAGATGACTTTGCTCGCAGCTGGAGCCAGGAATCTCTGTTTCTCTTTGTTTTGGGAAACATTCGTGAAGATTTTAACATAGATATGCGATTGAAATGACTAATTCAAGTGGCGGCCTAGTTTTGTGGTTTCAAATATGTATCCGGGATTAAGTTGTAAAATGTTACGGAAGTGATAACATGCATCCTACTCGTACTATTCTGCGAACTTTGATGGCAATTGACCTGAATTTTACGTGAATCGGTGGAACTTCTTGAATATAGCTCTTTATCACAATGGACCCAAATGGTCTAAGTGTGTCCTGACCTTGTCAGGACAGCCACCTTACCTACCTCTACTTTTAGTAAAGCTTGATTAGTTTTCATTTAAAAGGGTGAGGAAGCCCCCTAGATATTGCCTACTCTCTTCAGTAAATTACCAAGACTCTGCTGCACGGGAGCTTTTCCGATCACGTCTCCTCCTCTTGATACTTATATCATGGGAAGCACTATCAAAGCCTTCCATCATCTTAGGCCGAGCAGTTTTTGGTATATTCCACATTGGACTTTTGATGACCTTGCGCGACACTTATCTGACGACTCAATGACACCAGAACTTCAGCTGATGCGCAAATTCAAATTCGACTTTCCTTGTGTTTAGGACAGGCTTCGGCCAGAGTCTGAGCCAGGAATAGAATGCAGTCGTATTTTCGCAGACAGCTCCAAAACCTTCAAGAGTCTGGCGCTGGTGTCTTCGTGGAAGACGACAACATTAGACTTCTTTCTCGTTAGGCGCAACAGCTCTTTAAGTGCCAGGGCCTAGCTTCTCGCAACCACTCATGTTGTGTGCGTTATATTTTTCACACGAATGGAAGGGACCTACAGTTTAGTGCCGAATCCGAACGGCGATTTGAGAAGCTTTTTCATGACGACAATACTCTCGGATGTTTGTCAGACGCTCGCGAGAGGTGGGACCGTGAAAAAACTTTTTGCTGTTTTCTGGGATTCGAACTTGGAACCTCATGCGTAGTGATCCGACACACTAACCACTTACGCCACGGCGACCACCGTTAGGCAAATATGCGGCTGTTTTCCAAGCGGAAACTTATGCAATCCTAATGGCCATGAACTATGTTGTGAAGAACAAGTGGAAGGGACGTAGCATTTATGTCTGTAGTGACAGTCAGGCTGCACTTAAGGGCTTGCTTAACCCTTTAACCACTTCCAAAATAGTTCGTGAAACCAAAAACTCTTTGAACTCGGTCGCAAGGCTGAATTCCATGTCTCTTATCTGGATCGCAGGTCACACTGGGATCCTGAGGAACGAGATCTCCGATGAGATTGCCAGACAAGGCTTAGAGGAGCTTTTCGCAAGTCCCTAACCCGCATTGGGTCTCACTGCGTCCTCGGTTATGGCTTCCACTGATGATTGGGTATCTCGTGAACACAATTATGTGCGGCATGACCCTCAAGGATGTAGGTTGACTAAACGAATGCTCCCGGATGACTGTAAGAACTCAGCGGCATTTTTGATGTCTCTCAGCGGAAAAGACTGCAAACAACTTATTGGCGTCTTGATAGGCCACTTCGCTTTCTCCACCTTAACGTGCTGGGCTTAAGTGATCTGCGACGCTTGTGGAGAGAGCGACGACACTGCGGAACATTATATCTGTGAGTGTCCGGCCTATACTCGTTTCAGGTGGCAGATCCTTGGTAGTGATGGTACTGTAAGCTCCTCATGACTGAAGTGCTTGCTTGGCTTTCTTAGAAAGACAAGAAAATACCAACAATATGGGTAAATCAGAGTTTGCCCTCTAGTAGTACAATTGACCAGTTGCATCTGGTCGCTCATCGCTGCAGTCGAGCGATTCCTATCCTATTTATACAAACTATGCTTTGATACTCGTACCATCGGAGCTAACTATGGTAGGAGTACATTTCTTTGTGTCCTATTTCTCGTTGTCCTCTGTTAGGCAAACGCAACATCGCTTACGGTTTCTGATAATAAATATTCGCTCTCTTCAATTCTCCCCCAATCGCCATCACTCCTCCTCAACTGTTCTGCATCATATATTTCTGAGCTGAGCCGCTCTTCGGCCATCCTGAGTTAACGTTGCATCCATTGCATCGTTACTGCAGCATTTTTGATATGTACTCGTAAGACCAATTTACTATCCCTTCCATCGTTGCATGATTGTTCCTATTCCCTTCCTTTGATAAACATGTTCGTTAGATATGCCAGAAAATCCTTAGTAAATTTCGTTGGCACCTGTTAACAAGCGTTCGCAGATTTCTCCTTCTACTAGTGGTGACGCTTTAGATACTGCACTTGTATAGCTTTACAGCGAGACAGTCGTGGCTTAGTATTTAAGTTTATTGCATAATTTTGCCGATTCGGCTGGCTGTATCCGATTCATTTCCACCATCACTTGAGACAATACTGGAAACTATATTCTTTGTACTAGTTGTCCAGCGATACATACTTGAGTTTGTACCGAGGTCATTTGGTGATGATTCAGTGAGACAGTAAGCATGTGCACATTCTCAGCTAAATCCTACATTTCCCATCGAATAAGCAGCTCGGACCACATCCCCAATCACCCCAACTTTTGAATTTCTCAAACATCTTTCGTGTAAGCAGAACTTGGCATTTGTCGAGGATACCTCTGCATAAGTGACGCTAAACAAATTCTAGAGCTACGGAAAACAAAAGCTGAAAAGGGTATAAATCCACTGAGAAATATAAGTTTTAGGCCGAATCATATTCTGAGCCTTCCCAGCTGGGGGCCTACCAAACAACGAGAGAAGGCTTTGAAGACTAGATCCTATCTACGTGTTTATAAAGCAAACTGATTTAGGCTGAGATAGATACCTAAGAGTATGCTTTACATCCTCTGAAGAATTCATTCTGATCGACTTCGAAAAGTCGTCAAAATCGAGAAAAAAAAGTATCATTCCGCAGTCAAAAAGTATCTTTTTCGTAGAAGCATATTCTGCTGCCAATGCTACTTGTGCACCTCCTTCAACATGGAAGCTGATGTGGAAGCATTAACATTCCCTTGACCTTCATATCACTTAGTTCAGAATCAGCTAATTAATAGTCCAACACGACCTGCATAACCCCTGTACTAAAGAAAAGAAAATGATTCTCACATTTTTATCGCGCATGACAAATTAAGTCGTCTAAACGACCAGTAAAATACAAAAAAAAAAATGAATACAACAAGAATTTATTAACCTTCATCAGCAGTGTAAGTAGCCGCAACACGTTCACCAGATAAGATAAGCAACCAACCTCACCCAACCATTACAAATCGTCCACAAAAGGACTACCTGCTTCCATGGCACATTCTCACAAGCTACCGCCACGCCACCACCGCCAACACTCATCATAAATTCCAGATAAAAAAAAAAATACATTTTGATTAATAATCCGAATTAACTCTGAGGGCAGACTTTTCGTCATCATCCGAAGATGGGATCAACTTGTTACATACACTCCTCCATGTGCATCAGGGTGTCGGAGGGATCGCTTGCTCTTCAATTAATTTCTGTCATCCCAAAATATACAAATTCGGTATCTATGGCTGGTGTATACGTATCTTGTGCACTATTTTAAGAAATATTTTAAGAAGACCCCAAGAAGTATGATTCCCAATCGTTTCCTCCGACTGAAACGCGGGGACACCCTGCCTGAAGGGCAGATGAGCCGGCCGAAATCCGATTACAATGCCACATTTCTGTTTTGTTTTTGTGTTTCTTTGTATCTTTGTGTATCTTTTCATTGTTTTATTGCTTTCATTTTGGTTTTGAACATTGTTTTTCGATGTTGTGCGACCCCTTTCCAGATCGGTGGGGACTGACGCGACAAAGAACAAGTAAAATCCATTTTATAACGTTGTTTACCAGAGCTTGTACCAAAAAAAAAAGAAAAAAAAACGAGCAACAACAAGTGAATGTATCTATGTATCTGGTTAGGCATTGTCTTGTTGTTTTGGTAACGTGAACACTATGGCCAATTAATGCTGTCGATTGCAATGTCTGTTGGGTCTCTGTCTGGCTATGTTTGTTATGTCCTGCGTGTCTAGATGCGTCGCGAGGAGAAGCAAGCGCTTAACATGTCGCAACAATCGAACTCAAGGTCCCTAGAGAGGGAGAGCCAAGCGTGAGGATGTTTATATATTTTTTTTTTTTTTTAGAGCTATGTTGCATGAGATCAGCCGGCGACGCAACATCACTACGCCACACCTTTTTGTGTTGTCCACCTACAACCCGGAGAGGAGATGGAGAACCTACACTCTACGTCCAGGAGTGCATCATTTTGGATGCACACACGCTTGTGGGTACATGTCGAAGGCTTGTTTGCCACGCCACATTGAATTAATGCATTTTTTTTTTTTTTTTTTTAATATAAACGGATGCCGGACCTGTGAGAGAGTTACAAGAACCAGAGAATGGGTGTAGCGAAGGATGTTATGTTGCTGTTGTATTGTTTGTTAATTTGAAAATTGCTCGCGCAGAGGTTTCGTTTTTCATAGTCCGCCCACAAGACAAAAAATTTAGCATTGAACGGCAGAAGAAGGCGTAGTCGACGGATGCTGACGTGACAGCAAAAAGTCAATGATCGCTGGAAGCTTCTTAGAATTTAGTACCTTTCGTAGAAATCTTTGTGCAAATAAAGTGCGAAGATCAAGGAGTGGAATTACGTCAATTGTTATTGTTGTTAGTCGTTGGTTTGGATGCCCTTATGGTGCTCACATAAATCAGTCATATCCAGAGACTTATCGCATTAAAGCTAGAGATGACGAGATATTTCTTAAAGTTAAACTCGTTTCACCAGCCTGTGGAAGAGATGAAAAGGAAAAAAATATACATATGTATGCACCTCACTGAGATTTTTCATGAATAGGAGGCTCTTCGTGGGGACATTCAGTAGCACAGTACAGAAAACAGTTGGTCACAGGATCTTCTCCTAGCCTTTTTGAATGACACATTTGAAAAAGTTCATATGTACTTCAGGTTGTCTGACAGTGATTCAAAGATGACCATTCATAACGACTGATTGGGAAACATTCATAATTGTTCTTCCTTCAGTAGTTCCGGTCTTCTGCCATCATTTGTGGTTCTAACTGTGCAAAATCCATTTTTTGTTTTGTTTTCAAATTAAATGACCGCTGAAGCAGTTGCTTTCGTTTAAATGTACCTTAGGTTAGGTTGAAGTGGTTGCCAGCTTACTCCAACATACTTAGACCTGAGATAGGTCCTTTGTGATACCACATGGATCATGTAATCCCCACCTTCTCATTAGAGCTATTTTAAACTTCTGATGAAGCGTAAGAGACTTCTAAAATCTTTGTTTATCAGATCGCCTAAATCGTTGTAGAAGAAGGCTCCTAAGTCAAACTTCCTTCTGTGGGAGAGAGCTGGGCATGTACAAGAAAGTGATGTATGGTTTCTTCCTCTTCGTTGCCCACACAGCTTCTACAAAAATCGTTTGAAAATACACCAAACCTTGTTGTATGCTTACCTATTAGACAGTGCCCAGTGATGACACATATTGTAATGCTAATACGTAATCTGTTGAGAGAAATAAAATTCTTATAGCGTTTTAGATCTAGGTTGGGCCAAATCTGTTTCATTCACTTATCCCCCTAAAATGTATTCTTTTGATAGCATCCAGCTTAAATTTGAGTTTGCAAGTAGCATTGGCACCTAACACAGCTGAATATTGAACTGCCTCGCCAACTCTGTGAGAGACAATCGGCAATCTAGAGCTACTAAAGAATTTATGGAGATCGATTCCAAGGATTTGGTTGGTACTTGGCTGTCTGAAAATATGGAGATATCTTAAGCAGATGTTACGTTTTTCTTTAGCCAAGATAAAACTTCCTTAATCGACATTATTTCTCCCTAGAGCATGCTGCAATGATTTGGAAGGAATAGATTAATCCTGTCAGAGAAAACACTTCCATCAACCCCGTCCTTCGTTATTGAGCGTAAAAATGAATGTCTTCTTCTTCTTCCTTTTATCAGCGAGGTTATGATCCGAAAACAAGGGATCACAACCCTCCCACTTCACCGCATTTCTACTGACCCGCCTGTGGGGTTCGCCTATTTGACCTCAGAAAATATCGGCAGGCCTGCCGATTTTGGAGCACTTCGTTACTGAGGCCAATGAAATGCCGATGTCGTCGCATTTGTCTGATCCAGGCGTTTATAGGCCTGCCTTTCCTACATCGCGATGTCTTTGGAACGTGCATAGATATTGCCTTTTTAACAGGGTTCAAATAATCTCTTCTTTGAACGTGGCAATACCAGCTGAGCCGGTCGCGCTCTATTTTTTGTACGATGGTTTCCTTGATGTGAAAGCTTCCACGGATCTTCGAACTTCTTATTCGATCAAGCTTTGTCACTCCTGCTGTCATGCGAAGCATCTTCATCTCAGCTGCCGTTAATTTACTCTCATACGTTTTGTACATCGTCCAACATTGTGAACCGTATGTGAGCGCTGGACGTACAACTGCGGTGTAGAGCCTTCCTTTCAACTTAGAGGGCATTTTTCTGTCACAGAAGATAGCGGAATTTTCTCGCCACTTCATCCACCCTACGCTTACGCGATGATTGATGTCGTCATCACAAGATGCTTTGCTATTGATCATAGATCCCAGATATTTGAACTTTTCGCACTTGAGAAGCACTGTTCCATTCAAATAAATGTCTGGAATAGGCCTGAGTGGATCAGAGAACGGGCAGCACAAGTACTCTGTCTTTTTTGAACTAATGCGATACCCATTTCCCTCCAAAACGTCCACCCACACATCAAGTGCTCGTTGCAGGGATGTAGGATCCTCACTTATGATGGCTCCATCGTCAGCAAAGAATAACTGATGGACCTTGGGGTCCATCACTTTACCTTCAAGCAGATATTCAAGCGTAAAAATGAATGTATTGTTACAAAAGTGAAGGGGTTGACGCCGAATCCGACCTGAGGAGGAGGAAGAAAAGTCAAAACCCACTAATTTTGGTTCCCGAGAGGGTTTGATATTTTTTTTATTTATTTAAATTAGCGTTTACACTTTGTCTTCTCGTCGTTCAAACTTTCGAATTCCAACTTCCTTCTTACGTCCTTGCAGTGGCTTTTATAAGCCCATCTTGCCACTATCTTGCCCGAATTTGCCACGCCCACTACTCCGCCTACCCACATTTTCCATCAATTTAACCATTCTTTCCATGATCTGCGCAAAATTTCCAATCGTTTGATGGGTCATACGTCCAGAAAACTCCACAGACCGACTTTCGGCTTAATCCCACTTGGATTGCATTTCTTTCGCCTCGACTAAAATGTAATCGAGGGTCATGAACGCAGCCACTTTTATCAGCCACAGCTGTCAAAAATCACGTTGAATTTGTCAACAAAAAATTCTTCCTGATCGGTGGTGTCTGGATTCTGCGCTGTTGCTGTGACAATTTGGCACCTTTTTCCTGAGTTCTTTCGGGCTAGCTAGTTCTTCTAGGTGAGTGAGTCAACGCTCGGTGGTATTGGTATTGTGGCAACCCTGGGTCGGAGGCTGTCAATGGGAAAGATTGGGCGATGGCGATATCGGCTGACAATAGGGATGGTTAAGCGATGACAGTGTCGGGCAAACAATCAGTGGTGGTGTTGTTTGAAGGGTACGGTCGGCGATGCAGGTACGTACATCACAGTGTATGGTGGTGATCATTTCTGCAGCACCCTCTTTTACTTCCAGGAGGGGGCTAAGACATCGTTAGTAGCGTTGGGTGCAATGTACGTCGGTAGGCCGATAACATGCTGGCAGTCAAGTTCGTAACAGTATGTTGCTTTGTAGTTTTAGATGAAAACTTTTCCCATTCTGAGTTGTCGCAGAACTTCAAAATGGTTGCAAGAGGTATGTGCGCTAGTCCGTGTCATTTTCCGAAGGAAGTGCTTCCAAAATAGTTCAGCAGCAACTGCTTCTGCTATGTTATTGCTATGAGCAGTGAAGAGTATCTACATTCACCTTATTGTCTTCACAAATGAAGAATCTGTAGCTTGTTCGTTTTACTGTCACTATTTTTTGGCCATAAGGCCTTATACGTTTGAATACGTTCCCTATGCTTCCTTCTACAGTCAGGAATTTTCATTGGTACACGGACATCTCATTTCAACCCATCTAGTCTAATCCATCTTCTTTTCCATTTCCAGTGAAGTCAAGCCTGTTTCTGACCTTGTTCAAGGAACCAGAGTTCAACAGTTTCATTCATTTCATCAGTAGATGCTTATTTATTCAACTAAAAATATCATCCCGAGAGGATCTTCCACTTGACAGATGGTGTACGGGTGGTGGAAATAGACAGATACTGCCTTGTTCTCGTAGTTACTTTCTTTTTTACTTTATCGTATCCAAAATTACCATAAAGAGAAGATTGTATACAACGACCTTTGGTTACTTTCACCATCGTTTTGAGGATCATCTAAATATCTCTTGACTCCTCAAATCCAATAAAAAATGCCTTACAGTCGCAAAAAATGCACAGCTAACCCTTTAAATTGACTTAAGGCTAAATAGAGCCCTAAAACCCTCTTTGCCTATCGCATTTCACCACATTGTCCCTCTTCAAATTTTGTCAATCTGATTTCATCAGCGTCACTTCTCAAAATGTAAACAGCTGTCCAAGATCTCATTCGTCGATTAGCCTGCCAAACATAGACCAAACCACATGTCACATCCCAGACATTTCCTCTTTTGACTTCTCTATCCGCTCCAACGCTGGCTCTATACACCATCCGTATCTGTTCATCAAACAAAAACATTCTAATTCCAATCAAAATAAATTAACACAGTGAAACGCGCAAAATTTCCTCGAATTCAGGACAACATGTAACTCGATCTTTTTTAGGAATACTCGCGCGACAGCTTCTTCCGGCCCCGTTGGCTAGTGTAGACCGCGCGCCCGTCCGTCTGTTCGCACGCATATTTCATCTTTTCGCCGTCGCGCCGTTCGAGAACTAATTGTGTTTTTCTTATTTAAGCAGCAATTTACTTGACTCCCCTTCCCACCACCCACACGAGATACAGTCAATCACTCATAATTGATTGTTCTTTGTTTATACGTTTGTCAAATATTAATTACGCGAGGGGGATGGTGTATCTCTGTATCTGTATCCCATCCCATCCCCCTTGACATGCTGTCATTTAATCATTTTAATCGAAAAGTCACTCAATTTCTCGGTCGCTCTGCCCAAAAGTGTTCGATGATTGCCGCATCGGATGGAAATTGGATAGAAATTCAATCTGCCTATGCAGGCTTCATCATAACTATGGAAAATTGTTTGGGTTATTTCACATTCACATGGAATCTCACACAGAGAGGGTCACACTACATATACGAATGGACTCGGGGAGAGCATAATTGCTTAATGGCACTTAAAAATAATGATATAAGGTTATCGGCTTCGGGTTTTTATTTCAAAGCAGGCAACTTGAGGAGCGGTTAATCTTTCGTCAGATAAATTTACGAACTCCACATGCAGATGTTTCATATTGTACTACTTTGGGGGCGTGTGGGTGCGAGAGATTGATATTCAATTTAATACGTGCGCTGCTGTAGCTAATTGAAGATCGTTGACAAGTTGTTCTGGAGAGAGCTTGTTGTGAGAGAGACAGTGTGTGCGACAAATGGAATCAATCGTCACTAGTGGTTGAAGTACAATACCTACATGTTGGAGAAGATGCCTTAAATTTGGAATAGGGATAGACTAGTTCCTTGATACGAATCCTCAGATCTAGAGTTATTTGAACGGATACAACAATCACTGTATGCAACTGACTGACTCTCCAAGTTTGTTGATCCTGGTGAGGCATTCCGATACCAGTTTGGATCTGATATCGTGCGAGGTCAGTGCTTTGATATCGGCTTGGTTGTCTGACAGTATTGCGTCCTTCCCTCGATATTTCCTGTCTAGGTTGAATTGTATGCATCCTTCGAACTTCTGCTTGAAATATACTGGGGAATGTTCCCAGTGACTCTAAATATCTAGTCCTGGGCCCGTACACTCCTGCCCCAGTACCAGTAGATGTTTTCGATCCGTCTGTGTACCATTTAATTATGTTTTGTTGAATTGGTGAATTGGTACTTATCGGACTCACTGCTTCAATCTCTTTTGTTGCTCAGCTTTGTGTCAAATTTTCTTTCAAAGCAATATTTCTTGACCTTATCGCATCTGGGTCAGTTCAGAAGGGTTACTCGCTCTTTGTTTGCTATGCATGTTCCTTTCCTGATGCTCTCTTTGCTAATTCCCAATACGGTCTCCTTGGCGATTCGCTCTAGCAATATGTCTAGTGGAGGTATACATACCTATGATTACCTCTAGTGCAGCTGTGGGACAGGTTCGCATGGCTACTGTGCAGGCAAATTGTTGCCCTTTGCTCACGGATGTCCTCGTCGTGGTTAGCCTTGTTCTGTTAACCCATACCATTGCACCGTATGTCATGATGGGTCTTACTATTATCAGTGTGGCTGGGCTGCATCTCCAGGTTTTTCCTGAAATGTTCCTTCAAGTGCTCTGGTGACTTTGGTTACCACAGCTTCTGCATGTTCTTTCCAAAGAAGTTTGCTGTCTAGTTTAAAACCTAGATACTTGACCTGTTTCTGTGGATCCTGATCACTTCCAATAGGATGGGTTGCATACGCATTAGCTATAATGCACAAAATGCGCTATAAACATCTTCAAGGCGTGCTGATACTCGAGTGGGAATTGTGATAAACTTGATCCATCTACTTAAAGCAACATTTCACTTATCTACTCTCTTTGATGCTTGACCTTAACGTTTGTCAGAACTTTACTCGAAAAGGGCAAAGGAATTTCGCAGAGTTTCAGAAAATTTAAAGAATCGTCTCCAAGATACATATTTCAAAGACGGATAGGATTGTCCCTAGGAAACATTTCTCGAGAGTAACTTCTAAAAGCACATCTCTTGTGCCTTGAATTTACGAGCCTTCTGAATATGTATATACGTAATGAACTGTTTCTTCAAATCCCGCATACTATGCCCGCAAGACTAAATTTCTCCAAAAAATTCAAAGTATCATCAGTGGGAAAAAAGTAGGCCTCGTGGTACCACTTAATCTGGTATACAGATGGTTCGAAACTGAACAAACGAAGCACTGGCGGTGGTGCCCTTGAGCCGAGGTACCAAGAACACTATGGCGCACGGCTAGTGTGTCGAATCACTGAATATAAGGTTCAATGTTCGATTTCAGAACTGAAAAACAACAAAGCCACGGCTCTGATGGCCTCCCAGCTGAACTTTTTAAATACGGATCTGATGTCTTGGTAAGGCGCATGCACCAAGGCATCAGCCAAGTATGAATGGAGGAAAGCATGCCCGACGACTGAAGTATCAGCTCTATATAGTATGCCCCATCTTCAAAAAAGGTGATGCTATGTCTTTTAAGAACTATCGAGGCATATCCCTGCTAAGTGTCGCATATAAGATCATATCCAACGTATTGTGCTAACGTCTAAAACCTTTCTGCAACACACTAATCAGCACGTACCAGTGTGGCTTCCAGCCCGGCTGATCGACAATAGAACAAATATTCACACTAAAGCAAATCCTGGAAAAGACCAACGTATATCAAGTCGAAACTCACCACCTTTTCATCGACTTTAAAGTCACTTATGTCAGCATTCATCGTCTTCAACTCTACTAAGCGGCGATGGCCTAATTCGGGATACCGTCAAAATTATCCAGATGTGTCGCGTAACGCTGGAAAACACGCGATACTCTGTGAAACATGGAAACAGCTCTACCGAACTCTTCCAGGCATGAACCGGATTCCGGCAAGGAGATGCGCTGTCATGTGACTTCTACAATATTGTGCGTATAGCAGGTGTAAGCACGAAAGGCACTATCTTTCACAAATCCATCCAACTGCTGAGATACGCGGACGATATTGACATCATCGGAAGATCTCGGCAAGCCGTTGTAGAGGCATTTACGGCAATTCAAGAGCAGGCAGCAGGCAACGACTAGCTCTTGAAGTAAATGAGGACAAGACTAAGTATATGTTGTCAACAAACAAGAAATTATCTGCCCAAAACAGAATGTCACTGTTGATGACTACAACTTCGAGGTAGTTAACGAATTTACCTACTTACTTACTTACATACGTGGCGCTACAGTTCGGGGTGAACCTGGGTCTCAATCAACAAGCCTCTCCATTTAGCTCGGTCTTTAGCTAGTTGCCTCCAGTTGCGCACTCCAAGTTGGTCGAGGTCCCCTTGAACTTGTGCGCGCCACCTACGGCGATGATTCCCTCTACTGCGTCGTCCCTCGGGGTTAGATTCGAAGACTCTGCGGGCCGGAGCGTTGGTGTCCATTCGCTCTACATGTCCTAGCCATCTCAGACGTCCAATACGCAGTTTTTTGACTAGGTCGATGTCGCTGTACAGCTCGTATAGTTCGTGATTGTATCTTCTCCTCCAAAACCCGTCAACGCAAACGGGACCGAAAATCTTACGAAGAATTTTTCGCTCGAAGCGACCAATGATATCTTCATCCTCTTTTAATAAAGTCCATGTTTCAGCGCCGTAAAGCAGGACTGGGATGATCAAGGTCTTATATAGAGTCTCCTTAGTTGTTCGAGATAGGGCTTTACTGTTGCATTGCCTTATAAGCCCAAAAAAACAGCGATTGGCAAGAGTTATTCTTCGCTTGATTTCTGCGCTAATGTTGTTCTCAGAGTTTATAGCAGAGCCAAGGTAGACAAAGTCCCTTACTACCTCGAAGTTATAGCTGCCCACGGTGACGTTTTGTCCAATTCGTCGGTGTTGGTTTTCCCTTCTTGTTGGCAGCATATACTTGGTTTTGTCCTCGTTTATCGCTAAACCCATTTTGGCCGCTTCCGCCTCAATGCTTGCAAACGCACCGGGGACAGCCCGCTGAGTTCTTCCGATAATGTCTATATCGTCGGCGTATGCAAGCAGTTGTACAGACTTGTAATAGATTGTGCCTCCGGTGTTGGCTTGTGAGTTCCGCACAATCCGTTCAAGTATAATATTGAAGAAGTCACATGACAGCGCGTCACCTTGTCTAAAACCCTTTTTGACATCATATGTCTCGGTGAAGTCATTACCGACCTTGATGGAGCAGCGAGCGTTCTCCATCGTCAGCCTGCACAGACGGACAAGTTTGGCAGGGATGTCAAAACTAGACATGGCTCTATAAAGCTCTTCTCTATAGATGCTGTTATAGGCGGCTTTGAACGAATTTACCTACCTCGGAGCAAACTTAAACCCCAAAATGGCACCTTGTGGAGATCCGATGAAGAATAACCCTGCTACTTCAGTTTGGCAAAACAGATGGGTTCAAAACTCCTAACTCGACGGACGAAATTAATGCCTTATAGAACGCTCATCTTACCACTAATGGTTGCTGGAAGCTCATGGGCTGTTTGCGTCAAAAACTCTTTTTGTTTTCCCAACAGCGGTAGAGTTAGGAATGTCATTTTCCGTCTTTCAACTGAAGTCCACGCCTTTATCGGTATTTTAGGAAGATTTAGTTTGAAAACTTGTTTCGAAATTTCCTTTGAATTGAATCTAATACCGAAAGATTCTTCTGTCTGACGTGGAAATTACTATAAAATCTGAGATCTGCAACCTCCGACAGCGATAGTCTTGTTTCGCACTCAAATCCCAGTAATAACTTGCGTAAATGGCCAAAGGCATATCAAATTTGATCGTTAAGCGAGCTCCTCTGTCGCATCATAAAAACTTCTCAGAATCATACCGAACGACTATCCACTTCCTATACACACTGTAAATCGAAATTTATCGTATACGCACCAAGCTGGATACCACTCCTTTTATTGTTTTTTGTCTTGGGGGCGTGTGTGTATATGCTCTGCCTGTGGGATACTTTTTCTCGATGCTTACACATTCAATTACTCTTATCAGCTTCTCGGGCAATTGTATGCACTACATTCATCCCCTAGAACAAAAAACTATTAAATATTAATTAACCAAAAAAAAAAAACCCTGCTAATGTCTAATGCGCCAGTTAATTGAATTGTGTGGGTACCGCACATGAATTTCACAAGCGGTGATAAGAAAACCAGACCAGACTCACTCAAACCCATGGAGACATTAATCACCAGCCCCAAGCACCCAGCAGAGACAGAAACAGCCCAGAGAGAGAGAGAGAGAGATGGTAGGAGGAAAAAAATCCATTTGGGACACTTGGACGCGGACAAAAACTCTAACAAAAACCAAAAGATACATTTGTATCTGATTAAACAAAGCACTTTGTGTTCTGTTTTTTCTTCTCCGTTTTCGAGATAGAGACATGTTTCCTTACCCAGGCAGAGATGTGCTGCCACTTAAGAACTCCCGACCAAAAACAAAAAAAAAAAGTAGAAGAAGATTGGAGCCAACACTCCAGATGATGATCTACTACTACTTCTACTACCACTGCTGCTAGAGATGAAAAAACTATTTTTAAGGAACCCTTTTTCGGGCAACGAACAAATGAGAAACCATCTTATCGATGGTTGCACCGGGTATGCGAGTAAATCACGGCCAGCGATGCGAAGGGATTGGAAAAAGATATATTTTTTCTACTTCTGGATTTGAAATGCATTTCATGCAAATGTAGTGTGTTTTTGGATGAGATGGCATTCTAAGTCAACTGTCAGACAGTGGCAATGGATGGCAACAAACTATGGTGGCGACGACAACGATGACGATGAAGTGATGACACTCGAAATGAAGATTTTTCATTAGGAGTAGAAATATCTATCTACAAGAGGAATGAGTACACTACTGGGTATGGTTTTGTTGAAGACAACGAGAGGGTTATCGTAGGGTTCAAGAGACTTTTAAGTCTCAGACCGCAAATAATCAAACCGGAGATAAGTATGCATCGAAATCATAGAAGAGACAGAAGTTCTATGGAAGGTGAACAAAAAGACCATAAAGTTCTTATCACGAAAGGAAACACTGTGGAGGTTTAACGACTCAAAACATCAAAGATTGGCTCCATTATTGCTTCGTGAATAAGGCTTCTAAGTGTAAATGTCCCTATCTTGGAGAGAGCCAGGGGGGTTATCTACTAAAGTGAATATTGGTTTTATTGGAGGAGTGCGGAGGATTTTTATGTCATTCGTTGTTTACCAGTAACTCAGGCATTTAAGGCTCTGACTAAGTTTTCTATTTTTAAATCCAGAGGTCAACAGACAGGATCTGATCAGAAGACATTCCTGGAGTGTACCATGATGAATCATTACTTTGTTAAAGGAGGACAGTCAAGTTAGGTATGTACCTTCGAAAAGGAACGCGGTATGAAGTTCAATTCTGAATGCATATGACATCTTCAAAGGATAAAGGAATAATTTAAATACATGCGACGGATTTTACTAGGAAATACGTTAGGTTACTACTATTCCTAGGCTCACTTGAAACCATATAGTAATTTTCTGTTCACAGATGTGGTACGAGTATTCTAGACCTTGAATTGGAGTATAAGGTGATTTTTGAAATTCCGATTCGAAGCCAGTTTTGAGCGCTTTTTTGTAGTACATAGATAGATATATGTAGTTGAAATGAGGTTCAAGTGCACTAAGACCTTTAGCAGATCTATTGTGCCCCCCATACTAAGGCTCTAGTCGATGATATGCTCGGTCTAGAGCATTTGCTTCAGTCCAGGTGCTCCTATGAACCGGAGTATCTTGAATGGATCTAGCGAACGTAGATCCATTTCTGACAGGATATAGGCAGCTAGGTGATTTCTAATTCTGTGGATCAGTGCTTTGCATTCCATAAGAGGGTGCGCCGGCGTTTCTACGAAGTCCCTGCAGAATATGCAGTATCTATCTCCCCATATTCCCAGTTTCATAAGATGCTTCTTGAGTTTGCAGTGACACGTTAACATACCCGTCAAGATGCGAAGTCGATTCTTGCTAACTCTTAGGCAGGTTTTGCTTCTTTTCTGGTTGTATTTGAAGAAGTTCTTTCGCCTGCCTTAATGGGGGGGTATCGTACCAATGAATGGCCCATTTGATCTCTTCCTCTTTCCTTAAATCTTCTCGTTTTTTGTGGGGTCCTATCCGACAAAAGGATTCTGGTCCAAGGAACGGCGTTTCTGATCCGTTTCTTGCTTCTTCATCAGCTGTTTCTTTCCCCTCCACTCCTACATGACCTGGTACTCAGTAGAGAGTTACTTTATTTTCCTCTCCAAGTTTGTTGATCCTGGTGAGGCATTCTGATATCGGCTTGGCTGTCTGACAGTATTGCGTCCTTCCCGCGATATTTCCTATCTAGGTTGAATTGTATGCATCTTTCGAACTTCTGCTTGAAATATACTGGGGAATGTTCCCAGTGATTCTGAGTATCGAGTCCTGTGCCCGTACACTCCTGCTCCAGTGCCAGTAGATGTTTTCGATTGGTCTATGTACCATTTAATTGTGTTTTGTTGAATTGGTACTTATCGGACTCACTGCTTCAATCTCTTTTATGGCTCAGCTTTGAGTCAAATTTTCTTTCAAAGCAGTATTTCTTGACCATATTACCTCTGGGCCAGTTCAGAAGGGTTACTCGCTCTTTGTTTGCTATGCATGTTCCTTTCCTGATGCTCTCTTTACTAATCGCTCTAGCACTATGTGTAGCGGAGGTATACCTTCAATTAGTGCTGCTGTGGGACAGGTTCGCATGGCTCCTGTTATACAGGGTGGGCTAACTACAAGTTTCTTTTTAAAAATGCAATAAAATTAACAAAATAAAATGTTTTCCATGTATTATGGCTTTATTAGTAAGAGCAAACATTCCCATTAATTATGGAATACAACATCATTCAAGTGGCTGCCTCGGTTGGCCTCGCAGTAGCGCATTCTATCAGTCCAATTTTCCAAGACCTTGTTGATGGTTTCGGTCTGTAGCTCACGGATTGCTTGGATGATATTGACCTTAAGTGCTTGAATCGTTTCCGAATTGTTGGCATAACATCGGTCCTTCGCGGATTCCCACAAAAAAAAGTCCAAAGGGGTCAAATCGCAGCTCCGAGATGGCCAATTGACATCGCCAAGACGGCTGATAACACGATTTGGGAATTTGGTGCGCAAAAAACCGATTGTGGCATGGACTGTGTGACATGGCGCACCATCCTGTATGAACCAGAGGTCGTCGAAATCTATGTCTTCAATTTCAGTAAAAAAAAAAAGTCGTTAACATGGCTTTGTAACGCCCACCGTTGACCAAAACGTTGTTCCCAGCCTCATTTTCGAAGAAAAATGGTCCAATGATGCCACCACTCCACAATCCGCACCAAACTGTCACTCTCTGTGGATGCATTGGCTTCTCGACAATAACGTGCGGGTTTTCCGAGCCCCAGATGCGGCAATTTTGTTTGTTAACGTAGCCGCCGAGATGAAAATGTGCCTCGTCAGAAAAGATGATTTTTCGCCCAAAAGCGTTGTCCAATTCAAGCTGCTCTAAGGCCCAAACTGCGAAGCGATAACGAAGCGGATGGTCGTGCGCTTTCAATTGCTAAATCAATTGGACCTTGTAAGCGAATAATCCCAGATCTTTATGCAGAATTCTCCTCAGGCTAGTGCGTGAAATGTTGAGTTGTTGAGATCGATGGCGAGTTGATGTTCGTGAATTGAGTCTCATACTCTCGGCTACAGCAGCCACATTCTCGTCTGTGCGCACCATACGACGACGGTGACCATGAGTGTTGTCCACTAGCATACCAGTCTCACGAACTTTTTGCACAAACTTGCGTACAGCAGGCGCGGTGGGTGCTTCATTTCGGCCAAAACTTCTTTTCAAAAAACGCACTGTTTGGGCTACACAGCACTCACTTTGGAAATAAGTTTTCAATATTTCCCAATGTTGTTCAAACATAAGGTGACTCATTTCGTTCCGCGGAGGTATGATACTGACTTTCTGTCAAGATTTCGAGCGGGAAACAGCTGTAAGTGTCAAAATAACCTATGATTTAAAAAGAAATCACTAGATGGCCCACCCGTTACATATACAGGCTTATCTTTACACTTTGCTCAGGGATGTCCTAGCCGTGCTTAGCCTTGTTCTGTTAACCCATGCCACTGCACCGTATGCAATGATGGGTCTTACTATTATCATGTACATTCAACTCAGTGTAGCTGTGCTGCATCTCCAGGTTTTTCCTGAAATGTTCCTTCAAGTGCTGTAGTGGCTTTGGTTACCACAGCTTCTGCATGTTCTTTCCAAAGGAGTTTGCAGTCTAGTTTTAAACCTAGATACTTGACCTGTTTCTGTGGATCCTGATCACTTCCAATAGGATGGGTTGCATACGCATTAGCTGTCTTTTCTTGGTGAAGGGTATTACACTTGCTTTTGGTAGAGTTCACTTTAATTACTGGTACATAGGCCTTCTCGTGTTTATAGGCTCTCTCTCAACCTAGGCATATGTTGCTTATGAACCTGTCTTTCGCCAAGTCCTCACTTGAGGCAATTAGAATTGTGTTTCAATAAAACTCAGAGTTAGACGTTATCTATCCATTTTCCGTGTTGAATTTGGTTTTTTACCGAAAATGTGGCGACCTATCTGGACGCAGGATACTTTTGCAACTGTTTCCTTTTGAGTGCAGGTTAATTGGCAGTAGAACGCATATAAGATCGGATAACAGACTCTATCCAACTCATTAAACACCGCCAAGTTCATTGAGACGCGTGGATTATTGTACAGCTGGGTACCCATTTCTTGACAAAATACCCGTAGAAAGCAATCTACCATTTCTTTATCCTTTCCAATGCATTTCCTTCCCATTGGCACGTTACGGTTAGCTTTTGACTTTGGAATCTATCTAAAATTTCATCTTTTTCATGCCAAGGTTTGTTCTTGATTCAACTCAATGATGAAGCTTCATATGATGCATTCAATTTACCTCTGAGCACAGTTATCAGTTTTTAAATACAGCATTCCTGAGATGTATGTTTATATAAGAAACTCCACCAATCTGTGAGGTTAATCTTTCCGAACTATCTGCTTCTAGTTGATCCCATCTGACCCACATGTAAATGCCCTAACAACCGCTACAATAATATTTAACAGATCTTCGACAAAAACACTATCTCATCTCTTGGATCCTTCCACATTGAACCCCAGATATTCGTCTTCATATTGAACAAACAAAATTATGTAAATTTTCCTTCGATGTATTCAGTTCATATCCCACAATCTGAAGTGACGCCTGCTTTGATGCAGTATTGATTCAAAAAAAAAGAAGAAGAGAAAAACATGTCTGCTACTCCCTTTTTTTTGAATCTATGATGGATGACTTTCTTCTTTTTTAAAACCCCCCTCCACCCATCATCAGTCAGGAATAAATGATGTAAGGACTGACGGAATTCAAAACCCTGAATAGATAAATGTACATCCAAAGAGAGACAGCAATAGACGAAGACAATCTTGACAGCCATTGCTAAATTATTCAAATTGGATACTTCTTCGGTAGCTGTACCATCACTACCGCCACCGCCACCGCCACTATGTGAAGTCAAACGATATGGAGTACCCACTCCATATCAACTTCACGCCGCACCGGCACTGTGCTCCAGCTTCAGCGTATAACTCATCATCCGTGGGATCTCTCCCGATTTGATTCGTCCCTCTGTCTATTTGATTTTCCATCAACTTAAAGTCGAATCGTGACTTAGTGGCGCTCGAGTTGAAGACCCTCTCTATACCAATATTTCACCTTCAGGCAACCAGTCGAGACAACGGTAACCAAGACTCTTGAAAAAATCCGACAAAAAAAAATAAAAAATGAAGGAAACCCATAAAGCTACGAATTGCTACAAAAAAAAAAGAACCTTCGGCAGCGAATAAATAATGTGCCTGCGGTGTAATTTATCTTTCATTTGCGCCTCTTTAAAGTGTCAACTTTTGACGTTTCGCAGAAGAGCGAGATTCGCCGCCTGTCAATGTCAATGCCAAAGCGTTTTTGGTGGGGGGGTATCCCCACCGCCTTTTCGGCGGGAAGACAAAAAATCAACCCTCGCGCATTAAAAATGAGTCAGTGGGAATAAATAATTTAGGAAGCAACCACTGTCACCACCGACCGAAGAATTCAGCAGCGACGACAACGTTGACAACGGCAACGACGGCGGTTCCAATGGAAACGACACGTTTGGTCGCCAAAAATTGCGGCGAAAATGGAATTCGACATTAAGCTGCCGCGCTGCGGCACCGCCTGTTATACGAGCTGAGGTGGGAACGCGCTTTTGGAAACGGCCTTGTCAGCCCACCCCCCATCGAATGGCAGTCACCTATCTTCATCTTGAAATCTAAAATTCTAAATATTTTATTAGATTGTTGTGTGAGGATAATACACTTTTGGTGTTCAGGACCAGCGTGCAAGGGGGATGGATAGGATGGTTGACACGGTGGCATACGGGTGGGGCCACACTTTAAAATCAAATTATGTGTATGTGCGATGCGGGAGGATGGGGAGCGAGCCTGATGAGAGATTGAGAGCGTTTTTTTTTCCCTTCACTGTGCTTTGTTTTTTGATTTGATATAGTGACAGACGAAGGAGGATTGGGTGGGGGGTCTTGAGTGGTTACAACAAGTCAAGATGGTGTGTCAGTCTTAATGCTTTTCAGTGAACGTTCTTTCGGCAACGCACGCCTGATTGTGGTGTCCTTCGGTGGGGATTGTATCTTGATTACTTTAGAGAAAATCGGATTTAACGGAATTTAATTTGTGGCGATGATGTGAATGTAATTTTCGAAGTCATTCCGTTTCTTTACTTTTTCTGTGGTTAATGCGTAGGATCTGGTTTTTGAGGTGTAAACTCAATTGGTACTTTAAGGTGTGAGTCTTAAGGGTATTAGTAGCCTAATGAGGTGTACTTAAGCGAGAGGTTCTAGGTGAAATCAGATGTTTTCAACTCGTGCCCTTGTTGCCTAAAATTCTAAACTCAGAGCATTGCTTCAAGAGGCTCACTGGATGAATACCATCATTGTGAGAGCAAATATAGTTACGCAACTTAAAGTCCAAAGACTCCAACCACAACACTTGATACACTCCTACACCCACTACTGTTGATCATGTTTTTTTTTTCTTTGTTCCTAGTCCTCGCGGCATTAGCCGTGTTTTTTTGAAACGTAGTCAACCAGTAGTTGCTAGTAAAGTCAAATTTTACACATAAAACAAATACAACAACCGGCTGGCTACTACTCTCGATTTTATCCCCAGCAGAAAGTTACTGGCTGGGATTTTCGTGATGCGAATGTTTTTTAGTTATTTGTTGTTGCTGTCACTGCGAAGTTGCTTGGTTCCTAGAGATATGTTCGTATAAAGTCGGCTGGCTTTAGCTGGCTGGCAAATCGTTTACATGAACGACTGGCTGGCTAGGTTTAAAAAAAAAACACGGCAATTGTCAAGCATTTCATCGCAAGGGGGGACTTCAACCTTAGGTAGTAAGCTCATTCGTCTTGGCAGACTCCTGAGCTACATTTCGTTGTTGCTCCTGTCTTCGTTGCTCCTTCATAAGGGTTGCCACAGTGTCGCTAACTGCTTCCCAGGCATCTTCCCTGCTCATCATCTATCTGATGATGTTTCTGGATTTAGATCCTCACCCAGTTTGTTCACCAGTAGGTGCCGTTCTTGATAGTACCGTGGACAATGGAACATGGTGCGCTCCGCTTCCTAGACTGCTTCCGTGCACGTTGGGCAATAGGGGTTGCCGTCGAGTCCAAACCTGTGGAGGTAGGCTCTGAAGCCACCATGACCAGTTAGCATCTGGGTCAGATAGAAACTAAACTCCCCATGCTTCCTATTGATCCAAGCGTTTATATTGAGATTGAACCTCGTCCACCTGCCTTAATCAGAGTGATACCATCTCTCATGCCATTCTTTCAGACTTGTTCTTGGTGTTCCCTCGGTAACACTTCGATTAGTCGCTGTTGAAGCCGATCCTGCTGGCACGGTATTTGTGTTGCGATTCTTTAGCAAGATGGTCTATTGGTACCATGTCAGCCACTACACATGCCGCGTCGTAGGAGATTATTCGGAAGACGCTGCATGCTATCATTCTGTAAATTGCCTGCATCTTCCTTCTGTACAACTTCGTCTTCATGGCACCAGCCCATGAGAGCCACAGAGCATTATCAATGTCCCAACTCTTGTTAAGAGCAGTCTCCTCTTATGCTTTGGTCTGCCAATATTTGGCATGATTTTTGCCAGGGCAGCCGTTGCCTTTGCTGCCTTTTCAGCTGCATACAGCTGCAGGTGTTGCTTAAAACTTAGCCTTGCCAAGGTACTTCTATTCTGGTTTGGAAACTTCCACGTGATCTCCCACGGTTACCTTTACAGTCTCCATTAATTGCCTGCAGCTGATGAGTAATACTTCTGTATTTTCGTTTGCAAAATGTAGGCCCATGCGTACCAGCCAGTCCTGATCCATCCCGATAGCTTCATTGCAGTCATCATCCTCAAGGAGTATTTTCACTACAACGATTGCTATGTCGTCGGCAAAGACTATTCTTTTCGAATACCTCGGGATTTTAAGTGGGTTCCACAGGAGCAGACCTAGTACAGAGCCTTGGGGAACTCCACCTGTGACGTTTCAAATTAGAGAGACTGGATACGGCGCAGTATCAGGATGCAGTTGAAATTCTATTCCAAAGGCGCACGATACCAGGAAGAGCTGACCACGTCATCTCGGCTCTTGGTTTGAACAATCTACTTTCCGCAAGGATCCCTAAGGACTAGGAGTCCAACTCAGTCATGACGGAATCCACGAAACATTCGCACAGACGGTTCCATTCCATTCTGAGTTCACTTTCTCCTGCAAACAACATTTGGTCTATGGGCGAGGGTCTGTGTTCCCAAGGTAAAGTGGCGGTCCAAAAGAACCCAATTAGCGCTTAAGGTGCGCCGTTTTGTTACTGTGTTCCCAAAGAATCACAGTAAATATTTTTCAACTTCGGCTTAACAGACACGGAGGAGGGCTCCATACCTTCTACAACACTGCGGCGTCAAATATTGTTTTCATCGTGAATTCACATATTCAAGGAAGAAGCACGTTTTAAATATTATGTCACCCTTTTCGATTTGAAACTCAAGGACCATTTCCCACGCTACAAATCAAAACATTTTTCAAAATTCTAATTGCTCCTTAAATTAGAAATGTCAACTCTTAGACATCCCACAAACTTCACTTTCACTTTGAAATAAAATTGAATCACCCCCTGCCACCAAATCGATTGAAGACCACCAACAAACTCCAAACAATTCCGCCACGTACCCGACAACGACTTCCCTCCACAGACACATACGCGAGTCCTTAACGTGTACTTCGTCTGCACAAAAACCAATAAACCCTCGTCGCTGTTTATATGTACGTGGTAGTGGGTTTCAAAAATATTTCCAATATCTGAACTCTCCATGCCTGCCTGTCATATCCACATTTGTTGATATAATATATGCATTCAGCATGCATGACGGATATTCAAATGAAAAATTCCAAAGAAAATCACTTCAAATCCCGGCTCAGAAGTGGAAGTAGTAGTTCGTTCGCCACCGCCACGACTGCAGTAAACCGTCGGAGACATACCGAACCGAACCGAGTATGAGTGTTTTCATTTCCCAATCCTAGACAGTTTTCGGCTGCCAAAACGTAAACAAAAGAAGAAAAGGGAAAGAAGAAGAAAATCTCAAGTGCAAGGATTTCAAGGATTCCATCACAGAATCATTGACGTCGCGGTATGTCACCATCATCGTTGTCGGTTTAATGGAGATTGCATGACATGTCAGGAATTTGTGAAAGGTCCTGGCATATATATGTCGATCAGTCCAATTAGTCAGTACGTAATTCCCAGGAGCAGTTTATTATGATTCTCCTGCATCCATTGCAAAACTTTGCACTCGACCTTCCCTTCTCATTACATGGGTTTCCACTTGGAAAGCAAGAGCGCAGACATATTATAAAAACCAAAAGCAAAGCACATCGGCATCGACCAAATGCGGATCAAGCCAGAAACGGCGAGAGACATTGAAAAACTTTCCATGTTACTTTGTATACCATCCCTAGGAATCCTAGAAAATAAAAGACTCCAGCAACACTTTCCGTCTGATTTAACCCGAAGCCGAAGTTTGAGGAAAAACTCTTGCAACTAACAGAGGAAGTGAGGTCTGGAGCCTGACTAAAGTTGGCTACACCAACCCTGCGGCAGAAGCGACACTCCACTTACATGTTTTGAGAGGACGAATATTCCTTCCTTTTGTTTTATTGTTCCGCAGTCTACTTGAAAAATATTTTCTTCAGTCTTTATTTTTTTGCTCCTCGCCATGTTGTCCTCATCGTCCTGTTTTGATTCGCTTTTCGAAAAGAAAAACTTTTTCCGTCTGCATCCTGTGCGAGCGTAGTCATCCTTCCTCCTGCCTACGAGTATACCAGTGAAGATTCCGCATGATTTCGCTTTCACTTTCACGTCTACCAATTTAGTTGTTATTTTTGGCACAAGGACAAGAATTTATCGTCATTTGTATCATTTTTCATCCTGTGTGGATTTTAATGATGTTTTTTTCCCAACAGTGCTTGACCCTGATGAGTCATGAAATAGTATCCTTTGTCTCTGTATCTGATTATATGCTGCATTAATGATTGACGGTCGATGTGGGTATTCTTGTCGCAGTGTACTCCTTCTCCAACAATGAGGGATGTCATTCTATCCGAATTTACGAGCATTCACGGCAGTAAAGTTTTATGTTAAATGATACCGCTATTTTCATATTTTTTTTTCTAATAAAACAAGTTTGCAAGACCATTTCTAAAGTTTTTGCCATTTCTCCCACGAATTCCGGTGGCTTTTTATAACCCTTCAGCTGTTAAAGATATTTATGGAAGCACGGATCACTGGTTTCTTAATTGACGGAGCGTCCTTAATTTGCTAACCGAATGTAGCCCGACTACGCATGTAAATAAATCTACCGGGGGGTAGTTCCAAACTCAAACTGTGAATGGATTTGCATTTAAGGAAGCTTGTACTAAACAAACTTCAGCCAATAGAGGAGTCCAACTAAGACCAAGGACTTCGAGAACTTTTTCACTTAATTTTAAGTTTGTACTTTTTTGGAGAAAATATTATGATCACATCTATTCTGACAGTCCATCCAGCAATCTTCCGTGGATGAAGCTATTAATGTCAAGGAACCTGATGCATAGTCGAGAACACACCACTCTGCAAAATTTGATGTACCAGTGATCGCTATTTTAATACGGACACATGGCCCCCTTACCTGCAACACACTCACTATCGATTAGAGTTCAATACGATACGAATTGTCGATGAGTTTGTATGAGGTGTTAGTGGTACAATGTCCCGCCTCAAATAGAGTTTTGTACTACATTCTTGGCAAGTCAGCTGGTAAGTATTTTTCTCCTCAAAACACTGTGAATTCATTTGTATGTTTGATATTGTAGACAGCAGGACATTGTCCCATACTTTCACTACAGGTCCTCAAATGACATGTTTCTTTCTACTCTCCTCAAATAAAATACGGGTTGTCATCATCATCGCTGACGTCTTACGCTCTCAGCAAAACCATTGAAATGCAACGTTTCGACTGCAGATATTGTTGACGTGATCTTTTGTAATCACAGGGGTCCAATTGAGAGCTGACATTTGAGCTGCCTCTCTTTATATACTCGTATAGCAACCAGTCGTATGAGTTTTTTTTTTCCTTCCAGGGGCAGGTTTGACATTTCGTCAATTTTTTTTAGCCGTCAGAGTTGGCAGGGTCTTCGTTCCTTTTATTTCTCCTTGCACGTTCCTCTATGCGCAGTTGCTGCCTTATACTCAGATTACTTCCTTTGCAGTCTCCCAGCCTTCGCTCCTCGCCAGCATAAATGAGGTCAGGCTTCTTGGGATCACTTGGCCGGCAATTGTTCTTTCTAGGTTGTTCCTAGCCCTTGTAAAATGTTGCCATTCCATCAGTACATGCTCTGCGCTCTGCACTTTTCCTTCATAGTGCTGGCAGAATGGGTCATCTGTGTGCTTGTACTTGTAGAGATACTCCCGGGGAAGCATCCATGCCCCCAATAGAAATTATGTTAAGCAGTAGTTTACCTCTCCGTGCTTTCTGCTAATCCCTTCACCAACTTCGGGGATCAATTTGTATGTCCATCGCCCTTTGGTTGTGATATTCCACCTGTGATCCCATTCTACTTTTATAGATTCTACAGTTGTTGTTCTGTCGTACTCGTTTTCACGTAGTGCCTATCGCGAGATAGGATCGATCGATCATTCGACCTGATATTACACTTATGGTATCCGCTGGCACAGTTCTAAAGACGCAGCATATACGTACCCTTAAAGATGCGATTCTACATATGTGCCGAGTTCATCGTTCTAATGTACAACTTACGGTGCATCGCTGATGCCCGTATAGGGGCCGCATACAGGAGTATAGACTTACTCTCGATTGTTAGAAGATTTATGATTTGCTGCCTTGGTCCGCAATATTTGGCATTAGTCCGCATAGTTCCACTACTACCCGATAGGCCTTCTCGCCTGCGTACGTTAGGTGATCCCTGAAGCTGAGTCTGTGGTCCAGCAACACTCCCAGGTACTTGATGTACGGCTTCGACTCGATGAATTGCTCACCGGCCTGTATGGTAAGACTGCTGATGAAAACGGCTTCGGTTTTGTGATCCGCTAGTACTAAACCTGATGTTCACAAGAAAGGGCATGGGGTCAGGTGTTTACTCGAGTAATACGAACCTACAGGTGGGCCTGAGACTTCCGGACACATGCAGTGTGTTCCAAGCAGAGGTTCTAGCTGTACTTAAATCTGCGGAATTACTTGAGATGGGATCAATATCCGAAGAGAATATCGCCATCTACATTGACAGTCAGGCTGCGCTAAAGGCGTTAGAGTCAACAAATCTGAGATAATCAGGAATTGCCGCACAATGCTTAGGACATTATGTATGCAGAACCGAGTCAGATTATGTTGGGTACCTGGGCACTGCGAAATCGAAGGCAACGAGCTAGCCGACGCGCTGGCCAAAAGAAGAGCGGGTAAAATTAGTAGTATTAAACCACCAGGGTTCGTGGCTAAGGGAATCATTCGTGATAGTATCATCGACACGGCCAATCTAAGATAGTCAAACTTAGATGGCCACAGGGTGTCTAAGGCCTTGTGGCCTGTGTTAGACCGCAAAAAATCTGGGGAGATCTTAAAATTAGAAAGATCACGGCTAAGAACAGCGACGGGAATACTGCCTGGCCACTGTCTCTTAAGGAAGCATGCTATGAGACCTCGGTTATCTAACACGTATGTTTGTAGGTACTGCAATTACCTACATGCCTCAGAGGACATAACACATATATTCTGTGAGTGACAAGGAATTGCCAGGACAAGGCTTAAGCGCCTTGGTGGTGGAACCACAATAAGGACCTCTTTAAACTCTGTAGGGAGCCTAATTGTTTGGGTGCATTGGTTTAGGTCTTTTGCCGTGAAGGTTCCCTAGGCATCGCGATGGACCCACTCTGGTGCCTAGTGTTTTTATGATAACCTCATAACCCTACCTAACCTAACCTAAACCTGATGTCTGTAGCCACAGCTTCACGTTTGTGATTGTTTTTTGCATAACTTCCTCTAATGTTTTGGCCACTAATGTTTTGGCCACTGCAATATCGTCGGCATAACCGAGGATGTGTACTCCATTCGTCCTTTGTATTCTTAGGATACCATCATGCATAATGTTCCATAGAATTGGTCCCGGAACCGACCCTTGTGGAACTCCTCTCGTGATCTTGCACCCCTTCGGTCCTTCTTCCGTGTCACAGTCGAGGGTTCTATCTTCGAAGTAATTGACAATTATCCGCAGTAGGTAGTTTCGTACCTGCAGGTCACTCAGTGCTTTTAGTGTACAGCTTCAGTCGGCTGAATTGAACGCATTCTTGACGTCAAGTGCCACGACAGTACAGTACTGTTTTGTCCCTCCGAGCCATCTTTCTCCCGCAATTGCTTCATGTGGTATATCGCACACAGCTTATATTGCATGGTTGGTGCTTCTTCTTCTTCCCTTTATCAGCGAGGTTATGATCCGAAAATAAGGGATCATAACCCTCCCACTCCACCGCATTTCTACTGATCCGCCTGTGGGGTTCGCCTTGCATGGTTGCATGGTTGGTGCTTCATTTCTTTCTAAACCAAAACTGTCGATTAGAAGGCCCCCTTCTTGCATTGCTCTAGAATAGAAATGTAGTTTCGTGTTCTTCCGTGGGACAAAACTGAGAGGTGGTACAAATATTTCTTTTGATGTGATGGTACAATTTTATTAGGCGAACCCCACAGGCGGATCAGTAGAAATGCGGTGAAGTGGGAGGGTTGTGATCCCTTGTTTTCGGATCATAGCCTCGCTGATAAAAGGAAGAAGAAGTGATGGTACAATTTTATCTGTTTTTTGAGACATTTGTATTGCCTCATGCATGAATAACTCAAAATGCATGTTCTTCTGAATGTTCTATCCATCGTTTGACTTGATCTTGATCTGAACTACGTAAAAAATTGTCCAATCCTTTCATCTAATGTTGACTGTGGCCGTGATTACTTGTAAGTCTTCTGCTAAATCGGTTTTGAGGTGAGCTAATTTTTTGTTGTTGCTTGTCTGCCCTAAATAAAAGTCTGCCCGAGTCCTTCCACGAAAGGATTCCTGCGACTTCTTGCTCTAATCTGAAGATACAGTGACACAAAGTCAGTTGAGAATTCGCACGTAGGATCTTGCTTAAGAACATGACACTTCGCAGAAACTCGCAGAACTCCAAAATAATTCGACGCATAACACGAGTTAAATCTGAAGTCCTTAAACCCCACCGTTTTAAAGTCGATGAATGAAAGATCGCTTAGTCCCATAAATGTGCTAAAAACACTCAAATATCCTTACTTACATCCTCCATACCTCCGAGAAACCCACTGCTATTCCCATAAGAACTAACCCTACCTCAGTAAATACTTGCTAGTCCTTCAACAAACAACATAAACTCCACCAAACAAAAAAAAAAAAAACTTCCAACACAATCTGCAAAAGAAAGACTTCATCCGTGGTGCTCATTAAGGTTCTAAGCAGCAATTGTGCTTAAAACTCTTCTACAAACTGCTTACTTACTACCGAAGCCCTAGCCATGGTTGTAGGTGATT
Organism: Brachypalpus laphriformis; assembly: GCA_945910035.1. Classification (NCBI taxonomy): domain Eukaryota; kingdom Metazoa; phylum Arthropoda; class Insecta; order Diptera; family Syrphidae; genus Brachypalpus; species Brachypalpus laphriformis. The sequence continues at coordinate 176,214,291 of OX246756.1, forward strand.
CCTGTGAAAATTTATCGGATAATGAGTGTTTTAATGTCTCTACTTTTGCTTCGAGGCACCGCTTCTCGCTTCCATAACATCCCATCCTCTGTCCAAGTGGTCCTCTTCTAACTAACCTCGGAACAGGCAAAAAAAAAAAAAAGAAATACAAAAGTTGACCCCGAAAAGATGTAAACCCCATCTAGGGAATGAAAATTGTAACGCCACCCACCAGAGAGGTGAAAGGACTGGCTTGGCGAGAAAAAAGGATTTAAACGGATTCACAACACAACTTAAACCGAACTAAAGTAAACGAAGACGAGGGCAGTTAAAAAAAAAAAACATAAAACCTTCGGGTTAATCGAATATGGTTGTATGTGTGTGCCTGCAAAAGAGATAGGGTGGCGAGCCAACTTTTCGTGTATTATTTTTGGTCCTCCTCATAGTGAAAGGATTTTCTTCGTTTTTTTTCTTGTAAATTTTATTTTTCATCCTTTTAATTCGGTTTTCCTCCGCAAAGTGGAATTGTATTGTTGTAAACTTTATTGGTGGGTAAGGAAATCCACACAGAGAGAGAGGAAGAGAGGAAAAAGGAAATGAAAGTTCATTTCTCGTTCGCCTATGACTCATATTAAGTAAAAGTTTTCGTCCTTAAAAAAAATACGAACAGGAAAATGCAGAAAGAGTCACGAAGAACTCATTCTCCTATAGTTCCCTTCCTGCCTACCTTCTTCCACTCTCTTCGGTTCTTTCTCATTTTTAAATTAAATTAAATTAACAAGTTTCAAGCAACACACACAGAATAAGAAAAGAAAAAAAGGACTTGCAAGTGGCGCTGAAGTTGTTATTCTCGTTGGAGAGGCGGATGGGTGGTGGCGGCGCTGGTAATGAAATAAAAATTGAAATTGAACAAGGACTCTCTGTGTTTTCGAGAGTGTGATGGCCTGGGTCGAAAAGTGCACACACAAAGGCTAAATGAGAGTCCGGGATCCCTATTGTTCTCACTCAACCCTAAGGTCTCCAACAGCTCGCCTCAAACCAATCAACTTTATTTTTCAAGGATGGAGATTCTGGGTTAACGGGAGGGCACAAAGATTTTCAAGCTCTGATAAGTGGGTTAGCCAACAAAAATATATATATATTTTTTTTTAAAGAATAGGGAAACAAAAATCAACACAACACAACAGAGGAACGAAAAACAAAATGAGGAGAAGAAAGAAAAAGTTATTTATTTATTCGCAAAGGGATTCAAAGGCTTTTGTTGCTGTTGCTGCGATTTTAATGTTGCATGGAACAACAAATAGGATGGATAAGGATGAGGGGATAGAGTGGGCGGATGGGGATGCAAAGGAGCGAAAAAAAAATGCCCAGATAAGGGTTGATTTGTTTGTCCAGTGTTAAAAAGGACTTTATTGTGATGTTCTAGGGATTAAACGGGCAGCAGTCAACTTTATTAATTATGCGCGCGGTACTTGCTTTAAAAATTTATAGTAATTGGGGAACAGATTTAAGGATAAAATGTACGTGAGAAAGAATAGGAATCAAATTTTCTCTTTGAGAAAACACGCGCCACGCTTGAAGTTACATGGCCCGAGGCATCCAAATTTGACGTTTTGAGATACACGTGAATTGCTTAGGTCTGAAGTTGGTGGGATACTTAATGGCTTTTTAATGAATTGGATATGAACACACACACGGAATACATATACACTATTTTCTGATAACATAGAGTCATTCGTAGTTTATACTTCACCATGACTAGTTGGCAGTCAATCCTTCTTTATATCTGTGACAATAAGCTGAAGTAGCTTAAGTCAACTTAAATCAAAATTGAATTAATTACAGAAAAATGTTCCAAATTACACAAAGTATTCTTTCTCAACTTTTTATTTGCATATCTGCATATCATAGTAGTGGCACAGTTGAAAAATTTCATACGATTTTCACATGAGCGACAATTTTAAATGCTTCTCCTGAAAAATCGTACAAGTGGACTTAAGCTACTTCAACTTATTCTCACAGATATATGTCTGGTTGCTTCCCATTGCAAAGACTGAGGCATGATTGGTATTCTGTCCCGAATGCTTGATAGGCTCTCTTCCTGGTACCTTGGTACCTATTAGTGGTTATTACTCCACCTTGAATGTTTGACAGTCAATCTTTGGCGGTGGTCAACTAGGACTGGTAGAAAAGGAATTACGCTTGAAAACGTTCCAATCGACATAGATCCAGGAAAGCAAAATATCTAAGATTATTTTTGACAAAATGCTCACCTAGAAATCACACCTGAAGAAGGTAACCGTGCAATGAAAACGTGCCGCACACCAGCAATGGGAGCAATGCTTACCCTCACACCACTACACCTAGTAGTACAAGAAGAGTTATGCTGAGTGCTCTTAGGCTGCCCAAGATTCCGGGCCTTAAAATCGAAAACAACAGGCCATCTGAAGATTCTAGAGTACATTCAAAACGATGCTATTCTTAAAATCCCAGATACCATGCTCAAGAAAATTTGAGATGGTCATAGGTGACCGCCATACGTGGAGGAATGAGGGACTTGTAGTCTTACCGAACTCTCACACTTGGCACACAGATGGTTTCAAATTGGAAAATGGTAGCACTGGTGCAGGGATTTATGGACCCAGATTCCAATGTGCAGCAGCGTCAACAGTAGTTCAAGCGGAAGCCCATGCAATCGAACTGTGCACGAGAATGCATGTGAAGAATGGTCGAGGGCACCCGTATTTACATCCTCGGTCAGCCAGGCAGCACTTATGGCTCTGAAATCTTACACGGTAGGATCCAAAGTTGTATGGGACTGTCTCAATCTACTCGAAGATCTCGCATCCAAAAACACCGTCACTGAGGCCTGGATACCAGGACAGGAAAGCTTCGAGGGCAATGAATGGGCGGACTGCTTGGCGAAAACGAAACTGCTCACTAGGCGATCCTGAACCCGATTTAAGAGTTACACGGAGCAGCACAAACCTCAAAATAAAATAATGGAAAGCTGAATCCACGGCCCTAAGACAAGTAAAAAAGCTTAGCTTAGCAAAGCAGACTTATGGACCTTAACTGGCTACTTGAATGGTCATTGCCCACTCAGGTTCCATCTGCACAAAATAGGAGTAGTAGATACAGACGTATGCCGGCTATGTGGAGAGCAAAAAAAGACAGCAGAACATATTCTTTGTGAATGCCCAACAGCCGGAAAAAAAAATATTTCAGCAACTCAGGCGGGATTTACGGAGCCCCTCAGACATTCAAAACATAGAGCCTGGAGCTCTGTTGAGGTTTATCAAGAGACTTAACCCAGTTCTCGGCTAAACAGGGGGCTGGCACAATAGATCTTTGAGGTCGCAGTGCGTATAAGGCCTTAGTATAGTATGACTGGTAGATAGTTTTTCATCTCCGGTATTCGTGGTTGATACCCTGGTCGGTGGTCCTTCTTCATGACTAGTTCATTATTTTCCGTCTCTGATACCTTGTTCCTGGGTGGGCGCCGTGGCGTAAGTGGTTAGTGTGTCAGATCACTGCGCATGAGGTTCCAAGTTCGAATCCCAGAAAACGCCAAAAGTTTTTTCACGGTCCCACCACTCGCGAGCGTCTGACAAACATCCGAGAGTATTGTGGTCACGAAAAAGCTTCTCAAATCGAATACGGCACTAAACTGCAGGTCCCTTCTATTCGTTTGACGTTTGAAAATATAACGCACACAACATGAGTGGTTGCGAAAAGCTAGGCCCTGGCACTTAAACAGCTGTTGCGCCAAATAATTATTTTTTTTTTTTTGATACCTTGTTCCTAGTACACATTCGTGATTGGTACTCAGTCATGATTAGTACACCATTTCTGGGAGTCATTGTGGATTTGGCATTTAAATTTCACGGACGCAAAGCTAGGTTTTAACCGCAAAATGCTTTCAGACAGAAGCTTCCTCGACTTCAAGTTTATTTCTCCGAATTGTTTGTAAATAAATCACATACTGACTGCCATTTTCTTTAAGGCAAGACCATAGGTATTAAGATATTTACTCATTTACTCATTGAGACATTGCAATTGAGTTAAACAACCAATCTGTCGTCAAAACTTCGATCCAGCTGCAAAATGATATGGGAGTGCTTGGACAAACTCATGCCTCCAAGTAAGATCAACAATGTTACCCTATACTGAGTGTTACGACACGTTATGGCACCAAGAAGGTCAATAGATTGACAAACAAGGAGGCACTAGTTATACCCGAAGAACCGGTATAACTTGGCACATCATCCGAGAAGAGCTACAGCTTCTCAAAACGAAGGCCAACAAAAGTGTACAATTTCAGGCTAAAACCTGGGGCATGTTTCATAATAAGTGAATAGTTGACAAGCGATTAGTAAAAAATTGAATACTTTCTAAAAAAGAGACAAAATCACGTATTTGGGAGCCTTTCTCTTTTAGCTGGTCTCCCACTTTCTCAGCAAGGATATCATGCAGCTCGGAAGTAACTAATCGATGTTCAAGAAGTCTTGTCTTGACCCTGTCTAATGGAAAGAGTGTCACTATTGAAAACTCTGCGAACCATAACTTTTTAAGGTTCTGATCGTCAACTTATCTCCGCATACTAGTCTTGATGAGTACTGAAATATTTTATGGATTATCTAAACGGAGCTCGATCATTCATTCTTTCATTCATTCATTTATTCATTAATTTATTCATTTATTAATTCACTCATTCAATTATTCATTCATTGACTAATTCATTCATTTATTCAAGCATTCATTCATTTATTTATTCTTTCATTCCTACATAAGTTAGACGATTCCGATCGACAGGGACTAAGTACATTTGGTCGAATCTTTGGCTCCCACTACCTTGAAATAAGTTCGCAATAGTGGCTGAAGGGAAACTGGGTACACTCCCTATAAATTTCCTCGAACTGCCTACATAGACAATATGATTCACAAGCATATCCACTATTATCAGTGAATGTTGTGATCAGATTCAACTGCATTCTATAGTTAACCCTCAACCATTTCCTTAACAACTGCAGCCACTCTCAGTGTCCCTCGTTCTGTGTCACAACTGAAACTTTGACCCCACAATGAGCGTATCGACTTTGGTATTTCCTGTACATCCAAAAACCATTTAAACCCGACACACACAGCACAATCAATAAATTACAACTTTAGACCGTACAAAAGCAATCCATCATTATCTGTGGTAATTCAAGACACAGCTCCAAAGTATGTGTTTCACAGTATTTCTCAAGACCCCCAGATGAACTTCAATTTACGCTGAAAAACCGAGAATTTATTGAAATATTTTCTGAATTATTTACGCCAAAAGCTGATTTATACCCGCTGATAAACGTGGGCTTGTCTCTGGACAATTTTTTTGGCAAGAAAACGCTTTTATTCTGACCAAAACCAGTTCGCTGATTATAGTTGGTCTTTGTTGCTTAAATGCAAATGGAAACCCCAACTGACTTAACAAAGTTCATAAACAAAACAACGAAGATCAAAAGCGATACGCCCGGCATTAGGTTTTTAATTAATTTATTGCTCCACAAAAATGAGGTCCCTCGCGCATCATCTCTCAACACAATGGTCGTTGCTGGTCTTCCGCTTCTCGTAGACTTTTCAGTCCGGCTACTGCTGATACGATTCGAGTTGATAGTATAATTTATGAAATTCCTATTGAATATGAGAACACAACAGCAACAACAACTTTCGGGGAGGAATAACAATAAATTCAATCGGCACAATAAAATGTATCTCATGTGCGTTATTCATTAATTTTCTCGGTCGGAACGAATGAGCCGAATGAGAGAACTATATGCACTACACTCCACGTCGCACCGTCGGTCGGTCGGTCGCGTCGTCATCAACGTCAAAGTCTCTGCTCTGTCCATTTGTGTTATGCATAAGAGAACTGAGTCATTGGACTCGTTTTCTAGTCCAACACGCTCAGGCCTTCGTCGCTGATACCGCACTGGTGATTAGTCATCCGAACACGATAGACCCACCAGTCGCTGGATTTAGAACCATAGTCAGAGTCACAACTACTTCTACGAGTGATAAGTTGATAAACTCGCGGGGTAAAGTTGATCGATTGATAACCTTTGCAGCGGCGAGTTGTCTTTTTTTTTTTGTATTTTTTCCTGATTCAAGATGCCAGCCATGTCCTGGTAGAGGAATATTGCCGGTCAAGAGATTGATAGTGGAGGCCAAAGATTTGTCATTTTATGGGCGCACACTCAGCGACTGCAACTGAGGCTGTGAATTCCAAGCAATCAGCAATCCATGAATTGAATTTCGCAATTTGCATCGAGTCGGAGTGGATTTGGGACCCGTGAAAAGGAAACCCACGCGAGGTGATACCTATCGGCGGCGGTGTGTATGCAATTTGACATTTGGGGGCAGTAAGACTCGATTCTCTACAGCAGCTGCTACCAGTGCGAATATATGTATCTGCGCCATTAGTGGGTGGGAGATTGAGTAAGCGAAGCAGTCACAGGCTGCGGTGCTCGTGGGTTCTATGAGCTAAGACCCGCTGAGATTGATTAATAATAAAAAGATCGAATGAAAAAAAAGTACAGGAAAGCTACATAATGCCAGACAATGAGTGATGGAATAAAATTATATGGACTCGTGTGTTTGGGTTCAATGACAGTTGAATGGAGTGTTTGCATGTTATGTACGGATTCGAATTTGTACGCAGCATTTTGACAGCGTATGACATTTCCTGCCGCAGCGAGTACGTCACCCTCGTATCTGTCGCCTCGGACTTTGAAAGTCAAAATGAATTGCAAAATGGCTCGTAATGGAACTTATGACTTAAGTTTGGTGTACAAAGTCTAACATTGCTGCGTACAAGGGCTTAACGTATCTGAGTCATTCTTTTACTTCAACGTGGCGTGATTCTGCCTTCTTTTATGGTTTAGTTTGAATTAAGAAACGCCATGCCCATGGTCCATAAGAGCAAGGAAAGTGATCTGTATCTGAAAATGTAGCTCAGTCAAATGCCGAGTTTGACACAACTTCAGATTCGTATTGTATTGATGCTTACGACAATTCCCGGCACAGCTACGACTTCAGACTTTAGCTATGTACAACTGACCAGCTCTTTAAGCAAAAACTTATACCTACATATGTAGCGAATGTACATGTACTCGTATCATAGGAATCTGAAGGAAGCGATGTGATCATGCTTTAAGGCTACAAGTCAGAAAATCATCAAAACATGATGAAGTGGAGCAAAATTGTTAGGGGCTGTGGTTGCACAAATCTTCCAAAATTGTCACTATTTTCCGAATTTAGCTCGAGGAATCACTATGGTGGGCGCCGTGGCGTAAGTGGTTAGTGTGTCCGATCACTACGCATGAGGTTCCAAGTTCGAGTCCCAGAAAACACCAGAAAGTTTTTTTACGGTCCCACCTCTCGCGAGCGTCTGACAAACATCCGAGAGTATTGTTGTCACGAAAAAGCTTCTCAAATCGCCGTTCGGAGTCGGCATTAAACTGTAGGTCCCTTCCATTCGTGTGAAAAATATAACGCACACAACATGAGTGATTGCGAGAAGCTAGGCCCTGGCACTTTAAAGAGCTGTTGCGCGAAATATTTGTATTTTTTGTAATCACTATGGTGTTTGTCCCCGTAAACGTTATTGGCTTGGAGATAAAAGGTGGACGGATTATTCAACAAGTGGACATGGAATGAACAGGGTCATTGACTTCGAGCAATAGTGCCGACAAATGTTAGCCTGCCCAGCAGCAACACTCCCATCATCTTAATGGAATATGTACCTAACCCATGGCATGCAATAAATTATTCCACCTGTCATTGGTGCATCTACTCAGAGTCCGGTCAATACTAAAAAATAGAGGGAGAAGTCCTTAGCCCATAAACAGCATTGGCTTGGCACACAGAATATTTTTGACTGAACCCTTATTATTTTATCGCTTGATTGCGACTCCAAAGTGCATGACCTCATTAACAAGCTCGCGCCGTTTGCATATATTCTGCGTCACTTCAACCCATACGTACATACATTTTCAATGGTCCGCTAATGCTCCATGAGGGTCGTGGAGTTGGAATGCTTAGGTGGACTCTCTATCCTTCTCGATCCTCCGCCATTGACTCCAACTCATCAAGAAATCCGTAGACGGCTCCAGGAGAGATGTCAGACTAAATCCAAAAATCTATGTCTAGGCCTACAGAGGGGTCGCCTGTCTGATGTCATGCCTTGGAAGCCGGTCTGGGGACATACGCACTATACATATGTCCAAACCATCGAAGCATAGATCGTTCCGTTCGGAGAAGTAGCTGCTCAACATTTAGCGCCTCGCGTACTCTTTTGTTGCGCACTCCATCCCTACAAGTTATTCCAGCAACACCGCGAAGGAACCTCATTTCGGCAGCTTGCATCCGCAATCCTATTCTTTCGATTACTACCCAAGTTTCATGACCATGGGTGAGAGTTGGAACATACACCGAGTTAAAAACCGACAGCTTAGCTTCAACCTATCCGCCCGCTATTCTGACTGGCTTCTTGATAATCCATGGTTGGTTGGTTGATTGCTTAGGATCGGCCCTCGATGAGGAAGCACTTAGACCAGAAATGGGTCCATTGTACTGCTGATGTGTAATGTGGGTGGGTGAGAAGATCCATTTTGACGTTTAAAAAAAATTCTTAAGAAGCTTGCAAGGGCCTGAATTTTCTATTTAACCCTATGTAGCCATATACCTTCTTCTTCTTCTTCCTTTTATCAGCAAGGTTACGATCCGAAAATAAGGGATCATAACCCTCCCACTTCACCGCATTTCTACTGATCCGCCTGTGGGGTTCGCCTTATGTAGCCATATACCACTTAAACTAATACGTCTGCCTGCTTATATTATAAAGAAAAGTTTGTTGTTTGATTACTACTCTTTCACTTGAAAATTCCTTAACAAGTTGCGAGGGAACTTCTACTGACTTAACATAGGCTATGCTACCTTCCAACTTAACTGCATTTCTACTGATCCGTCTGCTGGGTTCGCCTGTTTGACCTCAGAAAATATCAGCAAGCCTCTCGATTTTGTTTCACTTTGTCACTGAGCTAAACCAAATGCTTGTGATGTTGCATTTGTGTGATCCAGGAATTTTTAGGGCTGCCTCTCATTCGTATTGCCTTTTCGACGGAGTTCAAATGATCTCTTCATTGAACATGACATCTGAGATGGTTTCTTTGACGTGAAAGCTTCTACGGATCTTATTCGATTAAGCTTTGTCACTCATGCTGTCATACGAAGCATCTTCATCTATTTTGTATTCATTCGTCGAACATTATGAACCGTATGTGAGTGCTGGATGCACAACTGTGGTGTAGAGCCTTCATTTCAGCTTAGGGGACATTTTTCGGTCACAAAAGATAGAGGAGTTTCCTGACACTTCATCGAACGTACGCTTACGCGATGATTGATGTTGTCATCATAGGAGAAAGTTTCTCTCTACCTACTCGTTAAACCATTTTGAGCTTCTTATGAAGCGTAAGAGGCTCCTAATATGTATGTCTATCAGATCGCCTATATCGTTCTAATAGAAGGCTCCTAAGTGAAGCTTCCTTCTACGGGAAAGAGCTGGGCAGTAACAAAGAAGATGAGGAATAGTGTCTTCCTCTTCTTCATCCATGCAGCTTCTACAAAAGTCATAAAACGGTCCAGCCTTGTAGCATGCTTGCCTATTACACAGTGCCCAGTGATGACACCTATTTTAGCACCGATATGCAATCTGTTGAGATAAATCAAATTTCTTAGAACGTTTTAGATCCAGCTTTGGCCAAATCTGTTGACAATAGCTAGACATGTGGGCCCACTTGTCCGCCTAAGATTTGTACTCTCCATAGCATCCAGCTCAAATTTGGGTTTGCAAGTAACGATTGGTATATGTAGCTAAGGAGCCTTTGTCCGGCAGGATGGGTATAGTTGTTCCTATTCTAGCGAGTTCATCGGCCTGACAATTCCCTGGAATGTCCCTATGCCGTGGGGCGCCGTGGCGTAAGTGGTTAGTGTGTCAGATCACTACGCACGAGGTTCCAAGTTCGAATCCCAGAAAACACCAAAAAGTTTTTTCACAGTCCCACATCTCGCGAGCGTCTGACAAACATCCGAGAGTATTGTTGTCACGAAGAAGCTTCTCAAATCGCCGTTCGGACTCGGCATTAAACTGTAGGTCCCTTCCATTCGTGTGAAAAATATAACGCACACAACATGAGTGGTTGCGAGAAGCTAGGCCCTGGCACTTTAAAGAGCTGTTGCGCTAAATATTTGTTTTTGTATGTTTTTTGTCCCTATGCCCCGGCACCTAACACAGGTTTATATTAAACTGCTCAGCCATCTCCGCGAGAGACGATAGGCAGTCTAGAAGGGACTAAAGACTTTTTAGAAAACGATTCCAAGGATTTGATTGCTGCTTAGTTGTCCAAAAAGATGCGGATATCTCTAGCAGATATCACGTTTTTCTTAAGCCAAGATGAGGCCTCTTCAATAGCCATAATTTCCGCCTGAAACACGCTAAACTGAATTGGTAGACGGAAGGAGATCTTAAGATTAAGCCTGTCAGAGAAAACACCTCCACAAACTCCGTCCTTCGTTTTTAACCCGTCAGTGTAGAAGTGGATCGATCCATCTTCTGAAAATAGATCATCATTCCAGAGTGATCTGGAAGGGATGGTGACTAGGAAGTTCTTGTCAAAATTCAGAAGCGAGGTGGTGTAGTCGGTGTTTTCGAGAGAGATTTTGAATTTATTCAGAGTGGAAGCCTGGCGAAATTATTTGCTTGACCACTGTAAGCTAGTCTTAGGGCGAACGGCTGCATTCGCTACCATTTGCTTGCTAAATACATCGAGGGGTATCAGATGAAACATGGTGTCCAGTGCCGCAGATGGAGTTGTAAGAGAACCATAGCTGGTAGAAAGCATATTCTCCTTCAAAATTTCTCTTGAAACTCATCGTTCAATTAGGATTGACCTCATTTCCATTCTCAAACTTCTCCAAAATTTGCATGGACTTACTTGACTAGCATAGAAAGCCCATTTCCAAGTGAAAACAAAAGCCATACCCGTTTAACTACTGTCACTCTTTGTCTCTAACAAACAAAGTGAGAAAAATTTCCCTTTCAACTCATCTACACAAAGTTTTCACAAAGCCTAATGACCATCAACTAGATAACAAGCTTGGCGGTTACCATTATCCAAAGAATCGGCTTAAACGACCCGAAATTTAAAAAAAGCTTAAGCTCTCAACCACAATGTCGACACGCGTTTAAATTCAAGCAACACCGTTAAATGAAGACAGAAAAACCCCAAAAAACCACCTTCAATCCGTCATTATCTGCTCAATAACTTCTTTTCAACCAAAACTCCCTCTTCCGGAGTAAGCACGAAAGACCGAGAGAAAACTTCAAATTACCGCGTAATTGCGGTTAAACATTCCATTTTTGTACGCACACAAAAAAAATTAATTAACAAAAGCGATTATGTGCCTCCTCCATCATCTTCTTCCTCCGCGTCTTCTGCTTTCCCAAATCGCAGCGGAACAAAACATTAAATTAATCATTCCACAAAGGAGGCAGCAATAAGATGCAGAATAGATAGAGAAATCTCATTCTGACAAATTCATTATAATTTTCGTTTAATTTTTGGGTAACCACCTCCTTCTCTTCCTTACATACGAGTATGCACCACCATCAGTCTTCTAACCTCCAAATGAGTATCTAAAATGTTGCTTTGGATTGCTATCAACGCTCGTTATGCCACACGTACTCAAACAACAACAGACTGTGTTGTTCTTTTATTTTTATTTTTAAAAATGATTAATGTTCGGCGAGGAGGTTGGGTATGTTTTTTTTTTTTTTTTTTTTTTTAACTCTAACCTAAGTGAAGCTTGAGGTACGGTGCGCTAATCTAATGGAAACTAAATTACCGCACATACGAGTATGTATGTGAGTGTGGTTGATCTGGGAGCACATGGTCTATTGAGAGTCGTTCTGAAGAGGTATGTTGTATATGCCCTGGGTACCGCGCAGATAAGACCGCTTAATGCAATTCAACTTCAATTAACCGACAACAATGGGATCGGACCGGATCGGAGTGCGCGCGCCAACTCTCTTGGGGTGATTTTGAATAATGATCGTCTTTTTTTTTCGAGGGAACAATATGAGCAATGATCACCTACGACGAGATAGTATCAAATGATCCAACGTTTTGTCAACAGCAGGCGCGCGCAAGTGAAAGTCTAGTCTCAGCGCCACCATGTAATCCTAAACTCTTAACCAGTCCAACTCAACTGAGTACAATACCCTGTAATGCACTTTCGGCCATGGGCGTTTTGATTTGCTTTGCACGATATGCAAGCGGAGGTTTTATTCGCCTCTATGTACGAGTAGATATTAATTTATTTGCTTTGATTGACCCGGTGCCGATGAATGTACACAACTCTCAGTGTGGCAGGAGGAGGAGGAAACAACAATGTGGAGTGCCTTAGGGTGCGGCAATGTGGCCAGAGTTCTTCTAGTGCTGTTATTTATTCTGGCTGTAAGGTAAGTTAGATGCAGGTTTTTGCTGTTTGAGAATTTAAGTGATTAGGAGAGATATGAAAACGATTTTAGATGGGTTGGAGGAGATAGAGTTTTATCTGAGGAATAAAGGGTTGCGGATCTGGTTAACGAGGAAAATTTACTTTTTTAGTTTAACTATTCCTTCAGCTCGCAGATAATGGGGATGATTTATAGTTTCGGTTTTGTTGAGTAAATAATAACTTAACTTCCTAGCTAGACTGACTGGTTATGGATGCTTTTGTTCATATATGGAAACTGAGGCTAATCTAGCCTACGGTCTTTGACGCTTTTTTGCTTTGTTCGTCGGCCTGTAAGAGACACGAGAATCTCAGTCTTAACAATATGGTCAAAATGCCACCCACATGTTGTTAAAATTTGAGAATTTCGTTTCTTATTCGTTTGTCTTTGCATTAGCACGTTGTTTCTTCAACTAGTTCTCACTTCTCAGAGACGATCAACCAAAAAAAAAAAACAAATATTTGGCGCAACAGCTCTTTAAAGTGCCAGGGCCTAGCTTCTCGCAACCACTCATGTTGTGTGCGTTATATTTTTCACACGAATGGAAGGGACCTACAGTTTAATGCCGAATCCGAACGGCGATTTGAGAAGCTTTTTCGTGACAACAATACTCTCGGATGTTTGTCAGACTTTTTGATGTTTTCTGGGATTCGAACTTGGAACCTCATGCGTAGTGATCCGGCACACTAACCACTTACGCCACGACGCCCACAGACGATCAACCGAAGGAAGCGTTAATAGGCAAAAATGTATGCAAGATGCTTGAACGTCGATCGAACTAGACATCCACTTAGAACCGTGCGGAAGTCTTTACTAAATTCATAGAAGTCGAGGATGCTGACACTGCCTTATCAGGGAGATTTAGGAAATGCTATTCAGTGTCAGAGTAGCAGATCGATGAGGTGACTCGAAAAGAAAACTGCCTTTTAGAGCCAAGTTTAGGTTAGGTTATATGGGTGCCTGCTTTGTGACATGATTCACTGCTCACTTAGGCCACCACTAGTCAGTTATATCCATTTTGTTGTTTACCCTGGGAATCTAAAGGGAAACTGCTAAATTGATACCCATCTAGATAGGAATATGGATCTCAGAGGGCTAATCAGTTTGGAAAGGGTGACCGCTGGATTAGAACCAACTAGATAGGGATATGAATCTCATGAGGGCATTTAGGTCAATGTGACGCAGATTATCCAACTCAGTGAAGAAGTAACTACCGAAAGTCCTCATCCTCTATCGGTAATGGCAGGTCATTCGCAAAGCAGAGTGATGGACAGATTCAATTTCTTCCTCATACCTGCAGCTTCTACAGAAGTCGTTGTGAGGTACGCCTATATACGTACGCTTTGTATGAACCCCATGATTATGCCAGAGATGATCTGCGTACTATTACGACTAAGCCTAACCAGAGAACGTGTTCTCAAATCATATGCCGGCCACAGCGTCCCGGCATTTACACATGTATCCAAATGGATCCATCGTCTTTTGACTTCGCTAGTGGCTTCGTCTCGGATGAGGTTATTTACAGAGCTAATAGGAATCTTCACATAGGGAAGGACCTGTGAGATATGCACGCCGACCCCATTTTAGCGAGTTCGTCTGCTCTTCTATTACCCGGTATGCCGATGTGCCCTGGTACCCAGCATAGAACCAAAGCTGCAAACCGTCTTCTTTTCTTTTTAAGTCTTCCGGGCTTGTCGGAATAGTGACTTACCCACCTTCTTTTCTATATCAAGCTGTTAACGATTCAGTTAGGATCTGTTTTTTGATATGACACATGGTTTGAAAAATACGTTCAACAGGGAGAAGTTGGTAGGCAAACCCCACAGGCGGATCAGTAGAAATGCGGTGAAGTGGGAGAGTTATGATCCCTTGTTTTCGGATCATAACCTCGCTGATAAAAGGAAGAAGAAGAAGAAGGAGAAGTTGGTATGTCGCATTATTTTCTGCATCTTCTTAGCAAATTTTAGACCCCTGGCACATTTTCATGATGAGCCCTTCAAAATATTTTCATAATTAATACATTTGGCGTGCTTCACATATAGACGTCGTCTTCTAAGACATTCTGCAAACAGATGTTACTATAGTTTCATAACTTTCTTTCTCGTGAGAGTCTCACCAGTGACTTGGCTGGTACTTGATAGTTATATTCGTCCACTTCCAAGGTTTAGGTAATTTCAGCCGTTGCAAGAGCCTGGCGTTCATGACATTTTCAGTTTATGAGATCGAATTCACGTCAACTATTCAATATTTATGAAATGACAATGGTCCTTCTAGCCGGATATAAACCAAAATCAAAACTTTGAAATGTCACAACAGCAACACTGATTGGAAGATCAAAGTCAAACTTTTACAGCTGTGCACAGTAGTATGTGGCAAATTATCATGGAAGGATACTCGATTCAACAGCGCCTACAAATTATTCGAATTTACCATCAAATTGAGTGACTATGCGGGGAACAAAGAGAAACGGCAGAGCACATTCTTTGTGAATTCCCAAGGGCCGCAAAGAAACGATTACTCCATCTAACGCGGGTCTCGATGGGCCCAGCGGATACCTGAAACATGGAACCCAAGACATTATTGAGGTTTATCAATTTTTAATTCTGGTTAACCATTGGGCCAGCACAATAGATCTTATAGGTCGCAGTGCACTTGGGCCCCAATCATCGTATTGTATCGTACCATCAAAATGTGCGCCTTGTCACACAGGCAATTGATGTATCAATCTATAGGTATAGTCTGATTCTCAAAAATTCTCAAAAATTTTAATCATAGACTGTGATGCTTGGAATGTACAACTTCAGAGAGCTCCAGGAAAGGAAAACTAGTAATACACTTAAAATTTGAGCAAGTTTGGTCGCTGTAATGACTGAGAAGGAGAAAATTGAATCAGTGATCCACCAAAATTGATCAAATCCAAGCAAAATCATCCACTTTACGAAGCAAGTACCTAAACATAAAAGATTTGAAAACTCCCACAACCATTCCACCTTCTAACCTAAGCTCCTTTTCCTAATCCCATTGCATACTTAGAAGACGCACAAAAAGACAATTACAAGTGAAATTAATAATACAACTCGCTTTCGAAAGCAGTGACAACTTTGCATCTTTCTCTTTTTTTTTTTTTTGTTGGGGTGGCAAATCCTTCATTTTAAATACATCTCGAATGCAAATCGCGACGCGCCCAAGGACTACTATTTCTATTAGATCCGTAAAGACTCCCTAATAAATATTTAATTATCCTGTTTCAAATGTAATGCAAATCCCTTTTGAAAGCGTCGTTGATCAATTAATTAACGAATCTTTTGTAATCTTCGTATTTTTTTGCTCGTAAGTTCCTGAAGATAACGATAAAGTGTGAGGTCCTTTCTGCCACCTACCCCCGTCATTTTCTAGCACTTCAAAACAACAACCTATATTAAGACAATGGAATTAATTCAAAAGTCCGTACTCATCCCCTCATGAAAGGCAACACACACACAGCAAAAAAAAAAAAAAGGAATTCCTTTAGCCAAGGGTTGAAAAATACCCGCGCAACATGACAGTCTTTAAAGAACGACCGGGTAAAATAGGGTTAGGTCTACCACCAGCCACCTGGTTATGTTGTCTTCGTCGTCGTCGTAGTCATCGAGTCACATCTTTATCCCTGTGTGTATTTGCATTTTTTTTTTTTTTTTTGCTTCACCATCTTCATCTTCTGTTGAAAGCCGACGCACATAGGATACCAAGGTACACAAACCATCGTCATCTGCCCTCCGTGCAGTAACTTTACACAGTCTCCGGGTTCTGCCAACCACCGCTATGTTGAATTAAGGATTGTGCGAGGATATATATCTCGGGATATACACTCGAGGTATTTTCCAGCATCCGTGTGGAAAAGGTATTGCTATTCCGACTCCGCACAGCTTCGAATGTAATTCCACAAAAAGCTTCAGCAGTGGGTTTTCTTCTTTTTTTTTTCATCTGCCTGCCTCCCTGAACCCCTCTACCCCCCGGATTGGGTATTCTTTTGAATTTTTCTCTGCTTTTTCCTTTGATTGTTCAATGAAGGTGGAGCAGGAGGAGGTGGAGCAGGAGGGCGGAAAAAAATTGTTTTCATTGTTCGTTTGGTTAGAGATGGAAAATGAAGCTGACAGAGAGGTTAAACTTACACCGGTGGTCCTCAGCCTGCTGCTCTTCCACCCTTCGATGGAAAGTAATTTCTCATGACATAATCGATCAGCGAAGAAATGTTGCAGTAAACCTCCGGTATCCTGTTTAATATCCTTTACTCGCGCATCTTATCGCCCCGTGTCTGCCTCTTCCTCCCTCATCGCACTATCGATTACATTTGATGGGCTTTTGTGAAGAACGAACGATTTGTCTCCGAAACAATTTAGATAGATCCACGACTGATTTATAAATCGCCGAGCACTCAGGGATATTTTATCTGTCAATGGGAGAGGCGCACACGTCTACGCGCGACAGAATCTCTTTTTTTTTTTTTTTTAGATACTTTCCAGTGCCAATTAACCGCCATTGAAAGGTGTTAAATGAATTATGGGACATGACGCGCGCTCGTGGTCCTCTTCACTGAGGGTGGCAGTTTTTGGTTTTGTAAAATGTTAATAAATCGTTTCTCGCAGGATATACAGATGAGGTCGCCCGCGCTCGTGTTAATGCCATAAAAGTGTTGACAAGTTTAACACTGGAGTTCAGAGCGGAGGAGGATGAGCGTGCTTCGTGTAGGTCTTGAGCTAATTTTGTTCATCGATATGAGTATGTCCATGTTGATAGATTTGTGAAGAAGATGCTAAAAGGTTTTTATAAAAATAACATAATTGTCGGTGCCATGTGTTTCGAAATCAAGGCTATTCTTAGAACTCTTGTGTTTTTTAGTGATTTTTAATTTTTATATGATGAAGAGGTGATGTTACCTTTGACTCATGATCATCAAAGAATTGACCATTATTCAGAAGGCATTTAAATTACTTCTAATATCTGTTGCTACTCGTGTTTTAGGTAGATAAAGACATGTTTTTCTAAAATTAAAACTTTATGCTTAGTTCTTTATTTTATTGCTTTTAGTTTACGACCACTAAATTGTTTTTTAAATAATTTAATTATTTTTAAAACATTTTTAATGTGCTCGTAAACAAATGACGATAGCTTGCTCTACCTATGTATATATGTAATTGAAATTGTGTTCAGTTTGTTAAAATAGAGTTGATGTATATTCAACGAAAAATAGAAAATGAATAGTTGTGGAAATGATAAATAACTGAGCCGATTCGATAAAATGAGAAGATTCGCTCATCATTAAGAAATTCGTTCTTCAGTTGTTCGTTAATTAATTTTTTCATATTTTAGTACCAAAAGTGTTTTTGAATGTGCCCCGCCATGAAGGATATGTAAAAGTGGCTTCTTAAGGATATATGATAGAGAGTAAGCAAAGAGTTTAGAGCCCTATTTTAAGATGTTTGCAAAATTGCATGGCCGAGTGCGAAAGATGCTTTCTTTTATTGGTTGTGCCAAGGGATGTGGTAATCTTCTAAATATACTAGCGGCCCGAGCTCCGAGCACGCACGATTCGCAAATCCGAATTATCGATGCTAGGAATAGGTCTACGTACTAATCCGCATACTGCACACTTCTACCGCTCTCCCCGGTATTTCTTCGCGGGTCTGGTTAGCATATTTTGCTTTTCATCTTTCATGAGCTGTTGCTGCTTCTTCTGCTCCTGCTGTTTTGTGAATTTTCTCGATTATACACAGCTCGATTTGAACATTCGCTATGTAAACGCCAATTTCTGTCCAACTCTCTTCTAATAACAGCATGTGATCGATTATAGATGATGGGATAGGTAATGCAATTCTCCAATGTGAGAACCGTCTGCAGTTCTTCTTCTTCTGGACATTGAGGGCAAACCGGTGAGGTATCTTGCCCAAATCTTTACAATTACTTACGATATCCTCCATGAGCAGATAAGAGATGTGTAAGGTAATAATAGTAACAGTCTCCGTAATCGCGACTTTTCCAAGCATCGACTTTTGGTATAAGTTTGTAGGTCCGTCTGCCAGCTGGCTAGTCATGTTGAACTTTCTTCTTCTTTTATTGTTCTCGCTGCAGCCACATCTTGCGGATGGAGAAGTCTCCTTATATAGATTCGCAGCATCTCGTCTGCGAGAATGTCGATGGGAACCATTGCGGCTATGACCAATGCTGCTTCATCCGAGATTATTTTAAATGCACTTATGGTTCTTAGAGCACAAAGTCTGTATACCGAAGTGAGTTCGTTTCGTATCGCCTTTCTTGCCAATGACTTCGCCCATACCTGCGCCGCATAAAAGAGGACCGAGCTGACTACTCTTGAGAGTAGAATTCGCCACGCGCAATTATGTCCCTCGATATTTGGGAAGATTTTGCTGCCTGAATTCCCGACACTTTTTTACTCATAGATTCTACTCATAGATTCTACTCATAGATTCCACTTCAAGTTCAGCCGGTTGTCTGGCATCACACCCAAGTAGTTGATGCCGTCTTTGGACTTTATTTTGTTGGTTTCAACCTGACAGTTGACATATTCTGGAACTTTTCGACCGATTATAAGGACAGCGTCCGTTTTATGGTCAGACAATTTCAAACCAGCTGTCACTTGCTAATGTTTAATGCGGCATGTTGCTTCATTTGTGACTGTCTCTATCTTGTAAGTATATTTCGCAACGGTAACCACAATGATATCATCAGCAAATCCAATAA
Source organism: Brachypalpus laphriformis (assembly GCA_945910035.1). Lineage (NCBI taxonomy): Eukaryota > Metazoa > Arthropoda > Insecta > Diptera > Syrphidae > Brachypalpus > Brachypalpus laphriformis. The sequence goes on from OX246756.1 coordinate 176,233,606, forward strand.
TTTTTACTCTTTGCGGCAGAGATAGTCGCAGAACGTCATCATACATGATGTTCCACAGAAGGGGGCCGAGTACGGAACCTTATGAAACTCCCGCAGCATGTTGTAGTATTTCAAGTCCTCGTCGGTTTCATACCTTAACTTTCTATTAGTCAGATAGTTTGCCACTCTTTTTCGCGAGTGCGAAAGATGCCCCTTACAGTCTAACATTTCCGGAGTGTTGCAATCAAAGCAATTTTATCTAAAAAAAAATATAAATAGCGCAACAGCTCTTTAAGTGTCAGGGGCCCATCTTCCCGCAACCACTCATGTTGTGTACAAAAAATACAAATATTTGGCGCAACAGCTCTTTAAAGTGCCAAGGCCGAGCTTCTCGCAACCACTCATGTTGTGTGCGTTATATTTTTCACACGAATGGAAGGGACCTACAGTTTAATGCCGAGTCCGAACGGCGATTTGAGAAGCTTTTTCGTGACAACAATACTCTCGGATGTTTGTCAGACGCTCGCGAGAGGTGGGACCGTGAAAAAACTTTTTGGTGTTTTCTGGGATTCGAACTTGAAATCTTATGCGTAGTGATCCGACACACTAACCACTTACGCCACGGCGCCCACACTCATGTTGTGTGCGTTATATTTTTCCACACGAATGGAAGGCACCTACAGTTTAGTGCCGTATCCGAAGGGCGTTTTTTGAGAAGGTTTTTCGTGACAACAATACTCTCGGATGTTTGTCAGACATTCGCGAGAGGTAAGACCGTGAAAAAACGTTTTGCTGTTTCCTGGGATCCGAACTTGGAACCTCACGCGCAGTGGTCCGACACACAAACCACTTACGCCACGGCGCAATTTTAACTAACCTTTATGATTTCTGAAAGTTAGATGTGCGATGAAGTTTTAGAGCTATTGAAGCCTTGGGTTGGGCTTCATTGATCTTAGGATTTAAAACACCGATGCACTGAGCCCTAGATTCCACTTCTCCAGCAGGCATCCATTCTTTTATTCAATCATTTTAGGTGTTTTATGTATCCTTCCCAACAGTGATTGAGATGAGGTTTTCTTCCGAGATTGCTTTTCATGAACATTTAATTGTCTGACAGAGTACTTGTGGTGCCCGATCTATGGCCTATTCCACACATTTATTTGAATGGAACAGTGTTTTCCAAGTGCGAAAAGCTCAAATATCTGGTATCTATGATCAATAGCGAAGCAACCTTTGATGACGACATCAATCATCGCGTAAGCGTAGAGTGGATGAAGTGGCGGGAAAACTCCGCTATCTCCTGTGACCGAAAAATGCGCACTAAGGAGCTACAAAGTTTGATCGAATAAGAAGTTCGATCCGTGGAAGCCTTCACGTCGAAGAAATCATCTCACGAAAAATAGAGCGCGACCGGCTCAACTGGTATTGCCACGTTCAAAGAAGAGATTATTTGAACCTCGTTAAAAAAGCAATTTCAATAAACGTTCCAACGACATCGCGAAAGAAAGGAAGGCCTATAAACGCCTGGATGACACAAATGCAACGACACTAGCATTTGATTTGCCTCAGCAAACGAAGTGATCCAAAATCGGGAGGCCTGCCGATATTTTCTAAAGTCAAACAGGCTAATTCCACAGGCAGATCAGTAGAAATGCAGTGAAGTGGGAGCGATCGCTTGTTTCAGATCATAACCTCTCCAAAATATGAAGAAGATGGATCGGGCAAACGATGCTGAGATTCCATTCATTACGCACACACTCATCTGACGAACTCTTAGAGAAGAGTTGGTGTATGTTCAATGCTTTCTACCAATTCATCACCAGCTGCCTTGGAAAGTTCGGCCGGTAGCCCATCAGGTCCAGCAGTCTTGTTCGATGTTAGCTTTGCTATTCCCATATCGGCTTGATCAGGTTGACGAAAATGTTGACTATAATCGTCAATGTTGAATGTTTCATTCTATGTACAGTGAAACCTCCCTTAACGGACATCACTCATAGTTGAACACCTCTGTTGAGTGCACAACTTATCAGTGACCAACCATTCTGATTTGCATATAAACTTAACTCGAACTTATCCCTTGAATGGACAGACTTTTCAGTCCCATCGGTGTCAGTTCAAGAGAAGTTACTCTATATGTACACGTACCATGTATGTCTAAATAATCTCATATATTAATACGTGAACACGAAACTTATCGTACGTTTTTTTAGTATTTATTACAAAAGGACGGGGTTGAAACTTATATCATTCGAAAAATACTGTGCCATAGATGTGCAGAAAAAAAAAAAAAAAAAAAAAAAAACGCGCGTATGTATCATTTAAGTTAGGTAAATTCTCCTCGGTCGATTTTCGACCACACGCGATACTGGTATACAAAAACTGATCTTCACTCCTTTCTTCGTGCAAATATTTGGCCATCTTATCCACTCAGAAAAGGGCTAACGAAACTCTTAAATCAATTTTGAAACTATTAGTCGGTAATGTCCTCAAAAACCAAGGACTTGGAGGAAACCGTCTAAGTGCTTAGTGTTTATCACTATCTGTTAATAAATGGGCGCCACTTCAAACAACTCATTGCTGTCTGTTTTCTATTATGTAATCCAATCACCACAAGTGATTACTTACGCAAGAATCGTAGAATGTCCTACAAATCTAACAGAAACCCCGTCGCCAATGGCTCACTTTGACACAAACCATACCACATCCAGTCCCAGTAATCACATTAGTCAAAGTTTAACGTCTTCCATGCAAAAACGCCTGACAAGAACCACACACACACACACATTATGCTCGACAGAAATTAATAAAAACAAAAAAAAAAAGTTACCACTTTCGATTTTTTCCATCATCATCATCATGCATCACATCTGCCTGGCTTACCCCCCTTTTGTAGAAGACGATGACATTTTGTCTTCTCGCCCAGTGCCACCCAACTCTCGCACACACTCGCACACACAGTACAAAGGTGACCTGCTTTGGAAAATTCCCCCAAAAAAGCAACCACATACAGGACACACAGACACACACGTCCTTTTTGCTCCTTTCTGAATGGTTTTCCCTTTTTTTTTGCCTAACTTCTGTTTCATATCATTTCTTCAAAAAAGTGTCCATCATCACAGGCAGAGCAGCACCACACACAGTTCATCTATTGGGAGTTACAAAGGCTAACACCACACCATAGGCCATAGTAGGCAGAGAGAGGAGTTATTCCTCGTAAATGGGGTCAGTGCTAGGTTATCATGGCGTCCGGTCCCTAAGATCCTTCGAAGAACCAAAAAAAAAAAAAAAACTCCAAGGGAAATTTTTCTAAGCTTTCACAGAGAAGCCATTACATAACCACCAACATTGAGAGCATAAGCCAGGGGCAATGAACAAAAAAAAACAAAATCAGCTCTTTCTCCAGGATAACTGGATTAAAACTTCCAGAATATCCCTTCCTCGTCAAGCATGCGCCCTTTGGCAACATTGTATAGAGACACACTCGCTGAACAAAAATAAAAATGTATGGCAACACGCACGACACATAGCATAAATTCCTTCGTTCAGAATTGTTCCCCGCCACCGTCACAGTCGCACATTCGTCGAACAAAAGAGAGAATGAAACGTGCCCGCAAGACAAGGAGAATCATCGCGCCGCTAACTCGTCACAAAGTAACGAGTGCGAGCGAGTGAATCATGTTTCTTTTCGTTAAGTTGCCTTCCCCCTCTGTGTTACGTGTGGTCTTCTTCTTCGCACCACAGCCCAGCAGGCAGCAGCAGCACAAGAAGCTGTACACGAGCAAATTGAACCCGAAATATCGGATGGATCAGTCTTGTTCGTCGCTCTGTGGTGTAAGCAACGTATGGTCGAGATAGTGCCGCGCTACGCGTACATTTCTTAAGTTTTTTTTTTGACAACAACTCTCCGTCACATTTGTTGTGTATGCCGTGTGCCTGTGTTGTTTATATGAGAGATCAAGTGTATGGAAACTCGAGGAGTCCTTGCGAGGAGCGTTTTCTTTTTCGTTCCCTCTTGAGTTCCTCATGGTTTTCTCCCGGTGGTGGAATGTGAAATGCTACTACCAAGCAAAAGTAAAATTTCAGTGAAAATTGTGTCAAAATGATGTTAACCACCACCAGCCGCGAAGGATAACAAGATATTTTGTGGAAATTTCTGCCCTTTTTGTCGGATAACACCCCCGCGCTACATCTCTCGCGATAAGGAATACGGACGGACGGACAAGAAGAAAAAAAAAAGAAGGATATTCGGGGAATTTTTTTCTTTTCATTGTCCTTAATTTTTGAAAATATAATTTTGTTTTTATGTTTCCCACTGGGGAGGGGTTGTATTTTTTATGTTTTTGGATTTTTTATCTTAATTTTCCAACAACAACAACTGAGACAACGAAATACAACATCAACAGCCACCGACGACATATTAGTAATTTACTAGCGACGACGTATACAACGATTACTACGAATGTCTTGCAATTCTTAGTTAAGCAACAACAAATAAAAAAATATGAATCCTTATGAATACGAAACGACACTCGATTGCCGCGATAATAATGGAGTTTTACGTGGAATTGTACAACAACAGCAACAATTGCATCAACAACAACAGCCGCAGCAGCATTACGATTATGAATATCAACACTTGCAACAGCGAGGAGCCGACAGAGATACAAGGACACCACTTGCACACGGAAGAGGAGGCAAGTTTTTTTTTTTTTTTTAAATTAATTCCAACAAAAACTTCTCACGAATTTAATAAGATTTCATTGGTAATAAGGAATCGATCCTTTGATCGGATGTGAGGTTATTGTTCGAAAGGATAAGTGCAAGCTCTTCCTTTTCTAAGAAATATGCGTTTCGTAATGTATCTGTGCATCTTATGGGATTGAGTGGTCAATTTTGGTACATTTTCGGAATACGCCAATAATACTTAGGAATCTGCGACTTTTTCTATTAGTTTTGCTCAGACTTTTCTTCTTTTTGACTGATTGGGGAGTAGGTGTAGTAGTAGAAGGGATTTTATTGAACATTCGAAAATTGTTTCTTATACATAATTATACATACATATAGTCACGAATTAAGCATTGCCGTTTGCCGTCAGTTGGAAAACAGAGTCTTACAAAATTTTAAAATAGAATTCAAAAAAGTAATTCATTTATCTATGTAGATTCGTTTTAGATATTTCCTCTAATTTTTCTAAAAAGCTTCATGTAACAGAACCTTCCAACTTCGACTGTTTAGTACTGTCCTGACTTCAGTTTCCGATAACATGTGTTTCTCCCAATGACTTATCGCTTTTAATATTGGACATACTCCGATGAGATAGAAGTCGTCTTCTAGGACACGTAAGTTGCACAGTGAGCATTCAAAATTTCGCTCGATTCTATATGGCATGTAATTCAAACGTAGGAGTTCGACTCTAGACCTGAATATTCAGGGTTGTCGTGAATAAATTTTGCTTCGGAATTTTTCCCCCGAACAAAAATTAGGTATTTTCAAAAGTAGAGAACAGAATTCATTGGGGAAAAATCAAGTAGGTATCGCGATTGTGTTGAAAATATTCCTGAATTGTCATTCATGATACCTATTTATTTTCCGCGGAATTATTTCCACTTTTTTTAAGATACCTAATTTTTATTTGGGGGAAAAATTCCGAGGGAAAATTTATTCATGAGTTTTGGTCCTGGAAGTAATTTAATTCCCCTAGGACATATTGGAGAGTTCGATACGTGAGTGTGGTTTGACTCTCTTGGGCTTTTACTTTAAATGCATCATGGATAGATAGCTCGATATTTATCACCAGTTCCTGTAGTGCCTCTCGGCAAGATGTAGGATTGTAATCCGCTAGCTGGATATCATAAATTTAGCAGAGTCTGAACCGTGCTAGAAAAAATGATTGCCTATGGCGCATTATGTGCATTTCAACTAAATTCGGAAACCTCTGACTTGAGAGGGGCATTGTTTTTAAAATGCAGGTAAAGTTCAGCTTTATTGTGAAGATGTACAGAGGGGCAGTGCGGTTTCCATGTGAAGCATACACATACGTTGGCATGTTTTCCGGTAACCTAAAGATTTTTTTGATTAAGTATCTTAGCAGATTCTCAACTTCTTCAAACTGAAAGACACCCCATACCTGGGCGCCATAGCATATGATAGACCTAACCACTGATTCATAGACTTTATCCTCCTGACACCGAGAGCGACAAAACCTTGTGGTGTGTTATAGTAACCCAAAGAACACGAAAAGAAAATCCTTCGTCCTTGGAAGATGTTTTTTCCAGTGTAATATCATTTGAGTCGTTCCTGCAAGTGCTTGTTGAAATGACTCCAATGTACTTATATTCCTTCACGTTCGCAAGCTCTTCGTTTTGGTAAAATAATTTTTCATCCTTAGCGTAGCGACCGGTTCCAGTTCGGCATACCATTTATAGTCGCTGAAACAAAATTAAAACACGCTTCGAATTTCTATGTATGGATATACCTATATATTAAGTTACTAATAAATGAAATAAAAATAAAAGGACACGTCTGTATCGTCTGGCGACCCGAGAACGACTGCCAAAGTCTCGAGCTCATATGAATGGAATTTGGATTTACTTTCAGTTACGCGTCTGCTAAAATATGCTACCGCTTTCAGGGGCTCTTCCCCAGTAGACCGCTGCAATTCCATTCCTCCAATGCCAGCGCTGCTTGCGTCACAGTGCATTTCAAGATTTGCACAAAAGTCATACAACGACAATACCGGTTTGTTACATAATTTGTATTTTAAGAGTTCAAATGATTCTTTTTCTTTAATGTCAAATTTGAATTTTGAGTCCTTCCTTAAAAGATCATGCAATTGTTTAGCTTGAACCGCAAATAAAGGCAAACACTTACGAAAGAATCCACAGAGTCCAAGAAATTGCCGAACATGATGTACCTACATATATTACTGGGTTCTGGAAACCCTCTGATGGCTTCAGTTTTTAATTCACCTGGGGAAACTGTACCACTTTCAATTTTTTTTTCAGTCGTTTGAAGAAAACTACACTTCTTTAGGTTCAAAGTTAATTTACACTCTCGTAACGCTTTAAACACGCGTTCAAGTTTTTCGTAACCTTCTTCGAATGTTTTGCTTGGAACAACTACGTATATGTCGTCCATATAAATCTCCACAAAACCGGGTGGAATCTTTGCTTTACGTTTTTTCGCATTATCTTGGGCTTGCTTGTGTTCAATTTTAGGTTCCAATGGTTGCAATATTTTCCTAGCTTGCTGACCATCACTTGCATCATAGTTTGAGTTTCGGACAGGATGACGATGTCATCAGCGTATAAGAGGGCCTTTGTTTTCATTCCGGCAAACACAATTCCTCCGGGTAGGGATGTTGGTAAATAGTCCATAAATAGGGCGAAAAGAAGAGGACTCCTGCTTAACACCCATATGAGACTCGAACCAGTTTGAAACATTGTTTCTGTCCCTTATCGCTGTCATATTCTCCTTGTAGAGACTTTCTATAACTTTGAGTACTTTTGTTGACACTCCAAGATTCCTTAACTTATAGAAAAGCGATTTTCCATCAACGGAATCAAATGCCGTGTAAAATTTGTTTCCATTATTCAGATAAGACCTAGCTAGCAGGTGAACCCCACAGGCGGATCAGTAGAAATGCGGTGAAGTGGGGCAGTTATCATCCCTTGTTTTCGGATCATAACTTTGCCGAAATAGGAAGAAGAAAAAGAAGATAAGACCTAGCTATGCTTGTTAACGTGAAAATATTGTCTACTGTCGAGTAGCCTTTCTTGAATCCGGCTTGGAACAACTCACTAAGCAGTTCGTTTGACTGAACCCACTCTGTCAACCGTTCCAGGATTATACCCGTAAATATTTTCGTCACGGAGTTTAGAAGGGATAGCCCTCTGTAGTTACAAGCTTCGCTGACATCTCCTTTTTTTTTAATACAGGGAAAAGGATATACCTCCTGAAACTGGATGGCACTTCGCCCATGTCGAAAATTAGTCATACGCCACTGATAGTTTCTCCAGAAACTCATTGGACGCGGGCTTAAAGAATTTATATAGGATGCAGTCTTCTCCTGCAGCTTTGTTGACGTTGCAACGGTGTATGACTCTTCAGACATCTTGTGACGTTAAATTCTGGCCAAATCTTCCATTCTCTGAAACGGCAGAGCATATTGGAGTTGGTTTGTGCTCCATGGCTAGTTCAGCAATTTTCTAAAGTGCTCAGCTAGCACAGGTACTTCAACTCTGCAAAAGCTGTGCAGTTGAGTGTTCTCGTGAGATTTATTAATTATGGAGTAAACCCTGATGTTTTACTTATGTATTTGTTTTCTTGTATAAACTTATCGATCCACTCTAAAGAATATGAAAAATTAAACTAATTTGGCAGCACAGATATCAAATGGCATTTTAACAAATTCTTCTCCATTTTAAATTGTTTACTTTCAGGTGAAATACAATTTTCGGTGGTGATGTGCTTTATGGCTTCTTTAAAAATGGGCCATAAAAAATATCTAAACTGATATGGCTTATCTTCCGCAGTAGTACTTAAAATAGATGTTCTGCTTACCGAAACCACTTCTTATTTCTCATAGAATTTGAAATACTTATTAGACAATTAGACAGCGATTTAGTTGAAATCCCAGGTCATCTCGGTCGAGTCAGTGCTCCCCATACATATCTGTGTATCAAGGACAATGCTCGTGCGTAACAACTAACACTGTAGTAATCCAATAATCATACAGTAGCTAGGTACTTTGTTGAAATTCATTCGATTACCTCTCATCATTCATTATTTATTGATGAATGACAGCATTTATTTATTAATAGCAAGTGGAATTCCTTATCAATGTTGGCAGTTTGCGTGCATGGCGATGTTGGTTTAGATTCTCATGAGTTTGGTGTGAAAATGTATTATTCAAAGGTCTTAAAATAGTTAAGGAAAATTACTTTTTTTTGACAAAAAACCTAATCAACTTTTCATCCTTGATTGGTCCATGGAATTCAAATTCTAGGTAATGGACGAAATTATTTGTTGAAATCTTATTCCAAAATTGTGTATATGTAGTATATGCACATGTTAGTTCACAGATGGCGCCAGTTGAAAGGTCTTTGTAGAACTAGGTGTGTAGTCTAGTTCCACTTTTAAAATGAAAGTCCAAATACTGTAAATATACGGATGTAAACGTTTTAATGCCAAACTGAAATTAATTTAGGTTTAAAAAGTAAAAACAGAAAATTTGAAAAAGGAAAGACACTGAGGTTTGTCCTTCGTGTGTTGAACGGCGAAACGGAATGCGAAGAATATTTGTGTTGCCTGTCTGTTTGCGTTGAAAGTAATTTCTCTCAAGTGGTTGAGAGTGCCATCTGTATGCAAGTGGCGGAAAAATGTAACTGTCACTTCGGAGAAGGGGTCGCCACATCTTCAAATGATTTTTTTTGTCAGAAACTCAGCTATTTCCTTTTGTAAAACTTCAAAAAATCGACTGCATTTTTGGTTATGCTTTATCTTCAGTAAGTTAAGACTTGACAAAAGTTTTATTGCCTAAATTTCTGAATATGTCCAGTACCTATACATACAAAAGAATTATTACGAAATGTATGACATCAGCGAAACTCAGTTAAAGTCTGACATTACGTCGCTGTCATCGTAGGACCTTGAGCTAGTTCAGATTATAAAGAATTAACTAATCAATCTTTCTGAGTGTATGATCAGCTTTCGATTGAAGAACAGTACTTTGAATATTTAAATGTAATAACACATTGATAGCAAAAAGCGATTCACATCTTTAAATGAATGTGGAGATCGAAATATTAAAAAAAATGTAGGTAACTGCTTGCACTTACTATTTCGAGTTGACACCAACTTATTCTAAATTATTCACGCCACAGGATACTTTTCAATCAATAGGCAACCAATTGTCAAATTTGTACATATTTTGTGGTTGCATATCAGCACGTTTTCCATTGAAAGGTTTTTGAGCAGCAGGAGAGTATTATCAGGTAGATTTCTTCCTTTGGCTAAAGACACATACCTACGACATTTCTCGGCAAAATTAAAGTGTGTTGGCGTTTCTCAGCTGGCAGCCACTTAAACCTATTTCTATTTTTGAATGCCTGTTTCGGCCTTTGCAGAAGTCATTCATACGATAGGACTTAGTAATAAAAGAATTTAAGGTAGCGAGCGTTTAACCCTTCAGTAGGTAGACCACTGGTTTTTTTTTTTTTCTGATTAGTAATGGTTCAGTAAGTGTACCCGAATAAATATTATCTCTATCGACGTGAGGTTCCAAGTTCGAATCCCAAAAAACACCAACAAGTTTTTTCACGGTCCCACCTCTCGCGAACGTCTGACAAACATCCGAGAGTATTGTCTCGAAAAAGCTTCTCAAAATAAATTGCCCTTCGGATACAGCACTTAACTGTAGGTCCCTTCCATTCATGTGAAAAGTATAACGCACACAACATGAGTGGTTGCGAGAAGCTAGGCCCTGGCACTTTCAAGAGCTGTTGCGCCAAATATTTATTTATTTATTTATTATCGACAGTGAAATTAGAATCGCCTAGGATTGTAGACCACACGCCACTTACGTCCCAATCAACCACGCGCATATTGAAGGGTTAACTCCACATCAATAGGTAATAAACGTAGAATGCCACTTCTAAAGCAGGAAGGATCTTAATGCGGAACCGCATCTAAGTGCATTTTAAGTGATAGTCAATAGCATTTCAAGTGTGAATGTGGGGGTACTGTTGCTATTGCCAGCGTCCCGAGGTACCTGCAGATGTCTGTTATTCTGCATTTAAATTGTTGCAGATTATAGTTTTCTTTTGCCTGGGAGTGAGAATGATGTCCTTGCGCTTGTCTGATGGACATAAAAGCGTGTGCCCTACCTGCCTGTCTTGTAGGACGTTGAAAAGTTTCGAGTTTTTATGGATCAGTCTGCTCAGATCTTCCGAACATCCGCCGTGGTAGTATCTGTAGGAATAAGTCTGCCACCAGCCTTCGATGACCCAACGATTGAAGGTTTAACGTTTGTGCTGGATCTCCTATTAAGCAAACTGCTCCCTCCTAGATGCTGTCAAGTAGATTTACACCCCTATTATGGTTAGCGAATCGAACGTTCGACTCAAGTCGAACCTCCTGGCGAATTACTGTCGCTTTATACACTTCACAGATGACATTTAATTGTTTTTTTCTTTTGTCAGCACTTATTCTTTATTCGAATGAAAATGTTTGCTAACAGCAATACCACGACAGAAGCAATTCGCTGACAGTTCGACTTGAGTCGGACGTTCGATTCGCTAACCATAATAGGGATGTTAGATAGAGTTTTGACGGCGAGCTCCACGCGTGAGAACAGTACACAAGCCCCAGTCTTACTAGTGCTTTGTATAAGAGAAGAACTTGCGGCGGTGTAGAGTACTTCTTTGCCCCCATTTTGTGTTTTTGAGTTTGAAATATAAAAAAAAAAAAATAATTTCGGGTTAAAGTGCCATCGATGCCATTAATTATGGAGCAGAACATTATGTTAATGTCCTCCACGGATACGCATGCAAGGGTAAATGCGCTGAACCCAATTTTTCCATGATTTGTTCGCACAAATTGGGCGATATGTCGGCAATTTCACGTTCGATGTTTGTCCTGAGGTAATCTACAGTCTATGGCTTATTGGCATAGACTATGGACTTGACATAGCCCCCAAAGAAAAAAGTCCAGAGGCTTCAAATCACACTAACGAGGCGGCCCTGTCCATTTCTGGAGTTCACCGAACTTGAATAACTTGATTGTTTGACCAGCTGCGTGGCATGTGGCTCCGTCTCGTTGAAACCACATATGCTCCAAGTCATCCTCTTCCAATTTAACCCAAAAATAGTCAGTCAACATGGTCCAGTTGCAATTTCCATTGACTGTGACTGCGTTGCCAGGATCATTAAAGAAGAAGTATGGGCCAATGAAACCCGCACCAAGCTGTCAATTTTTGTGGGTGTTTTTGCATTTCATGAATGGCTTTGTTAACTTGCCCAAATGCGAGAATTTAGCTTATTAACGAAGCCCTTGAGCCAGAAATGGGCTGAGAATGAGAAAATTGGAGTTATCGCACGTCAAGTTGTCCCAACCGAACTTTCATAAAAAATGTTGATAACTTGGAAACGTTATTGAAACATGTACTTGTCCATGATTAAGTGGGAAGTATAAATGAGTTAAAGTATCAAAAAAAACGGCAGTTAACTTCACGCACAGCCGAGAAACCCTATTGGAAAAATTGTGCTGCCCCAATTGGAAAACCATATACTTTACAGGATATATTCATTTTGACTACCACTGATTGGTTAAGACAGTGATTACCCTTAGATCCACTTTACACGAGTTAATTTGACAGTAAAAACATTCTCTCACGTTTACGTGAAACTGTCTGTCCAAAATCGATATTCTTTTCAAAGCTGATGTAACTATTCATACCTGGTTACGTATTTTGAAAACGAACAAACCCGGATAAATCTATCAATATTTACAATTATTAACCATAATACAGTTGAAAACATCCATCGGATAGTTGGATGGCTCTTAAAGTATTGATAGACTCTATCAATATTTACTGTTTGAGGCGAGTATTTTAAGGGCATAGTCGATTATCGAGAGCGTAGTGAGAGCAAATAAATTGCCGGGTATTTACCTGCATCTTAGTCACTTTAGTTATTGATATTCAAACCGAAGCCTACTAAAGCTACAAATGGAATCTAACTACTACAAATATTGATTGTTCCGTGTGGGCGTGTAATCAAGTCAACAAATCTTTATTCTGTACACTAACTTAATTTCGACAAATGTGAATTTGTGTAACTAGTAAGGTGGCGAAGCGGAAGATTTTTCCAACTATATTTACAAGGAACGCCTAACTGGCACACATGAGTCAAAAGTGACTTCTATAACTCACAATCTTTATTTTCGTTATATAAATTCTAACAAATGTGATGTAAAAGAAATCATCACAATTAACGAAGATCTGCAGAAAATCTTGCAATGAAAACCAGTCCACCACATTTTCCAGAAAGAATGCATCTACTGTTCCCCAACTTCAAATGGATAACCAAATAATCGATTCCAAGGAGACCATGTATGTAATGGGTGTCATAATAAACTCTGGAGTAACATGGCATGACCACATATCCAACATCGCAAAATCAGCTTCCATGAAGTTGAGTTATCTTTTCAGAGAAGTACTTTAGACCGTCGCAACTTCTCCTTTTATACAAAGCACGAGTAAAACCAGGGCTTGAGTACTGCTCTGATGTTTAGAACTCGACCACAAAATACAATCTAAATCTACTTGACAGACTGCAGAGGCAAGCCTTAATAAAATATCCAGCACGTCTAACCTTCAGTCGTTGGCTCATCGAAGTCATGTGGCAGATTTATGTCTGTTCTATAGATACTACCATGGCAGATGTTCGGAAGATCTCAACAGAATGATCCCTAGAAACTCGACACTTCAATGTCTGACCAGGCAGTCCACTAGCGCGCACAACTTTCAGGTTCACCTGGTAACCGCAAACGCATCATTCTATCAAAATTCATATAGTTACAGCGCAAGCAATCTTTGGAACTCTTTCAAGCAAAATATTTCCAGAAAACTATAATCTGCAACAATTTAAACGCAGAATCAACAAACGTCTTCAGGTATTTCGGGGCGCTAGCTCAGCCTTAAAGGTTCAGTTTTCCCGAGAAAACTCACTATATACATACATAAGTGAGGCGGTTAAGGTCACAGTGGTGTAAGTCCTATTTAGCTCATGTTAAGAACTTGTAACTTACATATGTTACAACATATCGACTGTTTCTTTTATCTATAAAACTTGTAGAACAATGGACCGGAGAGTCTGAGTGCTCTGGGATTAAAAAAAAAAAAAAAAGATCTATCAAACTTTTCTACCATCTATCGACCGGAGTAGTGGCAACAGTTTGGCATGTTTAGTATCATTTCTGGACTTACACCAAAATTTGTGAGAAGTGACTTACACCACTCTGACTTTAGCCGCTTCAAGTACAAACTACTAGTGGGTCATTGAACTAGAAGTATCTTAAACGAGGATCAAAGCCCATCACGAATTAAATAATGAAAAAAATATTTCGTAAAAGTAGGTCGTGTTTCTAAAAGCTTTAGAAAGCGTGGGCGTGGGAGTTGAACCACCCCCCGGTATTTTTAAATCTGACACAAACACGTAGCTACCGCATCTAGTTACACTAACTCTCTATTTGCCCGATGAGAAACAAAATGCATCGGATTTCCATTTACCACTCTGAGCAAATACCTCACTACTAATCAGTTGGCATTACTCGGGTTACATAATCAATAGCAAACAAATAAACCCCGTCATCACATTAATTGTTGACATTTCACTTGACCAACACTGTGTTGAATGCAAATTTTAAATTTAGTCAAATAGACTCTCACGCGCATCTAGTATAAAATACATAATCATGGGTCTTAATGCGAAAAACCGCGCCAACACAAAGTGAATTAAATTGCTTTTTGAGCGGGGAGCCGGCGGAGGAAATAATATAAACAAAAAAGAAATGTCCGGAATTTTATAAGAACATTAAACAAAAGGTAGTGGGTACATATCGGTTGGGTATCGAATTGCTTAAGCCCATTTAATATGCACGTTAAAAATATTAAAAGTAATTTTACGGTCAATTCGCACGTTTTTAACGATGCTCTGCTTGTTTGTGTGTTTGTGTATGCAATTAACGGATGTATTTGGGTCTGGGAGAAAATTAAGGAGATTGGCGGCTTTTAAACCCATAAAAATGGGAGTAAATTACGAGTGTTTGAGTAATTTTTTTCGAATATTATACTTTGAAACACTGCTTATCGGTTGCAGCGCCATTTAGAGACTTAAAAGATACTTTGTTCGAAAACACGCAATGTTTTGCTTTAGTGCCATTAACCATGAGACTGTAAATGAATACTGAGCTCGTTAAGAACTAAAAGGTCATCAAACAGGCAAAAGACATACAGAAACCCCTTTGCACCAAGTCTTTGCACGTATATCGTTCCCTTCATCTCTCCCTTTTATCCCGGAAAGGATACAATAAATTTTAAATTTTTAATTAAGCCAGCCGACAAAATGCCCAACCCCTTTCCATGCCCTACACAACAGGCAGACAGACGGAATCGTATTATTAAGAAAATCACACAACAATTTGAATGCCGGTCGGATCGCTAATCAAAATATACCAAAACAAGGCCAAAACGGAATACGTACACAAAACAAAGTGAGGGAAAGAAAAGGATTAACTATCCAACTATTATAGGATACGTCCATGTACTCCTTTTATATTCATCTTATTCCTTCGGATTGCCATTTCGTTTCTAGGGATTCTTTGATTTGTGTGTGAGATTCCCTTTTATGACATCGAAATGTAGAAAAACAAAAAACCAAAAAAAAAAAAAAAGCGTCAATGCATAAGGAATGTGAATGATGGAATAAGAATGGCAAATAGTTGACTACTCCTTGACAACGAAAAAAGGGTTTTCTTTTTCCATTCATGCAATTGTCCTTAATCAGGTCATTGTTATTGAATTTATAAATGAGATTTGCGAGCATTTTATGTTGGGTAACGAAAAGGGATCTGATTCCAGAGAGATACATTTATGGCTTTAAGATTAAGGGGGGAAGGGGTTTTCTTTTGAACGCTTGATGGGTAGATAGAGATTTATGTGGGAAATTCAAATGAGAAATCCAAGTGAACGATCTCATAACTATTGAGTATCCAAGATACGGTCGGTTTTGAAATGATTGGTTTCGATGGAAACATGATGTTTGCTTAAAACTGTGATTTAGAAGCATTTTCAAAATTTAGACGCAACTTTATGATGTCACTCACTTTTTGTGAGAAAAAAATCTCGCATGATAGCCTCCTCCAAATAAAGAGTCTTCCATCAAGGGCTTTCATTTTAAAGTACAGACTTTACCATTACATGTGGAACCCGATATCTGATAAATGTCCACTTCGGCTTCTCATGCAATCGGTCATCCTTCTGAGGGAGTTTTGCATGACGTTCTCGCACAATTGCGGCTCGATTTCGCGAATGACAACTCTGGTATTATCTTTGAGCACTTGAATCGTTGGCGTAGACTTTATCCTTAACGTATCCCTAAGGAAAGAAGTCTAACAGCGTTAAATCCCACGATCTAGTCCGCCAATTGAGGTCTCTGAAACGCGAAATTAACCCCTAGTCTCCACTGGCAATAATTCATTGCAAGAAATATGTCAAACAATCAAAACTTGCAATGGAGATCGCAAATAAAATGAATTATTTCAAGAAATTTGCGGTCGCCATTGGAAATTTCAATTGCTTGACATATTTCTTGCAATAAGTTATTGCCAGTGGAGACTAGGAGTAAGCGTCCAGGGTATTACTCGTGCAATAATGCGATTGTATATCAGTTTGTGTGACTCGTAGCCCAATCCTGCTGGAAACAAACATCATTCAAGTCTATTTCTTCAATTTCAGGCCAAAAAAAAATCGATCAGCATTGACTGTCACGGTTCATTTTCGAAAAATTAAGGCCCAATGATGCCGCGAGCTCAAAAACCACACCAAACTGTCATTCATTGTGGACGGAGATGTTTTCGGTGCCCCAGATGCGCCAGTTCTACTTATTTACGAAGACTTGCAGATGGAAATGAGCCTCGTCGCTCATGATGATTTTTTTTTTTTTTTTGAAAATCAGCAAATGTACGGCGTTGTTCGTGGTCCTTCGGCTTTAATTCTTGAGTCAGCTGAACTTTGTAAGCATGCATTCCAAGATCCATATGCAAATGCAGTGTAGACTGGTGTAACTTATGCATAATTACTACGAACATCTTTTAATGGACTAACCTGAGTTTTCAGTCACAGCAGCAATGTTTTCGACAGACCTGGCCTTACAAGCACGAGTCGGAGTCTTTACTTCACTAACATGGCCGGTTGACTCAAATTTCTTGATTGGTTCACGATAGATGGGCGGGAAAGTACTTCATAGAGGCCGAAAAAAGTAGGAATTTTACCAAATTTTCACCTTTTTTATGATGAATTTCCACAATGTCTATGCGTTCCTTATGCGTGCGTAATGGAAAGCCCTTTGAAATAAAGAGTCAGTCTGATCCATTGCAAAAGCTTGTGTGAACACTCTTGCATAGGCATAGCAATGGCAGTGGCTTGGTCATATGCCTGGAAAAATCATTCCCTCTGTTGGATGCCTTTGACAGGCCGTCGGGGAAAAAAATACTGTGAATCAGAAGCAAAGACAAAAAATAGCAAAAAACTCCCTATTTACCTGAACGCCAACCCCGGATTTTTTCTGAAACATAATTAGGGTTATCGTGAAAATTCCCTCGGAATTTTTCCCCCGAACAAAAATTAGGTATTTTCAAAAAAGAGAAAATAGTTCCGCGGAAAAGAAATAGGTATCATGAATGACAATTCAGGAGAATTTTCAAGGCAATCGCGATATTTAATTTGTTCCTGATGATTTTTTTCTCTTTTTTTGAAGATACCTAATTTTTGTTCTGTGGTAAAATTCCGAGGGAAAATTTTTTCACGATAACCCTGAACATCTGAGTTTCAAACCATTACACCTTTAAATTGAAGGTTTTTGTGGTATTTTCCTTCAAATTGATAGATATAATAAACACACTATATCGAATCTCTGTACTGTAAAATGTGCGATAACAAATCCAAATGTAAATATTCTAACCAAATAAATTATCTATCTATCTATCTATCTAAACGATTACACTAACCTTTCTTTCTCTCTCTCTCTCTCTCTCTTTCTCTCTCTCTCTTTCTCTCTACCCCTTTCAACACCCGCACTGTGAAAATCATGTTAAGGGTATTCATATCCCCTTGAGTGCGGGCAAATTAAAGAAAAAAGTTTTGTTTTACTCAAGACTTGTCAACGTACAAAGCAAAAACTCGAGTCCGAAATTCTTAGAAAGCAACCGACTTATGTTGGTATACAAACTCCCATCCACTTCAAGGCGAAATCAATCTACAAATCGTGGTCTGCTACAGTAATGTTACATTAAACAACGCATTCTATCGATGAACAATCAATTTGGAATGCACAACTGTTTCGTGTTTCATTTCACGTAGGCCACGAACGGACAATTAGTATTTGAATTCTCACGCACCAAATGCGAATCGTTTACGAGCGCAAAATTCAAACAAAAAATATATACGCGTATCTCCTCTACTACCTGTCAATGACTCACAGGAATTGAATAAAATTTATTCGTCTCTGCTCGCGCAACTGGATTGTTTAAACATTATTTTCCATGAAAATTTAAGTGGTCCTCTCCTTAGCCAAACCAGAGCTGAGTGTTTATTTTCTGCCGGCTAATTTGTAAATTTAGTTAAAAATAGAAAAATCTTCTCTGTGAGTACTTGGGCTACCTCTCCGACATTGTTAAGAGTTTTTTGTTTATTTTTGAACATTCGGCATTCAATTTTTTTATGTGTTTATCTATCCAAGTGTTACTTGTTGTTGCAGTGTATTTGTTTGATAAGTTTTATTTTTGCAAATTAAATTAGCCGCTTCTGTTCAGGAAATTCGTGAATTGAAGGTAATTAGGAGCTGTGGGGGAATGATTCTTACATTTTTAAGAATTATTTGAAATTAATAAATACTTTCTCGAGGTGGATGCAAACAACTAGACTGTACCCGTGATTGTCGAACAGCAATACAGAGCTTTTGAGTGTAAAGTTGCTAAGCAAATGGAGAACAATCTCTTTGATTAGTTGGGATACCAACCATAAAATAGCAAAGGCATACAACATTTGAGTTTCTAAGTACCTTTTCAACTCTTTCTGTCCCTCCTATATTTTTAAGTTAGAGGAAAGTGCACTTAGGCGTTTCTCATGGGGGGCCAAACTGCCCCTTTTTTTTGTGGAACCTGTAACAACTCTTTACCTTTCGGTCGGTCCAGTAGCGAACCAATCTGAGCTCTTTATGAATCGTATCATGATCTTTAGTGGCAGGCGAACCCCACAGGCGGATTAGTAGAAATGCAGTGAAGTGGGAGGGTTATGATCCCTTGTTTTCGGGTCATAACCTCGCCGAAATAGGAAGAAGATCATGTTCTTTAGTGGAACTTGCACAAGATCACTTAGTTCGTCAAAAAGCATGTATCACATGTGGTGTAGGCGGCGGTTTTGGAGATTTGGGTAGTCACATAGCAAGTGTTTGATACTTGCCGCGTCTTGACAGCTCCTGCAGTGGTCCGGGTGAGTTAATGCCTAGTTTTACCGCCATTTCCCCTATCGCGCAGTGTCCTGTAAGTGCACCTATCAAGATACGGACTTATTTTTATTCATTGCCAGCAGGCTTTTGGTCCTTCCTTCACTCAATACCGGCCCTAAACTGCGAGATATGATACAGTCGCCTCTGGTAATCCATGCGGAGTTGATCATCTCTCTTGTTCTGAGGTCGATTTTTCTTTTTAGTACACCAACAGGAAATTCTATTAATGTCTGCGTATGTTCTATATCTAATGCTGATCCCTTTCTGGCTAGTTCATCTACTATCTCATTGCCTTCTATATTGCTGTGTCAGGGAACCCAGCAGAGAGTTACATCCTGGGTATTGCATATAGTGTTCAGTGAATTTCGGCATCTGGAAACTGACTTTGATCTAACTTCCTCGCTGTCTAGTCCTTTGCTTATGGCTTGACTATCCACGAAGATAGTAATCTTGGAAGGATTAAGTTTCTTTCTGTGAATGGTTTGTGCTGCTCTTTCAAAAGCGAAAACTTCGGCTTGGAAGATACTGCAGTCGTCCGGGAATTTGTATGAGTCGTAGATTTTGAGTGACTCACAGAAAACTCCAGAACCAGTTCCTACATATATCCATTTTAGACCTGTGTAGAGTTGAATGACCTGTTCATTGGTTAATCAGGGTTATCGTGAATAAATTTTCCCGCGGAATTTTTCCCCCGGATAAAAATTAGATATCTTCAAAAAAGGGAAAAAAAATCATCGGGGAATAAATAGATATCGCGATTGATGATACTTATTTCTTCTTCGGGGAATCATTTCCACTTTTTTAAAGAAACAAAATTTTTGTTCGGGCGAAAAATTCCGAGTGGAAATTTATTTACTATAACCCTGAATGTGTTGGAATCCCACTCTTGTCTTTCCTATGTTTTAACTGGAGCATATAAGAATCATGGGATCCACCGTTTTCATCACCTAAGTAAACCTAAGCTACCATTGACCAGAAACAATGGCGCCCAATAAGGGGCCTAGTGTTTACAGTATGGAAGGCTATGTTTCAAAAATCCCTTAAAAAATAATAATCGGCGTCGGACACTGCCGCAGTTAATTTTGTTAAAACGTCAATCATGTATAGAACAATGAAATTGAAATAATTTTGTTTTGAGCAGTTGGCCCCGATGCAAGTCCAATTTTGAGCCCTGCCGTCGTATTAAGTATGCCAAGAGGATCCAATAGCTCTGGGTCGACATCTCCATCTCATCAGCAACGAAATTCACATTCATACTTGACCCAGGGTCATCAATTGTCTGAGCACGCTTACATTGCCTTTATTGGCGGCAGTACTGCGCGTTGGATTAGGGTTCGGGTCCGACGTTTTCGATGTGATGCTCTTTGGCATTTTATGCTTTACGCATTCGTCCCCGATTTTTGTAATTCTGGTTGTACCACTGCCTCATGTACCGCAAAATTTTAAGAAAATTGGAAAACTTTCAAACTTTTTCAGATTAGCAGCCTCGTATGTGTTTGAGTTTTTGAGAATCAGGATGAGTCTCTGCGATATGACCCCATTTATAGACACGTGTACTGCTGCAAATCCTTACTTCTTAAATCGAGACCAAGATGGTGGCGCTATTTCTATTTTTAGCCAAGTTATTGAAGTTTGGAATTACTTCGACAGAAACTGTCGCTCATTAGGGCGCAATTAATTGCCTCCCCACACCCGGCATCGATTTTAAAGAAAACTGTCTGTCCCTTGCCATGGAAATTTGGTTCGAAAATTTAAAATAAGCGAAATCGTATGCAATGGTTTTTTTATAACCAAAAAGTTTGTGAACGACACACGTGTATTCAAACCTTCTACTAGGCTTTCCGAATAGGATTTGGAAAAATAAATATTATTTGCCATTTAAATCCATTACACATGTGTCGTGTTGAAATCCCAACAATTCACCCATTCCACTACAAGTTCATGTATGATTTAGCCAACAGAGAAATGTGGCATTGGCATTTGACTCAACATTCTAAACATGCACCTCTGTCAGGGCTCGTCAAAGTACTCTCATTCTTGGGGCCAGCAATTCGCCACCTGTCAACGGAGAATTTTCCAACCTCGAATTTTTCCATGTCACCCACAAAAAATACGAGCGAGCCTAATGTCATGGCTAAAGCATAACATTTCATAAATTCTCCAGTCCCCATCTTCTCCATCTTCCAATGTTTTATATCATTTTAGCACACACAGCCTAATCTCATTGTTTATACTTACTTTTTGTTTATATTTTACGAAAGAAACTCATTTCAAGGGTAGACCTACTCGTAGGTAGAGGGAGGGACAGACTGGGGAGTTTCACTAAAAAGACTACAAAAAGGGAGGCATATCGATTTTTATTTTTCCTCCTCTCCTCCTTTTTTACACGAAACGTATAAGTGTTTGTCTTGAAACAATATTTCACCTTTAACTTCTGCTGATGATGGGTATTCCCTCGCAGCAGCCCTAAAGCTCTCTCATAACCTTCCATCGGGTCAGAGGTTGTGGGTTTGACACACACTCTAGCCGCCGGAAGGAGGCAATTTTTGACATTTCATGGCGAGCGTGCTCACAAAATCGATTACCTATTTAAAAATATTTTTTTTTGTTTTTAAATTTACCCTTTACTGGTTTATTTTTAAATAAAAGTGAAAGGAAAAGGACATATTACGTCTCTAGGTAGCAGCTACTGCTGCTTGTCAAGTGAGTATGTGTAATTCTTTTCCCATCCACTTGTACGTTTCGTTTCGAAAGGAGTTCGTGACAACATGTAGTTCCACAGTGGAAATACTCTTAGTCAACAGCAAGTGCCACACCAGAACCAACTGACAGGATAGGAGAAACGAAATACACACACCCGCCAGTTGGGGGAGTGAGACAAGGGTAGCACAAGTTCTATAAATAAAATAGAAATTATATTTCTCACATTGGGAATGAATTGGGCCCTGAGTTATGAATCCATTCTCCATTATATTGCGCTCACTGGTGCGCGCGAGCACAAGGCAATAGTGTAAGTTCCTTAGTGTTATGAAGTTGTTTGCTGTGTGTGTTCCTTTTTTTTTTTCAAATGAAAATGGGGTAAGACACGGCTGGCAGTGGGTTGAAGGGAGGGAGGAAGGAGGTCTATGTAGTCTCCACTTGTAAAGGAATGGGTTTCGAGAGCGTGTGAATCATTAGAAAAGTTATGACATCTCAATAAATGGCACATTCGATGTTGGGTCATGCTTTACACAGACAGCACTAGGAATGAGTGAGACACAGTGGTGGAGGAGAGTACGAGTATTTGGAATGACAACAAAAGGAATTGTGAAGTTCTATAAATTTGTAGACTCGGTGGTAAGTTGTAAAATTGTAAGAAGGACGAATTGAGTGTTGATTAAGATGAGTCATGAGGGTAGTTAAGTGACAGCTCTCTCTGACAAACTTCTGAGGGTGAAATGTTGTTTTGTTCGTTTCGATTTTGCTTGAAGTAGCGATTTTAATGTAAACAGTGGCAAGTGGCGGTTGAATGATAGAATGAGAGACACGTGAATTGAATTGATAACACATGGAAGGACACTTTACTTCAAATGGATTTTTTCTGACGTTTAAGTGAATTACAAGAAAAGGAATACAATTCCTGGGCTTTCAGTTTTATTTAAAAATACGAAAATAATTTATATGTATGTATAAAAAAAAAACAAAAACAAAAGAACGGAAGCAATTTTGTGAGCACACTCCCTCGGCATTTCAAAAGTCTCTACCATTTTGTGAATCCATTGCGTGTGCACCAGATTGTGCTGATATTATTGATCCTTACGTGCCATGGTTATGAAGAACCTAGACTACGTAGGCGTTGGTATTGTAAATCGGGCATAGTGGGTATTTAATGGATGTTTTTATTTTATTTTTTGTTTCCAAAGATTTTATATGCATACATAATGTAATGTGTCATTAGCATAAATGGGTGCACTATGTAGCCCGCAAAGTAGACCAAATTTCTTACTCATCCTGTCTAATTTAGCACCTAAGCAGGAACAGCATATTGAATAATTAAACTAACTCCTTTGCATTTTCCCCGATTTTGTTCGTACTTAACTTAAGATTGTGCTCTTTAGTAGTCAAAAAAAGTTAAACATCTATTGACATGGGTTGAAAGTTAAACCAAAAAGTATCGACATCAATTTACTTCCTTGTGGTACCCCACACCTCGATGCTTTAGATACTCATCAAGAAGAGAAACCTCTGTCACATTAACTGAATTGAATAATGTCTACTTGATTCCATTGATAACTACATCCTAACCCTTCTGAATATCTCCTCATTTTTCTCATTTAAATGTTTCTTACGGAGAATTTGCAAAAATCCACACGCACATTTCTCATTCGAATCCACCTTTGAACCCTGTCCTTCAATCTAGCAAATGGCAACTTGTCAAAGTAAACCTTTTTATTTCTGCTACCTCAACTTTACGAACATCACTTTAAGCCCGGGTCAACACAACCCCATTGGTATATCTTTTTTGCTACAACCTTCGTCTGATATTCTTTTCGCCGACCCAGACGTAACCAAAAAGATAGACCGAAACAGAAAGCGGACAATAGATTTTAACTGATGCTCTTGCAATTTGTTTGTATCGTCCTTTGGAAAGATTTCATTCTCCTTCAAGTGGCTTGCAACTGAACCTACTCTCAAATTATAAAATTGCACCTGAAAAAGAAATAAGAAAAGAAAGGCAAAACAGTGGTAGTAGCAAAGGAAGAAGACACAACATCGAAGAAGGACCTGTGTGGATTTTGATTTGCTTGGATGAATTCTAGATGTCTTATGTTTTTTTTATTTTTTTTTCTGTTCTCTCATCTTAGAAAGAAACTCTGCAAACAGTTGACAGTGGATGGCATTACCGTATCTTTATCTGATTTCTTTTTCCAGCTATCTATCTTTTTACATTTTTTTTTTTTCTAAATTCGGATCCTCCTTTTTACCTATTATGGTAGAAGAGAAGAAGAATGTATCCTTTTGTGAAGTAGGTGAAACGAAGAAATGTAAAAGGAAAAAAAAAAAAAACTGAAATTTAATATATTCATCCTGTGTGTGTCTGTCTTTTGAATTTTACACAGTCATTTGGTTTTAAGGGACTTAGAAGGTAGAAAGGGAATAGAGAAAAAGTAAATAAAGTCGAGTGGTTGGAAGGATACATATATTCGTATATATTCACTGAAATGGAAACAAAAATTAAGGTATCATTGAAGAAGAGTCCTTGACAGAAAAATAAAGTAATGGAGAGGTGTGTATTGATTTTCCTGCATGGCATCAAAGTTTTAGAAGAGAGTATTTTTTTTTCGATACACAATGACCTCTAAAGTATTTTGGGTTCATATGAAATTTATTTAAGAAACGAACGTGTGCATCATTCAAAATGAGTCAAGGGTTCCCTTAGGTTTAAGATTCTCAAGATGTGCTACGAAATATGCTTTTGAAACACTGCCAATTCCTTCTTCTTCTTCCTATTATCAGCGAGGTTATAATCTGAAAATAAGGGATCATAACCCTCCCACTTCACTGCATTTCTACTGATCCGCCTATGATGTTCGCCTCTGCCACTGCCAATTCCAAATAATCAAATCCGAAGTACATATGCAAGTCTTACTTTTTCTATATTACATAAAATAACACAAAGTTTACTCTACTACATAGTTCCAAAGATGTGGGTTACCCCAGGATTGTCTAATGTGACCCGTACTTTTGGTATGGTATGGTATGCCTCTCGGTTGGTCTTGGATCAAATCAACCTGTTCTCGGCCATGCCACCATTTTGTCCCGTTGGAAGACTACCAGCGGATCGACGGAAACTGATCACACGAACCCAATACTAGCATTTGAAAGGAGATTTGCTACAAGAAGTCCTGACAGAATGTACTGGTAAAACCGAAACATACCTTCTTCGCAAAATGGGCCAGCATGTGGCCTGAGTGAAAAGGACATGGACTATGCCGACAGTTCTAAAATGAACGTTGGCATGGGAGCCGGAGTTTATTTTGAAGCCCTAGGAATAAACCACTCCTTTAGAATAAACGACGACTGCAGCGTCCCTCAGGCCGAAGTCACAGCCATAATACATGCTGCTGAAATTATACGCGATACTAGTATTATTGGTAAAACGATCACTGCCTATATAGATAGTCAGGCGGCCGTAAAGGCTCTAGACTCTGCTGTAATTAAGTCGCGATTTGTGAGGACCTGCAAAATACTATTAAACGAGATATCTAGAGCCAATGCGGCGACCCTCTGCTGGGTACCAGGGCATATGGATATCGTAGGAAATGAAAGGGCTGACTAGTTTGCGCTAAATGTATCTTTTGTAGTGACCCCAATCAGTTCCTTACGAAAGAAAATAGAAGATGAAGCCACCGGTCGAGCAAACAGGCGCTGGGTTCATCTGGACACATGCGAAACGCCCAGGACGCTATAGTCGGCCTTTAGCAAGAAAATATCAACCTCTCCGGTGAAACTTACTCTTCATAACGCACGGGTCATTTCCAGCATAATTACTATTTGTTGTACCTATGGCATCAACGACTATTGTAGAAGTTGCAGGGACGAAGAGAAATTGAATCTGTTCGTCACCTGCTGTGTGATTGTCCTGCCCTATCCGTCAGAAGAATGAGGACTCTTGATAGTTACTTCTTCTCGGAGTTGGAGAACTTAGGTAATGTTGAGCTGTTGGACCTCCTGAGGTTCATATCACTATCTGAGTGGTTCTACCAGCGGACCATCTCTACAGTGTTTCCAGGGTTAAATAATTGGGCACGATGAACCTGAACTGTTGGTCTAAGTGAGCACAAAACAAAAAAGTCACTTTTTGTCACAAGGCACCCTTTTACCTAACCTAACCTGTGGTCCTATGTCATATCCCCGAGTGGGGCTTGCGCCCTCATCCTCCAGTTCTTCAAAAGGTCTGTTTCCCATATTGCATAGGCGACGAGTTTGAAGATTGGAACAGTCATATAGTAAGTGTTTGACAGTTCCAATTTCTTCTGTATCATAAAAATTTCTACAGTAACCAGGTTAATTGGTTCCCAGTCTGGCGGCCATTTCATCTATCAGATAATGCTCAGTTAGTACATCTATGATAGTGGTTTCTTCTTTGTTCATTGACATATGGCTTTTGGTCCTCTTTTCGTTTTTCGAGATATGACACAGTCGCCTCTAGTTTCAGTTTCCCCGGCTATACTTTCCAAGAACCACCCCTAACTGTGAAGAAATACCCGAAATCACAGTCGAAGAAGATAGTGAGGCAGTCAAATACTCCAAAAAACGAAAAGCGGTTGGGCCAGACGGGATGCCCTCTGAGTTCTGGAAAAAGATGGAAAACATCGGGTTCAGATGGCTCAGAATTCTCGTCTCCAAATTTGTGAGAGGTGACCCAATGCCGAATCAATGGAGGGAAAGTTACCTTCTCCCTGTATACAAAGGGAAGGGTGATACGCGAAACTGTGATAACTACCGTTCGATCAAGCTGATGTCACACACCATGAAGATCGTTGAGCGGGTATCAGGCGGCCGACTGCGAAAAGTAATACGGATATCTGATGATCAGTGCGGGTTTGTCTCGGGTAAATCAACCACAGATGCAATCCAAAGTATAAGGATCATAATGAAAAAACATCGTGATTTAAGGGATTTGCATATTGTATTGGTTGACTTTGAAAAGGCATTCGACAGACAACCACGAGATCTGATATGGGTGGCGCTAAGACATCGAGGGGTTCCAGAAACCTATGTACAGATGATCATGGACATGTACGAAGGAGCAAAGACAAGAGTAAGATGCCCCGCTGGAGTAACCGAAGAGTTCCCAATCAAAGTCGGGGTGCACCAGGGAAGTGTCTTAAGTCCTTTGCTCTTTATTACAGTCCTTGATTATCTGCTTGAAGATAAAGTGATGGACCCCAAGGTACGTCAGTTATTCTTTGCTGACGATGGAGCCATCATAAGTGAGGATCCTACATCCCTGCAACGAGCACATGATGTGTGGGTGGACGCTCTAGAGGGAAATGGGTATCGCATTAGTTCAAAAAGACAGAGTACTTGTGCTGCCCGTTCTCTGATCCACTCAGGCATATTCCAGACATTTATTTGAATGGAACAGTGCTTCCCAAGTGAGAAAAGTTAAAATATCTGGGATCTATAATCAATAGGAAAGCAACTTGTGATGACGACATCAATCATCGCGTAAGCGTAGGGTGGATGAAGTGGCGGGAAAATTCCGCTATCTTCTGTGACAGAAAAATGCCACCTTAGTTGAAGGGAAGGCTCTACACCGCAGTTGTGCGTCCAGCGCTCACATACGGTTCACAATGTTGGACGATGTACAAAACGTATGAGAGTAAATTAACGGCAACTGAGATGAAGATGCTTCGCATGACAGCAGGAGTGACAAAGCTTGATCGAATAAGAAGTTTGAAGATCCGTGGAAGCTTTTACATCAAGGAAACCATCGTACAAAAATAGAGCGCGACCGGCTCAGCTGGTATTGCCACGTTCAAAGAAGAGATCACCCTGTTAAAAAGGCAATATCTATGCACGTTCCAAAGACATTGCGATGTAGGAAAGGCGGGCCTATAAACATTTCATTTCGGCATTTCATTGCCCTCAGTAACCGAGTGATCCAAAATCGTGAGGCCTGCCTATATTTTATGAGGTCAAATAGGCGAACCCCACAGGCGGATCAGTAGAAATGCGGTGAAGTAGGAGGGTTATGATCCCTTGTCTTCGGATCATAACCTCGCTGATAAAAGGAAGAAGAAGACACAGTCGCCTCTAGCTACCCATTAGGTGTTGTTCTTGTCTCTTGCTTTAAGGACTATTTTCTTTTTCAATACATCAATAGGGATAGCTACCGATGCATGAATGAATTCCTCTTTTAAT
Source organism: Brachypalpus laphriformis (assembly GCA_945910035.1). Classification (NCBI taxonomy): domain Eukaryota; kingdom Metazoa; phylum Arthropoda; class Insecta; order Diptera; family Syrphidae; genus Brachypalpus; species Brachypalpus laphriformis. The sequence continues at coordinate 176,261,781 of OX246756.1, forward strand.
ACTTTCCGTGCTAGTTCATCTGCTGCTTCGGTCGCCTTCTATATTACTATGTCCGGGAACCCAGCATAGAATGACTTCTGGTTATAGTTTGTCGGCATGTGATGACTGTTCTCAATCTAATTGTCTCGCTGTCTAGTGCCTTGAGTGCGGCTTGACTATGCTGCTCTTTCAATAGCGTAGACTTCGGCTTAGAAGGTACTACAGCCACCCGGGAGTTTGTATAAATCATTGATGTTGAGTGATTCACAGAAAACTCCCGTGCTGGTTCTAATGTATGTTTAAGATCCATCAGTATACAGCTAAAAATTCTATGCACTGATTAATGCGTTGGATTTCCACTCCTGCCTGCCGGAAAATAGAATGGATTATTTCTTGTAAAAGTCTATGCAAGGTACGTTCTATCGAGGACCCGTACATTTAATAGCATTTTCTTTTCCATCTACAGCAGTCATTTTGTGCTTCAATCTTAATTTGAAATCATAAATCAAACTTATAGAGTCCCACTTAAGACAATTAAAAGTGCGTAAGGATACTTTGCGAGGACGTAAAAGCCCCATGAAAAATCCTTTCTCATTCATAAAAACGAATGTTAAATCCCCTAGAATATGCCCCCGAAAAAATCCTCACATAAAACCCCACCCAAACCGTCTATAATCCCAAGTTTTGCCCCAAAGGACAAAAAAAAGAGCTTCAATGTGACAATCACTCTTTTGTGCTGTTTTAATGATATGATCCATCGAAATGGCGATTAATTCCGAGCATTTTAGTTTATTTTATTTTATTAAACTTTTTTTTTTATATTTTCTTTCCTTTATTTATTTACTACTTTCCACTTGAGATAGCTCCATAAAAAATCCATTTCGAATGCACACGACAAACACACGAAAACTAGGAGACAATCCAGCTTCGCTCCTGGGTAGAGCCATATATCCCTTCAATAGCTCATTTTTTATTGCTCCCCCCATTTTTGTCGTTTCCATCTCTATGGGTTCTATTTTTCTCGTGATTTTATTTCACTAACGGGTCATAAAGATGCTACTGATCTTAGAAAGACCAAAATATTTGGACGGTTTATTTTTCTCCTTCACCCCAGATTCACGGCCATTTTTCTTAGGGACTAATATCACTGGAAAGATTCATGTAAAAAGCGATTAAACTTCTGAAAAGGAAGGAAAAAAATGTGTAGATACAGATAGAAAACCTATTAAAAATCCTTTCTGTTTTTTTTTTCTTTTTGGAAATGAATATCCTGCAAGATTAAGTAAGATTTTTTATGGACAACACGGCGGCGGGCGTGCACACACAACACTTGGACCATAAAATTGTCATCATCAGCAGAGAAGAAGTAACTCGTTTAGCCGTTCGTTTATTGTACAGATAAGGACATTGTACCTGATTTGATTAAAGAAAGAAAAATAAAAAGGATTCAAATGCCAAAAAACCGACCTTAAGGTGTGCTACTTTTTGAGATGCAAAAACGGGGAGAAAGAAAAACACCCGAAACAGATGGCTGGATACACGAGCAGCAAAGGTATAAATGCTTTCCGTTTGGCTTTGTTTATATAACCTACCTGCTGCAAGGGTGATTGTACGTTTCGATAGAAATGAGAATGAAGGCAAGGAAGAGGAGAGATTTTATGAGGTGCGAAGTACATGGCGAAATATACTTGAAATTAAATTTAATCGCACAATGAAGATTGCCACGAGAAGAAGTTCACTTTCGGCCTCGAGATTCAGCAGTTTTTTTTTTTTACGACTCTGTCTCTCTTGCGCGCACTCGTTGTTCTCGGTGTGAGATATACGAGGCTGCTGCGTGCAGATTTTCCAATTGAATTTTATTTCCCTTTTCTTTAATGGCCATGGTAATGTTAATAGCCGATGATGGGTTGTGTGATGATTATTCGCTGGAAAATCTTTGGAAAAACACAACATTCTGAGATTGATTGTTTCCTGGCGTTAAACACTCGGAGTTAGACATAAAATTGCGAAATCATTTAGCATTAGATGAATGAATGGAAATTGTTTGCGGGAGTTAATTCCAGAGCAGGATTGGGTGGGTTATTTTCGGAACACAAACTCTGACGTAGGTACTTTGGAACTACATAAATATACTCAGAAGTGAAGTGTTTAAGTGTTGTTTCCTGCATAATTCGAAAATAGAAATTTAGCGAAGCGTGGGTGGAACACTAATTGGAATGTACAAGAGGAGTTTGGATAAAAATGAAATAAATGTTCGTGTAAATCAGGCGAATAATACAGTATCTCTGGTATACTTCTTTGCAAGTATTTATTGGTTTGTATATTCCTACACAAATGTACCTCTGAATCAGATGTTCATAAGAATCTTCTTCTTTTTAAACATTAAATTGGAATCCGAACTCAAAAAGTTGCAACAATTTTCCCTACTTATTTCGGACACCACCCATGGAGTACCGAAACGTAATATTACCCGAGTTTGAAACCACTTACTAGGTTAGGTTAGGTTGAAGTGACTGCCAGCAGTGCCAGCTTACGCCAACATACTTAGACTAGAGATAGGTGCTTTGTGATACCACATGAATCATGTAATCCCTACCTTTTCGTTAGAACCATTTTAAGCTTCCGATGAAGTGTAAGAGACTTCTAATATCTGTGTTTATCAGATCACCTAAATCATTACAGTAGAGAACTAGTTACAGAAGGCGAACCCCACAGGCGGATCAGTAGAAATGCGGTGAAGTGGGAGGGTTATGATCCCTTGTTTTCGGATCATAACCTCGCTGATAAAAGGAAAAATAAGAAGAAGTTACAGTAGAGAACTCCCAAGTAAAGCTACCTTCTGTGGGAGAGAGCTGGACGTGTACATTGAATGTGATGAATGGTTTCTTTCTCTACTTCGTCCATACAGCTTCTACAAAAATCATTTGAAAATGCACGAAACCTTGTTGCATGCTTGCTTGCTTACAGTGCCCAGTGATGACACCAATATGCAATATGTTGAGAGAAATTCAAATTCTTAGATCGTTTTAGATCTCTCATGGGCCAAATCTATTTTGTTCACTTATCCATTTAAGATTTGTTCTTTTGATAGCATCCAGCTTAAATTTGAGCTTGCAAGTAGCGATCGGTATACCTAGAGTATCCTTATTTGGAAGGATGGGTATAATTGTTCTTATTCTGGCGAGTTCATCAGCCTTACAATTCCCCCGAATGTCTCTATACCCTGGTACACAACACAGGTGAATATTTAACTCCTCTGCCATCTCTGTGAAAGACGATCGGCAATCTAGAGCTATTAGAAAATTTAAAGATATCGATTCCAAGGATTTGATTGTTACTTGGCTGTCTGAAAAGATGTGGATATTGTGTGGAGTTTTCGACCCCCACTATCCATATGTGACCTTATATAGCATTTCCGTAAAAAAAAAATCGGGCTAGTCCCAATTCCATTGGCTTGACCTTCTCCCATAGCTACTGTTGAGTGTTAACTAGAATTACAAATTTTCGAATTTAGTGTTTTCATGTTCTGCTGAACAAGTTATATATGTACATAGTGTGGCATCAGCAGCATGTGTAAGTAGCTTGCCTGAATCCAACGGATAAATTTAGCCTCTAAATACTTCAAATCGGAGGCTCCATTCCGTCGCATTGTTTGTAGTTTCAAGGAAACAAAAAATCGTTTCCCCTCATTTCGATATCTTTTTCTTTCCCTTTGACTTGCACCTATGTTGTCGCCAACAAGAATATGTATGCCCAACAGGACCACCAGATTCCGATATGCAAAGCAGACGAAGTGACTCATAAAATGCATTCGAGTCAGACATACTGATGAGTAATCAACATTCTCCCACCATCTAAAACCAGCTTTGTTGAATAACAACATCTCAAATATTTAAAATCAACTTGAAAGCACTCAAATGACTCTTATCTGACACTTGCCCTGAGACGGTCTTCATTAATCTCCTTATTAATCTCTGTTCGCCCCAGAATTAAGAACCTACGAAAGAAACAGAACGACTTAATCCCTTTCCCTTACAATGGAAAACATCATTCGAATATTAGAATAATCCCAACAGGAAAAAACCCAGCAGATATGTCAAATCGATTTGGATTCCCTCGTACACACTGTCATTTTCAAATGACATCTTAAACGTCTTAAATGTCTCACATTTGTTGCCCTACATAAGATCAAAGCAATACAACAAACGTGTATCTCGATGCAACAGCATCTCCTCCTTCCTGAAATGTCAAAAGAAAAAATTACCCAAAAATTTGACCTGTCACATCTCGATTCTCACACACTCTCTCTCTCTCTCTCTCTGTCTAAAGAAACGATATTTTCATCTGTTGTTCACAAAAGGGACATCCCATTGTTCCATACACAATTCTGCATTGTTGCATCGTTTTACTCTATGAAATTGCTAGACAACCACGACGACGACACAGCCTTTAGTTAGAAAAAAATAACAAAGATAGGGAAAAGGTACGCGCCATACAAAAGGCAATTTAGGCAGAAGATGTAAAAACAAAAATCCATTAAGGGAATATTGGCGGCTGTCTTGTTTCCTCTGTCAAACTCTAGCACATGAAGTAGAAAGAGGAGAGAGGATTTTGTCTTTAATGCGTTTATCTACCTACCTGCATAAAAGGTAGAAAGAAGTTTTCGAGGTAAAAGGTTTTCCCCCCTCCGGTTCGTCTTTGTCGCCATCGCCGGTCGCCATATAAAGAAAATAAAGGTAATTCGGGAAAACTGTACACTCTGGCTGTATCGTGTCCCTTTTGTGGGCAATTTTATTGGCCATTTGAAGTGTTTTCATGATGTTTTAAGGATGTCTTATATTCGACACTCTTAACGTGGATTGCAACAAAAAAAAAAAACATATTGAGGGATTGAAGATTGTAACAACAATTGATGGTTAATTTGAGTTGTATCGTCTTCTAGGTTTTTTTGTTCTTCTTCCTCTTGACTTAGATAAATGGGTACTTTAGGAAGATAATACAGAAATTAACCACAATTAAGCTGGTTATCAAGGAGAAAATAGAAACTACTCCAATTTGTTTCGATTCAGAAAAGAATTTGAAAGACAGTTAGCGGCTTCTTTGAAAGATAAGAGTTTGGAGTTCTTTTAGAATGACAAGTTATGTTACTCAAGAAACGTCGAAAATGAAAGAAGTTGAGTTACGATTCCACTATAAGACACAGTGTCAAACGTTTGACCAGGAAAATATGCCCCGAATTCGAGTCAAACAGCTATTTGACACTTCGTCGCATCCAAATGCTCTATTGGACTGTTTGACATGTTTTCTGAAAGTGTCAAATGCGGTCAAACGCTTTAGTGTCAAACGATTTGAGAAAATGTTTCGAGCTATATTTTGTTTGCAGGCGAACCCCACAGGCGGATCAGTAGAAATGCATTGAAGTGGGAGGGTTAGGTAAGTAGGTAGGTAGAAGTGGCGGTTCTGTAAAACAGAGACCCAATTAGCACAGTTGTGCCGTTTTGATACCACGACTTTTGCGACCTTAGATGTTGATGTGTGTTGGTGAGGACAATCTAGAGCCAGCCTGTGGAGTTTAAGAAGATGGTTAGCTCATTCATGTTCTTACCCGAGATCTCCTCAAGTGAATTGTAGAAGGGTTTGCCTAATGCTTGATGTCTAGCTCTAGCTGGACAATTGCACATGTAGTGGATAATTGTTTCCTTTTCGGTGGCTATGTTGCAACTACGGCAGTGGGTATTATATGGGAAACCTAGTTTGGCTGCGTGCTCTCCTACCGGTCAGTGTCCCGTGATTATCGCGATTGTACGGGCAATGTCTTTGCGCGTTCTGTTCAATAAGGCGGTTGTTTTTTTTGTCTTGTTGTAGTTAGGCCACATCTTTCTGGATATGACGCAGTTCGTTAACATAGACCATTTAAGGTTAGCTTTTCTAAGAAAGATTGAGGAGATGTTTGCCTTAATTGCTCCGAGCGGGGTGTGAAGTGGGAGGGTTATGATCTCTTGTTTTCGGATCATAACCTCGCCGAAATAGGAAGAAAAAGTTTCGAGCTATATTTCACCATTTACCATATAAAAATTTGACAGTCTCTGAAAAAAGTATTTGCCAGCTTATTATGCAAATCAATACCAGTAATTTGCTTAAATTCCCTTAAAATTATCTCAAAATGGATAAGGAATAGACTCTAAAGTTAATATTAGCAGGTCATGTACATGAAAATGACGTGGGTCCCGGCCATACCCTTGCCGTCAAACAGCAGCCGCGAAAGCCTCGTAGTGTCTGGTAAAAGATTCGCATGAAAAGCGCGAAGAGGATGGATTTCGTGGAAAATTGTTGCAAGAACTATGTGACAAAGAGCTGGCGTTCCATCGCAATTTCGTGCGGATGACACAAGACTAATTTGAATATTTCGCCATTTTGTCTTCCGCTCATCTAAAGAGAAAAGATGCGATTCCGAAAAAACATTCTGACAGTTGACCGCAAACTTCGCTAGTCTGGCCTTAAAATAGTTTGCAGACTTTCTGCTTTCAAATACGATAGCTGACTCTGCAAACATTCCGAAGCTCAAATTGCAACTCATCCATTTGGCTTATCACAGTTAACCTCTTTCCCCGTTCATTTAATTTTCTTTTGCAGTCTATCATCATTTTTCTTAAAACGTCAAACGGTCAAACAATGCCAAATGCTGTCAAATCGTTTGACCCGACAGCTTAGTATCCGGTTCTACTATTTCACAAAATGTCAAATTCTCATTTGCTGTCAAACACTGTCCAACCACCGATGGTCCAACGTTTGATACAGAAAATTTAACGATTACACTGTTTCACGCAATTCGCAAACGAAAAGTGTCAAACTTTTGACAATTTGTCATATAGTGGAATCGTAACTTTAGTCACTCAACGAAGGAAGCATTGACATACTATATATGGACTGCTAGTAAAATGTCAGTTCAATACAATCTCTGTCCAAAAAATGACGCCGACATAACTAGCCCTCGTAGTTCGGATCGGAAAATGTGGAAACAATTTGCCAACCATCTTGAATTTTTCCATAGAATGGTAAAGACAGTTCCTGGGTTTGTTTCGATTTGCTAAGTAAAGCGGTTGAAATTCAAATTGTTGAGGCATTGTTTGCAAAAGATGTCACCTGCAAAATGTGCTAGTTCAAATAATTACTGATAGATGGAACCAACAAGCTTTAAATAAAAATTCGTTATATATGCATTTGACTGCCCCATAAGTTGCACAATATTCGTATGTTTATTACGAATCAATTTTGTATGTAATATGTCAATGAAAACAATGTCTTCGTACACCCAACTGCATCCAACGAAATTTCAAACAAGTGTGAGTTTACATTTTTTTTCCGCTCCAAACCAAGAGAGCTAGCGCTAATGTTGGAACCAAAGCGAAGTTGGCTGCTAGCAGTTCATATATAGTATGTCAATAGAAGGAAGTATATTTAATGGACGAATGAGTGAATTTACTCGGAGTACTTCACACAAATGTCTTTCAGATACTCGTCTTTTCTGTGTGAAACACCTGAATTCCAGATGAACACCAGATTCCCTTCATCATTCCAATGAGTTTCTAAACTAACATTTACACTCCGACAAATAAAACCGGATCAACAAATGCCAACACGAATCCAGCAACTCAAAAACTTGTCACCCTCGCAACGTCAAAATAAATCCACCCACAGAAGCTAATGTCAAAATGAGTAGTAGCGTCAATAAATCTAAATATATTCTTAACTCAGAATATTACGCCAATAAAACCTAACGGAAAGAATATCTTTCTCTGTTATGCATATTCTATAACATTTTCCTCGTCTAAGCATTTTGTTAATTCATAATGCAGCGCCAAATGCATTTCACCAATTCAGCACTCGTAGCAGAACAACAACTCCAAATGTCAACGACGACATGCCACCTGTCACAATTGAAAATATCAAGAGTCCTTCTTCTTTTTAAGGTGCAAAGCAGTTTTGCATTCGATTTTCTAAGAAACTGCACGCAAAATAAAATCACAAGACATTTCCGTTTTCAGTTTGAAATTGAATAAATAATTTTCCAACCACGGTTACGTACGGGTGGTGCACGTGAATGAATGAATGGCGTAAATTTCTAATGAATCGCCCTTTCGAGGCCTTTTGACAGAAACGATGGTGAATTTGACGTAGATATCCGAGAACTTTTTGCTATGGTGGGCGGTAAGGTATATTTTAAAATTTTCATCACCTTGAGTTTGTACACGATCTTCCTAGGAATTAATTCATAATTTCTACTGTTGACTGGGAGAAGCGCCATTACACAGTAAAGATGTCGGGAGGGTGGATTTTTGAAAAAGTTTTCACTTTAATTGAGTTTTCCAACGTGAAGGGTTAATAATTTGCACCTTTTTGCTTGTTTAGCTTTGTTTTCTAAAGGGGGAGGAGGTAGATGGGAGATTGTTGATAATGTAATCCCTGGAATGAAGACTTTAAATTCGTAATTCAACAAAATTAAGAATTCTAAAGATTTGTGTTATTAAATAAAGTGGTTGTGACAGAGGCAGATAGACTTTTCTGGAATCTGCACAATAAAGCATGGAAAATAGGGAATTATGGTTTCAAGTTAGATAGGTCTCTCAAATACAATAGATATCCATCTGTCATTTGGCTTCAGCCCTCTGTCAAAAACTAAGAACTGTCAACTGTCAAATGTTGGTGCATTTAGCTAATTAGCGCTGAAATATATACTAATAGAGAAAAATAATCCAATACCTGTATGTATTTGTATTTGTGGTCACACTCTTTTGAATTCCTTTGGAAATCTTTGTTTCTCCGGAAAACACTTTTGGCATTTTCTCCAAGTTTAATGACAGTTGACATTTGGAAAACTTTCTAGTGTGAGCAGGGCAGTAAATTCCAGTAAGCAACACTGTCTTATCAAAACAATTGCGTACTTATTTAAGGTAACTAATGCGTCAATATGATTTATTCCCGCCTGTTCCTGGAACAGAAATCAGTGCAAACTCACCACCCACCAGCAAAATCCACCACCTAAACACATCATTAATCGGCAACTGTCACTGGCGCCCAAAGCAAACAAAATAAAAAAAGGCAGCATTCAGCCCTCTGCTGCTTTTTTTTTTTTTGTTCGTTCGTTCGTTCGTTTTCTGCTTATTCTTTGAAAATTTAATTATGGTTCTACCTGTCACTTCAGTAGGAAGGGATCATAAAACGCTTTTGGCCCCCCATATACGAGTAATTTATGGTATGACATCGCAATATACTCAGCTTTGGTATTGGATTTAGTAAAGGTTTTACGGGTATATGTGTGCTATGGTCTGAGGGTATTTAAGGAGGCTCATCATCATCATCATCTCGTGCACATTTTTCATGGTTATTTGTCATCTACTGTATACATACGCATATATGCTCTAACTGAAAATATAATTCCGCAATCCTCGTCACAAGGATATTATAATGTAATTTTTCGAGCGGGCGGGCGGGAGTTTTTTTTCGGCTTCCGTTCATTTTGTTGCCTGCCATACCATCACCTCCCCGTCGTCCTCTTCTTCCTGTGTCTGCCTTTGACCGAATCATAATATTTTCTTAAATTTTATTCACTTTTCTCTCTGGCTGTTCGGTTTCCTTGAAAATCATTACTAAGACCTACAGCAAGAAAAAAATGAAAAGAAAAACTAAGAAAATTGGAAAAATCATAATAACAAAGCCCCCACCACACATACTCGGAATGTTCGGCTGCGGGTCTGTACTCTTTGCCCTCCCTGTGTTATTTGCTTTCCTCCTTTTATGTCAAATGAAATTTTGGAAGGAAAGGCAAAGACAAAATAAACTCTTATAATACCTAAACCGCATGTGAGTAAAGTAAGTAAAGTTTTCGGAGTGTGTAGAGTAGAGAGGAGAGGAGAAGTATTTTAGAGGAATTTATTGGTGATTGAATTTTTGTTCGGATGGTTTGCTTCTATCTATACACCATAAACTATTACCGAAGTCATTGTCAACATCATCATCGTGCTAGGATGATGGTTTTTGTCTCTCTTTACATATAGTACCTAGGGCAGTTGACGTATGATGTGTTGTTATAAGGCAAATGGAATGAACTGTAAACAGAGGAAGTGTTGGCTGAATGTGCTTTTAGAAAAACTAACTTTTTTCGTTACTGACAGTTTGGTGAATTAACATTAACCCTAGAAAGATAATCTACGTCTGCCAGACGTATAGCGCGCAAAAAAATGTAATATCCTTTGGCAATGGAGTTTAAGTTTCTTGTTTTTATTGTTTAAATTAATTTTTATTTTTACTGAACCATAACTTCATTTCTCTTAATATGAATTTCATTAATAAATAAAACATTAATATTTTATAAAAAGCTCATGGGTTTCCATTAATACATTAAAAAAGTGCCATACGTCTCTGAGACGTATGATTATCTTTTACGTCATAAAAAATATGATTATCTTTCTAGGGTTAACATACCTGTCAGCTGTCAAATTTCTTGACTTGTCTTTGAAGTTTTCATTGCAATTCGTTAAATTTGACAATTCGATATGCACTATTCAGCATCATATTTGGATTGACATGTTCATCTGTCAGATGGTTGTTCTTTAATCAGAACTCAGTTAAAGATATCAGTTTATGCGTTCATCTCTAGATTTTTGAGAAATATGGGAATTCGGTACTTTATGGGTTTTAGAGAATGAATGTCTGTCAGTTTATTCCACAAGTACACATGGTGGTTCATTACAGAAGTTCATGTCAGGCGCTAAATAATCCTCAACCTTAGAACCCTATACAGGGTACCTGAGCACCCTGTTTATTTGAAAAATTCAAATTTTTTTTTTTTACGTCTGTAAGTTTAAGTACAATGCGCCAAAGCACCCTAGGTAGGAAAACTCCGGAAAAATATGAATTCAGTTGATCTCCATTAACCAAAGGTTTGATGTCCATCCGAATGTATTGATTTTTCCTTCAACGGATTCCTTATTAGAACACGATGGTAATTCAGTGGCCTTTGACTACTCTTATAATTATTTATCGCACACATTTGAACTTTTGAAACCTGTCTATGCTGCTATATGGGTTATACACGATGATTGTACGACCTATCCTAATGTATGGCTCCTTAGTCTGGTGGAAGACACTGGAGAAGCAATATCAGCTTTCAAGCCTCACCTGAATCCAAAGATCAGCCTACATCGGGATCATGGGATCGTTACACGCAACACCCACAGTGGCAATAGAGGCCATGATAGGTCTCATTCCGCTGGATCTATTCTACAAAAGCACGGCGGCCAATTCGACACTTAGACTGAGGGAAGCAGGGCTTTGATCATCTGCACCTTACGGTCACGCCTCTATCATATCAAGATAGGAGATGACAAGTAGGCAGGTAAAAACCGATTACATGACTCCGAGGCTGACTATTGACAAGAGATTCAATATTAGAATTCCTGACAGAAACGACTGGATAAACGAGCATGTAACTAGCAATAAGGAGTTGGCCTTCTACACTGACGGTTCCAAAATGAATTTCGGTGTAGAAGCTGGGGTCAACAACTCATTCAGAATTAACAACGAATGCAACGTCTTTCAATCAGAAATCATAGCTGTTACCCAGGCTGCGGAAATACCGATCAACAATAACAACATCATGGAAAAATCGATATCTGTTACATCGACAACGAGGCAGCCGTTAAAGCTCTAGAATCTACCGATGTCAGAATCGGCAAACGACTTCTAAATAAGGTATCACAAGCCAATAAGGTGACCTTATGCTGGATACCAGGGCAAATATGAGTAGGCATACCGGGTAATCAAAGAGCAAAGGAACTCACTAGAATGGGGTCAGCGTTGCATATCTCGCAGGCCCTCCCCTACGTAAAGGTCCCCATTAGCTTTATAAATAAACCCGTGGAAAGCCATTAGCAAAACCGGCAGACGATGTATCCATCTTTATACGTGCGTCAATGCCAGGACGCTGTGGACGGCTTACGATTTGAAGAGAACACGTTCTCTGGGTAGGCTTAATCGTAACAGAACGCGGGTCATCCCTGGCATAATCACGAGACAGTGTGCCATTGGGGTTCATGCGATGCGTACCGGCGTACCTCACAACGACTTCTGGAGGAGGAATTGAATCTGTACGTCACCTGCTATGTGAATGCCCTGCCATTGCCGACAGAAGAATGAGGATTCTCGGTAATTACTTGTTCACTGAGTTGGGGGATCTACTGCACATCGAACTGAATGACCTCCTCAGAATCATATCCCTACCTAGGTGGTGCTAATCCAGTAACGTCTCTTCCCGAGCTGACTAGCCCTCTCACATTCATACCCTTATCTAGTTAGATGCAAGCTCAGCAGTTTTTTCTTTGCAGGTTCCAGGGTTAGAAAATAAAATGGGTACAATGGACCATTGTTGGTCTAAGTGAGCAGTGGCTTATGTCACAAGGCACCCATATACCTAACCTAACCAGTCTTTAGTAGTTTACAAGTTCGACATTATCCTCAATCAAAGTGCAATGGAGACAGTTCTGTCTGGATGTGTCAGTCGAGCATTTCCTATCCCGACAAAAAAAATACTCAATCAATAATTCAGCTCATTCTTGTGCTGCATTTTCACGTACCTACATATCCGTATGTACAAAACATTTATGATGTTAAGCTTTTCAGCACACTTTAAAAATATGTACCAACTTGAACTTCATCTGAGTTCATTGCCAAAATAAAGGTGGGCGTCTAAGCTTATGGAGATCGATATCAACCTCTTTATACAGTCGATGAATAAAGTGTCAAATCAAACAAATTACGGTACAATACCTCATCCAGCATATACAAAACAATTTTCCACGTTAAACCTTAAAGAATGAAGAAAAATCCATAACAAACTTGACCTCAGTTGACTTTCGATCAGCGAAAAACATAAAAGAGGAAAGTTTCCACTCTCTAAATTTATGTAAAATTAAATTCCCCAAACGGTACCTATATTGCATTCTATAAAACCTCACAATCTATAACCTATCCAATCATCGTCATTCCATCACATCCATCATAGTGTTTCACATGTACATATACGCCATGATGCAACGGCCCGAAGGGCAGCAACAAACATCACCAAATAAATAGCATACCAATGTATAAATCAATCCACATCAACTTTCGGATAGAACATGACTGAATAGATAGATTCCATGGGGAATTTCATGCGACTTTACCATCATCATCATCATCATCATCTTCGTCGTCATTCAGCCAAAGCCAGGCAGTTCTGCAGTTGCTGCAACAGAGCACAGCAACTCTTTAGTAGCATGGCGGCGGCAACATCAACTGACAAACACAACACGCATACATTCACACATTCATATGCAGCACTGCATGCACATGACGTTTGTGTTTGGAATCATTTAGCCGATGGCGAGGATGACGCAGTGATGCTCATGCATGTCCATACAGACTGGTGGTTAGGAAAGGTTTGTTTCATTAGTCCAACGAACGAAAACTAAACTTTTTCGTTGACTGTATGATTTTTTTTTAATCCCGCCGCCTTCCCTCCCATCCTGTCAGATTGTTTCCTTTCTCTTCTTTATTCTGTCAAAAGAAAACCGGCGCAGACAGAGAGTAGGTGCTCTGACAGCGGCATGCGATTTTCTGCTGGTAAGAGGATACTGTATGGATTCTAGATGAGGATGTAGATACAGATGCTGATGATAATGATTATTGACCTTTAAAACCCCACGAATATGACTGAGGCAGAAGAAGAAAATTGCAATTTACTCCACTCTCTTGTGTGTTTTATGGGCGAACTTCTACACAACTGAGCAGTGATTGCTTCAACACGCCTGGGAAAGCATATCCATTAGATGCGTGAGTGAGTGCTTTGTACACACATTTGCGCGATAACCTCAAAACGAAAATAGTAATTTTCTTCTATGGAACAACGAAAAATCAAATCACAGCATTTTAATCTTCTCTCAGATTGAAGCCCGTATAAGGAAACAACGTGTAGCCAGTGTAGCTACCTGCGGCGACTTTAGCAACAATCCACCGAAAGACAGACAGACGTAGGCAACAAACGACGACAGCGGCGGCTGGGAATCAAGAAAACTAAAAAAAACAAAAAAAAGCCTCCCGAACAGAACACGTACGTGAGTAAATTGCTTGTTGTGTTGTTTCTTCTTTTGTACAACACAGAGCCCACCAATTGAAGGCTAGGTACACCGCGGGGTTAGACCTTGAAAGGAGGCTCTTCTCCTATGCACACACAGCAGCACAGCACAAAAGAAAAGAAACAGCCACGGCAAACGGCAAACAAGAAAATACAAGGAATCACTCGCCCAACTTGATTGATCGATAATTTTCTGTTAAATGAACTGAAATTTTTGTATCCCCATTCTCTCTGCCGCTGGATATCGATTTGTAGCTTTTAATTTTCTATCCACGAACAAAAGGAAATCCAACGAACCTCCACAGAGTAGAAAACGAAAAAGGCCGCCGAAGCGAAATGTCTGAAGACATTCATTTAATTGATTGGGAGCTTATTCGCCATAAATATTCGACTGAAAAATTATACAATACTCCTGCCACACTCTAGTAAAGTATCTGCGTATCTATACAGCTAAAACGAGAAGAAAAAAAGAAAAGATCAAAGGCGGAATAGAGAAGTGTAGTTATCACGATGATGCTGCTGATGATGATGATGTGGAGATTCAGCAGATACAAAATTAAACTACAAACAACCTCGAAACAGAGCGAAAACGAAGATGTGATGTGATTTATGATTGGGATTGGCAATGCGTACCGGTACGTTCACCAAAGCAGCGACACGAATGTTGGCATTTCAACTGCTCAACCCGTGTGTGTCGAGGCACTGATCGCTGCGTTGCCATTTATGGGTGGGCGCACAATAAATGCCAGCCCAGCTCCCTCCATCCCGAAAAACGTATTTCAAAAGCAGTGTTGTCGACAATTTTCTTCAATTAAATTTCGAGATGTAAGCATAAAGTACATAATAATACGATTCAACCCACACAAAATAATAATGATAATCTGTTCTCTTCGTTTTCTTTAATACTAGTCTTCTGTGCTGTTACTGTGTCTCTCATTATAGCTCGCATAAACGGATGAAACCCCCAAAAGACCCATAAACTTTTGATATTCTCTCTCTCCCCCTCCCCTCCTCCTCGTATAGTGATTGCATGGAAAATAAAGTGGATTTCAAAATCACACCATCAGAAGAAGACTGATGGGGGATCAGTCCCTCCGTCAAAGCCCCATCAGCCTCCTTCCTCCATCCAGCCCACATGGTGGAAAAATGTTGAAAAATAATTATTAATTCTCTAATTCTCCAAATGGTTACCAGAAAACAGAAACTAATGAGCTGTTCCTTCTTCTTTGTGTGTATTAGTGAGGAGTAGTTTTTTTTTTTTTTCTTTTTTTTCAGATGATTAATTGCCAACTGACTGTAAAGACTTAGCACTTAGTTTGGGCTTTGGTGTTTTTATAGTGCGAGAGAGGTTCCTTTTTTTGTTTTCTTGATTTTAACAGATATAACCTGAGGGTGTATAGTAAAAGAATTTTGTGTTTACACCGCTATGTATAATTATAGAAAAATGCTTTACAAATGTGTTTTTTTCGGATTGAAACGACGTTTAATAATTACCTTTTGTTTAAAATACATAAATCTATACGATTTGTACATATATTATTCATTTGGCAAAAAACTATGACAGATGCCAAAGAAATTTTGACAGAAAAATTAAGTGGGATTGGCAGGTGGTATTGAACTCATGTTTTTGATTTAACGTATTACGTGGTTACACCTTAATGTATTGAAGGGTCTGTCACATTTGAGGTCATAAGTTTATTCGTCAATTCAAATTTTAATTGACATTTCCTAGGCTGAGATGGTTCTGTTGGAAATGACAGTAATCTGACATTTGTTGGGATCAAGAAGTTTTTAATTTTTTGTTGAAGTTGATGTGAATTGTGATTGAAAATAGTCCGGCTGTTGGGAATCTTATATAAAATTACATGAACATCGAAAATTGTCGTACGGTTTTTTAGTATATATTATAAAAGCAGGACAATGAAACTTATATCATTCGAGGTACTGTGCCATAGATGTGCACAAAATAAATCATATGTGTATGTTGCCGTTAAGATAGGTAAAATTAAGTGACCATACGCACATACAAAATGCTTTAACCACTTAAATGAAAGCATTTTGATCACGTTCATGGATGTGTGAGCTTAGCTTCCTTACAAGGAAAAATATAACAAAGATATACTCGTACTATCAAATTCTTTGCTTTGGTCAATTTGTCTCTGAAAATAGGTACCGCATTGCATATTTTCTCTTCAAATACGATTACCTAGTCCTGCCATAAGTTAAGTTCTGTTACAAGTTCAAAACGTTATAGAAATTAAACAACAAAGCATTTTATAAAAATGTGCTTTATTCAAAGCGACTGTCTTTTGCTTAACGCAGGCCCTCAAACGGTGTAGCCACTGGGCTACAGCAGCATGCACGGATTCCAGGAGTATGGACAACTATGTTGTAGTTAAAGCACTTTTGAGGCTGTCCAAATTTCTGTGGGGTTTCTTGCAGGTCATACTCTTCCACACTGAATACAAAGAATAATCCGAAGGATTCCAATTTGGGCTTCCTGAAGGCCAATCCTCGGATGCAATAAAAGCAGGAATATTAATTCAGGACAGCTGAGATGTTTTGGCTTTGTATGCTGAAGTAGTGTCTTGTTGAAAACCCATCTCACTAATGGAGTTATATAAAGTTATTCGCCAAGCCTTTAACAACGCCTTCTAGAACATTTTCTTGGTATACCTTTGCCATGGACAGTAGTTATTCTCTTGATGGGATACCCCTCTCCAAGCCATTAGATGATGGCCGCGCTGAAGCCTAGGAACTGTATTTTTTGCTTATCTACATGTCCTTGAATAAATTGTATCGTTTTGTTTATTAAAAACATTGTCTGTCAAATTAGGATATTTTCGTCACATCAAGAACAAATTTATCACCAAGCTTGACTGTGGGTTGGCGGCATTTCATATTTTGTTGGAGTTAAAGCAGCGTTGTGACGTTATTATGAATGGGAAGTTCGGCGTTTGCCATAATCGTTTCGTGCTTCCTTAGGAGTGTATTTTGTCGGCTCAAGTGAGGTAAGGGCAATGTTGCTTAGTACAGGTAGCCATCGTATTGGGGTTGACCGTACTGTGCTAGAGATTAGTCGCATCGTATTGTTGGGTTGGGTGTCCACCTTGCGAACATGGGCACTGTTCAGCCATACCAGAGCACAATATTCCGCTGCAGAGTACACTAGTACGAGCGCCGCCGTACGAAGCGTTGTTGCATTAGATCCCCAGGTTGATCCAGTAAGTATTTGGATGATACTATTACGGGTCTTAAGTTTTCTTGTCACCTTCGTAACTTATGTCCTGTATCCCCTTGTGGGTCCTAGGGCCTCTACTGCGCCTACGTGCCATCGTGTACGGTTTCTGGCAATGTGTCTGAGTTCTCCCCAACTTTTCCCCAACTGCCTTACCTCCTTCTCGACTGTTCTGCGCCATGTTCTCCTCGGACCGCCAGGTCTTCTGCCATCCTGAGTTAAAGGGTTCCATTGCATAGCATGGTTCGCTATGAAACTGTCACCCTTTCGGAACATGTGACCACTTCCACTGTTGGGTGGTTGTGCATATTGGTTCCTGACCCGTTCTCTCGTAAAGGTGTTCGTTAGAGATACGACTGGGCCAGAAAATCCTTAAGATATTGCGCAGGCATATCAGTTCGGTTCCACCATCGGTCGAGACAATACTCCCAAGATTCTGAAAATCCTCTACTTTCTCTACCGGTTGTCCAGCAATGCATATTTGAGTCGATGAGTTTGTTCCAAGGCTGATAATTTTAGTTTTTGCCGTATTAATTTTCAGCCCGATGACGCCTGCATCCCTCTCCACGTCTGGTGTCATTTATTCGAGGTCCATAATTCTGTGAGAGAGTAAGCATACATCGTCAGTGTAGTCAAGATGTTTCAGTTGAGATGTTAAAGTCCATCGAATTCCTCCGTTTCCCGTCGGCAAAGCTGCACGAAGCACATCGCTAATCACCAATAGGAATAGTATTGGTGCAAGGATACAGCCTTCTCTTACTCCACTTTGGATCTTAAATTCCTCAGAAAACCATCCTCTGTGCAGAACGTGATATTTGGATCCTTCATATGTAACTTTCATAATAGCAATTAGTTTATCGGGAATACCTCTCCTGCGTAAGGCACGCCAAATAAACTCCCTGTTGACACTACCGAACGCATTCTCAAATCAACGAACAGCAGGTGGAGTGGCGATCGATATTCAACGCACTGTTCGATGATAATCCTCATGGTGTTGATGTGGTCGGCACAGAAGGATCCAGAGCGGAAACCTGCTTGTTCGGCATCGAGTGTGTCTTCGAGATGTTGTTTGATTCGCTCCAGGATGGTTTTAGCTATTATCTTAGCTACAGCAGGCAGCACGCAGATATCCTTCCAGTTTCCGCACTCCATTAAATTTCCTTTCTTAGGAAGCTTGGCGATCATTCCCTTTTTCCACTCGTTAGGAGAGCTCTCAGCTTCCCAAGCTCTCTCTATAAGTGGAAGCAGAAGCTCAGCCGATGTAAGGTCGTAAGGTGTAGTTTGTGTGTGAGCGGTCTATCTAGCATTACACCAAGGTGCTTCGGGTTTCGGTTGTGGTTGATTGTGCTATTGTTAAATTGGCCGTTGAGTCTGTAGTTTTTTCTGGCAATATCCAACAGATGCGTCTGAAACTACACATTTAACGCCTCCAAATGTGCATCTCAACGTTTATGTATTGCGCTAAGCGTATCTCTGCCTAGGACCCCACCCCACCCACCCATCGAAGGCACGTCCAAATCATCCAACAAACTCGAATTTACTCAAATGACCGAGCATTATGGCAACCTTTAGATTTGGTCATCTGTCAAATTATGATCAATCGTATTGAATTCGATAGCAAAAATGCCTAATTTGTTTGTGTGCTTTGCAGTTTGTTGAATGTCAACTCTGAGATGTATAACGATTCAATTGATCCATCAGTGAAACTGACATACAGCTGCGCAAAATAATAATTTTATTTCTTTGATTCAGAGATGGCAAATGTCACTGAACCATATTTATACAAATAGAACGACGACAACTTTCTTAATACATCTGTCACAGTTCCTTTGAAAGTAATTTTCCATTTCCTTATGGCGTGAACCCATGTAAAACATGTTGTAGAGATAAATAACCTTCAACAGCTTTTCCTCATCTCCAATGCAGGTTATTGTCACCGAATCACTTATTCGCCATTGGGGTCTCCATCACATTCATGCATCGAGGTGACATTTCGATGCTAACAAACAAATTCCTCGTTGCTCGTCCAAAAATACCTCCATCAACTATCAACCGAAACTATTCGAATTCTAGAAGTGACCACCCACACTCGCCACCTCCTAGAATGCACATCTCACCAGCAGCGCACACAACACAAAACATGTCAACCACCCTAGAAAACATGGCAGATTCGTGTTGCCAAATGCAACACACTAGTGCAGGGTACCACGAACGATGTTGACAACGATTGCATAAATTTCTCAAAACTCAACTCTAGCTCAGCTAGAATTTCTTTCCCTCTTAACAGTAAGTTGCAGTTATTTGACGTTTTGCTGTCTAATGCACTGTTTTGGGGTGGGTGGCGTTGAATAGGAAAAATGGCGCCTCCAATGGCGGGGTACATCTTTGCGTACATCATCGTATCATCATCATCATCAGTGTCGGCAGCATAGTCATGACTGTGTGGTGTAGGTTGTTCGCTGTTCACTTCGTTTTCGGTGATGGTATTTACAATTCATGTTTCATGTGCGTTCTTGTCATTGAAGTGAT
This sequence comes from Brachypalpus laphriformis, assembly GCA_945910035.1. Classification (NCBI taxonomy): domain Eukaryota; kingdom Metazoa; phylum Arthropoda; class Insecta; order Diptera; family Syrphidae; genus Brachypalpus; species Brachypalpus laphriformis. Next base: position 176,281,697 of record OX246756.1, read on the forward strand.
GGAAATAAACATATTTCTCCATCATATATACGGACATCTGTATGTATCTCAAAAGAGCACAGCAGACGAAAATGTCAAGGATTTTTGATTGATCACTTTGCTGACTGGGTGCTGCTGGCTCTGTGAGTGCGTGTTTGTTGTGCGATGCTTACTGTGGCGGAGACTGTTAATTTTGTTACAGAGTGTAGTCAAAAAAGAAAGAATTCGCTTCAGTGGAGGGTGGTGCTGCAGAGTGTAACCATTAACAATTACAAGTGATCGATGCTGCGGGAAATGCAGCAACGATCTTATTTTTTTCTCCTTTCTCGTCATTTGAGGGCTTGGCGGACTTTGGCGGAGTGATTCATCATCAAATTCGTTTTGGGTGTTGGAGGAGATGATGAATTCACCTTTTTTTTTTTTTTTTCGATGAATTTAAATGATTCATATGGGTTAGAGCTGAGAAATTGAACTTGGCAGATGGACAAGCGATCGATTAATTCGCCCAAAAGCGGATGTGTTTGAAGTTGAGAGATTGCAATCGTGTTTTGTTGGTGAAGCGATCTGTCAAGTGTCGGTGAATTGGGTTAATGTCGCCGAACGCAGCTTGAGGATATAAATATGAAATATTTGAAATAAATTGGGACATTCATGGAGTTTTGTTCGTCGGAACAAAATGCAATTTAAGAGGAGTTTTGAAGGTGCAGTTGTCAGCTGTCACATCATGTGAGAGTTGCTACGAATGTCAGTTGTAATTCTGTTGAAAATATTCCAGGAATTATGATCATTTGTCAATTTATTTGGTCTGGTGATCGCTGGAAATTGTAATTAATTTTGACGTTAAGTCTTTTGAAATGCCAATAACGTGTGGTGGCTTCACAGATAATTTCTAGAATGTCAGCCCTATGGATCTTGCTTACTTACTTACTTAGGTGGCTGTACAGTTCAGAGTGAACCTGGGACTCAACCAACAAGCCTCTCTATTTAGCTCGTGTGGTGGCTTCACAGATAATCTCTAAAACGTCAGCCCTATGGATCTTGCTTACTTACTTACTTAGGTGGCTGTACAGTTCAGAGTGAACCTGGGCCTCAACCAACAAGCCTCTCCATTTAGCTCGGTCTTTAGCTGATTGGCTCCAGTTGGGCACTCCAAGTTGGTTGATGTCCCCTTGAACTTGCGCGCCACCCACAGCGGGGAGGCCCTATACTGTGTTGTCTCTGGGTTCGATTTCGAAGACTCAGCGGGCCGGAGCGTTAGTGTCTATTCGCTCTATATGTCCTTTCCATCTCAAACGCCCAATACGCAGTTTTTGAGTAGGTGGATGTCGCTGTAAAGCTCGTACAGTTCGTCATTGAATCTTCTCCAAAATCCGTCAATGCAAGCGGGACCGAATATCTTTTTCTTGAAGCAATTAAGGATATCTTTATCCGCTTTCAATAAAGTCTATGTTTAGGAACCATAAAACAGGACTGATGATGATAAAGAGTCTCCTGAGCTGTTCGAGATATGGCTTCACTGTTGAATTGACTTATTAGCTAAAAACAAACCGATTGCCGCTTGATTTCTGCGCTGGTGTCGTTTTCAGAACTTATACCAGAACCAAGGTAAACAAAGTTTATTTTAACCTCGAAGCTGCCCACTGTGACATTCTGTCCAAATCATCGGTGTTGGTTGTCCCTTCTTGTTGACAGCATATACTTGGTTTTGCCCTCGATTATCGCTAAACCCATTTTGGCCGCTTCAGCTTCAATGCTTGCAAACGCACCAGTAACAGCCCGCTGAGTTCTTCCAATAATGTCAATATTGTCGGCGTGTGCAAGCAGTTGTACGGACTTTTGATAGATTGTGCCTCCGGTATTGGTTTGCGAGTTTCGCACAATCCGTTCAAGTACAATATGAAAGAAGTCACATTACAGCGCAGCACCTTGTCTAAAACCTTTTTTGACATCAAACGTCTCGTTGAGGTCATTACCGACCTTGAGGGAGCAGCGAGCGTTCTCCATCATCATCCTTTACAGATGGATAAGTTTGACAGGAATAACAAAACTAGACATGACTCTATATAGCTCTTCTCTATAGGTGCTGTCATAGGCGGCCTTGAAATCGATAATGAGAGTTTGAGTATCGATTTGGACTTCTTGGGCTTTCTCCAGGATCTGACGAAGCGTGAACATTTGATCGATGGTGGACTTTCCTGGCCTGAAACCGCACTGATAGGAGCCAATCAGGCTGTCGATAGGTTTCAGGCGTTCACACAATATCACAGAAAAGATCTTGTCTGCAATGTTGAAGAGACTGATGCCTCTATAATTCGCCCAGTTGAGGGGTCTTCTTTCTTGTCCTTCTTCCACAAACGTCACATTGCATTCACAAATAGTTAACCTTATGTGACATTTGCAATAACCTCCATTTTCCACGCAACACACTCTCAATACACAACTCTCCCCATCCTTTCCTATTCAAGCAAATTACTTCCAAATGCAATTTTCTGTGACAAATCGCAACACATTGTATTCCCATCATCATTCTTCCCTCCAAAAAAAGAAAAACTAGAAAAAAATTAATTTATTCTTCATCAACACCATACATTACCCGAGCGAACAATGCCAACAACAACAACGACACTCGGTACAAAAAGTCAGCTAACACACCGTATAGACGACGGTCGTCGTAGCTTCCCTCTACTGTCGTTGACACCCATAATAAAAGTGATAAAAATTCCTAGGTCATGGCCTAATTACATAGTTAATGTCAGTCTAGCACCGTCGGCTTTGGCTCGCTACACAAGGTCTGTAAAGGTGCAGATAGCCACATACAACATGCCGTACGTAAAAAATATTTTTATTATTACGATTATTACGCAAGTGACTGAAAATTCGAAGGACTCTTGCTCTTGCTCTTGACTTGGGGTGTGTTTTTTTGTGTAGTATGTCCTGTGACAGGAAAACTAGGTAGGGAGGGAAACCGGCAAGAACTTCCAAGTGATTTATGAGAATTGTCATTAACGGCTATTATCGATCTTCATATAGATTGTGTATGCCGAAAGAGAGAGAGAGGGGTTGTAGGGAAAGGAATTCATGTCCGGAATTACTTGTATCCTTAGAATAGTATTTCCTTTCAATGAAAACCCGACCGAGAGAGAGAGGGCGCGCAAAATGTCTTTGCTTCCCATTGACATTGAGATATGAGAACTGTACATCCTCTTTCGGGATCAGTTTTGTGCGCGCTCTATGCTTCAGATGGATATTAAGGATTAAATTCGGATCCATATTTCTATCTCAGGCGAAATCATTTCTTTTCTTTTGTCGCCGGATTTTATTGTGCAATATCTTTTGGTAATTTGTTGAAATTTCCACAAATCCTCTCTGGCCGGTTTCAGTGGCAACGGGTGTCAATGCGTTTCCATAATGAATCTATCAATGGCATTTGAAAAACAACATGTTTTCGGCTATTGTTCTTGAAGAGATGAAAAATGAGAGAATTGTCCCCTCACCCTCCGGAGATTTATTATAATTTTCGGTACACAATTTCCAGGTCATTAGGTACAAATCGTCCACTTGTCGTCCATTTCGATTGCGCGAATTTGTTCCAAAGCACTGAGTGCTGTCACAATAAGGGTGATAGACTGTGCAGCAAAACGCACTCTCGCACACTGGCGCCATATGGTGTGGCAATTAATAATCGCAATTTAAACGGTTGACAACATGTACATTGGATTGAGACATGCAATTGTTGTGTGAGAATAAGAGGCCACCATACAGAGAGGAATTGAAAATAAATTAGGAAAACCATACTAAACCCCAGCGAAACAAGCCATTTCCGCAACGTTAATGCGCATTAAAAATAAATATCTATCCTCCTCCTTCTTGCGGCCTCCGATGAGCACAGCACCCTCTGGTCGAGTATCTACATACATATGTATGCCGCGCCTGGAGTATTAATAACTTTCAAGTGTAATCGCATTGCGGAGAGCTAATCACCTCTTTTGAAGCCCCCTAACGACCCCATAGCAAGACTGAAAACTGTCAAAGAGCGTCGTCGTCGTCGTCGTCACACCATCGATGACTATACGACACAACTCGCAAGAACTATTGGATTGTAGTGTAGTAGGCTTCGTTTTCTTCGTTGTACTGCTTTTGCTTGATTTTGGATTCAACTCACGCCTGCCATTGAAGAAAATGGACATAGAAAAAAATCGTAAAAAACAAAACAGAAATGGAGAAGGAAAACGACAGTCGCCGAGAGTTGTCTTGCATACAAAGAGTCAAGTTAATGCGCTCCAACATCATCATCCGCATCAGGCTGGTGCAGCTCACACGCATTCTCCACACACTTTACCCTTGCTGCATCGCTCCACCATAAACACATCTTCGATTCGGATGAGTGGCTGTTCTGTGTTCGCTTTCGCATTCCTAAAGACGAACACGTTATAAAACAAGAGAAATAGATTTTGGTTTTGGTTTTCCTTCTGTTACATTCTGCGGGGGTGTATTAGACATCAGCCTCGACGTTTGAAACCTCTCTCTCTGCTGTCCATGTTCCGCTTTGGGGACATGCCTTCTTGGCCATGCATGAATGTATCTATGTATCTGTCGCAATGAAAACAAAAAGACAACAGAGGACAACGAACAAAAAGAAAATATACAAAAACTATGCCCTTGCGGTTAATTGAAGGAAATTAATTATTTATTTAAATTGGATTGCGCATTCTTGAGAGACTGCGGTGGAAGGAAATCCATGTTGATGGCCCCCCCGGCCACCCCCTTCCAGACTCGGTGGCCGAATATTGGTGTGGAAAAAATTGACGCGATTTCGCATTGGCACGCATGGGTTTCGGGAAGATTTGTTTTTGGTTGGAACGTCGTCGGTCGCTTCGTTCGTGATCTTCGTATTTTGGGTGATTTGTGTGTCTGGTTCAGGAGGAGGGTGGTTATGTCATTTGTTATTGAGGGGAGATACAGTGAATCATGGTATTGGGTGCCTAAATCGTATTTTTTTTAAATAGTTCTGATGTCATGTGACAAATGTGAATTTGGGGTAGTTTAAAATTGATTAAAAATTTGGTTGAAGATTTATTACGACAGGCGACAGGCTTTTTAGATAGAAACTTCTTAAGAGGGTAATTAACATAAATTTACTAAATGAATCTATTCGGTGACGTTTCTAAGCACTTTGATCTGGGACTGTGTAAATTTGACAGTTGACGTAAATGGAGGTTTTTGTACACAAACGCCAAGACAGACCAGATTCAATCTTCGATTTTAGCGCTTTCGTTAGTGGGATCTCATCCCATTATCTTTTTGGGTAAAGACTTATGGACTTTCTTAGGACGGCTCAGTTGGTATTGTCACGTTCAAAGAAGAGATCATTTGAACCCTGTTAAAAAGGCAATAGCAATGAACGTTCCAAAGACATCGCGAGTCAGGAGAGGCAGCCCTATAAACGCCTGGATCACACAAATGCAACGACACCAGCATTAGATTGGCCTCAGTAACCAAGTGATCCAAAATTGGGAGGTCTGCCGATATTTTCTGAGGTCAAATAGGCGAACCCCACAGGCGGATCAGTAGAAATGCAGTGCAGTGGGAGGGTTATGATTCCTTGTTTTTGGATCATAACCTCGCCGAAATAGGAAGAAGAAGACTTGTGGACTTTCTTACTTGGGTAGCTCTACAGTCTGGGGTGGACCTCGACCTCAATCAACAAATCTCTCTACCCAGCCCGGTTACGAGCCAGCTGCCTCCAGTTGTGCACTCCAAGTTGGTTGCCACTCCACTTGCTTGCGCCACCTATCGCGAGATCATCCTCTACTGCGCCGTCCATGGATTCGAAGATCTTCCGGGCTGGAGGGTTGGGCTCCATCCGCTCTACATGACCCAGCCATCTTAGTCGCTGTATGTGAACTCTTCTGGCTAAGTCGATGTCTTTGTATAGGCTGTATAGTTCGGCATTGTACCTTCTCCTCCACTCGCCGTCTATGCAGACGGGACCAAAGATCTTATAAAACTGTCAAATTAACTGCCAGAAAAACTAGATATTTCAGTACACCCAGCTTGTATTTTCTAGTAAAGTAGCTATCCCAATATTTTGTCTTCAATCTATAGGTAGATAGTAAAGAACACTCAACCTTTTAGGTGTCGTGCCTCTTCGATACATTTGTCTAGCTCGTCTTAAGCCCGTTTCACACATACCCAACATCGTAGACAAGGTTTTTTATAATTTTCTCACATAGCCGATGCCGTATACCCGACGCCGTGTATCCGATTCAAAGTGTACCGAACTCAATGAGAACGTTCAAACTTATCCGGCACTGGATACAAGGCATTCAAAAACTCGTTCGAATGCCATTTTACAAGGCAAGTCGTATTCGATGCCGTAGTTCGATACACTTCGATGTACCCAGCAATCGGTGGCAGATAGAGTTAAGATTTGTCCGACAGAAAAAACGCCGTGTATCCGACATTTATGCCGTGTATCCGAGATTTATGCTGTGTATCCGACATTTATGCCGTGTATCCGACATTTATGCCGTGTATCCGAGATCTATGCCGTGTATCCGACATTTATGCCATGTATCCAATATTTATGTCGTGTATTCGGTGCCGGATAGGTGTGAACGCTCTCACTTAGTTACACGTACACTTTATGCCGGATGTGTGTGAAACGGGCCTTGCGCAGCGCCAAATTTTAACTACGTCTTAAACGACTTAGGTACCACATTAGCAGAAGTGTAAAAGTATCGATAAAATGTCTACTCGTATGTAAACGTTACTTTTGATCTCACGACCCGTAGCAAAGATATCGTTACTCGTTTTTTTTTTTTAAGGTGTAGAGTGGGTTGATAGGAGGCTTCCCTAGCACCCCAAAGAAAGTATTTCGACCTACAAAGCGGTCTTTTGTACTAACTCCTAAAGGAAAGCATGTTGTGATGGTGTCCTAGCTGAAATCAAGTTTTCGACAGAAGCTTATGATGGTTTGGGCTGAGGAAGAGATTTTATCAGATGGGGTGATTAACCCATTATAAAAGGTTTTCAGTCTGGTGCATGCGATGGCGGGACATTTACACACGATGTGCTCAGCAGTTTCAGTGTCCTCAATACATAGTCTGCAAGTGCCAGATTGACTTATGCCAATTTTCTTAAGGTGGTATTTGAGAGAGCAATGACCAGTGAGGAAGTCTTTTTAAAACTTTATTCATTTCTAGAATTCCTTTCGATCTTTTTACTGGAGAGATCAATAAATCTCTTAGACCTGTTTGTGAGTGCCAGTATGAGCGCTTTTCGGGCGCAACGACCTAGCTCAATTTTGATTTGGCTTGTAGGTAGGCCACAAAAAGGTTCCGGACCAATGAATGTGAGTTTGGAGCCAGATCTGGCAAGGTTATCAGCAGTCTAATTGCCATCGATGCCATTGTGGTCAGGGACCCAAGTGAGTGAGAAGGTGTTGTGTGCAGCAACCTGCTTGAGGGTAAAGAAACAGTTCTCGTTACTTGTTACTTTTGTTACATTCGTTATTGTAGTACAATTCGTATGAGTAACATTTTAAAGGTATTGGTATGGTATTGTATGTAGTTAGATGTAGATGTATGTATATTATTGTGAGGTGCAAGTGCACTGCGACCTATAAAAGATCAATTGTGCCCCCCATAATACGGCTCTAGCCGATGATATACTCGGTCTAGAGCACTTCCTCCAGTCCATCTGCTACAGCAAACCGCAGTATCTTCAGTGGATCCAGGGAAGGTAAATCCGTTTCTGGTAGGAGGTAGGCACCTAGGTGATTCCTTCTTTTGTGGATCAATGCTTCGCATTCCATAAGAAGGTGAGCTGGTGTTTCTGCAAAGTCCCTGCAGAATTTGCAGTGTCCGTCTCCCTCTATTTCCAGTTTCCTAAAGTGCTCCTTAAGTCTGAAGTGACCCGTTAACATGCCCGCCAAGATGCGAAGTCGATTCTTACTAATTCTTAGGCAGGATCTGCTTTTTTTCTGGTAGTATTTCCCCAGAAGTTCTTTTGCCTGTCTTATATGGAGGATATCGTCCCAATATTTGCCCCATTTGTACTCTTCCTCTTTCCTTAAGTATTCCCTTATTTTGTGGGGTCGTATCCCACAGAAGGGTTCTGGTCCAAGGAACGGCGTGTCTGATCCGATTCTAGCTAGTTCATCAGCTGCTCATTTCCCTCCACTGCAACATGTCTTGGTACCCAGTAGAGAGTTACTTTGTTTCGTATATGTAACTTAGATCGATTATTTGGCTCGAACAGACGGATACATGAAACAGATACTCAGGTGCATAACAAAGAATGAGGCAGGCAACTTCAATTTACAAACTGATCCAGTTGTTACATGCAAAAGTAACGATGGCATGTGAGTAACGATACTTATTTGAGAGTAACGAAACGTTACTTCCAGTTTCATGGAATACCTGTTACTATACATACATTTTGTGTGATTTTCTGAAAACAAATGTGTGAATCTTAAAAGTCAAATTCATGACTTACAAGGCAAACTTATCCATCTAATAAAAAAATGAAATGCAAATGTCAAACTGTCAGTTTTTTTTTTTTTTTATGAAAACGCCTTTATTTCCCAACTAGGTGCAGAGGTCCTTAACCACACACTTAGCTTTAAAGAGAAACAATCTGTTCTCTGTGTAATATCCTGACATGTTAAACTTGCCAATCACTTTTACATCCTAAAACTCTCACAACTCCATCTCCGTTGTCGGGTAAGTGAAACAAAAAAAAAACAAAATAAAAATAAAAACGTGAAATATTAGCAAAGGAATCCCAAAAGAATACACATATGTACATAGTACACATACCCACCTACCACACTTCACACACCCGTTAATGGAATCTCCTCGCCTAAGTGCACTTTTAATAGCATAGTTTGGGATGGTAAAACCTTAGATGGTTGAACGGAGGGTAGGCCAAGAGGAATCATGTGAGTGTAGGCGCGCATATTTCGTGCCACCGCAAGATATTTTCCCTCGCTTTAAGCACTTTTATGTGCGCCTCTTGTATATGTGACCCATACCCTCCACCGATTTGTTTCAGCTCCAAAGTCAAAAACAAAGCACAACGCACACTTGCACACGCAAAAACAATTTAAGCCAGAATGAGCTCCTAAAAGGCAACAGAGCACACACACAGAGAGGAGTGCGGGAACCTAACTAACTAACGTGATAGCTGGAATAAATTGTGTGGGCTTTTTAAAGGTTCGTTACGTCGTCATCTTCATCGTCGTCGTCGTTTGTTGGCATCGTCATCATCATCAAGATGTGCCCTGCACCCTTCGCTGCAACCTTTGTTCCATCCAAGTTCCACAAAGGCGCGCGCGATTCAATCATTATTGAACGATCGACTACGGGATACCCATCCGAGTACGAGTTAGTAGCGGTAGATATGCACACGGAACTTTTATGACCAGGTACACAAAGGAAGCACTGTTGTCGGTAGGTTGGATCGATTGCTTGGGGTTGGGCGACCGTCACTCAGTCCTTTCACACACACACAGGATATTGCGTTCGCATCGCTGAAAGACAGCCAACAGTCAGGCAGAAGGTTAGGCACTAAGTCCAAAATCGAGGCATTAAGAGTCAACAAATAGTCGTCGTTCCTCATCCATTCCGTCCACCACCACCACCACCACCAACCATCATAGACCAGGCCCAACGAATATGGGCATAAGCTACTGCAGCATAAAAGAGCTAGGTCCAGGAGTAAGTAAGAATATGGCAATGGGAACGCAGAACCTGTACAAAAAGTCCAATATTTCCCATTTTCACATTTTTTTCTTCCCTCCTTTTGGCGTTTTCTTCTTTTATACTGACGACGACTGGCTTTACCGTGTGTGTGTGTGTGTGTGTTATTTTTACTTTGCGTGCCTTATCGTCTTTGACTTTTGAAGGATGTGATGTTATAGCTCTGTTCCATAGTACCACCAATGGGTTGGGTTGTGTTCACTAGGTACGAACACATACATCAGTTTCCCTTGTATATACACTTACATGTGTGTGTGTCTGTGTGTGTAAAAAGTTTAATAACAAACCAGGGACGAGTGGATAAGGATTCCACTTCAACCGTCCACAGCACAGAATGGATTTCTTATATGGCTTACATTAAACTAATGAATATATATCCCTCGCATTTTGGTTTGGCAGTTTGAAGGGGCACACTGTCTTCTACAGTATAGAAAACTTTTCTATTTAAAAAAAGAAATACATATCTCTAACTTCAGCAATGCATGTAGCAGTGTTCCTTGGTGAGGAGCTGCTCCGTCCATACCTGACGTGGAGAGAGGCTTTTCATTTTCTATCGTTTGGCTCGGACGTAATGAGATTTGATGACCTCAGGAGATTCCTTCAACTCGATGATAGATTCTTTTTCTACTTCTACTTCTTTTTTGTCTGCTTTTGCTTCTTCTTCTTATTTGAGATCTTTTTATTGAGAAAGATTTTTATCTCTCTGTTTCTTTATGGGGATTTTTTTTTTCTTTATGCTTAGCGCACCGGCCGGCCGGTTGATAGATAGGTATGCAGAGGTACATTGGCTACGTAGAGAAGCAAAAAAGTTCTTGCATGACAGCTTGGATCCTTTTTTTTTTATTTTATTTTCCAGGCTTTCATTGATTTTGAGTGATTTTCAATGAGAGGATGTTCAGATGGACAGAAGGAAAAAAAATAATAAGACGTTTGAACGGGGAAAACTGATTAAACAAGAAAAGTGACATTGAACATGAGAATTTGAAATGATACGAATTGTTAGTGATGTTTGGTTCACATGGCATGAAGCGACTAGGCAGAGACAAATGTCAACAAGCGTTTGATTTATAGACGGAAGATTCATTGTTTCCTGTTTCATGAAGCGTAGCTAAGGATGCTTTAAATAAACCAAAAAAAAACAAACGTACATATGAGCTAGTCATGTGAAATCAATAAAATGTCACTGCTACCATTTTTTTCTGTCGACTTGATAAACGTCACACACATTTCAAGTAAGTCATAGAGAAGAAGATTGGCCTACCAATGATGCCACATGTAAAGTTCTTGCACCTAAAATGTAAACACTGAACGAGTATGGACTCATGGGTCAAATTGTGAGAAGAAGATGGTGGATTTCGTCAGCGTTGCAAGTCTCTGTTCAGTACTTCTCTTTGAAAATGCGCCGAAGTATCAACTTCTTCCTATTTCGGCGATGTTATGATCTGAAAACAAGAGATCATAACCCTCCCACTTTACTGCATTTCTACTGATCCGCCGGTGGGCTTCGCCTATTCGACCTCAGAAAACCGTCGTGTCGTTGCATTTGTGTGATCCAGGCGTTTATTATAGGCCTGCCTCCCCTGCCTTACGATGACTTTGGAACGTTCACTCCTATCATGAATAAATTTTTGCCCAGAATTTTTCGAATAAAAAATATAAATCACATCAACATTTAACAAATTAAAATCCCGGAGATTTTTCCCCTTCTTTTGGAAATCCCTATTTCAAACATGTTGCGTCCATTAACAGCCGAAATACGGATTTAAAATTGTTCACATTCGAATGCTGCTGAATTATTGGATCCACAGGTCTTCCCCAAGATTAGTTCATAGTTAGGTTAGGTTAGGGTGGCTGTCAGCTTACGCCAAAACACTTAGACCAGAGATAGATCCTTTTTGATACCACATGAATCATGTAATCCCTACCTACTCATTAAAACCATTTTGAACTTCTGATGAAGCGTAAGAGGCTTATACCTATGTTTATCAGATCGCCTAAATCGTTGTCGTAGAGACCTCTTGAGTGAAGCTATCTTCTGTGGGAGAGGACTAGACATGTTCAAAAGAGCTGATGAATGGTTTCTTTCTCTTCTTCGTCCATACAGCTTCTACGAAAATTGTTGCAAAATACACCAAACCTTGTTGCATGCTTGCCTATTAGACGGTGCCCAGTGATGGCATCTATTGTAGTTCCAATATGCAATCTGTTGAGAGAAATCAAATTCTTAGATGATTTTAGATCGCGCTTGGGGCCAATCTGTTTTGTCCACTTATCCAACAAATATTTGTTCTTTTTATAACATCCAGCTTGAATTTGAGATTGCAAGTGGCGATCCGTATACCCAGAGTATCCTTATTTCGAAGGATGGGTATAGTCGTTCCTATTATGGCGAGTTCGTCAACCTTACAATTCCGCGGGATGTCTCTATGCCATGGCACCCAACACAGGTGCTCGGCAATCTAGAGCTACTAAAGAATTTATAGAAATCGATTCCAAGGATTTGATGGGTTTTTGGCTGTCTGAAAAGTTGCGGATGTCTTAAGCAGATATCACGTTTTGCTTTAGCCGAAGTAAGACTTCCTTAATCGCCATTCTTTTCGCTTGGAACACGCTACAATGATTTGAAAGACGGGAGGGCAGACGGAGATTAGGCCTCCACCCCCACCTACCCTGTCGTTGTTTTTGATTCGTCAGTGTAGAAGTAAATCGACTTGTCTTCCAGAAAGAACCTCTTCCTTCCAGAATGACCTGAAAGGTATGGTTGCTTGGAAGTGTTTGTCAAAATTTAACTTGGGACTGGTGAAGTCTGTGTTTGAGATTAGTTTGTAGTATTTCTGCTTTGGTTGCCATTCCTAGTTCAAACATCGTCCTGAGTGGCAGATTGTCTATCCGATCCAGTAACCATTCCTAGTTCGCACTTTTTGTGAGTCTTTCAGAGTCATGAGTGGTTCATAGTGTGTCATGAGTTATGCCTTCTCTTCCGGCTCTGTATTCCGTTCAGTTCATACTCCATCGCGAGTGGGTAATAGTCTCTCGGATATAATAGCCAATCATGAGTTTATGATAATCATGAGTGGTTCTTACTCTCTCAGCTCTGATCCTCAATCATAAATAATACTCCGTCGTGCTTGGCTCTGAAAGACAATCAATTGCAGTGTCAGTTCGTTCAGGCTTATTACTTATTTACTTAAATCATGTCAGCCGTCGAGGGGCAAAGGGCATCAACAACGCCTGCACGCCATCATGTTCGAAATTCTGCAACGCGTTTTAACGCATCCCCAAGGTCCAAGATTTCTTCTCAACTGCTCTGCGTCATATGTCTCTCGGATGCCCCGCTGTTCTGCCATATTGGATAAGCGGATTCTATTGCATGGCATATTTCGCAATGGAACTGTTTCGCGTCACAAGGTGTAACCAATTATTGCCATTTTCTCCGTTGTAAGGTGAAGTCAATAGCTTCCTGGCTCATTCTCATATGGAGCTGTTGGTTTTAGATGCGGTTGGGCCAAAAAAATCCTAAGGATGTCGCGAAGACATCTATTGACGAAAGACTGCAACTTACTTATGTCAAAGGGGCACTTCTTTTTGTTATGGTGCTGTAAACAATGCTTCTGCAGATCCTCGATAGTATTCCGAACGTAGCCTTCGCTTTGTTGATTCTGTTCTTCACATCAAGTTCGGTGCCACTTTTAGTAAGACAATACTTCCGAGGTAAGGAAAGTGGTCAACTTTCTCGACCTGCTGTTCAGCAATGTTTAATTGAACGATGGCATCTGTAAGGTTGAGAGCTTTTGTTTTGGATGTATTTATCTTTAGCCCCACTTATGGGGGGCTTATTGGCTCGTCTCAAGTACTTCTCAATGCCACTGTCACTATTCAAATAAAGCAAGGAACTCTTCTACTCTTACTCAAATATTCCTGGGATGGCAGATATGTATATTTCTATGACCTACACCTAGAACTCGTGGGCGCCGTGGCGTAAGTGGTTAATGTGTCGGATCACTACGCATGAGGTTCCAAGTTCGAATCCCAGAAAATACCAAAAAGTTTTTTCACGGTCCCACCTCTCGCGAGCGTCTAACAAACATCCGAGAGTATTGTTGTCACGAAAAAGCTTCTCAAACTGCCGTTCGGATTCGGCATTAAAAACTGTAGGTCCCTTCCATTCGTGTGGAAAAATATAACACACACAACATGAGAGGTTGAGAGAAGCTAGGCCCTGGCACTTTAAAGAGCTGTTGCGTTAAATATTTGTTTTTTTTTTTTTTGACACTTAGAACTCGAACTTCCTGTTCACGCATTCGAGAAGAATGTTTTAGTTTGTCACGAATGGTTTCAATAAACTCTAGTACTCACTAGCACGAGGGCGCGTTCTGCAATTTGTTTGTTCATATTTTCCATACAACAACGCTTTGCACAAAAATCAATTGACAGTCAAAATAAAAACTCTCCTGTCCTGTCCTGTCCTATTAATAAAGTGTCAATCTAGAGATAGGTTAGGTTGACTGTCCTTAGACTAGTAAAGGCCCATTGTGATGCCATGGATCTACCATTAGACCAATCAGGGACTAATAAAACCAACCGGAGATTCTGATAAAACGTTAGATGCTCATGACGCCAAATCGCCGAGATCATCCAGCAAGTGGACCCCTAGATGGAGCATTCTCTTACGCGATAGGGGTGAACATGTGTATAGGAGGTGAAGGGTGGTTTCCTCCGCTTCCTCGTTCCTACAGCTGCTGCAGAAATCGTTGGAGAAGAGGCCAAGTTTTGTTGGCAAGTTGGCCTATAACACAGTGTCCAGTGAAGACACCCATAACGCAATTGATCTGTGATCGCGCTACGTTTCTGGTCCAGCTTAGGCCAGATCTGTCTCGAAATGTGACACGTTGAGCCGTTCTCCCATCTGTGCTTGGTCTTGCTAATAGCGTTCAACTTTAGTAGATGCTTACATGTAGCGAGGGTCATACCCAGGGCTTTCCTATCAGGCAGAATTCTTAGAGTTGTACCCTGTCTGGTGATCTCGTCCACCCTGCAGTTTCCTCGAATGTCCCTGTAACCTGGTACCCAGCATAGGTAAACGATGAACGGCTCTGTCATCTCCTTAAGAGATAAACGGCAATTTAAGGCGGAAAATCTAGAAATAACTCCAGCACACTTTATCAAAAAATGACGACCGCTAGATAGACTTATCATCGACATATAGTGAACATTTTTGACATTTGTCATTCAGCCACACTTTTGCACCTGCTGCCGGAAGAATTCAATTAGCTTTTAATGAATTTTCTCAACAGCGCGCAAGCAAAAACAATTTCTCTCCATTAATTTCCCCCCATTCGTCTCTTAAATCACAGAAAATTTTTCTCAACACGCGCTCCACTGTCAAAATACCACCATCGCGCAGACCCAAGTTCATTCAGGGTCACGTGAAATGGATACGTAAACCCCCATCGGTCGTCGAGGTGTTTCTTCTCCTACCTGTACTATTCCATTACGATTTCTATCAAAGTCGGTTGTGCTCCAATTTTAGAAATGTTACCATGAAACATTGATGAGAAGTAGAATGGAGTGCTATGGTTTGGAGTGGAAGCACGAAAAAAACACTCTGTTACGCATTATTATTCTCCACTCTGACACGAGAACACAAACTATCTAGGTAATAGGAAAATCAATTCCAGGTGTTTTAATTAGACTATCCTCCTTGTTGCCGTTGCCTCTAATTGAAAATTACGATTTCGTTTTGTGAAGTTTATCCTCGTTGTAGTATATGGCCGTTGAAAATGGCTTCCCTCGAAATTTAATTAAACTACAAAATTTAGTTTTCTAAAAAAAATAAATAAAAAATTTAATTTCATTTTTTTTTCTTTTATTTACAGGTATGTAAAGCAACAACTTTTTTACACGAGATCACTTCAGTTCTTTCCCGCAAATTACATAAGTAATCAAAAAAAAAAAAAAGGACTAAAGTGAGTAAAGTATTTCATAAGTGTACGTTGCTGCTCTTTTTTCGGCAAACGAGATGCAGGTTTGTTGGTTCCACAGATAGATATAGGTGGACAGTTTTACCAACTATAGAGTGCATCCATGCAAGTATACTTGTACAACAACGTATAGTGACTGACTGCGTTGATTACATTATTCTATACATTTTCATGTGGAAAAGTGTGCTTGAAGTGAATTTTTGCCCTCTGTGCAAAAAGAAAGTAAATAGAGAGACAGAAACAATGGTACACAAAAAAATCATCAGAGCTTGTGTTTTAAATTAAAAGCAATAAAATAAAAAATTGTTGTCCAGCTCGTAGAGCAGAATTAAGAGTACTCTAGTAAGAGGAAGGTTGTGGAACAAAACAAAAATTTTAAAAAATAACTAAGTGGGTTGCAAAGAGGGTAAAACTGCACTTACATGCAAAAAGGATAATGAGAAAAAACTACATGACAATAGTTATGTTGCCATTGCTGTGACTTCCACCATGAGTTACATCACCTTAAAGCACACAATTGCATACGTATACGCTTGATAGTAGTTGGAGAAGGGTAGTTTTGGGGAAATCTTTAGAAACAAGTCCTCAGGTTGGGAGTGTATAGCTTGGGATTAGATTTTAGCCAGTCGAGGTTTGTTTTTCCCGGAAAAAATGAAACTTTATTATTCAATTCATGCATGCTTTCTATGATTGAGTCGCCTGAGCTGTTCTTGCAGTCACCCTTCTAGATGAAAGCTCAAATAGTCGATTCAGTTTCATTGCAGATTTTAACATGCAATTTATATTTTGTTCATAAGAACATTGAGAATAAATTTTCTCATACAAATGTATTTAGAGGCCTGGAACACTCTCTAACTCAGTCCGACTTCTCTCGGAAAAGGCGAACCTACAAGGCTGGCCCAGCGCCCCGAGGTGCCTGCAGATGTCTGTTGATTCTACGTTTACATTTCTGCAGATTATGGTTTTCTGGAAATATTTCGCTTGGGAGAGAGTTCCAAAGATTGCTTGTCCCGTAGGAAAAAGGATTTTGATAGAAAGATGTTCTTGCGGTTGTCAGGTGAACATGAAAGGTGTGTGCGCTAGTGTCCAGTCTACTAGGACGTTAAAAGGTCGAGTTCCCAGGGATGATTCTGTTGAGATATTTGGTACAACTGCCGTGGTAGTATCTGTAGAACAAGAAAAAATCTACCACCTGCCTTCCATAAGCCAACAACTGAAGGTTGGACGTGCTGGATCTTCTATCTGCTCGTCTCTAGATGTTCTCAAGTAGATTAAGATAATGTTTTGGAGCCGAGCTCCAAACATGAGAGCAGTACTCAAGCCCCGATCTTACTTATGCTTTGTATAAAAAAAGAAGTTCCATTATAAAGGACTTCTTTGCTTTGAAAAGATAACTTAACTTCCTGGAAGCTGATTTTGGAATGTTGGGTATGTGGTCATGCTATGTTACTCCAGAGTTTGCTATGACACCCAGTAAATGTATTCTTTCTGGAAAAGTTGATAGATTGTGTTTTCTTTACGTTGAACTTCACAAGGTTTGCTTTTCCCCATTGCAAGATTTTCTTGCAGACGAAGATTGTGAGGATTTGTTCGCATCTCTGACTATGTGGGGCATTGGCACGTTGTTTGTGTCGTTGTGTTTTAGATAACGCAATAGACTAGAATATTCGCCTCAAGCAAACTCTCACAGCTAGCACGGTTTTAACCCACAACCCCTCGCTAGAGGCTAATTTTTGTAAACCTTTGAACCGTCAATATCGACTTTTACTAAAAATGGTTTGACTCTAAGGAATCAGGTACTCAGATGCAACGTTTGACAGAAATGACTGGAAGAGCGTACAAGTTACTAGTTATGAGGAATTAGCCTTCTGCACTGGTGGTTCAAAGGGGATGCCGGTGTGGGACTTGGGGTTTACTGCAAAACACTAGGGCTCAACCACTCGTTCAGAATAAACAACGACTGCAGCGTCTTTCAAGCTAAAATCACGGCCAGCATTCAGGCTGCGGGAATCATCATCAAAGGTAACATCGTGGGTAAATCAATTCGCGGGCACTGTGCCATTGGGATTCATGCAGAGCGTATCGGCGTACCTCACAACGACTTCTGCAGGAACTGCAGATATGGGGAAGAAATTAAGTCTGTCCGACACCTGCTGTACGACAAAAGAATGAAGACTCTTGGAAGCTGTTTCTTCACTGAGTTGGGGGACTTAAGTCACATTGAAACACCTCCTGAGATTCATATACCTATCTAGGCGGTTTCCTTTTTCGAGCTGATAGACCCTCTGAGACTCAAATCCTTATCCGTTTGGATGCAAATTCAGCGGTTTTTTCTTAGGAGGGTAGAAATAAAACGACCACAGTGGAACCTTCTTGGTCTAAATGAGCAGTGGCTTCGTCATAAGGCACGCATCTACCTAAGCCAAAGCCTGCATTTAGCTGGCTCAAAAAACAGCTTATTTCACCAATCGACAACCAGCGATCCAGGAAAAGTTGAAAAACAATTAAGTTTCCCCAACTAATCATCATTCAACTCCTCTACGATCCCCACCTTATAAATAAAAAAAGCCAACAAATCCCAACCCAATTGCATGATGAAGCACAAATCATCCCTAAAAAAGGCATACGGACGTTGAAAAAAGCTAAAAATCCATCGATTGCTGCACTTTTCCCAAAAGAGTAATTCTCCACAAAAAAAAAAATTATAACAGATAATACTTTAAGCATTTCTAGAAACGAACAAATCATTCAGTGCTGACGCTCTTTCTCTTTCTGGCATTATTGGAAATTGTAGTAAAATTACCATATCCTACATAGAGACACCAGACCGACATAACCAAGACTAAAGAGTATAAAGCAAAGACGACGACGTATGTTGGTGAAAACACCCAGCTCAGCACAGCAAAAAGGATTGACGTTCAACAGCCACATCCAATGATGCCCGAAAAATCCTATACTTCTCATACCAATCTACACCATCACCTAGAAACGATCCTTTTATAGGAGACTCGAGCACTCCTCCAAGTTGCTGTGTGTGCCCGTCTTCCTATTTGGAAACTTTCGGCAGGAATGAATGAAATGTTGTATTCAGAAATTTAATGGATACAGAGACGGAGAGGAGTATGCCATAAATATACATACGAATGGGTTTTTCCAGTATGAGCTGGGTGGGTGGGGGTGGTACTGAAAAGTTAGCCCGGAAAAGTTGGATAACGCACATATGCTACATACAGCACAAAAATACGAGTACAACGTTCAGATAGACACATGTTCGCAATTACAAAAACGAAAAATTCATTCGAAATATTCGAAGCTTGTTGGTGTGCTCTCTATATTCGTAGAGATGTGTACTCGCTGCCGCCTATAATGTCGGTACGTCTGTCTGTCTGTCTCTGTCTCAGTGGAACTATGGGGATTTTTCGGAATTTATTTCTCATTCCCTCAGTTCCGGGTTGTGCTGGTGCCGCTGGGGTGGCATAGTGCAACCCCGAATTAAGTGCGATGATGCAGATGGTCTATATGGATGCCATTCGATGGAGAGATGCAGCTGAGGTTGTGCCCCTCGCTGTAGATGAGAGAATAAATTAAATCGATTTTATTTTACTTTCATGCAGTTTTCTATAGACAAAGAGACATATGGGGAGAGGGAACTGCCCTGCAGTTTATTATTGCAGCTGAATGACAGCGTGCGTGCTTATTTACACTGTACTCCATCACCAACATCGCGCATCGTTACATCAAATGTCATTTCCATTGCAACTTATCTTGTTAGCAGATGCTATTGCCCATTAATGTTGCTCTAAAGCTAGCCAAGCTTTAAATGTCCATCAAGTCTGGTCAGGCATTCTATTTTACGAATATGTTTTCAATTTTTATTCTTTTTATCTTCAAAACTCCTCGCACAAGTTGATCGTTGTTCTTCCCATGCAATACAGAGAAGCAAAACGCAGAAAAACCTAACTCATTCCGAGTCAAAGTCATTAAGATCGTTACGGAGCGATAGTATCCAGCTGCAGGCATATTCACTTGGGGACTCATCCCAAGCCTTTTCTCCTATCCCAGACTCTGTGGATCTTCTTGGAGATCCAGAGAATCTTTTTTTTTTTATTTGTTTATCTTGTTTTTTCTTTTTTATTGCAACATCATAAGATCGGATTGTCATGATCTCTGTCTGTGGCTGTGTGTGATGTTTGTTATCAAATCGGTCGTTCTTCACACAACAGTGGGAAAAATTGTTTCCTCATGAGAGACGGTGGCAATTATAAATTATCCGATTTTTTTTTTATCGCTTCTCGCTCTGTTGTTCGGTGTGATTCTTATTCACTGGTGACACTGGTGAAGAGAAGGGAAGCTTTTTTGATGGATTTGGATGGTGATTAAAGAAGACGAACGAAATTTGAATAAATAGCTACCATGTTGTTAGCACGCTTATCCGTACATCAACAAACCATCATCATTGTTGCATGTGTCAATCAGGTGAAAACTACAACGCATAGCTACGTTTTGAGTTCTCTTTTAGTTTTTTTTTATTTCATAACCAGACGTGAGTTGTCTACGCGCGGTGATTTGTCAAATGACAGTTCCATGTTATGGATGCTGATACTATCTGACACTATTGTTTATAATTCACGTCGGGAAATAATTTTTTACACAAACAAACACATAAAAACGAAAAAGTTATGAAATATGATTTTTAAACATTCCACATACATATTTCGGAGAAGATGAGACACGGGAGGATCAGTTGGCAACTGTCAGTTGCACGAATCCGAGGAGGGTGGGGTGAAAATTTATTGCTGGAACGTTTTTGCATTTTAAATACTTCAAATTTGTTTTTATGTGACAAGGAGAAGGAACATCTTTCGTAATTGCGCGTTATTTTCGAAATACACTTTCGGGAACGAATAGGGTGACAGATGAGTAGCCGGATGAATGATATGTGTCGGTTTTTAGTATTGGTATGCCAAGGGTAATTAATTTAACGACCGTGCTTGAGGGTTTTTAACATCGTTCACCTTCGTAAACAAACTGTCAAAAGCCATCGAATTTATTTGAAAAAGGTTCTTACATCAGTCGTCATATGTTTGAAGCTCCTTAGGTCCAGAAAGGCAGTTACTTGGTGCGGTTTAGTCATTAAATTCGGATTCATGGAGGCTCCTTATGTGGTGCGGCTCTCAATTCTTCTATAGCTCCTTCTATGCTAAAGTTTGTTCCGACTTTTGAGATTAGATTAGATCAGATAGATTTACGTACTTCGCTATTACTTTTGAGCATTCTCTCGCTTATTGCGTTTTTTAGCAGATTTTTATTTTCTACTGTCAGAGAGAGCCAGAGGACGTTCCAAAGAAAGGCAGGCATATAAACGCCTGGACCACACAAATGCAACGACACCAGCATTTGATTTGCCTTTGTAACGAAGTAATCTAAAATCAGGATGCCTGCCGATATTTTCTGATGTCAAACAGACGAACCCGACAGGCGAATCAATAGAAATGCAGTGAAGTGGCAGAGTTATGATCACTTGTTTTCAGATCATTACCTCGCCGAAATAGGAATAAAAAGAAGAAGAGAGCCAGAGGAAGTCTGTGCTAAATTTTAGCTAACAAATCTGACATCAAGCATCAATATTTGGGCCTATTCAGGTGAAAACTTCCAATATGAGCCTCTAAATTAGAATTGTAGACTTCGGACATTTACCCTGAATCCCATTTGTTCACAAATATGCATAATAGCTTTGACTCCACAGTGCTTCTGTGCATGGATTTGTGTTTAAATATGTTCGCAAGTTCAGACCGTTTACTTGAGACCCTCCAGATCCAGAGGTCGTTGTCCTTTTTTCATTTGCTGGGGTTGTCCACAGTTGAATCTTCCTTATCCGATGCTTTTGGTTGTTTCGGAACCATTATTTATTCACGTGGTAGGGAAGTTACCCTGACTGCACAAACCCCAACCTGGAGGAACAGTTCCTTTTGTTATACCCCTTGAATGCGAGGCCGGCCATACCCCTGCCAGTAGCCCACTACGGGAGTCTGCGCGCTGCCGTTGTCCCATTAAGGGCTCCTCCGCCACCATCTCTATTCCAAGGTCCTGACTAATCATGGAAATTCTTTACCGACCTGTGATCCGAATATGTCGAAGCAGGTCGCGCAAGGTGTTCAGTCAGTTAAGCCTAACTGGAACTGTAGAAGCCACCGTTGACTCCATCTAGGAAATTCGTCCGCTGCTGTCTAGAACAAGAAGAGACTGCTCTAGTGGGAAAGCACTCTTCCCTGCTCTCTCGTCTGCTGCCCCCAAGACCATACAAAGGTGTTGGCTACCCAATCTCCGATTAATGTGCTAGACACACAGTGATCACCAGCGTAGAGGTGCAGAGTAGAAGTTGGTAGGCCTAGGCTAAGTTCTCATATCACATATAGCACATATCGATATAGACGACTTTCCAACTCAAGATATTTACATGACATTTATGTCATGCCTTAAGTCATTCTAAAAATGAAAAATTAAAATTGTACTGTTAATTTATATTGGGATGAATAAACTATCTATCTATCTATTTACACTAAGATCTTTGGCCGGTGAGCCCTATATGTAAAGTTTTCAGGAGTATTGATTGCCACCCTTAATCTCATATACGATGCTCTTTCAGTTTGAAACTCTTCGAAATATATCTTCGAATTCAAACATTGTGGCCTGCGTTGATTGTACTTGACATTGCAGTTTTGCTGTGTTTGAGGGACATGGACTCCTGGTCACAAACGCTTTAAGGGGAACGAGCAGACTATATGTCGAGGAGAGGCGCTAGACGCTCACTCATCGACTCTGAACCCTACTTTGGGGTAACACTCAGTGGTATACACTCCACAATATCACAATGGGAAGCTAAAAGACTCGCCGAACATTGGACCAAACAAAAGGACCTAAGACAAGCCGAAAAGTTAGTAAACCTTAACAAAAATAGAGCAAGCAAGCTACTTGAGCTCAGTAAAGAGGAATCGCGAATTCTAACGGGCTACCTAAATATTGTCACTCAGGTACTATCTGAACAAAATAAAAGTATCAGATACAGCCATATGCAGACTCTGCGGAGAATAAAGAGAAACAGCAAAACACATTCTTAGTGAATGCCTAGGAGCCGCAAAGAAACGATTACTCCATCTAATGCGAGTTCGTTGGGCCCACCGGATACCTGGAACCCGGAACTCATGACATTATTGAAGTTTATTAGGTTAGGTTGAAGGGTGCCTTGTGACAAAGAAGTTACTGCTCAATTAGACCAACAATTCGGGTCCATTGCACCCAATTATTTAACGTTGGAAACGCTGTAAAGATAGTCCGCTGTTAGAACCACCCAGATAGTGATATGAATCTCCGGAGGTCCGTCAGCTCTACATTGCCTAAGTCCTCCAGCTCCGAGAAGAAGTAACTACCAAGAGTCCTCATTCTTCTGACGGATAGGGCAGGGCAATCACACAGCAGGTGAGGAACAGATTCAATTTCTTCTTCGCCCCTGCAACTTCTACAATAGTCGTTGTGCAATACACCGAGTCGTTCCGCATGAATTTCAATGGCACGGTGCCCAGTAATTATGTGGGAAATGACCCGTGCGTTATGACGACTAAGTTTCACCAGAGAGGTTGATCTCTTCTTGCTATAGGCCGTTGCGCATGTGTCCAGATGAACCCAGCGTCTGTTTACTCGACCGGTGGCTTCATCTTCTATTTTCTTTCGTAGATAGATAGATAGATATAAAAGCGAGGTGCAAGTGCACTGCGACCTTTGAAAGATCTATTGTGCCCCCCATACTACGGCTCTGGCCGATGATATACTCGGTCTAAAGCACTTCCTCTAGTCCAGCTGCAACAGCAAACCGGAGTATCTTCAGTGGATCCATCGAAGGTAAATCCATTTCTGATAGGAGGTAGGCACCTAGGTGATTTCTTCTTTTCTCGATCAATGCTTCGTATTTCATAAGAAGGTGCACTGGTGTTTCTGCGAAGTCCCTGCAGGATCTGCATTTTCTTTCGTAAGGAACTCATTAGGGTCATTATAAAAGGGAGAACCCACGATATGTGAAGCGCCGACCCTTTCGTAGCAAGCTCGTCAGCCCTTTGAGGTTTATTAAAAGCCTGAATTTTACTTCTACATAACCATTGGGCCAGCACAATAGATCTTGTAGGTCGCAGTACACTTGGGCTCCAAACATTGTATCGTGTCTCGTACTTATATTTAAGGTACTTCTAAGTTAGAAAAGGGACTTCATGATTTAATATTAGCCGTATATTATTATCACCCAAGATCCATTTAGATCACACGACGAAAATAAAATGATCCGGATCTGGAACAACGAAATTATTTTCCTTGTGTCTTGTAGTGTGGTTGTTTAACCTACCAAGAAATAAATAAATGATCCATAAACGTGTGGAATATCTGGAGACCTACTGAAACTAATATACCGTCTTCTTCTTCCTATTTCGACGAGGTTATGATACGAAAGCAAGGGATCATAACCCTTCCACTTCGCCGCATCTCTACTGATCCGTCTGTGGGGTTCGCCTATTTGACCTCAGAAAATATCGGTAGGCCTTCCGATTTTGAATCAGTCGGTTACTTCCTTAGGTGGCGCTACAGTTCGGGGTGAACTTGGGTCTCAACCAACAAGCCTCTCCATTTAGCTCGGTCTTTAGCTAATTGCCTCCAGTTGCGCACTCCAAGTTGGTCGAGGTCCCCTTGAACTTGTGCGCGCCACCTAGGGCGAGGAGGTCCTCTACTGCGTCGTCCCTCGGGATTAGATTTGAAGACTCTGCGGGCCGGAGCGTTGGTGTCCATTCGCTCTACATGTCCTAGCCATCTCAGACGTCCAATAAGCAGTTTTTTGGCTACGTCGATGTCGATGTCGCTGTACAGCTCGTATAGTTCGTTATTGAATCTTCTCTTCCAAAACCCTTCAACGCAAATAGGACCGAATATCTTACGAAGAATTTTTTTCTCGAATCGACCAAGGATATCTTCATCCTCTTTTAATAAATTCCATGTTTCAGCGCCGTAAAGCAGGACTGGGATGATCAGGGTCTTATACAGAGGTTTAGTTGTTCGAGATAGGACTCGCTCGCTCGGTTACTGAGGCCAATAAAATGCGAATATCGTCGTATTTGTGTGATCCAGGCGTTTATAAGCCTGCCTCGCAATGTCTGAGACCGTCGCTTGATAACTAATATCTGTGCAGTTTGGTCTTAAAGATCTTTGTGAAATGTGCCAGTACTTCGTTTCTTAATTTTTATAGTGTGACGCCCTGATAAATCCCTGATAGATTCCTAAGAATCATTGAATATACAAATTGTTCTGTTCACTTACTTACAGCATGACCACGGGTGTGTTCAGAAAATGTAAATTGAAATTCCAAAGAAGTGAAAAACTATTAAAAGCGACAAAAATATAAAATTAGCTACCATCCACATTTCCCACTCATTTGTCTTACATCTAATTGCACACTTTCAATCACGAAAAAAAAAAATATATCTATAAAAAGCAAATTCTCATTTTACATGCGTTACGTTCCATCCATTACGCATTGTATTCAATTTTAAGACTCTTTTATGTCTAATTTTATTCACGTTCCTTTCCGGTCACCGAAAATGTACAAAACGTCCATGGCCACAAAGAAACATGCACGTTCTGACATTACCTCTCCCTGGTGTCGTGGTGGCAGAAAACGTCAAACAATAAAAAAAAAAAAAAGTGTTTAATAGAAAAGAACAATCAACCGTGCGTACACTTTTTCAAGGTGGAATACCCCATCGCTGGTAGAATACTTTCCAAAAATGTTCTCTTCCGCCTTCCACCCGGCGAGAAACCCCTTAAGGCGAAGATGTTCCGTCCAACCAAACCGAAAATAAAAAGGAAATTACATGTAATTTTCCGCTTCAAAATTTTAATAGATGGTTATAACATGCAAAGAATTTAAAGGAAAACGATATCGCCGACCGATGGATGGAACATCACCCTAATTTTCGCCATGTCACCGAATTTAAGAGCTTCTGGAACCACGACGACGACGACGACGGACTCGATTTCTAAAGCACTGTTTACACAGTTGTCCATCAGCCATGGCGTATAAAAGAAGAAGAAGAAAAAAAAAGAAATTCTATCGAAAAACTAATCTCGGCGCAAAGTATCGAAGACAAGACCGACCTTATAGTATGTTTACTTAGCTAAGTATATGGGGGCGTCTGTGTGAGGATTTTATTTGAATTTTTTTGAATAGAAGAAGTGGTGGTGGTATCCACTGGATGCATTCATCGAATGTATTCGCTGGTGCATCAGCAGCTGTTATAAGGCTGCCAACAATAACATTCAGCAGAGATCTACTCGAGATGTTTTCATTTCATCGTCGCGCAAGATGGAAATTTTATATCTCGAATGTGTTAGATCTGCAAGAGTATTATTTTTTGTGTATTTCTGGAGTACAATCTTTTTTTTATGTCTTTTTCTAGAGAAATATATATGAAATGCATGTCAGAGATGGCTGAAAGTCTTGTAATGATTAGCTTTATTGGTCGACTTGACAGTTTGTTGTTGATGCTGTTGCTATGCGTTTGAGAGATGTTTTTTCAGGCGTGTCTGTAATTAGAGGGAATTTTTGTTCATTTTTTTGTCTGTCGATTACAACATTTCTTTGTTTGTTGTAAGAAATTTGAGGGCAGTTGTAAATTTTGTTATTCTTTAGAAAGGAAAAACAGCATAGACTGGTAGATGTATTGTTTTGATAGTTAATGTTCGTTCTATCATGGGGATTTCGACAGAGATGTTCCAATAAAAAAAACATGACCTAAATTGAGAAAATAAGTGTAGTTTTAGGGTTTAAGTTGTATAGTTTGAATGCTAATTTATTGATGTGAAGCGTGTCAACGGCTCATTTTTTATGAATGAGATTTATGTAATTTTTAGTCTCTTCAAGAAAAACCGTGCGGGCTGAACTTAATTTATGTTAAGTCAGTGTTTTTACGAGCAACCAGATTTTTATGCTGAGGGATCAAAGACTATCTGTCACACGTTTTGTTGTGTTTCTTAAATCAACTGGATTTGGCCAATTTCAAATGAGCTGGCATTGTTTTACTTGTTGTCTTTGCCAATCAGTCTGTCAGTTCATTGTTCATTTTGTTTTATTATTTGCTCATCTATTTACTGGCCTTTTGCCATTACTCCCAGGTGGTCCACAATCGATGTTAGAGGTTTTGGCAGGTCATCAAAAATAATAATTGTGTCGGATGTTAAGTCGTTGATGTATGTTTCCGGTTCACCAGTTGGCAGGCCACCTTTGATTGAGAGAATGATTTTTCTGAATAAAGACTATTTATCAAACCAATCACGAATTTCGAACAGTTGTTTTCAATTTGGCGTGATTTGAGACCTTGATTATGACGATATTTGAAAATGAAGAAATCAAAGAAGTCAATATTCAAAATTAACAGCTCCTTGTTGGGCGCCAATAATCATCACCATGACTCGTAAAGCACAAGAATCCACAAACTTCTGGTTTTTAGTTTTTGAGATCAGTGCATAATGACACTTCAATTTCAAAACAAAAAGTCATGGGGGTATTGGAGCATACAGTCAAGCTGATGTTTCGTGTAATGGGCATCGTTGCTTTTGGTAAGCAAGTCCTAAGGACCTAAAGAGTTTTCCGAAGAATAAAGCTCCGATTATCTTGACCTGATACAAACTTCGCATCAGCCAGCTTTTCTATATGGCCACAGGCATCGATTTTGTCAGTGCTCTTTCCGAAATAGGTGGTAAAAAAAATGTAAAACTAGTACGTTGATCGCCAACTTCCAAGGGGTTACACGGCTCACTTCGTGGTTATGGTTGGTTGGTTAGGATCGACCCTCGATGAGGATGTACTCAGACCAGAAAATGAGCACTGGTGTAGGATCTGGCATATTCTCCGACCTCCGAAGTATATCGAAATCCATACGACAGTGGCAACAGCCGCCCGTGAGTCTGCGGTAAGGGCAATACCGCCAGTAGGTATCACCATCTTTATCGACAGCCAGGCAGCTATAAATGCGATTACTGCCATAGAAATTAAATCGAAGCTTGTGAAGTGTTGTCGAGAAGAGCTTGAAACACAGCACAAGGTATCGCTCTGCTGGGTCCCTGGACACGAAGGTATCACAGGCAATGAGAAAGCCGACGAGTTAGCAAGAATCCGCTCAGCAGCCCTACTAGAACAAGTTGATCCCCCTATGTGTATCTCGCCTTGCACACTCAAGCTCGTTGCATGGAATAAAGGCATTAGAAGGGCGAACACAAGATGGACCTTTATGGAAACTTGTGCCACCACCAGGAAGCTATAGCCATCCTCCGACAAAGCAAGGAGCGAGAGAATTACTCGTGGGCATCATCACGGGGCACAATACTCTGCGGTACCACTTGAAGAAACTACGCTTGACGGAGGAGGAACTGTGTAGAGGCTGTGGTGACGAGGGAGTTTTTGAGGATACTACCCAACTTCATCAAATGATCAGGGTGGTATGCGGAAGCGAAATAAGTGATTGAGTTTTGTATAGTTTTTGTCGGTTTTCACTAGGCCTCAATAGGTAAGTGATCACTCTTTCCTCTATGGGTATCACAATGGGTCAACGCTGATCTGAGTATGGCAGGGGGCCACTGCACTAATGAAAGGTTCCTGCCTGGTAGTACAATGGACCGGAGAAGTCTGGGTGCTCTGGGATTTGGGTTTCCTTTTTCTTTATAAAAAAAAAAAAAATGGCAGAGGGCGTCTCTCCTTGCCAGCCCACGTACCTAACCTAACCTAAATCAAAAATAGGTCCATTGTATTGCGAATCCCACAGGCGGATCAGTAGAAATGCGGTGAAGTTGGGGGTTTATGATCCCTTGTTTTCAGATCATAACCTCGCCGAAATAGGAAGAAGAAGGTCCATTGTACTGCCGATGTGTAAGGTAGATGGGTCACCCTATTACTCTAGAAACCGTTTGCTTCGTTGTTTGAAGGAGTTGATTTTAGCCGTGCAGACTTTCCTAACGTTGGCGAGCGCAGGACAAGCGCATAGGAGTTGACTGATGATCTCTTCTTCCTCTTCATCCTCTTCTTGCGTACAACTTCTGCAGAACTCATTATAAGGGATTCCTAGTCTTTGGGCATGTCTTTCTATGACGCAGTGTCCGGTGAGAACGTTTGTTATTTTCGAGAGGGTTCCTCTCTTGTGTTTCAGGAGTCCGATGGACCTAGATTTGTAGATTGTAAATTGTAGATTGCTGAGGAGGTGGGATTAGGTCACCTTATCACTGCGGCTACATTGGACCTATTGTGATTTCCTCTGATCTTAAAGCTCACTCAATATGCCCGATTTGGTGATGAACTCTACTATGTTTGTGAGTGAGCTTGCAGATATATCTTCTGCTTCAAGGTAGAATTTTCCTAAATGACGATGACGTGTTCTGATTAGACAGTTACAGTGACATAGGATGTGTTCTGCTGATTCTTCGTTTTCGTTGCACAATATGCAGATGCTGTCTTGTGCTATTCCCATAGCCATGAGATGTTTTTTCACTCGAGAGTGGCCTGTAAGGAAACCTGTTTCTATTCGAATCTGACTCCTAGTTAATTGTAGGAGTTGTTTCGTTCTTTTAACGCCCTGGTGTAAGTGGTTAGTATGTCGCATCACTGCTCGTGAGGTTCAAGTTCGAATCCTATAAAACACCAAAAAGTTTTTTTTCACGGTCCCACCTCTCGCGAACGTCTGACAAACATCCGAGAGTATTGTTGTCTCGAGAAAGCTCCTCAAAACAAATGCCCTTCGGATACGGCACTAAACTGTAGGAGGCCCCTTCCATTCGTGTGGAAAAAGAACACACACAACATGAGTGGTTGCGAGAAGCTAGGCCCTGGCGCTTCAATAGCAGTTGCGCCAAGTATTTTTTTTGCTCTTTCAGGCAAGCAGAAAGATATTGGCTTGTCTGTTACCTTCAGTTTCCATCCAGTAATGATGTGCTTTTTCTTTTAGCCAATTTTTGATACAGCTTCTTGCCGTACTCACTGGTAATCCACAGAATGGTCTTGGCATCATCAAATTAGACGCAGCTCCTGTTCTGGCTAGTGGGTCAGCTTTTTGATTTCCTTCATATCTGCTGTGTCCTGACACCCAAATGAGATGAACTCAGTTTTGTGCTGGCTAGTGATATGAGTAGTTGAAGGCAATCCCATACTAGTTTGGATATTATTTTATAAGCCTTAATTGCCAGTAGAGCAACCTTGCTATCTGATGGAATATAAATGTTCTTGTTGTTTATAGATCGGTTTATGTTTTACCTAGATTTGTTAAGTGTTGGCCGAAGTTGTTTGGTGGTGTTGCCTTGGCCTAGATGCTGCCATCGGTGGTTGACCACCAGGCACTTAAAATTCGATGTCGGTAATGCTTATGCTATTTGTATCAGAGGAGCCTTGTCGAGCCAGCTCATCAGCTACACAGTTCCACGGTATGTCACAATGACCTGGTACCCAGCAAAGGGTGAGGTTGTACTGACCAGCTATCTTATTAAGATATACGCGACAATCTGTCACTGCCTTACATTAGCTAAATACATGCATGCGAGTATATAGTAAACACTATTGCAGACCAAGCAGACAAAGCCGCGGGTATATGCTAGTCTGACATAAAATTATTAAACATCGAACGCCTTCCTTTGACCCACAAATGAACATGCCTAATTGGATCCGTTTAAGTTTGATACATAATCAGCATTTATCTAAAACTTACTAATTAGAAAAAAAACACACTAAACTGTCACGTTTTCTACACCTAATTGGATTTTCGTTCTTTCATAACACCATGAACTATAAAAAATAGAAAAATGATAATTCAAAGAATTTCTTATCTTTCATTTTTTTATTACCAAAAAGTGCAGCTATTCCCGGCGCTTTTACGGCTTCTTATCCTAACCAGTTTGTTCAAACAATTAAACCAACAAAAACTTCAACATTCCTACTAAAGCAGAGACTACCGATACCCAAGTGCCCCAATTTTCTTCACGCACATCATAAAAAACACACCAGAAACCCATTCAACTAATAACTTTTCTGTCAAACAAATTCCCTTCGAAATCAGTTGTCACTGCCCCAACAACAAAAAATGCCCACATATGCACGAGTATCTTTAATTTCCCAGCTAAACAAAGCTAAAGTGAAAAATAAATATTCATTAACTAGATTTCATGAATATTTTAGACAATTAACCGGCTACCACAAAATTTATGATAACTATTAAATTTTTTTTTTTTTTTTAGAATCACAAAGAGCTTCGGTATTTTTTTTTTTTTTTTATTGGGTTAAAATTTATAGAAAATTACTCGCGCTTAAGCTTTGAAAACGGTCATCAAATGAGTTTTGTTCGTCTATCCTTCGGCTAATGAGATAGGATTGACGCGTATGCATCAACTGCATTAGAAGCATCATAAAGTGAACAGAAAAAGAAATAATTTGTCCAGGGAATTGAAATCAGATACGAGGAAACGTAGATTCTGTATCTAGATATTGAGAATGTGTTGCATCATGAAGGAGCGTATCATATGTTGGCAATGCACACATCTTTCAGGTGATGTTGTCATATCGATTGGCTATCGTATATTTATGTTCATTAGTGATTCGTGGTGGCATCTTCTTAACACAAAACCTTCTATCGGCGCCTGATATCTAGGAAGAGTCATTTTGAATTTGAATTGATACACCTCTGTGTGCCTGGTGTATATATCTATAGATAGATACAATCTTTCTATGACAATCTCGCTATCCTTTTGCGGCTTCGGAGGTACATCCATACATAACGTATGCAAGAAAATCTTGTGAGATAATTCAATGAGGTTGATGCAATTTTCTTCCGAAAGGATTACGTTGCATGTGATTTGGTTCGTTGGACAATTATGATTTTAATCTCATGGTGCAAGCAACCCGAGTGGTCAAAGAATGTGATTACAGATTATGGTGGACACCATGTACAAATAATGGTGATAGATGCGAAGATATCGATAAGAAGACGGCAAAAAAAGATATGAATATGATTTCTCGAAATTTGATGGGGTTACAGGTTATGCGGGAAGGGTATTGAAATCTCAGGCTTTAACTTTTTTTTATCGTATCCTTTGTTAAGCACAATTTTGTTCCCTTACATACAGGATATGTTCGCCATGGTACAAAGAACAGCCTGCATTGTCATCACGGGTGCTCTACGCACAACACCTACGGCTGCATTCGAGATCTTTCTGTATCTTTTACCACTAGACCTACAAATCAAATTTCAAGCGGACAACAGTGAGCTTCGGCGAACCCCACAGGTGGATCAGTAGACATGCAGTGAAGTGAGAGGGTTATGATCCCTTATTTTAGGATCATAACCTCGCTGATAAAAGGAAGAACTTACGTAGGTGCTTTCAAAACTGGTAATGTGAAGCATAGCACCATTCTTAGGGAATCATTTCCCGATATTCCTGACGATATTCTTGGAGCTTTAGACCTCGTCACACCATACGAAATAACGTACCCTGTTAGGGAGGATTGACAAATGAAGACAGTCTCCGTCCATAACGAGATTGCAATATATATAGTATATAATCGAAAGATATTAACCTACACGTGGCTCTGAGACTTTCGGAAACATATAGTGTGTTCCAAGCAGAGGTTCTGGTTGTACTTAAAGCTGCGGAATTGCCTGATATCTGATCAATATCCGATAACAATATCATCATTTACATTAACAGTCAGGTTGCTCTAAAGGCGTGAGAGTCTTCCTATTTCGGCGAGGTTATAATCCGAAAACAAGAGATCATAACCCTTCCACTTCACTGCATTTCTACTGATCCGCCTGTGGGGTTCGCCTGGGTTCGTCCTTTAACCACCTCGATTATTATTTATCTAGGAATTTGGACAATATTCATTCAAATTTGTTGTGTGTAGGATTCTTTAGTCGAGATTCGAAAAATACTTGAAAATCGCAATGAATAGCCTTTGCCTTAGGTTAGATTAGATTAGAGGGAACTGCACCTGAGCGCTTATCGCAGGGGCCATGCGCTCCTGTGTGTTTCCCTTTGTTACGAGTATGTAGAACCTGTATTCAAAACATTTGTCTTGTGTTCGGTTCTGTTGCTCTATATATCATGTTCCTAAGCGGAACATGTACTAGATCCCCTAGCTCGTCAAAAAGTCGGTTTCCCATATGGCGGAGGCGGCAGTCTTGAAGATTTTGGCAATCACATAGCAAGTGTTTGATGGTTTAAATCTCCTCTATATCTTGACAGCTCCTGCAGTGGTCGCTTGGGTTGATACCTAGTCTAGCAGCGATTTCCCCTATCGCGCAGTGTCCTGTTAGTGCGCCTATCAAGATACGAATTTCTTTTTTATTCATCGCCAATGGGCTTTTGGTTCTCCTTTCATCCGGTGTCGGCCATAAGCTACGAGGTATGAAACAGTCGCTTCTCGCGGACCATACGAAGTTAAGTTCTTGCTTTTAGGTCTATTTTTTCTTTTAGTACACCAATTAGGGTTTCTTTTGATAGCTGTCTAATGCTTTGATTGCCGCTTGACTATCCACGAAAATTGTAATCTTGGAAGGAGTTTCTCTCTTACTATGTATAGTCTGTGCAGCCCTATCAATGGCGAAGACATCAGCCTGAAGGATGCCTCAGTCATCCGCGGGTTTATATGAGTCGTTTATTTTAAGTGGCTCACATAAAATTCCAGAGCCAGTTCCGATATCCATTTTAAACCCATCAGTGTAGAGTTGAACGACCTGTTCATTGGTTAATGCATTGGAGTCCCACTCTCGTCTTTTGGGAATAAAAGTGGAGCCGTGGCCCTGATCGGTAGTATCTAGTTGTGTGCTGACCTTCAGGAAACTCTTTATCGCTGTACCGGGCTTATTAAGAATCAACCTGGATTCCTAAGCATTTCTACTACAGACTTCAGCGGAAGGAATTTGCTATTTGAAGCGTCACAACATTCAATTAATTAGTTCCTAAATGTTATTGAAACATCCCACTGCTGACACCAACTCGGATATTCAATTTAACATTTCTAAATGAGGTTTTGAATATTCATTCAATTTAAATGCAAATTAAAGCTAGACACCCGAATTATGCAGTCCAATACCACTCAGCTTAGTGCTGAATTGTATAAAACTCCTACAGCATCAATACAAATCATAAATTAAAAGTGTACACAAAAAATGTCGGCTCCATAAATGAGATAAAGCAAAAATTGAACAAACACTGACCACTACTAGACCATGAACACTTTTTGCGCCATTATGCGTGCTCTAATGTCATATAGAACCCTAAAATTAAAATGCGTAAATATTTTAGGTTTGTTTTTATAAATGTCCTCACCTCATTAGTACCTAATAGGTGGTTGTCAATTTGCATTAAATTTAGTTCGTTAGTCCACTATGGTGTGCGTTAATGAGAGAACAATCTCACTTTACTTCAGCGTTAGTCGGGGCGCTCAGAAGCCTCTACGTGGCTGCCACTGACCAATGGACTAGCATTAAATATAGAACTCATGTTTGGACACATTACTGATTAATTAATTCCTTCTGCTGGTTAATTATAATTAATTTTTTTTTTTTTTTTCGTCCAAACGATGTGCGCCTCTTCCTCGAAAGGACTGTGTGTGTGCATGTGTGTGGATGGAGCCACTATAGCCACCATTCCACTTGTGTTATTTCGTAGTCACACGCTTCATGTCGTTGTGCCTGCTGCGACCACGGCGGACCCATGTGGAACTAATGAGGGCGTTAATATCTGCCAAATAAAATCGTTTAGTCGTTATTTATTTGGTGGTAGCTACATACAACGATTCTGTTTTACTTTCTCATCATTTTTGATCCTTTTTTGTTTTTCTTTCGCTTATTTTGTCTGGTCGGTGCCATCTAAAGAGCTAGCTGATCTAGATTCATGGGCTTTCTAAGAGCTAATTGAGATTCTTCTTTCCCTTGCTTTGCCCTAAAAATTGATCGAGTAGCGTAGCTCACATCCACACCATATGTAAATGATATAGCATGTGTGTTTGTCTGTGTAGACAGCATTTGAATTTTTAAACAACAAAAAAATAAAGAAGAAGAACGAAAAGAACTTGTATCTGTTCTGTTTTCATGTTCGGCTCTTGTACCCTACGCACATTGTGCCATAAAAATGCCCCAGAGTCATTCATCAACTGGGTAACAAACCCAGTGTGACATTATTTTAATGGCCTTTTTGTTTTTAATGTTTTTTTCTTTTCTTTCTTTCTGTATACAAGCGAGTGCTATAAAAATTTCGTTTTAGAACGATGACGACGACAAGAATTCTAATAAAATGCTGGAGAATGTAAATTTTGCGCGCCTACTACCAGACTGAAATCTCCATTCATGTGGATGAACGTCAGATATGACAGTAGCCGTAATTGATCGATTGGTGGAGTTCTTATGATCAAGCAATAATGAAATGAATGGACTTGATGATGTAAGAGGGTGGCTAATCACCAGAAAAAATAATTATTTCCCCTTTTCATTTCTCTGCTGTATAAATGGATTGCGCGAAATGGAGAAATGTGCGATGGGCTTGCCCTTTGTATTCCGATGGGAGAGTGAAGTGTGTGTGTTATAAATCGACATTAAGACCCTCATCCTTCAGATGCAGTTTGATTTTCAAACAATGGACGCGATGGGTTTAGAAAGATTTATAATGTTTACTGTACTTCAAATAATTTTATAGAAAGAACATTAAGAACAGGGTGTGGGGTGGTGAGCGTAATTATTGAATGGAACGTTTGATGGCCTTTAGAATGCAATAAACAAAGGAATCCTTTTGCCCTGCATTTGATTTGCGCGTACGCTCATAGATGGTAGATAAGTTGCCAGCATTACGACCAGACGATTTTGGTTTAAAAAAAAAAAGTGAAAGCTTTACAAATGGAAAAGTCCTCTTTGTTTTGAACTAAGCATTCCCAGTGCTTGTTCCAAAGAATTGGAATCAGTGGACTTAAGATACTATGTGAGCATGTTAAGCTAAATCCGACGGTTAGTAGTTGTCTTTACCATTATGTCGTACATGGTCACTCCAATGAGACCCTGAACACATCGATAAACCAGGTAGAAGTCAGTATAGTTTTAAACATGCTGAAGGATGGAAAGGCACATCGCGAGGCAGGGGAGGCAGGCCTGTAAACGCCACAAATGTGACGACATCGGCATTTCATTGGCCTCAGTAGCCGAGTGATCCAAAATCGGGAGGGCTGCCGATTTTTCTGAAGTCAAATAGGCAAACCCGACAGACAAATCAGTAGAAATGCGGTGAAGTAGGGAGGTTATGATCCCTTGTTTTCGGATCATAACCTCCCCGAAATAGGACGAAGAAGAAGAAGAAGGATGGAAAGCCATCTGGATCGGACAGGATTCCAGTAGAACTCTACAAATATGACACGTATGAGCTAATAAAAGTAAGCTCATACTCGCATTTAGCAAAATACTTGAAAACGGTACCGTAACCCAACAGTTTAAAAAAGGCGGACTTCTTCCTTAATGCATCGTATAAAATATTTTTACCACTTTTGCAAAGTCGACTTACTAGATGGATTAACGCTAAACATCTGTTAAACGAGTACCAAGCTCGTTTCAACAACATCTCAAAGACACACTCGATGCCGAACAAGCAGGTTTCCGCTCTGGATCCCCCTGTATTGACCATATCAACACCCTGCGGATTATAAACTAACAAAGCGTTGAATATCGATCGCCACTCCACCTGCTGTTCATCGATTTTGAGAAGACGTTCGATTGTGTCCACAGGGAGTTTATTTGGCGTGCCTTACGCAGGAGAAGTATTCCCGATAAATGAATTGCTATTATCAAAGCTTCATATAAAAGGTCCAAATGGCACGTTCTGCACGGAGGTTGTCTGAGGAATTTGAGATCCAAAGTAGGGTACGACAAGGCTGTATTCTTTTACCAATACTATTCCTAGTGGTTATTAGCGATCTGCTTCGTGCAGCTTTATCGACGGGAAACGGAGGAATTCGATGGACTCTCACATCCCAACTGAAACATCTTGACTACGCTGACGATGTATGCTTACTCTTTAACAGAATTGTGGACCTCCACCAAATCACAGCAGATGTGGAGAGGGAGGCAGGCGTCGTCGAGCTGAAAATACGACAAAAAAATAAAGTAATCAGCCTTGGAACAAACTCATCGGCTCAAATATGCATTCCTGGACAACCGGTAGAGAGAGTAGAGAATTTCCAGTATCTTAGGGGTATTGTATTGTTCGATGGAGCCGAACTGGATGTAGTCAACAGGATCGCCAAAGCAAAGTTCCTGCTGTTATATAGTTGCAGCACATGGATAGTGACCACTACACTCACCAGAAAGCTACAAACGTTCGTTAGTAGGTGCCTGCGCAATATCTTAAGAATTTTCTAGCCGAATCGTATCTCTAACGAACATTTCTACCAGAAAACGAGTCAGGAACCAATAGGCCCAACTATCTAACGACGGAAATAGCAGTGGATTGATCACACGTTCCGAAAGGGTGACAGTTCCATAGCAAACCATGCTATGCAATGGAACCATTTAACCCAGGATGGCAAAATACTTGGCAGTCCGAGGAGAACATGGCGCAGAATAGTCGAGAAGGATGCAGTTGAGGAAAATTTGGTCTGAGCCAGAAACCGCCGTGGCGCGTAGGCATAGTAGGGGCGCTAGGACCCACAGGGGACATAAAACTACATTTCGGGCGATATGAAGCGAACACAAATTATCTAAAACAAAACAAAAATTGTTATAACGGTCAAAAACTAAGACATATCGGTCAAATTTTACAACAGAAATTCCCAATTGCAGCATTTGGGCATTACTGTGTTTTTAGATTTGGGTGTTATGACATTGCGCAATCATTTGAGGGGGATAAGTTGGAGGTGGCAATGGTGTAGTGGTAACGTCGTCAATTGTTACGCTAATGGTTCATGGTTCAAATCCTGATTTCAGCAAGCATTTATTTATTTCTCATGAAATATATAAAGTCAGTCCGATCAATTGTGAAAGCTTCTGTGAACAATACTGCGAAGGCATAACACTGGCAGCAGCTTGGTCATATAGCTGGGAAATTTGTTTGCTGTGTTGATGATGATTTGCCTATGAATCGGTTATCGGGAAAAAAATGCTGTGAATCAGAAGCAAAGACAAAAAATAACAAAAATCTCCCCAGTTATCTGGACGCCACCCACGGAGTTTCTCTGAAGCATAAACAATTGAGCTTCAAGACTCTACACCAAAAATAGTTCTCTTTCTCTCTATCTATCATTTCCAACGCCCGCACTGGGTGTAAATATGTTAAAGGTATTCATAACCCCTTGAGTGCGGGGCAAATTAAAAAAAATAAATAAAAGTAATTTCATTTGGCTTTTGTTACCATTTCTTCCTTCACTTTTGGGCGTTATTACATTTTTAAATTTGGGCGTTAAGACCTAATGCGGCCTATATAAGGACATCGACCTAGCCAAAAGATTTCAGATACAGCGTCAAGATGGCTGGGTCATTTAGAGCGGATGGAGCCCAACGTTCCCGCTAAGAAAGTCTTCGAATCCACTCCGGATGGACGGCGCAGTAGAGGACGATCTCGCGGTAGGTGGCGCAAACAAGTGGAGGGGGATCTCAACCAACTTGGCATTCGCAACTGGAGGCAGCTGACTCGTAACCGTGCTGGCTGGAGAGGTTTGTTGGTTGAGGCCCAGGTCCACCCCAGACTGTAGCACCATCTAAGGAAGGAAGGACCTAATGCCAAAAACACACCTATTTTGCCCAAGATCGACGAGCATGTAAAGATCTGCTGCTTCAGACAGATACCCTTCAAAGGAGCCCGATAAGGACATATCTACGAATATACTCTTTTTTTTCAAATGTTTGAGACCAAATAGAGAATTATGATAGCACTTGGAAGATATTGGTCTCTTTTAAGGCCAAACATACCACTATTTGCTTAAGAATTTCGCACCAATATGATAAGTCTTTAAAGGACTTATCAAATGTGTGTCTAGCGCCATTCTATTTGCTACACTTTCAACATAAAATCCATCAATTTCGTCAAAAGCAAATACAACTTCTATCCCATCTTTATCAAAAACGTCCCAATTTCATTGTCAAGGTTAAGGTATTATCTACTTATCTGTATTTATTTATCCCTAACTAAACATTTATATCAGTGTTATGGTGCCTAAATAAACGTTGCTATCAACATTATCACAAAATTGTCAAGCAACCTTTTAACCTACTGACCATTTTGAACAAAATACAATTCCCAAACACAACTATAGGTACATATCGCACTCAAGCTGGGCAAACACTTGACAGAATGTGTACACAATGCGTACCACAAAATATCTGTCAATTTAGGACCTACAGACTGTTTGCAATCTTTCTATTTTGTTTGACAAAATGCATCAGATACCTGAGGGGACCTTTAAATTAAAAAAAAAAGTAAAACTGAAAGGAAAACATATTTTCCCATTAAAAGGGTAAACAGAGAGTTGAAAAACTCGTTCGACACAAATAGGGGAAAAAGGATCTCAGTTTCACGTAAGACCCTTAATGCGATCAAACTGCAACAATGCGTGTGCTTGTTGTGTATTATGAAACTCAATCTACTTGCGAGTTTATTAATAATACAGGATCTCCGATATATCGGCGACATTCAAGTGGAGTAAGAAATTCAATACCATTCAGCTGATGGCCATAAGGTTTAGGTTTTGCTCTTTGTATTCATAATCCCCTCGCTCCACTTGAGACCAGTAATTATAGAGGATAGTGTTACTCTACTGCACTAGTTATAGTTGACACATGTTTTTCTCATACTGTACACTCAGTTGCCTGTCAGTTGTTCAGGATATTAATTATGGGCATGAGTTGTGTGGGTATGTGTGTGTGTTTTTGTAGTATGGCGCTCTCACATCCGTTTCAAATTCAAATTGCAGATTGTTTGCTTAAAACAACACACTAACGGAAGCCGGGGAAAAAATAACACAAACCCTATAGCATTTCAAGATAAAAAAAAAATAAAAAAAAAAGCTTTAAAGTCGACTCTAAGATATGAATGAAGTTGTTTTTTGCTTTTAAATTGTGGTTCTGATGCTGAGCACGTTTCAATTATTATTTTGCTTTCGCCTACACACACTTGTGGTGTGTAATAATGGGTGCGAGCGTGCGAGTTGTGTCGCTGAGCGTACGCTCCTTATCGGCGCGGACGGAAATCATACTGACCTTAGTGATAGCTGCAGTGGGTAGGACCGCAGTAACGCTGCAAGAAGTTGTTTTCTTTTTTATAATATATAATAATCCAACGGACAAAGCTTTTATTTGATTAAGAATGAGTTGGATGTGATGCAATTTGCTGCTAATTTTGTCTCGAAATGTTGCTTATCTAGATTAAGGGGATTTTTCTTATAACTATATGTGGGTTCAGAAGCCAATTGGCTCCTATTAAGCTCCTCCTACACTGATAAGTTTTTATCAATTTGAAAAACTATGTCGTTATCTTTATATGCCTTTGCCTCATTGGACATTTAAAAATATTTACTTTATCTAAAAGATAAGCACACTCATCTACGCGGTGAGTTCTTCGTCTTATGTATATGTCTGCGTTCAGGTGACAAGAGGTGACTATAACTTTCAATTTATTGTGCATCATTTCGGATCAAGGAATTTGTAGTAATTTTCCACCTTTTAGACACTTCAAAATGAGGTCATTTAACAGCTTCGACCTCATAATTAGAAATCTCCGTCATTTTCTTTACCCAAACACCACTGCGATTAGCACTTAAATGTTCCAATAAACTTCATAGCACAACTTTTGACACCACTCATGTTTTTCTGTCTTTTTTTTTTTTCTAATTGAATTGAAAAAATGTGTTTTATTTAAATTAAACAAATTATACGTCATTTTATTGGAGCACATATACCACTTATCAAACATTATGAGGGTTGAGACTGTAAAATTCCTCAGCTGTACATTTTTCTTCTTTCTTACATGAGGGCTACATTTTATTCCTATTCAAGTGTGGTCGGGTGCTGTTGCATGCTTGTAACCAGATATTTTTTTCTTTTTATAATTTAAGTATAATTTTGTTTTGATAACAGGGAAAACACTAATATATGTACATGGGATAAGAATATCGGTTTCCGGTTGTACATACTTAAAATTATAAGAATGTGGAATATATTTTTATGATAAAAAAAAAGAAGAAGAAATTATGTGTAACTACGTGGTGGTCTACCATTGAGGGGGCTTTTTGTGTCTGATAAAAATTTATTGGAATCTTTGTTTTGAAGTCAGAAAGCTTGATTAAAGATTAGATGATGACACAGTCAAGTCTGTACGTATTTTCTGGCACAATTTTGAAGATAAATCGTTCTTTGCGTCTCTTGGGGTTATCTTGAAAAACTGTTTGGATTAAGAGAGAACAGGAGTTTCTTATACACCCTTATGACTGCAAGGGCATCTTCCACGTCGATCCGCAATAGTTTCTAATGAATACTCGAGAAAGGGCTGGAGTGCCATCAATTTTTAGCAGCATCCAATTTTGCTGAAAGGATAAGTCTTACTTAAAATAAGGTTACAATATACCTAACCACTAAATGAGCTTTGTAACTCTTTTGGAAGTTTGCGGTCAACGTTTACATTTTTTTACCATCTTTTGGGAGTGGCAATGGTGTAGTGGTAACGTCGTCAATTGCCACGCTAATGGTTCATACTTCAAATCCTGATTTCAGCAAGCATTTATTTATTTCTCATGAAATATATAAGTCAGTTCGATCAATTGCGAAAGCTTGTGTGAACACTAGTTCGAAGGCATAACACTGGCAGTAGCTTGGTCATATGGCTGGAAAAATTGTTCGCTCTGTTGATGATGATTTGTCTATGACATCGGCTATCGGGAAAAAAATACTGTGAATCAGAAGAAGCAAAGACAAAAAATATTGTAACAAAAATCTCCCCAGTTATCTGGACGCCACCCCTGGAGTTTTTCTGAAGCATAAACCACTGAACTTCAAACAACTACACCAAATCTTTCTCCCTTTCTCTCTATCTATCCTTTCCAACGTCCACACTGTGCGTAAACATGTTAAAGGTATTCCTAACCCCTTGAGTGCGTTGAAATTATAAAAAAAATCGATGCCTGTGATTATATAGCAAATCTGGTCTGATGCGAAGTTTGTATCGGGTCAAGATAAGTTTTTAAGTTTAAGTTTTTAAGTCACTAAGTACTTGCTTACCAAAAGCAACGATGCCCATTACACGAAAAATCAGCTTGACTACATCCTCCAATACACCCATGACTTTTTGTTTTGAAATTGAAAATGCACTGATTTCGAAAATTCAAAACCAGCTGTTCGTGGACTCTGAACTAGCGCGCGCCGAAGGGATTATTAATAACCTTCTACTGATTCGCAGGACATGGGCGGTAGAGAAAACCAGAGAAGAGGAACAGAGGACGTTTAATATTCGTTGACATTCCTCTTCTTCGTCCAAAGAACAGGGACGCGAGTTAGAGTACGTATATGAGAAACTGGGGGTACTGTCATCAGCGAAGAGGAATGGATTGGATTAGAAGTTGCAGACAAGAGGTCATTTAAAAAAATGAGAAAGAGAGTCGGAGACAAAGCGGAGCCCTAGGGAATACCAGAATTTATATGATGAATTGTAGTTTTAAAGCCTTCCAGGACAACTTGTATTAAACGGTCCGAAAGGTAATTTCGAATCCATTGAAGAAGAGACTCATCGATGCCATATGCACGCATTTTCGAGAAAAGAAGCTGATGTCAAACTCTGTCAAATGCCTTAGAAATATCAAGAACTTTGCTTCGCCGAAGTGGTGTAGGGATTGGTTTCACTTCTCAGTGAGACATGCGATCAAATCACCAGTAGACCTGTTGCTACGAAAACCATACTGCTGGTCAATGAGGAGTTTCCGTGAATCAAGGTATTTCATGAGCTGACGATTTATCAGCGTTTCCAAGACCTTGGAAAGAAGAGACGTAAGTGCAATGAGTCGGTAATTAGACGGGGAGGAAGATTCGCCTTCTTTGGGACAGTTGTAGTAAGGGCCATTCTCAAATATGGTTCAATAGTATGCTGGATGGTACTTGAGAAGCAATACCAGCTTTCAAACCTCACCAAAATCCAGAGCGCAGGGTGCATCGGAGTCATGGGATCAATGAGAACAACACCAACGGCGGCAATGGAAAACATGATATACATATACTGTAGCAATCTGGCGGCCAAAACCACTGTAAGACTGAAAGAAGGCCGATTGTGGTCATCGAGCCTTTACGGCCATTCCTCCATTCTGTCCCGATGGGGGACTATCAGTGGATTGACGGAAGCCGATCACATGAACCCGATGCTAGCATTTGAAAGGAGATTGACTACAAGAATTCCTGTCAAAATATGCTGGAAGAACCGAAAAACCATCAAGAAAAAGGCGTTAGCGTTCTATACCGACGATTCTAAGATGGACGTTGGCACGGGAGCCGGGGTTTATTGTAAAGCCCTAGGAATAAACCACTCCTTTGGAATAAACGACAACTGCAGCGTCTTTCAGGCCGAAGTCACAGCCATCATACAGGCTGCTGAAACTATACGCGAAAGTAATATCGTTGGTAGAACAATCACTGTCTATATAGACAGCCAGGCAGCCGTCAAGGCTCTGGACTCTGCTGTTATTAGGTCGCGGCTTGTGAGGACCTGCGAATCACTTGTAAACAAGATATCTAGAGCCAATGTGGCCACCCTCTGCAGGGTACCAGGGCATATGGATATCGAAGGAAACGAAAGGGCTGACGAGTTTGCTAGAAAAGGGTCGGCGCTGCACTTATCGCGGGCCCTGCCTTTTTTAGTAACCTCAATCAGGGGCCTTATTTTGTATTGCGTTTCTATAGCAAATGTATACAAACTCAATTTCCAAGTAATTTAAGTGACGTTTGATAGATGTTTTGACAATCTAACTTTCCGAAATGTTTGATTTTGTGTTGGAAGCACTTACACCCAATCCGGGAAACATACAAAATACCCATTCATTTTAGAATCGGATTACATCTTCAAATGGCAATCCGAACCCGAAAGCAGTACAAAATAAGGCCCCAGTTCCTTACGGAAGAAAATATAAGATGAAGCCATCAGCCGAGCAAACAGACGTTTGGTTCATCTGGAAACATGTGCAACGGCCAAGGCGCTATGGCCGGCCTTCAGCAAGAAGAGATCAACCTCTCTGGTGAAACTTAGTCGTTTCTGACATAATTACTGGTAATTGTGCCATTGGCGTCCATGCGAAGCGACTCGGTGTGCTGCATAACAACTATTGTAGAAGTTGCAGGGGCGAAGAAGAAATTTAATCTATTCGTCACCTGTTGTGTGATTGTCCTGCCCTTTCCATCAGAAGAATGAGGACTCTTGGTAGTTACTTTTTCTCGGAGCTGGAGGACTTTGGCAATATAGAGCTGACGGACCTCCTGAAATTCATATCACTATCTGGGTGGTTCTAACAGCGGACTATCTTTACAGCGTTCCCAGGGTTAAATAATTTGGGCAGAATGGACTTGAACTGTTGGTCTAAGTGAGCAGTGACTATTTTTTGTCACAAGGCACTCATCTACCTAACCTAACTTACCGACGGGCTGGATAAATGCTGTTTCCCATCTTCTCGGCAAGGAACCAGAAGAGTAGGACAGACAGAAAGACCGAGGTTTTGCCAGCTTGGAAGAACACATTTTCACAACTAATGGGAGACCCGCTGGATCTGTGTATGTTAAGCCCTTTGAGTACTCCTGCAACTGTATGAGTTCGAAAGTGGATTTGTCCCATGGAAAATTCGACGCTCTCAATTACAAGTGAAGACAAAGCACTATCTGGCAGGGTGGAGTTCGCTGCAAAGTGAGCAGCAAGTAGATTGGCTTTGTCTTAGAAGCTGACAGCTGGAATATCATTGTAAATGAGCGTTGGGATAGCAGACCAGGCAGAATTTTTAATATTTTTGACGAATGACCAAAAATTGTACTACCTTTGGGACATTGTAGAAGTTTTTGCCTCAATTTTCGTTTAAATTAGTTGAGTCGTTGCAAATCATTTAAAGTTTCTTATAAATCTTCTGCAACACATTTATATCATTCAAAGC
Organism: Brachypalpus laphriformis; assembly: GCA_945910035.1. NCBI lineage: Eukaryota > Metazoa > Arthropoda > Insecta > Diptera > Syrphidae > Brachypalpus > Brachypalpus laphriformis. Next base: position 176,326,627 of record OX246756.1, read on the forward strand.
TGATATAAAAAATGTCATTGCTTAAGCTTGATCATGTTCAGCAAACAATCTGCCTTCATCCTTCTATTATATCCCAAAAATCCTGCAAACGTAATATAGTTTCTTTCCTGCCACCCACTTTCTGCTTCAATACACCATTATACACAATACTCTTCAAATAGCAACAAGAACAAACTGACAATAGCAATAGAAACAATTCAGAACATTGTTTAACAATTGTTTCATGACAACATAAATTCGAACAAAAGGAACCACTATTCTCTTTGCCACATATTCTTGCCGTCTGTCTCTCGAAAATGTCCACTTCTACGAGTATTTACAATCCTTCCAGTTTCTACCTCTCATTTTGTATAGTCCTTAGTGTCCATCGAGCGTGTAAAAGCACAGAGTTGAGTATCTAGGACACGAATTTTCTCTCTCTAAACATATCCTCTTCAAATATACAAAAAATATATATAAAATCGAAAAAGAAAAACCATATCTGTGTACTCTGCACTGACAATTGCACATTACAATCCACTCTTCATACTGTGTGGTGTAAGTATATATGTACGTTTGCAATGTCCACTTTTTGCTAACGGTATATACTATAATAATAATGCAGTAAATCGCAGACAATAGAAAACTCAATAAAACTGGAATAGCAGAGGAAGAAGATATATTGAGGATATGAGCACTTTTTTGAACACGAAAGTGTCCACATTCCACATTTTCTAGTGTACTATGCGTTTTTCCAAAAAAAAAAAAAAAACGTATTTGTAAAGCTTGGACGATGACATTGCGAACAGACCTACACAGAAGGGTCGTACTTGAGTCGCTGGGTGATGCCAAGTTTGGTTTCCAGTTTTTTTTTTTTTGTGTCAAAAGAGGGTTTCGTCCTTTCTTGACCAAGCACTTGAAGCTTTGTACCATTTTGTCTGTTGCAAACGAAAAAAAAAAAAAAAAAACTCTTCTGCCAAAAGTAAACTGCAGACATAATTATTTTTCTTTCTCCGTTTTCTCCCTTAAAAGGCAAAAAAAAAAAAAATATGTATATACTCGTGTACAGATATATTTGGCAGTTATCCCAGAGTCCACCCAAAATTCACCATAATAATCTGTCATTAATTTCCGGTTATTATATCGAGTGTTATAGTGTGGGTGTTGGGGTGTAAGTCACAAAGTTATCTGCAGGCTCACGCAAATTGCAAGTGTCACCGAAATATAACATTATGCTTAGGGACAAACAGAAGACGACGAACAAAGCCCTCTCATAACTATTTTGGCAAAGGGGGATAACTATAAATACCAATTTCATTTCAATTGATCGCTGGTAATGCGTTTATGCCAGATGATATCTGTTCCACCCTCCGAAACCCCCTCTCGCACACACACACACACACACATACTTTTAGCCTTCACTATGCAAGGGCAACCCTGCGGCCACTTCATTTTCTCTGTGTGACACATAATCATGCGTTCAACCCTCCTCGGTTTATTTTTTTTTTTTCTTTTTTGGGTGCTGCTGTCAGTTTATTTGGGGCATTTTTTTGTTTCTTGTTGTTGTGTATACCAATGTTGAATGTTGGTTATTACAAGGGATTTGCAAACACCAGGCAAAGTTTTATTTCTATTCTCTCCCTCCTCGGTGGGGAGGATGTTCTGCAAAAGAAAAAAAAGCCGAAAACAGAAAAAGAATAATTCTTCCATTGCAAATTGATTTCACGCAAAATGAAAATTATTAGGATTATATTTTCCCTTCAATCGATTTTCGCTTTGTACACTAAGCTGAGCGAATCTTTCTCTCTTTCTTGCTGGTTTTCCACCCCCCAATTTCCAATTTGTGTGTCCTTTAATAATTTACAATGCAAAAGTAGCAAAAGAACGAGTATAGCGGTATAGGAATTAACTTTAGTCAGAGTCTTTACGTCAAAGTAATATTTACATGTCAATACAAGTACATATATCTGAGCCTTGGTTGCCTACTGGGGAGTAGGTTTGATAGGAATGTTTTTTTTTTGGCAAAAAATGTACAATGTCAAATTGAAAGGAAAGAGAAATTGGGTTAAGGAGGGATTAGGATTTGTTTTTCAACCGACACGTGACGCACTTACTAAAAATTCTTTATTCTTAGATAACACACATGATTTGACATGTGATAAATCTGACGTTTAAAATCCCAGGAGAGAAAAGCATTGCCTGCATTAAGGCGTCAATCAAAAAATCCACCATCTTATCAACTGTCAATCTCGACAGGAAATGATAAACTTCAACCGATAATCCTTCTTCTTCTTTTTTTTCCCAACTTAATTAATACTCCTGCTGCCGAAACAATGAGCATTATCGAATTAATCAGGACCAAGTATAAGACTTCTTATTCATTACTTCTCTGTAACTCAGCGAACGTTGAGTGGAGTTTATGTATCCGAATCTCAACCTTTTCATCTCAGATTCAGTGGATTTCTTTTTTGTTTTCTTAGGACGGGTTTCATGTTGCTGCGTGGGCAGTATACGTCGGGCAGCACACTCTACTGGGCATGATACGAACATAATATAATGAGAGAGAGGAAGGAAAATAAAAAAAGCGAACCATTACAGATCGTTAGGGTGGTTTATTTAATAATAATAATAATGGTATACCATGCAGTTTTTTTTTTATTTCTCTTTTCAATTGAACTAGGAGTACAGAGAGGCACTCCTCTGCCCGCGTGGGGCAAAGATTCTGGTCGTTCCTCTTAAATTTATTCATTACTTCCATGGAACATATATCCGTAGCAAGTTTCGTTTCTTTTTTTTCTTTTCTTTCCTCCTCCACCTCTCATTTAGTTTCGTTTTATTATTATTTCTTGGGATTTGTTTGATTTGCAGTGAGCTACTAAAATGCTCTGTGAAGTGGCAGCACTTGATCGCTTTTTATACAAATTAAATACACAAATTAAAATTGAAGAAGATGATGAAGGAGGGGAGGCAGAGAAAAAAAAAACACTGAAACACTCTAGAGGATTAGTTAATTTTCGCTTAAGTGGATATCATAAGAACGAGGGAAAAATATTATTAAGACGCGCGCACGTTGACGGTGACATGGCGGTGTGTTTGTTTACCTGACGACGCGTTCTTCTGTACTTTTGCTTTCAAGTGATCTTAATTTGGACATGAAGTGTGTACTCAGTAAGAAATAGTCTCTGTAAATGGTTGTGCAGCAGTGGCTTTGGTAATTGGAGTGCAAGTTGAATGGCAGCTACTGCGGTTTTTGTTGTTGAGAAAATTTGACGCTCAACAAACTTCGGTTGCATGAATTCAACAACTTATACATTTACATAATTCATAGTTCAAATAAACTCAGCAACGATATCCAATCAAATGCTCTGTAAATAGGTCTCGAAGCGAAACTTAGTTGGAAGCTCAACATAGAACAGCGGATAAAGAAAGCAAGTGTAGCTTTCTATGCCTGCAACAGGAAATGCGGTATAAAAAGGAAAGCTCCGGCCAAGGATAACCCTATGAAAGTACACAGCCGCACAATCCTTACCTACGGCCGGCGCTATAGTTTGATGGCCGGCCTTGAGCACAAAGAACAATATCGCCTGTATCAAAAAAGTACAGAGATCGGCGTGTGTGGGCATCATAGGATCATTGAGGTCTTGTCCAACAGATGTTCTAAATGTGATCCTGCACCTAATCCCCCTCGAACTTCATATTAAAAACAGAGCTATATGCAGCGCAGTCTGGCTCAGGGAGTCTGGATGCTCGACCGCAGAGACATAAGATACTGTAAGGTACTGGCGAAGATACCAAGTGAACTGGCTGTGTCTTTGAGTGACTACATGATACCAAAACTCAGCTTCAGGAAATTATTCTTAACAAAATTACCTACCAAAGAAGAATCGTTAGGATTTTCTGGCCTAATCACATCTCAAACGAACACCTCCACTCCGAGAACAGGTCAAGAACGTATTGACATCACAATTCGATGAAGGAAATGGCAATGCGGCGGGAAGAAAATTCCGTTGCCAAACACACCATGCAGTGAAATTCACTTACACAATCTGGCAGAACTGGGGTTCGCCCTAGGCTTACGTAGCGCAGAACGGTCAAAAAGGAATCTAGAGTTTCGGAATGAGTTGGAGAGAGTTTAGGCGCGTTGTAGAAGTCCGAAACCGATGGCGCACAGGCGTTGCTAACGCCCTATGCCCCCGACGGGTGACATGATTTAAGTAAGTAAATAAAGAAAAAAGGAAGAACGGAAACGTTATTAATGACTATGATATTGGTATATACATGGACGATTCGAAGATGGAATGCGTAGTCGGCGCAGGCATCTTCCCTGACCAACTAAATATATCGAAGTCTTTTCGTCTCCCAGACTCAGCTAGAGTTTTCAAGGCAGAGCTTCTGGTGATTTGGGAAGCCTGCCATTTGCTAAATAACTTCCCAACATCTAACCACAGTATTTTTTTTTTTTTTTTTTATAATTTGCACTCGCACTCAAAGGGTTATGAATACCTTTAACATGCTTACACACAGTGCAGGCGTTGGAAAGGATGGATAGAGAGATAGTCAAACTGATATCAAGGCCATTGATGCGGTTACCACATCCTCGAAACTGGTAGAGCAATGCCGGTTTGAAATTAATCACTCAAGTATCACTCTCCTGGTAATGAGCGTGCTGACAAGCTGGCCAGGCGAGGGTCATCCCCTAACAGCTCCTTACCAGAAAGAGTCGATATTCCGTTAGGTACCCTTGAGGGCTATATTCATCTTTACTTTCTCCAGCTAGCCAATCGTGGGTGGAACAGTCTTACTAGTTGTACCATATCAAGCAAGACGTGGCTCGCTTTCAACAAACCCAACTCAAACGAGTTACTAGGCAAATCAAGAGCAGATATTGCCAAAGTTGGGCCACTGGCCAGTTGGAGACCATGCGGCTAAGCTTGGTATCCCCCACAATACCTTTTGTAGAGGCTGCAAGGAGATAGAATGTCTATGCCAATTCCTTTCCAGACGTCCGGCCCTAGCGAGGACCAGACAACTCACCCTTCTTCGAGAATCTGAAAGAGATAGCTGACAACGTGATCGAAGAACTATCGTTTTCCGAACTCTACGGTCTGGTATTAAGCTCATTATCCTTTCACAACCAGTAAAACTCTCAGACTAACTGGTATCCACGAGTTTGTGGTAACGAAACGGCGCATCTTTTGCGCTAATTGAGTTCTTTCTAAACCCCCACTTAACCTGCCTACCTAGATCTCGAAGCTGAGGAGACATAAAAAATAAAGCGGCAGGCTGGATGCCCAGTTATTGCTTTGTTTCCACGATCTATCTTTAGATCAATTGTTTCTAAGCCGAGTGGTTGTAGAGATATGCAGTCTTTAACTAAAATTTCGCAATAGTCAAGTAATGTCTTCTTCTAAAGCGAATTCATCCCGTTCCTAAATACGCCGAAGAAATCCAAACATTTTTGTTTTGGTTTTACTTGCAGCTTCTAGCAATATAAACGTAATCTTCTGAGTCCCCTTAGACTCTTGTTAACTCGCAACATATGTGAAATACTTTTTTTTTTTCGTTGACTTAGAACTGGTTTAGCGGGTCAGCGGCTGGAGGGGCTTTTTGGTTTAGGTCCATATCCACCCCGAACTGCAGCGTCATCTAAGTAAACGGGTTCTGGCGTCTTTAATTTCTGTCTCAACTCATTAAATACAAATACAAATATTTGGCGCAACAGCTCTTTAAAGTGCCAGGACCTAGCTTCTCACAACCACTCATCTTGCGTGCGTTAAATTTTTCACACGAATGGAATGGACCTACAGTTTAATGCCGAATCCGAACGGCGATTTGAGAAGCTTTTTCGTGACAACAATACTCTCGGATGTTTGTCGTGAAAAAACTTTTTTGTATTTTCTGGGATTCGAACTTGGAACCTCATGCGTAGTGATCCGACACACTAACCACTTACGCCACGACGCCCACTCATTACTCGTCTACTATTGTCACATTCAAAGATCAGCCTGTTGTTTTACTTGTGCCAGAATCAGTTCATGAAGGAATCAAGTGACGTTGAAAATGTTTTTTATTTATCGCTTAGGTTGGGTTAGATTAGAGTGGCAGGTGGCAGAATGCAGCTTCACATAGGCCAGACTAAGCCCATTGTCGTACCACATAGATCTAACATGCCCAGGAGAACTACCCCTGGAACCAGTTGGAACTCGTTATGAAACGCTGGAGGCAGCCGATGCTGACGTTAGCTAGCTCGCCTAAGAAGGGTAGAGGTAGGCTCCTAAGTGTAGTCTTCTGCAAGTGAAGATGGCTTGGCACGTACAAAGAAGGTGTAGTATGGCTTCCTCCTCCTCCTCGTCCATGCAACTTCTGCAGAAGTCATTTGCTAAGATACCTAGCCTGATGGCATGCCTACTGATGATGCAGTGCCCCGTAATGACACCTACTGTAGTTGCCATGAGCGACATTTTCAGCACGATAAAATCTTGTAGTTGTATCAGAATATTCCAGAATTGATTAATTTATTATGTATTTATTAGGAAGTAATCCCTCTGTACGATGAATCTTTCAATACGATTCATCAAGGAATTCCACCTTCGATCAGAGTCTTCAGTGTGCAATGAGAGAACTGCAAAGGCAAACTGTTCTATTCGTCAAATCCTGAAATCAATTTTCCATTCTAAGTACAATTGTTCAATTGAAATCATGGAACTACCAATCAAAAGCTCTTTTATGATCCCCTAAAACCACCTTCTTAAACACAAGTTAACGACTAAGTTGTCAACTTGTGTTAGAAGTTTCTATCTGTCTATATATGTACATAACTCTATTTGCAAAGTCAAAGCAAAACTTCTTTCATACGCCACACAATCTCCCAATCAAATAAAGGTGACAAGACAATCCACCGCTCCCCACATTCAGAACTATTTTCGATAACAGATCAAAATTGTCATATCTGACACTCAATCAATAAGAAATTCAACATCAATTTGTACACCCAGCATACAAATAGTCAATCTGTGTGAATTTTCCTTCTGGTTAACCATAACCAAAATAATAAATAATTGCCATTCATTCCTCTCCATTCGTTCTTCAGATACTCTTCTTTGGGTCGACAGATACACGTTCATACACCTTTGGCGTAATTGCTTACAATTTGTAAGCATCTTCAAAAAGCCATCGATTGAACGACCATAAGAGCCATGGGATAAATGGTAATCAATTTTCTTTAAGTCATAATTCATAGCCATATGAATATTAGAATATTTCAATACACAGATAGATGGTTACGAAGATAGATTGGTGCAACTTTCACTCCCAAGGTGGTAGTGTCTTCGAGAGTTGTATTGTTAATTTTTGGGGTAAATGTTTTGACGTTCAACTCTCATCGTTTATCTGTAATAACACACAATAGTTTCGTTCGATTATTGTACACAGATATCATTGCATATGAATTCGGCACCCATCCATACGGGTTTTGTACACATTTGGAGAGTCAAGCCGAGTGTTATTAGATTTTCTCCTGAACCCCCCTATTGTTATTCAAATTGCATGTATCATTGATTACATTTGCATTCAAAAGTGATAAACATTTAACTGACTCATAAAATCTAGAACTGGTTGCATTATGAGTTTTGGCTTTTGTCTCGTACATGAACCGTCAGAGAGTGTGACAATAATGACGCGCGTGGATAATCTATTTTACTTGTGAACTGTCAAAAAGTTCAACTGACACCCTATGACACTGGTATTTAATTATGCTCTTCTCATCATTGTGCTGGTGATGGTGTGCGCCCTTGAGAGATGTAAGATCCATTCTATTAGCTACAATTATGATGGACAGATATGGGATATAGCCACAAAAAAAAAAGTGGCTTAGGTACAAGTTTCGGTAACACCAAAACCTCGTCAAATGCAGGCGATTGATGGGACTTTAAGGGCTGTCAAGAGAGTTTTATATTGTATATTTTCTTTTGCGACTCTCAACTCTCTGTCTATGAATCGGCATTGAAAGAGGGTGGTTAAAGTACTTTTAAGGTTTTTTTTTCTTTTCTTTCGGTATCTTTTGATTGATGAAAGATAAACAAGTTATGGTACAAACGATGAGGAATTAGATTGTGGAGAAGTGGTTCTGATGCCATCATCAGCAGCAGCCCTTCCATAGTCGAGTCTTAAGTGAAAACTCGGCCCAGCAATCTCAAAATGTAATGATGATTAATTGCTTGAAGCTGTGGTCTATCTATATGTCGATTACAAGAAACCCAATTAATTTTTTTTTTCCCTCCTTCTACTTACTGAACCCGACTGGCGACTACCCTCCCTTTCGTCGATTTTTTTGGCTAGAAAATCTTTCTATTTTCTTGGGTCTAATAGGTGACGGAGTTAATTGTTTTTTTTTTTTTTTTTCTGTCTCTCTATGGAGCCTCCAAGGGATTCCAATTTGTTGGCCATGAAATAAGAAGTAATAAAAAAAAACGAAACGAAAGAATTTTCTAATTAAATCGAATGCCGAGCTTGTAACTCATAGCGGTTCTTTAAATGGATTTTTAAGTTTTTTTTTTTTTGGTTGAAGCATTGTTAAGGCCTTTAGTTTTTTTTTTTTTGATGGCGTATCGTCTTAAGATTGACTGGAGTATACGTGTGTATACAAAATGAGAACAAATCCGAAGAGATCAATCAACGAAAGATACGTGACTGATGGAGTACGAAGTCTTAACGCCAATGAGTCAAGATTCAACTGTTTGTGGCGTTAAGTGTTGACTAATTTGAAGTACATATCTGATATTTGTTGTGATTTGTTTATTATACTTTTGAAGGATTTCTGGAAAAGAGAGCCACACTGTATACATTCATAATTATGTTCGATGTTTGTTGACATTTAACAATAGTTATGAAGTATTGCAGTATAGTAGATATACATTCATACTCTTTGCGTAAATAATGAATATTTGACCCCTAAGCTAAAGTACACAGTACTGTTTAGACCAATATTGCTACATAGGTATCTAGACTTAACGTTTCTACGTCACTTAACAAGCGCTAAGCGCTCCACTAGATTAAGTTAGGTACAAAACTAGCTATGTAGTTAACCTAACTAAGATACAACGACTGGCATCCATAAACGTATCAGGAACATAGAGATCAACACTACAAGCAGGGTTGGAAGTGATCTTAAACATTCTCCCCCTGGATGAGTACATTCGAAGCACAGCTGCGAAGAGCGTGATTCGCCTCAAACAATCGGGCGCGTGGAAGCAAAGCTTCTATAGGCATGTCATACACTACAAAGACTTCTACAAAATTACTCCACGTTTATTCCCAAAAGACAAGACTGGGACTCCAACACATTAACCAATTAACGGTGAAGGACCTTCACTGGTCTAAGTGTGTCTGCACTCTCGTGTGGACAGCCAACCTAACCTAACCGATGAATAGGTCATTCAGCTCTACGCTGACGGGTTGAAAATGGATATAGGAACTGGTTCTGGAGTTTTCTGTGAGTCACTCAAAATCAACGACTGATACAAACTTCCGGACGACTGCAGTATCTTCCAAGCCAAAGTCTGCGCTATTGAAAGAGCAGCATAGACCATTCACTGACAGAAACTCAATCTTCTAAGCAATCAAATCGCTAAACATCGAAGAAGTTAGATCAAAAGCTGTTTCCAGATGCCGAAAGTCGATGAACGATATATGCTACACCCAGGATGTAACTTTCTGCTGGGTTTCCGGACATAGCAAGATAGATGGGAATGAGTAGCAGATGAACTAGCCAGAAAGGGATCAGCATTAGATATAGAACATATTCAGACACCAGTAGAAGTTCCTATTACACTACTAACTAACAGGAAATGGAAATGGCCGTAAGACTAGGCATTTACTCACCTGACCACTGCAGGAGCTGTCAATTCGCAGAAGAGTTAGAAACTATCAAGCCCTTGCTGTGTGACTGCTCATATCTACGCCTACACCACATGGGTAACAGGCTTTTTGGCGAACTAAGTGATCTTGTGCAATGTTCCACTAAAGAACATGATACAGGTTCCACAAACAAAAATGGAGACACATTGGACCGTTTGGGACCCATGAGAGACACCTAGGTGCACTTGTCTCTAACCTAACCTAACTTAAGTGGGTTGATGAAGCAGATACTTCTTCTTCATCACACTGAGTCTATGTTGACCCATTGTGATGCGCATTATTCCAGTGCTTTTGGTCTGTATTTCATTATTTCTTCCTACACTTGTGCATCCGTGTTAGTTGCTTTTAGCCAGCCTCAGGTCCTCGAAAAACTCAGCTAATTTTTTCAATGTTTTGGGAGTAGTAGCTTCCTAGAGTTATGTTCCTTGGATGATAGAAGCTTATCCTCATGGAATTCCTCGTCGCTGCACCCTCTGCACAGGTCGTCACCAGTTAGTTTTAATTTCAATGCATGAGTTCTTAGTATATTGTGACCAGTGTGTACGGTTATTAGTAATAAAACGGGCCCCCTCTCTCTTTTGCAGAAGTCTGTTGGTTCTATTTTTGTCATACTCTGGCCAAAGTCTTCGAGAGATATTTCACAGGCGGGAAGAAGTTCCCATCTGGTGTTTGTTGCCTTTAAAATCTGTTGATCTACGATTCATTTAAGTTTGCAAAATGGAGTATTGACCGATTTGTCAGCTCGTTCAAGCTCGAGCGCTTAACCCAAGTTTCCATTTTATTTCTACAGCAGATGTTGCCTTTATAACCGCCTGGCTATCAATGAAAATGGTAATGGCCTTGGCAACTTTCATCACTGCTAAAACCTCCGCTTAGAAACGCTGCTGTGGTGAGGGAGTCTGATAGAGCCGAGAAGACGCGCCTATACCCATTTTCATGTTCGAACCATCTGTATAGATGGATAAAGACGGCCCTCATAAAGTCAAAGTAAGGCAGCAGGTAGTCGCAACCGACGTTTATTTCTGCAAATTTCCTTAGGACCTAACCATGTCCGGCTGGTCTTGATTTTCAGCCATCACACTGGCTGATTCTGAGAGCACTTTTTGCCGCAGATGCTTGCATGTGAAGACCTATTGGCAGCATGTAGATACATGCATATACCATTGGTCATTAACCTGAAATTTTGTTCTCCAAAGCATAAGGAAACTTCTAGCTCAGCGAAATTTTTCTCATTTTCTAACAAGAGTGTCAGAAGTGCACACCATTCAATGATCAAAGGCTTCTCATCTGCTTTCCTGATTTCACACGAAAGCACTTCCCCGCTCCATGTGTATGAGTAGTTCCTACACGCATACTCTAGAGTGTCCTTGAATCAGATTTATGCACATATGCGAACAATATTAAGATGAAAGCAAAGCGTCTCCCCAAAATCCACTTGATGGATTTTCCGACATCTTACCTCCAACGCCAAACTATGAATTTGACGGCAGAAAAAGCAGAAGCAGCAGATAAAAGATAGAGCAAAGCATAAGGAAGAAAAAAAAACTGCATGATTATACTAGTATGATGAGAACGATGATGATAATGCTGATGAAAGTGACAAATGTAATTGCTTTTTCTGTAATTAAAACAGTGGGTGGTGGGAAAGCAGGAGATGCAGAGAGAGGCGCCCTTGTCCTGATTTCCTTACCTTTGCTCTTCGAGCATAGCGTGCAGATTGAGTTAAGATTGTCATTATCTGTTTTGTGCATTTTTTTTTTTCTCTTTCTCCCTCAGCTTGTTGGAAATGGCAAAGTGAAAAGGCGTTAAATCAATCCATTCTACTTTGAGTAAAACTGTAAGACAGACATGAAAGGTAATGGGAATTCCCCCAAAGATATATACACTCAATTGAAGAGCAAACCCCGGAACGTTCTGAAAATTAGATGTGTTTTGAATTGTAGTTTATTTCCGTTGGGTGAACTCAAAGAAAATAAAAAAACAGCAAGTATAGCAAAGGATATGATATACACTCTAGCAATTTGAAAATTATATTCTTTATCCACATCCTCCCGCCATCCTTTATGAGTCCCCAACGAAATTTAAAATGTGTGTGAGCCCACCACCACCAACCCCCACCCTACTGCATAAGATCAAAACTCGAAAGCACAAAGCGCGTGAAAGATGATGAAGAAAAAAATCCAATTATCCAAGAAACCCATTTCGTCGACATAAATTACTCCAGCAGTGATGCTTAAAAACAAGAGCGCCATGACGGAAACAGTTCTCCAAACCTAACCAACCAACCATTTCAGCGTCTACATAGCACTAGCATCGCCTCCTTCCGCCATTATCCTAGTCATTCGTCCCTTTCGACTTATGATTGCTCTATGATTGCGCAAAAGGGAACCGCGCGCTACAAAATCCAACCCAAAAAAACATGACAACAAGAAAAATAGGGTGCCCAACCCCACCAAGGGAGCAGAAAATTAAGGCCAAACGCTTGTCTGGTGGTGGTTCACTGGCAACCACCACCTACTCTACTACCACCGCCAACCAGCAGCAGCCTTGAAGAGAAAAAAAAAATTCAGAATATCATTATGAATTTTGTAAAACTCATGGCTAAGAAAAAAAAAAGGGTGCCAACCAGAAAAGCCACAAAAGAATCTGCGATTGTGTGCGAGGAAGTCTTCTGTTTCTATAGACTTTAAGGATTCTTAGAATCTTAAAGATGCATACGTAATGTTTGTTTAAAAGAGAAGTGGCATAGTTTGTGTGGCAGATTCCTGGACATAGCATTCGATACAAAAACCACATTCACAAGGTGAAAAGCAAATGACAGGAACATGTCAAAATGTTTCGTGATTTCAATTTCGAATCAAGGCAGATGCCGTGAAGCGATTAATTGAGAATGGCATTGTGGCATTTGAATCGTCCTTTCTCCTTGACAGCAAATATATTGTTTTAGCCTCATTCACCGTTTAACCTATTTTCGCCGATTTGGCTAATGCACCACTGACAGTCTGCTGCACTCCGGACAGTGTACTCCTGAGTTGAACTCGTAAATTCCGAATATTTTTCAGATGTCATTATTGAGTTTGTTGAAAAGCATGACCCAATATAGTGTTCCAGCATGCGTTTGACAGTAATGTCGATACTAGTCGCGGTAGCATTTAGTTCAACCCATGCCATCGTTCTATTATTGATCTATCTTCTGTCAGTCAGGCGATTTTACGATTTATTGAAATTTTTCGGTTCTGGCCGTGTGAGATACCAATGAATCCAGATCGGAATACACAGGGCATGCACAATATAGATTTTTCTCCATTGCAGGCATGTTCAAATGTTACCCCCCGTTCTTATGTCAAAGCAACATCTAGTCTAACATGTCAGGGTAAACGCAAAACTTTTCTTTTCAACTCGTTGTCAAAGTTAAGCTCGACATTCTACATCTACATAAACCTATGCATGTATACTAAAAATCGTTCATATATCCACTTAAAAATGTACGACTCCAAACTCTGGCATAACTCCAATCAACGGCTCCAAAGTTGATTGCCTTCATTAAACTCCCGAATAACGCCTACGACAGTACAACAGACGACGTCTGTTCCTACTGTCGCCTACCACGGCTCATTGATTGCCCTCTAATGGGGGGAAACCAACTGAAACTCCACGCAGATCAAACTCCCGAACGACGAGATACACAAGAAAAATACGATTTCCTCCGTACAATTATGCATAAATTAGAGTAACAACGTACACAGGTAGCTTCACGTGGGCAAGTATATTGCATGCTGCTGCGCTGATTTAAAATTCCACTAAATTACACATTACCCCCCGCTTCATCGGTTTTAGTGCCTATTGGCGACCTCCCAAACGCTGAAGTTCTCCGAACTTTTGATGATGATGATGATATTCAATTCACATCACGGACTGCACGTCTCATCCACAAAAACACACGGGAAGACTGACACATGTGATGCGGGTAGTACCTTGCTCAGACCCACATCCTGACATCCTTGGGATTATTCTTTTTTCTTTACTTCACTTTTGATAATGAAACGAAATGGGACAAGAACGAACAAAAGGTGAGGCAAGGCATCCTGAGTAGTTTGTCAATATTTGCTTATACTATTGCCCTCCTCTTTCCCCACAGTCGTATGCACCATACCATCCATGTTTCGTCTTACATACATTTGTGACATTTACGTCACTAGAGCGGACGGATAGTCGGGGGAGGCGAAACGTTACTACCTGTTTCTGGTTTTGTGGGCCAACAACAGATGAAGAAGAAAAGAAATAAGAAAAAGGACTCTCTCTGAATGTATATTTGTATGTATGTGATTGTCATGTCAAATAAGGGAAAATTGATGAAACTTAAACCGATAGAGAACGTTTCTATAGTGCAACATCCCTTCGTATCATTCCAACTTCGCCTTCCACCCATATTGTCTGTTCATTTCTGTGTCAATGTCAGACTAATGTCATTTGTCACTACTACACCACACCCCCATCTGGATATTTATCCTTCCACATTCCCGTTCCATGCAACTATTTTCAAAGCTTTGTGTCAACTGTTGTTCCAATCGAAAGCACAAAAGAAAACAAAACACGAAAATGCCGAGCGGAAAAGTAAAACGAGACACGATACCGTAAAGAAAAACTTTTCGGCATTCTTTTCCGGCAAAAAAAAACAGAAGGACGAAGCGAAATTCATGTGGTTTATTGAATATATGTAGGAACGTCACGTACACAAAGCACGGATAACAAGAAACAGGAGGAGTTCCTTCCTTCATCTGTTTCTTCTCTAAACGCACTCATTCGTCTTTTCTCGTTTTGTAGGTCGTTCGTTCGTCGTCGTCGTCGTCGTCGCGTCTTCCTTAAGCTTAAATATATGTCAAATTCAGTTGCCTTCATGTGAGGTGAATAAGTGCGGCAAAGTGTGGTAAATGCGGTAAACCGATTGGTAAACTTAATTGATTTTGCGGTATCATTTCGTACTTTCAAAACGAACAGACATTTAATCCTTTCCTCCCACTCGAATAATCCCATTACACTTGTACTTATTTTCCAAAACACGACGGCACAATTATTCACCCTTAAAATATGTGTACATACCACTTAAGGAGCTCTAAATATACACACACACATAAGGGGCGCATAACCCCTTAAGAATGTCGAGGAAAGCCCGACCCATATAATCATCATCAACATTCTCATCAGTAACACCGTAAACCACCTTGTTTCTCATCATCGCATTGCACCGGAGTTCATCGTTGTCGTTGTCGGTGTTGTCATTGCTGTACGTCGTCGTCTTCGTCTTCGTATTCGTCTTCGTAAGGTGGAAAGAGAGAGACACTTAATATTTTGGTCTTCCGCAAAAGGATTAAATGTGCTTCGCTCCGATGACTACTCCAAAACCTCACCTTTCTCTGGTTTCGGGACGTTAGTTTAAGAGTTTTTGGGTGCCTGCCTAAAACCACCTTACCTGCTCGATGACAATGTATATGTGTGCCGAGATGCTATACTCTCAGGCATATTTGAATATTTGAGTAATAAATTTCCAAAAACTAGGCCAAAGTTTTCTCATTTAGATAATTTTCCAGCAAAGACCTAGTTTTGACAATTATGTAGGCACTGTAGCGTGACATTTTTCCAATTTAATTTATTTAATGAATTCCATCGGCAGTCATAACTTGTGTCAAACTTTGACATTTGTCTGTTCATTTGATTTTCACACTTAAAGCCTCAACTGACATAAAATGCAATTAAGATATATTCGAACACCACCCATGTTGATCCTCTGCCAAGTAATGCATTCCAAAAGCAAATAATCCAGCATAAAATGCAGGTCATTCTACTTTGTCCTGGCATACATCGGAACCCTTTTCCAGCCAAGAGAATTGAACTTTCCCCATAAAACTATTTCGGTCAAATACCATTTAATCGAAGAGGAAGATATCGCATTGCACTTACATACCCCCTCTTCTTCGAAGTGCAAACCCGCAAATACCAAAACAATTCGTAACGGGTGTTGATTGCAAAAGGGGTCGCCCGATTCTCAGTGTGCGGATGCGGGTGGATTGCGTCAATGTAAAGAACTTACACTTCACATTGCCTCCATTAAAAAAAGAAAAGAAGGGGAAAGGTAGAAGAAAAAGCAAAGACTTCTTAACCTTCTTTAAGGTGCTTGACATTTTGACTCGTTAAGTTTCCAATGGTAACTATATCGATAGGTAGTCTTTGGTTGCAACCCTTCGAATCACTGGCAGAGTGTTTCAAGTAATCGCGATTAATGAGCCTTACGCCACAGTCAAGTAGTACTAATGGCACTACTGCGGGTTTGGTGTTGGGTTCTCGGAGCACCACACCTACCAACGGTGTTTAATTTCGAGTGATATGTAGGAGTGGCGGTAAAAACGCCACGGAAGACATTTACATATGTAAGAATTAATGAGAAAGCGATTGGAAGGAAACGAACCAAGTTCATGACAAGACTGACAGATGTCAACTGGAAATGTTTTTTAGTTCACGAAAATTTCTGCAGCAAGTGTCAAAGAAGCATCAACCATTGATATGTGAAGGTTTGTAGGATGCCGTGGTTTGACTCAAAGCTTGATTAATGCATAGGTTTCCTGTCCCAATAGCTTTAGCACCTATTTCAGTTTCTCACCAGGGCTCTACGTACAATTTACTTTTACAATAGATCTTCACCTGTAATAATTATCAATGGACAAGTAGCGATGCCAGATAGAAAACTAGATCCTTTCGAACATAACAGGTCTTAGATCAGCCTAGGACGTAGTTGGAATACGTAAACATAGTTACGTTCATAAAAGGACTTCGCAAGTGTCCACTAAAATTACATAATTAAGTCAAATTTGATTTTTGACTTAATTTCAAATTTTGTAATTAAGTCCAAAGCCAAGCCAAAGTAAAATGACGCCATGAAGTCAGAAATGGTGTCAGTGCTCTCCACACCACGTCGAAATCATTTTCATTGCTGTACAACCGGTAGAGAGAGTAGAGGATTTCCAATATCTTGGGAGTATTGTCTCGACCGACGGTGGAACCAAACTGGATATAGCCAACAGGATCGCCAAAGCAAGGTCCGCGTTCGGTATGTTGTCCAAAATATGGCGAAGCAATGCAATCAGTTTGAACACCAAGATAAGACTTCCGCTCCAACATTGAATCCGTGCTGTTATATGGATGCAGCACGTGGAGAGTGACCACTACTATCACCAGAAAGCTGCAAACATTCGTTAATAGGTGCCTACACAATATCTTAAGGATTTTCTGGCCCAATCGTATCTCTAACGAACACCTTAACGAGAGAACGGGTCAGGAACTAATAGGCACAACCATCCAATGACGGAAGTGGCAGTGGATTGGTCACACGTTCCGAAAGGGTAACAGTTCCATAGCGAACCATGCTATGCAATGGAACCCTTTAACTCAGGATGGCAGAAGACCTGGCGGTCCAAGGAAAACATGGCGCAGAAAAGTCGAGAAGGAGGCACGGCAGTTGGGCAAAAGTTGGGGAGAACTCAGACACATTGCCAGAAACCGTACACGATGGCGCGTAGGCGTAGTAGAGGCCCTAGGACCCACAAGGGGATACAGGACATAACTCTAACACTTCGAAATCAACAACACGTGCCCCCTCCATTATCGAATTTTCTTTTTATTTGCCACCCTGTACTTAAACAAAAGAATGACGGAATAAACTAGCCTCTTACTAAATTGTTGTAATTGTTGAAATTTATTTTATTGCACTAGGACACCTAGAACGACCAGTATCGATCTGCGAGCCCCGTTCAGACAGCTGCCTACATCGGACCGCCCTTTATTCTGTATCTATACCCTCTGACGTATGTTTTGATGTTTGACTCATATCTCTAGCTCATCTAGGTTATGTAAGGTTAGGTTGCGTAGTGTTAACAGGTCATCATAAAACACTAGGCACGATAGTCGGCCCATCGCGTTCCCTAGGGGAACCTAAACGGCTGACAAAACCTAAACCATTCCGCCCATGAATTTGGATTTCCCTGCAAAAATAAAGAAAATTAAAACTCTGATTCGACGAATCAACCTCTTCTAGGTTGTTAAAGAAAAAGCTTCCTAAGTGTTTCATTCTGCTCTTAGCAAGGCCCTCACATTCGCAAAGTATAAGCTCTATGCGCTCCGATGTATGTAAAGGTGCGTCCAGACCAAATAAACATTTCAGAAACATTGTTTCTGAAATGTTTCTGAAATGTTTCCCGATTGTTTCCCATTTGCTTCAGAAATATTTCAGGAACATTTCAGAAATGTTTCTAAAATGTTTCTTTTGGTGTGGACGCCAAATGAAACATTTCTGAAATGTTTCTGAAATGTTTCTTTTTATCCATTTTTGCTCTTGAAGATGATGGGCTCAAAAGAGGTAGTATTAATAGCGTCGTGCTTCATCATCATGAAAAAATTAGAAAACGATAAGAAGAAGAAAAAAAAACAGTGGCAAAGATATTTTTTTAAAAATAGAGAAAATTCTATTTTTGTAATTTTCGTTTTGGGGATCCCATAAAACTCTTTTAGTTTCATACAATTTAATTAAAGAAATTGTATCCTCATTACTCTACGCCTTTCTTGGCATTTTTTTTATTTTTATTTTCACAAAAAAACACTCACTTTCTGCACGTGGAGCTTGAGAAACAAAAATAGTTTTCCGTCGCGAATGGGAAACTGAGAAACATTTCAGAAACATTTCAGAAATGTTTCATCGGCGTCCACACCAAAGAAACATTTCAGAAACATTTCAGAAACATTTCAGAAACAGAGAAACATTTCTGAAATGTTTCTGAAATATTTCCGAAATGTTTCTGAAATGTTTCTTTGGTGTGGACGCCGATGGTCTGGACGCACCTTAACTCACTACAGTACCTATATAACGGGTGGGCCACCTGGTGATTTCTTTTTAAACCATAGGCTATTTTGACACTGACAGCTGTTTCCCGCTAGAAATCTTGACAGAAGGTCAGTATCATACCTCCGCGGAACGAAATGAGTCGCTTTACGCTTGAACAACATTGGGAAATATTGAAAACTTATTTCCAAAGTGAGTGCT
This sequence comes from Brachypalpus laphriformis, assembly GCA_945910035.1. NCBI lineage: Eukaryota > Metazoa > Arthropoda > Insecta > Diptera > Syrphidae > Brachypalpus > Brachypalpus laphriformis. The sequence goes on from OX246756.1 coordinate 176,345,609, forward strand.
GTGTAGCCCAAACAGTGCGTTTTCTGAAAAGAAGTTTTGGCCGAAATGAAGCACCCACCGCGCCTGCTGTACGCAAGTTTGTGCAAAAGTTCGTGAGACTGGTATGCTAGTGGATAACACTCATGGTCCCCGTCGTCGTACGGTGCGCACAGACGAGAATGTGGCTGCTGTAACCGAGAGTGTGAGACTCAATTCACAACGTTTCGGTCATCGGTGGGCATTACAGAGTTTTACATTACATTAACGACTTTTTTTTTACTGAAATTGAAGATATGGATTTGGACGACCTCTGTTTCATGCAGGATGGCGCGCCATGCCACACAGCCCATGCCACAATCTGTCTTTTGCGCACCAAATTCCCAAATCGTGTTATCAGCCGTCTTGGCGATGTCAATTGACCGCCTCGGAGCTGCGATTTGACCCCTTTGGAGTTATTTTTTTGTGGGGAACCGTGAAGGACCGATGTTATGCCAACAATCCAGAAACGATTCAAGCACTTAAGGCCAATATCATTCAAGCAATCCGTGAGCTACAGCCCGAAACCATCATCAAGGTCTTGGAAAATTGGAGTGATAGAATTCGCTACTGCGAGGCCAGCCGAGGCAGCCACTTGAACAACGTTGTGTTCCATAATTAATGGGAATGTTTGCTCTTACTAATAAACCCATAATACATCGAAAAAATTTCATTTTGTTCATTTTATTGCATTTTTAGAAAGAAACTTGTATTTGGCCCACCCTGTATATCCGTATCCGACAGTCCTAGCCTTCTGGCATGCTTTCTTAGAAGACAGTATCCACAGAGTATCCCTATCATTGTTTTAATCTGTGACCTGCCTGGTTTTATAATCTCTTCGGATTTCTTTCGATCTAGTGTCGGGCATAATGCCTTGGACACTCTATGTCCTTTTAGAATCGACCACCTTTGCTTTGGAAGGTGGGAATCTTTCAAAGATGAAACTGAGCCCGTACTCAGTAACAATGTGGGATTTCCACCCACTAGACCTACCTCCCCTCCTACACCCGGTCCTCGAGGCACTGCCGTCAAGCATTCTATCGCGAAGGGGGCTACGGCCTTACATACTCTGCGCATTCGTTTTGGCAGCCGCCTACGCCACGTTTCTCTATCCATCTGTCTTCGTTGTTCTTTCATGATGGTAGCCACAGTTTCACTTACTGTTTCCCAAGCTTCTTGTGTGTTCAGCATCTGTCTGGTGATGTTTTCTGGTGTTAAATCCACACCCAGTCTGTTCGCTAGCAAGTTACGTTCTTTGTGATATCGTTCACATGATGTGTTCCGCATCCTCGACTGCTTCTATGCACTTCTTCTTCTTCTTCTTCCTATTATCAGCGAGGTTATGATCCGAAAACAAGGGATCATAACCCTCCCACTTCACTGCATTTCTACTGATCCGCCTGTGGGGTTCGCCTATTTGACCTCAGAAAATATCGGCAGGCCTGCCGATTTTGGATCACTCGGTTAACAAGGCCAATGAAATGCCGATGTCGTCGCATTTGTCTGATCCAGGCGTTTATAGGCCTGCCTTTCCTACATCGCGATGTCTTTGGAACGTGCATTGATATTATCTTTTTAACAGAGTTCAAATGATCTCTTCTTTGAACGTGGCAATACCAGCTGAGCCAGTCACGCTCTATTTTTTGTATGATGGTTTCCTTGATGTGAAAGCTTCCACGCTTTCATGCTTCTATGCACGTTGGTCAATAAGGGTTGTCTTCATGTCCAAATCTGTGGAGGTATGCTTTGAAACATCCATGACCAGTAAGCATTTGTGTCAGGTAAAAGTTCAGCTCTCCATGCTTCCTTTTGATCCAAGGGTCTATATTGGGGTTCAATCTCTGCCTTTGTCAGAAAAGTTCCATCTCTCTTGCCTTTCTTCGAGGCTTATTCTTGGTGGTACTTCAGTGTCACTTCGACTCGTCGCTGTTGACACCATTGTCCTGCCGGCACGATATTTCCGTTCAGCTTCTTTAACGAGGAGGTCTATTGGCAGCATTCCAACCACTGCGCAGGACCATTTGACCACCTATGGTTAGCCCTGTTGGTGATTGTACTGAGAATATCCATTTTTGCAACGTACAGTAGTGCTTTGATACTACTAATAATATTCCTTTGTGGGAGAAGGTACTGCACGTTTCTTAGCCAATTTGTCGGCGCATTCGTTGTCATCTATATCGCAGTGTCTAGGTACCCAGCATAGTTAGACGCGGTTCTGTGTGCATAATACCTTCAGCAATCCCTGACTATTGAAGTTTTTGTAACAGCCTTAAGTGCAGCCAGACTGTCAATGAAGATGGTGATTATCTTTATCGATATTGATCCCATCTCAAGTATAATAGTTCCGCAGCTTTGAGCACAGCTAGAACCTCCGCCTGGAATACGAGTACATTGCATAAATCCAGAAGTCTCAGAGTCACTTGAAGGTTCAAATCTTTCGAGTATATAGCTGAACCCGTGCCCTCATTGGTCTTAGACCCATCCGTAAATATTGCAATCTCGTTTTGAAGATGAACTAAGTTGATTTGCCAGTCTTCCCTCTATACTTCCTATTTTCAGTAATTTCAGTTTAGCGGATAAAGACAACATTTACCTGTTTACCATATTCTTTGAACATGAATTATCAATAATATCCAAAATACAGAAAAAAATAAGTAAGTCGTCGTCGGAATGCTCGTTTGGGGTGATTATAGCATTTTAAATTTGCTGGCAATGATGAGACTTATTTCCAAAACTGTTGTCTTTTTTCATCAAAACTGTGGTTTGGAAACTATGTTGTCTCTAGAGCAACTTCACTGATTACTGATCAGAATCTCCTTGTAAAGAATTAAGTCAGATTCACTTGAAATGAGTCAAAATGGCAACAGCCTCCGTGTGTATAACATCGCTGCGTGGAAATATCTTTTTGGCAAACAAGAGTGATTATAGGGTTTTAAATTTGCTTGCAATGATGAGGCTCATTTCCAAAACGGTGGATATTCATTCGTCAAAACTGACCGTGTGGTTCGAAAACTGTGTTGTTTCTAGAGCAATCTGACTGATTACTGATCAGAATCTCTTTGAAAAGTTTTTTTTTACGAAGAAATGTCGGTTTCTAAAAATTTGAAACAAGGGCGTGGTTGCTTTAGAACCTTACAGATTGTTTTATATTATGTATCAAACTTTTAGTGGGACTTTCAATCCACTTGCTTAAAAAGAGCTACTTTCAATAAGGACATCCTTAAACCTTCCCCTTATAAGGACAATGAATTTGAGCTACATACTTACCCTTTTTTTTATTTAAATAATCTCTTTTGCTCTGCAATGACGTTTACATATTACAACCCTTTATTGCCCAACTTTTATAAATAGCACAAGGTTTGCTTCGAAAATACATGTCAAATGGCACAAAAATTTGGGACACGGTCATCTATCGTCGAGCTCTGAACAGAAAAGCAAAAAAAAAGCCCGTAAACTCTACTAAAAATCTCACTTCCATTTCGTTTGGACTGAAATTGCCAGAGTGGATCTAAGCCTATAAAGGGCTTACAATCTTCTATTCGACTGAGAATTTATTATTATCCCGCTGAATATTTTTGAATATCATCAACTACAACAATGATTCCACCTCCGTGCTTATTTTTTTCTTCTCCTCCTCGTCCGTGTCGCCCCCGTCAACTTTCTGGTATGGAGTGTAGTAATACTGCTTCTATGGCAAATTGGATTACATGGATGAGAGAGAAAGGATCTTTTCGAGTACTTTTTCGCTTTTTAATATTCAAATTTGTTAGCGTGTTCTCCCGTTTCAACATTTGATTCGTTTGTCAACTCATCAACATTGATTGAATTGCCATAGTAAAAGGAAGACAGAAAATGGAAGTAGAAGAGAGAGAGAGAAGAAAAGTAGTATTAATTTGACAGTGGATGCCCCAAAATATCTTTTAACGGATTAAAATCCTTATGCAACCTCCTGTGGGTGAGGAAGAGTGATATAACCTCTAAGCAAGTTGGGAAAATACACTCCAACTGATACTGCAACAAGGGAATAGACATCCGCATCCTGCCACTATCTCTCTCTCTCTCTCTCTCTATCGTCTTTTCAACTCTTTGTTGCTTCACGTTAACCGCAAATAGGATTTAGTGTCTGCTACAATGAACGAACGACACAATAGTGTGTAGGGTGGGGGAGCAAAAAACCGTAAAGCTGTACAATGCAAACCTCGTCTTTAGGGGGTAAACACAATGTATGAACTCTGCTAGTTACTGAGGACTGGACGGGTGGGTGGATGGTGTGTTGGTGGCGTTAGGTTAATCCAAAGGAATTCATTTATCCTCTTTTATTTTGCTGCTGGTTTATTTGTCTTTTTCTTTTATTTCATTTCTTGAGAAGATATGCTCTTTCTTTCGTTGCTATGTCGTCTCTTTTATTATTCATTGCGATGGCTTTTGTAAGAAGCTTATCTAGTCAGAGCCAATCCAAGCCAGTTGCTGCTACCACTGGTGCGCACACGACAAGTGTTATTACTCTGTTGCAAATGAAATGTTAGCTTTTGTTTGCTTGAATAGTGTGGCAGCACATAAAAAAACAAAAAGAGGCTAACTAGTAGAGCGAATTAAGAGAGCAACACCACATAAGAAATAAAAAAAAAAAACAAAAAAATACAATGAAATTGTTAAAACAAAACAAAACGACAGTTTTTCTCTAAAGCAATTGTTTCTATTTTGGTATTCTTTACTTGCAGGCAGTCTCCTTGAAGGAGTTACGCCATCGGCACCACCGGATGTCCCACCGAGGAATCCAACAATGAATCGTATGAATAATGGTCGTTTAGCTGGTAACCCAAATGATTTGGGAGTAGATTTTGAGCCATCGTGTTTGGTACGAACGCCATCGGGCAACGTTTACATTCCTAGCGGTAATTTAAGTAAGTAGAAGATATATTCTTGGACTTGTAATTTATATTTTTGTTGTGTATGTAGTTTTTGGGGGAAATTTATCAAATGGGGTCATCTCAGAAGGTTATGAAGGGTAGATAATGCTAAAGAGGGGTTGAGAGATAGCTGTAGTCTTATCCTTAGCATGTACTCGTAGTTGCAGTTGTTTATTTCCTTGAAATTGGAGGGTTCGTCTTTGGCATGATTCTTTCGTCTTTCTTAAGATGGCCATAAAATGTTTTCCACCTGAACGGTGCGGGCGGATCTGCAGCTTCTGTTTGTAAATGGTTTGCTCTTGTAGCATTTTAGGAATTCCACTTACGAGTAGCATGAAATTTGTCTGCAGTTACGATTTGTAATCTCTCCTTGACCTGTTCAGCAGAGCGTGGTATTTAGCCACTTATTGGGCATTCCTTGCTATTCTTTGAATATTAACTTGCGCCTAGGAGTATACTTTTTTTTAATGCAAATAAGCTACTGCACGATCAAGAGAATCTTCTTCTTCCTATTTCGGCGAGGTTATGATCCGATCACCTTCACCGCATTTCTACTGATCCGCCTGTGTGTTTCGCCACGATTAAGAGAATGAATAGAAAAGATAGGAAGGAGTTTTTTTTTGTATGCACTCGTGCTACGATTTACATTCGGCTCAATGCTCCTGCATGGTTGTGCTAAAAAACAAAAACCCCTCCTATTGTTCTGTCCTATTGTTCCTCTACGGCACCGCCAGTCAAGGCACTCCCACCCAGGGGCATGTTTGACATTTCGTCAATTCTTTTTTAGCTGCCAGATTTGGCAGAATCTCCGATTCTCGCGTTTCTCGTTGCTCGTTCCTCTATACGCGCAGTTGCTGCATAATACTCGTGATTACTCCGTTTGCACTCTCCCAGCATTCGGTCTTCACCAACATAAATGAGATCAGGTTTCTTGAGGTCACTTGGCCTCCCAATTGCTCTTTCTAAGATGTTCCTAGCCCGTGCGTAATTTCGGTATTCCATCAGTACGTGCTCTGCGTTCTGCATTTTTCCTTCAAAGTGCTGGTAGAATGGGTAATCCATGCCCTGGTAGAAACTGGCTTAAGTACACATTAGTTTCCCTCCCCGTGGTTTCTGTTAATCCATTCATGAACTTCGGGAAACAATTTTTATGTCCATCGCCCATTGGTTGTGATGTTCCACCTATGATGCCATTCTGCTCTTATAGCTTCTATAGTTGTTGTTCTGCCATAGTGCCGCGGTCTTCCTCGGTTCTAGATCGATATGCATTCGGCCTAATATTACAATTAACGCATCCGCTGATACAGTTCTAAAGGCGGAAAATACCCTTAAAGATTCTATGCGCCGAGAAAGGAGGGTAGTTTTTGTGTGCGGTTTGAAACTCAGGTGATGTTTGATTTCATTACTCCATGGGTGATGTCTCAACTAATCGTGGAGAGCTGTTGCGACTTTTTGCATCCTAGTGCTTTTTTTTTGTACTTTTTCGACTACCTGTGTGCAGTGGAATCATTAACCAGAAAATTTAATTCTTGTGATTGAACTGATTGACCTCATTACCACTGCACCGTGATTAATGGTTTTTTCTTGCGCCTTTGGGGAGCCCGAGTCACATTTTATATGTCATATGTTGCTCTTCATACCTACCAGGTGTTCCTCATTTTTGGTAGTTTGTCTTGATGCTGAATTCGTAAATTTCTTCGCCTTAAACCCTGTGATCGAAAAAAAAATACCCACTAACACCCAACTTAGTTTTTCCCTTGTTCTCATCCGACAGCGATGTCATGACTGATTTCACTTGATGCTACTGACTTCTTAAAGCATGATAAGCTCCTAGATTAAAAGGTTTCGTTCTCAACTTTCACCCGAACTCAAAATCCGAATCGCATTTTCCCATAACCATGCACTTCCACCAAAAGTATGCACTTAGCTTCCAGCTAACCGTTGAGAACGTCAAGCATAAATAAGTGCTCTAAGCAGGGACAAAAAAAAATCTCTAAATTTCACCTGTCAATGTCAATTTATCCCAAGTGGAATATCTGAATTTCTCTTCATTATGCCTCACTTTTCCTTCAAAGAACATAAATTTGCATTCTCTTTTCATTCACCTTCCATAGTGCACACAACGCCATACACGACCGCAACAGTCTGCCACTCCTTTAGTGCATAGGCAAAAGGAAAAACTTTTTTCTCTCTCTCTCTCTCTCTTTCTCTCTCTCTCTAGTGCAATGAGAATAGTGCAATAATAAATTATCATATCTTCTTTTATATCCATTTTTTACGACCTTCTTCGGATTTATCCTTTTTGGCCAATCTATTTGCATTTTTTTTTTTTTTTTTGTATGCACTACAATTTAGCTGTTAGGTGCATAAGGCTTCATCGCACATTATTCATCCAGAAAATTTATATATGTGCATATACAGAGGAAAATATTTAAAATCCCTCACTAGAACCCACTATAGGGCTGCCTCCTTGCCATAGGTTCTCCATATAACACAAGGGCATCCGGCGGTGCACCAACCAAAAGGAGAATAAAATATAAAATCCTGCAAAAATCCACACAATAATCCTTTTTTGCCTTATTTTTCTTTTTTATATTTTTCTCCGCATTGCACACTTGAAAACAAATTGAAAAGTCAACCAATTCAACGTATGAACCATGCAACGATGCCCTGCATTACCATCATCAACGTCATTCCAGCCGCCTACCGCCTTCGCTTTTTACACCCTTATGGTCGGTCGTCTATGCCACTTGTTATGGTGGAAAAATATTTTCCATTGAAAAAGAAGGAAATGAAAACAAAAACGAGTCAACTGAGCAAACAAAAAAGGATCGTAAAAAGTAAAGAAATCCCATTCACACAATATTTTTCCATATTGGCATATTTTTATAAATTGCTAGCCTATTTCCTCCGCTTTTTATTCCGTTCTTTTTGGCTCGCACACACTCATGCAAGCACTATCGAGCAAACTACCTACCAACGGCTTTATTAGGCTTCAGAGTCCGATGATAAATAATAAAAAAAAGGATATGTATATGTACTTCCATATAAAAAGCTATGTATGTGTATGTACATTCCCTTGGCGTTCAGTTTTATTTCGCAAACAAACACACACGCACACATCCCTTCAGAGAAACTTGGAAAAAAGCCTATAAGTATGTGGCACTTAACCAATTTAAAGCTCTCCAGTGTTCCCTTTTTTTTTTTTACAATCCTCCGGCCCCTTTTATCCCGAACTGAAAATCCTGTTTTTATTCGCAGTGGCAGCGGCACACTACTCGCACTCTCTAACTATACAATCATTGTCCTTTTTTGAAGGCATTCATCCTGCTGTTGCTGCTGGAGTCATTTTTTCGGGTAAATCGATAACCACACAGAATCCTTCGTACATACAGAGATATACACACATGACATAGTCAATGTGTGTCAAACAATGGCGCGTTGCCTCTTATTTTGTGTTGATGCTGTCCATGATGCTTTTGTGTTATTTTAAATGACGTGTGGTCCTTGCAGAGCTTATGTTGATCTGTGTGCGTTTTGCTTTCAAAAATGAAAAAAAAAAGATGACAGCCTACGTATGGACAGCAAACCGAATTGTTGATTAATGCTCATATGGCACATTTGATATTGCCATTATGCCAATCTCTAAAGTTGTATGCAATTTCAACTCGCTTAGATTTGACTTGTTTTCACTGTACAGTGCTCATGCAGTAAAGTAGTTTAAATCTAGGAAGCTTGTGTGGCAGCTTGCACATTTAACAAGTCAGAATGCAAAATCAGCTGAAGTGCTAGTAGAATAGTTTTATGATCTGTGAGTTGAAATTTCCATGCACAAACAAAGGGTGAATGGTGTGTACTATACCTATGTTTGCTTACTTTTTGTGGAACTTTGTAGGTTTTCATTGGAAATAAGTATAGTTTTTGCTTATGCACTTCAACGATGGAGAAATCTAATGAGGACTTAGGCTTGATCTCCGGAAATTTTGTGACGTATTTGGCGCCCAACGTGGTAGCTTTTTTTTGATATTACAATTTTACATTTTATTACTATTTGTTTGTTAGTTTTTCTACCTAATACTTACTTAAATTCGTTCACCCCTCGAGGGGCATAGGGCGTCGACAACGCAGGCGAACTATCTTGTTCGGAGTTCTGCAACTCGTTTGAGCTGCCTCCAACTCATTCCCAAGGAGCTTGATTCCTCCTCGACTGTCTTGCGCCACGTTTGCCTAGGGCGTCCCACTATTCTGCCTGCCTGAGTGAGCAGATTCCACTGAATGACGTATTTTGCAATGGACTTGTCTTCTCGTCGTAGCGTGTGTCCAATTCACTGTCACTTTCTCCTTTGCACAGTAATGTCTATTTATAAGTTCTTGGCCCGTTCTCAGGTAAAGTTGTTCATTAGAGATATTAGATTTGGGTAAAAGATCTTAGACATCTGTTTACGAAGGTTTGCAGCTTGCGTGTGATATTGGTAGCCAGCTTCCAAATGCTGCAGCCATACCGCAGTACTGATTCTACGTTGGAGTGGAACAATCGTAGCTTGGTTCTTAAGCTGGGATCATCGATTCTCCAGGCTTTCGATAGCATTCCGAACGCAGCTTTTGCCTTCCCGATTCTGCTGCGCACTTCCAGTTCGGTGCCTAAGTGTAGGAAATTGTCTACTTTCTCAACTACTTGTTTGGCAATATTGAGCTGAGCGTAGGTGTTTGAAGTGCTCAGGGCTTTTATTTCGACTGTTTATCTTGGGCGCCGTGGCGTACGCATGAAGTTCCAAGTTCGAATCCCAGAAAACACCAAAAAATGTTTTCACGGTCCCACCTCTCGCGAGCGTCTGACAAACATCCGAGAGTATTGTTGTCTCGAAAAAAGCTTCTCAAATCGCCGTTCGGATACGGCACTAAACTGTAGGTCGCTTCCATTCGTGTGAAAAATATAACGCACACAACATGAGTGGTTGCGAGAAGCTAGACTCTGGCACTTAAAGAGCTGTTGCGCCAAATATTTATTTATTTTTTTTTTTTTATATCTTAAGCGCTACTTTGTCTACCTCAGCTTCTAGATTTTGGGCTATCAGATGAAGGTTCATTATCAGCGTATTCGAGGTGTTTCATGTAAGTTGTCACAGTCTATCGAATTCCATTGTTACCTTCCGTCAATTCTGCGCGGAGTACATCGCTGATGAGCACCAAGAACAACAGCGGTGACAGTATGCACCCCTGACGTACTCCACTTTGCACTTCAAAATCCTCTGACATCTTACCATTTTGTAAGACGTGACACTTACTTTCCTCGTAATAGCTATGCGTTTTTCAGATAGAATCTCGATTCAAGCTATCGAAAGCCTCGATGTTGATAAACTGTAGATGTAGCGGAGGCCTGTACTCGACGGAATGGTTTATTATGATTCGTGAGATATGTATGTGGTCCTTGGAGGAGGAGTTGCAGCTAAATGTTCCTTAATGCATTATAATATGATTCTAGCTATAAGCCGTGTTTTTTTTAAACCTAGCCAGCCAGTAGTTGCTAGTAAAGTCAAATTTTTCACATAAAACAAATACAAACACCGGCTGGCTACTACTCTTGATTTAATATCCAGCCGAAAGTTGCTGGCTGGGAATTTTGTGATGTCTAATTTCAGGCGGCAAAAAGACGAATGTTTTTTAGTTATTTATTGTTGCTGTCACTGCGAAGTTGTTGGGTTCCTAGAGATATGTTCGTATAAAATCGGCTGGCTTTGGCTGGCTGGCAAATCGTTTAAATGAACGACTGGCTGGGTAGGTTTCAAAAAAACACGGCAATTGTCTTAGCTACGGCCGGTGCAGTGGAGTGAAAGAGTTATGATCCCTTGTTTTCAGATCATAACCTCGCCGAAATAGGAAGAAGACGATCTGGGCTACCGCCGGTAGAACGCATATACCTCTCCAGTTCCCACAATCCATCAGATTTCCCTTTTTCGAAAGCTTGATAATCATCGCTCTTTTCCACTCCTGGGCAAATTGTTCATTTATTCACGTTCTCCGTATGAGCGAGTGTCGCAGTTCTGCTACCTAAAAGGTAGTCTTTTAAGTTTAGTTGCATTATTCTACTTGTCGCTTATATTTTTCTAAAACTCCTTAAATGGAGCCCAACGGGAAATCATATGACGTTCAACATTAACAAGAGATTCTTGAATTATTTTGCCATAAGTGTATCTCATAATTATGGGAACCGGCGAGACCATTAATGTATGTCCTTGAATTTTCGACCATTCGCGCTTAAATTCTAACTTCAGTTTGATTTAGTAATAAGGAATAAGTCCTTGATTGCCAGCCGTCACTTTCTGCAGAGAACGGCGGGTACATTTTAAAAGGCGCCCAATGCAGAGTCATATAACTTCAAGGAAAAGCTCTTCCTGCATACACAACTTCATCATAAACACAAGGTTTAGTCGAAACAGTGAAACAAAAACCACGAAAGCTTATAAGTTATCGCTTTCTCTGAGCCATTATTCATCTCCTCCTCAGACAATTTTCAAATTTACATAGAACAAGTGCAGTGACCTAACCTTTTCTCTCTTTGTGCCATGCAGTATTTAATATTCAAATCGTCTTCATTTGCATTTCAAAATAAACAAATCCAAATTTCAAACAGACACGTCACCAACTGTAAAATTAATTTTAAATTCATATTCAGTACAAAAAGTCCTTACAAAAAAAATTACTATTCTACACTTATTCCCAATGCTTGCCTACTAATTGAAATGAATTTCTATGTTCGTTGACATTTCTTCGTTCATAAAGTCCTTTTTACTATCCACCCGCGCGCCGCCCGTCGTAATCACTGTCAAACTAGTGGGGATAATCTGTATCCCCTCAGAATCGCAAGTACTTACACATCTAACATCAAATCATCCGCCAACCAACAACTAAGGACATCCAACCCTCCTAGTTCCTGTTTGCATATTATTTTCATTATGCTTCCGCTGCAGTCAATGCCATACCATCATCGTCATTCTTGCACACAGAGTCTCGAGTCTCTTCCTTCGAATCAGTCAAGTAAGTTGCAATTCCATGACTGGGACGCAATGTAAAAAAAAAAAAATGGAATACCCATGAATATGTAAGACCCACAAGTCGCACATATGCTTCCCTCCGCAAAACAAAGCAAAAGCAAATAGGTGCACGTGTGTGGGTATAATGAAGGAATTTCAGTTGAATATATTATTTGCATTTAGTAGCAAAAGTACATTTGAATATTTTCCTGTTGCCAGTCCTTTTTTTTTCTAATTATTTATAATGTATGTATGTTCGTATGTATATAATTTTTTATTTTTTTTGTGAATAACTTAACCAATCTTTTGCGGATGTGGCGGCAAATGGATGCGGTTCCGTTTTACCTATGCATATGCATTAAATTACGCCCCCGTTCCGCCCGTTCCACTCACACATTATCGCGCACAAAGGAGAGTTGCGGGCAAAAATAAAGTAAAATTCCTTTGCATTTTCAAGTTCGAGTAATTATTCATGCGTATAGCAGCGTATCCTTGAATGGATGTACACAAGATGCTCTCATCCGAGATGAGCGTATATCCTTAATTAACATATTTTCATCTATTTAGCATACAATGCAATTTTGTGCGACTTTTTTCGCGAGATAATTCTGTCTGTGCGACTACTTGCCGGTGCAATTATCCTTGCATGGCACACCATTGCCTTTGTTGTCTTTATTTAATCATAGACACATGCACAGAGAGAGTGAGAAAGTAATTTTAAATAAGGAAATGCGATTTCTTTTACGCGCATTCTTCTTTGAGAAATAATCCAGCGAAAAACAAAAAAAAAAGGATACGTATCCTCAAGGATTCATTTCCTTGGTGTCATTATCGAAGAAGACACACTCGTACAAAAAAAAAAGAGAAAAACAGCAAAGGTAGGTGAGCATAGGTAGTACATACTACCGCAGTGCATTATCCTCGCGCTCTCGTCTCTCGCATTCCTTTACACACATCCATTCACTTTAGAAGCAGTTGAATGAGAAGAAAATGTGTTTCGCTTTGCAAATGGGAACTGCTTTTCGTTTGCTTTCACAAAATCTCCCCGGGGGACTCTTTAAGCAACTGAGATGCCTTGCCTGGCTACCCCCTTCCATACACTCGTATGGGAAAGGACATTTTTCGCCACCCCCGCCTTCCTTCACTTTTGTTTTCGTTGTTTCCTTCCTAACTCTGTGGAAACAAAATACAAATTTCGAGAGTTACTTTTTTCCCAGTTGTTTCTCCTTTTTTTTCGTTTTTTTTTTTTTCATTATTTTTTCCGTCATCCCCTTTCTTTTTTTTTACAGCCCCTAGGGGGCTTGCAAGGAGTGCTATGTTGGAGAACGGTCGTGTGGTCGGAGAGAAGATCAAATTGTGTGTTTGTATGTATATTTTGCATACATTTCGTAAAGTTTTGGTGTAAATCTCGAAAATCCGGTACTTTTTCCAAACATTTTATCTAAACGCCTTCCACACAGCAGCCCCTGGGGGCGGTGAACGTGTTAGCTTTATGTTTCTTTCTTCGGTTTTTTTTTTCTGCTTTTGCTTTTTCCTTCAAGAAAGCAAGTGGAAAAAATGTTTAGAAATGCTCTGCGTGTATTTAGATGTTACTTTTTATTTACGTCAGTCACAAAAGTAGCTACTCCTGTTCGCATGTTAGTTGATGGTAGGACGTATAGATATGGAGATTATTTCTTTCGGGTTTGTTTTTTTTTTTTCTGTTTTTTGCCTACAAACAGGAGGCAGGACGTGCTTCTTATTTTGTTCTTGGTTATTTTTCTGTTTTTTTGTTCGCCGTCGGTTTTCATTTTCGAAATTGCGCTGAAAGTATTTTGCCTTCAGAAAGGTGACAATATGCATGGAATCTTTTGCACATTTTTGTCAGCGTTTGTTATTCATATTTTGCATGCTTTTATGCGTTTCTCGGGATGTCCTTTGAATATGAGACTACGTACTTCCATTAGTAGGATGTAAGCTAGTAAGGCAAGCATGGCGTGGGAATATCCTTTTGTCCTAGTTTGGATAGTGTACTTACAATGGAGGTTTTAAAGAGTATTCTTGTGACTAATTGCAGAACTCAGAGCTTGGCTAAGTGGTGCATGTCTGTAGAATTTAAAAAAGGCGTTTTCTCCGTTGAGAAATGTGTACAGTATTGTTTTGAAGCAGTGCTGGGAGTCGGCATACTCTTGTGTTTTGAAGGTTGTTAGGTATTTAATAACCAACGGAGACCTTTAAAAATGACAGCAGCCATCTGTTTTCAGTAGAATCTGAAGCTTATGTTCCAAGTCTTCTCTATTCAAATTCAAGTACAATATAATAAAAATGCTGAGATGTGTTGGTTTGAAGGTTACTTTCTATAGCGGCAGATGTAAGACCATACAAACGCCTATAGGGACATTTTTTTTTTTCTGCAAATCGCTCTTAACCTTGTAGATCTTTGTGATGTGATTCAGAGTATGTCAAAGCGATTCATAAATTTGCTGTCAAAGACTTGACTATCACTGTCAACCAAGACGTTGCTTTTATATTCAAATGTTTTATCTGGCGCCCAACGAAGAACCATACAATTAGCAGTAGCTAAATTTTTCTGTCTAAATGCTCTTATTGGCCAGTCAGCCTTAAATTACATTCATGATCGTTATTTCGAAGCAAGTTAACGATGGTTCGGAAGACTCCAAGTTTCAACTTACATGTATCCTCCTCAACTAGGTCCTGAATCGCAAGATAGGAATAGGAAAGGACACTGTGCTAATGGAAAACACGCCCAGAGATTAGGCATCGCCTAAAATGATTTCTGCAGGGGAAGAATAGACAATCAGTCATTTTCTGTGCACTTGTCATGCACTCGCCAATATCATAAAGGCTAATCTGGGTAGCCAAATGATCTTGGCAACGCCTGCATGGCTAAAACGAATTATTTCATTCAAAGAAGTAGATGGCTCCTAGAGTAAGAGGGTGACCCACTCATCTTACACATTGGCAGTACAAAGGACCTATCTCTGGTCTAAGTTAGTTTAAGTTGGCAGTCTGCGCGAGAGTGCAGACTAGTAAAGGTCCTTCATGATAACCTGGATCTACCATTAGACCACTCAGGGACTAATAAAACTAAGCGGAGCTTTTGATAAAGCGATGGATGCTCTTGACGCCTAAGGACGCCGGATGGCCAAGGTCATCAAGGAAAGTGCCCCTAGATGGAGCATCCTTTTACACGATAGGGTGCATAGGAATTAAAAGATGGTTTCCTCCTCCTCATCCCAACAGCTCCTGCAAAAGTCGTTGGAGAAGAGGCCAAGTCTTTTGACATGTTGGCCTATAGGGCAGTGTCCAGTGAGGACCCCGTTAACAAAGCTGATCTGTGGTCGCTTTAGCGTAAGCAACTCGGCGCTACGTTTTTGGTCCAACTTAGGTCAGATCTTTTTTGAAATGTGACACGTTAAGCATCCTCTCATTTGTGGTTGGCCTTGCTAATAATAGCGTTCAGCTTTAGTAGATGCTTACATGTAGCGACGGGCATACCCAGGGCTTGCCCATCAGGCAGAATCCTTAGAGTTGTACCCTGTCTGGCGAGCTCGTCCGCCCTGCAGTTTCCTGAGATGCCCCTGTGGCCTGGCAGACAGCATAGGTGAAAGTTGGATTACTCTGTCATCTCCTTAAGAGACAAACGGCAATTTAAGGCGGCCTTTGAAGTGAAGGATCACGATTCCAGGGACGCTTGACTGTCAGTGAAAATGCTAATATCCCTGACATATAGTACATTACATTTTAGCCAGGACAGGGCTTCCTTAATCGCCATGATTTCCGCCTGAAAACTGTACAATCTCTGGTCTAAGTACATCCTCATCGAGGGGTGTTACTAACCAGGGAACATCTAGTAGAACTGACTTTACGGGGCATGTGGCCAAAAACCTTCAAAACCAAACATTTTGAAATTACGCAGTTTTACCTAATTTGTAATGGGCGCCCATTCTCTGTTTTAGATCTTAGTTTTCGTGTTAGAAGTCAATATTGTCGATAATTTTCTCTATGGAGAATTCGTGGTAAGGAAATATGTTATTCAAGGAATTTTTTTCTTTGGGGTTTCAGGCCCCACAGCATTGCAACAGCGCGCATGTTGCATGATGAAAAATATACTTGTTAAGCGTTGTGAAGAATTTTTTTTTTTAAATTAATTTACACCTAGAAGTATACTTCTTTCAATGCAGGGAACGCAAGAGATAGTATAAAGAGATATTTACCGTGTTTTTTTTTAAAACCTAGCCAGCCAGTCGTTCATTTAAACGATTTGCCAGCCAGCCAAAACCAGCCGATTTTATGCGAACATATCTCTAGGAACCAAGCAACCTCGCAGTGACAGCAACATAAATAACTAAAAAGCATTCGGTTTTGCGCCGCCTGAAATTAGGCATCACGAAATTCCCAGCCAGTAACTTTTTGCTGGGGATAAAATCAAGAGTAGTACCCAGCCGGTTGTTGTATTTGTTTTATGTGTAAAATTTTACTTTACTAGCAACTACTGGCTGGCTAGGTTTAAAAAAACACGGCTATTGTTCGCATAGTGGTTTGAAACTTAGGCGGCATCCCGTATCACGTAGATGGTGTCCGAACTAATCGGGGAAACTCGTTGCTGCTTTTTGCATTTGGTTTCTGATTTGAATTTTTATTTTTTTTAACTGTGCGTTTATTTACTCTAAGTGGAGAACAGTTGCATTATTTAATTTCAAAAATAGAGGTTTTGTTGAGACTGAACCAATAATCTTCCATTTAATGAACGAACACTCCACCATTGTTAAACGAATTCTCTACGGTAAGCCTACAGCAAGTGCAGGTATTTTTATTTCACAGCAACTTGAGAATGGGCTAAGGGAAGCGATATGAGGCAGTTAAGCAGATGGGTAAGAAGAATTGCTGTGGCCACCTCAACTTAACGTTTTAACAGTGCAGTATGTGATTTGCGAATATTATCCATTTTTCAGTCAAGATACAAACGCACCCGGTCGAATTTTCATTCCATCGCCCAATCGCTGTAACAATCTCAATCCAACAAACCAATCAAGGCTATAACTGCGTCGATAATAATAGATTCTGACAGGTCTTATCGAAATCCGCGACGTCATTACTCAATTTATGTGTGTCCTTAATTTTATGAATAATCTATGGCCCTTTTTTTTACTGTTTTCCCTTTGAAATAACACTTAGTGACAACGCAATAAACTCTCAATTCAGAGTTTTTACTTCCTAAGTGTCACAAAATCACTTTATACCACTCGAAAACTATCAAGCAACCCCATTTAAAAGCGATTTCAAAGGACATATTCACTCCCCATAACTCTCTTGCTCTCGAGCATTAATTATTCATTCGCTCGTGTATATTCCAATCAAAGCTCTTTCCATTCCACCCTTCAATAAAAACTCTAAATGTCATCTCTCGCCTAGAATCCGTACACACAGAACACACGTAAACCTTATCGACCGGGTCTCTCTGCCTGCCTGTCCACTCTGCCGTAAAATCCTACCATAAACGCCGAACGAGAGACAAATAAACAAATCTTCCTGCCGAATTCTTCCATAAAATCAACATCAAACCAGTCAGCAGATATACTCTCTTTCAATGAGAGTCCTTCCTTCGTAAAAACAAGGAGCAACGTTCGAACGTATAAGACAGCAAAGAAAAAAACCAAAAATGTCGAAAAGAAATCCTTAAATGCTTCAAACAGACGTATTTCCGAAACGGTTATGTGTACGAATGTAAATGCAACCACTTTGCCGACACATTGGCTTTATTGACGTTTGCGAAATGCGAAATGGTTGTCAGAGGGATATCGAAGAGGAATTGAAAATCCTTAGAGACCTCACTCTAGCTAAATTTTCGACAATTTCTTTTCCCCGAGCATAAAGAAGAAATGGCAAAAATCCCGCGTCCTGTATTATTTTCTTTCTTTTTTTCTTTTTTTTTTTGCTTGCCCATGAATTGGAGTTGATTTATGTTCCTTCGTCGCACACATACTCCGACAGCCCAGAGTGGAGTTAGCAGCCAGCAATCAATGTTTGTGGGGGAAAATATTTTCCTTTATTTATTTTTTTTTTTTTACTGAAAATACCATCACTTTAAACGCAGGAAATAGCATAGCGAAAAGCACAAGGAGAAGAAGTTAGAAGAAAAACATCCCTTAACCCAGTTTTTACCGCTCATCCCCCAGATTTTCTTAGCAAGACGACGGGACGGGAGAAACCTCTTCAATTTAACTAACGCTCAAGGAGAAGACGCCAAAAGAATGAATACACTACACCAGCAAATACAAATTCCGTTACACAACCGAAAAATAAAATAGGAAATTGGGAAGTCCTGGGGGTGAGGATAAAAATCCTTTTTTTTTTTTCTGTCCTTTTCACTCAATTTTACTATGCTCCTACAGTCTCAACTAAATCGGCGCCATTTCGCCATTTTGGCGTGTTGTGTTTTTATATCAACCACCGCTGCCACCCCCTTTGGGATTCATCCCCCCCAACCCAGAGCAACGATGGGGTGCGATTTATTTCGATTTACAATACTTAGTCTTTTTTTTTATTTTGCTCCTTGCTGCCTGTGAAGAATTCGTTTCCTTAAATTGAGTGTAGATAGGTTGAATGGGGTTATAGTTAGCATAGGCAAGGTAAGATGGGTGCAGCCCCGAAGAAAATTCTTTGTCATTCGTGTAATTTGCATTGAATGGAATTGATTGGACTTACACCATTGCATGTGAAGGCGTTTCAGAAATGTCAAATGTCAGATTTGAGATTATTCTTTTTTCTTCGTCGCGTCGCGTCGTACACAATAGAAGTGTGGAATTTTCATTATGTTTTTGTGGGTTTTATTTATGTTATTCCAGGAAGAATTTGTATTGAAATTCTGCTTTTATCATTTTGTTAACGTCCTCCTTACGAGGAGGTGTTGGCTAAAGTTCAATGTGCTCTAGAAATAAACTTCACGAAAGATTTAAGATTTATCGGAGAAAAGATGTTCAGAAATTTTTCAACACATGTCAACTTCTATCATTTAGAAATTTAAATGTTAATCATTAGTCATCGGTTCACATTTATGTACATGTATATCGGTAGTGGAATCCATGCATATAATAAAATGATAACTAGGATCGCCTTTGAGCGTGTATCACGCAAAAACTGATTGACAGATTTTAGTTGACCTTTGCCATTCTGTACCTTAGAGGCTTAGTCCCACTCTGCAATTAGAAATGTTCACGATATTCCTCAAGAAGATTAAGATATTAAAATAAATAAACGCAGAGATTAAAAAAGAGGCAAAACCAGGCATCACAAAGGCAAATATGCGCCTGTTTTCCAAGCAGAAACCTATGCAATCCTTTTGGCCATGAACTATTTTGTAAAGAATAGGTGGAAGGGTCAAAGTATTTACTTCTATAATGACAGTCACGCTGCGCTTAAGGCCTTGCTTAACCATTTAACCAGTTTCAAAATCATTCGTGAATGTAAAAAACTTCGAATTTTTTACCTCTTATCGGGGACCCAAGTCACACTGATATCTTGCGGTACGAGATAACCGATTTATCGCTAAGCAAGTCTTAGAGGATGTTTTCTTACGATTCGAACCTGCGTCAGGTCTCCCTGTGTCCACGGTTAGGGTTTTTATCGACGATTGAGTTTCTCACGATATTGGTTGACTAAACGAATGCTCCAGGATGTCTGTTAGAAATCAGCGGCGTTCTTGCTGTCTCTCAGCAGAAAAGATTACAGATATTGACGTCTTTATGGGCCACTTCGGTTTCGCCAAGATCTTCGGCGCTTGTTGCATGTTAGAACTGATCTTATAATCAGCATTTAAAATATTTACTTACTTACTTAGTTGGCGCTACAACCCGGGGTGGACCTGGCCCTCAAACAACAAACCTCTCCAGTCGGCTCGGTTATCTACCAGCTGCCTCCAGTTGTGCACGCCAAGTTGGTTAAGGTCCTCTTCCACTAGAATGCGCCATCTGCCTCGAGGCCGTCTTCTACTGCGCCATCCATCCGAGGTGGATTCTGATTTTCATCCGCTCTACATTACCCAGCCATCTTAGTCGCTATATGTGAATTCCTGTGGCTAAGTCGATGCCATTGAATAGGCCGTATAGTTCGGCATTGTACCTTCTTCTCCACTCAGACGAAAGATCACTCAAAGAACTTTTTTTTCTCGAAGTAACCAAGAGGATCCTCATCCGATTTTGACAAATTCCATGCCTCTGCGTCATACAGCAGAACTGGGATGATTAGTGTCTTATACAAAGTTACCTTAGTAGTTTGAGATAGAGCTTTGTTACTCAATTGCAATTATATCTGCCTATTGTAGCGTTCTATACAAGACGCCGGGTCGATGTTGGGTGCCGTTTTTTATAGACAGCATATATTTTGTTTGTGGCCGCCGTGGCGTAAGTGGTTAGTGTGTCGGATCACTACGCATGAGGTTCCAAGTTCGAATCCCAGAAAACACCAAAAAGTTTTTTCACGGTCCCACCTCTCGCGAACGTCTGACAAACATCCGAGAGTAATGTTGTCTCGAAAAAGCTTCTCAAATCGCCGTTCGGATACGGCACTAAGCTGTAGGTCCCTTCCATTCGTGTGAAAAATATAACGCACACAACATGAGTTGTTGCGAGAAGCTAGGCCCTGACACTTTTAAAGAGCTGTTGCGCCAAATATATATATATATGTATATATATATATATTTTGTTTTGCTTTCATTGACTGCTAAACCCATCTTTTCTGAGTTCTTCCGAATACGTACGTATGACAATGTCATCGTCGTAAGCGACTAGTTGTACAAACTTGTAACAGAATGTGCCTCCGGTGTTTGCTTGTGGGTTTCGTACAATTCCTTCAAACATTATGTTAAACAGATCGCACGTTAGCCCGTCGCCTTGGCTTAGACCTTTCCTGACATCGAACTGCTCGGTGGTAGGTGAACCCCACAGGCGGATCAGTAGAAATGCGGTGAAGTGGGAGCGTTATGATCCTTTGTTTTTGGATCATAACCTCGCTGATAAAAGGAAGAAGAAGAAGAACTTCTCGGTGGTGCTTTTTTTTTTTTTTGATTTTGACGGAGCAGCGAGAGTTCTCTATCGTCATCCTGCACAGATGGACGAGCTTGGCGGGGTTGCCGAGGCTGGACATGGCTCTGTATAACTCGTCTCTATACACGCTATCATAGGCAACTTTGAACTCGATGAAGATGTGGTGTGTATAGATCTGCAAGATCTGCCGTAGTGTGAATATTATATTTGGTCAATAGTGGGCATTCCCGGCCTGAAACCATACTGATAAGGACCTATCAGGCTGCTCACGATCGGTTTTAGGCGTTCACACTATTCGACAGAGAGGATCTTATATGCGATGTTGAGAAGTCTTATACATCTGTAGTTGGCGCAGTTCAGAGGGTCTCCTTGCTTCAGGATTAGACTCTATTTATTACGAATTGTTTTAAGAAATGATCCTTTCAATGCGGAAGCACGATCATTCAAACCAAGCCATGGAGATATGCTTCTACTTATTCTCTCCTACAACCGAGCTGACCGTGTGTTACCCTACAGGTCAAAAATTGAAGAAAGTTGACCCTTTTGCGGAATCCTAATAATAAGATCGGTGGTAACTTTTTAAGCATCCCCTTGCGGCTGATTTCTTATGCTACAGCGTTCTTTGTTCGGTGCAGAAATCGATAAGAAAGTAATAGTCGAAGGGTTCAATGTAACTACTTTTGATTGGTATCCTTGAATTGTTTCATGATGCTTCCTCCGAGCGACCGAGCTTAAGATTTGTAAATCCGTTCAAGTGTTCATGTTTCAATTAAGTTTTGACAAAGAACAGATAGATAGAGTGCGATCTTTCCTTTACCTTTTCGTTCCTTTTTCCGAAATTCGTATAAGCCCAGTGCATAGTTTTCACAACCAGGCTTCTGTACTTAAATTTCTTATGCGATCCCAAAGCATTGTAGAGATGTGAAACTGGAATGAAATCACCTTAAAGGGTTAAAAACAAATTTAGGCGAAAACCATACAGACAACCATGCTCTCTAGCTCCTCGACACTAACAAAGTGCCAGCAGTGCTATAAAAAATGCTAATTTGCTCCATCAAACATATTAGAAAGGGGACATTTGTATCCCAACCCTTAAAGCCATGTCCAGTGGTACACGCCCTACGCATTGCCATACGCACCTTACTTTGAAGTCTATAGAATGTAACAGTGTAACAGAAACAATATGAATTAAGAAAAATTACGAAATGACGTTAGTTCGTAATCTAATACGTCAAAATCAGTATTTGACATTTGCCATATGGTTACTGAACGCAGTCATGCAGTAATAAATTAGAAACGCTTTTTTTTCCACCCCTGCTTTACGACTTTTCCCTTTTATTGCACAACATGTATGCACATTTGCATTTGATTAGTTTGCTCCTTTAAATAGAAGAAGGAGAATATGTTATCGTTAAAAATAACCCTTTTAGCTTGCATGACTTGGTATTGTAGAAATGGTATGTTTTCGTGCCTGGAATCACACATTTGATAGCTTTGTCGAGAACTTTTACCAGTCATCAAGGGAGGGGTGGGTGCCTTTAAGCGTCTATTGTAAACGGTGACGGTTCTATTTTCATCCGGATACAGTCATTAATTCTTGCATGACCTTTCACAAAAAATATATTCTTTTCCGGGTGTGTGTGTGTGTAGGTGTAAGAACTGTGCTTAATGTATTCAAATCTATTTTCTTCATGGCTTGGGATTTTGTTTTTTTTTTAATAGAAAATATGGTGGTGCCTAACGAGGATGCAGTTCAGTTTATTCCTGGCAATCTGACCCTGAAATCTAACCTGTAAGCCTACTCAGAACTGCTTAAGCGAAATAAAAGAAAGGCACAAGTATTATGCTGCCTGAAAAGTTTCGCATTCGTATCAAGTGACCCGGCCATAGGTCTACCTTTGGGGTTTCTTTTTTATCTGCTAAGGATCAGAAAACATAATGCACTGGGTCTGGGTTCTGAGTTCTGAGAATTTTCATCTGCAGACTCCCTCGCGCGCGATGGTGGTGCAGCGGTATTCAATTTTGAATGCGGAAAGAGATATCTGTGAGTTTTTCTTTTGAACTATGGAGACCATCATCATCAGCATTGTCGTGGTCGTCGTCGTCCGTCGTCATCGTTGTCCTCATCATAATGATTACAAGGAATGCAAGCGGTCCGCATCGTATTTTTGCCTTTTTTGTCTTCTTGTCCGTTTGGGTTGGTTATTCTTTTTTTTTTTTTTCTCTCTCTCTCTCTCTCTCTCTCTCTCTCTCTCTATACTCTTTCTTGGATTTTAATATAAGATTATATTGGAAATGTGATACCAATCTTTTGGGGTTTAAAGGTGGAAGACTATCTACTATTCTGCTGGTTGGACTGGTTAGTGGTGGTGGTGGATGAATGGAGATGGATTCAAGAGATGGATATAAATGACAGTATGTCCACCAACGTGGGTGGTCTCTGCTCTCAAATGGATGATGATGATGAAAGAAGGAGTCCTTGTTTTTCGCTTCGGTCTCTTTCTCCTTTTCATTCATCGTTTGAACTCTCTGCGAGAGAGAATTGATATCTTATCATCGTCCTCGTTGTAGTCATGAAAATCTGAACACAATGAACCGAACATACAGAAATCAATGTTAAAGGGGAGAAATTAATAAGATACGAGTATGTACATACATTCAAATTGAATAGAAAGAAGATGAAAGGAGTAGAAAAACGATTTCTTGATGGACGAATAACCCTTCGTGGAGGAGGTTAACTTGAAATGATTCAATAGAATAGATATGACATGGGGGTTAGCTGGGGTTAAATCACCATCTGTGTGGGGGAGTTTGGGCTGTCGATCTGTGTATACAGGAAATTAAGTTGCAAGATGAAACGTTCCTGATTTGAAAGCAAACTCAAACTTGTATATGAAGTCCATTTGCAAGATTAATAACAAATTAATCAAAATTTTACATTTACTTATGTAGTAGATTTTGCAGATAAATTCACCGTAGAAAATTAACGCATCCTTAAGCTGAAATCAGAATTCAGTGCATCATTTGTTTATGCAAATATTATTATATGTATGTCTATAGTGTGGCCCAGTGGCTACCATTCTGTTAAATTTCATTGTAAGTTATAACATGTTGTATTATCATTTCTACACATCTGGCCTTTATCTATCTCTGTCTGTGTGCTTCAGCCACGAATTGTATGCATCCTTGCATCAGTTGAATAGCCGATAATTGTATGCACAACAGAGAGAGAGGAGAGTCCTTTAGTATAGTTGTGCTCAATCGTTAATGAATGTGTCTATAAATACGATAATTGTCTGTTAATTTGATGGACGGACGCATGTAAATCGTGATGATGTTCGGTATGCATCTACCTCTCGTCACAACGTATTCAACAACCCTCTACCCCTGTCCACCCACATCCCGAGTTATGCCACTTGAACATCTGGAATTGTGCAAATTGCAATTTGCATATTTTGCGGTTTATCCAGGATACGTGAAGAAATTTGTGCTGGCTACCGGTCCCTCTCTCTCTCTCGCTCTCTCTCTATCTCTCTCTCTCTCCCTCTCAGACATATCCGTACATGGATGTATGCTTGTAAATAGAGAGGTTGTTCGGTAGATATAAATTGTTAATGCTTGGCGAGATGTTATGCTATGAAAAACACCAACCGCATTGGCATGCACAGATGAAATAACCCAATCACACGTATGCATTCGTTGGAGTGGTGAATATCGATAAATGTGGGGTGGTGGTGGTGGTCAATTGGAACGGCAAAATGTCATAAATTGATTGAAGAGCACACTTAAGGGAATTCCTCGTTATTGGGTTGGTTTTTGGGCAAGGAATAAATCTTTAATTTTAAATCCGTACACATGCAGGGCAAAGAAATAGTAGAGAGGGGTAGAACTTTTTTTTTTAGTGTGCAGTGGTACACTTATCGGCACGTACTAGAGTGGATTTTGTTGTCAGGAATCAGCAACAAGACCAAATGTTCAGGTTAAGGTAGCTCCTGAAGCATTTTCCATGTTGACGACTATGCTGAAGTCGATGTGCAAATCATAAAAGCAATTATGGCTTGTTGCTATTATATGAGACTAGCTGACCGGTGCTGGCCTTACTACACCCCCTGCCATAGACAAAAAAGTATTTTCTTCTAAAACCATTGTATAGTCCATAGATACTCATAATGCTATGATTTACTGAAAATGTTAAAGTATTAAGGATTATGCATATACACTCCGCTTCAACTGAATAGGTACAAAATTTTTCAAAAGTTTGTCATTTATTATTTGCAAATACTGTGAATGAATTTATTATTTTATGCTGGTAACTGTTTGTCTATGTATCTCTACACACAACACGCACATAACCCCTCAAGCAGGTATAACAGCAAAGGAAACCGAAAAATAAGAAATCACGAAGAGTACCTACCCCCTCTCCGTTAGCCAGTCGACTCTACTCTTCAGGATTGCGAAGGGACAGTGAAAAAAGAATAAAGAAAAGGAAAAATGATTACCTTTATCCGAGTGCAGATTTGAGATCATGATCAAGAAAAAACGATTAAATTCTGAATTTTTCAAAAATGTTACGTTTTGATAAAACATACACCATTTCAAAAGTTAGACTCTAAGCAAACTAACTGCGGAAAGCCTGTTCAGTTTCGTGCAGCTGTTTTTGTGTGATGTGTATTTAAACTCATTTACCCTAAGGAACCCTTTCATTTCCGCGATACAAAGTATCCTAAATGTTGACCCAGGATATAAGCTATCCCTATGCCAAGTTTCATCAAAATCCGTGGAGTAGTTTCTGCGTGATGTGCGCACAGACAGACAAAAACATTCGACCCTCCATTTTGAGTTATAAGCTTTTATTGTAACCACGAGTAAATAGGGGTTCCTTTTTGTAATGTTTAGGCAAAATCTTGCAGATTTCATATAAAAAATAATAATATTTGGCGCAACAGCTCTTTAAGTGTCAGGGCCTAGCTTCTCGCAACCACTCGTGTTGTGTGCGTTATATTTTTCAGACGAATCGAAGGGACCTATAGTTTAGTGCCGTTTCCGAAGGGTAATTTCATTTGAGAAGCCTTTTCGAGACAACAGTACTATCGAATGTTTGTCAGAGGTTCGCGAGAGGTGGGACCGTGAAAGAACGTTTTGGTGTTTTCTTCGATTCGAACTTGGAACCTCATGCGCAGTGCTGCGACACACTAACCACTTTCGCCACGGCGCCACGATTTCATATAAAACAGAACCCATATTCTCGGAATCCCTGCGACAAACATTCTCTGGATTAGTGCGGGCACTACCTAAGGGATATGTACTGAAACCTAAGACCTTAGCTTCAAACCACTCTACCGCAACTATCTCCTTTCGGTTTCTTCTTTTAGGTTATCAATAGAGAGCGCGCTTTCTTGTTACCCGATTTCTTCCAGTTGGATGCCTAACTGGGAACAGCCACCTTGATCAAAGTTTCTCGAACCACTGCATCAAAGCAGTTTCTGCCAGGAGTACGATAAACCGTATCCAGTCTGAGTGGTCTAGTATGGATTTCCATACAAAATGACGAGTCTTAGAAAATCTCAAGCACAAAAAGTTCATCAAACTGACATAAAGGATCATTTTCGCTACCTAAAACGGCTTCAACGCTATCGAACAACCCATACTATAGCTTTCCAGAAAATATATTCCAAGACGAAATTTTGCGAACCTAAAAACCATTTATAACCCCCGGTGACGCACACCTAAGTATCGCATTAAACCTCTTAACACAATTATTCCGACACATAACCCTTAAACAAGACCAAAATGAATAGGCTACACGATAGAACCCTAAGAACATTAATAATGCATTCATTGCGCTCTCTATCAAATGCGTTGCAGCATTAATATGCAAATGAGGACACTCTCTATCTCTGTTGCTCCGTTTATTTGAACAATTTACGATTTATGCGTAAATTGTAATGGAGCCTGAGCCCCGCAGAGAGCTAGAGTCAATAGGAAACAAGAGCAGGCAGTAGCAGCATCCATCCGGTCACATAGGGACAACCAAGCACGCACATGAAATGTCTATTATAATATTATTTCAATTTGCATAACAACGTGGCCAAGGGTGGTTATGGTGGTTTGCCATCGAGCGCTAGTTTTAGCTGCAACTAGCAACACCTTAGTTTTTTAACGGGAGAGGGATGGTTTTGGTGCATATATTTGGGGTATCCTTGTTTGATCCTGCATCAAATATTCCTATATTTGCGTGTGTGTAGGGACTAAATTGATGGTCCGAGGTTTTCTAAAATATGATTATCACCTTGCAACAGGACACGAACATATCGATTGAACGAAGCGATAAGGGAATAGATTTGATAGCAAAGGGGTTAAGGGATGCATGCATTTTCCAAAAGAGGCGCAGTAAGACTTAATGTTTACGGGTTAACTGAGGCATAATTTTCATAATCCCAGAAGAGTTTCCATAATCTGGCTCTGAGCGTAGTATGGTTATTAGGAGAAATACAATATGGTTGACGATGCTTCCTGTTCCTGCTCGAAAATTAAATTTCTAACTTAGTCGTTTCAAGCGTAGTTTGAAATTTACATTTCGATTTTCGATTGGGAAAAATCACTAAAGGCGGCAAGTTCGGTGGTAAAAGTAACGTGGGTCATTCCAAAAACTAATTTCTCTTCGAAATTAATCGCCTTTGTATGCTGTGGGGCAATTGTCAATATTGGTTCTATTTTCCGTCCGGTTGATTTTAATCTCAACATTTTAAATAAGTACTAGGTTCCACCATCCACCATCCCCCATCTAGGACGAAGTGAAATATACCAAAGGATCAGATTTGAAGATGCTTAACACAAACTTAACCTAACCCGCACAAGAGTAAACCTCTTGTGTAAAATGCCTAAATAAACATATTGACACGAGTTTGAAAGACACACCAGGCGAACTGTCATTGGTGTACCTACTTACAGCAGAGTAATCATCATCGTCATCATCATCATCATCAGTAGCAGTAGCAAGAGCTGGTGGAAAATCTCGATGAGAATTTATAAGTGGATGTTGTGTCTTTTAAGGAGGCAAAAGCCGCCAATCTTTCTCTCTCTCGCTGCTGGCATGAAAGATCCTTACATACAAACAAACCTAGTAAAGTATTCATGGAAAAGTTTCTTGTTGACCTCGTTTTTTTTTTTTTTGCGAAAAGGGAAAAGTGTTCCTTCGTTCGCGTGCTCTCGTCACCATCGAAGAGATTTCTCTTTCGCTTTTCAAAATCTAATAGAACACACCACACCACATCGAGGCCAATAGGTCCCTTATTCTGTTTCTCTCCTCTGGGTAGAAGGGAGAGATATATAGGAGCTTTAATGAGAGGTGGCAGCAATGTGTCGTCCTAGGACATTGTATCGAACGGTATTCTTAAATATGTATGCTAATTATATTGCTCCGCAAAATACACACACATACACACCCTAGAGAGGACTTTGTTTGACTACTTAATCTCTGGGAAAGATTTAGTAAAACATGACCTCCGCATGGATATACAAAAGGCTAACCCCCGGCCCCGCCCATCGGACGATATGTACCTTGAAGATAATGTCAGGATTTTCTGCTGGAGGATATACATTTAATAATTTAAAACTTTTGTTATTCCTGCTTATTGACATGGCTAAACCATGTCTATAAACTTCAGGTTTTATGTTTGTTTTGGACACAAAATTATTGGCATTAAGGAAGAACAAGCACTTTCGACACGCATCCCAGAGCGGCATGGCGGTAAAACTCTTTAGTTACAAAATTATACGAGTACACCCATCAATGTAAGTTGATTTCAATCTGTTGGCTTGCGTGCTAAAAATGTCTGATTGCTTACGCAGAAATCAGATAGGGTCGACCCCGTAAAACTTATCACACATTGACAATCTTATGTGACATTTAATGAAATTACACACCATTGCACACGTGACACCCCGATAGAGAGTTAAGTGTAAAATTCGAAAATTTTACAAAAAGATCATATACTACACAGAGCATTAATTAAGTTTTGCCATTATTATTGTTTCTTTTTTGTGTTTCATTACATTATTACAATCAGTAAGCAGCAGCCGCTGCCGTTAGCCACAATTTCATTTATTACCCTTAATTAATTTCAATAAATTTCATCCCTTTTCACTGAACATAGTGGTTGGCGTCGGCGGCGACGGGCGGCGGCGGGGTGACCATGGCCGGATGGGGTGAACGGAATGAATCATAAAATAAAAGCCACATAAACAGAATTACAGACATACGCATTCCAAAAGATGGGCGGCTTATCCCATCATCTCCCGGGGGGGAATATCCATATCCCAGAAACCATTTTCTTACAGCCATAGTCATAGACATAGATATTTGTGCGTGTGTCTGTATGTGAAAGCCTCACAGACAAATATCATTTTGACTTAGATTGATAGACCTTGACACCGCATGTCTAATTTGGGTTAATTTGTTCCGCTTACTTAGGTTTTGTGAATCTATGAGTATCTCCCTTCTTGGATTATGTGGTCGAAATATCTTTAGAACATTTAATTCCCTAAAGACATAAAGAGGCATTGACTCACACTCTTGAACTATACTATTTTGAGACGTACTTTGGTTGGCAGATTAGGCAGGTATGCGACGTCTGGAGGGATGTGTGCTTTTTTTTTGCATACGAGTCGGTGGAGGATGTGGCAGGTCCTTGGAAATGTGATTTTTAATTATGGGTGCTTTTTGTAAAGGAATGACAAATGTACTTTCAAATTGAGGTCGTGGCTCCCTTTTAACTTAAGCTGCATACTGACTTGTTGAATTAGTTTGAAGGAGTTACCAACCATTTGAGCAGCAGTTAATGTGGTCAAAACGCCGTACTGGATCACTCAGACGCAATTGGTCCATTGTGCTACCAGAGAGCAAAAACCATGTTTTTCCCATTCCAATGAATTTTCTTGTCTTTCTAAGAAAAACAAGCAAGATCTTCAATGACAGTACCCGCACATCAGCGCCGAAGATCTATCAGGACATAAGCAGTCTGTAATGACACATAAGCCTAACACCAGTGTATGCCATGAAATCTATCTTCTATCTATCTATCTACGCATATAATAAAATGATAACTGTGGTCGTCTTTGGGCAGGTATCACGCAAAAACGAATTGACAGACTTTAATAAAACTTTACAGTTCCATACCTTAGAGGCTTGTTCCCAATCTCCAATTAGAATTATCATGATATTCCTCAAGTGGATTAAGATATTAAAATAAATAAGAGGCAAAACCAGGCATTACAAAACTATACATCCGAAAAGTTTGAGAACTATAGATTTTTTGTGCACTCTTGGGCGCAGTATAAAATAAATAAACAAATGGATTTATTTCCTTGCCTGCCTATTAGGCGCAGGCGATAACGATGGCGTTTGATGTTTTCATTCTGCAAGCTAAATACATACATAAATAGTCAATGTTATTGTGGACCACGCAGAAAAATGAAAAGAATCAAAATTCCTCATCGATGTGTCTATCGTTTTCATCAAACAGACTAGTTTGGCCAGGAATAGCACACTTACTCACTTAAGGGTCTTTCCAAATCTGATCGTACTCTCAGATGTACACTTTGATCCCTTAAAGACATCCATCTAGGAGTACTTACATAATCCAGAAGCACTTTCCATTCATACGCTCATGGTTCAAACAGTTCAATATTTAACAAACGCAAGAATCTTGAGAAACTGCTCAGCTTGTGCAGATGACAGAGGCATACAATTTCACAGACCTTGCTTCTTTAATTCCAAATTTGGTCCGAATATTTGTGTAAGCAAGGAAAACTATCTCACAAAAAATAGAGCGCGACCGGCTCAGCTGGTATTGCCATGTTCAAAGAAGAGATAATTTGAATCCTGTTAAAGAGATCCGACTGTTCAAAAGATATCGCGAAAGAAAGGCAATCCTAAAAACTCCTGAATAACAGAAATGAAGCCACACCAGCACTCGATTTGCCTAAGTAATGGATTGTTCCAAAATCGGGAGGCCCGGACGATATTTTTTGAGGTCAAACAGGCGAATCAGTAGAAATGCAGTGAAGTGCGAGGGTTATGATCCCTTGATTTCAGATTATAACCTCACCGAAATGAGAAGAAGATTTGTGTAAGCTTGGGAGTATGGTAGCGATCGCGCGTTCTCTCTGATGGTTGCTTAAGACCATTCAACATCATTGATCGATCAGCTCGATGTAATTTTAAAAGCTAAGCTGCAGAGCACTTCATACTCAAAAACACTAGAATTGCGTGGGAACTTCTAATTAAGTTTGGACCACCACTAACCTCGTAAGGACTTACTATACAGACGAAGGAAGGGCACAATACATCTTTTCAGGTTGTGGTCCGAGCAATAGCATTCGCATAAAGTATGTTCGGCAGATTCGATGTCCTCAGTTTGAACACCAAATAGGACTGTTCCGCTCCAACGTTGAATCCGTGCTGCTATATGGTTGCAGCACGTGGAGAGTGACCACTACTATCACCAGAAAGCTGCAAACGTTTGTTAATAGGTGCCTGCGCAATATCTTAAGGATTTTCTGGCCCATTCGTATCTCTAACGAACACCTTTACGAGAGAACGGGTCAGGAACCAATAGGCACAACCATCCAACGACGGAAGTGGCAGTGGATTGGTCACACGTTCCGTAAGGTTAACAGTTCCATAGCGAACCATGCTATGCAATGGAACCCTTTAACTCAGGATGGCAGAAGACCTCGCGGTCGAAGGAAAACATGGCGCAGAACCGTCGAGAAGGAGGCACGGCAGTTGGGGAGAACTCAGACACATTGCCAGAAACCGTAAACGTTGGCGCGTAGGCGTAGTAGAGGCCCTAGGACCCACAAGGGGATACAGGGCATAAATAATAAAATAAATAATATGTCCTCAAGGCAAAGCCTGCATGTGTCAGATTGACTGATGCCGACGCTCAGTCATGCTTAGTGCTTAGGTTAGGTTAGGTGGAAGTGGCTACCAGCTAAGAATCGCCAAAACACTTAGACCAACAATAATGTTTCTCTCTACCTACCTACTCGTTAAACCATTTTGAGCTTCTTATGAAGCGTAAGGGGCTCTTAATTTCTATGTCTATCAGATCACTCCTAAGCTCCGAAGTGAAGCTTCCTTTTACTGGAGAGGGCTAGGCAGAAACAAAGAAGGTAAGAAATAGTTTCTTCCTCTTCTTCATCCATGCAGCTTCTACAAAAGTCGTTTGCAAAAAGGACCAGCCTTGTAGCACGCTTGCCTATTACACAATGTCCAGTGATGACACTTATTGTAGTGCTGGATCTCTTAGAGCGTTTTAGATCCAGCTTGGGCTTAATCTGATTTGTCGCTAAATATATTGGTCCACTTGCCCATCTAAGATTTGTGCTCTCGAGAAGTATCAAGCTTAAATTTGAGTTTGCAAGTAGCGATTGGTATACCTAAGATGGCTTTGCCCGGCAGGATGTATATAGTTGTTCCTATTTTGGTGAGTTCATCGGTCTTACAATTCTCTGAAATGTCTCTATGCTTAGAGCTTGGGTGTGAAAGAAGAGAACTCGTGTCTCTGATCTTGTAGAAAGGTTCAACGGTATAACCTACATATGAAGGTTGAATCGCCACCCACATGCAGAAAGACCACTCTTATTAATTTAAGGCGAACGCTAAACCCACTTTTGTGTTCCTCAAAATCAATTCCCATGTATAAGCTCTTGTATACCAAAAATAAATCCTTCTCTTTACCTCTAATTCCATTACAATTGCGCCACACCACCGAATTTGAGTAAAGAAAATCCCCACCCAGCTTACCTCCATTACAATCAACTAAGTCGCAAAATAAAAATATCATTAATCAACTCAGCTCACACGCAAAAAAAGCAGAATCGAAAGAAAGGACGAAAATCAAGGAAACCCTAGAACTAGAGTTAGTGTATATGTAAGTCTTTTTTTTTGCTGACACATAATTACAAATTAATCAGTAATTCTGACTTACCACTCGCTAAGTCTGAAATGGCATCAAAATGCTGGGCTTTAACGCGCGTTTTTATGTATACATACATATGTATGCCCCCTTCCAGGGTAATGTAATTCTAATGGGGGAGAAAAAGGGGCTTAGATGAGTCTTCTTCCTTGATTTGTCGGTGTAGTCCGAATGATTTTTAGTTAATTCAGCACTTTACTCTATATATTTTGACTGAAGGAAAAAAATCATCCCCGCTTTAAGGGATGATAGACGGGCAATCTATGAATGCTTTTTTTCAAACAGGGAAGACCTCAGAATTAAAAATAAAAAAAAAATGGAAGTTGGGAACGGAATTTCCTATTTTAATTACACAATTTCAGCGGAAGTAGCTGTTGCTGGTTGGTTCCTTGCTTGTTGCCTGCGATTGTTGATAAGAAAAAGAAGATGATTAGTGCACGATGGCGCAGGGGATGGAGGAGGGGATGGTGCTGTTGATTTGTGGAAGAATCATTAAAAAATAAAAAATAAAAGTACACACGAATCACTTTTTTTGAGGGGATTGTTGTTTTTTTTTTTTGTTGAATTCCCTTAAATTCAGGAGCGGTCGTGTGTTGAAATTTAAAATGTTGTTTAATTAGGAAGTACATTGGATTCATGAACTTATTGATTTTATAGGTTAAGATGGAATTTGAGAAGAATCTTAATTAGATTTGGCATACAATTTCATAAAGTTCAAGTAATTCATGTGTTATGGGGTTTCTTTTGTGCTATACGAGTGTGAGTAGATATTTTTATTGATGATCTAATGGATTCTATGGCAATCAAAAAATAATTATGATGACTGTGTAGACCTCTAAGAAATACGCAA
Source organism: Brachypalpus laphriformis (assembly GCA_945910035.1). NCBI lineage: Eukaryota > Metazoa > Arthropoda > Insecta > Diptera > Syrphidae > Brachypalpus > Brachypalpus laphriformis. The sequence goes on from OX246756.1 coordinate 176,379,443, forward strand.
TTTTATCTTGACCACATTATTGAGTAAGTACTTAACCACAATGTCACAAGCAATTGCCAATTGGTATGCAAATTTAAAATAGAACTATTTTTTCCGTAAATCCCCTCAGGCTGAAGAATGTGTCTGAAAGGCATGACTCTTTCGTGCATAATTCAAATAAAATGCAACTTAGGGGGTGGCAATGGTGTAGTGGTAACGTTGTCAATTGCCACGCTAATGGTTCATAGTTCAAATCCTGATGTCAGCAAGAATTTAATTATTTCTCATGAAATATGTAAAGTCAGTCAGATCAATTGCGAAAGCTTTTTTTTTTAAATAAATCTAAACTTACTTCTAAGCAGAAACACCGATGACCCACCCAGCTGATTTCGAGTACGGTATGTTCGGCATAGTGGCGCAAGTGGTTAGTGTGTCGGACCACTGCGCGTAAAGTTCCATGTTCGAATCCCAGAAAACACCAAAAAGTTTTTTCACAGTCCCATCTCACACGAACGTCTGACAAACATCCGAGAGTATTGTTGTCTTGAGGAAGCTTCTCAAACCAAATTGCCCTTCGGATACGGCACTAAACTGTAGGTCCCTTCCATTCGTGTGAAAAAATATAACGCACACATTACCAGTGGTTGCCAGAAGCTAGGCCCAGGTACTTAAAAGAGCTGTTGTGCCAAATATTTATTTATTTTCTTTTATGTTCGACTCTATCGAGAAGAGCTATACAGAGGTATGTCTAGTTCTGACATTACTGCCAAACTTGTCTGCCTATGCAGGATGACAATGGAGAACTCACGCTACTCCATCAAGGACGGTAACGACCTTACGGGCCCCTTTGGTGTCAAAAAAGTATTTAGAAAAGGTGACGCTGTGGCATATGATTCCTTCAACATCGTACTTGAAAGCATTGTGCGCAACTCACAAGCCAAAATTAAGGGGCCCAATATTTCAAAAGAGTGTACAATAACTCGCCTACACGAATGACATTGACATAATTGGGATGAGAGAGCGTGATGTCAATGGTGCGTTCGTGAATGTTGAATCAAAAGCGCGGAAAATTGGTTTAACGGTGAACGAGGACAAAACACAGCACATGTCGTCAACAAAAAAGGGCAATCAACATCGACACAATATCACGATAGGCAGTCATAACTTCGAGGTAGGTTAGGACTTTGTCTACCTAGGCTCTATGGTGAACTTGGGCAATGACATCAGCGCGGAAATCAAACCAAGAATCAATCCTGCCAATCGCTGTTTCTTTGAGCTTAGAAGGCAATTGAGTAGTAAAGCCCTCTCTCGAAAGACTAAGATAGCCCAGTATAAGACCCTAATTATCCCAGTCCTGCTATATGGCGCAGAGCCATGGACCCTATCAAAATCGGTTAAGGTGGACTTGGTTACTTTGAGAGACAACTTCTACGAGTGATTTATTAACCCGCCTGCATAGACGAAAACTGGAGATGAAGATACAATTAAGGCTGTACAGAGATATCGACCTAGCCAGTAGAGTACTCATACAGCGATTGAGGTGGCTAGGACATTAAGAGCGGATGGACATACCCACCTCGGCCTGAAAAGTGTTCAAATCCATTCCCGAGGAATGACGCAGTAGGAAAAGGCCTCACCTTAGGGGCGCGAACAATTGGAAAAGGACTTCAACCAACTTGGCGCGCGCAACTGGACGCAGCTGGCTAATGACCGAACCGCCTGGAGAGATTTGTTGGTTGAGGCCTAAGCCCACCCAGGACTGTAGCGCCATTTAAGTAAGTAAGTAAGTAAGTAAGTACATAACATATGTACAGTGCTGTGCAAATTAATTGGGACAGGCAAATTTTTGATCATATTTTGATTTATTTGCAAAACATTGTAATTTTTTTTTTGTACTAATAATTTATATGACCGCCTTCAGCACCAATAAGCTCCTTTATTCTATTTGACATAGAAAGAATTAAGGATTCACATATTTTTTTTATTTTTTCATCGTAAAACCACACTTCAATAATAGCTGAAATTAGCTTGTTTTTTGTGGTACAATCCCGTTTCCTGAGCCTCGCTTTTATAATGGCCCAAAGACTTTCAATTGGATTGAGGTCAGGGGAGTCGCCCGGCCATTCCAGCACCTTTATATTTTTTTCCGCAAAGAATTGTTTTATTTTTTTCGAGGTGTGGCATGGAGCAAGATCCTGTTGGAAAATTGCGTTTCCAGTTGGGAATTGCCTTTGCATGGTGGGCAAGAGCATATGGCTCAAGACGTCTGCGTATTTGATGCTGTTCATCATTCCTTCGATTGGCCTCAACTTTCCAGCACCCGCGGAGGTGAAACAACCCCAAAACATTACTTTCGGTGGGTGTTTAGGGGTTTGGATAATGTGACCAGGTCGAAACTTTTCATTGTCACCTCTTCTCACAACACTTACACGGTGGCCCTGAACTTCAAAGTGGCTCTCATCTGAAAAGATTACTCTTTTCCAGTCTTTGTGCTTTTTGGTCCATTGCAGCCTTGCTTTACCGAAAAAACACGGCCTACTTATGATTATGTTTGAAAAAAGTGTCTGTCCCAATTAATTTGCACAGCACTGTACATATATAAAGTTCGGGAGCATAAATGTGATTCTATATCAGAGTCACACACTTGGGCCTCGTATTGGGCGCCATTCTATTAAGATAGTGGAAGCAGTAAGGCGTTCTTCTTCTTCCTATTTCAGCGAGGCTATGATTCGAAAACAAGAGATCATAACCCTCCCACTTCACTGCATTTCTACTGATCCGCCTGTGGGGTTCGCCTATTTGACCTCAGAAAATATTGACAGGCCTCCCGATTTTGGATCACTCAATTACTGAGGCCAATCAAATATTGGTGTCGTTGCATTTGTGTGATCCAGGCGTTTATAGTCCTGCCTCCCCTGCCTCGCGATGTCTTTGGAAGCATTGAGGTTTAAATTTTCACTATAACTGTTTGATTTTCTATGAGTCAGTGACCTCATATAAAATCAAAAACTCCTGCCTTAGTATTTCAAAAATAATAATCTGCAAATCATATAAGAATTCATATTATTTTAATTTTATTGCTTCCTTTGCATATTCGTGTTTATAGTCGCAAAATATAATTACGTGAGCTTTACCTTTTTCATAATTAAATTTGAGAGGATTATTCACAATTAAGTGCTGCCAAAGCTATAAAAATTCATAGAAAATGAAAATTATATTAATATTCTCATATTAACAAAAACCCGATAATTGTCTGCCACAAATTTGAAATTACCATACATGCCTATGGCATATAGTATCTCAATATTATTAACCAACCAATTCCGCCTGATTTAACATGACAAAGCAGATTAAAAAATCAATGACAGTTTATGTTGTTTTCTTTTTTATTTTTGCATAAACCCTTTCGCCATTTCGCTTAATTTTATGGTTGTTTATTATTTTATAAATAAATACCTATTTTTGCTTGTTATGTCAAATCGACGTAAAAAAAAAATATAATAATCTTCTACCGCACACGAAATTTGTTGGTTATGTGCGTGCAGAAATTTAGAGATGTGTAAATTATGCTGCTGTAATGGTTCAGTCCATTAAATTTCGCCCATCAATTTCATTTATTATTTTATACGAGATAATTATCTGGAGCGCATCCATAATTAAGCCGCCCTCACGTAATTGTTATACTCATTCATACGAGTACATACATATTGTAGTAGTATATGTATTATATCGAAATGCCATTGGGAAATAATCGCACTACTCAAAGTTATTTTGACAGAAAATTCAAAACTACCAAACTCTCCCTGTAACAAGGGTTGCAAATATATTTATGTAAATATCGATCGTTTTCAGATAAACCCCTTTTGCTGTGATAATTCGTCTCGCACGCGTGTAATATAAATTATTGTACAAAATTAAAATTTAAGAAAATAATCAGTATACATGAAAATGAAGATATATGTATACATATACACACAAAGTTCATAGTTGGAGCTGGCGCCATCCTTGCAGAGGGATGAGTAAAATCATTAATTTCAATTATTTCCAATCCGCGTGTACTTTCGACATTTATAATGATAATTCCCCGAACATGGTTGTTATTTTTTTTTTCTGAAAGGATAAACGACCAGGACGACACTGTATGGATGTTATTGGTTTTGTTGCAGAAAAGGAGAGAAAATTAAATTGAGCCCTTTATGCCTGTGCTCTGTTCTGTCCTGAAATTTAAAGTGGAACACAGGTGTATACCTTGCAGTTCATTTGACAGATCAGAAAAAACGAACACCGAGTTGAGTAATGTTGAAAAGGACACAATGGACCAGGGCGGGAGACTCATCAGAATCTGGCACACAGCCTCAAACTCTGTTTCATTTATATCGAACCCCAAATGTAATTACTTTAAGTAATTGATGAATATATGGTATGATATGTATGTGCAATGTCAATGAGACGACGCACACTGTTCACATATGCAATATGAACTGATGATAGGGTTTGTGGATATTCTTCCTATTCTTATTTCATTGCGTCGATTGAAATAAATAATTTTGAAGACCCATGTGGATGAGTATCGACTGCAAATGTACATATGTCGCTCAATAATCCACGAATATTTCATAGAAGCACTCGATTTCACGTTTATCATCTGTCAGTCATATGGAACATCCGTTGATGTCAAATAATTCTGTTGCTTCTGCTGTTGCCATGGATAAATTTCATTTCCGGATTGCACACGCATTGAATGGATGTCATGTAAAAAACGAGTGCCAGTGTATTTATTATTCATTTTAATGTGTCATGTTAATTGCAAATAATATCAGATTGTAGTATGTCGCAGTTCAATATGGGATTTCGTTTTTTTTTTTATTGATTTGAATAAATGTGACTGGTGGACACCATCAACATCATGTTTGACATTTTTTTGACACTCAGTGCGGAGTTATATTGTTTCATTTCTTGAATGGGTAAATTATTAACTTTAAATTTAATATTTGTTTAAATACAATGATGTTGTACACGTAATGAAATTGTTTTCTTTAAATCTTGTTTTTATTACTAGGGGTGATCGAGGGTAGTTTAAGGATTTAAGACTAGAAAATAACTTTAATCTTTTAAAAGCAATTTATACAAAACAACTGTGACCATTGGAAGTAGGATCTAGGATCACTGATCTAGTCGTAGAACCGAGCATACTTACTGGCTTAGGTTAGGTTAGGTAAGTGGGCTGGTGTAGGGGGATAGAAAACCTCCACACCACACTCAGGTCAATATAGACCCATTGTAATACCCATGGGGGGAAAGGGAATAGAATAGAGAATCCCTTCCTCTTGAAAAAATACCGTCTTTGTAAATATCCTAAAGAAAGGATTTAGTGCTTACTGTGCCCGAGATACAAACCATCCAGAGGATGTGATGAAGTTTGCGATGTCATTTATTGGTCTGTTGGACAACTCTTCTAGATCCTCAAAGAAGTGTTGTCCAATGATCTTATTTCTCAACTGATAGAGGCCTGGGCAATGACAGAGAAAGTGGGCGGTGTCCTCCTGAGCCTCCTCGTCGCCGCAGCCTCTACAAAGGTATTCGTTAGTCACACGTAGTTTTTTCATGTGGTACCGCATGGTATTATGTCCCGTAATGACTCCTATTAGAATAGAGAGGGATTTTCTATGCCTGTGTATGAGTCTATTGGTTCTTACTCTGTCAAATGCAGGTCACAGCTTCCTCGTGGTGACACAGGTATCTAAAGAGGTCCACCTGTTGTTAGCCTCCGTTTGGGCTTTGTTTCCTGCTTCAAACTTGAGGGCGCAAGGCGGGATGTACACCGAGGGGTCGGATTGGTCCGAGTTTAGTGCTGAGCCTTCTCTAGCCAGTTCATCGGCTTTCTCATTCCCTGGTATGCCTTCATGACCAGGGACCCAGGAGAGCTTTACCTCATGCTGTGTTCCAAGAACCTCGAGTTCTTCTCTACCACACTTCACAAGCTTCGATTTTATTTCTATAGCAGATATTGCTTTTATCGCCGCCTGGCTGTCGATGAAAAAGGTGGTATCCTCTCGTGGTATTGGCCTCATCGCAGTCTCACGAGCTGCTATTGTAACTGCTAGGACCTCCGCCTGGAAAACGCTACTGTAGTTCGGAAGCCGGGCTGACATGGAGATACCAAGCGTTTCAGAGAAGATGCCTGCGCATACACCTATTTCCATTTTGGATCCATCGGTGTATACAGCTAAGGATCGCTTGTTAGGCGTTCTGTCATTTTTCCAGTCTTCCCTGCTCGGATAGGTGCTAGAAAATGGTCTTGTGAAGTCTAGGTAAGGCGTTAAGTAGTCTGTATTAGATACATTGCCTAGATATCATTGCAGAATCGTGGTGTGACCCATTGCATTTGGTCTCCAGCTATCTGTTTGACTTAATCTTAGGGCACTAAAAGCCGCCGATACTTGTAAAAAGATGTCTAGCGGGAGCAGATTGAGAATGGCCTCGAGTCCTGCTGTAGTGTCGTTCTCATCGCACTGGTTGTGGCGATGTACGCTAGTCTTTGTACTTTTGTGATAGTAGCTAGGTTGTTTATTTTGCTGGCTGCTTGCCACCATACAAAGCTGCCATACGTTAGTATTCTTCTTCTTCTTCCTTTTATCAGCGAGGCTATGATCCGAAAACAAGGGATCACAACTCTCCCACTTCACCGCATTTCTACTGATCCGCCTGTGGGGTTCGCCTATTTGAGCTCAGAAAATATCGGCAGACCTGCCGATTTTGGATCACTAGGTTACTGAGGCCAATGAAATGCCGATGTCGTCGCATTTGTCTGATCCAGGCGTTTATAGGCCTGCCTTTCCTACATCGCGATGTCTTTGGAACGTGCATTGATATTGCCTTTTTAACAGGGTTCAAATGATCTCTTCTTTGAACGTGGCAATACCAACTGAGCCGGTCGCGCTCTATTTTTTGTACGGTGGTTTCCTTGATGTGAAAGCTTCCACGGATCTTCGAACTGCACGGGTACTGCCATACGTTAGTATTGGCCTTACTATAGCTGTATACATCCATAGGATGATTTTGGGGTTTGGTCCCCAAGTCTTCCCGAATATTCAATTGCACGAGTAAAAAGCTATCGTGGCTTTTTTGACTCTTTCGTTGATGTTTAGTCTCCAGTTCAGTTTCCTATCGAGCACCAGGCCAAGGTATCTCGCACTACTGGAGATACTCAGGGGAGTACCCCTTACGGAAGGTGTTGCGAATTGTGGAATTATTCTTTTGTTAGTGAATAATACTAACTCTGTTTTCTGGGGATTAACCGCCAGCCCACATCTCTCCGTCCAGGAGTCAATGATTTCCAGCGCCTCTTCGATTTGTTCGCTCAGGGTCGGGAGAAATTACTTATTACTTACTGGCTTACTTAGATGGCTCTTCAGTCCGGGTGGACTTAGGCATCAACCAACAAATCTCTCCAATCGGCTTTGTCATTAGCCAGCTACCTCCAGTTGCGTGCGCCAAGTTGGTTGAGATCCTTTTACAACTGTTCGCGCCACCTAAGGTGAGGCCTTCCTCTACTGCGTCGTCCCTCGGAAATAGATTTAACGACCTTTCAAGCCGAAGCGTTGATGTTCATCTGCTCTAAATGTCTTAGCTATCTCAGTCGTTGTATGCGTACTCTTCGGACTAGGTCAATATCTCTGTACAGCCCATAGAGTTATTGATTGCATCTTCTCCTTCATTCTTCGTCTATCCATAAATCACTCGTAGAAATTTTCTCTCATATTAACCAAGGACATCCTCATCCGATTTTGATAGGGTCCATGCTTCTGCGCCATGCAGGACTGGCATAATTTTCGTGATAGGACTTTGTTACTCATTTGCCTTCTTAGCTCATAAAAACAGGGATTGATAAGAGTAGTTCTTCGTTCTTCTTCTTCCCCACCGGTGTCATTTGCGGAGTTCACCATTGAGCCTAGGTAGACAAAGTCCTTTATTACATAAAAATTATGACTGCCTATTGCGGCGTTCTGTCCAAGACGCCGAGGTTGGGTGTCTTTTTTTTGTGGACAGAATATATTTTGTTTTGCTTTCATTGACCACTAAACCCATCTTTGCTGCTCCGTCTCAATGCACGCAAACGCCCCACTGATGGTCCGCTGAGTTCTTCTGAATACATACAGACTTCTTAAAAATTGTACTTCCTGTGTTTGCTTGTGAGTTTCGTACAATTCTTTCAAGTATTATGTTCAAAAGACCACATAATATCCAGTCACCTTGTCTAAGACCTTTCCTGACATCGAACTGCTCGGTGGTGTTTTTTTCCGATTTTGACGGAGCAGCGAGAGTTCTCCATCGTCATCCTGCACAGGCGGGCAAGCTTGGCGGGGTTGCCGAGGCTGAACATAGCTCTGTATAACTCGTCTCTATACACGCTATCATAGGCAACGTTGAACTCGATGAAGAGGTCGTGTGTTTCGATTTTATATTCATTGCAAGATCTGCCGTAGTGTGAATATTTGGTCAAATCGGCCTAAAATCGCACTAATAACTACATATCAGGTTATTGGCGATCGGTTTTAGGCGTTCACATTGTTCGACAGTGGGCGCAGTGGTAAGTGTGTCGGAGCACTACGCGTGAGGTTCCAAGTTCGAATCCCAGAAAATACCAAAAAGTTTTTTTCACGGTCCCACCTCTCGCGAACGTCTGACAAACATCCGAGAGTATTGTTGTCTCAAGAAAGATTCTCAAAGCAAATTGCCCTTCGGATATGGCTTTAAACTGTAGGTCCCTTCCATTCGTGTCAAAAATATAACGCACACAACATGAGTGGTTGCGAAAAGCTAGGCCCTGGCACTTAAAGAGCTGTTGCGCCAAAAATGTATTTATTTATTGTTTGACAGACAGGATCTTATATGCGTTGTTGAGAAGCTAACACCTTTGTAGTTGACGCAGTTCAGAGGATCTCCATTCTTCATGCTATAAAAGTTATTCGTCGTTTAATTAAGTATCAGCATGTGTTGAGCTGTACCGGAAATCAAATTTTAAACTACCAAACTAAGTTTGCTTTTGCAAACCCTGCCCATCAAACGTTAGCTGTGTTTCTGGGAATTTTATATTTTCCACATGACCATTCATTTCAAATATTTGAAACTCTCTAATTTCCTTCAGAAATTTGCCTTTAAACTTTTAGTAACGAATTAATAGCTTTCGCCTCTGTTTGTGAAAAGACTTGTGCCAACTTCCGTTCCATGAGAAACTATGGAAACGTTTTTTTTTTTTTGTTTACCCTTAACACAAAGGTATTCAAAATAAAATCAATTTAAATTTACCATGTGAACAAAGTTAACACGCTTAAACCATATTCTTACTTGGATGCATTCACAAAAGAACAAAAACATTTTGAAAACTTTAGAAAAAAGTGAAGAAAGACTTCTGTCAAACTTTAAGGAGAACGAACCAAACCTAACAGCAACCGTGAAGAATTTTCCGTTTGCTTATAATTACAAAATGTACCCTTAGGATATTTTGCATTTAAAGAAGGTGGTAGATGAGAGATAGTTATAACAGGTATGCTATGCCTGGTAGTTCACACCTTGAAGTGAAAGTAAAGAACACGGCGTGTGTACCACCCTCTGCCACATTTCCTTGACATCCATATAGCAACAGCAGCAACATAATCAACCCTCGCCACTCGTGCATGACATTCATGAGCATGGTATTTTGCTCGAAGAGCAAAAAATAAGCCCACTACAGCCTTATTACCGTCGAAGGCATGTGAAATTCGTTAGAGGCGAGAAGGTGCTTGAAATTATTTGCGGTTGAATTTCGTTCTGAGATTAATTGAAGTTTGACAAATCCTTGACTATATACGAGTATATAGAGGTAGATATAGAGCAAGAAAACTAAAACGCTTTACAATAAATTCAAACTGTATCAAACAGAAGGTGAACATTGAACGAATTCTGGCGTTCTTGAAAATCAAATTAATTACCGTCGCACTCAAGAATAATCACACGGATAAGACGAATAAATTATTGCCATTTAATAAGTTTTCCCCGTATACCCCATCCATCTATATAGGGTACACCCTTTTCGCACAACCCCATTGGCCTGGCATTAATTTTTATGTCAAAGACGGAATGATACAAGGGTTTGATATACCAATTCATTTGATTTTCTTCTTACTCTTCATCTCCTCCACCCTTATTCTGAGTGGAATTAAGGTGATCGTTTTAAATTTGAGAAGGAGCAAGGAGTTTCATCTTTTTTTTTTAATTCACTTAAGTTTGATGGAAGAGTGAGAGAAAAAATGTCATTTGACACATCTGTGCAAATTTCTACAATCCCACCCTCGATTTTAAGTTTAAAATTAGTTAGATGATGTTAAATAGAGTGTAATTTTGCAGTAAACAAATTACTTTTCAAGCGGAACATTAATCTGGGTGACAGGAGGATGGGTTCCCCTTTGGATTAGAATATATTTGTTAAACATTCGAAATCAAGCGGATTTGTCATTCGAGAGGAAAAAAATAAAACAATGGAAAGATTTATTAGAATTAGGGTATTCAAACGTTGTGCCTGTAGGCACTGTAGGCCTTTCCGAACATATCCCTTGGGAAAATTGTAAAATACTTTGGTGTTACAGCGCTTAGTTTTCCGCATTATTTTATGGGTTAAGTCCTATCTAGAAGACCGACTGTACCTATATAGAGTTCTCGTTTCAAACCCAATCAGTACGGCCTCAGGAGTACCACAGGGTAGCCACTTACGACCGCTGATCTTCGTACTTTCTATAAACGACGTCGAACTTGTCATTACGGGATCTGACCTACAGATCTACGCTGACGACATGACGATATCTAGACAAATTTCTTGCACTGGTGATTCTCTTTCACTGCAAACTGAGAGGCGTCAAAACCTCTTAGAGCTGAATGTGAAAAAATATCAATGAATTACTTACTATCGTAAGCGCCCTCGCCTGCCTCAAAGAACATATTTTATTAACAGTGAGCTTGTGCCCAAAGTAACCTTAATTCGTGGACATCCCCTGTGGCTCTTAACTTTTGCTCACACATTGATAACATAATTAACAGGGTTAACTCAAAACTTGGTTTTGTTAAACGTTAGTCGAAGGAACCCCTACGTCACCAAATCCCTATATATATTCCAAATGCATCAGCTGTGAAAAGAATAATCGAAAAATTCAAGGAGACTTGGTCGATTACTTATGTCAGACCATGGACACGTCTTCGTCCATGTCTTTCAGCAGAAAACATTACGGCTTCTTCTTCCTTTTTCAGCCAGGCCGTGATCCGAAAACAAGGGATCACAACCCTCCCACTTCACCGCATTTCTACTGATCCGCCTGTGGGGTTCGCCTTTCGCTGCAGAAAACATTACGGCTGTTCGCCAGAATGTGGCAGATAGGCTGAGAACACCCATTCAGTATCTTGGTCAAGAAGTGAACATATCCAGAACGGTATCGGGGAATGATAACTCCGTTTTTTGTGCCTCAAATAGATGGAATAGCTCTCGAAGCCATATGTGCCGCTTGCCACACATCACATGAAACAATGGCATTACTGCCCGAGATAGTCCCATTTGGACAACCAGAATTGACCGCCGGTCGTGCGATTTAACGCCTTTGGACTTCTTTTTCTGAAGTTTTTTGAAGTCAAAAGTTTATTTCAAAGGCTCACGACCACCCAAGCTTCGAAGGAGGAGATTAGACGCTGTATCTCTGAAATGCAGCCGCCCTTATGCCGGAAAAGCCACTTATCATATGTGTTGTCCCACATGTCTAAGATTAAATCAAAATCTCGGAACATTCTCAAAAAAACTGAGTTTTATTTAAAATTTTAATTTCCCGCTCTTGTTAAGACCCTTTAGGTCTAATAGTATTCAGACGGCTAGTAGAGACTCACTTCAAATTACCCATCTTAGGTTAGGCTAGGTATGTGGGCTGGTGTAGGGGATAGAAAACATCTACACCACACTCAGGTCAATATAGACCCATTGTGATACCCATGGGGGGGAAAGGAGATAGATTAGGGAATCCCTTCGTCGTGAAAAGCAGAAAATAAATCGTATTTTGTACATATCCTTAAAGAAAGGATTTAGTACTTACTGTGCCCGAGATGCAAACCATTCAGAGGATGTGATGAAGTTTGCGATGTCGTTTATCGGTCTGTTGGACAACTCCTCTAAATCCTAACACCGAGTCTCCACGAGACATATTTATTTCAAACATTATGTCAGACATCATGTTAGAAATTTGTATTTTTCTATACGGTGGGCAAATTATGTCAAGAAATTTGATTTTCAACCATATCACGTAAGAGCAAGCAACGACCAATTCTTGCTTGGCACCGAGTCTCCACGAGACATATTTATTTCAGACTTCATGTCAGGCACCAATCAGCCATGTTTTCTTCGTAGTAAAACTCAAATTGACACTCCCTGTCAAATTTATTTCAGGGTTTATTGCCACAGAGATGGCAAGAAATGAAAGCAGAAATCAATTTGCGGTCTCCATTGGAAATTTCGATTGCATGAAATATTTCTTGCAATGAATTATTGCCAATGGAGACCAGGGGTAACTTCTCTCTCAAAAGTTAGAGTCCTGGGCAGTAGCAAGGAAAGTGGGTGGTGTCTTCCTGAACCTCCTCATCACCACAGCCTCTGCAAAGGTCTTCGTTCCTCACACGTAGTTTTTTCATGTGGTACCGCATGGTGTTATGCCTCGTAATGACTCCTATTAGAGTAGAGATGGATTTTCTATGCCTCTGTATGAGTCTATTCGTTCTTGCTCTGTCGAATGCAGACCATAGCTTCCTCGTGGTGGAAAGAGTATCTAAAGAGGTCCACTTGTTGTTTGCCTCCGTTAGGGCTTTGTTTCCTGCTTTGAGTTTGTGTGCGCAAGGCGGGATATACACAAATTACCCATCTTACTTGTGTAGCTCTTAAATCTTTTGAAACAGATTAAACTGTGTTTAGGCTCAAGGCTCTAGCACTCAGAACCTATGGGCAAGAGTACCAGCATCTTTCAAGCTGAAATATGTGCTATAGACAGATGTGTCCAACTCAATCTTGAAAAAAGATACAGTAATTGCGACGTAGCAATTCTGTCAGATAGTCAAGCACCTATTCGTCATTAAGTCGAATCTTGTTTGGGGGAATACCTGCACAAACTTAATGAATTGGGCAGAAATAATAAAGTAATTCGCTACTGGATACCGGACATGTCGGGATAAAGGGTAACGAAGCAGTTGACTCTTTGGCAAGACAAGGAGCATCAGAACCCTTCACTGGACCTAAACCATTCTGCGGAGTAGGCCAACATATCATACGCGAAGAGTTCAGAAAAATGGAGAAGGAAGGCAGAACAAGAACATGGAATATTACTCCAGGTCTAAAGCAAGCTAAGTAACACCTGGAATGCTATAACCGGAAAAGATTTGAAACATGCATCTTCATTGGCAAGAACAACCAGGGTATTAGCAGGGGGCACAATAGAGCATTAGGTCGCACTGCAAGATAACCCTACACAAATAATAATAGGGTCAAGAGGTCCAAAACAAGAAAGGGCATATTCACCGCGAATCCAGATCTCATGATTAAGTTTTTGACGACTGTAGTTTTATTTATAGCGACACCCTTACAGCTTTTAGAAACCTTTTTTTTTTTTTTCTCTCGTCTTCTGGAGCACTATTGCATATGTACCTTCTTCTTCCTTTTTATCAGCGAGGTTATGATCCGAAAACAAGGGATCACAACCCTCCCACTTCACCACATTTCTGCTGATCCGCCTGTGGGGTTCGCCTATTTGACCTCAGAAATTATCGGCAGGCCTGCCAATTTTGGATCACTCGGTTACTGAGGCCAATGAAATGCCGATGTCGTCGCATTTGTCTGATCCAGGCGTTTATAGGCCTGCCTTTCCTACATCGCGATGTCTTTGGAACGTGCATTGATATTGCCTTTTTAACCGTGTTCAAATGATTTCTTCTTTGAACGTGGCAATACCAGCTGAGCCGGTCGCGCTCTATTTTTTGTACGATGGTTTCCTTAATGTGAATGCTTCCACGGATCTTCGAACTTCTTCTTTTGCATATGTGCCTGTTGCGTTAGAAGAAATTGTGGATACTCACCTACTTTCTGACAACCCACATGTTGACCTACATTGTTCGCTAGTGGACGAAGTCTCTTATCCCATTCCGCAGGGTTATAAGAGTTCCCTCAAGATGTCTATGAACATCAGATTGGAATCAGCAATCTTGAAATCTTGATGACATTTTTCAGTTTGTATTATACTTTTGTAATCTCTCTTTCCATAACAAATCTGGTAGACAGTTGGTTGTTCTAGTCTGCATGAGTCTAATAGCTCCCTGACACTTTATCATCAGACACACTATGTTGCCCTACTTACTCCCTTCCTTTCCTTTTTTTAAATTATTTTCTTAAGAAAACTTTAACTACTTCCGATTGCTTTTCAATTATAATGCCATTCCATTGTCTCTTCAGACTCCCACTTGCACTTAATCTTAAATCCTAGGACTTCGCTCGTTGATTCTAGCACACACACATACGTACAATACACCACAGATCAGATCAATTAACTTTTTCATTAAACTTTCGCAATTTACGCCCCATTTGATCCTAATTGCGCAATATAATATCTTTCGAGAAAGATGGCTACTGTAAGATTCGAATTCCCGATAGAGATGAATCATGGGTATATCTCTCCCAGCCAGTTAATGACTTAAATACATAATTGATTAATTTATCTATCTTTTTGCTACAATCTCCAAAGCATCTACTATTTCTTGCGAACTCCTTCAATTCAATCGATAGAATACGGTTTTTATGTTTTTTTCTACGAAACTTTCCAATACTCAAGATGTGAGTGGAATTTTACAAGACACACGCAGACAGGAAGAGTAGTAGGGGGTTTCAGTGTGATTGGGTCTTTAGCTCTATGTATGTGTGTGAAATTGTGCGTTTCACTAACTTTTACACGTTTATCCAATAAAACCTGCCAGATCGACCATATGAAGCTACTCTGGCCGCAACTCCTACCAACCCCAACCCCCAAACATATCTGCTTTACAAATCCAACAAATCTATATGTGCTCGTATCTCTTGCCTTTCTAGTTGATAGTGGCGGCGTACATGACATGTCTCGTATCTTCAGTCAGCTTATAGGAACGCATCCCTTCCTCATCAGCGCACGGGATGGTCTCTAGAAGAAGAAGAAGGAAGGAAGGAAGGAATGACTCAAAGACTGCTCTGCTCAGTATAATGCAAAAATCATGTTCCATTATAACCTCAATGAATGTCATCTTCCCAATTTCGCACCGTTTGTCTATGGCGTATATTCATTCCCGAACGCCGGTACCACCCTTATATATTGTCCTTTCAGCTGACATTATTATTTTTTTTTTTTTTTTTTTTTTTTCCTTCGTCTTAGTCGTCCTTCGTTCCAATCATCCTTCTAATAATAAGAAATTTTCTATAACTTATGTGTATACATACATATGTATATGAATGCGCAACAATTCTGTATAGAGGGATATCCTTTCGAAATAATATATATAGACAGCGGTATATGTATGTATATTTGAGATATCAACGGTCGATTGAATCAAAAGAGGATGAGAAGCAATGATGGCAAAAAAGAAAAGATGAGAAAGGAAAAAAAAAAAAAGAAAAGTGCAGGAGGACCCTGTTTCTTTCTAGCCAGCAATGACGGTATAACGGTAGTACCAAAGGATGTACACGTAATCGAATTATCATCAGTTAGGTAGGATAGCCCTTGATTGAATAGGACTTTGGGTGTAAATCCTGTATTCATTCGTTAATAAAATGTAATTTGACCGGAAGGTGGATGTGTTAGGAGGGATTTCGTTGGCAGAGGGTACTTGAATGAAAGCAGCAGACATATGAAAAAGTGATTGGAGGGGGCGAAATCAACACAAAAAGGGTTCTATAAGTCATACCGGGGGGTATACAAGTTATTGCTTATTTTTTGCTGCAAAAAATCAATGCAAAGTAGTATCATGGCTGTCAGGGAAACGGTTCAGTAGCTCTTTGACTTGGGGGAACTTAGACATGTATTGTGATTTTTTTTGGAAACCCTTTATATTTTTTTTTTTATTTTTTAATCTTCCCTCCTCCCGCCATACTTTAATAACGTCTTTTTTTTTGCTCTTTGCAGATATAAACAAAGGATCCCCAATAGACTATAAAAGCGGTTCGGCCTGTTCAACGCCAACCAAAGAAACTCTAAAAGGTTACGAACGCAGCGGTAATAGCTGCATGGGCCCGGTCTTACCCCCACGCAGTGTTATGGGCGGAATACCATCACATCATCATCATTACTCAGCACCAATGAACTTCCGAAAGGATTTGGCTGCGCGGTGCTCAGCAAAATGCATTGCAATTGTGTCAATAACAATTGTTGTGCTATTGTGTGTTTTATTAATTTTATTAACAGGTTTGTACACACACACACACACAACAAATGCTCTCAGAAATATACATACATTTTTTAATAGGCTTTGGTGTCCTGACCTGGTCGCCATCAACCCCATGTACAGTTCTAGTCGGCAATGAGGCGTCCGAGGTAACGGCAGCCAAAAGCACAAATACAGACCTCTCGAAATTGCACAATACAGCGCGACCTTCAAAGTCTGGACAACCGATAACAGTAACAGCGGCAACATCTTCAGCCTCGCCATCGTCTTTCCAATCGACATCAGCGTCAGCGGTGGCACCGTCATCATCGGCATCATCAACGTCTTCATCGTCGTCCTCGTCGTCCTCTTCGTCCTCTCTGGCGAACAGCAATAATGGAGGTAATTTATTTTTATACTAAACATTTTTATAGATTTTTTTCTCTCTCTCTCTCTCTGGTATACTAACCAAAAATAGTGAAAATGTTTTTTTTTTTAATAACACACTATAAAAACTACTTAAAACTATATACACACACCTGCATATACAGTTGAACTGATAAACACGGTTACGATGACAGCTCAAAAGACCGAACAGAACTTTCATTCTAATCGACGACAGCACCATGCGATGGAGAATTTCAAACATCTTAAAAGGAATAAACGTTATCGTCGCAGTGTAGATGGTTTCTACTCCTTAATTGCTAACAAAGAATATGACCAAAGTACCACCACCACCAGCAGTACAACTAGTGCTGGCAAAAGCATTGACAGCCGCCACGCTGGTAACATCATCAGCAGCGTCGTCGTCAACCCCCGACTACATACCGTTGACAATAATTATGAATCTCGTCAAACTTCGAATGCGACAACGACGACGATGATGACGACGACGACGAATAATGGCACAAAAGGCAAAAACGTATTAAATCTCAATTCAAAGTTTCCTGTTCGTCGTCCTCGTCAAAGTAATGAATCAAAGGAGATGTTCTACGATGCGGATGATGATGATGATGATACCGCCATCACAACCACCACCATCACCGCTAGCACCACTGTCAGTGATGATGTTGTCAAGGTATCGCCATCCTTGCCATCCTCCTCAACTGCCAATGATGTTGATGATGATGATGCTGCTGACTATGACGATTATAATGATCCCAAAGTCGTCAAGAGCGCCAGCCCCCGCACCAGAGCTTTTCTTAATAATTCGCAAAATTCACCACCATTTCGAAACCCATCTTCACCACAACAAACGTCATCGTCTGCTGGCGCTACTGCTGAGATACCACCCCCCACAACCACTTTCGATGACAATCCATTAAACACCAATTTGATATCAGGTAGAAATTTTATTGATGATGATAATAGTGACGATGGCGCGGGAGATGTTGCCATCAACGATGGCGACGATGACAACGTGAGTGGTGGTGCTTTCAATTCGTCATCTGCATCTGCAACAACAATGATTTTGGATGATAAATTCCTCAGCAAATCGAAAAGTGTGCACCATCTGATTGAGATAAATGACAAAACGGAGACTACTACTAGTACTACGACTACCATCGCTAATGATTCCAATGACGAAGAAAAACTGTTGGACCCTATCGCCGATGATAAGGAATCCGATGACATCGATGAGTTGATGATGAGCGATGGCCTAATAGCGGTTGACAATAATTCGGGATTCATTCCATATGAGAATGTAGAAAATGTCGACATTGTCAAATTGGAGAATGATCCCAGTTCAGAAGATGAATACTACAAAACGGTCGACAAGAACGACGAGAACAATGTGATTGATATAGCTACCATAAAGCCCGTGGAAAAGTCAACAACAAGTCAACCGCCACCATTTCTAACCTTAAACTCCAATAGCATGGCGGGAAAAAGGATTTTAGTAAATTTAACAATAGCAACCGATGATGGAACTGGTACAGAGAATCATTCGGTATATACCTTACACGTATCAGTTCCAGCAGAAGAGATTGGTCAGAAATCAGTTAAGCCATTGCTGAAACCTGCCGAAATTAAAGATCCATTAAGCTACTGTGTTCCGGAACCACCACCTCGTATACCAGAGTGTCCATGCATTTGCAAGGACACTGTGCACTCTGATGTCGATGACGATGATGATAATGAATATATTTCTCTAAATCCCATTCCTGATTCCATTTTTCCACCCTCTACAACTATTTCTGTCCCACTATCAAGTGAAGCTTCTACTACCACTACATTGGGACCGCCTGATTTGTCTGCATGTCCTGACGTAGGGCCTGTGCTAATTTTAGAAGGTGATTTGGTGAATAACCTTAACTTTTTTGCAAAAGATTATAATAATCGAGCGTGTACAAAATGAGCTTCTATCTAACAACAATATGTAGCTTTTGTATCTGTCATCGTCGCAACTAACAAAAAGAAAATGTTTAGGACCAAGGACTCAAGAGAAAAAAAAGAGGAAATTTCTTAGCATTCTAGAGGCGATAAATGGGAGTTTAAATAAAACAGGGTGATCAAAAGACTTTTAGGTACGAGTATCTATTGTTCACGTCATATATTCCAAGGGTTTCTTTTTATTTCAGATATTACAGTAGGGTGCCATATGGGTTCAGGTCCAGGGAATTTCCTTGCATTTATAAATGTAAGTGAGAGATGGCTCAACACTTGGCTATTAATTGACCAAACCAAGTTGCCGGCCGGCAGTTAGTAGACCCCCGACCAATTAACTCGTCGACAATCTGATTTTATAGCGTTATGATGTACTAGCTGATACGTGCTAGCCTTGACAGGCCCGCCTGCCACTGTCCATATACCCATATTGCTATGATTAACTAAAAACGTAAGAATAATCCCCAGCTACTCAAGTCGAGAAATCGAGACAAAAGGTGTGTTTTGGTGAGACGTCGCTTCTCAGTGACATAAGATTTAGCACGGAGTACAACAACAAAAAATGACTGGCAACCACTTTAACTTTTTTTCTCCAGTCAAAACTGAGTTGGGATCTTTAGTTTGCGCTACTCAATTTCAGAGGGCACTGAAAAGAGCTTTTTCATTCAATTTGATTCAAGTCGAATGATTTAATAGTATTTCACAAATTTAAGCAGAACTTTTTTATATTTTTTAATTCAATGTCAATTCAATCACCAATCTTCAAACTAAAGAAAACTTTTAAACCAGATTGACTGGAGATCGTTTTGTTGAGAACCTTTCACTTTGCTTTGCATTATTCTCACCAAAACATGGCTTATGTGAACAATGGCATACATACAATACTGCAAATGTGTAAGCTCAATTCCCCACTAGAGGACACGCAAACACGCACCCAACCCATCAAGCGGGTATAGCAGATAAGAGCAACGAAAGGAGGACAAACAAAAAAATTACTACCTCCACTGAGTGTAGATTTAAGATCATGATCAAGAAAAAATTAATCAAATTCTGAATTTTACAAAAGATATTTTTGTATTGATCTCAGCTTCTGGATAGCCGATCCACCACTTTTAGAGTTATGCTCTGCAACTACGAAAACACCGTTCGATTTCGTACAGTGATGATGATGATTTTGCGTGATGCGTGTTCAAAAACCGTTCACACTTACAGTTTGAAGGAACAGTTTCATTTCTCGGGATAAAAAGTATCCTAAATGTTGACCCGGGGTATAAGCTTCCGCTGTGCCAAGCTTCATCAAAATCCGTGCAGTAGTTTCTGTGTGATGCGTGCACAGACAGACGAAAACATTCAATAGTTTTATTATATTTATAGATTTTATTTATTGAGAAGTTTGTGGCCACTGCGACCAGAAAGATCTAGCCTACCTTTAGGACAGCAGTACTTCTACTCTCCTTATGAAAACGATAATTACGGCTGCGGTGGAGTCAGTCCGATCATTTGCGAAAGCTTATGTGTAAACACTATTACGAAGGCATAACACTGGCAGTAGTTTGGTCATGTGGCTGGAAAAATTCTTCGCTCTGTTGATGGTGATTTGCCCTTGATATCGGTTATCGGGAAAAAAGTACTGTGAATCAGAAGCAAAGACAAAAAAATAACAAAAATCTCCCCAGTTATCTGGATGGCACCCCCGGAGAATCTCTGAAGCATAAACAACTGAGCTTCAAGAACCACTTCACCAAAATCTTTCTCTCTCTCTATCCTTTCCAACGCCCGCACTGTGTGTAAACATGTTAAAAGGTATTCATAACCCTTTGATGCGCGTAAATCATAAAAAAAAAAAACGGTCTTTAGGTCTGTTGGGAATATGATGTCCTTAAGGAAAAAGCTTCTTCTAATTCTACATAGAGCTCTGCTCTCACATAGTATGTGTTTCACCTCTTCTAGGCAGAGGCAGCAGGTGATATCCTCCCAGATTCTCATTTTGTTGAGGTGCTAGAGTAACTGACAGTGACCGGTAACGGAGTGCTCTCAAGCCTTCTTAAGTCGTTTCTGCTGTATTAAAGGATATCAACTGCCAGGGTTGGACAACTTAAAGGATTGGACATATCTTTTAGCTTGTCTGAGGCCTTGGGAGTTATTCCTCTGAGAAATGCACATGTTGCGTTCCCAACTGTTTAGGGTATATTTGAAAGCAGAATCAGATATTCCGCAAAAGGGTTCAGGTCCAGTGAACAGCTCAGAGGAACCTTTTGTGGCTAGCAGATCTGCAGTTTCGTTGCCGTCAACGCCTACATGACCCGGTACCCACCACAATTTTACTTTATTGTATCGGACCAAGTTGTGTAAACTGTCGAAGCAGCCTAGAACTGATTTTGAACTGATCAAACGGGAGATCAGTGGTTTAAGCGCCACTGGGCTGTCGAAATATTTATAGATAGATTGTACATAGATGAACCACCCTGTACATAGAAGTTTTAACCGCTGTTACATTATTACAGAAGTTTCATTTTACTGTACAAATATTGAAAACAACCCTAAAAACTTTGGAATTCCATTTTTGTAGCTTTATGGTATCTGTTGCAATATAAAACACTCGTCTCTTGGGCCACCCTGTACATTAAAATTTGAGTCGTTATTATTTGAAAAGGTTTAATTTCTCAGTAAAATTATTGGAAATGTCCCAAAAGGATCAAAACTCCATTTTTATCGCCTCCACACAAAAATTTACACAAAATTCTATAAGGAATATCCACCCCCTGCTTTTCACTTTATATACATATATGATATTACTAATGCCAAAAACATACTCGTAGCTATTACTACTAATATCCCATTAAATCTCTAACCAAGAATCCCCGTTTTATGTATGCTTCAAATTCGTAGGTGCCAGGACATTCCCTGCGCGCAGTTTTCCACCAGATGGCACGACATTCGGACAAATTACCCTGGGACAAAAACTGACAAAGGAAATCCAACCGTACAGCTATTGGAATATGCAGTTCTATCAATCGGAACCGGCCTATGTTAAGTTTGACTATAGTATACCACGTGGTGCATCGATTGGAGTCTATGGCCGGCGTAATGCGTTACCAACGCATACACAGTATCACTTCAAGGAGGTCCTAAGTGGGTTTAGTGCGAGAACTCAGCGTGCCACTCATGTAAGTACATTTTGTGTAGACACTGTTTGTTGCTTGTTGTCATTTGTGTTATATGTGGTTTTGTATCTTTTACGCCCTGGGCCGGGGGAGGTTGGTTGTAGCAGTCTAAATTGTTGTATGATTTTGACATGAAATCAAAGTCATGCTATCAGACACAAAGTAGGCTGTAACAACAGCCCCCCCTCTTGTACATATGTTATGCAAATATTGAGCAGTATTACTAACCAACCCTTATATCCTTTTGTTTCTTTCTCTTTTCTCTTTCAACCCTGCATTCCTATAAAAAAAAAAAATAAAACATACACACACGCACACAAAAACTCCTCAAACTTTGCGAAAAAATCAAACAATACCACAAAAAAAAAAAAAAAACAACGAACAGCTCTCGATAACGCGTGAGGTGACACGGTACATGGAACCCGGACATTGGTTCATTTCACTGTATAACGACGATGGTGATGTACAGGAGGTCACATTCTATGCGGCCATTGCAGAGGATATGACACAAAATTGCCCGAATGGCTGCTCTGGCAATGGACAATGTTTGCTGGGTCATTGCCAATGCAATCCCGGTTTTGGGGGTGACGATTGCAGTGAGAGTGTTTGCCCTGTGCTCTGTTCCCAGCATGGGGAGTACATTAATGGCGAATGCATTTGCAATCCAGGATGGAAAGGCAAAGAATGCTCCCTGAGGCATGATGAATGTGAAGTGGCCGACTGTAGTGGCCATGGGCATTGTGTGAGTGGCAAATGTCAATGTATGCGAGGCTATAAGGGAAAGTTCTGTGAAGAAGGTAATTTAGTTTTTTTCTAGTTCTTAGTTTTTCTCGTTGTCTGAGATGCAATTAACCCGTTGCTAACCCGGTTTTCTTTGACTTTTTCCAGTCGACTGCCCGCATCCGACATGTTCCGGTCATGGTTTTTGTGCGGATGGTACCTGCATTTGTAAGAAGGGCTGGAAGGGCCCAGACTGCGCTACAATGGACCAGGATGCGTTACAATGTCTGCCGGATTGTTCGGGACACGGAACGTTTGATTTGGACGCACAGACGTGTCACTGTGAGACAAAGTGGAGTGGCGATGACTGCTCGAAGGAGTTGTGTGACCTTGATTGTGGACAACATGGGCGATGTGTTGGGGATGCTTGTGCCTGTGATCCCGAATGGGGTGGGGAGTTTTGTAATACCAAGTTGTGTGACAGTCGGTGCAATGAGCATGGTCAATGTAAGAACGGAACGTGCCTTTGTGTGACCGGTTGGAATGGCAAGCATTGTACGATTGAGGGTTGCCCATCAGGCTGTTCGAGTCATGGTCAGTGTAGAGCTGGAGGCGAAGGTCAGTGGGAATGTCGCTGCTACGAAGGCTGGGATGGACCAGACTGTGGTATCGCTCTGGAACTTAACTGTGGCGACAGCAAGGACAACGATAAAGGTGATTGTTGCAAGTGTTCTCTCAAAATCGTCTTCTAAATGTGTCATTCACTTCACAGATGGTTTGGTTGACTGCGAAGATCCCGAGTGTTGTGCAAGTCATGTATGCAAAACCTCTCAACTGTGTGTTTCTGCACCAAAGCCAATTGATGTCCTGTTACGAAAGCAACCTCCAGCAATTACGGCATCATTCTTTGAAAGAATGAAATTCCTAATTGATGAGAGTAGTTTGCAAAACTATGCAAAGTTGGAGACGTTTAATGAGAGGTAAGGGTTATGTTGCCATGTTCAATGTTTTTAATTTATTTTTATTTATTATTTTGTTTAAAAACAAATCGAAAAAAAATTAATGTTTAAGCTCAATTGGAAGTTAAAGAAGTGTATATATATTTTTTTTAGTTTTCGAATCAAAATTTTTCATAGAAAAAAAAAAAAACAAAATAGTTTGCAACATCAATATATATTTTTATTTTCCTTTTTGTGCCCACGTCTTGGAAATGTCCTACCGAAAAACCTCCAACAAAATTTCCCAAAGCTTCCTTTGTTTAAATGAAACCTTATTCCTCCACACTAAAAGCAATATCCCCCATCGAAAATATACTTTATTGTCTAGAATTAGATTTATATACGTATTGTAGGAGTAAATTTGAATTATATTTAGAGCCGATGTAGTTGACACTAATGAACAAGAAGCTTGCTAAAGCGTTTGAAGATTTGGTACGTTTTTATCTTTTCAAAGGCTTTTGAAACCACTTCGTACACTACCCAACATTGACAGTCACATAATATAGGGGTCATTCAGCAGCTATGATAGAACTTTGACAGCCGGCTGCAGCCATATTTGAAAATATTTGACTGTTATTCTGCTGCCATTAGGTACGGTTTGGTGAGACGTTCAGTGAAGTAAGATTTAACACGGAGTACAACAACAAAAAGTGACTTGGAATCACGTTAGTTTTTTTTTCTTAGTCAAATCTGAGTTGGGATGTTTAGTTTGCGCTACTCCATTTCAGAGGGCGCTGAAAAGAGCTTTTTCATTCAAGTTGAATGACAATAACTTTTTCATATTCTTAAATTCAATTTCAATTCAACCACCAATCTTCAAACAATAAAAACAATTTTAAACCAGATTGACTTGGGATCGTTTGGTGGAGAAGCTTTCACTTGGCTTTGCATAATTCTCACCAAAACGCACCTATTGTGTTCTGTCATAGTCACAATTTTACCATGGAGCGCTACACAATTCAACAACGCATCGAAATCGTAAAAAATGATTATCAAAATTCGAGTTCTGTTCGTGGAACGTTCCGCGCTTTACGTACGATTTACGGTCATAATGAGCGTGCTTCCGAGCTCACGATCCGGCGATTTATGAAGAAATTCGAGAAAAATGGTTCAGTGGCTGATCGAACAGTCCCAATACGTCAACGAAACGCGCTGTCGACCGAAAATATTACTGCGGTGGCACAGAGTCTCAATTTGGTGTCGTTCTCTTGACCTTTCATACGCTTCAACTTGGCGAATTTTGCGAAAAGACTTGACCCTGTATCCGTGCAAAATTCAAATTGTTCAAACACCGAAGCCTTCTGATCATTTCATTCTTTGTGCATTCGCTGATTGGGCTTTGGAGCAGTTGAAAACCGATCATAATTTCGGCTAAATAATCATCTTCAGCGACGAAGTGCATTTGTTGGCTGATTGGCTACGTGAAGAAACAAAATTGTCGATTTTGGAGCAATGAAAATCACGTCAAGTTACGGCTGCCTTCCATCCTCTGCGGTCCCGGACACACTGCTTCCAGTTGTGAAGACCAAGCTTTCTGGCATCCGCGACAGCTTGATCTTTATAACGGAGGTTCGGTCTTTTTCGCTGTCTCGAACTTGGCGGCTGAGATTTAAAGATTCTCCTGGATAGAGCGTTGTTATCCATTCGCTCGATGTGGCCGAGCCAATGTAGTCGACGTGTCTTGGCTTTTTAGACTACATCCACACCCCGGTACAACTCATAGAGTTCGCGGTTGTATTTTTCGTTCGAAGGTAGGTACCCAATCAGGGTTATCGTGAATAAATTTTCCCTCGGAACGTTTCCCCCGACCAAAAATTAGGTATCTTCCAAAAAGAGGAAGTAATTCCGCGGAAAAGAAATAGGTATCATGAATGACAATTTAGGAGAATTTTCAACATAATCGCGATATTTAATTTTTCCTCAATGCATTTTTTCCCTATTTTTGGAGATACCAAATTTGTTCGAGGGAAAAATTCCGAGGGGAAATTTATTCGCGATAACCCTGACTATTTGCTCTACTTTCTTACTTATCGTCCAGTACTCAGCCCTATAAACCAAGACTAGTAAGATGAGCCTTCTATAGAGCATTAATTTGGTACGTTGAGTTAGGGGTTTTGAACCCAGTTGGTTTGCCAAACCGAAGTAGCAGCGGTTTGGTCGGGTTATTCTTCGTCGGATCTCCACGAAGGTGTCATTTATGGAGCTTATGTTTGCTCCGAGATAGGTAAACTCCTTAACTACCTCGAAGTTGTAATCATCATCTGTGACGTTCTGTCCAAGGTTTTGGGCAGATAATTTCTTGTTTGTTGACAACATGTACGAGTACTTACTCTTATCCTCATTTACTTCAAAACCTACTTATTTCAATTGCTCTTCAATTGCCGTAAATGCCTCTACAACCGCTTGCGTTATCTCAGCAGTTGGATGGATTTGTGAAAGATAGTACCTTCCGTGTTCTTCTTCTTCTTCCTATTTCGGCGAGATTATGATCTGAAAACAGGGGATCATAACCCTCCCACTTCACCGCATTTCCACTGATCCGTCTGTGGGGTTCGCCTATTTGACCTCAGAAAATATCGGCAGGCCTCCCGATTTTGGATCACTGGGTTACTTAGGCCAATGAAATGCCGATGTCGTCGCATTTGTGTGATCCAGGCGTTTATACGCCTGCCTCTCCTGCCTCGTGATGCCTTCTGTGTTAACATCTGAATATGCCAATAAACCAGCAACAATTTCCGACATTGAGGATAACGTTTTTCGCTTCATTGGCGAGATTGAGGCCAACTTATGTGTCTAAAATAAATATTTGGCGCAACAGATCTTTAAAGTGCCAGGGCCTAGCTTCTCGCAACCACTCATGTTGTGTGCGTTATGTTTTTCACACGAATGCCGAATCCGAACGGCGATTTGAGAAGCTTTTTCGTGACAACAATACTCTCGGATGTTTGTCAAACGCTCGCGAGAGGTGGGACCGTGAAAAAACTTTTTGGTGTTTTCTGGGATTCGAACTTAGAACCTCATGCGTAGTGATCCGACACACTAACCACTTACGGCACGGCGCCCACAACATATGTGTCTGTGTCACCCAAAAATGAACCTCTCGGATGACCGCCCGTCAAGCAAAGCCGTGGGGGCCATTTGAACGATATTATTTTTGAAACATAACGCCATCGAATGCTCTTTAACTTGAAATAAAAAGATCCGCTATACCCCAAGTACAACTTGTTTTACATAAATTCAAAGATGTATCGCGCTTAATGAATGACCCTTATATTTTAGTGAACACGTTTTAGCGAAATATGGTCTGAATTTAGGTTAAACTTATGTGAGTACTTGTAGACCACAAACTTAATTTGGTAGGTACTTGACTTCGACGACCATTAGATACTCCTTCTAAATTAGTTGGCGTAGATTTATTTTAAAAGAATTTTTATTCAAATTGACTCCTGACTTAGGTGTTATGATTAAATTTAGGAGCAAACTAAATTTAGTAAAGCACTCCGTAAGGTAGATTTATTTGATTTAGGGTGTCATAAAATAAATGCCAGAACCTAGGGTCAATCATTATCTTCAAGGGTACCTCGCCAGGGTTGAACGTAGTTATCAAATTGCAAATTATCTGCTAAATTTAACAACAAAAACAAAAAGCATTTAACAAAATTCTAATCCATTGTTCTTCTTTTTTTCTTTCTCTTTCCCATAACATACGCGCGCTACTACTACTACTAACAAAAACATAAAATCATTAACTCGTAACTTTCCCAATCGCTTAATTCTAACCCTAAATATGTACATATAAAAAAAAAAAAAAACAAAACATAACCTTAAATCCAAAAAACTAACAGCGTATTTTGGAATTATTTCAACGCAAGGTAAGAGCAACTGGTTGTTTGGTAACGAAACAGTATTATTAACAATTCTTCATTTTTGTTTCTTTGAGAGAATGTCCATTATGTAACGTTATTTTCATCATTACTATTATTTTCTTTGGTTTTGGTACTATAAACATTTCTTCTACAAAAAAATAAAATTAAAAACAAAAAAGCTAACTTTGCAGTGCTAGTATACTTTGTTTATAATATACTTTACTCTACTACTATTTATTTTAATTTAAACTAGTGCATTATGATATTTCTTGTAAATTTGTTGACATTTGAGGACACAAGGATCAGTTGAGTTTTTTTTTTTTTTTTTTTTTTTTTTTCCAAATACAGGGTGACATTAAAATTTATTTTAAATTATGAAATAAACTCCAAGCAACCTACATCTACGATTGGTTATTTTATTTCTACCCTTGGGAGGGTTTTAGGATTAAAAAACAAATGAAACACAAATTAATATACAATATATCCTCTGTGTTGAATCTTATGTTTTGTGGCGTGTGAAAAACGTTTAATTTTTGTTTTCAAGTTTCGTTTATATCATTTACAAGTCCTTAAAGTATGTGTTTGTCTATTGTGTACATTTTTTTTTGGATGACATACTTTTTGTATCTGCTTTTTTCTAGTTAAGTAGTTTATAGAAAATTTAACAGTTTATATGAAAAATTTAATCAAATAAAATTTGTTTTTTTTTTTCATTTTTTTGAATTTAAACAGTCGCTCAGCAGTAATACGTGGACGAGTTGTCACCTCGCTCGGTATGGGACTGGTTGGGGTACGAGTTTCGACAACAACCCTACTGGAGGGCTTCACGTTAACCCGTGACGATGGATGGTTTGACTTGATGGTAAATGGTGGCGGTGCGGTAACTTTACAATTCGGCCGATCACCATTTCGCCCGCAAAGTCGTATAGTTCAGGTTCCATGGAATGAAGTGGTTATCATCACTGTGGTTACAATGTCAATGGCGGATGAGAAGGCTCTAGCTATGGTGGCGCATACGTGTTTTTCGCATGATTATGATGTAATGAAACCGGTGGTGTTGGCATCATGGAAACATGGATTCCAGGGAGCTTGTCCAGATAGGAGTGCCATTTTAGCGGAATCTCAAGTTATTCAGGAATCGATACAGATCCCCGGAACGGGTTTGAATTTGGTATATCATAGCTCAAGAGCTGCTGGGTACTTGTCGACTATTAAACTTCAGTTGACTCCGGAAGTTATCCCACCAACATTGCATTTAATCCAATTGAGGATAACAATTGAAGGGATTCTGTTTGAGCGGGTATTTGAGGCTGATCCGGGTATAAAATTCACTTACGCTTGGAATCGTTTAAATATCTACCGCCAGAGGGTGTATGGAGTGACCACAGCTGTGGTTAAGGTCGGTTATCAGTACACAGATTGTAAGGATATCATTTGGGACATACAGACTACTAAGCTAAGTGGACATGACATGTCAATCTCGGAAGTTGGAGGCTGGAACTTGGACATTCATCATCGATATAACTTCCATGAGGGAATTTTGCAAAAGGGCGATGGTTCTAATATTTATTTAAGGCATAAGCCAAGAGTTATATTGACAACTATGGGTGATGGGCATCAAAGACCACTGGATTGTCCTGATTGTGATGGCATAGCAGTTAAGCAGAGATTGTTAGCGCCGGTGGCGCTTGCTGCTTCGCCAGATGGTAGCTTGTACGTGGGCGACTTCAACTACATTCGTCGCATAATGACCGATGGCACTATCAAAACAGTCGTCAAGCTAAATGCCACAAGAGTTTCATACCGCTACCACATGGCTCTTAGCCCTCTCGATGGAACTTTATACATATCTGACCCTGAATCGCACCAAATCATTCGAGTGAGAGATACAAATGATTTCTCAAACCCTGAGAAAAATTGGGAACCAATCGTAGGCTCTGGAGAGCGATGCTTACCGGGAGACGAGGCGCACTGTGGTGATGGAGCATTGGCGAAGGATGCAAAGCTGGCTTATCCTAAGGGAATTGCTATCTCAAGCGATAACACACTTTATTTTGCTGATGGAACGAATATTCGTATGGTTGATCGAGATGGTATCGTCACTACGCTTATCGGCAATCACATGCATAAATCCCATTGGAAACCGATTCCATGTGAAGGCACACTGAAACTCGAAGAGATGCACCTGAGATGGCCGACGGAATTAGCGGTTAATCCTCTGGATAATACGCTGCATATTATTGATGATCACATGATCTTAAGAATGACACCTGATGGACGCGTTCGTGTGATCTCTGGACGGCCTCTACACTGCGCCACAGCGACTACAGCTTACGACACGGACTTGGCCACCCATGCAACCTTGGTAATGCCACAGAGTATAGCGTTTGGACCTATGGGAGATCTATTCGTGGCTGAATCTGATTCACAAAGAATCAATAGAGTTCGAGTGATAGGTACTGATGGACGGATTGCACCATTTGCCGGTGCTGAGTCCAAATGTAACTGCCTAGAGAGAGGATGCGACTGTTTCGAGGCGGATCATTACCTCGCCACAAGTGCTAAATTCAATACAATCGCTGCTCTGGGTGTTACACCGGATGGATATGTTCACATCGCTGATCAGGCGAACTATCGTATTCGTTCTGTAATGTCAAGCATTCCGGAGGCGAGTCCATCACGGGAATACGAGATCTATGCCCCTGACATGCAAGAGATCTACATTTTCAACCGTTTCGGTCAGCACGTAGCCACACGAAACATATTAACGGGAGAAACAACCTACTCCTTCACTTACAATGTGAACACATCCAATGGAAAGCTTTCTACTGTTACAGATGCTGCAGGAAATAAGGTATTCCTTCTGCGGGACTACACTTCTCAGGTGAATTCGATTGAAAATACAAAAGGCCAGAAATGCCGCCTGCGAATGACGCGAATGAAAATGCTCCATGAACTGAGTACTCCAGATAACTACAACGTCACCTTCGAATACCACGGGCCAACAGGCCTGCTAAAGACTAAGCTAGACTCGACCGGGCGGTCTTACGTGTATAATTATGATGAATTTGGACGTCTTACCTCTGCTGTCACGCCGACGGGACGTGTGATTGATTTAACCTTCGATCTAAGTGTAAAGGGAGCCCAGGTGAAAGTTTCAGAGAACTCCCAGAAGGAGATCTCGATGTTGATTCAGGGATCCACCGTGATGGTAAGGAATAGCGAAGCGGAGTCTAGGACAACGATTGAAATGGATGGAAGCACGACAAGCTTGACTCCATGGGGACATACTGTGCAAATGGAGGTTGTACCATATGCCATACTGGCTGAAATCAACCCTCTTATTGGGGAAAGTTACCCAGTGCCAGCGAAGCAGAGGACGGAAATTGCTGGTGATTTAGCTAACCGATTCGAATGGAGGTACTTTGTGAGGCGTTTGCAAAGCGGTAAAGGTGGCAAAGGTCAAAGACCAGTATCGCAGGTTGGACGCAAACTGCGCGTAAATGGTGACAATGTTTTGACATTGGAGTACGATAGAGATGCCTCTTCGGTCGTGGTATTTGTGGATGACAAGCAGGAACTGTTGAATGTCACCTATGATCGCACTGCACGGCCTGTGTCCTTTAAACCTCAGTCAGGGGACTACGCTGATGTTGATTTGGAATATGATCGCTTTGGACGATTGGTCTCATGGAAGTGGGGGGATCTCCAGGAGGCTTACACCTTTGATCGAAATGGTCGACTTAATGAAATCAAATACGGAGATGGTTCTTCCATGGTATATGCATTCAAAGATATGTTTGGCAGTCTTCCG
Source organism: Brachypalpus laphriformis (assembly GCA_945910035.1). Classification (NCBI taxonomy): domain Eukaryota; kingdom Metazoa; phylum Arthropoda; class Insecta; order Diptera; family Syrphidae; genus Brachypalpus; species Brachypalpus laphriformis. The sequence goes on from OX246756.1 coordinate 176,410,806, forward strand.
CTAAAGGTTACTACTCCGCGGCGATCGGATTATCTCTTACAATACGACGATGCTGGAGCATTGCAGTCTTTGACAACGCCCCGAGGTCATATTCACTCATTCTCGCTGCAAACCTCTCTTGGTTTCTTCAAGTATCAGTACTTCTCGCCCATCAATCGTCATCCATTTGAGATTCTTTACAATGACGAAGGCCAGATCCTGGCCAAGATTCATCCACACCAATCAGGCAAAGTGGCCTTCGTTCATGACTTCGCCGGTCGACTTGAAACTATCCTTGCAGGACTTTCGTCAACTCACTACACATACCAAGAGACAACGTCGTTGATTAAGAGCGTGGAGGTGCAAGAGCCAGGGTTCGAACTCCGTCGGGAATTCAAGTATCACGCCGGTATTTTGAAGGACGAAAAGCTCAGGTTTGGGTCGAAGAATTCACTGGCTTCGGCTCATTACAAGTATTCATATGATGGTAACGCCCGGCTAAGCGGAATTGAGATGAGTATAGACGACAAGGATTTGCCAATGACGCGGTATAAGTACAGTCAGAACTTAGGTCAATTAGAAGTCGTACAGGATCTCAAGATTACAAGGAATGCCTTCAATCGTACCGTAATTCAAGACTCCGCTAAGCAATTCTTCACGATAACTGATTTTGATCATCATGGAAGGGTTAAGAGCGTTTTGATCAACATCAAGTCCTTCGATGTCTTCCGGCTTGAGCTAGACTACGACTTGCGCAATAGAATAAAGGCTCAGAAGACAACATTCGGACGGTCCACATCATTTGACAAGATCAATTACAATGCAGACGGACATGTTATTGAGGTTATGGGAACAAATAACTGGAAATTCCTTTACGATGAGAATGGTAACACTGTCGGAGTTGTAGATCAAGGAGAGAAGACAAATTTGGGATACGATATTGGAGACCGTGTGATCCAAGTAGGCGACGTGGAATTCAATAATTACGATGCTCGCGGCTACGTTGTCCGTCGTGGTGAACAAAAATACCGTTACAACAATCGGGGACAGCTTATTCATGCGTTCGAGAGGGATCGCTTCCAGACTTGGTACTATTATGATGACCGTGGCCGTCTTGTTGCATGGCATGATAGCAAAGGCAACGTTACTCAGTACTTCTACTCCAATCCAAAGACACCGAACCTTCTAACTCAAATGCACTTCCCAAAGCTGGCAAAGACGTTTAAATTCTTCTATGATGATCGCGATATGTTGGTTGCTATCGAGAACGCAGAACAGCGTTTCTATGTGGCCACAGATCAGAACGGCAGTCCATTGGCATTCTTCGATTTGAATGGTACTATCATGAAGGAGGTAAAACGCACACCATATGGACGGATCATTAAAGACACAAACCCTGAATTCTTTGTGCCTGTGGACTTCCATGGAGGCTTATTAGATCCAACTACCAAACTGATCTACACTGAAGGACGGCATTATGACACCACTGTCGGACAATGGATGACACCACAGTGGGAAACACTAGCAACAGAAATGAGCCTTCCAACAGATGTCTTCATATACCGTTACCACAACAACGACCCAATTAACCCTAACGTTCCAATGCGATACATGATAGACCTTGAATCCTGGTTAGAGCTCTTCGGTTATGACTTAAAGAAAATGCAGAGCAGCAAATATACCAAGGAAGCCCACTACATTCCACAAGCCAGCATTAAATCGTCTTCTTTGGCGCCCGACTTTGGGGTCATATCCGGACTTGAGTGCATCGTTCAGAAGATCGATGAAAAATTCAGCGATTTTGACTTCGTTCCAAAACCACTTCTTAAAATGGAACCTAAAACACGAAACCTACTTCCAAGAGTCGCATACCGACGAGGTGTATTCGGCGAGGGTGTTCTCCTCTCTCGGATCGCTGGCCGAGCTATGGTTAGCGTAGTCGATGGCAGCAATAGTGTTGTCCAAGACGTTGTCTCATCGGTGTTCAACAACTCGTTCTTCCTGGATCTACACTTTAGCATCCATGATCAAGATGTCTTCTATTTTGTAAAGGACAATGTTTTGAAACTCCGCGATGACAAAGAAGAACTTCAAAGACTTGGCGGTATGTTTAACATCTCGGCGCATGAAATAACTGATCATGGCGGTGCCGCCGGCGCAAAAGAGCTACGACTCCATGGCCCTGATGCTGTGGTAATAATCAAATACGGTGTCGATCCTGAACAAGAACGACATCGTATTCTTAAGCATGCCCACAAGAGGGCCGTCGAACGAGCTTGGGAACTTGAGAAGGAGCTAGTTGCTGCCGGCTTCCAAGGACGCGGCGATTGGACAGAGGAGGAGAAAGAACAACTTGTCCAACACGGCGATGTGGATGGTTGGATCGGAATTGACATCCATAGTATCCATAAGTATCCTCAATTGGCCGATGATCCGGGCAATGTGGCGTTTCAACGTGACGCCAAGCGAAAGCGTAGAAAAACCAATAGCGCTGGTCACCGAACGAAACAGCGAAGAACAGCGACAACGTCGTGAGACGGCGAATACTACTAAAGCGAACACAATCGCTCTGAACTATAAATAATTATAATAATATTAGACGCCTGTACAGTGCCATCTAGTGGATGTGCGTAGTACGGGCAATAGTTTTGTATAAAGTGAAAAGGAAAATGTAGTAGTATCGTTTTTAAGTTTGCTCTCTATCTCTCTCTCTCTTTCTTTGTAATATATGAGATGAACTCCCTCTATCTATCTGTCTCTCTCTCTATGATTTTTTTTTAGTTTTTTGTTTCATTTTTTAAAGTTTTTTTTTTTAATTAACTTTATAAAAAAAGAGAAAGAAAAATATTTAAAAATTGCAAAAAAAATAAATGAAAAATTTACAAATTGTGATATATTTCTATACATGAGCACGAGATGATGTTATAATTTTTCAAAATATAAATGTTTTTAAGTTGAATGTTTTTTTTTTACATTTTATATAATTTTTTTTCATAGTAAAAACTAATAAACTTTCACACTCACTCCTGGATGAAGCAAAAAACTCACAAAAAAATGCATAAAAATATATCAATAACAAAAAAGAACAAACAATAAGCCATTTGTAAATTAAGTTATTTAAAGAAAATTAAATTAAATGAACCTAAAAAAAAAACAAACAAGCCATCTTCACATAATTGTGTACTGTAATAAAATATTTAAATAATGCAAAAAATAATAAAAAAAATAATGTAGTAACTATGTTAAACAGAAATTAATTAGTTTTAAGTAAAAAACAGAAAACAAAAAAAATCTCTATTAATAATATTATAATTGAATATCTAGTGTTGCCAGTTGTAAGGAAAAAAGGTAAATTTTGTAAAATATATTTTCCTAGCTTCTAAGAATACAATAAAAAAAACAAAACAAAAAACATAAACTTGTAGTGTATAGGTATTAGTAATTTTATTTAAATAAAAATGAATGAGATAAATGGCAGAATTACGTAAATTTTGTAACCATAAATATATATAAAAAAAATACCAAAACATGACTGATTTGAAGAGCATTGAAATCAATTTCTGATTTGTACATGTCTTTGAAAATAATGAAAATGAAAAAAAATAATAATAAACCAATGCATCTCACAACAGAAAAGTAAAACGCATATAATGAAAATTTAAAGCAACTAAATTATAAGTTAAAAACAAGTAAAATATAATGTATACACATAAATGGAAAACCCTACAAAAAAAAAAAAAAAACATAAAACTTGCTAAATAAAACAAAACAAAATATACAAAAATTACGCTGTTTTATTAAAATGGAATTCAATAAACAATTGGACGAAGATGATAGTAAACAATGGCTAGTGAGCAAATGCGAAAGATATAGTGTTTTCCTTGCCCAAAGGCGGCTGGTTCTTAGGCTGCGCGCACAGTGACGCGGCAAAGCGAGAAGCGTTTGCTTGCGAGTAAGCTGTTTGCATTTATTCTTATGTGCGTGCGCACAGTGAAGCGATATTCGATGCGGTTCTATGCAACAAATGCGAGCTTCTCGCACACAAACTCTTCTGACCACTTTTTCAAGCAAGAGCGTGCAAGAAGTATTCACGGTTGTTGTTGTTTTTTCTAATGAAATGTAATTTGTTTTGAAGGGAAATCAAAACAAAGAAGAGAAGAAAACGAATTATTTCCAGAATGTTATCAAAAGTTTTAAATGACTTTCTAAGGTATTCCTTTTTCCATCTTTCCTTAATTGTGCAAATAAATTATGGAACTCGGCTTTTTCTTTTCTTTTTAAATCAATGTCGTTCACTTTCTTTCTTTTTCTATTTCGTAACAATTTAAAATATACACCCCTATTATGGTTGCGAATCGAACATTCAACTCAAGTCGAACCTCCCGGCGAATTACTTCAGTCGCTTTATACACTTCACAGATGACATTTAATTGTTTCTTGCTTTGTCAGCACTTATTCTTTAATCGAATGAAAATGTTTGCTAACAGCGATACCACGACAGAAGCAATTCGCTGACAGTTCGACTTGAGTCGAACGTTCGATTCGCTAATCATAATAGGGGTGATAAACTCTCGTTTGAAAACTCTTCATTTGATGATGAATGCATCGCGACGAATATTAGAACATCTCACATCTCGCATAACTTCTCGCACTGCTTCTCGCATCACTTCTCGCATCGCATCGCTTTGTCGCATTACTTTGCGCACAGCTTTATAGTTTAAAGAGATTCGACCAGGAGGCAAAAATGTCCTACTTAAGGGAGCTGCATATGCTCAGATAGATCTCTCAGGAACGCCAGTACAGGTAAGGGTGCTTTAAAAGGTCGAAGATAGCTTGTTTTGTAGACTTTAGTTAAATGATAATAAACATTTCCAGTTTATAATCTTCATTTTACTTATGAGATATTTACCAATGGCTTTTCATCCATTTACGTATTTATTACGTGATATTAATTTGATTTGATCTTGATCAGGCGAACCCCACAGGTGGATCAGTAGAAATGCTGTGAAGTGGGAGGGTTATAATCGATTATTTTCAGATCATAACCTCGCCGAAATAAGAAGAAGAAGAAGAAGATTAATTTAATTTGACTTGCCGCCAACGTATAAAATATCGTTCATTATGATTATCTCTCCACATTCTTCTTGACAGTTTGCCTCTATTTTCCCATGATATGCAACAGATTTCTCTCTATATGAGATTAGCATAGCTCTGCGTTGGGCGCCATTTTTCCTTTCCTGTTGTTTTATCGTCAGCATCTGGATCCAGTTTCCTCTGCTGTGAGTTAATTAAACGTTCCTTCGTATTTATGCCCTTTTTTTCAATCCAAGAATGCCATATTTCCGTTTCTTAACAGACCATAGCAATTAATTCAAGAACCTATTCCACATTTACGTACTTAAGACAAAGTATATCTTCATTGGCTTTAACAGGGTAATAATTAAATTATAAAGAAAATTGCAGAAAAATTAAACAAAAATAGAATAGAATTCTAGCGAGATGAAAATAAAATCCCCAGAGCAAAGGTTTATGGCATCCATAATGCCTACGAGTATTCGATAACTAACTAAATAAATTTCAAAACTGAAATATTTCAAACTAATAGAGACATGTAAATGCATAGAACTATTCAAAATAAGAAGAATATCTTTATCTAAAAGCAATATGTATATTTTTTTAATTTCACCCCATTAACACGAATAAAGCTTGTATTCATAAAGAAAAAAAGAGAAATCCTTAAACTCATAGAAAAGCTCGACATTTGTTAAAATAATGTTCACATTGCAACAGTGGCTTAATTTTAAATATCTTAAATAAAACTCGAACACCAGAATAACTAAAAACAAGCTATAAAGAGTGAAGATAATAATAATAATAATTAAAGAATTATGAACTTTTTAAAATCTAATAAATAAATGCTGTAAAAAGTTTAATAAACATATATGTAAAATTTAGTTTAAGTCTCATAGGATTAAATTTAAAATTAAGTAACTAGACATTAAATACATAAATTGAAAGCATTTTTTTTTTATTATTATTATTTAAGTTTTGGATTTTGTTTTTAATTGTTTTCCGAAACAATATTGTTAACAGTATTGATGACATGATGAAATAAATTAATCATTACACTGAAGGTAAATAAATTAATAAAAAAAGAAATCATAATAAATTAAGGATAGTGCAGTGGGTATGAGAAATCATGATAAACGTAATGGAATAAGATATTTGTATTTGTATAGAAACAAAGGGAAAATAAAATTGAATAAAAAAATGATAAGAGTGTTAAGCGTATTTTTCTTTGTAATAGTGAACAGTGTTTGGATTTGTAGCTATGATAGAAGTAAGTTTTGAGCATGACTGATAGAGAAACCATTGATATCTGAACTAAAAGTAAGTAAGTGCCTATATTTCAAAACTCCATTCAATATAGTCAGTTTTGATTTCATGCGTTTCTGAAAATGGACATGGCCGCGTTTATTCTAACTGCATGTAAGACATGCTATAATACATTATACTCATAGCTTAACACTCACATCGAACGCTCATGGGGATACGCAGAACCAGTGACTACATACATACATACATTTTCAATGGCTCGCTAATTCTTTATTCGACTTGCGGTGGCAGGATGCTCAGATGGACTCTCCATCCTTTTTAGATCCTCCGCCATTGAATCTAACTCATCAGGAGGAATCCCAAGACGGCTTCAGGAGAGATGTCGGACTTGATCCAAACATCTATTTCTAGGCCTGCCGGGGTCGCTTACGTGATGGAATGGCTATCATGACACGTCTTGGAAGCCGGTTTGGAGCCATACGTACTGCGTTGCCAGACCATCAAAGCATAAGTAGATCGACCCGTTCCGAGAATTAGCTACTCAAAATTAGTCGCCTCACGTACTCTGATAATGCGCAGTCGATCCTTATGAGTTATTCCAGCAACCGCGCGTAGGAACCTCATTTCAGCAACTTCCATCCGCTATCTTATTTTTTCGGTCACTACCCAAATTCCATAATTATAGGTGAGAATTAAAACATATGTATACCGAGTTAAAAGTCGGCTATTTACCTTGAACACTTAAGTTCGAGCTTCCTTTGTGGTCGAATCGCCGTATGGGTGCACATAATTTGTACGTATATTCACCCCAATTCTTCAACTTGTATACGACAGTCGAATGCGACCATGGTCGCATTTAGGTATGACAAAGTCGTGTTTTGTGTTCGTAAAGTACGACTTTGTAATAATTAAATGCGACCATGGTCGGATTCGACTGTCGTATACGAGTTGAAGAATTGGGCCCATTGTTTCTAGATCTACCAACAACACAATACAAATTATGTGACCGATCATCTATTCACGGACAAGGCAATTTGACCCCTGACCAATTCTACAGGATTACTCGGCATTGCTCTTTCTAGTGAGTATCAAAAAAACCGAGACATGTGCACGTACGCAAATCGTCTCCACATACGGCTTGTCAACATTTTAGTCGCAAAGATCTTTTTGGTAACCAGATTCCTGCCAGTACGACCATCAGTCTAAAAGCCTCCTCTCAGTAATCTAGTTATCACATTGGCCACTCCTCGATCCTTGATCTTCTCAACTTCATCCATGAAAATACGGACTACACCCCGACGAAACTGAGATTTTACCGAAACGTCCGTACGAGCATCCCTGAACGGGATGAATGGGACGACTCTCCCCCTGTCGATGGTAATTCGGTTCACTTCTTTACAGATGGCTTGGTTGTGGTGTTTTTTCCGAAAAGCTGAACCTCAGATCTTTTTCCGCCTCCCAGATCACTGTAGCGTTTTTCAGGCGCAATTCATGGCGATTAAGAAAGCCCTGACCTGGCTAAAATGTAATGTTCTATCTGTCAGGGATATTAGCATTTTCACTATCAGTAAAGTGATAATTAACTCCCTGGAATCGTGCTCCTTCACTTCAAAGGGCACCTTAAACTGCCGTTTTTCTCTTAAGGAGATGACAGAGCAGTTAAACATTCACATATGCTATGTGCCAGGCCACAGGGGTATTCCAGAAAACTGAAGGGCGGACGAGCTCGCCAGACAGGGTACAACTCTAAGCATTCTGCTTGATAGGCAAGCCCTAGATATGATTCTTGCTACATGGAAGTTGTAAGCACTTACTAAAGCTGAACGCTATTAGAAAAACCAATCACAGATGGGAAAGCAGCTCAACGTGTTCTGGCCTTAGCTGGACCAGAAACGTAGTGCCGAGTTGGTTAAGCTAAAGCGATCACAGATCAGCTGCGTTATCGGTGTCCTCACTGGTCATTGTCTTATAGGCCAACATGTCAGACGACTTAGCCTCTTCTGCAACGACTTCTGTAGGAGCTGTAGGGATGACGAAGAGGAGGAAACTATCCTTCAGCTCATATGCACTTGTCCAGCTCTGTCACGTAAAAGAATGCTCCATCTAGGGACCACATTGCTTGATGACCTTGGCGATTTAGCGTCCTTACGCGTCATGAGCATTCATCGCTTTATCTAAATCTTCGGTTGGTTTTATTAGTCCCTGCGTGGTCTAATGGTAGGTCCATGGCATCACAATGGACCTTTACTGGTCTAAGTGTATCTGCACACTTGTGCACACTGCCAACCTAACCTAACCTAAGGCAGTTATTTAATTTTTTGCATCCAACGAAAACCTCGAGTTCTTATGTGATTCCGTATTCGCAGCTTTTTCATTACGGTTTATGTATTAAATGCAAGCAAATCTATCATTCACATAATTACTCACCAAAGCCCACCCTGTATCCCAAGCAATCTGCCAAATTGTTGGTGCTTGTTTCATGTCGCTACCTCATCTAGGACCGAAGATATCGGATGCGAGAGTTCTGCTTACTCAGTCCAAAAGCATTCAATTAACAGATCACCCTGTGTCCAAAAAAACCGCCAATGTCAATCTATACCCTCTGACCCGAAAGCATTCAATTAATGGATCACCCTGTAAAACAAAAATCGCCAATTTTAATCTACACCCTCTGACAAGTTTTGGTGTTTACTTCATGTCGCTACCTAGTCTAGGCTTGAAGATATCAAGTGTGAACATTTTGCATACTCAGCCATGACATTTTTCGTAAAACACCAGGCCAACAGAAAATCTCAAAAAGCAGCAGGGATGCCGACTCTCTGCACATACCCAAGCTGTTATGCTGGGCGTTGACCACTGGGTAATAATTTTAGCATAAATTGGTTCTCGTCATAACTTCTTTATTTATTGACAGATTTTGCCGATTCAGGTGTCAAATTAAAGTCGTCTTGTGAATGAGACTCATGGAAATGCAATATGGCGGATAGAAGATGGCGTCCTTGCCTTTTTTTGGGTTTGTTTATTTTGCCTGTAACTTCGTTATTTATTGACGGATGTTGACGATTCATCTGTCAAATTAAAGTGCATTTTCTTGTGCACAACTTATAATGAGGTTCATGAAAATTCAATATGGTGGGTACAAGATGGTGGCCTTGCCTTTTTGGGTTTATTAATTTTGGCTGTAACTTCATTATTTATTGACGAATGTTGACGATTCATGTGTCAAATTCAAGTGCATTTTCTCGTGTATATCTTGGAATGAGATTCATGAAAATTCAATATGGCGGATACAAGATGGCGACCTTGCCCTTTTTGGGTTTATTGATTTTGGCTGTAACTTCGTTATTTATTGACAGATTTTGCCGATTCAGGTGTCAAATTAAAGTCGTCTTGTGTGAAAATGAATTCATTTATTGACGAATATATTTATTTTTTGCTGTAACTTTGTAAATAAGATGTACAAAGTTAAATAGGGACAAAAAACTATATTGATTTAATTTTATTATTTAACTTTTATTTATTAAAATATAAACAATGCTGATATTTTGTTGTTTTCTCCTTTAAGGTTAAATAAAATAATATTAATGAGTGCTTAAAATGATCGCATATGTAGTATATATGTATACAATTTCATATTAAATCGTTGACAATGACGTTTCAGTGGGCGTTTGTGTATATAGGTTATTTTATTCATATTTCAAAATATATATATAATTTTTTATTTTTATTTTATTGTTTCAGCGTTTGTACATAATATGCTTGCTTCTACTTTTTATTTTATTCTATTTACAATTTTAAAAATAAGCCCTTGGCTGCATAATAATTAAAAATTTGTTAAATAAATAAGTAAACATTATATATTAAAACAAAAAAGAAAATCGATTGCTTGTTGCTCAATCGTACACCCCTTCTCTAGTGTCATTTGTGCTGTGCGAGATGGGGTTTTATGTGTGCAAAAAATCGGAATGTGTTTTTAGTGCTAGTTTGAATTTTGTTTTAAGCGTCTTACGATCTGGGAACATAGCCCAAGGCAAACCAGTCTATTAGCTCCTGACGCAGATCATATTTACTTAAATCGATTTGAACACCACCCAGTAGTTCGTTCTCTTGCAATGTATCATGAGACCATACTGTCACGTGTAGGTGGCGATTTTCTATGTGCTCAATGGGCATACGATATTCCAACTGAGAAAGGGAAACTTGTATATGACAGGTGAATCAATAAGAATTTTTTTTTTTTGCATACATACCGTTTCCATAAAACTAGGGACGCATGTTTTTCGCACAACTTTAGTTTTTCTCTTCGTGATTTTCGTTTGATCAGGCTTCAAGTAGCATTTTACATAGGTGTTTGGCTCTTGCCCGCCTTGGAGTGTCGGGAGGCCCTTTGCATGGTGAATCTGGAAAATTAAAATGGAATTTTTAGAACCATGCTGATGGACGGTGAAATGCGATAAATGACATGAGTCCTGACTGATGTATAAAAATGTAATCAATGTAAGCTCACCATAACTGTGAGAGCTCCTCGACGATACTGCAATGAGATCTTAATTGCTCCATCGCTATTCGTATTTTGTTGAACTGGTTTGATTTCTACGAAGAATCTTATGTTCTTATCTGGAAATTCACTTCTAATCTCCTCTCTTACCTTTAACTTTTGAGACCTCAATATTTGCTTCTTGTTGATCACGCAATAGCGGGTGGAAGAACGTATAAACCAAATCTGAATGTGCAATCTCATCCGCTGATTTAAATAGAGATATAAGAAATCGCTGAATTTCGGGTAGACGTCGCTCTGCCACCGATTTCACGTTGGACCTGCCAACGTGAATTCCACTTGGTAAGCTAGAAATAGAAAAGAGATATAGCTAGGTTTATCCCAAGATCAAAATGAATAGATTTGGCAAACAAATACGAGAAAGAAACGACCTTGTTTGATTTATACTTAAAGGAATGTTTACCAAACAACTTGTTAGAACTCAAAGTGTGATTGAAAAGGGAAAAGGTAAATACCAACTGCAAATTAAAAGCAAAGTGGTATTGTAAGCAAACATTTTGAAGTTCAACAACGTGTTTTTCTTTCTATATACTCCCGCAACGAAGCCGCAGAAAAAACGGTGATAAAAAGATAACAACTTTGATATTCCGTCATCTATTTTTTTATCTATTCAAATAATAACGCTAATGTGACTTTGTTTGCTGTTTGAAGGTGCAAAGAATAATATGGATATACCTTCATTCAATCGCCAACCATCCGAATACATTTCATAGCATTGTAGAGCTGTGATTTTTTTTTTGTAAAGAATATCTGTAGTGTGTAACCCTATTCAATAGAAAACTTTCAAGCTTTTCCATATCACTTGTCAATTTGATATCTCTGATAACCTTCCAATAGGCGTTATCAGTAAAAACCCGCACACAAACATTCAAACACAATCGACGACGACAGCGACGAAGACGTCGACAAAAATGAAGAAGTTCTGGACTCGTAATTGGCATATCTAGTTGTGGAATGTAGTGCACCTGCCGCTGTTTTAGCAGGTAAAAAACAATTAACATTCAAAATGGTCAAACTAGGATCAGTTGCGCGACATTCCGATGGAGGTAAACGATAAATAATTAAAACACGAGAGCGTATCTAATCCCTTTTTCTCTTTAGGCCAGACTGATGTTATCGTGTCTCTTTGTTCACTGGGTCTTATGCTCTGCATGGTGGTGGTTGTTCTCGGTATCAAATTCCGTTGGTTTAAGCAGCGCCTCAACTTTGAGCCAATTCCAACAGGCAGTGGTGGATCAGCTGACAATAGTCAAGTGGTGTTAACGAGAAATTCACGTAGCTCTCAGGAACAAGTAAGTAAGTCTACGGCACTCCCTCTTAGCATAGACGGAGAGAAACCTCCCTAATCAATTTATGTATTCTTTGCGATAACATGTAACGACACCTGCGATAGTAGATTTAATTAAAAACAATTGTAGTATGCAGAGATAACAAAGCACCAGCAAGACCGTTTGTGACCACTTTGAGGAGGTTTTTCTCTAGCTATTTGTATTTTGTTTGCAGTTTCGTGAACCGGTAGTGGCGCAAGGAATCTTCCGAAGAAAATTGGATGAGGATGTAATAATCGAGAGGCCAAAAACATTACCACGTAAGGTAGTTGCTAGAATTTAAAGGACAAATTTTAACTGCTTCCAAATTGTAGCTGTAAGGGTTCGAAAGGCTTCCAAGGGACCGCCCTCTTTCGGGCCTCCGAAACGTAGTGAAACGCCTAGCTCAACAGTGGAGGAACCTGTAGTCATTCCACCTCCACCACCCCCATTACCTTCTGCTTCATCAGTGACTCTCTCATCATCAGGAGGATCTCCACAACTTTTTGCCAAATCCCGAGTAAGAACAGCACCATCCGATGGCAAAACAGTCAACTTTAATTCTACTACACCTATCATTCCCAATGGAGGAACAAACAAGACTTACGAGGAACTGAAGACCGAAGAAGAGCAAAGCAATAGGCAATACACAGAACGAAGACCAACAGGGTATGTCAGACCGTCTGATGAAATAAATCAACACCTTCTCGATTTAGAGAGAGAACCACCTCAAGTTCAGCCGCGCAACATTCTATCCGATAAACCGAGAGAAACATTTAAGAAAAAACCAACTCCTAAAATAAATAAGACCACTATAGAGCCGTTAAAGGCTGAAGAAGATCCAAATGAAGGTTGGAAAATGGGTCAACGTCGCCTTACTGGCTTCTTTCCACCGTCTGACGAGGATCGTGAGAATATCGAAGACTTTGTTGAGTCTGAAAGAAAAACCCCCAACAAAGTAGTATTCCTTCTCGACGACGAAGAAGATGATGATTCAAAATCACCACCAACACCGCCAGTGTCTCCACCACCACCACCTATCCTCTTCAGCAGTCAACTTTCCACAGATGACGATCGCAATTCATCAGATAGTTGGTCGGCCATACAGAGACATCGTAATTTAGCTCAAGAAATTAGCGAACACCATGAAGCTATGCAAAGTAGAAGGAGGGAGAACGCGGAAGCCGCAAATCCAGTACCGGAATTTAGAAATCCCCTAGCTGTTCAGCAACAGCAACAGCAACAGCCCAAACCACGAACAATGCGTGACATGAAACGAAACAATGCACAGAATGATCTTCAGCTGGACAGCGAAAAAGGCGATACAGAGGCATAGCCTTACGAGTCATTAGTTTAATTATGAATTTTGTGTGCAGTTTATCTTATTAATAAAAAGTGTGTTGGTCCGGTCAAATCTTTGTTATTGTTTTGGTTAGATAAGAAAGGGATGACTAACTTGGCTAATGCTATATATAATCAATTTGTGAGTAACAGTTGGTTGTTGAATCACCCTTCATGTAAACAAACCATAAGTATGCAGAGGAAAAAAGATAATGCTCCCTACTCATTCATTCATTCAACGTACCTGTGCAATTTGGCCAGCGGAAAATGCAAGCACAATTTTTGATGGAACTCCGTAAACTCCTTGTATGACCTAAACAAATGCGCTGGATCTGTTTGACTGTGCCGAGTCACCCTCAAGATGTATGTGTAATACTTCTCCATATCGTAGTGCTTTTGGCAACGCACCACCATCACTGACTTTAATCGACCATCTTGTTGCATTCTACAGAAAGAAACATAGAAATACCAAAACAACTTTATTTTGCACTCAACTTACGTATATTTCCTTGGAACAAACGACAGCAACTCTCCACTGCCCTCATCATTTGAGAATCTAAGCTGAGACAAATTGTGCAGGAAAAAGTTAAACTGAGTGAACCAACTTTTTAGAGAGAATTGAATCATTTTAGCAAAAGATGCTGCTGCCTCTGGATTCGATTGAGATGGTAGCAAGGCTCTTCTCACATAAGATACCGCATCGGCTGTAACACCTGGAATTCCAGCTGTAGCCATGAGAGCAAGCATGTGAAGTATTAGATCACCATGTTTGCGGATAATGTTAAAAGCCCGACAGCAGAGATCGACAAAATAATGAAAGTCAGTGGAGGGTTTGTCGCCACCGTTAATCACATATGCCATATCTGATGTAAGCACGAATGGTGTGCGATCTCTCTTAAAGTTACCAAACATCTGAGCGTCGCCCAGAAATTTACCAAAATCAATATGAAACAAATGCCCAGAGGTTTTAAGCATAATATTGTCATTATGCCGATCACAAATGCCCAAAACGTAAGTTGCAACGCTATAACCAGCACAGGAGACTTAAAGGAAAAGAGTAAGAAAGTTAACAAGCCGCTGCAATGAGAAAAATTTACTTTAGCTACCTGTGAAATTTTTAACAGCTCTGGCGTATTCCAGTTGGCTAGGATTTTGTTTAGCTAGCCACTCGGCAATGGGACGATCCTTGAATGACCCAGTTAATCCGTACTCTACCTGAATCTTGCGGAGAGTCTCCGCATCGGAAACCATCTCGATCATTCCTTTCTTATATCCAGTTGGCACACAGTTGAAGGTTACCATTTTAAGATCGAGGCCATCGGCTAACCAAAGTTTGTTCATCACTCGAACAAGTTGAATTGTCAGCATGTCCTGCTGAAGATCATCACCAGACTAACAGAACGAAATAAATTCAAATTCATCATTGAAAGCAGAGCCATGAGCAAACTTACCTTAAAAATTGCTGGAAGAAGTTCACGATCTGGTCCAAAGTATGAAATCTTGAGGGGTAAAGTATTCGAATTGAAATAACTGCAACTCCTAACGTTTACGCCAGTTACTTCCAATCCTGGACCCAGTGGCAATGATGTCGGCTTATCCACTAACGCTTGATGGACACTATCCATGCCCTGACAGAGAGTTTTCTGTCGCAATGATTCCTTCGACACCTTCACCAGTTGCGCGATTTCTGCGAGATTCTATAAAATAGGAAAGCATACATGGTATTCAATTGTATTTCGAGCAATCTTCCTCACCTTGCACATCATGTTCTGACTCAAGAACCTAGACAGCAACTTCTCTCCGCAAATCGCCAGCAAAGCTCTTAACATCATCTTATTTCGTCGATGGTATCGCGCCTGGGTTATCAGAGATTCATCGTACTCCGAGCTCGAAGTGTCGATTGTATTTTGTGGTGCATCACCAGGCAAACTATGCATTAACAGCCAATACATATGATGAGCAATGCGAGGAGATTCAAGACATTTGCAGAGAAGGAATCGCGCCATAGCTGATGCTTCGTATGTGTCATGTTTCAGTGCTTGCAGCAGCTGTGGCAAGGAATCTACTAGCTGGTCATTCGGCAGCCTGGATATCCACTCTACTGCCTTGGCGCGAACCTGCGCGTCCGGGTAACGAGGCAGAAGCAATTCCAAAGCTTGAAGTGGAGACAATTGCGACCACGAACGTAACAACGAGTGTAGATCAATCAAGCTAGCATAATCCCAACTGTGTGCGGCATGCAAGACTTTCGGCAGGGCATATGGGAATTTCTGTAAATAATGACGTTTCTCCCAGAATACCTCACGCTGTTCCAGGGCACCAGCATAGCCCTGTTCAGCTGTATCGAGCAACTCCTGCTGTAGATTTAGATCCAATGAATTGAAATCATATCGTGGCGCTGGAGGAGGATTCTCCAAAGGTTCTGGAAAAACAATACGTCCTCCATAGGGAGGTATTTCAATACTCAAAACCGGACAAAAGTCTGGCTGAGGATGGCAACCTCGAGCTGGTGCTGGACCAAGGAACTTGTCAGTAGTAGGTGGCCACATTGACAGTAAATACGATCCACAAACCATTTCTCGTTTGTAGTCGAATAGTTGAAGGGCACACCAACCCAATTCGGTGGTAATTTGTTTCTTTTCTCCATTTTGATCATTCGACTGATCATTCTCTGCGGCTTGAGTTCCATACAGCACAAAAATCAACCGAGACTCCCTGGGCAAGGTACAAATCGGACTCTTATCGAATGTTATCCACGATTCGAACTTTAATCTGGCGAACAGCCCACCACTGGTGTCATTTGAGCACTTAATTACCGATGGCTCAGATATAAATCTTGTTCCATAGTTGATCTGCACTCCCAGCGAGTAGTCATCGTATTTCCAATTCGGTGGTGGGCGATGTAGGCAACTGATGCTAACAATTACCGGCTTTAGAACGCAAGATATTGGAATAGGTGCTGAAAGTACGAAACATTAAACATTGCTTGTGCTACATATTCTAAAATCCTTACTTGTTGCATAGTCAACTGTATTGACACAGAAATCCACACGGAATGCATTCGAATAGTTTTCAATTAACTCTTGCACAGCATCGCGAATTTGGTTGCACTTTGCTTTTATCTGTTCCAAAGTAGATTTAGGTCGCAAAATCACCTCTGCGTAATCTCCATGATCGGATCCAACTTCAGGGTTCACTCCGTACGATGTGTAGGTAACTTGACCATCGTCGCATATTTTCTTTAAATCATTTATGCAACTGGCGATTTCCATTGTATCGATTGAGCCAAGCAGAGCGCAAATAGCCTTAACACCCTGCACCACACCAGAGCAGGACAAAATTGAACGCGAACCCGAATCACTGGCTGACGATTCAAGCTTGTCAATTTCCGTTTCAAGGGTCTCTGTAACAGGCAAAGCGATGCTCATTTACATGTAACAACTGTTTGTGTGCCTTACCTATTAAAATCATCATGTTATCATAGCTGATGGTTGTGGCCGTCTCATTCGGAAGAATCTCCTCTGGGCGTAGTTCATCATCCCTTGCATCGTCTCTCTGAGTTCGTCCGATAACTTTCATATTAGCCTCTGACTTCATGCACAATCCCAATTGGACATCCTTCTCTAGCTTCAAACTATCATGCACGCACTCCAATTGACTTAATTTCGATGTGGGTGACAACCATTCGGACACACCGATAGGTTTAGCAGCATAATCGTCTACAGTACCGCGAATTTGACCTTCCAGTGCACAGAATGCATGCCCAATCACTAACTCTACAGGTGAGTTTACTAAAAAGCACGAAATAGAAAGTAATGTTGACATCTTCTCTTTTTTTTTTTCTCTTCACTTACTATCGCTGGTGAAGACTATAGGTGCTCCGTATCCTTCAATTAATCCCTTCTGACTTGCATCACTATCCCTCTGTAGCCCATCTAACGCTGGATGCACAAGAATCTTTATACTCTGTTCAAGCGGATAGTAGTAATTGAATTCTGAAGCGACAATATGCCCCACATTTGTTGCCGGATCATCGTAACGATATTTTGAACGTAGCTCCTTCACCATATAATAGAATTCCAATAGTTCTGGATCATGTGCTCTGGAATCTGTGACCATCTCATAGAGACGTGTGAAATTTTTTCGCCTATCCAGCACTACACTGTCTAAGTTATGATCCACAGATCCCACAGCTTTGCTATTCCTAGGTGGCAGCGGTGGCGGAGGGGATCTAATACCTGAGGATGTAGATGGTGCATCCTTCCCCGTCGTATACTCTGATCGCCATCCAATTGATGAAACTAAAAAAATCAATCAAATCAAATAAAGAACGGATACACTCAACTTTCTTCTTTTTTTTTCTCTACTCACCATTTGGACTAACTGGCGTGCGATCCAATTTATTCACCGCTTCATATACCGGATCTGAGTATTGTGTCCCACCACTGTACAGGTAGTCGAATGGATCGTATTCAGCATAATAAGATGTGCAATCGGATGCATTATCACTCCCTGCAAGAATCGATAGCATATTCTCTCAAAGGTCAAATGCATATAGACAAGCCAAAAACAACAAAAAAAATCGCAAATGGGCGAGCAAACTGATCAAAAATAAAAGTTGTTTGTTTGATTATTTTTAGCTGCATATTAATTATAGCAACGTGGTGCGAGAACAGACAGAATAAAAGAAATAAAACAAAAAATCAACTAAGGCCACGATGGATAAAATGACAAAACACATGGTTCGTGTGGCTAGTGCTAGGCAGTAGGTGGGTGGGAGCAGTGGCATGGATTGTTTGTATAATTTGGGACACAACGACAAATGTTGTTAAATAGAGAGGAAAGAACACAATTTCTTTTCAGCACTGCCGAGGCTGGGAGAGTGATCGGTTAAGTGATTTGGTTTGGGCGCAACCGACTGTAAAATTTGTGTGCAATGATTATGAAGTTGGTAGGAAAGATAGATCAATCGGATTAGATTGTTCTAAATTATTTGAAAACAAAATTAACTTTGGTGTTAACAATTAAATACTTACAAAGCATAGTTTAATGAAAAATTAGGGGAAATACACTACGATCTGGAGGAAATTAATAGTGTTATGTGCTCGTATCGCACTTGGCACATATACTGTGAAATAATCATTTCAAAACTATGAATCAGGCGGAACATTTGGCAATTGCTGATGCAGTACTCGCGCTGTTCACTTATGCCGATCGCAATAAAACAAAACGCAATGTACATTTTTAATGCACCTATAAATGTGCACAGTATACACAACACATTCGAGTTACTCAAATCTTATCGGCTTCGAAAATAATAGATTCCACGGAAAATTAGAAAGGAAAAAGGGAATTTTACTCGAGCGACATGCTTCTGTACAGCGAGATGTGAGACGATACATTGTTTTACAGCACACGCCAGCAAAAACAGAAATCGTGACGTCTATGTCATAATCACATTACATTCATAATTTGTATTCCTACTGGAACTCTTGGATTTTAGGGGGGGGCTTGACTTTCAAGTGTGTAGATCTTGCAGAAGAAAAGCTGAATTAATCGAACGTTTAGATTTTGCTTGAAAAAAAATGGCATAGGGTACCTGCATGAGGATGCCAATCCCCGCGACTGAAAGGAATATACGAGGTGGGTTTTAAGTTCGCGGAATGTGGGGTAAGAAGTGAAAATAAAAATTCAAATTTATTTTTCTTTTTCAATATATTCACCTGCTACCCTAAAACATTTCTCTGATCTTTCAATTAGTTTATAAAAAAAATGTTTTGTCTTTGTCGGAAAAGTAAGCCGAAACTGCGTCCTTCACTTCTTCATCGCTTGAAAACTTCCCATGAAGTTTCTTTTTCAATTTTGGGAAAAGATAATAATCGTCAGGGATGTAGGGTGGGTGATCCAAAATATCGAAGCCCACCTTATGCAGGGCAGCCAACAAAACACAACTATTGTGAACAGGTGCATTCTCGTGCAGAAGGAGGACACATTTGGTTAATTTTCCCCTTTTTGTTTCTTTGATGGCTTCTTTCAACTAGAAGCGTAATATTCTCCGGTTATGGAGACCCCTTTGTCTCTATAATCTATGAACAGAATCCCTTCTGAGTCCCAAAAAACGGTCGCCATGATTTTCCAGCAGACTATGACAGCTTAAACTTCTTGAGTGGTAGTGTGCCTTGTGCATAGAGTCTTGTTTGGGCTCAGGCTCATAATGATAAACTCAATTTTCGTCCGCAATAACAAATCGACTCAATACTCCATACTTGTCCTCACTACAGAGGTCCAAAAACGCGTAAGAATTTACTCGATTTTCTCCATACTCTACACGTTCTTCCCAATTGAGTTGCTTGGTCGACTATAGTTCAAAAACTAATGGCTCGACTAAAATAAACTATTTATACTAATAATGGGTCACTGAACTAGTTACGTCTCAGTAAACTACGCTCACTAATGACCTACATACAAAATAATTCGTCGTCGCACACGAACAACATCAACATAAGGCTTTTCAGTTCAATGTGTTATCTATTTGGAATATGTTTGAGCTCAGGACACTAAACATCATCTTCAATGGAATTATCGTGATCTGAGACTATATCTATAAAGCAGCTACGAGTATGTCTAGGTCTAAATAAATAGTCTTCTTGTGCCAGGTGAATGATTCCCTCCTATTATGCCGCTTTTATTCCGATTGTCATCTCTCTTTGGCAGCAAAGCATATGACTCGCCATAAGTTAGTTACTCGTAGTTCAGGATAATTCCAACCACCAAGATAAATACTACTTTAGACTCCTATTACTACGCACGAGTCGAACTAAAATTCCAGCGAATGTGACTATTTCCTATTGTGAGTTGCGACTTGAACGACTACCACCTGCCACATCAGTGGAATATAGATTTTCAGCGACATATTTGGTGAATGAAAAGCAAAAAACACAAACAGTTTCAGCGGTAAAACCACTGCGTTCGACTCGCAAATGATAATATATCCCTTACTCTTCTCGCGACGAACAAGTATTTTTTATGTTCGAAACGATTATGATAAGTTATTCTTCCCTAACTTCTGCAACTTTTATATTTTAGATACTTCTAGTTATCCATTGCTGTTGCCATTGAATCCTAGCTGTTCCAACATTTTTTTAGAAAAATACGTTCGCTTAAAACAGCCGAAAGAAGGACGAAATCCTTCACCTCTTAGGGGACATTTCAAACACAATCAGTCGCAATTACTAAACAGATAGCCACCCAAAAGATAACATTCGAAATGAGACAAACCGCGCTACCTGCTACTACAACAGTCCGTTTAGAATATGTTTTAAGAAAAAAAAAATAAACAAACAAATTGAATTTTAGAAAAACTGTTGTTAAGTATATATTTTTATTTGTTACTTTTGTATTTTGTTAACAATTTGAATAAAATCGATTCACATCATCACTGTGAAAAAAATTCGTAGAAAAAGGACAAGCACATTGTGTCTATCGATATTATCATCTCCCAAGGCACGATTACTGTAGTAGCAGTAGTAGCAGTAAAAGAATTTTAAAAATTCTTTATTTTTTCCATACTGGAAGAAAAAGAGAGAGAGAGAGAGACAAAAACCGGAGTTTTACTGATTAATTTTTCAATGGAATAAAAGTCTTCCTACAGAGAACTAAAGTAAACTGAGAGGGGAAGAGCTAAGGATATACATTGAGAGAAGGTTTGATATCTCTCTTTGGAGAAATGAAAATGAGAATGCAATTTTTTTTTTGTTGGACGTAGAAAGACAAATGAGAAACAAGAACTACTGCATCTCTTGAGACAACGTGTTTTCTTTTTTTTTTGTGCAAGATCAAATGAATAACTTACCATAATCGTCTTCATTGAGCAGTGGATCGAAGGCTTCTAAGACACTTACTCTGGAGCTGGAAAGAAGAAAGAAAAAATATCAAAAAATTAATCTTTCTTCACATAGTTGCTTGACTTACGGATCTTCTTGATTCAGATCGATTAAATCATCACCTAGGGTTTTCTTTGGCCGACGATTGATCCCGTTGCTAGAGTTACTTCTCATCGACGGCAAAGCAGTGAGCGAAGAGACTCCAGAGAGCGATTGTGATTTTGTCATTGGCAACATTGGATTTGGTTTGCCCTGCAAGACCAAAGCGGTACTCGGATTTGCCACATTTTGAATGGGAATGTCGTTTCCAGAGGGCTGCTGCTGAGCGTTTGCTACCATTTGACTTGGTGGATATGACTGTTGGGTGGAAATGTGCGTTGGTCGCTGCATACCATATCGGAAGCCGTAATTGACAGGCACTACACCGTAGCCATATCCTGCTGAAGCAACTCTTTGCTGCGGATACTGGTGAGGGTATGCAGGAGCGTAATGCGCCGGTCTTGCAAATCCCATCGCGGGTGGATGCATTACTTGTTGTGCGGGCATATTGTACAACTTTTGCAACTCATCATTGGTCAGTGGTGTTTTCTGCTGTTGCTGTTGTGGAGTGAACGGCACCAGCTGGAGGCCCCCGTGGTTAACCTGGTGATTCAGATATGAAGGTGTAGATCCAAAATTGTGATGAGTTGGAGCCGCTTGTATGGGTGGTGGTGCTGAGCTCAACTTTTGAATGTCCTCTATAAGCTTGTCGAAAGTGGAACTTTCTGGTTTCTTCAACGACGTTGGACTGGCAAACGATATCAAATCATTATCAATCGCTGTCGGAGCCGGCGCCTCTTCTGGCAAACGTATTTCACTGTGCCTGCGGGAGGGCACCACTGGTGGAGGTGCTATGGATGAACTGTTTGGTGGATTAAATGAGCCGGGCCGAATTCTGGACTGTGAATTGTAATCAATTTGGTTGGGTTTGTTACAGTAGGCGGTATCTGTTGACGAAGCACGCTCTAGATATGAATATTGTGTTTTTGAGCGTCGAAATTCGTCAAGAGCTTGTGATTCTAGACTTAGAGCGGTTGCTTTGGCTAAGTCTTCTTGAAACTGCTTTTCGTAATCCATCTCTGCTTGATTTGTCATTGTACGGCTGTCTGAAACGAAATGAATTAGCATTATGGGGATATCCGCACAAAGAGTTGGTTTTAGCAGACTTGATATCGGTCGTTTGATTACATTTCACTGATAAGATCAGCGAAAGGTACACGGCAAACAAATTGACGATTATCTGGTAAAATGATAAACAAGTAGATAAGTTAATTTTTTAATAAATTTCATAGTCTAGGCTACACTAGATAATCGGAAGAATTCCTTTTTCGCCTTACAACCGCATAATGAGTTCTCTTTTTATAATTGGCACGCACACAAGTTGTTTTGCGTAACCTTGTAGTGAACATATGTAGGTACACAGCACGGGTTACGGTACATTTATTACTGGAAAAATTGAGTTTGGCAAACATTTTATTTTCTACTGTACGTCCAAAGACAGGCATAAGCGTAAATTGATGTGCATTCGATGCAAGACGGGGCGAGGCATAATTGAAGAACTATGTAACTTCTTTTATAAGAACACTGTTAGTTAAAAAAAAAAAAAACAATAAAACTATGAAACACACAACACGTCGTCCCGCTCACGCTAGAACCATAAATGTGCAAATTTTATTTTTTGGGGTTTCTTGGTTTGTTTGGTAAGACTTTCTGTATTCTATGGTGAGTCGGAACAGTGACTGTGCAGACTCATTTAATAGAGCCAGAAGTGTTGAATTTGTGTGATCCGGACGTTTATAGGTCTACCTTTCTTTCGCGATGTCTTTCGAACGTTTATTGATATTGCCTTTTGAACAGGGTTGAGCCGGCTGAGCCGGTCGCGCTCCATTTTTCGTGAGATGGTTTCTTTGGCGTGACTTCATCCAACCTACGTTTACGCAAAGATTGATGTCGTCATCATAGATTGCTTCGCTATTGATCATAGATCTCAGATATATGAACATTTCCCACTTGGGAAGCACTATCCCATTCAAATAAATGTCTGAAATAGGCCTGAGTGGATCAGAGAACGGGCAGCATAAGTACTTCGTCTTTTTTCAACTAATGCGATATCCATTTCCCTCCAAAACGTCCACGCATACATCAAGTGTTCGTTGCATCACTTATGATGGCTCCATCGTTAGCAAAGAATAATTGATGTATCTTGGGGTCCGCCACTTTACCTTCAAACAGATGTTCAAGGATTGCAATAAAGAGCAAAGGACTTAAGACGCTTCCATGGTGCACCCCAACTTTGATTGGGAACTCTTCGGTTACTCCAGTGGTGCATCTTACTCTTGTTATTGCTCCTTTGTACATCTCCATGATTATCTGTTCATATGTATGTTTTTGGAATGCCTTGAAGTCTTAGTGCCACCCATATCAGATCTCATCGAATGCCTTTTCAAAGTCAACCAATACAACTTGCAAATCCTTTAAAGAATCAATTGAACAATTGAACGGCCGGGAAAGTACTTGAAAGATTAATTTATCACAAACAAAACCATTGCTAGCACAACGTCGCCCCCAGTCACACTGCATCTGATAAAGTTTTGTAAGACCAAACCCGCTAGCCGCTGGTGCACAATAGGAACAACCGCTTATCTTCCCGTCTGTGTAAGCTTTCTATAATCTAGTTAACAAACTGTCACCGAAATTTTTCTAATTTGTTTTGTTAATACCATAACAAAGAGCAATTATCGCATGACTGGATTAACATCTACAAACTACACTACTAGCATGCCCCAAAAAGTATTTGTGTCGTACTCCTTCCGACGTTTTTCTTTTTCGTTTTTTTCTCGTTTTCTTCAAGCACAGATAAAAAATGCTCGAAAAGGAGACGATAAAAGCGTATAGTTTCCGAAATACTAGATAAGAGGATTATTAATAAATGAAAATTTCTCTGTATTCACTGAACTTTCCGATACTTTGTTGTGAAATTTAGAGTTTTCCTTTCTGAATAAATAAACATCTAAGCTGTCGGGTTAGAGTGTGGAGAACAGTTTTATATTCAATTTTGTGGATTATTTGGTGCTTACCTTGGGGAAATTTTAATTTTTAAATAAAACTCAAACCTCAGTCTTTTGTTTGGTGTAGAAATTCGTTATTTTTCTGCAGTAGTTAAGGTAGTTTGATGAAAAACATTTTCTAATCGGAAACTTAAAATTAGTTTTGGAAACCTTTTTACTCCACCTTCATTATTCGAACATCAATTGACAGCCAGTCAGGCAAAATTCGAACAGTTTTTTCGAAAAATATTAGCCATCAAATGACTGCAATTGTAGTAGATGTTTGTGAACCTGTTGCGTTTTGTGTTATTTGCAAGATTCGAAGTGAAAAATATGTGAAGATTATGCTTTCAAAATTGGATTGGATTTTTCTTTGAAATTCCATTTCCTCTGTAGGAATCATATTGAGGAGCGGCACAGTGCGAGGATTTATTACATATTTCTTATTCGCTTTCCTTAATTTGAAAACAAAGCAGCACTCACAGGAAGGCAAATCGCTTTCACAATAATCACTCACTTTATCCGTTAAAGGAGTTCTGAATATATTCATAAAATATAGTGCTTTTTCTTCCTATTTCGGCGAGGTTATGATCTGAAAACAAGGGATCATAACCATTTCACTTCACCGCATTTCTACTGATCCGCCTGTGGGGTTCGCCTATCTGACCTCAGAATATATCGACAGGCCTCCCGATTTTGGATCACCTGGTTACTGAGGCCATTCAAAAGCTGGTGTAGTAGCACTTGTGTGATCCAGGCCTGCCTCTCCTGCCTCGCGATGTCTTTGGAAAACACAAAACATAATGTTTAAACATTATTTCTGTACTTTTTTCTTAGTTTGTTTTTCCACTAAACATTATTAAAACCCTTTTCTTTTATTAGCCGCGTTTTCTTTTCCCCGTGAACTGGTTCAGTTCATATTTTTACACAGGATGCAAAAACAACAATTGAACCAGCACTTGAGCTGGTTCAATTTTCGTGAACCAAAATTTCTAAACCCATATCTCACCACTAGATGGCTTTCCACAAAAAAAATTATATGTAAAGCTTGGCAGCTCTGCTGAATGGCAGAAGTAAATCATAGTTATTTGTTGTATCCTCACTTTCTGACATAAGTATCTAAAAATACTTAATTATTAAACAAATATAAAGATATCAAGCACTTTTCTCACTTCAATTGCCATTATCTCGCCATTTTTAGTCCGTATTAAACGTCAGAGTGTAGCTGCTGCTACCAACTTGAGAAAATGAAATTTCCATGTGAACCAGGAGCGTTTTTTTAATTTTGAGGTGAACTAGTTCAGCTCACGAGGATAACAAAACGCGGCTTTGTTCTATCCTCACTTTCTGGCATAAGTATCTAAAAACACTTAAGTATTAAACAAATATAAAAATATTAAGCACTTTTCTCACTTCGATTGCTATTTTCCCGCCATTTTTAATCCATATTAAACGTCAGTGTGTAGCGGCTGCTGCCAACTGTGAAAATGAAATTTCTAGGTGAACCGGAGCGTTTTTTTATTTTGAGATGAACTAGTTCAGTTCAGGGGGAAAACAAAACGCGGCTATTATTTACTTCTGTTCCTATGCGTTTTCTAAATAATTATGCCTGAGCTGTCAAATTCTTGGTACCAGCTCACTCCCGAACATCACCACCAGAGGTTTGCCTCTAATCGCCAATTATGAGACGTTGGGACTGCTTACTTCTTGGAGCTAGAATTAGAGACGCACTTATATAAACTGATGTACATATAAAGATCCACAACTTTGCACGGTTTCCAGCTTACGAACATTCTAAACCAAATGTAAATAAAAAAATTAATCGTTTTAACGTCGTGTGAGAAAATTTAGTACGTTTTACATTTCTCGAGTTGGTACTAGAGTATTCACTGAACGCGGTTGTGATAGAAACGATTACAAACGCGGCTGTCAAACAGAGTTTTTTTTTTCCAAGGTGTGTGTTTCGTTTCCTCGGTTTAAATTTGTGTTTTTCCAAAAAAAAAAATTGAATCCTATCATTATTCCCTTGCAGTGCATTAGAAATGGACTTCCAGAACCGTGCTGGTGGCAAAACCGGTGGAGGCGGTGTAGCCTCCTGGTCCGAGACCAATCGCGACCGCAAGGAGCGCCTCCGGCAGCTCGCATTGGAAACGATCGACCTCAACAAGGATCCCTATTTCATGAAGAACCACCTCGGCTCTTACGAATGCAAACTCTGTCTGACTCTGCACAACAATGAAGGCAGCTACCTGGCTCACACTCAGGGTAAGAAGCATCAAGAGAACCTGGCACGTCGTGCCGCCAAGGAAGCAAAGGAGGCTCCTTCTATGCTGGCGCCGGAAAAACCCCGTGTAGAACCAAAGAAATTCGTCAAAATCGGTCGTCCTGGCTATCGAGTGACGAAACAGCGTGATCCCGACAATGGCCAACAGTCGCTGCTCTTCCAAATCGATTATCCTGAAATCTCCGAGGGTATCATTCCACGGCATCGTTTCATGTCGGCTTATGAACAGAAGATTGAACCTCCAGACCGTAAGTGGCAGTATTTGTTGTTCGCTGCTGAGCCCTACGAAACAATTGCGTTCAAGGTGCCCTCCCGTGAGGTGGAGAAAACCGATGGAAAGTTCTGGACACATTGGAACCGCGACACTAAGCAGTTTTTCTTGCAATTCTCCTTCAAGTTTGAACCGAAGATTATTCCACCACCACCACCACAGTTGCGAGTTATGGGACCAGGATTTGTGCATCCCCCGCGGCATTTCATTAATGCAGTTCCGCCGCCACCACCGATGGGAGTGCTGCCAGTGCCGCCTCCTCCGATGTAAGGTTGGTTGAAATGGGGTTTTATTTTGCGTGTATTTGATAATAAAGTAAATAAAAAGCAATAGTCTAGCGTTTATGATTTCGTTTCCAGCCGACTTGAGCTTGCAAGTAGCAGCAGAAGCTAAATAAGATAAATGCCCTGGCAAGGTGCCAGTTTGGTATTAATAATGAGCTAAGTTGGTGCATAGATAGCTTTCCTTTTATGCCAACTAACCAGCAACTGTACTGGAGTTCTAAGTTGTGTAACCACGCTCGCATCGAATAGCTTCTTTTTAATTTTAGATTCTACCTTCTGAATGACCAGCGATTTAATGAGTTTTATAAGCTTTTCTTGAATGTATTTCGGTACCAGCTGGTGAAAATAAATAAATTC
This sequence comes from Brachypalpus laphriformis, assembly GCA_945910035.1. Taxonomy (NCBI): domain Eukaryota; kingdom Metazoa; phylum Arthropoda; class Insecta; order Diptera; family Syrphidae; genus Brachypalpus; species Brachypalpus laphriformis. The sequence goes on from OX246756.1 coordinate 176,438,492, forward strand.
ATTCGTCTAGGACCGTTATAACCCGCGAAGTGAATCGAAGAATTCTGGGTAATTTGGCAACTAATCAACAACCCTCATTCGCCCAAACCAATGTCGTTCGTAAAAAGGAGCGTGGCGTGTTTCCTCGAATTTGTCCTGCCTAGATGGTTTAGCATGTTATCAAACGGCAAGGAGTTAGATTCGAATAGCCACAGGTTTCCTTACAGGCCAGGAGTGAAAAAACATCTTATGGCTATGGGAATAGCACAAGACAACATCTGCAGAATGTGCACTAAAGACGAAGAATCAGGAGTTGAATCCTCTAAGGTTATAGTTGATAGTCACACTTTTAACAGTCAAAATTGATGATCACACTTTGTTAGCTCTCCGTAAAACGATCGCAGTCACACAAAAACGATCGCAAGAATGTGATGATCACGCTGATGGTCACCTTAGAGAGAGCAAAAGGGATGATTGTGATCGTCAACAATCAACTATCACATTATAGGATCCCACTCCAGCCTAACACGTCTAATATAACGCAAAACAGTATTGTTTATAAAGGCATTCAACTGTTCAACTCAATGCCATACGATACAAAAAGTGAAAGAAACCTTACGGTATTTAAAAGAAAGTTATTATCTTTATTAAATGCAATTACCCTTATAATAATTAAGTATATTTAGTAATGTAGTTCATTGTAATTTGAATTTAATAGTGGAATATTCACTAAATTAATAAATAGAATACAATACAATCTCGTCACTGCAACTGTCTAATCAAAACACTTCATCGTTATGCAGGGTTATCGTGAATAAATTTTCCCTCGGAATTTTTCCACCGAACAAAATTTAGGTACCTTCAAAAATAGGGAAAAAATTCATCGGACAGAAATTAAATACCGCGATTGCCTTGAAAATTCTCCTGAATTGTCATTTATGATACCTATTTCTTTTCCGCGGAATTATTTCCTCTTTTTGAAGATACCTACATTTTGTTCGGGGGAAAAATTCCGAGGAAAAGTTTATTCACGATAACCCTGTAGGTAAATTCTACCTTGAAGCAGACGACCTATCTGCAAGCTCACTCAATTCAGTTCATCACCAAATCGGGTATATTGACTGATCTTTTTGATTAGATAAAATGACCTAATCCCAATTCTAACAACAATCTACAGCCAACAAGAGCAAGGAGCTTAATGTTGAACCCTTTGTAGGTCAAGAAAACTTTTTTTTTTTAATTAATTTTAAAGAAAAATGATTTTATTGCCAATCAAGTTATTTTCTTTTCTTTCTAATTCTAAACAATTCAAATTGGTGTTGGTTTCTTAATAGAAAATTTTACATTTAAAATATATATGTATATAGTATATATTAGATAAATACAAAATTGAAATAAATTCTGTGGCCTGTATTGCACCCACAAGTAGTAAACTTTTATATTTATTCAAAGTTTGTCAAATTAGACAGGACAAAGGGGTTTGGGGAAAAATATGTTAAACACAAAAAAAAAAAAAAAAAGTAATTGTAACTCTTTCATGTTGCAATCCTTGATTGCACACACGATTTCTTAAACTAATAGAGACCAGACTGTAGGACGGAAGTCTATGCCTTCTCACGTTTCTTAAAATTGCGTTTCGATGCGCACCGATGAATGATGTCCGAAACATGGGACTTGTGGTCGAATATTTTCATGATTTGATTTTGTGCTTCGGTGATGCCATCAACGATGATTTTACTGCGTTGCATGTTGCCCTGAAGGAATGTCATGTCATTACTATTGGAGTCGAATGGAATTTTGATTCGATTTACCTTTATGAGATCGGATATCCGTTCGATGTCTGGGTTTTTACCATGGGATTCCATCTGCTTTAGCATAACTGTTAGCTTCTCGTAGCCCTTGCTCTCGCTTTCACACTGAAAATTCACACAAGTCAGAGAGAATTGTAAAAAAATTTAATTTGAATAACTTACAAGATCCTCCATTTGGGATTTCAAATGATGGACTTTCCATCCGTTGATTTTACCAAGAACATTGGCTTGATTTGCCAGATCCATTACGGTTGGTCGACGTTCTTCACGCGGCTTCACATCGCTGTGACGCTGAAAGTGATTATTAGCTGCCTTCCAGTTCTGCTTGTAACTCTGTAAGGAAACTTAACTCATTGTATACTTCAGGAGCAGCTACTATCCTTACTTACATTCAAAAGAGTACATGTCCGTGGTTTTCTTATCACGAATTCCGTTGGTTTTGTGTTCTCTTTGTTAGAATTTATGTTCTGATTGTTGTTGTTCACTTTCGGTGGTTCGGCTGAGGTTCCACCTGCACTACCACTGGCACCAGGAGTAGCTGCTGCGTTAGAAATTGAAGTTCCATTAACATTGGATGCCGCCGATGAGTTTGACGTCGGCGGATTGAGTGAGGGGAGCGACGACGCATGACTCTGTGTCGACTGCTGGCTATCGTTACTGGAGAAAGTAAAAAACTTACAATCTATTCGCGAAGAATTGAGAGTACAACTTACGTTGAGCGGCGTGACTTCTTCCTTGGTGGACAATCAATAGCTCCATTCAAATGCGATTGATTGGACTGTGGCCCAGCATGATCCCTGGCTGAAGATGGTGCCGAATTCTGATGATTCGGATACATCTGGAAGGCTGTTGGTTAGAATATGGAAATAATATCTAAAACCTATGTTACTCACATCATTAATTGGATTGAAATGCGACTCATTTGGAATTCGATTGACTGGAGTCAGTTCCTCGTTTATCTGTTGATCTACTCCTGGACTCGAATTTGCACTCACTGTGGTGGAGCCATCAGACGAGGCTGGTGAAACTGCACGCTTCTCTTTTTTACTGTCTGCAGTGGCTGCAGCTGATGACATCTGCTGCGAGCTGACTGAAGAATTTGATGAAGCACCACCCATTGAGAGCAAAGTTGGACCAAGATTCTTCGCTGCACGAATAGGAGAACCATCGTTATCACGTTTACGAAGAAATGCCGACGAGCTTATAGCACTGATCGCATTGTTCCCGGATGTCACCTTAATGGATGTGGGCAAAGGAATCACCATGTGTCCCTGCGATTGCTGCTGCTGCTGCTGTGCTGCGACAGCCGCTGCAGCTTGACTGGGGATTATGATTTGATGATGAGCCTGTGCTTGTTGTGCAGCAGACGTGGTTATGCCTTGATCTGGTGCCATTTGAGTCGTGAACCGAACTGGAACAGCTTGGATTTGAGCAGACGTTGACGACACTGGTATCTGAAGCTGTCCAATGGCGCGATTTGACGATGGAACCACAGTGAATGTAGCCGAAGAGGGAGTGTTGAACGGAAGTGAAGTAACTATTCCTGTGGCCAAGTTCGAAGAGGTCACAATTTGATTGTTCGACATTGTGCTACTGGTCACTGTTGTTGTTGTGAGCGATAGAACACCTGTAGAAACGGTCACCGAATTAGCTGGAACAGATTCGTAGTAGAATGTGCTTCCTGGAGGAAGGAAGCCCGTTCCAGAACTGGGTATTACAGTCGCTGTCGATCCCTGGCCACCTCCACCCACTCCTGACGCATTGCCACCACTATGTGGCCGGCTGTGATGGATAAACACACTAGTCGGCTGTTGTTGCGAATGATGTTGCTGCGTGGATGTGATTATCTCAGTGACTTGGCTGCTTTGTGCTCCCGATTGCGATTGGTGCTGATTGACGGACGACTGCTGCGTCATCATCTTGCCCACCGTTAGCCCTGAACTCTTTATTGGCGTTATGGTGCCGGTGAGTACGTTGTTGCCACGCGATGTGATGGCAAGGGGAACCACGGTGGCAGCGGATGATACATTTTGTGTGGTCAACAATTGCCCGGTGGCTCCACCACCTAGGTTCTGACTGACATTAACAATTTGTGTGATCGGTGACTGCGAATTCACGGTGACGGTTTGTTGCTGTGACTGGGACTGTTGGGATAAATTGGATGGTACGCCGACGGCCGAGGATGTGACAACATTAGTGTTCCCAGCAGATGCAGTCGACACAGATGCACATTGAATGCTAGCAGAGCTGCTGGTCTGTTGTTGTTGTTGTTGAGCATTGGGTGGGAGTTTGCCAATACCCAATTGTGTGATTGTAAGAGACGGCTGAACTTTAGCAGCCATTGTCGCTGGCGGGCGCAGGCCAATCTTTCCACCACCCGAAGTGTTCACAATAATCGGCTGCAGCATCAAATTATTTGCAATTCTACCAGTTGAGCCTATAATCTGTTGAGTTGCTCCACCTGGTTGCTGCTGCAGTTGTATTATTCTTGTGGTGGGGATGTTCGTGTTGCCACTGGTTCCCCGCGACTGTAAGGTACCACCACCTGGGTTCACACCAGATCCAATACCACCAGCACCCGCAGAGCCAGTACCGCCAGGTGCATTACCAGGGTTGAGGAGGGGCAAGTTCGGCGCCCGTATACTGATACTAGTCGTGTTCATACCCGCGCCAAGTTTGGCTGAGGAGAAGGATTTGTTCATGGGAATTGGTCTTATCTGTCTCTGGGTGTTAGCCAGGGGGGCTACAGCGAAGCGCTGTGTTGTATTCACCGCCGGGTTGTACTGTTGCGACTGGGAATTGGATACATTAGTATACACCAAGGTTGCTGTCTGCTGACGGGGAAGGACTGTAGCCAGAGTTGCGACGAAAGTTTGCTGCGCTTGCTGGCCAGACACTGTTTGTAGAGAAGCTATGGAAACATTCTTATCTTTAGAGGCTCTATAGATAGCTCCCTCATACTTACATTGATTGCCAGTCTGTTGCGTTACCTGTGACGACTGTGAACTAACGGATACAACACCACCCGAACCTGCACCTGTGGTCACTCCAGAAGCAGAAATATTTTGTGTAATCAATCGCTGCCTTGGCTGATGGGTGATGGCACGTATAAGCTGCACCTGACCGCCGTTGTTCGCCATCCAAGTGGTTGTGGCCGGGGAGATTACAGTGGTCGCCGGAGAGGATGTATTCCGTGTAACTGCTGTGCCACGCACAAAGTTCCCAGCCAGACCAGTGACTGGTGTAGCTTGAGCTCGAATGGGGGTTACCAAACGCTGCCCTTGCATACTGGTGGAAGTTACCCCAGCCCTCGGCAGATATGTGGTCTGTGTGACTGGCCTAGTCACGGTAATCGATGTGTTCGACACCGTCCGAGCTGGTATGGCTGTGATCTGGGTCCGTCCGGCCCCTTCGATCTGCTTCAACATGGACTGCGGCATCAGACCCCCGGAAGGCATCACAACCCGCACCTGAGTTGACTGTCCACTGCTGGCGATGGCTCTGAACGCCGCCGTTGTCTGCTGCTGAGCCTGCTGTGACTGCTGTCCAGCGCTGCCACCTGGCGCACTCACTGGAGCTACCTTGATGCCATCGATGGTCGTCTTAACGTGCGTAATCTTCGCTGCAACTAACAAGAGGACGTTTAATAATTGTCTCTACGTGGACAGGGAGACTGTACCTGATTTGTCGCCACCGATATTGTCCGGGGCGCTCATCCTCTTCGCTTTCTGAGTTTCCTTCACTGTTGGTGCATAGAAAATACAGGTGTTAACGTAAGTTTCTAGTTAAAATAACGCAAATTAGGAGAAAAGAAAATTTTAAAAAGTTCCTTGCCAATTTTTACTGGGAAATCGTCAGCTTTCCCTCGTAACTACGCAAAGTGATGGTTATTATATTTGCGCACTAGCAGTAAGGCAATTACCTGCTTTTAATTTTTTTCTAGATGAAGCACTTAATATTCGGGGATTATTGAGTTTTCATTTAATTTGTCTTCCACTTGAGTTTGGAAATTTTTCTCTTCACTTTGAACAAAAATGTCTACCGAAGCTGTATGCGAATGGAATTGGAGTAGTAAATGGAAATTGGACTGCATAGTGCATGGGAATGTAATGAGATGGGAATGACTACTCTTGGTGGGAAACACAATAGATTTTATGTACCTGTTCACATAAGCACAGGAATAAACGTCATGCGCATGAACTTCGTGTTCACACTAAAAAAAGGCGTCATTGGAATGAAAGCAAATTTAACAGATGTGGAACGCTAAAATTTAAAACATTTGGAATATTTGAAGTAGTCGGATTCCACGGATCCTGACGTCTGCAAGCATTTATTTCTCAAGAAATATATAAAGTCATGCCGATCAATTGCGAGAGCTTGTGTGAACATTAGTGCAAAGGCATAATACATACAAAAATGCTCGCACTGTTGGATGATTGATAGGCCTATGTCATCGGTGGTCGCAAAAAAAATACTGTGAATCAGAAGCAAAGACGCCACCCCCGGAGTTTCTCTTAAGCATAAGAAACGGAGCTTCAAACATCTACACCAAATCTTTATCTTTTTCTCCTTATCTATCCTTTCCAACGCACTGTGTAAGAAAACATATTAAGGGTGTTCATAACCCCTTGAGTGCGCGCAAATTATAAAAAAAAAAATATTGGAGAAACCCAAACGTCGGACTCGGTCGGTCATCCATTTCATTCTAGGCTATACACTATCATCCCAAATATGACATTTTTCTAAAATTTCCTCAATTTTTCCTGTTTATTGTTGAATGACAAAAAAAATTGCTTGTGTTTGTTTTATTATTGTTCTTTCAACATAAAACAATAGGATTCGGATTAGTGTATTCATTTTTCTTCTGACTTAGGCCAATACGGCATCTTCGTTATATTTGCGCAAAACTTTTAACAACTCCTCATACGCACCACTTTTTAACAACTTATTTTGAAAATAATATTTGTTTGATGTGTCCCAAAGAACAGTGTGACCCTTTGGATCGGTAGGAGTCATTATTTTAAAAATGTTCTGCCTAACAAATGCAAGCTCGACTTATGAAAAATGACGGATGATGAAATTTATCATTTCCAATGCAAATTTTCTCCGTCATTCCAGCAAAATTTACGAAAAACTTCAACTCTCTTCATTCGCGCCATTATTCCAATCGCCATTTTTTATTCCAAACTACACACTGCCATATTTACATCATTCAGGAATGTCATTTCAAAAATGATAGTGTGTAGCCTTCTTCACTCCCTTCCTCACGCTATTTCCTCATTAATTGAGAATACTATTCAGCTTAACTGAAAAATCTCCTGCAAGGCAACGATTGAACATGTTTCAGAAGTCTGTCACGTTTTATATCGTCTCGAAACCACAAAATACATGTGTAATGTCCCCCTTAATGTTTTCATTTCATTACCACAATTCGCACATGCTACCTCCTTCGTTAAACTATCAAAAATACATCAACAACACACCAAACTTTCGTTCAATCTGTCAATTGCGAAATGTCACAGGCAAAAAAGAGTGAAAATAAGTTTTATTCCCCCGCGAGTTAAAATTTCCGGCAGATATATATTCTAAATGTGAATTTGTGCGCATAAAATGCTGAAATTTCATAAAGTTTTCCGCGAGATTAAATCACTTGAATTCAGTTCAAAAGTTGTCATCTAGTATTTTTGCCCTAGAATAAGTCCTTACGTCTATTTTTGTGCGTTTTAGAATCCATTGAATGGATTATCCCCGTCTGGCCCCTTTGATTGAATAAATACACAGATTTTCTAGCATTTTACACCCACAGACCATGGAAACACCAAAGAAGGAGGGGCAAAAGCTGCCCTTGTTGACGCCGAAGAAACCAGACGGCTCGCAGCGTGTTATCAAGCAAATCATGGTTATCGATCCGAATAAGCTGCGTGTAGCCGGGTTGGACTTGAAGATGGCAGAGGCTCTGAAAAAGTCGAAAGGACGAACCGCAAATGTTAGCCCTGCTGCTCAGTCAAAAGAGGACAAGTTGGCATTGACCAAGAGTATACTCAACAGGAAGCTGAAGCAGGCTCAGCGAGCTAAAGAAAGTGTCCGCAATGTACAGCTGCCTGTGGTAAAATCCGTTGAGGAGACGTTAAGGAAGCTTACATACTCAAACCTAATCAGAGTACCTGACCCTAAACCGAAGATAAAAGTCACGGATTTGAAGTCCCTAATGCCACCACCCAGTTCACCGGCGGTGGCGTCTAAATCCCAAACGGTGGTGATCAACTTCCTGAAACATGATCAAAAAACTGGAGTCATTGATGTGGACTTTGCCTCATCAGAACATCAAGTGAAAATCGAAGCTGATTCCATCCCAAAGGCATCAATTCAAAAGCCAACGGGAGTCAGGAAGAAAGACACATTGCCTAGAGTTATAGAAAGCAAAGTGCTTTCGCCTGATGTCAAATTTGAAATGAAAAAGCGACCACAAGTCACCGAAATTGAGGTAACATTTTCGCAATTATCACAAATTAAAGTCGAGGAAGACAAGGTGTTACCGCCTGTGCGAAGAGAGACTGCAATAGTAAAGCCGACAGTTGAAAAAATTCCAATGGTAGAGTCTCCTCGCCTTAAAAATCTACCCAAGGTTCTTGAAAGTAAAGTTCTGTCACCAGAAGAGAAAATAGATCTGAGAACATTGGGCGTGACGTCTCCAGAGCAAGTTGTTTTTACAGTGGTTCCGTTGACTACATCAAATCCGGGCATTGCTTTGGATACTTCACAGAATGAAACGCCAACGTTGAAGAAGGAGGGTGACCGAAAGAGTGTACTTTCGAAACCGCAAGCTGAAGAATCAGCAGTGGATTTCATAAAGTCTTTGTTCGAAGCGAAGTTGCAGAACAAATCCATGCCGAAAGCGGCACCCAAGAAGTACAAAAAGGCGATGGAAGAAGATGCGACCAGTTTCTTGATGTCGCTCTTTGGACAACAGGCAGCCAAGCCACCGAACAAAGCTGATGTTTCTCCAGCTGTAAAGCCTGCTAAGAGAAATTCTGTGCAATCAGCTGGAGCAGCTATTCCGCAATTAAGTTCAGTCCAAAGGTTGGGTAAGCCCGTGCAATCTCCAAAACCAATTAAAATCGAAGGCGAGGATGTACGAGCTGTAGCCAGTGTATATGCGGAATCAGCCCATGAACGAGTAAATCTTACAAATGAAAAATCAATCCCTTTCCAGGAGACGATACCTTACAGCAGTGTAACCTTAGACTCTGTATATAGTGTGAGCTTACAGCCATCAACAGAAATCGATATAAGGTCTCAAAAAGTGGACACAGAAGGAAGCATGCCCACCGTAAGTGCCTCTTCAGAAACGGAACAAACTTATTTTATCGTAGAAGCTGTGTCCCCAAAAGAGGAGGTGGTAGTGACTACAATTCATAAATCTGTAGACAGTACTTGCATTACTCCCACGGAGAGTCTTCCTACTTTAACAAAAGATGTAAAAGCACCCGAGACAAAGCAAAGTAATGTTCCGAACCCAATACCAGCAGATGACAGTTCAAAGACATTCAAAGTTGGTCCTAATTCAAATTTAACACATCTAAGTCCGAAAACCGACGAGGAATCACCAGCTAAACACAATCTCAAAGACGACAAGGAACCCTCATGTTCGCAGGCAGAAACAGAACAGGTTACAAAATTAGATCAGAAGGCTCCCACCAATAAAATTACTGCACCTCCTTCAGACTCAAGTAAAGAGAGTGCTTTGAAAAAAGAAGAACCAAAGGTGGAGGCGGGCCCACCATCCACAGGACCTGCTCGACGTAAGAAATCGGTGCCTGTTCTGATAGCAAAACTGAACAGAAGTCGAAAGCCCATAGTTTCTCAAGAGAAACTCACTGAAAAAGTTAAGCAAACTGACAAAGTATCTGATGAAGTAAGTGCCTCAAAAGAATCTCAATCTCAGCTGCAAGAAACCATTTCCAAATCTCCTGCTAAGGAATCGCAACCAATCGAGAGTACAGAAAGGCTTAGGGCCTCAGAAAAATCTCCAGGAAAGCGTAAAGATACATTCACCGAAAGGGATAAAGAAAATCCTGCAACCGGTGATGAAACATTAGTTGAAGCAAAATCATCTGAAACAGAGCATCCCATAAGAAAATCAGAAAGTCAAGTTGTGTTGGATAATAAAAGGGAAGAGATGAACATGGTTTCTTTGGAACAAGTACAAGTTCCAACTACAACCCCTGAATCTAGAAGAAGAAGTCAACGATCTACAACTCCAAAAGGAAATCAGGATTTGAAGAGTATAACAAAATCAACAAAACCAGAGGGGACACAAGATCAGGGGAAACAAAAACAGCCCAAATCAATAGAGGTTCAAAGAGTTAACCAAGAAGGAAAAAGTGAAACAACCGAAGAGGAGGGAAATATCCGTGAATCACAAGGTCAAATTGAAGAAGAGAACAAACAAGTACAACAGGACAAACCTCTTAAAGGGATTATGACCCCAAAAGTAAGAACATCACGATCTACATCACCAAAGATTCCAAAGCCATATTCAGAGAAACTCTTAGACCCCATTCCGACTGCTAGAGAGGATGAAACAGAAGGCCAGGGCAAAGAAATAGAATCCCAACCAGCGACCATAGCAAAGGAGAAGAAAATAGTTGAGTCTAGAAAAGCTGAGACTCCTATGAATTCTAAAAGGAAAGGTCGACATTCTGCAATTCCAAAAGACTCGGAGAATCTAGAAAATACGGAGAATAGAAATTTGGATGTATCTGTAGCAAAACCAGTTGATACAACAGCTGCAAAAGGATCTCAGTCTACTGCAGAACTAAAACCTGTTCCAGCCCAAGAGCAGGATACAGAAGGCCATCGTCAGGTGATTACTATTCCAAACTTAGAAGAAGAAAGTCCTGAAGTCCCTTCTAGTTCTAAAGGAAATAAGAAAAAAGAATATTCTGCAGCAGCCGAAGGCTCTGAGAAAGCTCCGACAAAGTCATTAGAAACCTTGAATACCTCTCAGTCAAATGCTAATATTTCTGAATCTCAAAGTCTAGAAACGCAAGAGTTATCACAAATTCAAGCTGACGACAAGCAGGCGCTGACCCAAGATCAAGGGAATACGACAAATCTCGTTACGAAAACCATATGCGAAAAACCCTTAATTATTCCTGAACCAAAAAAAGCCCCTACAGTTGTAAAACCAAGAGGTCGCCGTTCAAATGCTTCTAAGAATCAAAATATTACAGAACAATCCGTCACCAGTAGTAAGTATAACGAAACAAAACTGCCTGCGCTGGTAACACCTTTGCTTGATGTGGATATATGCAATGAACTTTCATTAGCCACTTCCATTGATATGCATTCTTCGCCCTCAAAGACAATATCTGAGAATGCAGCCGATATAGCAAAGCCTCCGAGTTCAAAAGAAATGATTGGTCCTGCTCCATCGACCAGTAAAGCACGTCGATCTACAAAAAAGGAGAACGCAGGCGAAGCAGTAGGTACTGAAGTAATATCTACTGACATAGCCAGCGGTTTACCGTCTTCGAAAACACCTGCTGAAACGACACCAGCTTTAGAAACTGAAACTTCGAAAGGAAATGAACATCATACTCCTTCAACGAGTAAGACCCGTCGATCTACAAATAAGAAGAAAGCTGATGAAGTAGTTTCCACAGAAGTAGTTTCTGCTGACATAGCCAGCGGCTCACCGTCTTCGAAAACAACTGCTGAAACGACACAGGCTTTAGATTTGGTTAATTTCATCTTTGGAACAGAGACTTCGAAAGGAGATGAACATCATACTCCTTCAACGAGTAAGACCCGTCGATCTACAAATAAGAAGAAAGCTGATGAAGTAGTTTCCACAGAAGTAGTATCTGCTGACATAGCCAGCGGCTCACCGTCTTCGAAAACAACTGCTGAAACGACACGGGCTTTAGATTTGGTTAATTTCATCTTTGGAACAGAGACTTCGAAAGGAGATGAACATCATACTCCTTCAACGAGTAAGACCCGTCGATCTACAAATAAGAAGAAAGCTGATGAAGTAGTTTCCACAGAAGTAGTATCTGCTGACATAGCCAGCGGCTCACCGTCTTCGAAAACAACTGCTGAAACGACACGGGCTTTAGATTTGGTTAATTTCATCTTTGGAACAGAGACTTCGAAAGGAGATGAACATCATACTCCGTCAACGAGTAAGACCCGTCGATCTACAAATAAGAAGAAAACCGATGAAGTAGTTTCCACAGAACTAGTATCTGCTGACATAGCCAGCAGTTTACCGTGTTCGAAAACACATGCTGAAACGACACCAGCTTTAAATGTGGAAGGAGATAACCATCATACTCCTTCAACAAGTAAGACCCGTCGATCTACAAATAAGAAGAAAACCGATGAAGTAGTTTCCACAGAAGTAGTATCTGCTGACACACCCTTTGACTTAGAATCAGCGTTTTCTAAAGCAGATGAGATTACACCATGTGACCAAGTCACATCCCCGAGCAAGAAACGTCAATCCACAAAAAATAAAAAAGGAGACGAAGCACGTGCCACCGAAGTAATGTCTCCTAACGTAGCCAGCGATGCAAAGAAGGGTAAGATTTCTGCATCGAATGATTCGTTGCAAGAAGTTCCTGACACGATAACAACTGATTCGCTATCAGATGTGGCTATTAGCGAAGCTAGGACTCCCAGAAGTCGTAAAAAGACGCTTAAGTTTGAAGAGTATTCAAGCGGCTCTGGGAAAACCTTAACCAAAACTCCAATTAAGGACCCTGAACCATTGACTATCGGTAAAGCACTGGCAACTTTTCCAGAACCTACTCAAGCCGAATATCTCACCAGCGGTAATCAATTAAAAAGGACACCCAGGTTGGTAAAAGGAAAAATAAATTTGGTCACTAGGAAGAAACCATCAACGAAGAAAGATGATTCTCTAATAAATAACCCACCATCTGAGCTTCCTGAAAAGATAAATGTTACCAGCTCATCAGAACATATACCATCACCAACTCGCGCCAGTTGGAAAATAGTAGATGATGTCGATGGATGGCAAGATGGTGACTCTGATTCAGAGCTCATAGACGCTGTAACCGCCATAGAGGAAAAGGAAAAATCTCAACTTCATATGAAACCATCACTCAGTGTTGACAAGCCAACAAACCAAGGCAAACCTAAGAATCCCTTTAGGAAAACAAAGCCCAATGAAAAAGAAGAAACTGAAGGTGATTCTATTGTCCAAGCGAAATCTAATGAAGAAACTGATTTCTTCGGATTCAATGAGAGAGAAATTGAAGAGGGACACCAGTCAACGTCATTACGACTTTCCGAATCGGTATGAATTTTTCTTTCCTTTTTTTTAAAATTATAACGCACACTAAATTGTATTTTTTTTTAAGGAGGACGTAGTACCTCTTCAGCATCTGTTGTCTCCAGAAAGTTGTAACAAAAAGAAGGATTCGCCAGGTGTCAAGAAGACTCCATTGAGCGCAGGGAAGAAGCAAAAGGCAGAGCAACAAAACTGGACGAAAACTGCAGCAGCGTCCTTAAAAAGTTGGCTGAAACCATCTGCTAACATTACAGAGGCAGAAGGTAGTGTGAAAAAAGTAGTAAGTACAAAGAAAGAAAACTAAATTCAACTTGAGACATCCTTTTAAACGTGTAATCATTTTTCTTACACACAGCATCCCAACGAAATGAAGTCATCGATAGCTCCAAAGAAACGTCAAGTTGAAGAACGAAATTCAAGTGAACCAACGAAGCTAGACGAGGAGGTAAATCCTCTTCAAGGTGATCTGAGAACTACAAACAAACTATTAGAAGAGCAACGAGAAAAACCGAGAATCGAGGAAGTTCTTCCAGAAATTGATGTGGTTCATGATGAACCGATCGAGCATTCTCCATGTGAAGGAAAAACCAAACGCAAAACATATTCTCGTGGAAAAAAAAGTACTAATATGAACGACGACGCAAAGCAAGAGGAAGAGGTAAACAGCCCTAAAAGTGATCTGAAAACTGCAAAGAAGACAAAAGAAAGGAAAGTTTCAGAGTTAGAAGTTGAAGAAAGTCCGCCAGACTCTGAAAAGAGGGGAAAAAAGAAACCGAAAAAGGGTGAAGTTAAGTCAGACCTAGAACAAGACCTGAGCTCCAAAAAAGCTCTAAATAAGAAGCGAAAGGCCCTTACAGTCGAGAAGGATACTCCTGAAATCAAAGACGAGGGAGGATCTTTTGAAAGATCGCTAGATCTCTGTCAAAAGGTTTCTAGAAAACCGCAGAAGTTGAAGCTTGACAAAAATGCGTCGCCCTTAGAAGATAAGGTCAGTTCGGTTCAAGAAGAAATGAAGAGTAATCAAAAGAAATCAGCAAAAAAGAAAGCAGCAGCGCATGACATTGATGCCAGTGTAAGCGCCTTAAAAAAACCTTCCGACGAATTCAATACTCCCAGCAAACCTGCAGGCAGGAAGCGCAAGCGGTCAGCACTCGAAGAAACTAAACCTGAGATTAAAGAACACCCACCCAAAATTTGTCGCCTCGAGCCAGAATCAGAAATCGATTTACTGCTAACTCCACGAGTAAAACGACGCGGTCGGCCCGCCGCAAATCCAGAAAATTCCCCAAAGCCGGCTTATGTACCTATAGTTCCAGTTAACCCGCTGGAGAGAAAATACAAGAATGACACTGAATTCAATCCTCGACTATTAATCATCCGGCAGAAGGAAGAACTTAAAACCGATGAACCTATCACTGATCCAGGCTTGCAAATGATACCAAAAAACAAAGATGATGTACAGTGTGCCCTCTGCATGGGCTATACCCAAAAGAAAAAGTGGATTCAGCATACAAGCGGTCATTATGGTATCGGGTGGATAGTGGGTACACCGCCTCCATTGAATGTGAAGTCGCGTGCCTCAATCTTGAATTATATGGTGGAGTTCTTCAAGTTAACCAAAGTGAAGGGCTTGAATTGTCGTTTGTGTCAGGCTCAACGCCGATCTGCGCTTGGTTTACTTGTCCACTTAGAACAATGTTGTTTGACAGAGGACGAGCTGAAACAGTCCAGAGTTCAATGTGAGCATTGTAAGAATGATTACTCGAAAAGTTCTATAGTAATACACCTGCGTGCGTGTCCTGTGCAAATGGAGAACGCTCGACTCGCTCGAGCACAAGCTGAAGAAACGCCGACAGATGCTAGTGTTAAAGAAGAAGAGGTATTGTCGAATACAGGAAGACTGAAACGAAAATCGGTTATCAAGTGAGTTTCACCTGCTGAGTTTCTATTTTCCTTACGTTATTGTTAAATCTGTTTTCAGGGCGGAGAACAAGTTCAAGAATCTTGACGATATTGAGTTTCTTCCTGACGAGGTTCGTAAGAGTGTCTTGTAATTGAAAATTATCATTTTTGTTCTTACGTGTGCGCATTTGCTCTTTCAGCTAATCAAACACATTCCACAACAACCCATAGGTAATCGTACCTCAAATTGGCTTCGCGAAATTCAATCGTTTGGCAAAGGTTTTTGCGTTCAAAAGAAGTGTTCTTTCACAGCAACGACTGTGGAAGAACTGGAGCAGCACTGTCAAGACGATGTTTGCCTTTTTAACACAAAGCCCGGTTATTTATGTACTAAATGTAAATTTCATGACGAAACGATTGAAACGGTTCGAAGTCACGTTATTGAGCAGCATAAACCACGTTCACTTAAAGAATTCGATGATAGCGGTGATGAAGCTGAATTAGGATCGGAATCGTCATCGGAATCAGGATCTTCTGGTGATGAAGAATACGACAATGAACAGGAGGATGGAAACGAAGAGCAAAAGCCCAAGAAAGTAAAAAGGATTAGAAACAGAAAAAGAAATCAACAGAAGGACGCTCCGACGAAAGATTTCAAGAAACGTAAGTACATAGAGTAGAAGTTTGCATTTTCTAATGAAAGCTTTCGGCTTCCTTCAAACTTACTGTAGATCCTCACTTTAAATTAATATCAATTTCTCTCCAACAGTTCTGCCAGAGAGACAGTGTAATATCGCACAAAGTGTTGCAAAATGGTATGACAAGTTGTAAGTATTCTTCAAATTGGCGTGTTTAGTCGCTGGGATACGATCACTCCTTTCTGTTTTTAGTATTAAGAATCATTACTCCAAGGATCCCCTATTCACCTTTGCCACACCGAGTGCTGTTCAAGGAGATGATGATGGTTACGAATCATACTTCCCTAAATCTGCTATTTCGATGAAATTCATTCTAAGGGGCTTCAAGGGATTTGTCAAGGAATACGGCAAATCTCATGTTCAACCTGATCAATGGCAACATTTGGAGAGATTGAAAGGAGTAGGAATGCGACGTAAGACATAAATTTGTGCAGAAGGTTATTATTCTGAAACTATACAACGTATATTCTTGGTTTTCAGATGAGCATGCTATGTACGTAGGTGGTCCAGTCAAATCCATTGCTTGGGTTCCTCTAGAACCAGAGCCTGCCTCTTCGATACAATACTTAGCAACTGCCACCAGAAAAGGAATTGATAAATTCACCCGCTACGTGCAACCAAAGCTCAGTCGTTCGTTGGTTTTCATACAAAAATATGACATCAGTGATTCGTCAGAGTTGCGTGGAGAAATTCATTACGCTTTCCCAATAGATGCAGGCCCTATCCATTGTATAGAGTTTCTACCTAGTGGCGGTTATGCGCCAGAGATGAATAGATTGGGCTTGTTGGCTGTAGCAACTGTGGAGACTGAAATTAAAATCTACTCTCTACCCTTGGAAGTAGAGAAGAAGAACTGTGATATTTTTCCAATCGTACGATTGGAACCTTCTTTTCTGCTGTGCCTGGAATTGCCGGACTCTCCGAACGAGTATTCGGACGAATATCAGTCACAATGTATCAGCGTAGTATGGTCACAGGTATAACTTAGCTGCATGATGCAAGTTAATGGCTGCTTATAGTGTTCTTATTTTAGACTGCAGGACACAACTATATAATTGGAGGCTACTTGAATGGTTATGTAGCCATTTGGGACATAAGTGATGATGACGATAATTTAAACCGGTTTGTTGACAATGGAACGAAGAAGTTTGTCCCCGTTTCTTACTTTTGGTCCATGGACAATCGGATAAGACGTAAGTTGAGAACTAGTTGCATGGTTGTCATTTTGTCTATCACGATGAATTATTGTTTTGTTTTTAGAAATTGCTGTGCACTATGATATGCATGGCCTTCGATGGTTGGCCGTTGGTAATGCAACAAGAAAGATTCTTCTCTATGATCTACGGGAGATCAGTAAACCAGTTCTTTTCTGTGTGGATACAACAAAGAATGTCTGCAATAGCATGGATTGGCCGGTCGTCTGGGAAAATATATCGTATGCGCTTGGAGATGCAATGCCTTCACGTAAGTATAGGGATCCTCAGTTTTGCAAAACAGCTAATGAAAATCCGTGTTGCGTTTTTAGATGGCAATTGCATCAATACCGTAAGTCCGATGAACCTGGTTTTTATTCATCGAAGATTTGATAAATTTTGCTGTGGCGTGAATGACCTTCACTTCAATGCTTGGACAAATATGTATGCCGCTGCAGCAGATAATGGAGATATACACATTACAATATTGAGGGAGGGTGTCTTAGATGTTGGGCTTCGTATGAAAAACGACGTGAAGGTGATATCCACGCTAGATATTGTACCATTGGATGGCAATGAAATTGGTGAGAAGACATCACAAACACCTGGCGATGGCTGGCGGCTGTTTGAAACAGACTATAAGGAAAAATACGGTCTGGTCTTTAGCTCGGCTGAAAAGGTAAGTTCAATATTTGTGTTTCAATTTCGTTAGACTGAAATGTACGTTCTACAGATCACGGCTGCAAGGAAACCTGATTTTTACGGAGCGAAACGGATACCAGCACTGAATATGCGCCGCTTGATGCGGGTGAATCGGTTGCGATTTAATCCAAACCGAAATGCAAATTCACTCTTGGCAGTTGGATATGACAATGGTCTCGTGCGAGTACTACATAACGACTGGCTAAAGAAATATTTGAAAGATTCAGAAACTAAGAAATAATTTATTTATTTTTACGTAGTTATAAGTATTTTGCATGTTTATGGAAAATAAAATTACTTTATTGCAAAAGTATTAGTAAAGCTTAAGCACAACATATACTTGTTTAATTTTCGGGACTTGATTGGTCAGCAGCAGCGGCAGGAGCAGCGCCTGTGTCTGGAATTAATATTAAAAATGGATAAATTGTTATGTAGAAATTATATCGTCGTTAGCTACCTTTAGCTGGGCTGCCATCCTTTTTCTTTTTATAGACAAAAAGCACATAGAAACAGATAAATCTCATTAAATTAGGAATATAGAGGGAATACAGAGGTCGCAAGTCATACAAAAAATAATCACCCTATCCCCTAACCCTAGCCGTATCAATACAGTTTATCTTTTAAATTTCATAACGCCATTAGCATTTGAAATTTTATCACGTCCCTCGACTGTGTCATAACGGAGATTAGCACGGGCTTAAGAACAGGGATGATTGAATGTCTCTGACATTTAAATGTTCTGTGATCAGCGGTTAGCTAATCAATAGTAGTAGCGTCCAATGAATTGCGTTTTCTGGTATATGATTTTGTATATATACATATCTGTGGCTCTAGCAGTAACCGCTTAAGTCAATTTTTACAGTTTCTCAGAAAACGAGTTTTGAATTTTCCTTTTTCCCAAAAACGTATGGGATTTTGCTATATCGGTCCTGTTTCTTTGCTTACAACTCGATAACCACAGCAGTGAGAAAAGTAAAAACATTATGCCATCAACTTCGAATATTGGAGCGTCCTCTGGCATCCTTAAGTCAACTCCGTCATAAATCGACTTAAGCGGTTATCGCTTGAGGCCAAAAACAAACAAACAAACAAATATTTGGCGCAAGAGCTCTTGAAAGTGCCAGGACCTAGCTTCTCGCAGCCACTCATGTTGTGTGCGATATATTTTTCACACGAATGGAAGGGACCTACAGTTTAGTGCCGTATCCGAACGGCGACTTGAGAAGCTTTTTCATGACAACAATACTCTCGGATGTTTGTCAGACGCTCGCGAGAGGTGGGACCGTGGAAAAACTTTTTGGTGTTTTCTGGGATTCGAACTTGGAACCTCATGCGTAGTGATCCGACACACTAACCATTTACACCACGGCGCCCCCGCTTGAGGCCACAGATATTAATTTTTTTTTGCTTACCTTCTTCTTTTTGGAGGATTCACTTCCGGGTGGAGTTTCATCATTAACGAAACCTTCAGGGAATAGTTTCAGAGCCTCTTCCTTTCCCATAACAGTGTTCGTACTAACGTAGGAAGGTCCATACGTAGCGAATGCTAACATGGTATGACTCGTTTCTTTCGCCACTTTAAGAATAAGTTTATCTGTTCTGCAAAATAAACAAACAAAGGAACAGTCTATTTAAAACGAAATGGTTGTTTTGGTATCCAGTCCCAGACTGGATTGCTAAATCTAGGGTGGAACCGAAGAGCAAAAGCCCAAGAAAGTAAAAAGGATTAGAAACAGAAAAAGAAATCAACAGAAGGACGCCTCGACGAAAGATTTCAAGAAACGTAAGTAGATAGAGTAGAAGGTTGCATTTTCTAGTGAAGGCTTTGGCTTCCTTCAAACTTACTATAGATCCTCACTTTAAATTAATATCAATTTCTCTCCAACAGTTCTGCCAGAGAGACAGTGTAATATCGCACAAAGTGTTGCAAAATGGTATGACAAGTTGTAAGTATTCTTCAAATTGGCGTGTTTAGTCGCTGGGATACGATCACTCCTTTCTGTTTTTAGTATTAAGAATCACTACTCCAAGGATCCCCTACTCACCTTTGCCACACCGAGTGCTGTTCAAGGAGATGATGATGGTTACGAATCATGCTTCCCTAAATCTGCTATTTCGATGAAATTCATTCTAAGGGGTTTCAAGGGATTTGTCAAGGAATACGGCAAAACTCATGTTTAACCTGATCAATGGCAACATTTGGAGAGATTGAAAGGAGTAGGAATACGGCGTAAGACATAAATTTGTGCAGAAGGTTATTATTCTGAAACTTTACAACGTATATTCTTGATTTTCAGATGAGCATGCTATGTACGTAGGTGTTCCAGTCAAATCCATTGCTTGGGTTCCTCTAGAACCAGAGCCTGCCTCTTCGATACAATACTTAGCAACTGCCACCAGAAAAGGAATTGATAAATTCACCCGCTACGTGCAACCAAAGCTCAGTCGTTCGTTGGTTTTCATACAAAAATATGACATCAGCGATTCGTCAGAGTTGCGTGGAGAAATTCATTACGCTTTCCCAATAGATGCAGGCCCTATCCATTGTATAGAGTTTCTACCTAGTGGCGGTTATACGCCAGAGATAAATAGATTGGGCTTTTTGGCTGTAGCAACTGTGGAGACTGAAATTAAAATCTACTCTCTACCCTTGGAAGTAGAGAAGAAGAACTGTGATATTTTTCCAATCGTACGATTGGAACCTTCTTTTCTGCTGTGCCTGGAATTGCCGGACTCTCCGAATGAGTATTCGGACGAATATCAGTCACAATGTTTTAGCGTAGTATGGTCACAGGTATAACTAAGCTGCACGATGTAAGTTAATGGCTACTTATAGTGTTCTAATTTTAGACTGCAGGACACAACTATATAATTGGAGGCTACTTGAATGGTTATGTAGCCATTTGGGACATAAGTGATGATGACGATAATTTAAACCGGTTTGTTGACAATGGAACGAAGAAGTTTGTCCCCGTTTCTTACTTTTGGTCCATGGACAATCGGATAAGACGTAAGTTGAGAACTAGTTGCATGGTTGTCATTTTTCCTATCACGATGCATTATTGTTTTGTTTTTAGAAATTGCTGTGCACTATGATATGAATGGCCTTCGATGGTTGGCCGTTGGTAATGCAACAAGAAAGATTC
This sequence comes from Brachypalpus laphriformis, assembly GCA_945910035.1. Lineage (NCBI taxonomy): Eukaryota > Metazoa > Arthropoda > Insecta > Diptera > Syrphidae > Brachypalpus > Brachypalpus laphriformis. The sequence continues at coordinate 176,459,246 of OX246756.1, forward strand.
TTCTTTATGATATACGGGAGATCAGTAAACCAGTTCTTTTCTGTGTGGATACAACAAAGAATGTCTGCAATAGCATGGATTGGCATGGATGGTCGTCTGGGAAAATATATCGTATGCGCTTGGAGATGCAATGCCTTCACGTAAGTATAGGGATCCTCAGTTTTGCAAAACAGCTAATGGAAATCCGTGTTGCATTTTTAGATGGCAATTGCATCAATACCGTAAGTCCGATGAACCTGGTTTTTATTCATCGAAGATTTGATAAATTTTGCTGTGGCGTGAATGACCTTCACTTCAATGCTTGGACAAATATGTATGCCGCTGCAGCAGATAATGGAGATATACACATTACAATATTGAGGGAGGGTGTCTTAGATGTTGGGCTTCGTATGAAAAACGACGTGAAGGTGATATCCACGCTAGATATTGTACCATTGGATGGCAATGAAATTGGTGAGAAGACATCACAAACACCTGGCGATGGCTGGCGGCTGTTTGAAACAGACTATAAGGAAAAATACGGTCTGGTCTTTAGCTCGGCTGAAAAGGTAAGTTCAATATTTGTGTTTCAATTTCGTTAGACTGAAATGTACGTTCTACAGATCACGGCTGCAAGGAAACCTGATTTTTACGGAGCGAAACGGATACCAGCACTGAATATGCGCCGCTTGATGCGGGTGAATCGGTTGCGATTTAATCCAAACCGAAATGCAAATTCACTCTTGGCAGTTGGATATGACAATGGTCTCGTGCGAGTACTACATAACGACTGGCTAAAGAAATATTTGAAAGATTCAGAAACTAAGAAATAATTTATTTATTTTTACGTAGTTATAAGTATTTTGCATGTTTATGGAAAATAAAATTACTTTATTGCAAAAGTATTAGTAAAGCTTAAGCACAACATATACTTGTTTAATTTTCGGGACTTGATTGGTCAGCAGCAGCGGCAGGAGCAGCGCCTGTGTCTGGAATTAATATTAAAAATGGATAAATTGTTATGTAGAAATTATATCGTCGTTAGCTACCTTTAGCTGGGCTGCCATCCTTTTTCTTTTTATAGACAAAAAGCACATAGAAACAGATAAATCTCATTAAATTAAGGAATATAGAGGGAATACAGAGGTCGCAAGTCATACAAAAAATAATCACCCTATCCCCTAACCCTAGCCGTATCAATACAGTTTATCTTTTAAATTTCATAACGCCATTAGCATTTGAAATTTTATCACGTCCCTCGACTGTGTCATAACGGAGATTAGTACGGGCTTGGGAACAGGGATGATTGAATGTCTCTGACATTTAAATGTTCTGTGATCAGCGGTTAGCTAATCAATAGTAATATCGTCCAATGAACTGCGTTTTCTGGTATATGATTTTGTATATATACATATCTGTGGCTCTAGCAGTAACCGCTTAAGTCGATTTTTACAGTTTCTCAGAAAACGAGTTTTGAATTTTCCTTTTTCCCAAAAACGTATGGGATTTTGATATATCGGTCCTGTTTCTTTGCTTACAACTCGATAACCACAGCAGTGAGAAAAGTAAAAACATTGTGCCATCAACTTCGAATATTGGAGCGTCCTCTGGCATCCTTAAGTCAACTCCGTCATAAATCGACTTAAGCGGTTATCGCTTGAGGCCACAGATATATATTTTTTTTGCTTACCTTCTTCTTTTTGGAGGATTCACTTCCGGGTGGAGTTTCATCATTAACGAAACCTTCAGGAAATAGTTTCAGAGCCTCTTCCTTTCCCATAGTAGTGGTCGTACTAACGTAGGAAGGTCCATACGTAGCGAATGCTAACATGGTATGACTCGTTTTTTTCGCCACTTTAAGAATAAGTTTATCTGTTCTGCAAGATAAACGAACAAAGGAACAGACTATTTAAAACGAAATGGTTGTTTTGGTATCCAGTCCCAGACTGAATTGCTAAATCTACCAACAACACAATACAAATTACGTGGCCACTCATTAGTTCACGAATACGGCGGTTTGACCCCTGATGTCAGCAAGCATTCATTTATTTATTTATCATGAAATATATATATATGTGACCACAAGGAATAACAGCTTTAAAGATGCCATTTATGGTCCCACTGTCCTGCTCTTAACTCAGTAGATATTGAATCGCAGACGTATCGGGGTGATGTTCTACGTTATAGGTACTTTCCTTTCCTGAGCGAGGATTATACAAAAAACATTTAAATTTTGTCATAAGTGCACTTATGCTATTATTCTTAGTGGCCACACTATTGCTAAAGCATAACACTAGCAGTAGGTTGGTTCAATAGCTGGAGAAAATTGTTCGCTTTGTTGGATGACTGATCCCTGTATTATCAGGTAGTCGGGGAAAAAATTACGGTGAATCAAAAGCAAAGACACCATCCCTGTAGATTTTCTGAAACCTAATATCTGAGTTTCAAACCACTACACCAATATTTCTCTCTCTGTCTATCCTTTTCAACGTCCGCACTGTGTAAGAATCATTTTAAGGGTAATTCATAGCCCCTTCAGTGCTCTTAAAAGCTCTTAAATTCACTGGAAGCTCAAGCATATCAGCCATTTTGTATACAAAAATACCCATTATTCTGCTTAATCAGTTGATAAAAAATGGAAATCCCCTCAGAAAATGTGGCTACAAAGTGGAAATCAATTTAAAATGTACATCAACGTTAGTATTTTTCGTTTGATATATGGGCCCAAAATTAGAACTGCAAGTACCGTCGCACTCTGCTTAAGTTTACAGAAAACCCTAGCCCATGTACCTACCAATTTAAAAGCCGTGAGAAATTTTTAAAAAAATGTCCATGCATGTTACAATATAGTTCACATTCTCTTCGGACTTCATTCCTAGTTCGTTATTTCATAAATCGAAAGCTTTTTTTTAGAACGTGCTTATATATATACTATAAGACTCCTTACCAATACTTACGGTTGTGGTATAATCGTCTGATATTTCAACACCGAATCGGCTATTAATTGTGCCGTTTCTGGATTGTCATTCGTAAAAAATCCATACAATAGGACATTCTCTTTGTGTTTCGCTATAACTTCGAAAATATCTCTTCGTTTGTATGCGTCGAAAGCCATAAGAACATGTGGCGGGTCGGGAACAGGATCAGGTTCTAAAAATGATATAGTCTGTGGCCGAAAGAAGACATAAACAAGTGTTGCGTGTGTTCGCCGATCGATTGGCACCCAAATGCCTGGAACCAAAATTATCTGAGCATCCGAGGAAGCTTCTGACGGCGCTTCCTCTAATTTTCCTGCCTCTGATCCCCTCTCTTCGTCGTCTGCATCTGGCTCACCGCCGTCAACAGCATCCAATAATTCAACCACTGGGTCATCAACTGATGGCTCCTTAACGTCTTCTTTTTCCGGTACACCCTCCAATTTTGTGTGTAACTTTATCTCTAAAGGTGGTAGAACTGGAGGTATTGTCTCCTCTTCTCCATCTTCTCCGGTAGTTTTTTTTGGATGACTAAGATCGTGTGCATATGATAAGAAAATACTCTCCAATGTTTTCTTATCAGTGTCGGATGCTTTCCAAAAGCAAGTTAATACATCTTTTTCATACATATGTTCGAGGACTTCTGGGTCTATTGGATTCTCACACGAATAATTAATTATGTCAATGTGTTCCGGAAGAAGAGGCAAAGTACGACGATCCTTACACGAGATTTTGTGACTCTCAGCAACTTCCATAAGTTTTTTATAGGTGTCTCGCTGTACATGTGGCCCAAAAATGGTTACACCTATATCAGGTAGATTCGCCATAATCTCAGTGGTAACAAAACTTAAATACTCCTGCTTTTTGCGTGCTGCTTCTTCGATTTCTATGCGACGTGCTTCAGCTAAGGCATTCTCGATAACATCCCTTCGTGCCCGCTCTTCTGGTTGCATTTCAGTAATATCGTAGTAAGTTCTTCTAGTAGATCCAAGCAAGGACAATTCCTTTTCTATCAATGCCATAAGTTTTGGAACATCTGAACCAAACATAAGATTCACTAATTTGCCTCTAGTAGCAAACAGCCATGTTGGTTCGCTCTTGCATCGAAACCGGTCTAGAACGTCAATTGTATCAGCTTTACACTGGTAATAGAAAATAGCAAAAGTTATTGAGCAAATATTTAAATATAGATATTTGTTTACAATTGCTAAACTAAGATTATCTCCACCAAGTTCTAGTTTAATTTTTCTTAAACTGCCAATCATTGCCAGACATGGTCCACACCACTCTGAATAGACATCCATTACTGAAAGGAAAATGTCTTCAAAAATAATGCACTCAAATAAAACATCAACCAATGTGACACCTAAGAGTCCAGGTCTTTCTAGGAATCTATACAATTCCTCATCGGTGTTAATCTCGGCCTGTAGTTGTTGTGCTCCTCCCTTTTTGGCCATTACAACAATTTAGACTTACGACAAATTTGATTCACAACAATTTTTAATACAAATAAATTTAAACAAAAGACTCTGACTGAGACAATAGGTTCATATTCTGGAAAAATAATTATTGATCAAACAATCATATTTTGAAGCTTTTGTAACAAGTTGTTGTTGTTTTTTCTACTGTAGGTAGTTGTGGGGGTCATTATGTAATACGAATATGGTATTCATACACTCTGACAGACGACTATGTTGTATACTCGGCTGTACGGGAGCTTTACCGAGTACGCCTGGCTCTGCTATACATAGATGCTATGTTGAACTTGCCTCCTCTTGATACTTATATCACAGATAATGTCTATTCATCATATTCGGCGGGGCGTTTTTTGGTATAATCACCACTGGAGTTTTGATAACCTCGCACGACACTTATCATCCTACGACTCCGGTCTTATGGACATGACATCTGACACAATGACACTAGAACGCCGGCTGTTGCGCAAATTTAAAGTCGGCTTTCCTCGTGTTCAGGACTGGCTTCGGCCAGAGTCTGAGCCAGGAATGGCTCCAAAACCAGTTAAGGGTCTAGTGCTGGTGTCTTCGTGGAAGACGACAACATTAGACTTCACTTCTCGTTAGGCAAATATGCGCCTATTTTCCAAGCGGAAACTTAAACCATTCTAATGGCCATGGACTATGTTATAAAGAACATATGGAAGGATCGAAGTATGCGTGTCTGTAGTGAAATACATGCTGCCTTGCTTAACTCTTTAACCAGTTCCAAAATTGTTCGTGAATGCAAAAACTGTTTGAACTCAGTCACAAGGCTGAATTCTCTGCCTCTTATCTGGGTCCCAGGTCACACTGGGATCTTGGGAGTACGAGATCTCCGATAAGATTGCTAGACAAGGCTGAAAAGAAGTTTTCTCACGATCCGAACCTGCGTTGGGTCTCACTACGTTCTCGGTTAGGGTTTCCATTGACGATTGTAACACAATTGTGTGTGGCATTACTCTTCTGGATGTAGGTTGACTAAGCGAATGCTCCCGGACGTCTGTAAGAAACAGCGGCATTCTTGCTGTCTCTCAGCAGAAAAGGCTGCAGACAACTTATTGGTGTTTTCATAGGCCACTTCGCTTTCGCCAAGTATACAGTCTGCTATGCTTATAGACTGTGGAACATATTCTGTGCAATTGTCCTGGCTTTTCTGTAACGGGTGGCAGATTTTCGGTACTAATGTGGTGAGTGCTGGTACTGTAAACAACTCATCACTAAAGCGCTTGCTTGGATTTCTTAGAAAGACAAGGTGATTCTAATAAAATAGTAGACAATATGCATTGCGCTTCACTCTGTTCTTTAACAAAATTGGACCATTATTAGGGACTTCTTGTTCGACTCCAAACAAATGCATATTTTCACTTCTCTTTGGTGCACGCCATCTTTGAACATACTTAAGAATTAGCCATGCCTCAGCAGATTTTTCCCAACTATTGAAATCTCGAAACATGCTATTATTATGTGCAAAGTGATTAAGATTGCTTGTTTACGATTTAGATTGCTTATCATTCAAATGCTAAAAATGCGTTCTTGTGTTATCAGTAACCCTATTGGACTTTAAAAGCTCAACTCTGGTGCACTTCGCAGTGACGCTGTTCAAAATTACTGATAAGGAAAGATTGCACTTGATGACATCCAAAGCTTGAAGCTTCCTCACTTGCATTATATGTACATAGTTGCAGTATATTCGCAACAGCTCTAATTTTTGACGACCCATTAGACAAGGTCTTATCGCGTTTGGAATGGTCTCGTTAGCTAACGTTATGTAGCACTTGCCTATAAATTGCAACTGCAAGTAAAGTGCATTCAAAGCAAGAGGGTAGTTTCGAGACCACTCTAAGCCATTGCTAAATTTTCAATCGTATGCAAATTTAGATAAATATTTTTCCTTTTTTTTACAAACAACTTTTTAAGTGGTTTCAATTGGTGTGATTAGTTTAAAATGCATTGATTGATTTCGATCGCAGATAAGGAACCGAACTGTTGTACTTGATTTGCATTTGTTAGTATGCTTTATTAACAGGTAAATTGTTTATAATTTCTCGGCAATTTTTTGCTTTAGAATTAGAGACATAACTAATTTATGAGACAGTCATCATGTATCTGACGCAATGAATAGCACTCGAAAGGTAAACTTAGCTTAACCAATAATTATCCCAAGGAAGGCTGACATATGCAGCATTCAGTTCTTATACAATTGGTATTCGTTATACCTTAACAAAAAGAGTGTGAAAAATTGAATCAAATCAGAATCAAATCAGATTTTTTTTCGCAGATAACGAAGCAATTCGGGCCACTCACTATACGAATAGCTTTATTCGCCTAAGTTGCCAATACCAAACTGAATAGTGTCGAGATTAGAAAATAATAAAGATAACATCTAAGGTCCATGGCAATAGCACAGGACAGATTAGGTTAGGTTAGGTTGAGTAAACCAAGATGCCCATTGCGATCTCTAGGGAACCTTCACGGCAAAAAACCTAAACAATTCTCCCATACACTTGATTTCTCTACAGAACTTGAATATGTCATTGTTGTCGTTCAAGAACCTTACCTCTTCTAAGTTGTTGAAGAAGTATCTTCCAAAGTACTTAAGGCTTATCCTGACAATGCCTTGGCATTCACAGAGTTGTGTTATGTCCTCTGAGACATGTAAGTCATTGCAGTACCTCCAAACATCCGTATTTGATAATCCTAGTCGCAAAGCGTGCTTTCTTAGAAGACAATGGCCAGAGAGTATTCCTATCGCTATTCTTAGCAGTGATCTTTCCAGATTTATGATCTCCCCAGATTTTCTGCGATCTAGTACAGACCACAACGCCTTGGACACCTTATGACCATATAAGTTGGATCATCTTAGATTAACCATGTTGATGATTCTATTAAGGATAATTCCCTTAGCCATGCACTTTAGTGGTTTAATGCTACAATTGTATCACTATGTGGGAGCCGTGCCTATTTTGTTGCCCTCTATATCGTAGTGTCCAGGTACCCAACATGCGCTGAATGAATACAGTGTGTTGAATATCGATCGCCACTGCACCTGCTGTTCATCGATTTTGAGAAGGCGTTCGATAGTGTCAACAGGGAGTTTATTTGGAGTGCCTTACGCAGGAGAGGCATTCCCGATAAACTAATTGCTATTATCAAAGCTACATATGAAGGCTCCAAATGTCACGTTCTGCACAGGGGAAGATTGTCCGAGGAATTTGAGATCCAAAGTGGGGTAAGACAAGGCTGTATCCTTCCACCAATATTATTCCTATTGGTGATTAGCGATGTGCTTCATGCAGCTTTGTCGACGGGAAACGAAGGAATTCGATGGATTCTTACATCTCAACTGAAACATCTTGACTACGCTGACGATGTATGCTTACTCTCCCACAGAATTATGGACCTCCACCAAATGACAGCAGATGTGGAGAGGGAGGCAGGTGTCGTCGGGCTGAAAATTAATACGGCAAAAACTAAAATTATCAGCCTTGGAACAAACTCATCGGCTCAAATATGCATTGCTGGACAACCGATAGAGAGAGTAGAGGATTTCCAGTATCTTAGGAGTATTGTCTCGATCGATGGTGGAACCGAACTGGATATAGCCAACAGGATCGCCAAAGCAAAGTCCGCGTTCGGGATATTGTCCAAAATATGGAGAAGCAATGCAATCAGTTTAAGCACCAAAATAAAACTCTTCCGCACCAACGTTGAATCCGTGCTGCTATATGGTTGCAGCACGTGGAGAGTGACCACTACTATCACCAGAAAGCTGCAAACGTTTGTTAATAGGTGCCTGCGCAATATCTTAAGGATTTTTTTTAGATTTAGATTTGATTTTATTTATGTCGCTTATAAAAATTACAATCGTGTATTTAAGATACAATCAATAAATGCATGGCATTGCCGTCTGCCTGATTGGCAATTAAAATTTACAAATTATTAAATAAAAGAGTTTTTTTTTTTTTTTTTTATATATATCTCTAGACGTTGATCTTTAAAAATGTTCATTCAATATTCTTTCTCGACAAGCAAGTGCTAATTTTTACAATATTGGAATATTTTCTCAACGTTTAATTCATTAAGTAAGTCTATTACTGCTTCTATCTTAAGGATTTTCTGGCCCAATCGTATCTCTAACGAACACCTTTACGAGAGAACGGGTCAGGAACCAATAGGCACAACCATCCAACGGCGGAAGTGGCAGTGAATTGGTCACACGTTCCGAAAGGGTGAAAGTTCCATAGCGATGAACCATGCTATGCAATGAAACCCTCTAACTCAGGATGGCAGAAGACCTGGCGGTCCGAGGAGAACATGGAGCAGAACAGTCGAGAAGGAGGCACGGCAATTAGGGAAAAGTTGAGGAGAACTCAGACACATTGCCAGAAACCGTACACGATGGCGCGTAGGCGTAGTAGAGGCCCTAGGACACACAAGGGGATACAGGACATAAGTAGTAAGTAACTACGTCATGCAAAGCTGTTTTCACCGATTTCCCCTTTAAATATGCATGTTGAAATTTGCATAGAGTGCCATTGCAACACTTACTTCTGATGTGGATATTGAGAAGCCTTTTAATTGCCTTGAGGAGAACTGACGAGAGACTTCTGGGTCTATAGTCTTTCGCAGAAGTGTGGCTTGGTTTTCCAAATTTAGATATAAATATAACCCGTACTTCCCTGGTACGTAGCCTAATCTTAAACAGTCTTACAAAATTTCCCTAAGCCTGTTTCTAACCTTGGCTGGAGCATAGCATAGCAGCATAGCTGGTAAAATTCCATCGGGGCCTGGTGCTTTGAATGGTGCAAATGGCATAATAACCCACCACAGATTCTTCCATGTTATGAGATTCTCTACCTCGTCCCCTATTGACATTCCAGTATATGAGTTACCATTTGTAGTAGAATCCATTGGTGATCTATTTCCTGGAAAGTGAGCTTCAAGCAAAGTTTCTAAAAACTCTTCGCTACTTTCTGCTCACGAGCCGTCGAATTTTCTGAAGAAGCCTGGAACAACGGTGTCTTTAGCCAGCATCTTGCGAAGTCTGGAAGCGTCACTAGTATCAGGACAACACTTTGCAGCAAACAGCAGCAAGTGGGCGCCGTGGCGTAAGTGGTTAGTGTGTCGGATCACTGCGCATGAGGTTCCAAGTTCGAATCCCAGAAAACACCAAAAAGTTTTTCCACGGTCCCACCTCTCGCGAGCGTCTGACAAACATCCGAGAGTATTGTTGTCACGAGAAAGCTTCTTAAATCGCCGTTCGGAGTCGGCATTAAATTGTAGGTCCCTTCCATTCGTGTGAAAAATATAACGCACACAACATGAGTGGTTGCGAGAAGCTAGGGCCCTGGCACTTTAAAGAGGTGTTGCGCCAAATATTTATTTTATTTTTTTTTTTTACTTTGCAGCAAACTTGAATGAATCAGATCAGTAACACGTTGTTCCTGTACTCTAACAATATAATCAGAATAATATATAAAATAATAATAAATATGCATCGTTTCGTAGGTAAATTACCCTTTGAAGCAGAAGAGCTGAAATCTCGGAAAAATCGCAAAAAGTTTAAACCATAAGGAAGACATAACAGGCTCAGATCTCCGCACAAGTCATAAGACCAGAGCAGGAAATTAAAAGATACGATTATAAAACTTCTACGGGATAAGCTTATACTTTCCTCTGCTTCTTCCTATTTCGGCGAGGTTATGATCTTAAAACAAGCGATCAGAACCCTCCCACTTCATTGCATTTCTACTGATCCGCCTGTGGGGTTCGCCTATTTGTCCTCAGAAAATATCGGCAGGACTCCCGATTTTGAATCACTGAGGCAAATCAAATGTGTCTTTGGAACGTTCACTGATATATCCTTTTTAACAGGGTTCAAAAGATATTTTTTCTTTTTTTTTAGCATGGCAATAGCAGCTTACCCGGTCGCGCTCTATTTTTATTTTATCAAGCTTAGCTTCTTAAGCAAAAGTTACAACGCTGGTATTTGCGTGTTTCCTCAGTGGTCTCTCTAAACTAAAAACACATTGGATTGCTAGGCACCCTGCTACGCTGATTCGTTCACTTCCTTATTTACTATCCGGGAACGTGAGCATTTAGGAAAATGACGGCGTACACTACTAACCGATTTTGCAAGGAGGAGAAAAATAGTTAGGGCCTATTCTAGGAAACTTCTGGCCAGTACCTACGGACCAAGAGATGCTTGTTTATTTATCTTCACATCCTAAAGGCATTCCGATTAAAAGAGTTGCCCTGATCGGAGAAAAACCTCAGCTAACACCAAGATGGTGGTGGAGTGTTGATTGCAATTCGTTCTTCCTTATCATGCAGATTGATCGAATTGAAATCTGACTCTTCATCTTCAGTTTCTGATGTAGATGTTGACGAATTATTAGTCAGTATAAAGTTAGATGGTGAATTAGAATTAATTTTAATGGTTAGCTACATTCGACCTAAGAGCTCACTTCAACTTTATGATTTACATCTAAACAACTGTGGTTTCATTTTAGATAACCTTAATTGCTCTCAGCATGTTTTATGTATCGGAGACTTTAATTTAGGTGACATCAATTGGATTTTTGATTCATACGATAAATGCCTAATTCCTTTTAATGTTACTACTCAAGTTGAAGCATCTGTAATTGATTTTTTCAGTCACTATGATCTTATTCAAGTCAATAATCATCGCAATAACCTCAATCGTTTACTTGAACTAGTGTTTGTTGATAGGGAATTTAATATTAGTGTCGATCCATCTAATTTCCCTATCATTAAAAACTCTCTCCACCATCTTGCTTTAGATGCTAAAATTAGTTTCTTTAGTTACTTAAAACATAAAATGTCAAAAAAATATACTATTTATAATTACAAAAATGCTAACTTTGATGCAATGTGCGAATACTTGTCTTCTGTGCCATGGGATACCATTTTGGGTTCCTCTTGTTTAAATAACGTTTATGAATCCTTTCTTTCCTTTTTAAATTGCGCGATTAGTCAACTTGTACCTAAAAGGAGTATTAGATGTAACTCCAATCCTATATGGTTCAACAAAAGGCTATCTAATCTAAAGAATAAAAAAAATAAGGCTTATAAACTTTATAGGAATAACAGGGAGAATTTAGAGTTTCGTGATTGTTACTTAGCTCGTCAGAGAGAATTTGATTCGCTCAACAGATTCTTATATCGTGACTACGTTTTGTCAGCCGAATCAAGGTTAAAAAGCGACAGCAAATATTTTTGGAGCTATATAAATAACAAGCGTAAGACTAATGGATATCCAAATTGTATGAGCTACTCAGGAGCAACTACTAGTGATGTATCCACAATTTGTAATATGTTTGCCACCCACTTTAAATCTGTTTATTCAACCGTTTCTCCTTCTTCCGAAGACTTGCCGAATGTGTCTGAAATCATTGATTTAGGTTCACTTAATGTTGATGTCATGGAGGTGGAGAAGGCGTTATCATTATAAGACTGCAATAAGAAAGAGGGACCGGATGGTATTCCACCCTTACTGCTTAAGAGTTGTGCTAGCGCGATAGCTAAGCCGTTAACTCATATTTTCAATATGTATCTTTCTAATGGTGACTTCTTAAACGAGTGGAAGGTATCCTTTATATCACCAATTTTCAAATCTGGCTCCAAACAAGATGTTACAAATTATAGACCTGTCTGTAAAATTTCAACTATTCCTAAGTTATTAGAAAAAATTATTTATAATAAACTTTATTTCCTCGTTAAAGAGTACATTTCCGTTTATCAACATGGGTTTGTCTCCGGTAAATCCACTACTACAAACTTGTCTATTCTGACAAACTTCATAGTCACAGGTTTCGAAAAAAGGTTGCAGACCGATATTATCTTTACGGACTTTGCCAAGGCCTTTGATAGGGTGAACCATACGGCCTTGCTGCATAAGTTATCTTGTATGGGTTTTCATTCTAATATTTTGAAATGGATTAGGTCTTACTTGACCAATAGAATACAATATGTGAAAATCGATCAGTGCCTGTCGACTCTTATTACTGTTACATCTGGCGTTCCCCAAGGCAGTCATTTAGGACCTTTACTTTTTCTCCTTTTTATCAATGATATCCCTCTAATTTTTAAACATTCACTCTGCCTTCTGTTTGCTGATGACTTAAAGCTATATCGTTTGGTAGCTTCCGTACGCGATTGTGTACTTCTTAACGAGGACTTAACGAGACTAGTTGATTGGTGCAATATTAACTTTCTGCATCTGAACATAGCAAAATGCGAATCATTCTCTTGTTATAGACATTTAAATCCTATTATATTTAACTATAGCATTCACAATATATGCCTCGACAGAGTAGATCGTAAAAAAGATCTTGGTGTAATTTTAGATACAAAGCTCACGTTCTCACTCCACATAGATTATGTAATAAGCAAAGCAAATTCTATGCTTGGCTTTATCAAAAGAAATGCAAGTGAGTTTTCTGATCCCTACTCATTGAAATCGCTGTTTATATCTCTGGTTAGATCTGTTTTGGAGTACTGTAGCTCTGTGTGGTGCCCATATTATATTGTTGCATCAGAAAGGATTGAAAGGATTCAAAGAAAGTTCACCAGATATGCTATTTATAAATTAAACTGGCCTATTGAGATGCCTGCCTATAATGCAAGGTGTTTATTACTTGGACTAGTGTCTCTTGAGAAAAGACGTAAATACTTTTCCATTATGTTTATCCGTGATCTTTTAACCTATCATATTAAATGCCCTCCGTTACTCCAACTTATTGATTTGCATTTTCCATCTAGCAACTTCATCGCTCTAACTATAGTCGTAATGAACCATTGTCGCGTTGCATCAGAGAAGCTAATTCAATTTGTTCTGAAGTAGACTTTTTCGATAATTGTATGCGTGATACTTTCAAATCTAGAATTCTTTGTTTGCTTGCCAATCAACAGTATAAGCTAGTTCTCATTAACTTTTTATATGTATTTATTTTTTGTTTTATTCTTTACGGATAATATCCTTTTGTTTATATTAATTAAAGGAGTTAATGTACATATTTAGTTGTATTATAATTTGTTTTATACTTATAGTCTATAAGAGATATATGTATGTACTCTGATTGATGAATAAATGAAATGAAAGATAGGGCACAAAAGATCTTCCTAGGTCGTTCTGCGTTATATGCCGTTATCATTTCATTCACTCATGATATTGTAACTTTTCATGTTCCTTCTTCTTCTTCCTTTTTCAGCAAGGCCATGATTCGAAAACAAGCGATCACAACCCTCCCACTTCACCGCATTTCTACTGATCCACCTGTGGGGTTCGTCTAATTTTCATGTTCCTTCATCAAAATAATAAATTAGTCACCAAATATTTGACAATTTCTGTCTATGAAATGAAAGACCCTATGTTTGAGGGCATGTACCTCTTACGCGATCTATAATGCTGCGCAAATCATTCCAATTTGTTAAAAGTAATCAGACAAGCTGGTCAAGAATCAATCAAATATCACCAGAAACCATAGCTAGCAACATGGTCAAATCATTTTCCCGAGAGCTTATCAAATGTGTCATGCCAATAAAATGCATTCGCATAGCCCACAAAAATTTATTTAATGACAAAAAAAAAAAAAAAAAAATAAGATAAAAATTATTTCGAGTATTGAACTTATTGGCTCGAATACCAACCAAAATCCGTGAAATATATACGGAGTTCCCAAAACTGGTACATTCGAAGCCAACTAAGTTGCGATAAAACTTACTCAAACTTCCATCAAAAGCCAAATGTAACCCTAAACGGGCCCCCGCCGCTACAAAATACACTTCATCCACATGGCTTACCGCCGCGATAAGAGCGCAAAACAATAAAACAACAAAAAATAAATATATAAGTCCTAAACAGCAAATAGTACAACAACTAATCATTCTGATTGTGGGGCTGATTAGTGCAGGCCGCATTAATGTTCGATTAGACAAAGGCCAGCCTATCTAGTGCATATCTCTGTAGCCATTGATATGCCATTGTTGTGGCAATTATGACTCATGGAAACGCGTATTCCGGAAGCCAAAAAAATGTGTATTCTAAGGAGCCAAAGAAAAACAATCCAAGGGCGCATTAAAATGGATTCATGATATCTATCGCTTGGTATACTGTTTGGGCTGAACGCTGAACGCATAGTTTCGCTCAGTTCTTTCCAAGGATTTCAAACAATAGCAATAAAAACGTACAGCATGGTTACAATACGTATGAAATGGATCATATGATACCTTATCCGGAGTTATAAGATGAAGACATTCGTCTTTGATTTTTTATAGATTTAATTAAAATGGTTTTTTTTTTTTACGAAAACGCCCCTAAAATGTGGGCGTCGCTTTGGGCCGAGTGTAGGCTAAACGATACCTGTATATTTTGTTAGCATAACTTTTTATGATTTTCAATAAAATATGATGTTGTGGGAGACATTCTTCAGAAAGTGTCCGGATTTCAAAAACATGTACACTTTGCTGTTTGCACTGATCATTTATATAATACGAATAGTATATACTTTATGAGGCCTATCTACATTATTTCTCTATGTTACAAACTATGTATCAGAATTAGTACACCCTTTGGAATACCATACCATACTTATATATCGACATATCAACGAGCCTTTCGAATATACACTTTTTACGCTCGTTCTCGTTGCGCGTAAAATCGATTGCGGCGCGCTCAACGTCACATTCATTTCAATTCCATTCTGATAAGAATCTCCTTTTGGTCCTTCCTTGTATTACTATGAAATTTACACATACTAGTATGCAATATCGAATGGGATTCGTGGCATAAGGAAAGGGGATGGTTTCCTATAAAGAGCGAGAGAGAGTCGAGAGAAAAGTTGTGCTTTGCATCTGTAGTGGTCATACATTTCATCCGTTGGTTGTTCTATTGGAAAAGGGGATGAGCTGTGATGACCTTGCGTGTTACTTTTCTGATTTCGGCGAACGCGCATTTGAAATGTTCTCTTTCTGTAGCAGATAAATGTTAAAATGTACTAAATACAGAGGTGTTGCCATTTACGAGAGATGTTATGTTTTGATTGGGTTTAGAAATTTTGCATCAACTTAGAAT
Organism: Brachypalpus laphriformis; assembly: GCA_945910035.1. Classification (NCBI taxonomy): domain Eukaryota; kingdom Metazoa; phylum Arthropoda; class Insecta; order Diptera; family Syrphidae; genus Brachypalpus; species Brachypalpus laphriformis. The sequence continues at coordinate 176,474,791 of OX246756.1, forward strand.
AAAAAATCAGCAAACTTCAATAGCCTCAAAAAGGTGCCAGAATCTTTAATATTTTAATGCTAAACAAAAACGCACCAGGTCTTTCTAAAAAAGGAATAGAAGGAACTAACCTCTAAGGAGTTCTCATAAAACTTCATTTTCACTTCATTTCATTATATTATACAGTAATCCCTCGATTTACGTCGAGAGGTGTTCCAAGAAATGGGGACGCAAATCGAGACGACGTAAACCGAGAAGTACAAAAATTACATACAATGTCAAATTTTAATTTGTGTGAATCCCCAAATACTTGAAAAATATTACTCTTCAGCTGTAAAAAAAAAAAACAAACCATGGAAATCCCCGATTAAGGTTCATTTAAACTGCCAATTTTTAAATTTCTTTCTTTCTTTCTTTCTTTATTTCATCTAACAGAGTATAATAATCTCTTACAGACTAAATAACAAAATTAAGAAGTATTTTGGATACAAAACAAACATTCATAAAATAAACTCATACAATTTTTTTAATTTAAGTAAATAAGAAAGGAAACTTAACAATCAAACATTATAAGATAAGATTAGTAGTAGATTATTTTTAAATTTAAGTCTGGAACAGTCTAGGAAAATATCTATTGATGCTAATATAGAGTTAACTTCAGTGATGCAACGAGCAATTGGCTCATTTTGACCGTAATTAGTCCAGTGTATACTTTCACGGAAGTGGAACTGTGCGCGTAGCATTCGAGAAGGAGAATAAAAATCAAGCATAGTTAGCAAGGTAGGACACTGACTTTGATAATGAATTAAGTCTCTGACCAACATAACGCCAAAAAATATTTACGACGCATTCTAAAGTATTTAAGTTAAATAACAATAATCTGGTTTTATAGGAAGGCGTTTCGATTCGCCAATTTAGTTTGTAAAATAAAAATCTGGTAAAACTTTTCTGTACTCTTTCAATTCGATAGGAGTGCAAATTGTAAGAAGGATTCCAAATAATACTGCAATACTCCAAGTGGAGTCTAACTAAAGACATGAAAAGAGTTTTCAGTGTGTAGGGATCAGTAAAATCTCTTGAGTTACGTTTAAGGAAACCTAGCAGAGAATTAGCCTTACAGACAATATAGTCAATGTGTTCTTTGAAAGTTAGGGGAGGATCAATCTAAATACCCAGGTCCTTTTTTGAGGTCACTCTATCAAGTGGACTGTTTTTAATGTAATAACAATGCAAAATGGAAGTAAAAGACCTAGAAAGTGTGAAGCATTGACACTTCGAAGTATTCAGGGGCAAATTGTTAACAACACACCATTCGTCCACTGCATTAATGTCTCTAATGCAGACAAAAGACATTCAGAATGCTTGATGGCGTCCGGAAGATCATTAATAAAAAGTAGGAATAACAACGGGCCAAGGTGGCTACCTTGTGGGACGCCCGAAGTAACATTAATAGGTCTAGATAGAGTATCATTAATTTTCACAAATTGGATCCGATTACTCAAATAAGACTCAATCCAATCAAGTAAATTTGAGTGGAAACCCAAACAGGAAAGTTTTCTTATTAATGTTTTGTGGCTAACCCTATCGAATGCTTTTGCAAAATCAGTGAAAACCACATCAGTTTGCAGGCTGATCTCGAAGTTTTTTATAACATTATTGCAGAAAATTGACAAGTTTGTACATGCAGATCTGCCCTGAATAAACTGCTTAAATGAAGCAATTTCGAATCTAAACGGCTAAGAAAATCCTCGAATATGACAACGTAAATCGAGAGATAGGACGACGTTAAACGAGGCAAGGTTCATAATTTTACACAACGTAAATCGAGGCGACGTAAACAGAGGTAACGTAAATCGAGGGATTACAGTATAGCATATACCTACATACATATAGATATTCTATAGAGTAGAATCAAAAGGCATAACACTGAGCCAGCCCTGCGAGATGCCTGCAGATGTCTATTGATTCTGCATTCGGAAAATGTCATCGTCTATATCCTATTATTCTACATAATTTGGTGAAAAATCGTGCATATTTAAGGAGTTAAGATTTAGTAAGAGAAGAGACAGGCAGATATATGTTTACAGAGGCTCTGAAAATCTGGACTTTGCAATTGAAAGTATATCCGCATTTAATGAATGCCGGTCCGCATACCATATACAATTTCTGTTAGTTGCCAGTTCAACCGCCAACAATTAGGTATCCACTTTCCACAGAAAGTCTATACTATACTATACTATACTATACTATACTATACTATACTATACTATACTATACTATACTATACTATACTATACTATACTATACTTTACTATACTATACTAGACTAAGGCCCTGTACGCACTGCGACTTACAAGATCTATTGTGACTTTAAACACACATTAAGCTCACCAGCAGCGGTGGATCGAGGAATTACTAGCAAAGTTTGTCGGAAATCACCAGCTAATAATATTAAGGCGCCACCAAAGAGCCGTTGATTTCCTCTCATATCCTTAATTTTACGTTTGAATGCCTCCAATGATCTCTTGTGGGCCATAGGACATTCATCCCACACGACACTGTTGCAACACTTTGGCCATTCCTGACGTTTTGGTAATATTACATGTTTCGGATTTTCGTTGAAGTTAATATCCAAAGGCAACTTGAGCGCAGAATGTGCTGTTCTGCCGCTGTCCAACAACGTCGCCGCTATTCCAAATGATGCGAAAGCCAATGCTATTTTATTTTGCGAACGAATGGTGGCCAATATTGTTGAAATAAGGAAAGTGCCACCAGGCGCATCTAAGAGATACGTTCCACCACTTTTGTCTGCCATTGCTCGCATCAAAATGTCGTAAACATCTTTTTGTTGTGCGTTTAGCTTTGGAACATTTGTTAGAACAAATTGAGTTAAATCATTGCGATCGAAATCGTGTTCACGCAGCAAATCTCCATTATACAAATCTTGTAATTGCCGATTTGGCGATGGCATGCCGAACTGGGATAACGCTTTGTTTGCAATTGTAAGAGAAATATCTTCGATACATATGAGATTTTCATTATACATTTCTGGTGTTGTTAGCAAATGCAGATTCAATGTTGTTCTACGCATTCGATTCAAAATATCTTCCGTCATAAAATCTGCATAATTTGTCCACAATTCAAATGGGTTCGATGGGCTACACGTTGCTATGATTATCGCAAATAGTGTACGAATCTGATGAGGCGGTGCAATAATGAACGATTCAGCGAGCGTAGAATCCTAGTGAGCATCGTCCTCGAACAAATGGAAGCGACGGCATGCCTCACGATAAGTTGGGCACTCTAATCCATCTACAGTTTTCAAATTTGCAAAGGATGTTGGTCAACGAACGTTGATTAATAGAAGACGTAAATAAAAACACTCGTTATGTCTTGGATGAATTGTATAAATTCTTCCTAATGCATCGGTTTGAAATACATTTTGATGACCTGGAACTGGCTTCCCTTGCTTGTGTCTTGCAAAAACTTTGGTCGATTTATTCCATGTGTAATACTGCGGGACTTCCGTGTATAATAATTGACTGACAAATGTGTCACTTTGGCATAAAGCAATCAGCTTCCCATTGTTTTATTTTGAGATTTGTGCTACTCCACGTAACTCCAAAATAGGGTTCAAGACGGACTAGTGGGCGGCTGGCGCCTTTTTTCGCTAGGCAGTTCGCCCGTTCATTGCCATCGAAGCCTTCGTGCCCTGGTATCCAGGTCAGTGACAGTGACGGTGTTTTTTGATGAGAGATCTTCTAATAGATTGAGATAGTCCCACACTGGCTGTCCGAGAAAATGTAAATACAAGTGCCGTCGGGCCTTCTTCGCAGGAAATCTCGTACACAGAGTTCGATTGCATGGATTTCCGCCTGAAATACTGATGGCGATTTCCCAAGCGCTGCTGCACGTTGGAACCAGGGTCCATAAACCCCTGCGCCAGTGTTACCATTTTCCAATTTGGAACCATCCACCTTGAGTTTTCTTGAGCATGGTATCTAGAATTAGGGTCATTTTGAATGTACTCTAGAATCTTCAGATGACCTGTAAAGTTGTCGATTTTAGGATCCGAAATCGTGGGCAGCCGAAAAGCACCCAGCATAGCTTCTTTCTGCTAAGCATTGCTGCTTTGTGGCACGTTTACATTGCCCCTGTGATATCTAAATAGGCTAGACGATCGATTTTATTCAACTGTTCCTGAGTCTTGACCATTTAAAGATTTTGTCACTTGGCCAACGATGCATAAGTGCCCGTGAGTTTGATAATGACGCTGTACGTCCAGTATATTATCTATGGTAGGTAGCCTACCGTGTAGGCGCTGGCACATAAACATTGCTCTTGTCGCTTTCTCGGTAAGCTTGTTCAGGTGTGAGAAAGCCTAAGAAACGGCGCTTGAAATGAAGATAGAAATTGCCTGCAGATTCTACAATGATGTAGAAAATCTATTTATAAATGTACATATCTAATCCAAGCAGTTTTAAAATCTGTTCAGTAGGTATGATTACCCATTGGTATTGTTTTCACTAATTTTAACGAATATCCAGGTACTTTGCAAGTTCATGTTTCGCAGTTAACACTTTCTCAATATATAAATTTCATGCGTACTGATTGTTTTGCAAGAAAAAAAAAAAAACACCAAAATGAAAACCGCTCATAGATGTCGCTTCCAGTTGTTATTCCACCATCTTATCTTTGCGTGCTCTGAAGTCTAAAATTAAATCTAACACCACGACACGACAAGAAAAACATTTTATTGCTCACGAGTAGAAAAACGGATAGTATATACTTCTTATTCGATACCATTTGGCATCGGCTCATAACTCTTTCGCTGTCTAATAAAGTGCGCATTGTATCCTTTCTTATTATTTTTGTCCTTATTTCCTTCGTGCGAGATATAGGGATAAAGAAAATACATAATACGTACTCACTCACACAAAGTGCATCGTAGACTTGTCCGGAGAACATGAAAAATACTATAAAATCAAATGAAGATATAAAATACGACAACTAAGGGTAGTTTGTGGACGGTGGTGGAGTGGCGTGAAAGAATTCACCCTCACTCGGATAAAGCGGCGCCGCGTAAGTGCATGCATGCATGATTCAGTATAAGTTGTCAGTCTCTGCTGTATTAGTTATTCGAATACCGGACGCAAAACAACCACCAAACAGGTACTATTTCAATTCTATTCCCATGTCCAATCGAATATACAGTAGAACTCCCACCCCCACCCCCACCCCCACCTCATATTCACTCGAGAGAGTTCCTTCGTGCATTTGAGTCAGAATGAGTAAGCCTGAACCACGACCCTGCTGCTCCTTCAGGAGTTTAGTATTTCTAGCCCCTCAGCCGCCCGCGGAAAGAGGGAATAAAGTATAAAATAAAAAAAAGCGATAAACTCCTGAATTTTAGTGAGTACACAGCGAACAAGACGACACGGCGACAGTGTGAGTCTCCCAAAGTGTGTATATGCGTCTCCATCTCTCTTCTGTATATGTATATGTGTTTATAGCATAGTTTTAAATTTCATTTTTTTTAAGGGTAGTAGAAATGAAAATGTTAAATTGAGTGCGGCGGCGACAAGCAAGACACTGTGACCGTAAAAATGTTGCTTAGAATCGTTCGGAAAATTTGAATTTAAAAAAAAAAAAACACAGCAACGATTGCACTTTGCATTGTGGATGTACAGAGTAAAAGAAAATAGAAAATTCTTCCAGGATTTAAGTGAGAAAAGTGTAAAAGTGTACTGGATGATGCAAAAACTGTGTTATTTTCCATTAACCGATGTTTTATTGACCCCCCCATAAAAAAAAGAAGAGAGAAACGAATTGAAAAGATGGAAGCAACCTCAAGAAGAATATAATCAATATGGAGTCTATCCTTAGGGATGATTGTGTTATTTCAGTGCGTTGTGGTCCTTAATGTGAGTTTTTGCGAGTAACTAGTGAATTTTTTGTGCTTAAAAGTGTTTGAAATCTGGATTTGTTAAAGCCCGGTGCTATAGCAACGTTGAATTTAGTATAAAGGAAGTTAGCCTGCATTTCCTGTGCTCAACTGCACCCCCACCCTTCACCTTTCATCTTTTTATTCCATTCGAATCAGAGGTAAACATTTTCATATACAATTTCAAATTCAAAATTAAATAGGAAAAAGTGAATTAAATCTTGGGGGAAAAAAAATTAAGAAAATAATCCCCAACTTTTTGGGGAGGCGTGTGTGATGGGGGTGCAGCAATTTTTCGCTCCTTTTTTTCCAGTTTTCTCACTCTTCTCAGTGTTGCTGTCTCTTTCGTGGGGGTTTGCTATAAAATCCCCCCAACTCCTGCGGCAGAAACTGTTCTGAGGACGGTATGTGGAACGCATTTGATTTGCCCCTGAAAACGCAGTTATTTTTATGGGTGAACTTTGAAGATTTTAATTTGAAGATCTATTAGGTGATAACATAGTGACCGTGTGGTTAGTGTTAATTTTTGTTTTTCTCTACTCTTCCCGCTTCAGAGGGTCGACTGTAAAGCGCGAGGTTTTTTTTTTTCCCGCCCACAACGATGTGTATGTATTCATCCTCAGCCTCGTCGAAATGCATCACGATGGCGCTAGATCTTCATCCGTCCATCGACTGTCGGTGGGTTGTGGGTGAATGGAATGTGTGTTGTGTTGGTTTTGCTCTCTTTCTCTAACAGGTCACTTCTTGGCGATAATATAATCGGTGATTGAGTTGAAGGACGGTGAACGATGATAATGCAATCAAAATTGTTTAAATATTCGTCATGTTTGTTGATTGGAGCGTATGTGGCAGGGGTAATTATTCTTGTTCGCACTTGTGTGGTGCCCTAGTTTTGGTAGGGTTTGAACGAAGTCGAATGGGTAGCTTGTCAATTTTGACGTCGAGTATTCACATTTGCAAAGAGGAGGAATGTGATTCAAAGTAGGTAGGTTAAAGGTGTTCATATTCTTAATTCGATCACGAATACGAAAGTACATTCATTATGTGAGGTTTTCAAGTAGGTACCCCAAGCATGACTGTACTATATATAGATATGTACATACACACTATGTACTATACTTTCGTCATGTTTATTTGAGAAATAAAAATTTGTTCACCGTTACACCCATTTTCGCCATATCTAGCTCAATACTCACGAACGCATTAGGTTAGGTTAGGTAGATGGATGCCTTATGACAAAGGAGTCATTGCTCACTGAGACCAACAGTTCGGGTCCATTGTGCCCAATTATTTAACCCTAGTAACACTGTAGAGATGATCCTCCGTTAGAACCACCCAGATAGTGATATGAATCGCAGGGGGTCCATCAGCTCAACATTACCTAAGTCCTTCAGCTTCGAGAAGAAGTATAATAACTACCAAGAGTCGTCATTCTTTTGACGGGTAAGGCAGGACAATCACACAGCAGGTGACGAACAGATTCAATTTCTTCTTCGTCCCTGCAACTTCTACAACAGTCGTTGGACAGTACATCGAGTCGTTCCGCGTGAATGCCAATGGCATAGTGACCAATAATTATACCGAAAATGACCCATGCGTTAAGATGACTTAGTTTCATCAGAGAGGTTGATCTCTTCTTGCTAAACGCCGACCATAGCGCCCTAACCGTTGTACATGTGTCCAGATGAGCCCAGCGACCGATCGACCGGTGGCTTCATCTTCTATTTTCTTGTGTGAGTAACTGATCTACAAAAGGGAGAGTCAGCGATACATGCAGCACCGACCCCTTCCTAGCAAGATTGTCAGCCTTTCCTTCAATGTCCATGTACGTGTACCCAGCAGAGGGTTATCGCATTGACTCTAGATATCTCGTTTAAAAGTGGTTTGCGTCGGCCTAATTACAGCACAGTCCAGAGCTTTAACAAAGGCGATTGACAAGAGTTATTCTTCACTTAATATCTGCGCTGGTGTCGTTTTCAGAATTTATAGCAGAGCCAAGATAGACAAAGTCCCCTACTACCTTGAAGTTGTAGCTGCCCTCTGTGACGTTCTGTCCAATTCGTCAGTGTTGGTTGTCCCTTCTTGTTGACAGTATATACTTGGTTTCGCTCTAGTTTATCGCTAAACCCATTTTGGCCGCTTCTGCTTCAATGCATGGAAAAGCACCGGTTCTAGCCCGCTGAATTCTTTCATGTCAATATCGCTGGCGTATGCAAGCAGTTGTACAGACTTTTGATAGATTGTGCCTCTGGTGTTGGCTTATGAGTTCCGCACAATCCATTCAAGTATAATATTAAAGAAGTCACATAACAGCGCGTCGCCTTGTCTTAAACATTACCGACCTCAATGGAGCAGCGAGCGTTCTACATCGTCATCCTGCACAGACGGGCAAGTTTGGCAGGGATGCTCAAAACTACACATGACTCTATATAGCTCCTATCTATACATGCTGTCATAGGCGGCCTTGAAATCGATAAAGAGATCGTGAGTAGCGATTTGGATTTCTTGGATTTTCTCCAGGATTTCTGGGCTGAAACCGCACTGATAGTGGTCAATCAGGCTGTTGATAAAATGTTTCAGGCGTTCACATAATATAGCAGAAAAGATCTTATATGCAATGTTGAGGAGACTGATACCTCTATAATTGTAGCAGTTGAGGGGTTCTCCTTCCATTGGTCTGGCACTTGCTATATTTGTCACCTGAACGAAAGGCGTCGACAGGTTTAATCCTCATCCGATGAGCGGAATTAACAACGTTTCTTATGACAGTTTACTCTCGGACGTTTGTTAGACGTCCTGTAAGGGAGGGACCATGAAACTTAACGCCGTGCTGATCAGGAATAGGCAAAACCTTCAGGCGAATCAGTAGAAATGCAGTGAAGTGTGGGGATTATGATCCCTTATTTTCAAATCATAACTTCACCAAAATAGGAAGAAGAAGAACGCCCTGCTGAATAGTTCAACGCACTGACCACCCACTAGCACAATTTTTTTTTTATAATTTGCGCATGCCAAAGAGATTATTAATACCTACCCTTATACTGGTTTTCAGGGCATAGGCGAATGGGAAAAGGGTGGAAAGAGACAGAGGATCTGCCGGTTTGCGTTGGCTTTAAATGTTTGAAAGTTGTAATGATTAGGAAATACAGAGGCTGGTAGTTCTTTCCACAAACGTGTTGTTCGGCTTATACACGAATCCCTATATTTGACAGTACGTCGGAAGTTGGGCTTGAGGATGAACTGAAGTGCATTCGAAGCGTGACGCGTATTGTGGGTGAAGTTTTGAAGGGGAGGAATGCAACTGGCTATTTCGCTGAAGCATTTTTTTTTTTTAAATAGCGAAAAAAAAGAGAAAGACACGAGACATTTCTACGATGTTCAAGTGGAGTTCACAATATCTCTATCACCTATCAGTTTTAACGCGCGATTCTGTACCGACTCCAGAATGTGCAGAACGGTCTTGGGTGCGCCAGACCAGTGGTCGTTATATTCCAGCTTTGGGCGGATGAATGCCTTGTAGATGGAGGCAAGATCAAATACAAATATTTGGCGCAACAGCTCTTTAAAGTGCCAGGGCCTAGCTTCTCGCAACCTCTCATGTTATGTGCGTTATATTTTTCACACGAATGGAAGGGACCTACAGTTTATTGCCGAATCCGAACGGCGATTTGAGAAGCTTTTTCGTGACAACAATACTCTCGGATGTTTGTCAGACGCTCGCGAGAGGTGGGACCGTGAAAAATCTTTTTGGTGTTTTCTGGGACTCGAACTTGGAACCTCATGCGTAGTAATCCGACACACTAACCACTTACGCCACGGCGCCCACGGAGACCAGATCAGACGGGGTAAAATATTTTTTGCACCGCTTAAGGAATCCTGGGCATTTTGCAGCATTTTGGCGACCTCGAATTAAAGTGCTATTGATGCTATGGATGAATGAGGGTCGCCAATAGCACAGACCTATGTGGGCTCTTAGCGCTGGAGACTTAAAAATAAACATGCATGCCGTAGAATCTCAGAAAGATGAACGCATTAAAAGCATGGCCCATTAGGTTAGGTTAGGATGAAGTGGCTGCCAACTAAGAATCATCAACACACTTAAACCAACAATAGGTCCATTGTGATACCACGTGGATAATAGGAGAAAGTTTCTATCTATCTACTCGTTAAACCGTTTTGAGCTTCTTATGAAGCGTAAGAGGCTACCTATGTCTATTACGGAGAGATCGCCTATGTCGTTATAGTAGAGAGCTCCGAAGTGAAACTTCCTACTGCGAGAGAGTAGAGAGAGAGCTGGGCAGAAACAAAGAATGTGATGAATAGTTTCTTCTTCTTCATCATCCATGGAGCTTCTACAAAAATGTTTGCAAAAAGGCCCAGCCTTGTAGCATGCATGCCTACTTATATTAGATAGTGCCCACTGATGACACCTATTGGAGTGCTGATATGCAGTCTATTGAGAGAAATAAAATTCGTAGAGCGTTTTAGATACAGCTTTCGCCAAATCTGTTTTGTCGCTAGACATGTTGGTCCACTTGTTTGTGATTTGTACTCTCGATAGCATCCAACTTAAATTTGAGTTATCAAGTAGCGATTGGTATAGCTAAAGTGCCTTTGTCTGGCAGGATGGGTATGGTTGTTCTTATTCTGATGAGTTCATCGGCCTTACAATACCCTGGAATGTCTCTATGCCCCGGTGGCACCCAACGCAGGTGAATATTGAACTGCTCAGCCATCTCTGCGGGAGTCGTTCGTCAGTCTAGAGCTACTAAAGAATTTATAGAGATCGATTCCAAGGATTTGATTGCTGCTTGGCTGTCTGAAAAGATGCGAATGTCTCTAACGGATATCATGTTTTTCTTAAGCCAAGATAAGACTCCTTTAATCGCCATTATTTCCGGTTGGAACACGCTACAATGATTTGGTAGACGGAAGGAGAGCTTAAGGTTAAGCCTGTCAGAGAAATCACCTGCACCAACTCCGTCCTTGATTTTTGAGCCGTCGTGTCAGTATAGAAGTGAATCGACTCATCTTATAAAAATGGATCGTTATTCCAGAGTGATCTGAAAGGGATGGTGACGAGGAAGTTCTTGTCAAAATTTGGATGTGGGATAGTGTCGTCAATGTTTTCGGGAGAGATTTTGAATTTATTCAGAATGGAAATGTGACTAAATACTTTTCTTAACCACTGTGAGGTAGCTTCAAAGCGAACGGCTGCATTCGATGCCATTTGCTTGCTTAATATATCGAGGAGTATTAAATGAAATATGATGTCCAGTGCCGCAGAGGGAGTTGTACGTAGTGCCTCGCTTATACACACACAAGCTGTACGCTGGGCTTTGCTTGGATAATCGCGATTTGTAGCTTTTTCTAAGGCTGTCGACCAGACATTGACCTATTCACCATTTCTTAATTTTCATCTTATTGAGCCGTCATATTTTATTTCAACTTCTTTCGAAACGTCACACCTTTCAAATTTAAAAACTTAAACTGAATGCACCATTTGTGTATATGAGCTCACTTCACAATGAAAAAGAAACACAATGTAGACAAAAGAGGAAGTCTCGAACAAGCAACAACAGTTGAGAAAAGTATCGTTCTTTTCCAAACTGAAGATCATATACATTGAAAACAACACAGCTAAGCAAAGAGCGTTTTCTTCTTTTCGATCATTCAAATTTTGTCCGTTTATCTTTTAGAACATAACAGTGTAAACACATTTTGTTCATATTTTCGAGATTGTACGTATCTATTTTATCTATGTCGTTTCAGATGCCATCTCATCACACACCCAACAATTGTCAATCGACATAACTTGCAAAAGGAAAACTTATGCATTTAATTAAAATTAAACTTAAACATTTATGCAAACGAAAAGTTCAATTATTAGTATGAATAATTATAGTGTACAAATAAAATAGCACACATGAAGTAAAATGTTACTTCCCACATCGTGTGGCCCAGGGCCACCAACATCATCCATATCCAATGATATGGATTCGAAAGAAAGAAGAACCAGCAGCCAATATCATACCCACGACCACATCACCACTAACCATCATCATCATCATCAGATACAGCAGCAACAACAACAACAACGTCAATCAAGCATACCAACTTGGATAGTAACTTTAATCGTATTCTTATCATTATTCAATTTACATCAGGTCACGGCCGAAAAGAGCAAACACTGTGAGTATTAAAAAACTATCCTTCTCCTATTCCTTTCCCTTTTTTTTTTTTTTTTTTTTAATTTTAAGTGTCAGGAATGTAAACGGGCTTTCGATGACAAGTGAGTGTGGCCTAGAATCGTTGGGCTCTCTGTCATTTGTGGAATTCAACCCAATTTTCTTTTTTTCTAGGATCACACTTCGCGTAATCTGATTACGAGTATTTTCTTCCCCCACAGCCACCACCACCACTGCCACTATACTACCATGGGCCAGAGAATTCCTCGAGGACATTTCTCTTTCTCTGTTCCTTTCAGTGAAATATGAAACCAGGCATCTGGCATCTGGCATATCTGGGAAAATAAAACTTTTGACAGAATCTTTGTACAATCAAAAGTTTTATGCGCCCAAAAAATTAAAAAGAAAATACGAAAGAAAATGGCAAGAATCATTTTTATAGACTGCTAATTACATCCTGTTAATAAAAAAAATTAAATTCTTTGAAAGTACTTTTTTTTTTTTTGTTTTTTGTTTGAGAGGCAATTTGAAGGACTAACACGGGGGCAGAATTCGTGGGGTGGAAATGGATGTTTTTCTCGACGACTTTCTTAAGATAATCTATTTTTCTCGCCCCCGGGTTGTGAGGATTGTGACATGGAATGAGTTCACAGATGGCACAAATACATCCTTCGTTGTCGATTTTTGAATCTTGGTTTGCCGATTATAATGGGGAAATTGGTATGACTAGGTAGGAATGCCAGTAGTTTGGTTAATTGTGCCTATGCTTTAGCTATCCCTCAAAATAAAACTCTCTAAAGAAACATCTAAAAAGTAGAAGATTCTTGAGCATCATTCTACCGACTTTACAGGGACCCAGCCCGAATAAGTAACTACCAAGCACCCAGTATAGTCAATGTTAGCCTTAGTAATGGTTTTTCAGGATGGAGTTGCTCGCAAAGGTGATGTCAATGATGGAGCCTACTCCAGTCTTCCGGTAAGTATTTGCCCGGCCCTTATTAGCAATGCCTATCGCTAGGGGAGCGAATGTTTTCAATAAGGCCTGTCCTCTGGTGAGCCTGCTGCTCCATTCTGTGGCCCACGCGTTGAAGTCTCCTCCTATAACCACTGGGGCTCTCTGGAGCGCATCCGCGGTTAGATGGTCCAGCATTAGTTGATATTCGCTGGTCGTCAAGCTGGGTTTTGCATAGCAGCTATAGAAATGGATTCCATTTATTTTCGCACGCACGAAGCCTTCTGTTTGGTCGTTGTTTCTTGGAAGGCATGGGATCCACATATCCATATTGCCACCTGTTTTGCTTTATCACAGATCCAGTTATTGTTCTGTTCGGGACATTTATAGGGCTCGCTGATCATAACAACGTCGGCGCTTTCGTCCTTGGCCGTTTGTGTCAGGATGTCCTGGGCTATTCTACAGTGATTAAGATTTATCTGTAGTATCTTCATGGTATTTTGCTTGTAATAGCCCTCCTGAAGACCGGGCATTTGCTGCTACCAGCTATATGATGGGCGTCGTCTGGGTGGTTTTTCTTGTAGAACATGCAGGATGGTTGCTTATCGCAATTTTTCGCTATGTGGCCCCCTTCACCGCATCACCTACATAGCTTCGAGCGATCTTCTTCGCTTTTGCATTGTGTGGCTAGATGACCATACTCTAGGCACTTGAAGCACGTTTTCAGCAGTGTCTTTTCACGGATTCGGCAGACTACCCACCCAATCTTAATTTTCCCGGCTTCTAACAGTTTTCTTACGTCTTCTACTTTCGCAGGGATAAGATGTCTGCCGGTAAAACATTTACTCCAAACTGGGTTCTAATTGCATCGATTATGTCAACCATTGTAGTGACCTCATCGATGTATTTGACCTCGAGAGTAGTGCGGTGCGTAAGTGTTCTTACACTCGCTTGCTCCGCTAAGGCTTCGCTGATTACGCCTTTAATCTCGGTTTTCTTTATTCCCGTCTCCTTGAGTTGTATTATGAGGTCTCCCTTCTGTGTCCTCCTAATTTTAGAAACCGCTTTTCCAACTGCTTCCAGTTTGGGATCTCCCTTTACTTTGCGTAGTATATCCGCGTAAGAAAGGGCTCCCGTAGCTTTGATGACAATAGTGTCAGGTTTCGTTCTTTTGACCCCTTGCTGCTTCTTTTTGGCGTCCTTCTTCCTGCTGGCATTTAACCATTCGCCTTCTCCTGTCGCTTGCTTTTTGTTTGTGGTTGCACTTGTTTGCTGGGCTCTTGCTGGGGTCTCAGCGCCAATGGCCACATCTTTCTCCTTGGTGTTTGCCAGAGATGGATATTTTATCTTCCGCTTTTTTTCCGGGCGTTTACTTGCTGTAGCATCATTTGATGGATGTTTCTCCTTCTGCTTTATCTCCGGGGGTTGACTCTCAGCAACACCATTTGATGGATGATTTTGCTTCCGCTTTGGCTTCGGAGGTTCGGTGTCTGCAACGTGCTTTCTCTTGGGTTCTATTGTTGGCTTTAGCCAGGCTGAAGTTTGCGAGGAGTTGTTCCGACGAATAACCTCCTTCGCTTTCTCATCGTGCAGTTGAATCGCCGGAAGTTCGTAGAGAGCCCTGATGCTTTCAATGGCATCTCGCATCGCTTGGTGAATCGAACGCCTTTTGTCGTCTTCCAGGATTTCTACCAGCCCTCTAATCTGTTCCCCTAGCTTGAGAAAATCGGATTTCTGGTCGGTTGGTTCGACCGTCACCCTGCCTACTGCGGGTGGCTCGCGTCGTTCCGTGCATCTTTGTGGTGCTGCTATTTGGCCAACTGGTGACCTCAGCATCCTTGAGCCCCCCTTGAAGGGGTTCTCCTCGTTCTCCTCAATTTTTCCTCCTGTGTTTTTATTTGTTTTGTTTGTAATCATTTCGGTTGGGTCCCCACTCAAAGCCGCTGTCAATGCTCGAATGTGTAGTCACCCAAGGATCCCATGGTTATCTATGCAAGCAGTGAGGCCATGCGAGGGTTGGCATAAGCCCTTATGGGGTCTTATGTCAGAGCCAGATCGGATAAGTGTAAATGCTCTCATTGAGATTTGTACACTTTAAATCGGATACACGGTGCCGTGTATACGACACCGGACATGTATGAAATCTACAAAAATCCGTGTATCCGATGCCAAATGTATGTTTTTTTTAGAACTTTCCTCATGACAGCAATACCTTTCGATATTTGTTAGTCGTTCGCGCGAAGTATGACCATGAAAAACTGTTTGTGTTTTGTGCGATTCGAACCTTAAACCTCACGCACAGTGGATCGACACACTAACCACTGCACCCAAGTCATGTATCCTGATAAGGTATATTAAGGCTCTAGTATCGGAATTCTACAGTGCATTTAAACTCATCAATTCACTCACTTCTCAAAAGCTCTGCACCACAGTTGTTCCTTGTTACCTACACTTCTTCCAAATTTGTCCTCATTCAAGATTCTAAGTAAGCAAGACTAATTCGATAATATCACTTTCCTTGTCTGTACAAACTACTGTTGCAGATACTTAACAGCAACAATCAAAAAAGGAATTTCATTTCAAATTTAATTCTTGTTTTATTCGCTCGGAATAAATCAAATTCGCTGGAGGGTTAGCAAAGATAGGAGGCCAAGAATATGTTCTCAAAACTGCATGGAGTACGACTTTTCTTTTACTCTCAAAATGGCACAACTTTATATTTATGTTCGACGAGAACATTACGGCGCACTACTTCACTGACCTGCTTGAGGTTCCTAAATAGTATATCGAAATCTACATATGTGTTGCTTGGGTCCATCATGAATGCCCTTAAATTCACTTGGCTCATTAATTTACTCCTTACCTCTTGTATATCAAAAGAAAGTCCTTCTTTTTCTTCCTATTTCGGCGAGATTATGATCTGAAAACAAGGGGTTATAGCCCTGCAACTTCATCATCAGTATAACCCTCCCCCACATGTGCAGGCCTCCCGATTTTGAATCACTTCGTTACTGAGGCAAATCAAATGCTGGCGTCGTTGTATTGTGTGATCCAGGAGTTTATAGGCCTACCTTGCCTTTACGATGTCTTCGCCAAAAGAAAGTCCTAAATGGGATTAATACGCCTTTGCTATAGCTAAGGGAACTGTAATGTTTTGTATCTTTCACAGAATTTGGCGATTTGGAATTCTTTTCAAAAGTTGTCAAGAAGGTTCACTTTCGAAACATCGTTTCGCGCTTTTAAGCTTTAAGGAGTGGACAATATACAGTTTGCACTCCATATTTACGTGTTGTTTCACTATGCAACCAATTTCGCACCCTGCACATGTACATATGTATGTATGTATCTTCGCACCGTATATCTACCTATTCTTATACGTGACAAATTGCTTCCATAACAATTACATATGTTCTTCGTTGCGAAAATTCACTCTACTCAGACTCAACTTCCTCATATCAATCTTTCCTCTGCAATTTGTCCCGATTATGTGACTGTCTTTAATGGGGAAGGGGGCTGCTGGTGGACATAATAAAAATAAACGACAATACGAACAAAATTCTGTAAAAATTCAGACTTTGTACAAGGACATACATTCCGTAGCATCTTAATCAAAGAACTCGTACGTACCTTGATGATAACTGCTCCCCCTGGCATCAGAATCACCCCCAACCAGCATCATCACTGTTCCTTAAATCAGAAACCCATAATAACATGGCCTCGTTCTCAATATCTTTTGGTTGGATTTTTATCCTCATTTCTCTTATACTTTTCCTTATAGATACATATATATTTTGTTCTTATATATTACGCCTGTTTCCCAGGGTTTTAAGTTATCATCAATTCATCCTGTGTGCGATGCCATTTTGTCTGTCAGTCTGTTTAGTTATTGTTAGTGTGCTCTTGTTGTTGTTGTTCTGGTCTTGTGTCCTGCCAGAAAAGTACATATTCGAGCAAAGTTTACCGAAGCGATATGAAGGAATTTAGCCAAAAGATTATCCTTCATCAAAAGGGGATGATTGAAAGATTATTTTCTTAAAAAAAAAATCTTGAATCTTACCTATGTACGAGTATGTACGTACATATGTACTTATGTGTATTTTCGTTATCGTCGTCTTCGAGGATAGAATGTCCTCTAAAAACCGTTTTTTTTATTCAAAAGAATCGGTGGTAAAATATGCCTTATACATACTCGTACATACGTATGTAGTTAAATGATTGATTTTGATTATTGGCTAAACAAAATAGAGAGAATATGTCATAAATCTTTATACGAGTACCTTAACCTACGCCTTAGGCCGTTGGTTCTCTTTCCCTTAAATGCAATCCAGGCATCAGACTGAATTCTACCCTTCCAACATGGTTGAACTGTTCAACCAAACAAAGTTTAAATGGAGTGAATTTTTCTGCGGTTAAGTCTTGAGGATCATTATTAGGCACTGCCCTGAATATAGGTTGCCACTTTAAGCTCTTCATCTATTCAAAATCAGCTTTTGACAGTGACACCTGCAATGTGCACAGTGAAGGCACTCATCTGCATATGAGTTGCAGAAGGGGTAAAGTCAGTCGTCAAAGAAATCACACTCAAACGACCCCACATAGCAAGAGCAGAATATTCGACAGCAGGCGACTTAACAGATTGAATTTGTTGGTGTAATGTATTAAATTGAAAGGCTTAGCAGGTAGATAGAGATAAACTAGCAGTCATAAATGCTCCCCATGTGTTTTCCTCTTATTTAGAGTAAAAGCTGATTTAGAGATATAAAGTTGTAATGAGGTGGAAGGCCACTGCGATCTTTAGTAGATCTACTGTGCCGCCGAAGCTAAGGCTCTAGTCGATGTTATACTCGATCTAGAGCACTTCCTCAACTTTATCTGAGAACGGGCCAAGAACCTATAAGCATTACTATACGAAGAAGAAAGTGGCAATGGATTGGACACACCCTACGGCGCGAAGACAACTCCATTGCGAAATACGCTATGCAGTGGAATCCGCTCACCCAGGCAGGCAGAATAGCGGGACGCCCTAGGCAAACGTGGCGCAGAACAGTTGAGGAGGAATCGAGCTCTTTAGGAATGAGTTGGAGGCAGCTCAAATGCGTTGCAGAACTCCGAACACGATGGCGCGCAGGCGTGGTTGACGCCGTATGCCCCCCGAGGGGTTAAAGGATATAAGTAGAGCACTTCCTCCGGTCCAGCTACTACTATGAACCGGAGTACCTTGAGTGGATCCAGCGAAGGTAGATCCGTTTCTGATAGGATATAGGCACCTAGGTGATTTCTTATTTTTTGGATCAGTTCTTCGCATTGCATGCAGGCTAAAGTTTGCACTTTGCCTAGGTATGTCCTCGTTTTAAGTAATGATGACGTATTTTGACTATTATTATTACTTTGACAAATATGAAATCCGTTTTATTTATTGTATTATAGGCTAATGTCCAACACGAATCGTTTGCAGCCTTCAAGGCTTTTGGAGCTCTTGTTCAAAGATAGTGGCATTTCGACTCCTCTTAAAAAAAACGCCAAGGACATTATGGCAAAAGAAGGACTAAGCAAAAGACTCTTGAAATATTATGAAAAACTAAGTTTTTTGCTAAATCAAAATCCTTTTTATACTTCCAAAGCGGACTAAAAAAAAAAAAACGTTTCAAACTTGTTCAAATCTATAACCGAAACAGAAATGAACTCCTGACTTTTTCTCACTAATAATTGAAATAACGATTAAAAATTAAACGCAATTTCAATAGAATTAATTTCAAAACACTTAGGGTAGTAGTACGCTCTAACGCGTATTCTCATTTGGTTTGTCTGTCAGTTAGTGCTCGTAGACAGTGTGCAGCAAACTTAACTCAAACAAATAGACAAAAGTAGAGTATAGATGGTACCTATGTATGTACATATATCCCAACTTTCTCCAGCTCTGGCTTGGTTGTTGTTCTCTTATTTTACTGGCACAAACTATATTTCATTCTGGTTAAAATTATCAGTGAATAGGTGAGAGCATAGGCGGCATGGCATTTACTCGTAAAACTCTTAAGGGATGTGAAAAGGATCTTTGAAAACTCGTTCTTCTGCCGATGGTGCATCTGCCATATTACCGATGGTAGATGTCTTCCTCGGTTTTAGTTTTCAACTGTTCACCGTAACGTCTGTCGATGGTCCAATGCCCCTTCTTCTTCTCACCCGCCTGCTCACTCACTCACGATTGCTTTTCTATCTTAATTAGTGGCAAACGTAGAATTACATCATTACTCGTAAAAGTTCCGCCCCATGATTGCAAGCTTAAAAAAGACACCCGAGGTGAGATGGTAGTGTTAGGGGTATGGCATGGACTTTGCGCTCACCCGCAAAGATATGTCGAGGTGTTACATGGGGTAAAATTTACACCTGCACAAACGACGAACACCTTGACTACGAAGAAGTGAAGGAGGGAAGATCCTTTCAATGCCGCCATGGGATGTCTGCCAATTAAATTGGTTGCAGGAAATTCTCGGTCTCGCGTGGTAGTTTTTTTCTTTTTTTTTTCTTTTGAAGGAGTACGAAATTATTATTTAAATTACTACGGAAATTATGCTTGGCTGGATTGGTAGTTTAACGGCTAGCGACACGGTGGTAGCGGTGGTGAAGATGAAAGCCGGTGTCTTGTTCTTTCGCTGAAAGAAACGTTTTAGGCATTTACCTTTGTTTGAGAAATCTAATAGATTTAAATTTTTGTCGAAGGGACGTTCGTGTTGAATGAGTTTTCTTTTTCTCTTTTCAGATTACATGCAATCGTTGTGTAAGAACCATTTTCTGCAGCAATTATATAGAAAGATCGATGGCGCGGTGCTGTGGTCGCAGAACGAACGCAACCTCGACTGCGTTATCACATTTCAGACGCATTCGATACTGCAACGATTTATGCTAAGATTTGATATGTTGCAGCTAGATTGCAATGATCATTTGTATATTTATGATGGAGCGCATGCTGTGGCTACACCAAAGGTAAGTTTTTTTTTTTTTTTTTTAATTGAAGAGTGGGGTGATGGGAGGGTGCTCTAAGACCCACGCAAAGTACTTAGACCTGATCTTTTGTACTAAGCCCTGAAGGAAGGTATGTTGCGATGGTGTCCTAGCTGGAATCAAGTTCTCGAAGGAAGCTTAGGATGGTTTGGGCTGAGGAAGAGATTACATAGTGTCAGATGCGGTGAGAAACCCTTTATGAACATTTTTTGTTTGCTGCGAGCGATATGGCGGGACATTCACACATGATGTGCTCAGCAGTTTCAGTGTTCTCCAGACATAGTCTGTAAGTGTCGGATTGACTAATGCCAATTTTCTTAATGTGGTTTCTTGAGAGAGCAATAACCAGTAAGTAAGTGTGTTAAAAGAGGGTGGCACTGGTGCAGTGGATAGTGTGTTTGCTCGTTAACCGATGTGCCCAAGTTCAAACCCCAGCGGGGCACAGCCATCATACGTCACCCGAGTATAAAAAGAAAAACAATTTACATCGAAGTGTTTCCAACCACTGCACCAAAAATATTTGTATCTTTTGAATGGTAGTTCGACCATGGACCTGTTCCACCATATTAGTGAGGCATAGGTAATTATGGAGATGACGATGGTAATGTAGGTCCAGTGGCTTGAGACCCCATTTTTTGCCAAAGAGTCTGGAACAGACCAAGAAGGCCTTAGTCGCCTTTAATGTAATTTTATCTAGATGTTGTCACCAGGTGAGTTTTTGGTCTAGAGTTACCCCTAGATATTTGGCTTCACTGGAAAGATTAAGTTGAACACCATTTACTGAAGAGACCAAGTCTTTTGGCGTGTTGGCCTATAAGACAGTGTCCAGTGAGAGCACCGACAACGCAACTGATTTGTGTACGCTTTAACTTGATCAGATCGGCACTACGTTTTTGATCCAGCTTAGGCCAGATCTGTCTCGAAATGTGACACGTTGAACCGTTTCCCCATCTGAGGTTGGTCGTGCTAATAGCGTTCAGCTTTAGTAGATACTTACATGTAGCGAGGGGCATACCCAGGGCTTACCTTTCAGGCAAAATCTTTAGAGTGGTACCCTATCTGGCGAGGTCGTCAGCCCTGCAGTTACCTGGAATGTCTCTATGGCCCGGCACCCAGCATAGGTGAATGTTGAACTGCTCTGTCATCTCCATAAGAGATAGACGACAGTTTAAGGCAGCCTTTGAAGTGAAGGAGAACGATTCCAGGGACTTTATTGCCGCTTGTCTGTCAGTGAAAATGCTAATATCCCTGACAGATAATACATTACATTTCAACCAGGACAGGGCTTCCTTAATCGCCATGATTTCCGCCTGGAAAAGGCTACAATGATCAGGGAGGCGGAAAGAGATGCTCAGATTGAGTTGTTCGGAGATAACACCACAAACCACCCCACCCTCCGTCTTAGATCCATCTGTAAAGAAGTGAACCGAACTACTATCGACAGGGGGGGAAGTGTCCCATACATCCCGGTTAGGGATGCTCGTACGGAAGTTACGGTCAAATCTCAGTTTCGGCGGGGTGTAGTCCGTGTTTTCGTGTTTTCGTGTTTGAAGTTGAGAAGATCAAGGATCGAGGAGTGGCCAAAGCGATAGCTAGACCACTGGGAGGAGGCTTTCAGGCGGATGCCCGCACAGGCAGCCATCGGTTTGCCGAAAATATCTAAAGGTATCAGGTTAAACAAGATGTCCAGTGCCGCGGAGGGAGTAGTTCTCAGTGCACCACTGATGCAGATGCATGCAGATCTTTGCACCTTAGCTAGTTGAGTGAGGTGGACAGCCCTTTCAAGAGCAGGCCACCATACGATCACGCCATACAGTAGTATAGACCTGATAACGAACACGTATAGCCAATGACTGATTTGAGGTTTGATACCCCAGCTCCTACCTATAGCCTTTTTACAGGAATAGAGAGCTACATTAGCTTTCTTGACCCAGATATTTTGCGTTTTCAGAGAAGGTGAGACTGGTGCCATTTATCATAGGATGGTCTATGAGGGGAACTTTATATTTCCTCGTGAAGAGAACGAGTTCCGTTTTATGGGGGTTAACCTCCAGTCCACATTTGGAGGCCCATTTGGTGAGCCGAAGGAGAGCATATTGGAGGATATCCCTAAAAGTGTCCGGGTGTTTACCGGAGGCAGCACTAGCAATGTCATCAGCATAGGCGATCACTCTACAACCTGACGTATCCAGGTCCATCAGTAGTTCATTAACTACCAGGTTCCACAGAAGAGGTGATGAGACTCCACCTTGAGGTGTACCGCAGCGAGCAGTTACTCAAAGAGTAACAAGGAACGAATATTGTTAGTGCATCTATTTCCTGGAGATTTGAAAACTTCACCCCCTTGATAGCGGATGATGGTTTCTTTCAGCAGCTAAGGCCATAAGATCTATGATTCATGTGTGGTTATAGATAAAGGATATGCTTCCTTCCTTTCAGAGCTGCAAATTCGAATTTAAAATTAATTTTTTGAAGATTGCTACTCTCACTGAAAGATTTTCCAAGCTCAATCAAACCCTTACAGTGTTTGACAAGCCTTTATCACCTATAATTGGGTACTTACCAACCCTATTTATAAAATTCGACCTAATACGTAGCCTACCAAACAATTTACTTCACTTATGTGTTCCAAAACAAGGGTAAGTACTAAATCTCGCTAAACAAGTTGCTTCGCATGTTAAAAATTAAGGTTAAGACCGAATTTCCAAGAAATCTTCACTTTCTCCTTCACATTCGTTTCTTCGCCTCTTACGATTTCTTATATTTTTTCCAAAAGGACCAGAGTCTTCGACTGAATAGCACTAAAGCCTTCTAAAAAAAAAAAAACAAAAAACAACAACAAATGCGTAATCCTCTTCATGATGTAAATGCCTCCACATGTTATATCCTTCGAAATCCCTTCCATTGCTATCCCACAGCATGTCCCATCCCTGAAGTAGAAAAAATATATATAATCAGTCCTGACTACGTCTATTACATGTCATATACGCGGTTTTAACATTCAACTTCAACCCCCACCCACTCCGTATTCCTTTTTGTATAAGTTTATCCTTGAGAGGCAACCACGAGAGCGGAGAATGAGAGAGAGTTGAACTCTTGCTATGAGATATGATGGAACGGTAGCGATTCTATGCCGTAGGTTGTGTGATACTGCTGCTTCTGTTGCTGCTATGTGGTTTTCAGGACCAGCGATGGAACGCTAAGTGTATCTAAAGGCACTTCTTTTTCTTTTACTTATTTTCTTAGTTCAAACTTGTTTTTTTCTCTTGCGAATGCGTTTCTTAGCTGCAAGGCATTTTGATAGAACGGAAGCAAAGCTCTTGTGAGTAGACAACTCGCTAAGCGCCGGCATATAATGGGGATTTGCCAAACGAATTTTTGTTTTTCTTCTTCATTTCACCGCCTAACTCCCACCGCACAGAATTTTCTTCCCAGAATGTGAAACAGTATGAAGGAAATGTTTTTCTTTTTTCAAGGTTTTTTCTTTAGTTTATCCTTTGGGTGATGTGCATAGGTGTGTGTGTGTGTGTGTATGAAAGTGGGTAAGGGAATTTGTAACAATAGCATATATTTTTTTAAGGGATAAAGTCGGGCTGTTTTAGTGGGAGGGTAGGAATTTTTGGGCCAAATGCAACAGATATTTGGATAATGGAGTGTTTTTTGACAAACAATGGGATTAAATATAGCCATGGGGAATGAGTAGAAGTTATTTTGAGCACTTAATAGTTTTTTGTGACTATGCTCATCTAATATTTCGTGGGCATTTTTTTTGAAAGATATACAAGTAGTCAGTAAAATTGGAAGAGTAAATGAAAAAGAATTGATTGTGTTTGATGAAGACAGCGTTTGGTATAGGGCATCCACTGATACAGACGACTAGATTGTACCAAAAAGTTGTTTGCGGAATACACTATTTAGTCAATCTGATAAGTGTTTTGGCGTAAGCTGGCAGCCACTTCAACCTAACCTAATTATACTCCATTTCAGTCACTGGTTCAATCGTCTTGCTTGTTTTGCTGATGCTATAGCCCACAATCGACCAGGGTCTCAGTCAGCAATACTCTTGCTTCTCCTATTAATCGGATCATTGGCTAACGTCCTCCAGTAAGGTGGCGTTAGATCAATTAGTTAAGTTGTATGGGGCAAAAAGCTTCCGAGTAAAGATGCATCTGGTTAATGTCCAACGTCTGGCTTGTTTAGGGATCATCTGTCCAATACGGACGACACCTACAAGCGCAATGGAAGTGATACTCGTAGTATGTATTCTGCCGCTGGATTTATTTATTAAGAAAGCGGCGATATCGATGGCACTTCGTCAACACCGAGATGTCAACTGGCACTGGAGTGGTACTATATTTGGACATTGAAAAATCTCAGATCTTATGAAAAACGAGATTAGGGAGTTGAATATGCCCATGGACGGGATAAAGAGAATACGTGTTACCGAAAGGTATCACAAAACTCTTTTCGGAAATGGAACACTTCCGGAAAGGAAGATTGTGGTGTAATCATCTTTACGGATGGATCCATGGTGGATGGCAGATCGGGGGCAAGTATCTTTTCAGAAGAACTAGAGCTAGCTTGTCATAATAGTTTGGAGAAACATACCTCAGTTTATGCCTTGTTGCATGCGTTGGATCACCTGAAAGATGGTCAGGTTGTTGGTAAAACTATTACTTTAGCACTGGACGATCAATGAATGATTAAACGCATGGAACAAAGAGTAATCAATATATTATTGGCAATGGAATATGTTCATAAACTCAATGAGTGCCCACTTCGAAATAAAATGACGCTGCTCTGGATGCGAGGGTACATAGGGACTGAGGGTAACGAAAAGGCGGACTCTCTAGCAAAGCAAGGGTCAACCTCTGAGTTTTCTGGTTCGGAACTATTTGCTTCAATTGACAGGGGAATGGTAGAGTACCTGACCAACAACTGGGCCACGGCAGAACACCAGAGAAAGTGGTCAACCGTGGAAATTGCACGCAGCCAAAAA
This sequence comes from Brachypalpus laphriformis, assembly GCA_945910035.1. NCBI lineage: Eukaryota > Metazoa > Arthropoda > Insecta > Diptera > Syrphidae > Brachypalpus > Brachypalpus laphriformis. The sequence continues at coordinate 176,499,852 of OX246756.1, forward strand.
TTGCTGTTAAAATGCCGACTGGCACCACTCGTAGACAAGTTCTAAGCCTGCAGCGAAGAACACTGAAGTGGGTAGTAGCATTTTCTACAGGTCATGGGAATTTAGGATATCACCTATAGAAGATGGGTCTTCTGAAGGATGACATCTGTAAACTATGCCTGTCGGAAGTTGAGACGGCGACACATATATTGTGTCAATATCCAGCACTAGCCAGCAAAAGAAGACAGATTTTGGGGCGCCACTGGGTGGAAACCCAGAAGATGAACCAGATTTCCATTAAACAAATACTAACGTTGTGGAGGAATCCAGAGATCGAGTAAAATTGATCGTGGCAAAGAGACGAAAAGGGACCCGACACGGTGGTATGATTCGAAAATCTCTCGAATAAAGAATAACTTTTAAGGTGACATTATATTTTTTTGGGATTTACAGCTTATTTTAGGTGGACGTGTGCCTTGTGAACCCTGTTTATTGCTCACGTAGACCCACTCGAAAAGAACCGCCACCCAGGATGAGCCAGCTCAACGTTACGTACATTATTTCTTTTATCTCACCGAATGCTAATAGCACAGAGAGAAGGATCTTTTCGTATCGCAGACTGGTCAGATTAGTCCAGTGCGTGCCACTTGCAAACTTTCCCTAGCCCTCAACAACACCAGAGCTCTAAGTTCAAGTGATAGATCGAAGTATGTCTGTTTAACCTTTAATATGTAGAACAATTTGGGTCTTTCGAATTTTGCACAATTCTAAGGGACGTTTTTGTCCCCCCTCGTGTGGAATCTTGTAGTAAATGAGCTACTAGTGGACCTGGACAGGTCAGGCTGTAGAGTGATTGCCTATGCTGATGACATTGCAATTTCTGCGTCTGGCAAGCAGCCAGACACTCTCAAGGAAATCCTCCAATATGCTCTCTCTCGGCTCACTAGGTTGGCCTCCAATTGTGGATTGAGGGTTAACCCTCATAAAACAGAACTTGTTCTCTTCACAAGGAAATATAAAGTTCCCCACGTAGACCCTCCTATGATTAATGGCACCAGTCTCACCTTCACTGTTAATGCAAAATACCTGGGTCTTATTCTGGACAGAAAACTGAACTGGAAAGCCAATCTACTAGAACGCGTAAGGAAAGCCAATGTAGCTCTCTATTCCTGTAAAAAGGCTATAGGTAGGAGCTGGGGTATGAAACCTGAAATCACTCGCTGGCTTTATGTGTCTGTTATCAGGCCCATACTACTCTATGGCGTGATCGTTTGGTGGCCTGCCCTTGACAGGGCTGTTCACCTCTCTCAGGTAGCTAAAGTGCAACGATCCGCTTGCATGTGCATCAGTGGTGCACTAAGAACTACCCCCTCTGCGGCACTGAACATTATGTTCAACCTGTTACCCCTGGATATTCTCGGCAGACAGACTGCTGCCTCCGCTTAGTGGTCTAGTTATCACATTGGCCACTCCTCGATCCTTGATCTTCTCAACTTCACACATGAAAACACGGACTACACCCCACCGAAACTGAGATTTGACCGACACTTCCGTACGAGTATCCCTGAACGGGATGAGTGGGATGGCTCTCCCCCTGATGATGGAAATTCGGTGCACTTCTACACAGATGGCTCTAAGACCGAAGGTAGGGTTGGGCTGTGGTGTTTTCTCCGATAAGCTCAACCTGAGCATCTCGTTCCGCCTCCCTGATCATTGTAGCGTTTTTCAGGCGGAAATCATGGCGATTAAGGAAGCCCTGTCTTGGCTGAAATGTAATGTATTATCTGTCAGCGATATTAGCATTTTCACTGACAGTCGAGCGGCTATCAAGTCCCTGGAATCGTGCTCCTTTACTTCAAAGACCGTCTTAGACTGCCGTTTGTCTCTTACAGAGATGACAGAGCAGTTCAACATTCACCTATGCTGGGTGCCAGGTCACAGAGACATTCCAGGAAACTGCAGGGCGGATGAACTCGCTAGACAGGGTACTACTCTAAGGATTCTGCCAGATAGGCAAGTCCTTGGTATGCCCCTCGCTACATGTAAGCATCTACTGAAGCTGAACGCTATTAGCAAGACCAACCTTAGGTGGTATAGTGGCTCTACGTGTCACATTTCGAGGCAGATCTGGCCTAAGCTGGACCAGAAACGTAGTGCCGAGTTGGTTAAACTAAAGCGATTACAGATCAGCTGCGTTATCTGTGTCATCTCCGGACACTGTCTAATCGGCCAACATGCCAAAAGACTTGGCCCCTTTTCCAATGACTTCTGCAGGAGCTGTCGGGACGAGGAGGAGGAGGAAACCATTTTTCACTTCCTATGCACATGTCCTGCTCTATCACGCAAAAGAATGCTCCATCTAGGAGCTCCCTTCCTTGACGACCTCAGCGATTTGGCGTCCTTAGACGTCACGAACATCCATCGCTTCATCAAAAGCTCCGGTTGGTTTTATTAGTCCCTGAGTGGTCTAATGGTAGATCCTTGGCATCACAATGGACCTTTACTGGTCTAAGTGTGTCTGCATCGTGGTGCATACAGCCAATCTAACCTAACCTAAGGGACGTAGGATTTGGGTTAGTCTTTTGGGGATTTCTGGACACAATAGGGCTCACCCAGAGACCACAGTACTAGAGCGGTTTTTTATGTGCCCCTTGAACAATATAATCATCTGTAGACTTAAGTCTAACATATAAGTAGTAGCTATAGGTAGTAAAGTGTAGATCTAGACTAACATTAAATTAATTATTCGATATGATAAATACTTGAAATACGTATAAAGCTAAAAATTTACTAATTATCCTATTTGCAGGTTGACATATCGTGTCGAAACACCAAACAAACGGTCAGCTCAATTCTGACACGAACGAATTTTGTCACTCTCAAGTATGTAACCGATGGTTGGGGAACGGATGCGAACGGTTTCAAATTAGTGATTACATCTGTGAAAGATCCAAGTGAGTACGAGCTTAGTTCTACCAATTATATTCATACACTATTTTTTATACATAATATTGAATTGCATAATCTTCTTCTTCTGCAGAACACACGTGCAAAGATTTCACGTGTACGCTGAGAGAGTTTTGTATCCATCCGGATTTATTGTGTGATGGTATCAACCATTGTGGTGACAATTCCGATGAATCGGTCAATTCCTTATGCCATAGTGAGTATATTCCCATCCAGTAGTTTTCAGACGTTAGACTACATTGTAAATTGTCCACACAGACCAAACATCAAACACTCTTCTTGGCGTCGAACTGACATGGTTCGTTTTGATCACAGTTTGCAGTTTGTTAATAATATGCACTTGTATAGCTGGATGGGCCATATGTATCTGCCGTCGAAATGTTTCGAACGGTAACCAAAACACGTCGATACAATGTAAGTTGAATTCTTTTCTTAAATATTAATTAAAATTTTCTTTTTCATTAGTACACCATGCAGCTGAAACGAATGGCTCATCGAAACATCTGCACGGTACACTATCACGTGAACATACAACACTGCCGAATTCGGGAAACTGGCATCACCCTGCGGGACCATCAGGGTACCACCGCACTCAACACAAATTATTGAAGATGGCCACCAAAGTCCGTCCCATTTGGTGCTTGGTAAATTCCGGCAATTAGGTCAAGATATCTCCCAAACAACAACCACAACGTCCGCATCTGGCAATTCAAATGCACAAAAAGATGAATGGTTCGTTTGAATGTTGTATACACAATTACATATGGAGATAACGATGACAAACTGCAGAAGATAACCATGTTACTGACCAAAATAACCAACATAAATAGCAAATAGCCAAGGATAACAAACACCTACTACTAAGTTCATAATAAACACACAAAAATGCACAATACGGACGAAAAAAAAAATTTAATTAATCAGTTGAAAACGGCGAAAAGATGTTTGGCACAATATTCACTGTGTGAAGTTTTTGAATTCCCCAAATGGAGTAATGGAATAAAAAATATGTATTCATCTACAAAAGATAAAAATACAATCACATCCGTTTACTGCATTCAATTTGTTCCCCGTGTGCCAATCAACATTTCGTCAAGAAGATTGCAAAATATTTTTATACATTTTTTGTGCCATTACGAAAGGCTAATTGAGTTTAGACCTTTCGATGTGTTTATAGAATGAGCGGATACTTGCTATGCACTAAATGAAGTAAGTAATTTTCTATATAAACTCTTTTTTTTTTATAAATGTTTGAATTGTTTTGTCAATTATCGGTTTTCGGATAATAGTTCTGTTAAGTGTTGGTCGGCTTTCGGGCCATACTGTTTCTTCATATTGCTTCCTTTGGTGGCTGCTAGCTAAGAATCGCCAACACACTTAGACCAACAATAGGTCCATTGTGATGCCACTTGGATCATAGGAGAAAGTTTCTATCTACCTACTCATTAAACCGTTTTGAGCTTCCTATGAAGCGTAAGAGGCTCTTAATATCTACCTATGTCTATCAGATCCCCTGTATCGTTTTAGTAGAAGGCTCCGAAGTGAAGCTTCCTTCTGCGGGAGAGAGCTGGGCAAAAGAAAGAAGCTGAGGAATAGTTTCTTTCTCTTCTTCATCCATGCAGCTTCTACTAAAGTCGTTTGCAAAAAGACCCAGCCTCGTAGCATGCTTGCCTATTTAGACAGTGCCAAGTGATGACACCTATTGAAGTGCTGATATGCAATCTATTGAGAAAAATCAAATTCTTAGAGCCAAATCTGTTTTGTCGTTGCTGGTCCATTTGTCCACCTAAAATTTGTACTCTCGAAAGCATCCAGCTTAAATTTGAGTTTGGTATACCTAAAGAGCCTTCGTCCAGCAGGATGGGTATAGTTATTCCTATTGTGATGAGTTCATCGGCGTTACAATTCCCTGAAATGTCTCTCTGCCCTGGTGGCACCCAACACAGGTGAACATTGAACTACTCAGCCATCTGTGCGAGAGTCGATCAGTAGTCTAGAGCTACTAAAGAATTTATAGAGATCGATTTCAAATTGAAATCGAATTTGATTGCTGCTTGGCTGTCGAAAAGATGCGAATATCTCTAACGGATATCATGTTTTTCTTAAGCCAAGATAAGACTTCTATAATCGCCATTATTTCCGGCTGGAACACGCTATAATGATTTGCTAGACAGACTTCGTCCTTGGTTTTTGAGCCGTCGCGTCAGTATAGAAGTGAATCGACTCATTTTCTAAAAATGGATCATCATTTCAGAGTGATCTGGAAGCGATGGTGACGAGGAAGTTCTCGTCAAAATCTAGACGTGGGATACTGTAGTCCATGTTTTCGAAACAGAATTTGAATTTATTCAGAATGGAAGCGTGGGCAAATTTTTTTCTTAACCACTGTGAGGTAGCTTCAAGGCGAACGGTTGCATTCGATGCCATTTGAAGGCTAAATATGTCGAAGGGGTATCAGATGAAACATGATGGCCAGTGCCGTAGAGGGAGTTGTACGTAGTGCTCCGCTTATACACACACAACCTGTACGCTGGATCTTTCTCTTAGATAATCGTGATTTGTAGCTTTTTCTAAGGCTGTCCACCAGACAATCGCCCCGTATGTGAGTATCGGTCTAATGACCGAGATGTAGAGCCAGTGAGTTATTCGAGGTTGTAGACCCCATCTATTTCCGATGGCTTGTTTGCAAGAGAAAAGTGCAACTGTAGCTTTCTTGACTCTTTCTTGAATGTAAGGTTTCCAGCTTAATTTCCTATCTAGGGTAAGACCCAAACAGTTTGCTTTGTCAGAGAAAGTTAAGCTGATACTATTGAGAGAAGGATGGTTGACCAACCTACTACTACCAACCTGCTACCGTAACTTTCTTGACTCTTTCTTGAATGTTAGGTTTCCAGCTTAATTTCCTATCTAGGGTAAGACCCAAATAGTTTGCTTTGTCGGAGAAAGTTAAGCTGATACCATTGAGAGAAGGAGGGTCGACCAACGGAATTTAATATTTCCTGAGAAGAGTACTAGTTCAGTTTTGTTGGGGTTTACACCCAAACCACACCGAACCACCCATTTAGTGAGTTTGTTTAAAGCGTTTTGTAGAAGTTCTTTTAGAGTATTTAGGTACTTTCCCGAGACAGCCAAAGCAACATCATCTGCATCAGCAATCGTCGTGTATCCCTCCCCTTCCATGATTATCAATAGTTCATTGACCGCCAAATCCCACAAAAGGGGGGATAGAACACATCCTTGTGGAGTGCTTCTACTGTCAGACCATCTAGTAGACGTCCCACCCAGCTTAGAGTTTATAATCCGGCCATTAGGCAGTAGATTAATCAATTCGCAAAGTGAGCTGTCAACCTTCAGGTCTGATAGTGCATCTGCTGTCGCTGATGTATTGACATTGTTGAAAGCGCCTTCTGTATCCAGAAAAGCAACCATTGTATACTCCTTATGAAGCAGGGAATATTCGATACTACGCACTAGTGAGTGTAATGCCGTCTCCACTGATTTACCTTTGCAATATGCATGTTGGGCCGCCGACAGTAGTTTCTTATCCATACGGTTGCGTAAGTGGATATCAGTCAGTCGTTCTAAAGCTGAATGATGATAGACTAATAAGTAGGCGAACCCCACAGGCGGATCAGTAGAAATGCGGTGAAGTGGGAGGGCTGTGATCCCTTGTTTTCGGATCATAGCCTCGCTGATAAAAGGAAGAAGAAGATGATAGACTAATAAGTCTGAAATCTTTTGGATTTGTGTGCGAGCAATTACCCGCTTTGGGTATGAAGACAACTTTAACTTCTCTCCATATCTTTGGGATATATACCAGATCTAAACAACTTTCAGGATTGTCTCTAGCACCGGGAAGATTAGGTCCGATGACTTCTGCAACTCGGCAGGTATTATGCCGTCGGGTCCCGCGGATTAATATGGTTTGAAGCTTTGGAATTGAATGAAGTCCAATGGAGTTTTCTCTGTGTAATCAAGTTTGAGGAGTTGGTTATTCGTGCAGATGGTCTGTTGAAGACCATGCTGCTTACAACTCGGGAACTACCTGGGAAATGAGTGTCAAGTAGTAAATTTAGCGAATCTTCGCTGGAAGTCGTCCAAAACCCACCAGTTTTCTTGAGGAAGCTGGGTATTATTGGATTTGAGGAGAATATTTTGCTATCATGATACTTTTTCTTGGAAGCTCTTGATGACGGATGTTTGTCATAAATATCTTCTAGAATACGAGGAGTAAGTTGATTACTCGCTATGGGTAGTTTAGTCCTCAATCTTCTTCTTCCTTTTATCAGCGCGGTTATGATCCGAAAATAAGGGATCATAACCCTCCCACTTCACCGCATTTCTACTGATCCTTCTGTGGGGTTCGCCTTAGCTTAGTCCTCAATGTCCTACTCATTAGTATTTCCGGTGGGGAATATCCTAGTCATGGCACTACCGTAGATCGTTACTCTAGCAAAGCTGCACAGAAGTCTTTGCTTGGCATTTGGTTTAACGCAACAACATTTTAGCTATATGCACCCCTTATTCACCTAACCAGTTTAATCTTGGATATCTGGCTCGAATATATAAATTCCAAGTTCCATTTTTTTGCAAATTCCTTAAGCGTAAAGAAATTAAATGGCTGGTTGTCAGAAGCAATGGTTTCCGGGATCCCATGCGTCGAAAATACATTTTTTAAATCTAGTATTACATCTGCTGTCTTTTTACCCCTCATTTGCTGAATTTCCAACCAATTGGAGAAATAATCTATTGCAACAAGGTATACATTTGATGCTAACTCAAATATATCTGTACCGACTTTTTGAAAATGTCTCTGAGGAACCTCTTCTTCTTCTTCCTTTTATCAGCGAGGTTATGATCCGAAAACAAGGGATCACAACCCTCCCACTTCACCGCATTTCTACTGATCCGCCGGTGGGGTTCTGAGGAACCTCATGAGGTAAGAGAACGTGATTTCGGTTTTCTCGCAAATAACACATTTTCGGATAATATTCTCAATGGCTCTGTTAATAAAAGACCAATAAAATAAAGTGTTCGCCCTAGCAACGGTTTTCACTATCCCTAAATGTCCTTCAAGCAATAATATCAATATATTGGTCCTCAGAAACTTTAGTACAAACACCCTGTGCTCAAAAAATATCAAGTTTATAAATAATTTCAAATTTTCGGGTACATTTGATCGGCTATTTGGATAACCTAACCTACACCTAGTTATCATACTTTGCAGTATTGGATCTCTAGCTTTTGCTTTCTCAAATATTTGCCTTTTTGCCACACTCATATTGATGCTATGAACGACATCCTTTTTTACTATTTCCTTGTTTACGATAAAATTTCTAAAAAGTAAATCTGGTACATGCAAGTCCTTTTCTGGAACGTATTTCATTTGAATGTTGTGTCTTAACAATTTAATCCTCATACGCTGTAATCTATTCGACGGAACTTGCCTATCTCCTTATTCATCACTCCTAACAGCGATTTGTGATCAGTATGAATTAGAACCGGATGTCCGTGGAAGTATTCGTGAAATTTGTTGCATGCATACACAACCGCTAAAAATTCCTTTTCACTTTGTGAATAATTAATTTCTATGGGACTAAGGCTTTTGAAATCAAATGAGATAGAGATATCTTGCATTAAACAACATCCTAGACCTCTGTTCGATGCATCTGTTTGTATAACTACCTCTTTATTCCGACAAAATGAATGCAAAATTGTTGCTTCACTTAAAACAAAAATACTCTTCGATTATTATATGTATTATTATTTTTCTTTAAAATAGGACTGTACCAACAATTTGTGGACATCACCGCGCAGGGTGTGCTTTTAAAAAAGAGATTTGCAGTACCCAATCTCTTCGTCGATGGAATAACATTCGGATAACCATCGCATCTGTAAATATATATAAATACATTTAAATAATTAAATAAATAAATTAAATTAAACCAAATAATATTAAAAAAGAAATACAATTTAAGAAATTGTAGCCTAAGACTCTTTTTTACAAAAAAATAACAAAATAAGTAAAAAAAGAAAAAGAATAACTTATCAATTACACATCAACAATAAGTTCCATTTATTTCTTCCCTTATTCCGGGCGTACATTGTTTATTTCAATACAAAAAACTTAAGAAATAGGTACCTATGTAACTTCCAAACAAAAATCCCTTCTCCTCACAGTACACAAAATAAAAACTAATTTTTCTTAAATGCTTAAGTATACATGTAAAATTACTGAGTAAAATATATAATTAAAAAAAAACAAGGGATGTAAATAGTTGACAATACAAAACATATTTTTAATTCAAAACAATTTTTTCGAACAACAAACTAAATACAAAAAAAAAAACTTTTCTACATCAATACAAGTGTATTTTATATCTAACTTCTGTTTCTATTATTTGGCTACTAAACATAAAAATAAAGTCGAGTAAAAAACATTAAAGAAAAGGAGACATATAGGACGTATATGACAATACCAGCGGATTTTTTTATTTTATTAAATAAAACAAGTTTACTGATAATGGAAGGAAAAAATGAAACAAACATAAAAACAATTACATTTAGGTATTTAGATATATAAAAAAAACAACAATTTTTTTACTTCTATATACATAAAACACAAAAATGTTTACATAAAACTTAATCTTACATCTATAAATCGTTCCAAAATGGATGGACAAAGAAATCTTTAAAAAGCAAAAATAAATACATACGATATGTTGTGTCCGCAAGGCTTTTAACTGAATCGAATACAATTAGTAAAATTCAAATTGATTTTTCGAACTCTTTCTTTTATAAATCTGGCATAGACATAATAAACAGAGAAAATAATTACAAATAAGACTTCCCGCCGTTGACAAGCAAAACATAATAAACGAAACTTCAGTACATTAAAAAATAAAAGTAAATTTAAACATTTCTAAAAATGAAAATCCAGTCTTCATTACAAAGCACGACGATACTCGTAATATCAGTTTTCCATATCAACTCATGTATACATACATTTTACAAAAACCAATATAAAACCATTTTTAGGGATAATGAAACAATTATTTTTTTTAAAAATTAATAATAATTCCATTTCAGTGAACGTGTGTAAGAGATTAAACAAATTTCGATACTTTATGCCTTTTTGAAAAATAAACAATTGTTGACATTTTCTTTTAAAAAAAAATAGCAATCGGATCGTATACTTACGTTTGCAAAAAAAAAAAACATTTTCATCTCCGATATTGTCATTATAATAGTACTTTCGAAAACTATTTTCGAACGAAGTATGCGAATAGCCATGTCTAAATAATATTTCTCATCCGATCTAAACTTTAGTTTATTTGAAAAAGTAAATAAAAATATAAACGTATTAATTTAATCCATTATGCACATAGCGCATTTCCCTTTACATATATTCTTTTCTAAATAATTAAGTAAACAAGTCAATGAGCTAAACTAAATAATAATACATAGAATAATAACAAGGGCATTGATTTTTGCACACTCTACTAACAAAGTTTGTACAAGTGTGTCTCTGTATCATATTAAACATATAAAATAAAATATTAAACATTGAAGTAAACTATTTAAATCCTCAAGACTTTTGTAAAAAAAAAATAAAAAATATATAATAAACAAAGAAAAATGATTTAAACATTTTCTTAACAAAAAAAAAAAAAAAAAAGTAGATGAACAAGAAATAAATTCTAATAAAAATGATTAGCTTAATTCGACTTTGATTTGAATTTTAAACAAATTTTATTTCATTTTATATATCTATATAGTTACAAAATTATTTTTCCAAACAAATAAATATAGTAACTAGTAAATTTTTAGATGAAATTCAATTTTTGAAAAAAAAGAGAAAAAAGTTAAAAAGCGGATGTAAAAAAAAAAACCATTTGATTTGAAAGACTTTTGGACTTAAAAAAAAAGAAACTCAATTTTTCTGATGAAAATTAAAAAAAAATATCTGTTAGACTACATTTACAGGAAAAAAGTAAACATAATAACAGTAGTTATAAATATATATTACGAAAAAAAAAAATATAGTGGAAATAGTAATTGTCAATCTAACCTTTTGGGCGTTATTTATGCATTTCTTAGTTTTAAATTTAATTTAAATAAAATTAAAGCACCTCTGTTTGTATTGAAATTATTCCTAGTAAAATCATTAGTAAAAATTTTCTTAATAAAGAGGTTTAATCCAACGTTTTACATGAATTTGTTTTTTTTTCTTAATTTTTCGATTGAAAATACTTTGGGTTTTATTATTATTATGTTGAAATAAAACAAAAAAAAAGGTAATAAACATATATATTATATATAATTAAAATGGATACGAAAACAATTTATCAACAAGAAATACAATTAAACTAATTAACTACTGAATTAAGTTAGTGAGAACCAAAAAAAAAAAAAAAAATGAATAAATAAAACCAGAGATAAGGAAATGTAAGACGGCTATAAGAAATGAAAGTTGATAAATGAGGCGAAATTTATGTAAATCAATTAAATGAAACAAGGAAATAAACATGAATAAAAAATGCTTAGCTTTGTGTTAAATTGCTGTTAAATGTATAAGTACCATGATAATACTAATAAAATGAAAAATTATAAGAATTATGTGTTTTGAATATTTTTTTTTAAATTAACATTTCTTATAATTGTCGGGAAGCCAAAGCATCCACAGAGAGTGACAGTTTGGTGCGGATTGTGAAGTGGTGGCATCATTGGACCATTTTTCTTCTAAAATGAGGCTGGGAACAACGTTTCGGTCAACGGTGGGCGTTACAGAGCCATGTTAAGGACTTTTTTTTTTTACTGAAATTGAAGACATGGATTTGGACGACCTCTAGTTCATGCAGAATGGCGCGCCATGCCACACAGCCCATGCCACAATCGGTATTTTGCGCACCAAATTCCCAAATCGTGTTATCAGCCGTCTTGGCGATGTCAATTGGCCGCCTCAGACCTGCGATTTAACCCCTTTGGACTTTTTTTTTGTGGGGAACCGTGAAGGACCGATGTTATGCCAACAATTCGGAAACGATTCAAGCACTTAAGGCCAATATCATCCAAGCAATCCGTGAGCTACAGCCCGAAACCATCAACAAGGTCTTGGAAAGTTGGAGTGATAGAATGCGCTACTGCGAGGCCAGCCGAGGCAGCCACTTGAACGACGTTGTGCTCCATGATTAATGGGAATGCTTGCTCTTACTAATAAAGCCATAATACATGGAAAAAATTTCATTTTGTTCATTTTTTTGCATTTTTAAAAAGAAACTTGTAGCTGGTCCACTCTGTATATACAATTCTCAATATACACAAACAACTAATTTAAACATTTGGTGATGCAAATAGCTCATAAATGGTATAAAGCCTAGATTCTCGCAAACACTCTTGTTGTGTACGTTGTATGTTTTGTATGAATTGAAAGGATATACAGCTTTTTGTCGTAGCTGAAGCTCATTTTATTTCCTTGAGAAACTTTCTCATGACAACAATACCCTCGGATGATTGTCAGTCGTTCGCGAATGGTGGGACGGTGAAGAAAAGCGTTTGGTGTTTTCTGATTTTTTATTTTTTTTCTGAGGTAGCTGAAGATCTTCAACAAGACACTATGAAGACCGCAAGCGTGTGCTCATAGTTGGGTGGGATTCTTACCCACTAAAAAACCTACCTTCAAAATAAACTTGTTTTTTTGTTAGCTAAAACTAAGTATTCGCCTTAACAAGTATTTTTCGATTCACAATAAAGTACCTTCCCACTAGAAGTTCCTGCTAGCTCCTGCTCCTGCTAGTTTTCTGAAATGCGATAATTGAGCCTCAAGCGCAGTGGCTCAATCTATAATACATAGAAATACCAAGGTCAATCAAAATCGTTTGATTGGTTATTTTTCTAACTTTAAATTCGAAAAAAACGCACATATAGTTACAGGGATCAGATCAGGGTGAGCCAAGAAGATGTGACATTAGCCGCGTTTTGTTTTCCCCGTGAACTGGTTCAGTTCATATTTTTACACAGGATGCAAAAACAACAATTGAACCAGCACTTGAGCTGGTTCAATTTTCGTGAACCAGAATTTCTATCCCATACCTCACCACTAGATGGCTTTTCACAAAAAAAAATTACATGTAAAGCTTGGTAGCTCTGCTGAATAGCAGAAGTAAATCATAGTTATTTGTTGTATCCTCACTTTCTGACATGAAAAAACTTAATTATTAAACGAATATTAAAGTATTAAACACTTTTCTCACTTCGATTGCCATTTTTTCGCCATTTTTAATCCATATTAAACGTCAGTGTGTAGCTGCTGCTACCAACTTGTGAAAATGAAATTTCTAGGTGAACTAGGAGCGTATTTTTATTTTGAGATGTACTAGTTCAGTTCACGGGGAAAACAAAACGCGGCTATTATTGCAACGGCTAATGTTTTTGGAATGGTTGATATATACTTCTTGTTATGTGCCCATTTAGTTGCAATGGATCATTAGACAATTTTGCCAAGGGCCTTATTTCACTGGAAGGAGACGTTGAGTGGTCCCCTCGATCAACGAATTTATCTCCTTGTGACTATTGCTTTTGGGGTTACTTGAATTGCCAGCTTCTATCACAATGGAAATTCGTGCGATTCCAACAGCAATGTTAGAAAGGTGCATGGAACATTTTTTAACTCTTCTTCATGAGTGCCTGGACGAATACGGACGCCATTTTCCGTTCATAACACGGATTTATTTTTCATTTTTTTTATACTGCAATGACATTATACTACGAGTAAAATCGTATCAGGAAATAAGAATTTAAATTTTTGCTAAGAATAACTGTGCAAGCTTTTTGAAATAAAGGGACGCACCCTGCAATTAAGGAGCTGGAAGGCAGTTACAGACAGAATCGAATTCTCCAGTGGATAACAAATGAAAAAACTGCTTGTTTTGAACCTTTCATGTTCATATTTACTTCTTCCAATTTCTCCAGAGAGTAGAAGCCAGTGTTCCCATACTGCGCTTTTTTGCGTTTTTTGAATGGAAAACGGGGAAACTTTCTCAAAAAAAGTGAAAAAAGCGTGTTATTTTTTTAATTCTTAATGCAATTTTTGTTTTTGTTATCACTTTATTGTTACGTACTTTTTTCCTTAAATTTAAATTTTGAAGAAAGTTTTTTTAAATGACCAATTTGAATTTTTTTTATCAAAAATATATGTTTTTACTTAAAAAAGGGGAAAATCTTCTTCTTCCTTCAAGGGATCATAACCGTCTTACTTCACTGCGTTTCTACTGATTCGCCTGTGGGGTTCGCCATGCGGAGATATATACTGAAAAAAAAGAGGGAAAAAAGGCAAAATGCCACAAAAGAGAGTAAATTTATTTAGAAAATCTGGCAACACTGGTAGGAGCCTTCTTTTGGAGGTGCTTCTAATTTATGGTATATTGACTAGGGATGTTACGGAGCAGGTTTTATCGGAGTCGGAAGCCTCATGCCGACCTCCGCGGAGTGGGAGTTGAATCGGAGTCGGAGTCGGAGGTCGAAGACTCAAATTATTAAAATATAAAAATTGGAGAAATCAATTTTTATTAGAAAAACAAGATAAAAAATACAAAATTGTATTGTCACTTAACAATAATATTGTTTGTATAGACAAAACTGCAAACTAATAGTCAAATTTTAAAATAGGTATGTCCGAAAAACCTCCGTTGTGATTATATCGGAACCGGAGCCGGATTCGGAGGTGCAATTTAAACCAGAGGTTCCGACATATCGGATTCGGAGTCGAAGCTCCGTAACATCCCTAATATTAACGCCGCTATAAAGAGAAGAATGAATGATTCACATATCTTTGCTTCTTAATTCTGTGCGGATGTGCGAATGTGAGGCGTATGCTATGGTATACACATTTCATAAATTTTCCTATTTAATTGCTAAGTATCTGTCTAATATTATACGCTCTAATATTATTGTCGGTTATGAACTGAAAATTGACAGGAGGGTTAGCAGTATTATAATAATTTTTGGTGTGAAATGGAGTATAAGACACGGAAAAAAATAATGCGAAGCGTAGCCGAAATCACCTTAGATTCTTAACCGTAGAATGCATATGGGGTGCTATCGCACCCCACTTCAAAAATGGAAATGCCATTTATTTTGTTAATTAAGTTAGTAAAAACATTATTTTTTAATAAAATAAATAAATTTTATAAGATTGTGTTATAAGTTGCTGGTATTTTCAGCCCAAAGTACTGGGGTGCTCAGGAATCCCATATGTGTTAACGTTACTCAAAAACCCTTATGCATTCTAGGGTTAAATTGGTATTTTTTAGCAAATACCTCGTGGTGTTTCAAATTGCTGTATATAGGTCCTTGGTCAGCAATTATCACCGACATGCAAGTAAAATCTTCGATTTAGAAATAACGTCCGGTACTGTAGTACTTGAATACGTCTACCTCACGAACTCATCCCCACATGACACCTGTTCATCTGACATTCATTTGACATTTCCGTGTAAATCTAGAAATAACCTCATGCACTTGGTTTCTGGAGAAAAACCGAAGGAAACGAATCACAAATATTCGTCTTGTGGTTTATTTCTACTCGTATGTAGGAATCGCGTAGCATAATAAAAACAATAAACCTACCACTGGCTGTTCTCCTAACTAGCTGACATCCGATACATCGACCGTGTAATGGGAGATAGGGACTGGCGATTCTTTGTTTACGGTGGTGTCGCGTCAATTACAGCGGAATTCGGTAAGTTATCCCTCGGCTATCAGTTGATTGGTGATAAGGGAGAACCAGGCCTGCAGGTGCAGTCATTGCATAATGTGAGGTATCTCATCGCTTTGTCTTTTCAGGCACTTTTCCTATCGATACATCGAAAACCCGCCTCCAGATTCAAGGTCAAAAGATCGATGGCAAGTTCACACAGCTGAGGTACCGCGGCATGATAGATGCATTCATCAAGATTACACGAGAGGAGGGCATTGGCGCGCTGTATTCTGGGTAAGGGTCGAGTGGGGCATGGTAGGCAGATTTGTAATTTTCTATGATTCATAGCATTTGGCCAGCGGTGCTGCGACAAGCGACCTATGGCAGCATCAAATTCGGAACATACTACTCCCTGAAGAAGATGCTGGACGAGAGGGGTCTGCTCATTGATCCCGAGACGGGAAGGGAGCCTATCTGGAAGAACGTACTGTGTGCCGGAACTGCAGGCGCTATCTCAAGTGCAATCGCCAACCCAACAGATGTCCTAAAAGTAAGAATGCAGGTTCACGGAAAGGGTGCTCACGACAAGGGCCTAGTGGGGAGCTTCCATGATATCTACAAATACGAGGGATTCAGAGGACTATGGCGCGGTGTTGGCCCTACAGCGCAACGAGCTGTAGTCATCGCCGTTGTTGAACTTCCCGTGTACGACTTCTGTAAACTGCATTTGATGAGCAACTTTGGGGATCATGTAGGCAATCATTTTATGTAAGTAGATGTCGCATGTATAATGTAAATGAAGCTTTGCAGAGTTCACGCATGTCATGTTTGGAAAAAACGAGAAAAATGCATGGATGTTGCTTCTGAATCCAACCTTGGCGTTTCAAATTCATCGACCTTTAATCTTATACCCTTCCTTCTCATTGCAGATCTAGTTTTGTAGCTGGTTTGGGTAGTGCAATTGCTTCTACACCTATAGATGTGATACGGGTTTGTTTCACGCAAGCATGACGCTTCCCAAATAGATTTTAATTTATTTATTTGAAATTGCAGACGAGGCTGATGAACCAAAGACGTATGGCTGTCGCGCACGCAGGTGCCACGGCGACAACAATATACCACGGAGCATTCGATTGTGCGCTTCAGGTTAGTTGATTATAAGGGAACCATTACCATCATCGTGAGTCGAATCATATAATTCACCGGAAATTCACGCACTTAGTTCGTCTAGCGAATGGTAATAGGGTCCTAAGTAGTGATGGGCGCATTCAAATTATATAATTGATTGTAATCGATTCTTTCAATATCTCGAGAAATCGTCTGAAATTATTTAAATGATTTACTATACTTCTGTCGAAGCAGCGAGAAACAAAACAAAAACTACTGTCTCATGTTTCAGTTCTCACTCTGAGTTTCGAATTCATGTAACTACAGGCTGGGTAGCATCACTCGAATACTAATGTCTCGATTCTTTAAATTATTCGATTACGCCCATCACTAGTCCTAAGTTATCTCTCTTAATAATGATCTAATCTTCTTCCCACAGACCGTTCGAAATGAAGGCGTTTTCGCCCTATACAAAGGCTTTATACCCACATGGATACGAATGGGGCCTTGGAACATAATCTTTTTCATAACGTATGAACAATTAAAAAAATTCTAGTACAAACGACTATATCTAACGAACAACTAAAAGTGGCTAAAGCAAGTTCAAAGTGTGTGCACTCTTTGAATAATAGCACACCCACTTGCACTAAATTATAACTTTACAAACGAGTCTATTGTCATTAGTGCCGTTGGGGTTTTAGATAGGATAGACTAATCATTTGAAATTCGAGTATAATTTCTTTTTATTGGCGTACGACCAAAAGTTATTTTAATTGATACTAAAACGGAGAGAGTTAGGTTTTATAAGCGAAAATGTATTTATTGAAAAGAAAAGTATTTTCCTAAACAAAGAGAACTGTACAAAAATGTTTGCTTTTAACGGTAGCATTTAAAGATGAAATAATGTTATTTATTTGGTTACAGTCATACGGTATCTAATTGCGTAACAAAGTGTTAAGTTTTTATTTTTTTTTATAATTTTTAACAACATTTGACTGTTAACTTAGGTGGTAAAGAAAATCTCAGATAAAAAAAAAAAAAATAAACTTACGAAACCTGAAAAATGTTGTTTTTATTTATAATCAATCGTCAGACCAATGATCACCTACACCTCTCTAGTATGGTGGCCTAAAACACAACAGATCAAAGCTATGGAACAGCTAAAACGACTGCACCTATTTGCCTGTGTCGGCATTACCGGGGCAATGAGAACGTGCCCGACGGCAGCATTAGGGACAATACTTTATCTCACGCCCCTGCATCTCACAGTGCAGAAAGAAGCCTCGCTAAGTGCTCTTAGGCTACCTCAGATATAAAAACAGAAACCCGGCGATTTCACAGGCCATCTGAACATTCTTGAAAATGTCCAAAACAACGCAATCTTCAAAATTTCAAATACGATGCTCAAGAGATTTCGGTTCTCCGGGAAATTCGAAGTGGTCATTAGTGACCGTCAAGAATGGAGAAACAAAGGTCTCAAAACACCACCCAGCGCACAAATCTGGTACACAGATGGCTCCAAATTGGATAATGGCAGTACCGGAGCTGGGGTCTATGGTCCCAACTTTCAGCGTGCGACAGCGCTTTGTAAATCACCTAGCATCTTCCAAGCAGAAGTCTATGCGATAGAACAATGTATTTGGGAATGCCTGCGAAGAAACACTACCGGAACCAGTATCTTTATCTATTTAAATAGCCAGGCAGTGCTAAGAGCCCTTAATTCCTATATGGTAGGGTCAAAGCTTGTGTGGGACTGTCTCGACCTCCTTAATAATCTCGAATCCACAAACCAGTTACCGTAGCATGGATTCCTGGACACCAAGATTTTGAGGGGAACGAACGAGCAGACTGTCTGGCGAGGAGAGGCGCTGTACGCGCACTCATCGGCCCTGAACGCTACTTCGGGGTACCACCCAGTGATATCCACTCCACAGTAACAAAATGGGAAGCTAAAGGACTCGCCGAACACTGGGCCAACCATAAGGACCTAAGACAAGCGAAGAAGTTCATAAAACCCAACCGAAATAGAGCTAGCAAGCTACTTGAACTTGACGATTTGCGAACTCTAACGGGCTACCTAACCGAACACTGTCCACTCAGGTACCATCTAAATAAAATGATACTTTCATATACGGCCATGTACAGACTACGGGGAACAAAGAGAAACAGCGGAACACATTCTTTGTGAATGCCCAGGGGCCGCAAAGAAACGATTACTCCATCTAACGTGAGTCTCGATGGGCCCAGCGGATACCTGGAATATGGAACCCAAGATATTACTCAGGTTTATCAAGAGCCTCAATTTTTAATTCTGTTTAACCATTCTTCTTCTTCTTCCTTTTTTCAGCGAGGCCGTGATCCGAAAACAAGGGATCACAACCCTCCCACTTCACCGCATTTCTACTGATCCGCCTGTGGGGTTCGCCTGTTTTCTGTTTAATTCTGTTTAACCATTGGTCCAGCACAATAGATCTTATAGGTCGCAGTGTACTTGGGCCCCAATAATCGTATCGTATTTATAATCATCAAGATGTGACATCAATTTGAAGTGGAAGGTTGTTGTAGAGAAAATTACATCCCGATTGCCTTTTGAAAAAAAAATCTAATATGCGACTAACAGTATGGTTGGTTTCCCAACCGCATAGCCATACTCATCTTTAGTGCTCGTAGTCAGGATGATGCCACCAAATTAACTTTACTGTATTAAAGCCAATATACACTTCACCATTTCTAAAATTAAAATTAAATAATTTTAGTAAAAGCCAGCCATGATGTGTTTTTTAAGTTCCAACACTAGCCGAAAATTGCAAAGAAAACAATAACATCCCTAAACAAAATTCGTATAATTATAAGGGTGTTCGCGTAAAATGTACACATTTTATAGAGTCGCCATGATATTACAAACAAATACCTTCTTTTAAAAAATGATGACATCTTTAACAGAATACAATACTCACATAATTCAGAATCTTACATAATTATCCATAATCCAGCGATCATTTGGAATAAAGCAAGAAGATGAGTACTACACATTAAAACATAAACTCTGGCGTACTTCAATGTAGTGTATTAGGACCCGTTTCATTCCTTTTACAAGCGACCTACCACAAAATGAGGAAACTAATGTTGCCACATTTGCAGACGATACTGCTGTTCTTGCTGTTGGTAAAGCTGTGAAGGAAGTAACCCGAAAAAACTACAAAGGACAGTAAATGATATATTTGAAAGGACCACATAATGGCAAATAAAACTAAGTGAACTGAAGTCAGTTCAAACTCCACAAATAAGACAAAGTACACAGATTTTTCAAAATAAAGTACTACGAGATATTATTAATGCGGCATAAGGAACGCTGATCTAAAAGTAGAAATGGTAGAGGATGCGGCCAGGAAGAAGTCGCAAGAAGACATAAAGTTGGACTTCGCAACAGCGCCAATTTAAAAGTAGCTAAACTACTTAATAATTTAGTTAGAAGACTGAGAATGATAAAACCATTCGAACTAGTTAACTAGTGATAACATCATCACACGAAACGAGTGATTAAACATACCTACGTAGCTACTCCAAAACAAAGTGTAACTGACAAAAGGCAGTTCCTCAATATATGTATATATCCTCAAGTAATACAAAATAAATTGCTGATTAATTTGACGACTAGGTGCGATAATTGGAATGATGACATAAATCATACCTTCTCTGGATGTTTTTAGTGAATTGACATCCCACGCTATAGCAAAGCTCGCATGCGATGTCTTTCGAAATTTACACGCAAAACAAAGTCCAATAGAATAGGAAATTGTCCACACGTCAGAATTTATCAAATTTATCCTAGTATTTAAAAATGCAAATCAAATACCCCGCCCAACAACCGATAAATCTTATCTAAACTTGGCATCACTACTTGCGATGTTAGATCACATTCTCTGAACACTTCCCACTTAGTACAACTCACTTGAATGTGCAGTGACCCAGTCGTTCGACTGACAGTTTTCATATTAACCGCGCGCGCCAACTACACCCATGCTTTCTCACTCACTCTTACGTGCGCAGATGTTCTCACCGAGGGTGGTTGTTTCTTCCTCTCCAACAGCTGCACTGAGCTGAGCACATCACTTTACGCATCCAAGTGTGTCCTTTTCTCTTCGAGCCCTCATTTAGAGCCAAGTGCGAAAGAGACAACTCGTACTGAGAAGATCCACAACAAGAGAGACGAATCGCGATACTCGATCGATGTAACCAGCGTGTTGAAGTGAAAAGGAAAGCATTTGCGTACTCAAACAAAAAAAAAAATGAAATCAAACGACCAGAATCGAAGAAGACGCATCTCATCGACGTGAAGACAGCCAACAATCATCCATCACCATCGGACAAATATTTTGAAAACATCCACGGCGAGATCAAATCATAACTTTCCCACAAGATTACTTACAGAATAGAAAAACAAAAAGAAGTGCAAAATGCTTAGCGAGTAAAATTCGCTGAATTGTGTGTTCGTGTTGTGCTCGCATCGCTTTTCCTGTCCCCGATTTCTGTCCGTTCACGGTCGGTGGTGTGCAGCGCGTTCGTTTTTTTTTTTATCGTGTTCCAACGCAAGCTTTTTCGATTTTACTTGTTTTTCTTTTTTCGTGTGGAAATCGAAGTGAGAAAGGGTTTTGAGTATACTTCTCTGGAGAAACAAATAAATTGCGAAGAAGAATTCATCACAAACTGAAACGAGGAAAAGAAAAAAAATGGCGACATTCAAAATTCATCAAGACACTGAGAAGGAGAACGCCGCGTATGCGGCGCTGAAGGAAACCACTACTCGTGGGAAAACTATTCTCCAGGGTGCAGCCGGGGGCAAGGATAAGAGGTCTACATTCGCCGTGCTAAGCAGCGCGAATAATGCTCGGATCGGCGGTGGTGGACTTGGTGGAGGAGCTAATCCTAGGGCAACTGTAAGTCAATGGTGTTGGGGTGCAACCTTCGACATAACCTATACACGGGTGGAGGTTTGAAAATTTGAATCCCAAGTCCGTTATGCTTGGGTGCAACGGAACCGGTGTGGGTCGATTTCTTTACTTGTTAACAGTTTCGATGTATCAGGCGGGCACAGGGGTAAGGCTAGCGGCTATTCTTGCTGCCGAGTGCACAATTGGTATATTTATTTTGTTTTCTTTATTTTATGCTGTCGTCGTTTTTTTTTTCCTTCGACCTACATGCCGCTGTTGGGCTCGCAATCGAATTACGCATCAAATTTCAATAAGTATTGATTTGTAGGGGGAAATGCTTCAGTCAATAGGTACTGCTACCCAACGGAATAGTCAAATTGGTGGTTATTAGCTTGGCAGCGTATTGTCGATGTGTGTGGTTTGGGTATGAGGTCATCAGTCTGATGTTTGCTTTCTAGTGCCTTGTCTTACTTAGTTGTCGCCTATAAGTCCCGCTGAGGATGATGATGAGAGCGTGACATGCCGTGGCGCAATCTGTTCTTTTTTTTACAGACCAATTGCATAACGATTCTAGTAGAGCGCCTGTGGTGCGATGAAGGGTGACATATAAGCGAAATTCTTCTATAAAACATCTATATTTCGTTCAGAAATCGAAAAATGAACCTATAAGTCGCTCAAAAGTTTTGCAAACCCATTTCCTCTTATTATTTCGGCGAGATTATGATTTGAACTCAAGGGATTATAACCCGCTCCCACTTCATTGCATTTCTACTGATGCTACACTGTGGAGTTCGCCTGTTTGACCTCAAAAATATCCCGATTTTGGATCACTTTGTTGCTACTGAGGCAAACCAAATGCTGGTGTTGTTGCATTTGTGTGTTCCAGGAGTTAACAGGCCTACCTCTCTTTCGTGATATGAGTAGGATTGATATTTGCCTTCTTGACGGGGTTCAAATGATCTCTTCTTTGAACATGATAATATCAGCTGAGCCGGTCGTGATCCACTTTTCGTGAAATGGTTTCTTTGACATGAAGGCTTTCACGGACCTTCGAACTTCTTCGACCCTGCTGCCATGCGAAGCATCTCCATCTCAGTTGTCGTTGGTTTACCCTGAGACGCGTGAGCGCTGGACGCACAACTGCGGTGTATAGCCTTCCTTTCGACTAAGGGCATTTTTCGGGCCCAGAAAAAAGCGGAGTTTTCTCGCCACTTCATCCACCCAACGCTTACGCAATGATTGATGACGTCTTCACAGATTGCTTCGCTATTGATCATAGATCCAAGATATTTGAACTTTTTGTACTTGGGAAGCACTGTTCCATTTAAATACTGGAGTAGGCCATACAGAGAACGGACAGTACAAGTACTTGGTCTGTTTGAACTAATGCGATACCCATTCCACTCCAAAACATCTTACTCTTGTCTTTGCTGCTTCGTACATGTCCTTGGTCATCTGTACATATGTTGGTTTCTGGAAATATGCAAATCCTTCAAGGAATCACGATGTTTTTCCATTATGATCCGTATACTCTGGATTTCTTCTTCTTCCTTTTATCAGCGAGATTACGATTCGAAAATAAGGGATCATAACCCTCCCACTTCACCGCATTTCTACTGATCCGCCTGTGGGGTTCGCCTATTTGACCTCAGAAAATATCGGCAGGCCTGTCGATTTTGGATCACTCGGTTACTGAGGCCAATGAAATGCCGATGTCGTCGCATTTGTGTGATCCAGGCGTTTATAGGCCTGCCTTTCCTACATCGCGATGTCTTTGGAACGTGCATATCCGTACCGCACGATAAATCCACACTGGTCATCAGACAACCTTTTTTTCGCAGTTGGCCACCCAATAGCCGCTCAACTATCTTCGTGTTGTGTGACATCAGATTGTTTGAACGTATCACCCTTGCAGCATTTGCACACAGGGAGAAGATAACTCTACCTCCACTGGTTCAGTATTGGTTGTTCACCTCTCATAAGTTTGGAGATGAGTATTCTGTGCCATCTGAACTATCTTTTTCCAGAACTTAGAGGGCACAAAAGCTTTTCGTTTTTTTTAAGTATTTGACCGCTTTACTATCTTCTTCGACTGTAATGTCGGGTATTTATTTACAGTTATGGGTAGATATTGGAAAGTATAGCCGGGGAAACTGTTCATTCAATAATCCTTCACAATACTGCCGTCACCTATGCAGAATTTTGTCCTCGAGCACACGAAGCTGGCCGTGAGCATTGTTAATGAGCTTTGGCGATCCCAAACCAGTTCTTCTTCTTTCTATTTCTCTCACTGCACTGCATTTCTATTGATCTGCCTGTGGCGTGCGCGATCCCAAACCCATTATACCCTATTTAACCCGTATTCCATAGAACATGGTTACTATCACCTTAATCCACTGCTTTACGCCGTAGCCTCTGTAACTTGAATTGATACCTCATGCCTAGACCAGGAAGTGCCTTATTTTGTTTTATTTAACTGCTCCTTCGTTCTGTCTTATCGTGTTGGTCTTGTTGATGAAATTCTTGTTCGAACTCTCGAGTGGTTAAACTCCATAACTTGAGAATATGGATGGGGCTGTGTACTATGTATCATAACTCGAAGTACATATTTCTCCTTTGTCCTGGGATTCGAGTTATCGTATTTCATTGTATGTATCCTTTAAAGAGCAAGCTCCAAGCCTCTAAATGGTTGCACATCTATTTACTCCGTTGTCCCATCAGTTGAATATATTGTCTGCTGAAGAATTAACAATCCAGGTTGTACCCGAACCTACTGAATGACTTGGACAGTGCAGCCGGTCCCAGTGTTAGTAATTTTGAGCCTGCCAATGATTTCATTTTTTTATGACCGAAGCCATTTGGCAGCTACGCACCGCCTTAATCACATAACTTCTCTGAAGTCCAACTCTCCAAATAACTGAAAGCTCCTTAATATCCCGAAAGAAATTAATGCCAAGCATTGAAACAGGAGATATATATACCATATATCCTCTTGTAATTCGTTATTTTTCGCATCCTCAGTGGTTGTCCTCGCTAGTGTTATTCCCTTTAACTACTTCTAATTCGGAGCACTAGCCAACAAAAGAAGGGAGATCTTGGGGCGCCACTGGGTGAAAACCCAGAAGATGAACCAAATATCCGTTAAACAGGTGTTAGTGTTGACATGAGGCATCAAAGCCAGAGAAGAACTATGGAGAGAGAGAGAGAGAGCCAGAGAGTCTCCGGTTAAGATAGATCGTGGTAGAGAGTTAAAAAGGGAGCCAACACGGTGGATGTTTCGAAAATCTGAGGCGAATCCCACAGGCGGATCAGTAGAAATGCATTGAAGAGAAATGGTTATGATACTCTGATCTCAGATCATACGCTCACCGAAAACAGGAAGAACTATTTCTAAATCTTCTCTATTTATGATCAGTGAAACCACTGTCATCAGCCATTACGATAGCGATTAACTTCAGCTCAATAGTAGCGTTCACCTTGATGTGCGGAACGCTTTAAACTCTCCTTGTTGTATCGTACATCCACTCTGTCATTGGCAGATCGTATTGCGTAACTGAGACAGCGCTTCACTTAGATTAATCCCATCACGGGAACGACTAAATAAAGCGGGATGCCTTAATTACGATCTATAGCTTCCTAAGGACTTTCTTCCTAACGATACCGCACATTTGGGTATCAGACAATCATAATAGTATATTGGGTCTAGGGACAACTTTTTGCCGTCTTAATACAGAATGAGTGTCTCTAAAAATGAGCACACTGGCCACATTAGCAAACCTTCCACTAGTGTAGTGGCACCGCCATACAATTTAACTAACTTTCTTGTCACACAATTGCTCCTAATTGTCTGAAGATTATATTTGTTGTTTCTCTTTGTTGTTTTCTTAGGCACTTCGCGATATAAAAATTGGAATAAAAAATGATGAAAACGCCGGCGTGGAACAACGGTATCAGCAGAAAAAATATGTTGGCACAACACCAGTGGAACAATTCAAGGCATTCTCAGTGTACGAGGATGATAGTACGGCTATCGATGAAGTCGGTAAGGTCCGTAAAGAACCTGCCATGGGAATTAGGTGAATATCACTGTACCACAACTCAATCAAACATTTTATACTAAAAAAGATTTTGTTTTAATAGAAATCCCCTGAAAGAAGTCTCAGGAAGTGGTCATGACTCGATACTGGAAACACCAATGTCTGTCACAGATGTCCTCTCACCGATGTCCATTGATAGATCGCAAATAATTGACGACGATATCCATCGGAAAAGAATAATCACAACACCACTGCCAAGGAACGATCGTGAGCGATTCTTCGAAGTAGTAGAATATCAGAATTCTATTTTGGATTACTTTAGGGAGAGTGAGGTGAGTTGTTGCATGGAAACCTTGAGAAAAGTTCCTTAATTAAAAGGAACATACATCCTTGGTCCTCATTTTGTACATGTGCTATTTTTGGGCGCGAAACCAAGACAACTGCAACAAGGAGATACAAAAAAAAAAAAAAAAAATAAGGGTAGGCACATAAATCCAGATAGGGTGGGAATGGTCACATCGTTGTCTACCTGTTGAAAAGCATGTATGAGAATTATCACAAGGAATCGGTTAATCAAACGAGGAAGTTGTCTTCCCCCTTCCTATTCATGCTGGTTAACCAGCGGCCTTGTGTGTGATTATTGTTAATTTCTGTCTGGAAATCTCGCTTGTGTTTACTGAAGTGGAAAGATGAATGTTTGGTAATGAATACCGCCGTAATTTCACAGGAAACTTGCAGATGAATGAGCTTTATTAAGACATTTTAGTTGCCGTTTAAGTTTGGTTTTGTTCCTTACACGATTTGTCGATTAGAATGTGCGAGCTATGTACTACTATGCTATAGGGGTTTTGTTATATCTAAGACGTCAAGCTCGACTGTCCTTTCTTGTTGAAAGACCATC
The DNA here is from genome assembly GCA_945910035.1 of Brachypalpus laphriformis. Lineage (NCBI taxonomy): Eukaryota > Metazoa > Arthropoda > Insecta > Diptera > Syrphidae > Brachypalpus > Brachypalpus laphriformis. The sequence continues at coordinate 176,526,471 of OX246756.1, forward strand.
ATTACCATCTCAATATCTATACTCGCAAACGAAGGTGAAGCAATAGAAGGAGCAACGTACGGGGCACGCCAAAATACTTTCGATGCATCGTCATCTCCCCAATTTCACTGACCATCTGCTCACTGAATATGACTTCAACAGGGTCTACATGCACTCAATACCGGACAGAACTGAGTGGACGCAACGCGATGCCCTATACAACGATTCGCTGTCACTTTCACGGACGGGTCCAAAACTAAGGACGGAGTCGGTGCTGGAATCTTCGCAGATGACCGGGATATACATCTCTCTTCCAAACCATTGCAGCGTTTTTAAAGTCAAAGTTCCTGTGGTTCGCCAACCCGCTGACTGGATGGCGGCTAATACACTGTCAACATCCGATATTGTTATTTACGTCGACAGTCAGGCAGCCATCAAATCCCTCGCATACAGCACTACGAGATCTAAGGCAGTGAAAGACTGCCGCGTATCTCTTAACGAGATAGTTGGGTAGTACAACCTCACCCGTTGCTGGGTACCAGGTGACTGTGAGCTGTGATTCTCCTCACTGGACATTGCGTCATAGGAAGACTAGGCATCCCCTATAATGACTTCTATAGAACCTGTAGGGATGAAGAGGAAGAAGAGACCATCAGTCACCTCCTATGTGCTTGCCCTGCGCTCGCCAACATTAGGAAGGCCACCCTGGGTGAATACTATTTCAATGATTTAAATAATCTCGGCAGCGCCTGCACGGCTAAAATAAACTCCTTCATACAACGAAGCAAATGGCTCCTAGAGTAAGAGGGTGACTCACCCACCTTACACATCGACAGCACAATGGACTTATTTCTAGTCTAAGTGCATCCTCATCGAGGACCGATCTTAATCAACCAACCAACCAACCAAGGTGAACAGCCCAGTCATTCGAACTAATTTCATATCAAATTGTATCAGTGAACGCTGCTTTCGTCCAGCAACAAGTGCTTTCACAAGAGTTACTCTCCTGTTCATTTTCAAGAATTTGACTTACGTGCAACCGAAGTGATAGGTTCATTTATCTATTAAGTTTCATTGAACTGCAAAGTTAGGAGTTTTTGAAAGTGCACTCAAAAGGTCTTCGGTAATAATCTACCTATAACTGAAAATGTCATGTCTGCACGCTTCCTGTACACTCAAGAATATCATTCAATAATTTTTCGTTTAATATCGATTTTAGTTCGATGACAAGAATAGATTCAAACCCAAGATTCTCCCCTCAATGCTTCAATTTATCTTCCCTTTTCTGCTACCATAGTAGTAATTGTGTTTTGTTATCTCTTCTCTCTATAGCTCCTTCCCTCAAAGAAACATTGCAGTCATTTCTTCAACAAATTATTTTCCGAAACAACTCTTTCATCATTACCCTCTACGTCTTCTGCTTTCCTTCGTCTCTATAAAAAGTTCGAAACCAAACCAATAGTCAATGTTGTTGCCCTCTTACAAAGGATCAAATAAATTCAAGCATAACATTCAAGTATTGCAGATATGTTTATAAGTCGCCCAAGCGTTCAATACTTGGTCCTTATCATAAATTCGATTGACTCCAAAGCATCAGCAGACAAGGGTATATGTAGCAGTAGCACTGCTCTGACTACTCTATGTGCACAATTTTCTCTTGAGATTTACCATTTCAAGTAGATTTTGTGTCAGTGTGCATTAGGGGAGAGTTTTCAACCCTCTATCCCTTACAGCAAACATTGCAATTTCAGTCGAACATACAAGACCCTCTGCCATAATACAGTCAGCAGATATTGTCTCCTTCTTTTGGTGGTGGCATTTCAAATGGTGGATTTCATATTTCGTTCTTTTCTTTTTTATAGTGTAAGAAAAATATTGCATCAAATTGTTGCACTTTTATAAGCATTTACGTGACTTTTGTTCAGAGGTATCCTTGGAATTTTGAATAAGAGCTGATGCATAATGTATGTATCATTTGAGGATAAATTTAGCTGACATTAATTACAGCTGAGTCATTATTAAACACTCTATCACCTAATTACGTTGGGCATAAGTGATTAATTATTTACGGCAACATTTGAGCAAGGACATCGGTCACAATCAGCGATTTAGCATCTCGTGCTGCCTTAATTACGACTAATTTAGGAATATACAATATATATCTCTATAGATGTATACACAAGAGGGTTCTGAGAATTTATCCCATTATGTTTATTCCTACAAGAGAGAAAGATATTTTGGAGAACGAATTTAATAGGAATTAGATACATATTGCATTTTAATTGTTTTGATTGGGTTTAAAAAAAAAGGACGGCGCCGTGGAGAATGTCTGCTTGAGACGCAATAACCATTCAATCTGTTTGATCTGAGATTGCTTCGGGTTGAATTGTTAATTGCATATTTAATCCCCCAGCTAAAGGACTTACATATGTATATAACATAAAGATGCTCATCGCAGAAGATATCTCAAATTCCAAAGTAGTTATCTCGGATATTGCGCATGAACACAACAGTAATTACGGGCAAATGCCTGCCAAATGCCACAACTTCATTGTTACATTCCTAAATCGCAATAACTGGGAACAGAACGAACCTACATTTGCCAATAACTCTCATGTATGGTGCACAGACTGATCCAAAACAGACGAAGAAGTTGGGGCTGGAGTATACGGCGCTACTACGAAAACGTTCATCCACTCGTGCATGGATAAAAGTATTGTAACTCCGTATTCCAAGCCGAAGTATTTTCTATAGAACTATGCATCATAGAAACTACAAACAGATCTATAACCAACGCATTTGTATTCTATCAGGTAGCAAGGCTGCTCTACTAGCTTATGGAATAACATCCAAACTAGTATGGAACTACCTTCAACTACTAATATCATTATTCAGCACAGAGTTCATCTCATTTGAGTGTTAGGACACAGCGAATATGAAGGAAATGAAAAGGGTGACTTGCTAGCCAGAACAGGAGCTGCATCAAACTTTATGACGCCAAGATCATTCTGTGGATTACTATTGAATACTGCAAGAAGCTGGATGGGAACTGAAGGTAACAGACAAGCCAAGATTTTTCTGCCAAATACTTCCCTCAAAAGAACGAAACAACTCCTACACGTAACTATGAGTCAGATACGAATAGCACAGTTTTCCTTGTAGACCACTGTCGAGTGAAAAAAACCATCTCATGGCTATGGGAATAGCACAAGACAACATCTGCAGATTGTGCAACGAAAACGAAGTATCAGCAGAACACATCTTATGTCACTGTAACTGTCGTAATCAGAACACATCATCGTTAGTTAGTTAGGTAAATTCTACCTTGAAGCAGAAGACCTATCTGCAATTTCACTCAATAGCGTAGTAACCAAATCGGGGATATTGAATGAGCTTTAACCCTTTCGATGCTAAAAGCACATGAAATACACATGTCCGGGACATATATGTCCCGTTCGGACCGAAAGCGTTAAGATTAGAGGAAATCACAATAGACCCAATGTAGCCACAATAATAAGGCGACCTAATCCCACCTCTAACAATAATCTACAATGTAACTTGAAGAATATTCAAGTGGAAATGCTATGTTCTTCTTTAGACTCCACATACATACATATGTCTATTACTTAATTCTATTTATTCTTGGACCCCCCATGTGTGTACATTAATAGACCAAAATGTACAGTAGTCGATTCATATGTGTGCATCTCTGCCACTGGATTTTTTTCTGGCGCCAAAAAGATGCATACATTCGGTGAATTGCACAAAGAACACAAAAACTAGTCCCCCGCTGTTGCATAACATTCACAACAAATGTATCCTTACCACCTTCGTGTCTACACTCTTTGTCATCCTTTTTTGAAATCACATTTCTTTTCTTGTACTTGCAGAAAAAACATCGACCAAAACCGAATTATATGAGACGCCAACCGGACATTAATTACTCAATGCGTACCATTTTAGTCGATTGGCTGGTAGAAGTGGCCGAAGAATATAAATTGGATACGGAAACTCTCTACCTGGCTGTTTCCTACATCGATAGATTCCTCAGTCAAATGTCTGTGGTACGAGGAAAGCTACAGCTTGTTGGTACAGCTGCAATGTACATTGCATCGTAAGTGTATTTTCCCACTCTTCTCTCTCCCATATGTACACTACATCACATCCTCTTATTGTTTTCATTGTTGCAATTGTGTGTACTGTCGTCTCACTACTGTCTCTCTTTGTGCACAGAAAATACGAGGAAATCTATCCACCAGATGTTGGCGAATTTGTATTCATCACCGACGATACGTACACAAAAGCTCAGGTATTACGTATGGAACAGATCATCTTAAAGATTTTGTCATTTGATTTGTGTATACCTACATCGTATGTATTTTTGAATACCTATGCCGTTCTATACGATATGCCGGAATCAGCAAAATTCCTTGCCCAGGTGGGATTACAAATGCAATTTACGAGTGAATTTATATATTTTTTGGTTTGTTTTCTGTTCTTTATGTGTGCAGTATATTGCGGAGCTTTCACTGTTGGAAGGAGATCCCTACTTACGTTTCGTGCCTTCACTTATATCAGCATCATCTGTAGCGTTGGCTCGGTATGTACTAGATTTTCCAATCTGGTGTCCCGAATTGGAACAGATCACCACATACAAATTGGAAGACATGAAGGAGGTTATCGTGCATCTAAGCAAAACACACAAAGGAGCGCCTGAATTGGCACAACAGGCCATCCGAGACAAATACAAGGATAGCAAGTAAGTTTACACAATTGTTTCTACTTTGAGCAGTTCTTCCTCGTCTTGCTATGAGATTGTAAAGTCCAATAAGCTGCTTCAGAGGTCATAGTATTCTGTCGCACATGGCATATTATACACGCGGACTGATTTTTACAATAGAACTTGAACTCCCACCTGACAGAACCAGAACTTTTTAGTTACTCAATTCTTGTTCACAAAGAAACTTCCATCGCGAGGCAGTGGGCGGGTGCATTTGGAAGAAAATTGAGCGAGGATTTGTCACTCTTGGTTGGATCTAGAGACTCCCCACCAACACCAACGCACCTTCACATCCAGGGGTCGAATCGCGTGAACGGATAACCCGTCAAGTAATTTGTATGTATGTTGTTGCTAGATCTATGAACAACACAATACAAATTACGTTTTAGTCATCCGTTGACGGAGGACGCGATTCGACTCCAGGTTACATGAGTTTGTGGTATCAAAACGGCACTTAGTGCTAATGGGTTTTTCCTTTCTAAGTAGAATCACCACTCCTACCTACCTACCTTCCCACTCCTAGGATTATGAGGGTGCATTTTTCCTTACTCGCAAAGTAACTCACTTCAAAAAATGGGGAGCGTTGGGAGGGAGTGAGGAAACCCGAGCAAAATTATTGAATCTTTCTTCGAGTGGAAAATATTTATGAGACAACACGATTCGTTCTTTAGCATGTGCAAGGTAATAGTCTTGAATTCCTTCCACAAGACACCGACTATGTACATCCACAACTTTTGTTTGATAAAAACTTTGAAACCCGCATCCCCTCCAGATTTGAATGGGAGGAGGAGCTAAGAACACAAGAGGGATCCATTTGCTTGTACACAGATGGATCCAAAACAGAGTCGGGAGTGAAGGGAGGTGTCTTCTCCCAAGAATCTCTTTTCGTCTGCCTAATCACTGCAGCGTCTTCCAGGCGGAGATCATGGCAATTAAAGAAGCCTTGTCGGGGCTGTCTGACATTGTGATATCTTCTTCTTCCTATATCTGCGAGGTTATGATCCGAAAACAAGGGATCATAACCCTCACACTTCACCGCATTTCTACTGATCCGCCTGTGGGGTTCGCCTATGTGATATCCAGGCGGGATATTACTATCTTTACTGACAGTCAAGCTGCGGTCAAGTCCCTGGAATCTGACACCTTCAACTCAAAAGCAGCCCGTTTGTCTCATAACGAGATGGCCAAACAGTTCAACATTCACCTAATTTGGGTAGCACAGGGACATTTCTGGGAACTGCTCGGCCGACGAACTCGCCAAGCAGGGCACTTGTCTATCGATCTCGTCGAGCAAGGCGAATCTCGGCATGCCTCTCGCTACAGTGGAACTACTACTTAAGCTCAACACCATTAGCGCGACTAATCGCAGATGGGCTAGCGGCATTACGTGCCTCATTACTAGACAGATTCTGCCTAAGCTGGATCAGAAACAATCTGCCTTATCGGTTGCTCATCGCAACTACAGTAGGTGTCATTTCGGGGCACTGCATCACCGGTAGGCATGCCATCAGGCTAGACATTTTAGCAAATGATTTCTGCAGAAGTTGCGTGGACGAGGAGGAGGTGGTAACCATACTACACCTTCTTTGTACATGCCAGGCCTCTCCGCTCGCAAAATACTACACTTAGGAGTCTACCTCTTCGAAAATTTAGGCGAGCTAGCTAACGTGAGAACCGGCAGCCTCTAGCGCTTCTTAACAAGCTCCAATTGGTTCCAGGGGTAATTCTCCCTGGGGGTGATAGATCCATGTGGTACAACAATGGGCCTAGTCTGGCCTAAGTGAGCCTGACCTAACCTAACCTATGTGCAAGGTTCTTCATTCGTTTTCGAGTAAAAAGAAAAACCCCTCAAACTCTGGAGGGAGTAACACCGCCTCCAATTGGCCTTTTCCTTTATTCATAAGATGACATTTATTTCTTCTAGATACTGGGAAACCTCTCTAATCAAAGGAGTCGAAATGGATGATGAAGTCTTCGACGCAATTGCGATGGAATACAAACAAATGCTCGAATTGGAGTCGGAAAACTCGCTTCTAGCGTCGTCTGCAACAGATCGGGCAAACACATCGGCGAGTAACGAGAGTGTGCGGAAGATGATATCTTCGTTAATGTTTGTTTGAGTATAGGACCACCCACAGAGAGTAGGCGTAGCAGATTGTGTGGGGCTCCAATCCTCCCTCAGTATTAGGTACCCCAGAATTAGTTGTAATTGTACTAGTACTATTCATTGTTTCTTATTGTTTTCTTTTCTCCTTTTTCTTTGTATTATTATTTTCTTTTCAAACGTTTTTATTTTAATGTTTTATTTTTTCCTTTTAAATATTTTTTTTTAATCTATCCTCTTGATTCTCCTCGAATGAATCTTTTAAACTTTCTCGAATTGCTAAGGTGCATTTGAAATTCCGATGGAATCTAAACAATGGACCCCACCTACCGTTCGTCCTCTATTATATATTATTTATTAATTTTTCACAAAAAAAAAGTAAACCATACCATATTGCGAGAAGGAAACAATAAAACTGTGCGCGCAAACACACACACACACACACTAAACATTGTAATGGTGGGGTGAACATGACAAGTTTTATTATACAAATCAAAACGAAATAACCATGAACAGTGTAACATGCGACAAGTGTGTTGTGTGGCGGCGTCTTTGAAGGAACAGAAATGCATTTTTTTAAAATTATATCTTTTTAATATATAAACATAAAAATTGATATAAATTTAGGTAGTAATAATAATATATATATATAAATGTAATTTAACTGTAACTATGTGTTAGTTTAGGCTAACTGCAATGTTTTTTTTTTATTATTATTTTTATACAAGAACAAGGAAGGCGAAATAAAAAATAAATGTTAATAAATTTTAAGTTCTGTGAACCGAAAATAAAAACAAATAACAAACTCAAAACCGTACAACATACAACATATGCAGACGTAAGATAGGAAATTAAAGATGCACAAGACGAAACAAAAAAACACAAAAACAATCTGAAAAGATAGACGCTTTTAACAATAATGTTTTAAAATAGATTTTGTAGTGTAGTGAAGTTGATAGAAGTTTAAAAGGCAAATGCAGGATAAATAATTTTTCTTTTTCTTCCTAACATGCGCTCGATGTGTCATGGGGAGGAATAGAAATTTAAGCTAAGTAGATGCGAAAGCAAACAAAATACACACAAAAGACAAAAGACAAAAAAACCAAAATCACATCAACTGTACGCCGTCTTTTTATGAGAACAACAAACTCAAAGCATTTATGTATGTATTTTATCGTTCTTTTTTATTGATTGAAAATAAATATATATTATTATTAGCAAAACAAACATTATGTGCTTTTATTCTACGTTTCAGCATTAATGTAATGGTTTCAGCAGGAAGTCAACATCCCTCTCACCACTGGGTGGGCATGGTGTGATGATAACGTCATCGATTTGATTGATTTATCATAAGAAACAAAATATCTTAGGATTACTCTAGACCACAAATTAAACTGGAAACCGCGTGTAGACAGAACAATTGAGAAAGCGACAAACGACTTCTAGGTCTGTTCTAGGTTTTTCGGCAAAGAATGGGGATGAAAACCAAAAATGATCAACTGGACCTATATCACAATCGTCACTCCGACAATAACCTATGCTTGGCTAGTATGGTGGAAAAAAGTAAATCAGACCGTTACCCGCTCCGCACTCCAGAAGCTGCAAAGACTAGCCTATGTGGGTATTACGGGTGCAATACGCACATTCCTAACAACTGCGCTGGAAGTTCTCTTAAACTTTTCACTCTTGCACATAAAAATTATGAAGACAGCGGCTGCTAGTGCTATTTTATGCAACAGCGCAAACTCCAATTTAGTTGGTCACATGAAGATCCTCAAGAAAATGCCGCTACTATCTTTTCCACTATCTTATCTGCATTTCAGTCTTCATGCCAAAAATAATCCATCTCCAACCACCCCTTTGCATTTACCAACCCGGACCGCTGCTATTGGGATTATCCATGCATCCCTCAAATAACACTTCAACTCAATTGGTACACTGACGCTTCAAAAATGTCAGGAGTGGAATCCTCTACGGTGATAGTTGATAGTCACACTTTTGACTGTCGAAATTGATGATCACACTTTGTTAGCTCTCCGCAAAACGATCGCAAAGCCACACAAAAACGATTGCAAAAAGGTGATGATCACGCTGATGGTCACCTTAAAGAGAGCAAAAGGGATAATTGTGATCGTCAACAATCAACTATCACCTTAGAGGATTCCACTCCAGGTTCAAATGGACAAGACGATCACAATCATCCCTTTTGCTCTCTCTAATGTGATCATCAGCGTGATCATCACCTTTTTGCGATCGTTTTTGTGTGACGCGATCGTTTTACGAAGAGCTAACAAAGTGTGATCATCAATTTTGACTGTCAAAAGTGTGACTATCAACTATCACCATAGAGGATTCCATTCCTGGTATCTTTGGCCCCAACTACAAACTCTACACCACTTGGTTAATCCACAACTATTGTTCGATATTCTGTAGATATCAAGAGAAAGGATTTGCACACAAACGAACACACATCTCTGCATGAGAGGTCTACGCGAATGTGCATCATCTTTTTGTCCTGCGTGTGTGCATGTGGGATCGTTCTCTCTCAAACCATTTGTTATGACTTCACGACGAATTTTCAAATAAAGAAGACGTGTTTCAGTTCTTATCATAATAAAATGATTTTTTAGTGTTTCATTATAACAGTTTCCGAGCATAAGTATAGTTACAGTCCACTAGCCCTCGAACTATTGTTCAACTATCTTCCAAGTACATAGAGGTTTATGCTATCGAACTATGTGCCAGTGAATGCATCAGAAGAAACCTCCGAAGATCACATATCAATATACAGGAATACCTCGATTTACGTCGCCTCTACTTACGTTACTTCGATTTACGTTGTCAGTTTTTTTACTTCCCAGTTTTGATTAACGTCGTCACAATTTTCTCAATATCAATCGCAGAAGCCTTTTTCATTCTATTGTATATGGACGTACGAGTGTTGGATTATTTCATTTTCGATTTACGTTGTTTCGATTTACGTCGCATTTTCTCGGTCCCGAAAACGACGTAAACCGAGGTATCCCTGTAATGTCAGATAGCCAAGCAACACTCAAAGATCTCACGTCTTTCAACTTTGAGTTTGAAACTGTCTCCACACTCTCTTGCAGCTTGCTGCACACAATAAAATCACACTAATGTGGGTCCGGGGACACAAAGGTAACGAAGATGCTGATAAGCATGATGAGACTAGGTGTCCAATCTCCTTTCATTGGACCTGAGCCTTTCTGCGGTTTACCTACCAACCAAATAAAGATAGAGCTATATCATTGGGAACGCGAACAAATGCTCTCATATTGGAATGCAAAATCTGGCCTAAGGCAACCAAAGGAATTTCTACATTCTAATAATGAGCAAACACAATTATAAGATCCTAATCGAATCGCGTCCTACGTCAACGGATGACTGGTGACATAATTTGTATTGTGTTGTTGATAGATCTAGTAACAACATACATACAAATTACGTGACGAGTTATCCGTTTACGGAGGACGCTATTCGACCCCTGGGCATTGCTCTCTCAATTATGATCTCAAGAAAATAGACTGTGTCCAATGGGATACGTGCCGTGTCTGTCTTAAAGACACCGAAACAGCCCATCACATACTATGTGATTGCCCTACCATAGCCCGGCTTAGGCTAAAGTACTTTAACAAAGGCTTCACATCAATTTCCGATGTCACCTCTTCCTCAGCTCGAACTATTCTTAGCTTCATCAATGAACTAGATTTCAGCTAACTGACAACACACAATAGCACAATCATTTTTTGCCATGTCATCCCATTGTTACGATAACTGACCGTGCTTTCCCGTATTCGGGAGAAGAGTACGAATCGGAGTATAGTTTTAAAATAAAACAATTAGTTGACTTGACAATGTTTATTTACTCTAGGGACCGCTGTCTCAATGCTTGGTTGCGACCGTTCGAGTTATAATCAAGAACTTATCCTTTTAAATTCTAAATCTATACTACCTTATTCCTTCCTATTCTCCGCCTTATATAGTATCGATTCCATCCATATCATCCACATAAGACATTATGTACATTCGGTACCACCTTTAATCTTTGCGTACCTGATCATAAAACGTATAAACCATTTCCTGTGATCAGGTACCGTCGGTGATCCGTTCTTATGTTTATTGCTTCAAGCAATACCCCGGATTAGTCGCATTTAATGTGCAATGAAAAAGCAACTTAAGCGATTACGCTTAAGAGTTGCTATGCGATAGTTAGGGATGGAATGGATATAGGCATATTGTTATTATAATATTTTGGGACGCATGTAGTGAGTCACTTCACCATCTAAAAAAAAAAAACAAAATGTTATCGAGTGTCACGCTAATGGTTCATGGTTCAAATCCTGATGTCAGTAAGCATTTATTTTTTTCTCATGAAATAAAGAGTCAGTCCGATCAATTGCGAAAACAAGGGAAAACACTGGCAATAGGTTGGTCAAATGGCATAGAAAATTGTTGGCTCTGTTAGAAGATTGATTGCCTATGACATCAGGTTGTCGGAGAAAAAATTATTGTGAATCAGAAGCAAAGACAAAAAAAATAACAAAAAATCTCTGAAACAACATCTGACTTTCAAACCACTACACCAATCTTTTTCTCTCTCTCTTTCTATCTATCCTTTCCTATGCCCGCACTATCTAAAACATTAGAAGAGTATCCATAACCCCTTGAATGGCGCAAATTATAAAAAATAGAAAAACAGGCCATCACTGTGATGACAATTGGAGTTTGAAAAATTGTAAAAGGAAGAATTGTAATTGGACGCTTGTTATCCTACAAACTCGCAGGCAGAGGCGACATCATTATTAGGATGCTGGATGAAAATCTTGCATCAAAAAACACCGTCGCTGTGCTTTGGATACCAGGGGGCAAATCACGTTACTTTTCAGACGATCATCGTTTGAACAATAGCAACCGACGAATGGAAAAAATTGTTGCATAGTATAGCGGTTAATATTTCCCTACCACAGTTGGTTGCGCTCTGTTGGCTGTATAACGCCTAAATGTATGATTGAACTATAGCAAAAACTACAATCGTCAAAAGTTTACATGCATTTAGGCGTTATACAGCCAACAGTGGGCAACCAACTGAGGTAGAGAAATGTTAGCTCCTATAATATGCAACAATTTTTTTCATTAGTCGATTACTATCGTCCAAACGATAATCGTCTGGAAAGTTACGTGATTTGCCCCGAGGACACAAAGGCTTTGAGGATAACGAACGGATGGACTGTCTAGCGAGAAGAGGCGTCAGTCGCCCACTATCAGCAGTTTTTTTGTTGAATTAAAACTTGTATTGGAACGATTTTTTATAAACACGCTAGCGAAGCGAATACCCGGCTTGTGCTCCTTACTTAGGTGACGCTACAGTCCGGGTGGACCTGGGTCTTATCTCAACCAACAAGCCTCTGCAGCCAGTACGGTTACGAGCCAGTTGCCTCAAGTTGCGCACGCCAAGTTGGTTGAGGTCCCCTTCCGCTTGTTTGTGCCACCTACCGCGAGGTAGTCCATCCAGGATGGATTCGAAGATTTTCCGGGCTGGAATGTTGGATTCCATCCGCCCTACATGACGCAGATATCTTAGTCGCTGTACGTGAACTCTTCTGGCCAATTCGATGTCGCTGTTTAGGCCGTATAGCTCGGCATTGTACCTTCTCGTCCACTCGTCATCTATGTAGATGGGACCAAAGATCAATCGAAGAACTTTTCTCTCAAAGTAACCAAGGGCATCCTCATCCGATTCTGATAAAGTCCATGTCCGTCATACAACAGGACTGGCATGATTTGTGTCTTAACAAGAGCTATCATAGTTCGAGATATGGCTTTGTTACTCAGTTGCCTTCTTACTCCATCAAAACAGCGATTGGCAGCAGTAATTCTTTGTTTGATCTCCCCACTGGTGTCATTTGCGGAGCTCACCATATAGCCTAGTTAGACAAAGTCCTTTACTACCTCAAAACTATCAGGGTTATCGGGAATAAATTTTCCCTCGGAATTTTTCCCCCGAACAAAAATTAGGTACCTTCAAAAATAGGGAAAAAATTCATGGGGGAGAAATTAAATACCGCGATTGCGGTGAAAATTCTCCTGAATTGTCATTTATGATACCTATTTCTTTTCCGCGGAATTATTTCCTCTTTTTTTAAGATACGGAATTTTTGTTCGGGGAAAAAATCCCGAGGGAAAATTTATTCACGATAACCCTGAATATCTGTCTATTGTAACGTTCTGTCCAAGACGCCGATGTTGAGTGTCCTTTTTTGTAGACAGCTAAGCCCATCTTTGTTGCTTCCGTCTTAATACTCGCAAACTCCACACTGACGGCTCTATGAGTTCTTCTTAGCCCGTCACCTTGTCTAAAACCTTTCCTAACATCGAACGGTTCGGTGGGGTCCTTGCCGACTTTGGTGGAGCAGCGAGAGTTCTCCATCGTCATCCTGCGTCTATGCAGGGCTTGGCAAGGATGCCGAGACAAGACCTGGCTCTGTATAACTCTATACACACTTTAATAGGCAACTTTGAAATCGATGAACAGGTAGTGCGTATCGATTTTATGTTCATACGCTTTTTCCAAGACCTGCCGTAGTGTGAATAAGTATTTGTCAATGGTTGACTTTTCCGGCCTGAAACCGGAATATGGCAGACAGGATCTTATATGCGATGTTGAGAAGACTTATACCTCTGTGGTTGGCGCAGTTTAGGGGGTCTCATTTCTTTAGGATCGGGCAACCTATGCTGTGGTTTCCTTCATTGGGTTTCGTCCGACCAAGTTTTACAGATGAGATGGTGCATGCTCCTTACCAGCTCATCTCCTCCTGCCTTAAAAAGTTCAGCGGCAATGCCTTCGGCTCCAGCAGATTTGTTGGATTTTAGTTTAAGCATCGTTATCCTGCTGAATTTAAATGAAATCTCTCAAGAGATTCCCATTCCCAAAACTATTTGGATCTGAAATAATCAATTTGCCCCTTAGCAAGTTAGACAACCTATCACCTGTTTGGTAGATTTAATAGCACAACTTGTCTCGCCTGGAGTCACCCGATAATTCAATAACAACATCTTCCACCGTATTCCATAAATTGGTTCGTACACAAATATAAATCAATTTATACGGTCTTTGGTCATTTAGAAGACTATACAGCTTCCCATCTGCCGACAGTGAAATTTAATAAATATTCAAACTCTGCCCGTTTATATTACAATCTTGTTTTTATAATTATACTCAGCATCATCGTAGCTTTATTGTATCCTAACGACTCCCTGGAGAAATGTTTTACATCCATTACAATAATAAACTTCACCAAATTAAGCATCCGCAAACAGCAAAAACCACTCTTGGCTCATTTAATTACCACCTCCCGCAGCCAGAAGACGAGACAACAAAGTTGTCGATAATAGTCATTAATATACGAAACTTTAGATCGAAGAAAGCTGTATGCATCTCTATTTTCATAGAACAGTCTAATCTTCCCCGAGAAGTAGAAGGCAAAGTACCACCACCATCACCGCCAGCGATGCCAAGCAGCGTGATTAAATACGATGCTAAGCACTCCAATTAATTTCGACTAAAACCACTTTTTCCTTCCTGCTTCACAAGCAGTAGCATAGCAGCAAACTCCACCCCATACAGAAAATACCCTTCACACTCCTCTTCACTTAACCACTCAAGGATACTTTAAGCATTCCATTTCGATTGGTATCCTTCGATACGTTAGTGCTGTTGTGCGTGGCATAAATATTCTATTTAAGTTGTAAATGGACTTAGTTGTGGACGGAAACTGTTTCAGTCAGCGAACCCTTTTAAACCCTTTTACTGACAAATAGCTAGCTCTCGATGTCACTAGAGAGAAAATCACCCCCCCCAACCTCGCTGAGTATTTAAGAAGTAGGTACTTCTCAACTATCATGGTATCTTGGACTAAAAGTTTCTCCACAGAAACAGTTTCCCAACTCTGGTCACGAATCTCCGGCTTAGTGTCATCAATTTAAAATAAAAGACGCCAACGCCATCCCAACACTCTCTAGACTCTACTATCACTCACCGCAGTCAGTTGAACGTTGGGACAAATCTAATTTAACTTGCACATTACACACATTGGAAACACATTGCGAGCGGGCGCCGGGGAGACGACAAGACAAACTGCACAAAAGGGCAATATAAACTGTGAAACAGGATATGCATATGTATACATCGACGGTAGAAAGAAAGTACGACTAATCACCATTAGACGAAGTAGTCACGTATATTGAAACCACTGATGGTAGTAGCTTCTCTCTATTCCCTAAATGACGTCGCACCACAACTACCATGGTGTCCCCCATCGGGGCTGTCTTTTTCTATTGCGTGAGAGTTAAAAAAGAGATTGTTTACACTACGAAGGGAAGTCGTCGTCGGTGCTGCTTCCTTCTTTTTTAAAATTCAAGTAACCTCCTTTATTTGGTTCCGAGGGAGATTCTTCATCTCCATTCTTGCTGATACACTATCGGCAGCAGCATCAGTTGAATAGAAATAAGTTGCTCTTAACCTAAATATCGAGAGTTTTTCACGTCCGATATAAGTGGGAGAGAGGGAACAAGAAATGCCTTAGCTGTGCAGCTAAAGATATTCATTTTGACTCCTTGCACAATGCTATCTTTCTCGAACTCGCAGAGCCACCTGATGAAATATACCGAATAGGGTTGAGTGGGTGCTGCTGCTGTATACATGCTGAGGTATGGTGTTGGCGGTGTTCCAGATTCATTCCTTCGTCGCATACGCAACGAGGTGTGTTTGAAAAATAAACGGACTGGTTGGCGGCGAACTTTAATTTGGAAGCAAGCCAAAGGTGTCAACTCTGCAGCACAAGAGTTTTTCGAGGCACATATAATGAGTACACAATTTTCCAAGCTAATAGCCAACAAGGCTAGTCTACTCCATTTAATCTGAAAATTGCACTTTCCCTCGAGGTAAAAACCGCAGCTTTTCAAAACGTGTGTTGTGCATTCCAACTAGAGTTGGAAGGTATCTGCTAGTCACAAGGCGGATTACACACATTTATTGTCGACCGTGTTCAGAGACAGAACCTGCGTACCTAATCCTGATATTCAGATATCGAGCTTGAACTCAAACGTATGCCATGTGTTCCCTTAAGGCTCGTGGGGCATCTATCACGTCCACGCCCCATCGTGCAGGGTTTCTGATGATCTGTTTCAACTCCTGCGGCTCCTATGCAATACAACCTATCCTACTGGAAGGGATTAGGGCCGACCCACAGAAACAGGTCAAGTATCTAAGTTTTACACTAGACAGCAAACTTCTTTGGAAAGAACATGTAGTAGCTGTGGTAACCAAAGCCACCAGAGCAGTTATGGTGTTCAGGAACCTGGGGATGAAGCCCAGCCGCACTGAGGTGAATGTACGTACATAAGACCCATCATCACATACGGAGCAGTGGCATGGGTAAACAGAACGAGGACATGCCTGAGCAAAGTGCAAAGATTAGCCTGCATATGTATTGTATAACAGGAGCCATGCAAGCCTGTCCGACAGTAAGTAGCACTAGAGGTAATCGTAGGTATACCTCCGCTACACATAGTGCTAGAGCGAATCGCCAAGGAGACCATATTGAGAATTAGCAAAGTAGGTATCGGAAAAGGAACATGCATCGCAAACAAAGAGCTAGCAACCCTATCCAAATTGGTGCCGCTTCTGGCGATATAGTCAAGAAATACTTAAAGCTGAGCAACAAAGAAGATTGGAGCAATGAGTCCGATAAGTACCAATTCAACCAAGACACAATTAAATTGTACACAGATGGATGGAAAACATCTACTGGCACTGGGGCAGGAGTGTATGGGTCCAGAACTAGATACTCAGAATCACAGCTGCAGTGTATTTCCAGCAGAAGTACACGGGATCGAAAGATGCCCTGCAATTCAACTTAGACAGGAAATATCGCGGACAGGACAACGCATTACTGTCAAACAGACAAGCCGCTACCAAAACACTGACCTCACACGAAATCAGATCCAAACTGGTATGGGAATACCTCATCAGGATCGCAAACTGGGAGAGGTGAATAAAGTAACCCTTTACTGTGTGAAAAGACATGTAAGAGTGGAGGGGAACGAAGCAGCTGATGAACTAGCAAGAAACTGATCAGACACGTCTCTCCTTGGAGCAGAACCGTTTTGTGGGATAGGACCCCACGAAATACGGGACGTCTTAAGAAAAGAGGAAGAGCACAAATAGGTCAAGTATTGGGACAATATACCCCAAAAAAGATAAACAAAATAACTTCTGGGGAAATACAAACAGAAAAGAAGCAGTACCTACCTAGAGTTAGGAAGACTTGATAGTGGGTCACCGCCGACTCAAGGAGCACATTCGGAAACTGGAAATAGAGGGAGACAGACACTGCAGATTCTGCAAGGACTTCGCAGAAACACCAACGTAAACACGATTCCTTCATCTCCTGTGTTGATTCTCATTAGAAACATTCAGTAGTCTGCTCGTTTATCGGTGTCATACCTGTTCCCTTAAACCGGAGTGGTTACAGTACCACAAGGCTTTGATCCCATAGCAGTCCATTCATACCCAAATTTCGTCCGATAGTTTGCGAACAATACTGTCTTAGTTACGAGTACTAGCTACATACCTTCCAACCGCCGGCCGCCATTGCTTGTGTACATATTTAAATTTGAAAGCATTTATGGATTTCCCATTTTGTGTGTAATAAGTATTCAAACGATTCCATTTTAGCATTACTCCCCTCGCGCAACGACTACCCCATCGATCTTTTTCTATGTTTCCGTTTCCTGTTGGCCTTGTTCGCTCCCGTTGTGCTTATTTCAACAACTGACTTCTCCAGTGATTTTCCCAACTGAACCACTGTGTAACAACCAACTGAGAATATTATGAAGATGACTTGCTCCTTTGTGGGACAACAGTCTACGAATGCGGGTGTTAAGGGCGGCGGCATTCACTTGTTCGTTGTACATTTAGAAATTCATATCCTCCAATATATCTCATTCGTGTGTCACGGTCTATGGAGAAAGTTTTTATCTCCTGTGGGAAGTGAAATATGTTACAATTCACCGCCAATGTGTGCTTAAATTGCACATGTATGTATATTTTGCGTTGTGTAGCGGAATAGTACCAACAATAATGGTAGCATTCAGCAATAATAATGCAGATAAAGGAGAGTTTCAACAGAAATAGTTACGGATAAATTTCCGTTGAGTGAATTTGCATTTATATTACATCCCCCCCACATACTTGTACTCACACACGTACGAGTACGACGTGAACAAGAGAAAAATGATTAAAGGATGAAAAGTTGGTAGGAAAAGCAGGATAAACCTATTTGTTTGTGCTAGGTGGGTGAGATTTACTATTTTAATGCTTTTATGCTCGTGGGCGTATATGCAACAAATTATCGATAAAATTTGTTTGAGGGTAGATTAAGGTGGAAGACCGTTATGCTTCATCATCGTTGTGGCGTCTGACTATCGAGAGCAGAGCACGTTATAGATGGATGCTATTAAACTTATCGCAACCATTAGTGCTATTAGTGGGCGCACAAACTTATGCAGCCATTAATCATTCCATTTTGATTATCGTTGAAGCCTTGGGTTTGTGAGATTGTTTTTTATTTTTGAGGAAAATGGACTGAATTGCTGCCGGGATTTCAAACGCAATGCATTTCATTGGATAACCAAACATTTGAGTTCTATTTCGATCATTGCAGTAGGTTGATGTATCCCGTATGCAAACATTTGGAGACGTACCTCGCTATCTATTTGCAACAGTTTCAAGTGAAGAGTTTTACTATTCCTAATATCGTGGAAAAAGCACTCATATCGATCTAGTATGTCAGCCATTCTTGAAGGCACTCGTGATTAGGGATTTTGTATTATTTTCTGTAAAAAGAAAACCTAAGTCCCAGAGCAATCAAACTCTCCGTTCCATTGTACTACCAGGCAGGAATTTTTCTTTGATGCAGTGGTTCGATGTAACTCATTATACTAATGTAGCTGATGATTGCTGTTCCCCGTTGGGGCTTGAAACTGCACACATCGATTAACGAGCAAACGCACTACTCATTACACCATTGCCACCCCTGTGATTAAGAATACTACTCTGAAAGATTTATGACAGGGAACAAATGGGCTGACAAACTGACCAGGATAAGAAGTAATATTAAGCTAAAGCGCTATAAGTAGTTGCTTGACTGCTGATCGCTTATTAAATAAAAGTTGCTTGAAATAGGCAGATAACTAACCAGTCTTCTTCTTCTTCGTCCTAGCCTTAGTCCTATTTTGGGTCGGCTCTCTTTGTACGATATCGCCAAGCTGATCCTGAGTTGTCCGAACGTTCACATTCCTCTCCCACATGTGTTTCTTTATGGTTTTTCTCCGGGTTTTGGGTGGTCTTCCAGGACCGAAGTGTACATCATTGCAGATCTGATAATGCATTATTCATTTTGCCTTCTAGCTGTTGTGGAATCTTTCGGTCGCATAAAACACCTGACGCGGCCCCCCAGCTTTGCCAGTCACACTGATTTCCATGGGTGACTTCCGTCTCTAGTGAGCCATCGCCGCTGACATGTGAGCCTAGGTATTTAAAGCTGTCCGACTCTGTAATGAGTTGGTCACCTATTCTTAGTGCAACGGAATTCAACCATTTCAGTTTCCGTGTGGCTTATCTTTAGGCCATATAACTCAACCTTTGTTGCAGGATCGCTTTAACGTCTGCTAGAAGGGCTATATCGTCAGCTTACGAGTATAGCAGCGTCCACGGTAAGCTTCCCTGGATTTCGCTGGTCAGGATTGAACAGCAATAAGCTCAAGGCTGATCCTTGATGGACACCTACTTTTACTTCGAATTTATACGAAATTCCACAGATGTACTTCACTTGGGTTGTTACTTGGTGGTATGTGTCACAGACTAGATCTATGATGCGTTCTGGAACGAACTGCATTATGAGGGACTGCCATACCAACTCTCTTGGCACTCAGGAAAATGCCTTTTCGAGGTCAATGAATTCGATATAGAGTTTTCTTTTACTAAGGCGATGCTTTCCAATAAGGGTTCATAGTATATGAATAGCATATACACAAACAGCGGCACGAATCCATAAATCGCTCGCAAACGATCATGTCAACTGTGTAGGGTTACTGAAGAAAAATGACGGAACCTACACGACGGACCGTGTGGATACACTTAGAACCTTACTTCAGGTACATTTCCCAGGCTCGTCTCTTAACACATTTCATGTGTACTCGAACACAGTTAACCACGGGGTTTATGTGGACAATAGAGTTAATAGTTTATCTGGAAAAATATTCAGTCCAGAGAAAGTTGAATGGGCGGTAGGCACCGGTAGCACCGCCCCCGGCGGTGACGGTCTGTTTCCAGCACTTCTCCAAAAGTCAATTGACCTCATCCTGCCGGGATTGACGGCTTTATTTAGAGCCAGCTACAATTGGGGATACATACCAGCCACCTGGAGACCGGTTAATGTAGTTTTCATCCCCAAGCCTGGCAATAGGCCTAGCGAGCTGCCTAAATCATACAGACCTATAAGTCTAACATCATTCGTCCTTAAGACAATGGAGAGACTCATAGATATCCATATTAGAGATCAGTTAGATCTGTCTAACCCTCTGCACTCGAATCAGTACGCATACAGGAAAGGCAAATCTACAGTAGGTGCGCTTCACTCTCTCGTCAAAAAGATAGAGGGAACACTCAGTTCAAGGGAGATAGCCTTGTGTGCTTTTCTTTAACATCGAGGGCGCATTCGATAACACTGGTTACGACTCGATCGCAAGGGCGATCAGTAGCAGAGGTATCGAAGAATCGACCAACTAATGGATCAGGGCCATGCTGGTAAGTCGATTCATTACTTCCTCCTCTGGGGGAGTGTCGGTGTCCATAACTGCAGCCAAAGGCTGTCCGCAAGGAGGAGTTCTTTCACCCCTGTTATGGTCTATAGTCATCGACAACTTGTTAGTAGATCTTCACAGATCAGGCTACACCACCGTCGGTTATGCTGATGACTTGGCGGTTTTTATCAGAGGTAAACACAGCACGATCATTTCCAACGTCATGCAAAGTGCAATATCTCAAGTTGTAGAATGTTGTAACAAAGAAGGACTATCCATCAATCCTAGTAAAACCGTTCTGGTGCCTTTTACAAGAAAGACACAGGTCAACCTTGAACCTATCACAATCAAAGGCACCACACTAGTTTACTCCAGCGAGGTCAAATATCTTGGTGTAATTCTTGACAAACGACTTAATTGGAATTCACACATCAAGTCCGCCACTGAGCGCGCTACTAGAGCACTGTGGGCCAGTAAACGCTTATACAGCAGAACTTGGGGTCTCTCTCCTAAGATGATACATTGGTTGTACATAATGATGGTTAGACCCATTATTACATACGCGGCCATCGTCTGGTGGCCAAATACTCTCCAGCAGACAACGGCAAACAAGTTGCAGAAGTTGCAAAGAATTGCCTGTCTTGGCATTACAGGTGCAATGCGCACCTGCCCTACGACAGCTCTGGAAGCTATTGTTGGGCTTACACCCTTACCAATCTTTATTAGGAAGATGGCTGCTAGACATGCCATCAGGCTGCAGCTAGATCAAGAGTATAAACCAGGTGATCTTGTGGGACATTTAAAGATACTCAACTCAATCCCTAAAAGAGACATGTTTTGCACTTTACCAGATATTATGGTCAGGCAACACTGCTTTGGTAGGTAATTCGAGGTTGAAATATTGAACCGCGAAAACTGGTCCAATGGTGCTCCAACACTGGACCCTAGAAGTCTGGTTTGGTTCACCGACGGTTCGAAGATGAATTCTGGAATTGGAGCCGGGGTTTTTGGACCCAACACAAAGATTTCGGTACCTATGGGTACGACTCCCACTGTGTTTCAGGCTGAAATCCATGCCATTGAGATTTGCGCCAGACACAATCTCGGCAAGGGGATCAAAGGCGCTAGAATACATATCTTCTCAGATAGCCAAGCAGCACTTATGGCCCTGTTGTCCAACTAAATGGACTCCAGAACCGTGAAATGCTGCTACGATGCATTACAAGACCTTGCCAAATACTGCCTGGACACCAAGTAGTTGTGGGCAACGAATCTGCAGATGAACTAGCTAGGGCTGGCTCAGAATCTGGGTTCATAGGTCCTGAACCTTATTGTGGCGTCAATTGGGCGACAGCTACAACGCTGATTAACGAATGGGAAAACAAACTTCGTCTAGACCACTGGACTAGTGGGCCAGGTCTAAGACAATCCAAACGATTAATCAAGCCTTACTCCTATAAGGAAATCCTTAACTTAGATAGGGAAAGCATTAAGAAGCTTGTGAGCTTTCTTACTGACCATTGCGGCTTGAGATACCACCTTAATGAAGATGAACATGTGCCAAGAGAAGGACTGTCGGTTCTGTTTAGAGGAGTATGAAACTTCCGAACACATTCTTTGTAAATGCCCGGCACTACACTGGTTAAGGAAACGTATTCTCCACAAGGAGATACTTACAACTGAAATGCTCCGCTACTAAAGCCATGCTCACTTTCATAAGGGAGGTAGTACGTTTGTTAGATTAACTCCAACCCTTCTATACAATAGATCTTTCAGGTCGTAGTGTCGTTGCCACGCGGGCATGGGTTGTACAAGAGGAAAAAAAATATGGATAGCATCAACTGCCGATTTTCCGCTGACGAAGCCAAATCGATTTTCGCTTACCTCTCTCCCAGATTTTGAGGCAATGTGACATGAGTTTAATCCTGTGGTAATTTGCACTGCACATTATGACGCCTTTGTTTTTGTAGAAGGGTATCATAGAGCAGTTTCGTCATACCATAGGAACTCCTTTGTCGACGATTTTATTAAAAAGTGAGGTCAGCTAGATGGTGCCTTCATCGCCCAGTTTGTTGATTACATCTGATGGAATCTTGTCTGAGGCAACTGCTTTGTTCTTTTTCATTTTCTGCACCACCATCTGAACTAACGAACTAAGCGAGCAGTGTATAAATCGTTGGTCTCAGCATGCGATTTGCGGAGCTTAACTCCAATGATGCAGCGTCCTGTGATTACTCTAGTTAGTGTGCGGATAGAAGATCGATTCAGTACCAGCAGGGTCTTTCTTTTCGTTTTATTCAGTTTTGGCCATAAAGCGCGAAAAGGAGCGCAGTCCTCCCTGGATTGTCAGGAGGCGTTGGCCTCTTTCTCTAATATATTATCTATGATACCATACAATCTTTCTATCGGTGACAGTATGGAAGTATCCGTCTCACTGATGCTTAAAGCAGACCCCATCCTTAGCAATTCATCTGCCTTTTCGTTCCTTTTTACACTGCTGTGTCCAGGTATCCAGCAGAGTTTAACTTGGTGGCGTCTGATGGTGACTGGATTTGATTGTATTAAATTCTATTGATTTCAGAGCAGCTTAACCATCTACGTCATGTCCGGATTTTGGCTTGGAAGACACTGAACATGCTTCTGAGTAGAATCTAGCTCCAGTTCCTACATCAATTTTTAAGCCATCAGTGTAAATCGTGATCTCATGATCGTTGATTACTATTTTCGACTCCCAGTCCTCTTGGATTGGGTACAGAATAGGTACGAGTATGTCTGCTAAATTCATTGTATGGAATTATATAGTCCGATGCGGACTTTAAATGACCTTGAATGTTCAATTTTCCGAACGACGCAGTGCAAAGCACTTTCCACCGATTTACCTTTAAGGTAGGCGTGTTGTGCTTCACATAGGGTTTGGCGTTTAATGCATAGATCAATGAATCGCTCTAGGAATTTAATAAAAACGACAAGAGACTGATTATTGGGGTAGTTGATCGGGCTACAGGCCACATTTTTCGCGTTTGCCCTCGTGCCTGTTGGATTGTCTAATACACTAAGGAAATTTATTTTGAATTAATTTTGTTTTGAGAGTTACAGTATTCTAAATTTCATATACGAAATGTGTAATAAATACCAATATTGGGTACGTATTTATTCCAACTCACAGTTACCAGTACCTCTCCGGTTACGAATACATTCCCTAACAGCAATATCTCGGTATGCAATGTGCCCTTCAAGCCAGCCGCAGCACAACAATAACAACCTAATTGTGGAATGTAACACCATTCTTATACGAGTAGCACAAGTCTGCAAAATTTCGAGATAAAAGTAACAAGTAGAAAAGATAGATATAACCTATATCTCCTTTCTTTCGAAAAAAGCTTATCTTCCCTTAAATGATGGTACCTACTTGCTACTACACAAGATTTCTCTCCGACAATACTATAGTTAATCATTTGACTCAAACAGATTGCTGTACATGAGTTTGTACTTAACGTCTGTCTCATATATTTCAGAGATTAGTTATCATTTTTCATACAGAAATCATATTGCTATGGCTTGGTGTATATTATCCTACTTGGGTCTATTTAATAGCTGTGGCTGGCCTTTTGTTCGTCCCTTGTCATCAGACAACTACTTAAGCAACCACCTGTCAGTGAGGACAAATTAAATAGAAAACTTCATCAAAATGTTACTAAAATGCTGCTGCCCTTAACTGACACTCCCTGTCTTATGTTCAGGTCATGTTCTTTGTTTTCTAAATACTACAAAAAGCTCCACCTGATTGCTTGCAAGCAAAGAGACCCTCTTTTGTTTGACTTAATTGCTCAACCCCAGCGTGTCGTCGTCCTCATAATGATACAGCACATTAAACAAAAGGCCTTGGCCTAAAAAAACCCCTCCATCATAATGCAAAGGTTAGAAATTAATTGTCAAACAAGGGTGAGGCGAGGGCAAAGCTAAACAATGAAGACCGCTATATACTCGTCCTCGTACGTATAATTCATTGTCCCCCATTCTCTTGATTAAAAATACATAATATAAGCGCTCTGTCTCTCGCTCATCAAATATTTCTTTTTAATTTGGAAACATTTAACACTGCTGTTTGCCCCGGATGTGTCCTTTGTAAATACTCCAGAACACTCCCGTTTCGCATCGTCTCGCATTCTCTCAAATTGACCATTTTGTCGCCATGGGAGATGTGTTCCTTCGTATATTTTTTTTTTTGTATTTGTAAAGCACTTTATTCGTTTCTGGGATAAACTTAATTTAATCTTAATCTTTTCGAGACAAGTTAACGAGCACTATCTGAAATTTTGAGACCAGAATATAGTTCGCCTCTTGGTTCCTCCTACAACATGTTTCGTACTGCCGTGTGTGGGTGTTTGTGAGGCTAACACATCCGTTCAACCGAATTTATTTCCTGTGAAGTGAAACACAGGGGCGCATTCACACACACAGGCAATAGGGAACAAGAAAGAAATGAATCTGCCTGATGGCCTCGTACACCGACCAGAGCTATGCTTAGGAGATATCATTTCCGGGATAGATTGAGCATAAAATGCTTGACAAATGGGCTTAGTCGACTGGTGCCGGTGAATGGCGGTAGATGGATGGATGGAGGTATGGAAATGTGAGGTGGATGAAGACACGATAGCATTTCGTTTCTGACACAAGTTGCTTCGTTTGCTTTGGAAATTCCACACACCACTGTTTATCCTATGCTATGGTGATTTATATCCTGCTAAAGCAACCGAGAATCTGCAGTGCAACTTTGGGTGGCGGTGAGTAAGTGAGGGGGTAGCTGAGTGAATGAATATGCCATCGTCGATTTGTTAGTTGAACTCCCACAATTGCAACCGTTGTTGCTTGAGGGCAAATTGTAGAACAGCAGGTGCTGCTCTATAAATGATGCTGATGATTGTGTTTTCTAGTTATGCAGTTAAGACCGATGGAGCTTGTTTTTTCTCTTGATGTGCTTTTGGATGACAATTAATGTCAGTCATTGTTTGGTGAAAGTATAATCGCTTAGTTTCATTCTACAGACTGTGTAAGACAATGATACGAACAATGACAAATATGACTCAGCTTTTAATGTAAAGTCTGTTGAAAGTGGTCTTCTTGTAAGCGACACCTTCTGCCCACTCAAGAAAGTCAATTCTTCGCAAAGTGTTAAGTGCCAGAGTTGATTTTTTGTCAGTAAAAGTGGAACTCGTAATTAGTCCCTGAATTGTCAGATGCTGTGGTCGGGGACAATGGAGTTGCATATGGACGAAAGAAGTTCGTTGAAAAGTGCATATGTTGGCCAGATTTTGCGAAAGTTGTGGAGGCTCTGAATCTCTTCGTGGCGCTAACTGGGCGATGGTCGCAGCTTTAACACAAAAGTTTTTCTTTCACAAGGACCAAGGAAAAGGATCATTTATCCATAGATAATTCTAAATTAAACGGTGGCCGGTTGTTATCTGGAGTAGATCGTCCGCAATTGGTTTTCTTTTATACTTTTATAAACTTTTCTCGGGAAAGGCGAACTTATAATGCTGAACCAGCGCCCCGAGATGCCTACAGATGTCTGCTGATTCTGCGTTTAAATTGTTTCAGATTATAGTTTTCTGGAAATATTTCACATGGGAGTGAGTCCCAAAGATTGCTTTCCGTGTAACAAAATGAATTTTGATAGAATGACGTTCATTCGGTTGCCAGATGAATATGAAAGTTGTGTGAGGTCGAGTTTCAAGGGATTCTTCTATTGAGATCTTTCGAACATCTGCTATGGTAGTATGATGAGATGTATGGTTTGTGAGGTGCATGTGCACTGCGGCCTTCAGTAGATCTATTGTGCCCCCCAAACTAAGGCTCCCTCTAGCCCAGCTGCTTTGATGAACCGGAGTATCTGACGTGGATCCAGCGAAGGTAGATCCGTCTCTGATAGGAGATAGGCACCTAGGTATTGTTTTCTTCCATGGATTAATATTTCGCATTCCATAATAAGGTGTGCTGGCGTTTCTGCGAGATCCCTGCAGAATCTGCAGTATCCGTCTCCTTCTATTCCCAGTTTTCTAAGGTACTCCTTGAGTCTGCAGTGACTCGTTAATATGCCCGTCAAGATGCGAAGTCGATTCTTACTAACTCTTAGGCATCTTGACTACGCTGACGATGTATGCTTACTCTCCCACAGAATTATGGACCTCCACCAAATGACAGCAGATGTGGAGAGGGAGGCAGATGTCGTCGGGCTGAAAATTAATACGACAAAAACTAAAATTATCAGCCTTGGAACTAACTCATCGGCTCAAATATGCATTGCTGGACAACCGGTAGAGAGAGTAGAGGATTTCCAGTATCTTGGGAGTATTGTCTCGACCGATGGTGGAACCGAACTGGATATAGCACACAGGATCGCCAAAGCAAAGTCCGCGTTCGGGATGTTGTCCAAAATATGGCGAAGCAATGCAATCAGTTTGAGCACCACAATAAGACTGTTCCGCTCCAACGTTGAATCCGTGCTGCTATATGGTTGCAGCACGTGGAGAGTGACCACTACTATCACCAGAAAGCTGTAAACGTTTGTTAATAGGTGCCTGCGCAATGTCTTAAGGATTTTCTGGCCCAATCGTATCTCTAACGAACACCTTTACGAGAGAACGGGTCAGGAACCATTAGGCACAACCATCCAACGACGGAAGTGGCAGTGGATTGGTCACACATTCCGAAAGGGTGACAGTTCCATAGCGAACCATGCTATGCAATGGAACCCTCTAACTTAGGATAGCAGAAGACCTGGCGGTCCGAGGAGAACATGGCGCAGAACAGTCGAGAAGGAGGCACGGCAGTTAGAGAAAAGTTGGGGAGAACTCAGACACATTGCCAGAAACCGTACACGATGGCGCGTAGGCGTAGTAGATGCCCTAGGACCCACAAGGGGATACAGGACATAAGTAAGTATGTAATTCTTAGGCAGGTTCTGCTTCTTTTCTGGTTGCATTTCCCCAGAAGTTATTTTGTCTGTCTTATTTGCGGGATATCGTCCCAATGTTTGGCCTATTTGTTCTCTTCCTCTTTTCTTAAGTTTTCCCGTATTTTATGGGATGCTAACCCTACATGTTCTGGTAGCCAGTAGAGAGTTACTTTGTTCGTTTCTCCCAATTTGTTGATCCTCGTGAGGCATTCCCATTCTTGCACACATCTGGTGGCTGTCAAGTACAATAGATCTAGATAGTATTTTAGGGCCGAGCTCCAAACATGAGAGCAGTACTCAAGCCCCGATATTACTTGTGCTTTGTATAAAAAAAGAAGTTCCGGTGGTTTAAAGTACTTCTTTGCTCTGAATAGATGACTTAGCTTCATGGAAGCTGATTTTGCGATGTTGGATATGTAGTCATGCCATGTTACTCCAGAGTTTACTATGGCACCCAGTAAATGCATGTTCTTCTTGGGATCGATTATTTGGTTATCAATTTGGGGAACAGTAGATAAATTCTTTCTGGAAAAGGTGGTGGATCAATCCATAATTAAACGCATGGAACAAATAGATATCAATACATTGGCATTGGAATATGTTCAGAGTGCTCAGTTCGAAATGAAATGACCCTGCTCTGGGTGAGAGAGCACGTAACGACTGAGGATAACGAAAAGGCGAACTCTCTAGCAAAGCAAAGGTCAACCTCTGAGTTCTCTGGTCCGGAATCATTTGCTACAATTGGCAGGGAAATAGTAGAGCATCGGATCAACAACTGGGCCGCGGCGGAACACCAGAGAGGTGGTCTACCGTGGAAAGTTGCAGGCAGGCGAAAATTGCTGTTAAAATGCCGACTGGCACCACTTGTGGGGGAGTTCTAAGCCCGGAGCGAAGAACACTGAAATGGGTGGTAGCGTTATCTAGGGATCATAGGAATTTCGGGTATAATCTGAAGAAGATGGATCTTCTGAAGTATGACACCTGTGAGCTAGGCCTGAAGGAAGTTGAGATGACGGCACATATATTGTGTGATTGTCCGGTACTAGCGAGCAGAAGAAGGGAGATCTTGGGGCGTCACTGGGTGGAAACACGAGGAATCCAAGCCAGAGAAGAACTGTTGGAGAAATCCACAAAGTTCCTTCAATTAAGATTTGTCGTGGTTGAGAGACGAACGACAGACCCAACACAGTTGTTTGATTCGAAAATCTCTCGGATTATATATAACGGGTGGGCCATCTAGTGATTTCTTTTTAAATCATAGATTATTTTGACACTGACAGCTGTTTCCCGCTCGAAATCTTAACAGAGTGACGAAATGAGTCGCTCTACGCTTGAACAGCATTGGGAAATATTGAAAACTTATTTCCAAAGTGAGTGCTGTGTATCCCAAACAGTGCGTTTTTGAAAATAAGTTTTGGCCAAAATGAAGCACCCACCGCGCCTGCTGTACGCAAGTTTCTGCAAAAAGTTCATGAGATTGGTATGCTAGTGGACAACACTCATGGTCCCCGTCGTCGTATGGTGCGCACAGACGAGAATGTGGCTGCTGTAGCCGAGAGTGTGAGACTCAATTCACGAACATCAACTCGTCATCGATCTCAACAGCTCAATATTTCACGCACTAGCCTGAGGAGAATTCTGCACAAAGATCTGGGATTATTCGCTTACAAGGTCCAATTGATTCAGCAATTGAAAGCGCATGACCATCCGCTTCGTTATCGCTTCGCAGTTTGGGCCTTAGAGCAGCTTGAATTGGACAATGATTTTGGGTGAAAAATCATCTTTTCTGACGAGGCACATTTTCATCTCGGCGGCTACGTTAACAAACAAAATTGCCGCATCTGGGGCTCGGAAAACCCACACGTTATTGTCGAGAAGCCAACGCATCCACAGAGAGTGACAGTTTGGTGCGGATTGTGGAGTGGTGGCATCATTGGACCATTTTTCTTCGAAAATGAGGCTGGGAACAACGTTTCGGTCAACGGTGGGCGTTACAGAGCCATGTTAAGCCATGTTTTTTTTTACTGAAATTGAAGACATGGATTTGGACGACCTCTGGTTCATGCAGGATGGCGCGCCCTGCCACACAGCCCATGACACAATCGGTCTTTTGCGCATCAAATTCCCAAATCGTGTTATCAGCCGTCTTGGCGATGTCAATTGGCCGCCTCGGAGCTGCGATTTGACCCCTTTGGACTTTTTTTTGCGGGGAACCGTGAAGAGCCGATGTTATGCCAACAATCCGGAAACGATTTAAGCACTTAAGGCTAATATCATCCAAGCAATCCGTGAGCTACAGACCGAAACCATCAACAAGGTCTTGGAAAATTGGAGTGATAGAATGCGCTACTGCGAGGCCAGCCGAGGCAGCCACTTGAACGACGTTGTATTCCATAATTAATGGGAATGTTTGCTCTTACTAATAAAGCCATAATACATGAAAAAAATTTAATTTTGTTCATTTGATTGCATTTTTAAAAAGAAACTTGTAGTTGGCCCACCCTGTATATGTATAGCTCAGCAGGTCTCCTGTTGAACTCCTATGAAAACCATACTTATAAGTTCATGACCCTCTATATACATATTTATTTAATAATATCGGCGTTTATGGTATTTTCAATTACTTTAGAAAGCATGGACAGCAGAGCTCTGGGGTTGTAATTTTGTGGTAGGCACTTCTTTTCTTTTTTTGGAATGGGTTACATGCAGGCACAACCTGTAGAATGTCTCTAAATCCATAAAGCTTTGCTAATTTTATTAGAATTTCAGCTGCAACTAGCAGCCATAGATGTGTTGAATGTGGTTTTCTTTGAGGGTCACTTCTTTATTTAGTTTTCCAGTATTCTGTCTCCCTTTACAAATAATCACGCTTACAGATTTCTGTCCTATTTTTCTCTTTATTCACAATAAGTGTGAGTACCCTCAAAAAGGGTAGTAAATATCCCTGAGTGGCGGTACATTATCAGATAACATTTTACCCTGCACGTTTGAAATGGAGACGAAGTAATTTTAGGGTAAGATTCCCCAACAATCTGTTTAAATCTTATTAAACCCCCATGTTCCTCTGTCAGATATGCAGAAGCGCTCTCCTCGAATAAAGGATACTCATGTCAAATCCCTTTCGAAAAAGTTAATTTCAAAATTCTTACAATTCAGTATAACGAAATTCTTTTCTATTTATATATCAGACGTCCAGGCTAAAAATACCCCCGAGTTAATATATTTCTAATGAAATTTAACAGTGCTGTAGCACTATTACCATAAATTACAATCTTTCCCCTTTAATCTAATTTAATTCAAAATTCTTTGGCAATAATTCAAATTAAATCGCCACACCCAATACTTTGCCCCAGAAATGATAAGACATCCCTGAATCCTTGAATACATTCAACAGTTCTTCCTTTTCATCTTATTTCTTAGCTTATCGCTTCTAGCACGAAAGCGTGCAAATCCGAATTAATTTTCTCCAACTAACCCAAACACAACTTGTAGGAATCCTTGCCACCTTATGATACGCAATCCTTACCAGGCAGTGTCAGAGCCACATCAGTAATTCATAAGAATATCATACCTCCATTACTCAACAGGTATACACAGCAGCCAACCCCCGGTTAAATCCTGATAAAAAGAATCACCACACAATGTTCAAAAATTTTGCCTTCCATTCCGCTCCCCACTCCATTCCATACCTTTCCAATAATAATTTTCGGTCGGTGGTAAAAATTCCCACAAAAGGATCCCCGAAAAGAAAGGGTTAAGTAGTACAGAAAGGAATTTTCACCCTCAGGCCAGAGAGACAAAAGGAGAGAATATAAGTTCGGCAAAACAAGAGGAAATGATTTTTTATTTTTTTTTCTTGGATTGTAGGCCGTTGTGGTGCTGAATACCACCTGTGTGCTACTGGTGGGTGTGTGTATTGAGCTCGTTATTTATGATAATTCAAAGCAGCTGCACTGTGTTCTACATGACTTCTCTGAACTGTGATCCTCTTACATGGTCCTCCTATTCCACAGCATCAAGTTTGCACAGTTAATTGAACTGACACAGCACAGAATCCCATTATTATTTTAATTTTGTGTACAGAAGCACCCCCCGCTTGACAAGTGTGTGGATTGCATCCAGTGCTGCACACACAAGAAATTTGTACCAATTGATATTTTAACCCAATGAACCCATGCCCACGGCAGACATTCTAATGGTCCAGACACGTTATCGCCGTAATTCGATTTAACACTTTATTCTTGCGGGTAATTGCAAATGGGCGCCCAACTAGATACTTTCCGGTAGAATGCATGGACGAAGGAGGTGGCAGTTTATGAAATTTTCGAACTCACATTGAATTTATGGGGCTCCACACTCAATTTAGAGTCTCGTGTGTGCAACAATGGGCATAATTATGAGACCCACATACTGGAGGAGGAACTGTGGAGCATTGTTTTAGGAAAGCCTACGTAAAGTACGTCAGCTTGAAAAAGTTTTCCTATTTCGAGGAAAGAACAAACACTATTGTGGCTGTTGTTCACGTAGGAAAAAGTTTCAGATACTCTGGACAGAGTTGTTGCTAAAAAGTTAAACTACACTCATGGGAAAGTGAATTCCATTCATTCGTATTGAATTGGCTGAACAAGGACCAAGTGTTTAAAGGTGCTCGCAACTTTGCCCCGAACAATTCCAGAGAACATTGTTTCTCTGAATAATGCAAACCCTACACTTAGATGTGGCTTGTTAGTGACTTTCTAAATTGTAAATTTTTTTAATGGTAAAAGTTGTTTGGCGTCGATTTTATATCTAAATAGGACTTACATTGGGGATATTTTATGCGATGAGTATTTATTTTGTTCGGTTGAAGGGAATGCCAAATGCAATCGAGTGAGAAATAGCTATAACAAGCTACGAAATATTGATTGTACCACCAAGGAGCCAAAGTACTCTGTAGAGCCCGTTTAAAAATAAATTTAAGCACGCTTAGACTATACCGTATTATCTTACTTGTCATTCTTACATGTAGGTGTAATGTATGTTATGGCATTTCCTGAAAAGGAGTCTTCTACAAAACAGTTGATTCTGAATATGCTACTCTTAGGTTATAACTCTTCTCAATGAAAAAGTATGAGATTCGTGCTGTAGCAATCTTTCCCTTCCTATTTCGCCCAGGTTATGATCTAAACTCAAGGGATCATAACTCCCCCATTTCCCTGCATTTCTACCGATCGGTTTGTGGAGTTCGCCTGTTTGACCACAGAAAATATCGACAGGCCTCCCCTTTTTTGGATCACCTTGTTACTGAGGCAAACCAAATGCTGGTATTGTTACATTTGTGTGATTCAGGAGTTTTTATGCCTGCATCGCTATCGCAATATCTATGGAACGTTCCTGCCTTTTTGGTGGGGTTGAAATGATCTCTTCTTTGAACATGACAATACCGACCGAGCCGGCCGCGATCTTTTTTTCGTGAGATGGTTTCTCTGGCGGATCTTCGAACTTCTTATTCAATCAAGCTTCGTCGCTCCTGCTGTCCTGCGAAGCATCTTCAGCTCAGCTGCCGTTAATTTACTCTTATACGTTTTGTACATTGTCTAACATTGTGAATCGTAGGCGAGTGGGAGATGCACAACTGGGGGTAGAGCCTTTCTTTCAGCTTAGTGTGCATTTTTCGGTCATAGAGGATAGCGGAGTTTTCCCGCCACTTCATCCAACCCTACACTTACGCGATGATTAAAATCGTCATTAAAGGTTGCTTCGCTATTGCTCATAGATCCCAGATATTTGAACTTTTCGCACTTGAGAAACACTATTCCATTCAAATAAATGTCTGGAATAAGCCTGAGTAGAACAGAGAGTGGGCAGCAGAGTACTCAGTATTTTTTAGACAAATCGCATACGACCACCCATACGTCAAGTGCTCGTTGCAGAGTCGCAGGACCCTCACTTAAGTATGATGGCTCCATCATCAGCAAAGAATAACTGGTTCACTTTGGGGTCTGTCGCTTTACTTTCAAGCAGATAGTCAAGGACTGCAATAAAGAGCAAAGGACTTAAGGCGCTTCCCCTGTGCACCCCGCCTTTGATTGGGAATTGTTCAGACACTCCAGCGGGGCATCTTACTCTTGTCTTTGCTGCTTCGTACATGTCCATTTTCATCTGCACAAAGGGTTTTGGAGACCCTCGATGTTTAAGCGTCATCCATATCAGACCTCATGGTTGTCTGTCGAATGCCTTTCTAAAGTCATCCATTACTATATGCAAATCCTTATGATCCTTATTCTCTGGATACATCTATGGTTAATTTACCCGCAACAAACCCACACTGATCATCAGATAGCCGTAATACCCACTCAGCGATCTTCGTGGTGTGTGGCAACAGCTTGATCGAACGGTAGATATCATAGTTTCGCGTATCACTCTTCCCCTTGTACACAGGGAGAAGGCAACTTTCCCTCTTCAAGCGGGCAACAGTGCGCTTCGGCTCACTAGCGTAGATCTCTTCAAATCTAGTAATGTGGGTCATAGCTCCATTCTTAGTGAATCAGTCAGTCCGATCATTTGCAAAAGCTTCTGTGAACACTATTGCGAAGGCATAACACTGGCAGTAGGTCATCTGGCTGGGAAAATTGTTCGCTCTGTTGATGATGATTTGCCCATGACATTGATTATCGGGAGAAAAGTACTGTGAATCAGAAACAATGACAATAATAACAAAAATCTCCCCAGTTATCTGGACGCCACCCCCGGAGAATAGCTGAAGCATAAACAACTGAGCTTCAAAAACCACTACACTAAAATCTTTCTCTCTCTATCCATTCTTTCCAACGCCTGCACTGTGTGTAAACATGTTAAAGGTATTCATAACCCTTTGAGTGCGCGCAAATTATAAAAAAAAAAAATCATTTCCTGATTCCTGATGAATCGGACGATATCCTTAGTACCTTAGACTTCGTCACACCATAAGAAGTAAAGTTCCCTGTTAGGGAGGATTGGCAAAAGGGCACAGTCTCTGTCCACAACGAGATTGCAATGTACTTAGACTAGGAAGAGCACTGGGTCAGCTATATACTCGAGAGATATTAACGTACAGGTGGCTCTGAGACTTCCGGATACATGCAGGGTGTTTCAAGTAGAGGTTCTAGCTGTAGTTAAAGCTGCGGCATTACTTGATATGGGATCAATATCCACTAAGAATATCGCCATATACAATGACATTCAGAGTGCGCTAAAGGCGCCAGAGTTTTACGCCACAAAATCTGAAATCGTCAGGAACTGCCGCAGAATGTTTAAGGCATTGTGTACGCAGGACCGTGTCGAATTACGTTGGATACCTGGACACTGCGACATAGAAGGCAAAGAGAAAAGCCGACGCGCTGGTCAAAAAGAAGAGCAGAGGTCCCATATGGTGCCATATTTGGTAGCATTAAACCACCAAGGTGCGTAGCTAAAGGAATTACCCTTGATTCCTTAAATCATCAACATGGCTAATCTAAGATGGTTATAGGGTGCCCAAGGCCTTGTGGGCTGTGTTGGACCGCAGGAAATCTAGGGAGATCAGAAAACTAGAAAGATCACGGCTAAGTGCAGCGATAGGAATACTCTCTGTCCATTGTCTTCAAAGGAAGACTACGATTATCAAATACGGATGTTTGTAGGTACTGCAATGACCTACATATCTCAGAGGACATAGCACACATACTCTGTGAATGCCAGGACAAGGCTAAAGTACCTCGGAAGTTACTTCTTCAATAACTTAGAAGAGGTAGGGTCATTGATCATACCTACCTAAGTGTATGGGAGAATTGATTTGGCCCACCGAATGGCGATTGGCCCACCTTGGCGCAAAGTGTTCTTATGATAACCTACTCAACCTAACCTAACCTAACCCAACTTTCCCCCCAATGGTTTGATATGATATCACTTCTAATAAGTTTAGAGACGAGAATTTAGTCGATTTGTGGCTTGAGGTTGACCATTGTAATTCTCTGGTGGTTAGCATACGTGGAAGTAAGTGTCACGTGCACTCCAAAGTGGAGTACTTCAGGGGTGCATATTATCACCGCTATTGTTCTTGGTGGTCATCAGCGATGTGCTTGGTGCAGCATTGACGGAAAGTAACAATGGAGTTCGATGGACTATGACAACTTATCTTAAACACCTCGACTACGCTGACGATGTTTGTCCACTTTCACGTCGGATAATGGACCTTCATCTGATGGCCCAAAATCAAGAAGCTCAGGCAAATAAAGTGAGGTTTAAGATAAACACGTCCACCTTCCACCGGCCTTGAGCACTTCTAACACCCGCGCTCAACTTAACACTGAGAACCTGTCTCTCGAGAAAGTAGACTATATCTATAGTTAGGAAGAGTGGTCTCGGCCAACCGCGGTGGCACCGAACTGTATATGTGCAGCAGAATCGGGAAGGCAAAAGCGGCGTTCGGCATGCTATCGAAAGTCTGGAGAAGCAATGTTCTCAGCTTAAGAACCAAGCTACGACTGTTCCGCTCCAAAATTGAATTAGTAGTGCTAAATGGGAGCAGTACTTGGAAGGTGGATACCATTATCACACGCAAACTGCAAACCTTCGTAAATAAATGTCTTAAGAATCATCTTGAGGATATTTTGGCCCAATCGTATCTCCAATGAAAAACTTTATCTGAGAACGGGCGAAGAACCTGTAGACATTACTATACGAAGGAGAAAGTGGCATTGGATCGGACACACCCTACGACGCGAGGACGATTCCATTGCGAAATACTCCATGCAGTGGAATCCGCTTACCCAGGCAGGCAGAGGAGGAATCAAGTTCTTTGGGAATGAGTTGGAGCCAGCTCAAATGCGTTGCAGGACTCCGAGCAAGATGGCGCGCTGGCGTTGTTGACACTTCGAGAGAAAAAATCTTCGTAAGATATTCGGTTCCGTTTGCGTTGACGGGTTTTTGGAGGAAAATATTCAATAACGATTATACGAGCTGTATAGCGACATCGACCTAATCAACAAAATGCGTATTGGACGTCTGAGATGACTAGGACGTCCAATATGTAGTTTGTTGATTAGGTGAGATGGCTAGGATGGCTAGGACATGGCATCCCGAATAGGGCAATCAAGGCGGCTGTTAAGACGAGACCGGACATCTTTCTAACAACGATGCAAAGGTGCATAGAGGAAGGGGTATTCCCTACACCATGGAAATTGCAACATTTAGTGCTGCTTCCAAAGGGCAATAAGCTGCCCAGACAACCATCATCGTATCGCCCAATATGCCTGCTCGATACGCTGGTAAAGATCCTACAGCATATCATCTATAACAGACTGCTTGCGGTGGCGGAGGAGAACGGAGCCTTGTCAGACTGTCAGTACGGCTTCAGAAAATCACACTCTACCGTCGATGCCATAAAGGCGGTAGTAGATATAGCAAATGAAGCAATACAAGGGAAAAGGTGGAAATGGGGGACGAAGAAATACTGCGCAGTAGTAACGCTCCACTACAAAAATGCGTTCAATTCGGCAAGCTGGTCATTCATTAGGAGATCCCTGGCCAGGATGGATACACCATACTACCTGCTGAGGATAGTCACGGACTACTTTAGCAATAGGAAGCTAAGATACCATACTGACGATGGCGTTAAGCACTACAGTGTTTCCGCGGTTCTGGGTTTCTGGGTTCTGGAACGACGGATGAGGCAGTTATAAGAATAAAGGAATGGCTGGAGTCTACCGGTCTGGAACTAGCTGCCCACAAGACCGAAGCTGTCCTAATAACCAGCCGCAAAAAGGTGGAATACGCCAGCTTCCGAGTCGGAAACCAGACAATCAGGTCCAAAGAATCCTTGAAGTACCTTGGAGTCATGCACGACAACAGGCTGCGCTTCAAAGACCACGTCGAGTATTCTAGTAAGAAAGCATCGCTAATGCAGGCAGCACTCTCCCGAATGCTCCCGAACATCGGCGGGCCTGGATACGCCCGCAGGATCCTGCTGTCCAGAGTGGTCAGCTCGGTACTTCTATACGCTGCCCCGATATGGGTAGGTGCACTGGCGACAAATGAGTGCAGGAAGAAGCTATCATCAGCTCACAGGCTCTGCGCAATCAGAGTGATCAGCGGCTTCCGAACTATCTCCGACGATGCAGCCTGCGTTTTAGCTGGGATGGTCCCAATCGACGGCCTCGCTGAAGAAATGCAGAGGGTATACCTTAGACGTCCCTCGAACCGGCAAGAGGCAAAAATGATTAAGGAGGAGGAAAGGGCAGCATCAGCAACGCTGTGGCAAACCAGGTGGGACAGCTCTACCCAAGACAGGTGGACCCACAAGCTCATTCCCACTATAAAATCATGGACAGTGAGAGCGAGGGGGAACTGTAACTACCTCACACAGTTCCTGTCCGGACACGGTGGCTATCGGAAATACCTCCATAGATTTGGACACGATAGTTCGCCCCTGTGTCCAATATATCCAAACGAAGAGGAGGACGCGGAGCATGCAGTGTTCTACTGCAGACGCTTTGCAGAAGACAGAGCAAACCTGTCAAGTCCAGAAAATCTTGTAAGTCACATGACACGATCAGATGCGCTGCGAAGAGCAGAAGTTCTAAGAAGAGCCCAAGAGGCGGCCTCGTAGACTAGAGCATAATTGCTAACCAGCCCCGCGAAGAAATACCTAACGACAGTACCGCGGGGAGAGTGGTTGAAGTGTGTAGGGTGTGTGTTTAGTACGTAGGCGTATTCCTGGAATCGATTACTCAGGTTTGCGAATCGTGCATGCTAGTAGCACTCGGGCTATTAGTATCTATGAAGATTATACATCCTTGGCGCAACCTAAATAAAAAAAAAAAAAAAAGATGGCTAGGACATGTAGAGTGAATGTACACCAACGCTCCGGCCCGCAGAGTCTTCGAATCTATCCCGCAGGGATAACGCAGTAGAGGGAATCATCGCCGTAGGTGGCGCGCACAAGTTCAAAGGGACTTCGACTAACTTGGAGTGCGAAACTGGAGGCAATTAGCTAAAGACCGAGCTAAATGGGTAGGCTTGTTGGTTGAGGTCCAGGTTCACCCCGAACTGTGGCGCCTCCTAAGTAGGTAAGTAAGTTGCTGACGCCCTATGTCCCTCGAGGGGTTTAATGATTTAAGTAGTAAGTAAGTAGTGCCCCTACCAAGTCAAGAATTTATTGTATAACATCAACTAGCAAGTTGCGCTCAATGTATGCCTGAATCAGGCTAGCACATCTACTTGGGTTTTTTCTCGGGGGTCACCATATGATGCTTAGACCGTATTATAACAATTCTGAGCACATGTCACTCATTTATTTTTAATTTTAAAATGCTGACCAAGTTACCATCTAGAAGCGGCCCGACATTTTCCTTGAAACGAATGTCATCCTAAGCTAATTTTTTATTTTTTATTTTTACAGGTACTACACAAAAACGTTTACCTTGTTGTAACCTGCTTTCTCGGAAAATTAAACCGGAACGGAGATTTTCTATTAAAGGCAACAGACAATAAAAAAAAAAAAAAGAAGGAAAGTCAGTCAGCAACCGGGGCACTCAGGACCTTCAAGTGAATTGTATTGTTGTGTATATATTTTTTTTTTTCTTCTTTCATGTTGCTCTGTTGAGTGCGTACATTCTGTTTTGTACAACAAAGATAGCATCTATCCAAAGGGGGTGCATAGCTGACACAAGGAAATATAAATCAACTTTTTCTCCATTTTTATTGCTACTGTTGGCTTTTATTTTTTTATTTTTTTTTTTTTGCCTCCCTCCCCCAAGTTTTATATATTTTTTTCATTCATTCTTTTCTCTATTATGCTTTCGTCCTTTTGTCAAAAGTTCAATTCAGGATAAATGTATACAAGCAACGACCCAATACCCTTCCCGGATAGCTCCCGGTCGTTGTTGTACAGTCGTTGGAGAAATATTTTTCGTTTTTTTTTTTTTATATTTTCCCTCAGTCCTCAGTTTTTTCTTTTTTTTTTTGTTAATTTTTTCTCATTGTGGAAATGATTATGTTGGAAGTAAAGACGGATATTCATCCCTTTAGCAAAGTAACACTGTATCGCAGTTTTGTTGCATGAAGTGGGTTTTCTTTATTTCTGCTTGACGGCTCTTGGAAAAATTAAATGCGGTTGCGGGCAAATGTCAAGGTGCCACGTTTAAAGGGGGAAGTGGGCAGTTCTTTAATATACCAGTATATGAGAAAGAAATGGGTATTTTGTGATTGAAAGTATCTGAGAATAGAGACTGATGTCTGACTAACGTCTGGTACAATTTAATCAACGAGACTGAAAATAGGAGAACATCTTGTCAAGCGCTCAATGGAATAGGTCAATAAATGGAAAAGGGTATCGTACCGACAATGTCATAAAAGAAAGGAGAAAAAAAGAGAAAACGAATGGACCACAAAGCTTACGACATAAGCTATAAGGAAGGGTTGAAATATAATATTTCATCACAACCAGCACTAAATCAAATGAAGTATCTTAGCAAGAAAGAGGTACAAATAGCTTTCAAGCACTTTGTACTTACCACCTTCTTAGAAGCAAATTTATATGCTGCCAAGCATATAGACATACCACCCTGATAGATGTCTTGGTCCTGGTCTTAAAGGATTTAAGTAATGATGATGAAATACAACCTCATAAATCACTTTTCATATAAACACACCCAGAGTCCTAGAAGTTGTAGAAATAATTCATACGATATTCAAAGACAAATTACAATCATATCGTAAAACTAATAACTGGACGAGGGTTTGACCAAATGGACGTCATCTCTACACAAACTTAATAGAAAAGGACAGCCTTTCATACACACATAGATGTACATATGTGCGTAATTAATTGTTATTAAATTCTCCCATATCTTCATTATTACAAAACACAGAAAGTACTATACATCATGGTGACATCATTCTGATGGTAGTACGAGGGTTACTATTCATTATTACTGATACTGTCGTAAATCGGCTGAATCGAAGTGGTTCAATGTTTCCTTAAAGAGCTACGCCGAATTTCTCATTGTACTGTTGGCAGGATTAAAATTATTTGTCTCAGTAACCTAAATACTGAAAGCTTCTTGACATACCTTAAAGAAAAGAATAAGAAAAACAAATCAAGCCTGAATTACTGATTGAAAGCAACAATTAGTAAGAATAACAACCAGTGTTGCCACTGAACAACTCACATGATCACATTACTACTTAGTTAGGTGGCGCTACAGTTCGGGGTGAACCTGGGCCTCAACCAACAAGACTATCCATTTAGCTCGGTCTTTAGATAATTGCCTCAATTTGCGCACGTCAAGTTGGTTAAAATCCCTCTCCGCTTGTTTGCGCCATCTGCCGCTAGGGAGTCCTCTAATGTGCCATCTATCAGTGCTGGATTAGAATATTTTCCGCCCTGGAACGTTGGGATCCATCCGCTCTACATGACCCAGCCATCTTAGTCGCTGTGTATGAACTCTTCTGGCCTCTTCTCGCCGCTCGCTGTCTACGCAGATGGGATCAAAGATCACTCGAAGAACTTTTCTCTTGAAGTAACCAAGAGCATCCTCATCCGACTTCGACAAAGCATATTCCTATGCGCCATACAGCTGGACTGGGATGATAAGTGTCTTTTTAAGAGTTACCTTAGAAGTTCAATATAGGGCTTTGTTACTCAATTGCCTTCTTAGCCCATCATTTGATGTCCCACTGGCGTCATTAGTGGAGCTCACCATAGAGCCTAGTTAGACAAAGTCCTTTACTACCCTAAAACTTTATTTGTCTATTGTCAAAGACTCTGCGCCGATGGGTGTCCTTTTTTAGACAGCTAAACCAATTTTTAGCTGGCTCATAATCGTGCTAGCTGGAGAGGTCTGTTGGTTGAGGCCCAGATCCACTCCGGACCATAGCGCCATCTAATTAAGTAAGTAAGTAAACCAATCTTTGCTAGTTCCGTCTCAATACTCGCAAACGCCACACTGACGGTTCGCTGAATTATTCCAACTATAGTCATCGGCGTGGTAGTAGCGAGTAGTTGTACAGACTTGTAAAAGATTGGTACCAACGGTGTGGGGGCTTTTATGTTTCATACAATTCTTTCAAGTAAAACGTTAAAGAGATCGCATGATAGCGCGTCACGTTGTCTAAGATCCTTCCTGGTATCGAACGGTTAGGTGGTGTTCTTACCGACATTGATGGAGCAGTAAGAGTCCTCCATCGTCATCCTGCATCTAGAAGAACGAGCTTGGCTGGGCATGGGTCTATATAAGTCTTCTCTATACATACTATCATATGCAACGTTGAAATCTATGGATTTTTTCCAAGATATGCCACAGTGTGAACATTTGGTCAATGGCCTGATACTGCACTGATAAGGACCTATCAGGTTGTTGACGATCGGTTTTAGGAGTTCCCATAGAAGGGCAGACAGGATCTTATATGCGATGTTGAGAAGACTTATACCTTGTAGTTAGCGCAGTTCAGAAGATCTGCGTTCTTCTGGATCGGGCAAACAATGCTGAGGTTCCATTTATCGGGCATTGTATGATATGGTGTAGTATGGTACGGGGGTCTTCTGTTCCAATGTGAACCACTTTAAATTGTGGTATCATCCCTAATTTGGTTGCCTCTCGGTTGGTCTTGGATCAAACCGACTTGTACTCCTAATGAAACATATCATGTTCCCGAGTGGGACCTCTGCCAGATCCACCAGCTCTTCAAAAAGTCTGTTTCCTACATACGATGGCAAGGTGAAAAGTTCTCGGCCTGACGCAGAGATAGTATTCCAATCAGGAAAAATTTATATTTCCTGCCTGGGCGCACTTCTCATTAGTTCATATGACAAGTTTCAACTTGTTCTCTCAAGTAGTTTGCTTACACGAATTTTTGCAGGAGAGGTCTTGCGTGTTTTTCGTTAAAATGGATAAACTTGAATATCGTGCGGTCATAAAATTCTTGGTTTTGGATGGGTTAACCTCCAAGGAAATTCATCCAAAATTGGCAAAAGTGTACGGGGACTCTGCTCCTTCCATGTCAACCGTTAAAAAGTGGGCAGCTGAAGTTAAACGTGGTCGCACGTCCCTCGAAGATGGCCCACGTGAAGGGCGGCCAAAGACCGCAACCACACCCGAAACCATCGAAAAAGTGCATGATATCGTGTTGGACGATAGGCGAGTGAAGGTGAGTGAGATAGCTGAGGCTGTGTGTATATTGGAAGAGAGGGTGCGAAACATCTTGCAATAAAGCTTAGGGATGCGAAAGCTCTGCGCAAGATGGGTGCCGCATTTGCTGAATGCCGATCAAAAGCAAATGCGCAAACCATTTTCGCGGCAATCTTTGGACCGATTCAATAGGGATCCGACCGATTTTGTGCGGCGATTTGTCACCATGAATGAGACATTGGTCCACCACTACACGCCAGAAACGAAACAGCAGTCGAAGCAGTGGGTGGAAGCCGGTGGTTCAGCGCCAAAGAAAGCGAAGTCGATCACATCTGCTGGAAAGGACATGGCCAGTGTGTTTTGGGATGCGAAAGGGATCCTGTTAATTGATTATCTTGAGAAAGGCAGAACAATTACAGGCGAATATTACTCCAACCTCCTTGACCAGTTGGATGCCGAAATTCGCAAGAAGAGGCATGGCTTGAAGAAGATAAAAATCATGCTTCACCAGGACAATGCACCTGTACACAAGTGTGCGTTGGCGATGGGAAAACTACGGGACTTGGGGTACGATTTGCTCGGCCATCGCCCCTATTTACCCGATTTGGCACCCTCAGACTTCCATGTGTTCTCAAACTTGAAGAAATTTGTTTCTGGAAAGCGCTTCGCATCCAATGCAGAAGTTGAGAGGGCCGTAGATGAATATTTTCACAGCCGTCCAGACTCTCACTTCCGAGAAGGAATACTGATGTTGGAGAAACGCTGGACAAAGTGTGTTGAAGTCAAGGGAGTTAATGTAGAAAATTAAATCAATTTTTAAATGAAAATCGCAGTCTTTCATTGTCGGGCCGCGAACTTTTCACCTTGCCCTCGTAGCAGAAGCGACGAGTTTGAAAATCGGGACAATCACACAGTAAGTCTTTGATAATTTCAATTTCTTCTATTCACGAAGATTGTGACCCTATATGGGTTTATTTTCTTCAGATATATGGTAAAGTCTGTGCTGCTCTTTCAATAGCGTAGACTTCAGCTTGGACTTCAGCTTGGAATAGCGTAGACTTTAGCTTGGAAGCTTGAACCATTCAACATAGACGATGATAGTCAAAATTTCCGTCCACCTGACCAAAACGAAGTGAGGATAGCAATATCCAAGCTAAAATCCAACAAGGCTGCTGGACCTGACGGCATACCGGCCGAACTTTTCAAGGCAGCTGGGGATGAATTGGTAGAGTGCATACACCAACTCATTTCTAATATTTGGTCAGACGAGTGTATGCCTGATGAATGGAATCTCAGCATCGTTTGCCGGATCCACAAGAAAGGAGACCCCCTCAACTGCGCCAATTATAGAGGCATCAGTCTCCTCAACATCGCATACAAGATCTTTTCTGCGATATTGTGTGAACGCCTGAAACCTTTTATCAACAGCCTGATTGGACCCTATCAGTGCGGTTTCAGGCCAGGAAAGTCCACCATCGATCAAATCTTCACACTTCGGCAGATCCTGGAGAAAACCCAAGAATTCCAAATCGATACTCACCACCTCTTTATCGATTTCAAGGCCGCCTATGACAGCATCTATAGAGAAGAGCTTTATAGAGCCATGTATAGTTTTGACATCCCTGCCAAACTTGTCCGTCTGTGCAGGCTGACGATGGAGAACGCTCGCTACTCCATCAAGGTCGGTAATGATCTCGCCGAGACCTTTGATGTCAAAAAAGGCTTTAGACAA
This sequence comes from Brachypalpus laphriformis, assembly GCA_945910035.1. Taxonomy (NCBI): domain Eukaryota; kingdom Metazoa; phylum Arthropoda; class Insecta; order Diptera; family Syrphidae; genus Brachypalpus; species Brachypalpus laphriformis. The sequence goes on from OX246756.1 coordinate 176,571,033, forward strand.
GGTGACGCGCTGTCATGTGACTTCTTTAATATTGAACTTGAACGGATTGTGCGGAACTCACAAGCCAACACCGGAGGCACAATCTATTACATGTCTGTACAACTGCTTGCATACGCCGACGATATAGACATTATCGGAAGATCTCAGCGGGCTGTCACCGGTGCTTTTGCAAGCATTGAGGCGGAAGCGGCCAAAATGGGTTTGGCGATAAACGAGGGCAAAACCAAGTATATGCTGTCAACTAGAAGGGAAAACCAACACCGACGAATTGGACAAAACGTCACCGTGGGCAGCTATAACTTCCAGGTAGTAAGGGACTTTGTCTACCTTGGCTCTGCTATAAATTCTTCTAACAAAATCAGCGTAGAAATCAATCGAAGAATAACTCTTGCCAATCGCTGTTTTTTTTTGGGCTTATAAGGCAATTCAACAGTAAAGCCCTTTCTCGAACAACTAAGGAGACTCTATATAAGACCTTGATCATCCCAGTCCTACTTTACGGCGCTGAAACATGGACTTTATTAAAAGAGGATGAAGATATCCTTGGTCGCTTCGAGACAAAAATTCTTCGTAAGATTTTCGGTCCCGTTTGCGTTGACGGGTTTTGGAGGAAAAGATTCAATCACGAACTATACGAGCTGTACAGCGACATCGACCTAGTCAAAAAACTGCATATTGGACGTCTGAGATGGCTAGGACATGTAAAGCGAATGGACACCAACGCTCCGGCCCGCAGAGTCTTCGAATCTAACCCCGAGGGACGACGCAGTAGAGGTAATCATCACCGTAGGTGGCGCGCACAAGTTCAAGGGGACCTCGACCAACTTGGAGTGCGCAATTGGAGGCAATTAGCTAAAGACCGAGCTAAATGGAGAGGCTTGTTGGTTGAGGCCCAGATTCACCCCGAACTGTAGCGCCACCTAAGTAAGTAAGTAGCTTGGAAGTCACCTGGGAGTTTATATGAATCCCTGATGTTGAGTGCTTCTCAAAAAATTCCCATTTTAGACCCATCTGTATAGAGCTGAAAGTTCTGTACACTAGTTAATGTATTAGATTCCCACTCCTGCTTGTCGTGAACAAGAATGGAGTATATATCATAGGGCATACCTTCGTCTGACGAAATTTTACAGATGAGCTAGTGCACACTCCTTACCGACTCGTCTTCTCCTTCCATGAAAAGTTCGGCAGCAAGGCCATCGGCTCCAGCAGCTTTGTTAGATCTAAGTTTAGATATCGCTATCCTAGTGAACCCCACAGGCGGATCATTAGAAATGCGGTGAAGTGGGAGGGTTGTGATCCCTTTTTTTCGAATCATCAGCGAGGTGAAAAAGGAAAAGAAAGAAGATATCGCTATCCTATTATCATTCTGATCGGGTTGACGGGTATCTTGACTATCATCCCCACTATTGAATAGCTCGTTCTGCTGGCGGCAAAATATTGGCATTGTTCCCGTTTAGCAGTCGGCAGAAGTGTTCCTTCTATATTCTCAACACCGAATGAAATTCTACTACTATATTACCACACATGGTGACCTTGGAAATGTATATTCATCTTATCCACTGAACTTACAAACAAAACTAATTTAAAATAACTGCATCGAAGGGTTCTAAGTTAAAGCCCTTCAAGAACAGCAGAGTGGGGCTGTGTATTGTGAACCTTCAAAGTCTGTTACTTTAAGAATCTGATAGTTATATATAGTTTTAAGTGTATTTCTAGCAAAGAATATGTAATGGATAGTAAATGGCCAAATAAACAAAAAAAAAAACCATTTGTTGGCGAATCTCTAATCGAAAATTGAGAATAGCTCCATATACATGATAAATGTACATTCAGACTACAAGTCCCAGTCATTTTGAGTCGATGAATTCGAATATATCAGAGTAGATGAATCCGGCAAAACTTAAATCCCTCAGGACTTAAAATACGTGCCTTTCGAATATCAGTCGAATATTTTTCGACTATCCACCCAATATTGCAACATTTATGTAGAATCAATTGACAACAAGTACTTGAGATTGCATACTAGATTTTGAAATACATACATCATCTTGTTTAACAAATTCTATGAGCAAATGCCAGTTCAAAGGAATCTCAGTGTGCGAAGGTAATCTTAGGAACAACCACAGATACACCCTGCATGTATCCGCACACAATTTAAATTTCATGAAAATATGCCTTAAATGTTGGTAGGTACTCCTCAAAGTCTAATCCATTATGAAATCGATTTCAGGAAGAAATTTAAATTTCGTTTCATATTCATGCCAGTGCTTCAGTTCACACAGTCCCCTGGGTGTGAATGTTTATAAAACAAATCAATTGAAGGGATTTTCTTTTCAATAAAAGTCTCTTGTGAATTTTAAATCATGGATCTTGCGGAAATTTTGGGTAAATTTAAACTTAAGACATACAATTGTTGGTTAAGCGATGATTTCGTTACCGAAACAGAAGCAGTAGGATCAACTTTATCCACGAGTTTGCTCTCATTCCAACTGGAAAACATAGCTACCTAAGTTGAATCAATATTATTTAATGCATGGGACAATCCCAATGCTTGATGATAATTTAATTAGTTTTTCAAAGTAATTACTTCAAGTAATGCCAGTGCCAAGTTTACGTCCGCTGTCAACCGTCTTTGGCAGCAGGCAGCAGGCAGTAGGCAGGCAAAGGACTTTTTAGCCTCGAAACTTAGGTGCGCCACAAGGGAAGGCAGGCGCAGGCAAACAAAGATAATCCATAATTTTAAGTCCATTTCACGGATTTCATTCATTCTGGCGAATCATTTGTTATGATTTATGGGACCATTCAGCCGTTCAACTGTTCGTTGCCTGCGACGACACAGTGTGTGCATGTACATACATACTTCGTTATGCTGCCATTTAATCATTTTAATGCCAAGGGTGCTTCTCCTCGCCTCCTTCATACAGAGCCTTTTTTCCATCCGCGTTTTATCATTTTCATTACTTTTTCTTTTTCTTGTGCTCTGCTTCTGCTTCTGCTTCTGCAGTTGCTCAGCCTTTTCATTTTGCATTTTTTTTTTTTATTTTATTTTTTTTTTTTTTTCAGGTGCGCTCTCTCACGTCAGGTAATTTCAATTTAATAATCCAACGTGAATCTGCTTTTTATTTTCTTCTCATGTTGTCATCTTTTGGGTGCTTTTTTGCATTTTGTCTTCGTATACTCCCTTTATTGTCTCTTTTCATTGCGTTGTCATTTTATTTTTATTTTTTTATTTTTTGCAATTCAAATGTGGATTTGAATGAGATACAGCAGCACAGGACATGGGGGGTAGGCTAAGGCTAAGGTTAAGGCTAAGGCTCTCAGAGTGAATGGTAAATGTGTAGCACACTTCGTTTATTCTGTATTTACTCTCTTGACGCAAAAGGTAAAGTTTTTTTCTTAAAAAAAAACCTTTGGAGCATGATTTTCAAGTGAATTTGTGAATATCATCATCAAGAGGGAGGACCGGAAGTGTACGTGTTGTGTTAACGGAAAAATTGAATTTAACGACTGATTGGATAAAATCCGGAGAGGAAATTCAATTATGATGAATCCTTACTCTTGAGGTGACAGAAGCGATGTCGCACGAACGACCTGATTGAAGGCAAGCGTATCGATTTGCGGAAGTATCGATTTGTTTTTTTCTAACAAAAATTCTCTTCATTATAACAAACATTGACAGTTGCTGTTGCTGTTGTTGTTGTTGTCCTTTAGGAGGACTTTTGAAAAGGACGTTAACGAATGCAAAGCATGACTGTAAAAAGTGTCAAAAATCGTCACAGTCTGTCACGTTAAAAAGGAAAATATGCACGTTGATCACGTGTGGTAGTTCATCAGTGAAAATGTATCGTAAGGATGTATCTGTCGTAGGGATGTATCTTATTCATGAGATAGGCTGGATTTAGTGAGCTATACTTATAGTTGAAAAGTGTTTGTTTTCCACACGACAAAGCTAAGCCACATATCGCGTTTAGGTGGAGGCAGTCTCTCTATACCATAACGCTATAGTCAGCCCCCCTGACACCAAGTTGCCAACTTCTTGTCTTTAAGTGGAAAGTTGATGGATCGGTGGATGAAGGCCATTGGTAGTAGTGGTATGTCATCAGTTTAATCTAAGCATCGTATCATTGTCCTTAGTCCGCGATTAGAAGTTTGAATGCTTCGCTAAAAAAAAAGTTGTGGCCAGGTCCCTAGAACGTAACGAAAGGTTTTTTTTTTAAAGCGCGGGTAGGGGAAACTTGTAGCCCGTGCTACGAGTTATGCCCGACTCCATGCTTCTCCATGGTTACCTGCTGAAAAAACCCCTCCGATTTCTCTGTCCTGGTGTTCCCCTGCGGCACCGCTAGTCAAGGCATTCCTTCGCAGGGGCAGGTTTAACACTTCGTCACTTCTTTTTAGTTGCCAGAGTTGGCAGGATCTTCGTTTCTCGCACTTCTCGTTGGTCGTTCCTCTATACACAGTTGCTGCATCATACTCGTGATTACTTCATTTGCAGTCTCCCAGCCTCCGCTCCTCGCCAACATAAATGAGGTCAGGCTTCTTGGGGTCACTTGCCCGCCAATGGCTCTTTCTAGGATGTTCCTGGCCGTGGTATAATTTTGGCATTCCATCAGTACATGCTCTGCGCTCTGCACTTTTTCTTCACAGTGCTGGCAGAATGAGTCATCCGCGTGCTTGTACTTGTAGAGATTCTCCCGAAAGCATCCGTATCCCAATAGAAATTTCGTTAGGTAGTAATTTACCTCCCCGTGCTTTCTGCTAATCCATTCATCAACTTGGGGGATCAATTTGTATGTCCATCGTCCTTTGATTGTGATGTTCGACCCATGTTGCTTTTATAGATTATATAGCTGTTGTTCCGTCATCGTGCTTGCTTTCGCGTAGGGCCGGAGTCTTCTTCGCGTCTAGATCGATAGGCATTCGGCTTGATATTACGCTTATCACATCCACTGATACAGTCCTAAAGGCGCAGCATACCCCTAAAGACGCGATTCTATACGCCGAGTTCATCGTTCTAATGTATGACTAACGATGCGTCGCTGATGCCTATATTGGGGCCGCATACAAGAGTATTTACCTACTCACGGTTATTAGGAGATTTCTGATTGGTTGCCTTGGTCCCCCAATATTTGGTATTAGTCTATATAGTGGCGCTACTGCCCGGGAGGCTTTCTCGCCGTCGTACATTAGGTGGTCCCTGAAGCGGAGTCTGTGATCCAGCAACACTCCCAGGTACTTGATGTTACGACTTCGATTCGATAGTTTGCTAACCGGCCTGTATGGTGAGGTGCTCCACTTTTTTACGGCTGCTTATGAGAACGGCTTCGGTTTTGTGGTCCGCTAGCTCTAAACCTTGATGTCTCCATAGCTTCACGTTTGCGATTGTTTAATTGCAGTTTTACACAACTTCCTCTAATTTTGTGGCCACTACAACAATTGTGGGCGCCGTGGCGTAAGTGGTTAGTGTCTCGGTTCAATACGCATGAGGTTCCAAGTTCGAATCCTAAAAAAGACCAAAAAATATATTTTTCACGGTCCCACTTCTCGCTAACGTCTGACAAACATCCGAGAGTATTCTTCTCACGAAAAAGCTTCTCAAATCGCCATTCGATTTCGGCACTAAACTGCAAGTCCCTTCCATTCGTGTGAAAAATATAACGCACACAACATGAGTGGTTGCGAGAAGCTAGGCCCTAGCACTTAAAGAGCTGTTGCACCAAATATTTATTTATTTATTTTTTACAACAATTGCGATATCGTCGGCATAACCGATGATGTAAGGAAAGGTGCGCATGATCATTTGGATGGAATTAACAAAATTTTCTCTGGCACATCCTTAATTTTAAAAACTGCTTAATCAGCGCTCATGAAACTCTACTTCTTGGCATTTCCTGTGATTGTGCAAAAACTAGTTTCTAGATCCTGCTAATGCCTTGCCGGCAAAGAGAGAGATCCTTCGCTAGACACTATTTCTGTAAAATTTGTAGTTTTCTTGGAGAAACTTTCTCAAAGATTGATTTTAGTGGGAATATAGATTATACAACACTTAAAGTACGGGTGATAAATTCAACACTGAGAGGTATTAACAGCGTCTGCACAGGGACACCTCAAGGTGGCGTACTCTCACCACTCATTTGGCTCCTTGTGTTGGATGACATTTTTGGAAATACTCGTAGCGGCCTACGTTAAAGATGTCGCCATTCTTATATCGGGGAAATTCCTTCCGATCCTTAGCGATAGACTCAATTATGCTCTAGTGTGAACCCTGCAAAGCAGAGATTATCCTCTTCATCAGGAAAGGTCAATCCTTGAGTTCAAACCGTATACGATTGGAGGTGTTGTACTAAATCTCTCAAAGTCAGCACGATACTAGATTCTAAATTAAATTGGAAGGATAATATCGAGAATCACATTAAAAAAAGCATGTGTGGGCTTTTATGCTTGTAGAAAAGCATTCGGCAATACATGGGGTTTCAAGCCCGCTGTGGTATATTGGTTGTACATGGCGGTTGTGCGACCTATCCTAACATATGGTTCGTTTGTCTGGTAGAAGGCAGTGGAGAAGCAATACCGGCTTTCAAGTCTCACTAAGATCCAAAGGTCAGCCTGCATTGGGATCATTGGATCATTGGATCATTTCGTACATCACCCATGGTGGCAATGGAGATTGCTAAGTCTCATTCCGCTGGGTCTTTTCTGCAGAAACACGGCGGCCAAATCGGCACTCAGACTGAGGGAAACAGGACTCTGTTCATCTGCACATCATGCCTCCATTCTATCCAGGAGGTCACAAATAGGGAGTTAGAAACCAACTACATGACTCCAATGCAAGTATTTGACGGGATACTCAATATCAGAGTTTTTGAAAAAATGACTGGAAGAGCGAACAAGTTACTAGTTATGAGGAATTGACCTTCTACACTGACGGTGCCAAAATAGATGTCAGTGTAGAAGCTTGTGTTTACTGAAAAACACTTGGGGTCAACCAATCGTTCAGAATCAACAACGACTGCACCATCTTTAAAGCTGAAATCACAGCCTTCATCTAGGCCGCGAAAATCATCACCAAAGGTAAGGCCGTGGCAGATATTGTCCGTATAATCACGATAATCACGGGACACTGACCGGTAGGAGAGAACGCAGCCAAACTAGGTATCCCATATAATACATTCTGCCGTAGTTGCAACATAGCCACCGAAAAGGAAACAATTATCCACTACATGTGCACTTGTCCAGCACTAGCTAGGGCTAGACATTAAGCATGAGGCAAACCCTTCTACAATTCACTTGAGGAGATCTCGGGTAAGAACATAAATGAGCTAATCCTCTTCCTAAACTCCACAGGCTTGCTCCTCACCAACACACATCAACATCCAAGGTCGCATGAGTCGTGGTATCAAAACGGCACAACAGTGCTAATTGGGTCTCTGTTTTACAGAACCGCTACTTCTACCTACCTACATAAGACCGTGGCAGCCGTTAAGACTCTGGAATCTACAGCAATTATGTACATCTAAGCTTGTTAAAATCTGTAAGCGACTTCTCAATGCGGTATCAAAGACCATGGTACCAGGGCATACTGGGTAATGAAGAGCAGTCGAACTCGCTAGAATGGGGTTGACGTTGCATATATTCATTTCATTCATTCATTCATTTATTTATTCCATTCAATTAATTCATATTAACAATATTAACTACAATAAACTAAAATGCACAAGAAAACTTATCTTATAAAAAGCTATAAAAATATTGCTTAACAATGTCATTGAGGAATATTTTAGATCCATCCTTTAGTTACGAAAACTAGTGGCGGATGAATCGAGTAAAACAAATTAAAAAACAAAACTAATTCAAATAAAATGATTGAGGGGTGGTGATAGTGTAAATTCCAAGTGTACAATAAAAAAGTATTATAAAAAAAAAATAAAAAAATTAATGATTTCAAAGATATAAAGACTACAAGAAAACTACAAGATCCTTTAAATAATTACCCTTATTAGGTTATTGATTTCAAGAAAGTCGAAGTTGAACAGCCATGATTTGATTTTCTTATTGAAAGCAAAAGAGTTACGAATACTACGAAGTTCAATAGGTAGTCGATTGAAAAGCCTAGGTGCTACTGAGTTGTAAAAGTTTAAGAAGGTATGGTTATTATGCGACGGAATTGAAGCCAGAAAACGTTCATTACTACGAAGACTATAAGCGGTTACATTTTGATTGAGAAAATTACCACTTCTTAAGTAAACAATTTTTAAGACTTTATAAAAGTATAGATGCTTTAGTGAAAGTATCTTAGAATTTACAAATAGATAAAAGCTATGTTCGCGCCGCCTTTTTTTCCACATAATTCGTAGGATATGTTTTTGGACAATAATTAAGGGTTGTAAGTTGTAGCTAAATGTACTACCCCAGCATACGAGCCCGTACTGCAATTTAAACTGCACTAAGCCGTAGTAAATAGTTTCAAGGAGTTTCCGAGAACAGAACTGTTTTAGATGATACATAATGTAAGTAGTTGACAGAAGATACTTTTTTAATTGGGAGGTGTGAACGCTCCAGTTAAGGTTGCTGTCTAAAAACAAGCCCAAGTACTTAAAAACAGAAACGTTTTCGATTATAAAACATTTTGAAGAGCAGCTTAGGCTATCATCAAATGTTGAAGTGGAACTGCTCGCAGTGCAAGTAGCAGCATTAACACACATTTTTTTGCAATCAAAACTGTGGTAGATGATGTTCGGGGAGTGCAGATAAAATGTAGGTAAATTAAAAAACATAAGTTTGGTTTTGCCACTTATGACTAGTTTATGCATACCAAACCAGTGTCTCAGGATTTCCAAATCGTGGTTGATGTTCGCTACCAAGTCCAGTGCCGAATTATTTGAGTATGAACATGCTATGTCATCTGCAAAACCAGTTTTTTGCCCCTTTAGATCAAGGTTAAAAATAGAATTAATAAAGATTAGAAATAAAAGGGGACCAAGTACCGAACCCTGTGGAACACCGATTTGAATATCCAGACACACACTGAACACGTTATAAATCTTCACCCTTTGTTTTCTATCCTTAAGGTAGGAAGCGAACCATTTAAGAATAAAACCCCTAAAGCCAGCCCTTTCTAGTTTCATCATTAGGAGTTTGTGGTCCACTGTATCAAAAGCCTTGGTAATGTCAATAAAAAGTGCAGCAGTCATTTGTCTTTTATTTAAACTATCGTAGATCTGACTACACAAATTTAAAAGCTCATCTTCCGTTGATGTGCCAGCTCTAAAACCGTGTTGATTAACGCTTAAAAACGAACATCTCTCAAGAAATGTAATAATTCTAACTTTGATCACTTTTTCGAAAAGCTTAGAAAAAACCGGTAGAAGGGATATTGGCCTATAATTATTTAATTTTTTGGGGTCATCTTTTTTGAACATGGGTATAACCTCAGCAATCTTTAAACTGCTAGGAAAAATACCACCATAAACGCTTTTGTTGAAAATATGTGCTAAGATCTCCACAACGTTCAAAGAAATGTTTTTTAGGAAAGCATTTGAAAAGCTGTTCTGTGTAAACGAATTAGAATTGTTAAGTTTCAAGATATTCCTATACAGTTCGAAAGACGAGATAGGTTCGAAGAAAAAGCTATTTGACGAGGCACTTTCCTTAATAAAACATTGTTCAGTACAAACGTTTTGAGATAAGGATGTAAAACCTGCATTTGAAAGGGTATCAGTGGCATCACAGGTCCTCCCCTGTGTGAAGGTTCCTATTAATTCTATAAATAAACTCGTCGGGGATGAAGCCACTAGCAAAGCCAGCAGACGATGAATACATCTGGATACGTGCGTCACTGCTAGAGCACTGTGGCCGGTCTATGACTTAGGGAAAACACGTTCTCTGGTTAGGCTTAGTCATAACCCTACGCGGATTATCTCTGGCAAAATATTGGGGCACTTTGCCATTGGGATTCATGCAGAGCGTATCGGCGTACCTCACAATGACTTCTGCAGGAGCTGCATGGATGATGTTAGAAATTGAATCAGTCCGACACTCATATGTGAATCGCCTGCCCTCGCCGAATGAGGACTCTTGGTAGCGACGTCGCCAAAACCGGAACGGGAACCGTATTGTGTACTAATTCATACGACTGTCGTAAAACATAGCCTACATGTCCTTCAAAGTACTCAAACTTTACACAATACCTGCCCTGCCCTGCCCTCACTAAATGAGGATTCTCGGTAGCTTCTTCGCTAAAATCGGAACAGAAACCATTCATATTGTGTACTAATCCATATGACTTTCGTAAAGCATAGCCCACATGTCCTTCAAAGTACTCAAACTTTACACAATACCTGCCCTGCCCTGCCCTCACTAAATGAGGATTCTCGGTAGCTTCATCGCTAAAATCGGAACGGAAACCATACATATTGTGTACTAATCCATATGACTTTCGTAAAGCATAGCCCACATGTCCTTCAAAGTACTCAAACTTTACACAATGCTTCCCCACCTCAACATCGATGTTGTAACTCGAGATTCTCCTTCTGAATTGGTCATCAAACAAGTGGATGTTTTTTTTTTAAAGCTCTGAGGCACTCACATTCAGCTCCACGCCCGACGATGTAAAGTCCACAATTAAAAAGAATATGCGTCAAAATGCCTGCCTTGTTCGTAGGAAGTCATTTTGACGTGATACTGTTACTAGGTTTTGAAACAAATGGTGTTTCGCCCTTAAAAGTCACACAAATGACTTGTTGATGCTTATTCACCGAAAGCTAAACGAAACATTACCAGCTGAAATCCGTACTCGTAAATAAATAAATCCCCATCTGAACCCCCGGGAAACCTGTCCGCTGTATTCGCTGCCATACCAAGTTGGCGATTTAAACCCCCTTCTCCACCTAGCTTTCAATTCCTACTGTGCAAGTGTCAAAATATATCAAACGTCTCCCTCGGGTGAACAAATGGTTGGTATCGTATATTGCTCCTCGCAAGCTGCCTCTCCCATAGAAATTCCTCCTCCGAGAATAGTGGTGTCGTGTGTGTGTTCCGTGGTCGAAATTAAAATTCCTTTGATATCATTTAATAAATAAATTTTCTCCCTGCCATTGTGCGCTCTATTCTACTCGCACAGGTATGTACCTGTGCTTCATAAATCTGTTGCATAATTGGAATGTGAACATTTTCTAATTTGACGTGAATGCGGCCATTTTATGATGATGTGCTACGTGACGCGAAGTCATTTTTGAACACCACTCCTACTAACTTGTAGCATTCTGCTGCTGATACTGCTGCCATGTGTGTGTATGCTATACTGTTGCTTCAAAGCGAAATATTTCGAGAGGCAATGCTGGGAGTGATGGGTATGCTGCATGGCTAACATCGCGCTCATATCGCTCATATCGCTCATATCCCTGAGCTATAACTCAGCACCGCTGGAGAAATGGTGAACTTGAATCCTCAAAGGAGTAATTTTTCTTTCATCTTGTAAATATCCTGCATGTGTTTTTTTTTTTTTTTTTCGTCCTTTGCTGGGCTTGGTCTTTTTCTCACTCGGGTATACATTTACCACCTACTTGCGCGCTCATGTTTTTTTTTTCTCCCTACACCGCTACATCCTCGATGTTGTGTTTGAATCCTTTGGGATAACGACGAGGCGGGAGACACTAGAGTAGGTGGCTTTCACTCTTCATGAGGTTATTCTTGAGAGAACTCGGGACGGAGGAAAAGTGGTTGGGTTATTTCCCCCTTAGCATTGTCAGCGCAACTGCCTTTTTTTTTTGTAGTTTTTGTTAGCATAAGTGTTTGTGCTCAGTTTTCAGATTTCGGTTGCAATTAAAATGATGAATGGGGTGGAGGTTATCCTATTTTTTGTCAGTTTGTCTCCTTTTTTTGTTTTTATCAAATACCCTGTTGCAATGAGATTGAGATTGCTTTTTTTGTGAAGAGAATAATAGTCATGGAATGCTATGGAGCTTAAATTGGCGTTAGGTCGATTGTTTTTGTGGCTGAGAGAGGGAGGTTTGGAGAGGATGTTGCATTCCGTGGGTGGAAGTTGTGCAGATAAATTGGATTAAGTTGGATCTGCTTGCCAATTCGTGTGTCACTAAAGAAATCTGTTAAGTCGTGTAGTGGTTTTGCTACACAATGTATTTTTGAGAAAATGTTGTTCATACGCAGGCTTTTGATAAGAAGCAGCATTCTTACAAGGCAAATGCTGGCAATGAACTTGGTACGTTCTGTTATGTGTCAATTAGTGAGTTGCAGAAAGGTTTAAGACATTCACACAATACGTTGGATAGGATCTTACATGCGACATTTAGCAGGAATATGCGTCGATAGTTCTTACAAGACATAGGATCGCTTTTTTTGAAGATGCGGCATATAGAGCTGATACTCGAGTCGGCGGGCATGCTTTCCTCCATCCATACTTGGCTGATGACTTGGTGCATGCGCCCTGTCAAGACATAACCTCCGTTTTTAAAAAGTTCAGCTGGGAGATCATCGGAGCCAGCGGCTTTGTTGTTCTTCAGTTTTCTGATGGCTTTGCTAACTTCTTCAATACTGGGTGGTGGTATTGGATCATGATTCACTCTCTGTTTGCTTCCGGTTAAACAACTGCTGGAAGTGTTGCTTAAACACAACAACAATTCCCTACGTTTCGGTCACTAGGTTACCTTCGCTGTTACAAATAGCCTGTCTTCTTCTTCTTCTTCGTCTTCTTCTTTCTATTTCGGTGAGGTTATGATCTAAAACATTTCTACTGATCCGCCTGTGGGGTTCGCCACGTTAAGAAGAGCCTGTGTTCCGGGCTTAAATCCAGGTGTCAGCTGCTTGACTTTTCGATAGAAATTCCGGATGTTCTTGCGAGACTCTTCGATATCCTTGAGCTGGGAACCTGCGTGATCCCTTTTCTTTTCACGCAAAAATTTCTTCTCTTTCCTTCTTCTGATCCGGTACTCTCTATCGCTGCTCTTGTCTTGCGCTGCTGCGCTTTCTTATGTGCATCTTCTATCATCTTCTTCCGTTGAACGCACTCATCATCATACCAAGGGCTCCATTTTGGTGGTAGCTGGTAGCCAAGGGTAAAACCCATGCCCGCGTGGCAACGACACTGCGACCTGAAAGATCTATTGTATCGGAGGGTTGGAGTTAATCTAACAGACGTACTACCTCCCTTATGAAAGTGAGCACGGCTTTAGTAGCGGAGTATTTCAGTTGTAAGTATCTCCTTGTGGAGAATACGTTTCCTTAACCAGTGTAGTGCCGGGCATTTACAAAGAATGTGTTCGGAAGTTTCATACTCCTCTAAACAGAACCGACAGTCCTTCTCTTGGCACATGGTCATCTCGTTAAGGTGGTATCTCAAGCCGCAATGGCCAGTGAGAAAGCTCACAAGCTTCTTAATGATTTCCCTATCTAAGTTAAGGATTTCCTTATAGGAGTAAGGCTTGATTAATCGTTTGGATTTTCTTAGACCTGGCCCACTAGTCCAGTGATCTAGACGAAATTTGTTTTCCCATTCGTTAATCAGCGTTGTAGCTGCCGCCCAATTGACGCCACAATAAGGTTCAGGACCTATGAACACAGATTCTGAGCCAGCCCTAGCTAGTTCATCTGCAGATTCGTTGCCCACAACTACTTGGTGTTCAGGCAGTATTTGGCAAGGTCTTGTAATGCATCGTAGCAGCATTTCACGGTTCTGGAGCCCATTTGGTTGGATAACAGTGCCATAAGTGCTGCTTGGCTATCCGAGAAGATATGTATTCTAGCGCCTTTGATCCTCTTGCGGAGATTGTGTCTGGCGCAAATCTCAATAGCATGGATTTCAGCCTGAAACACAGTGGGAGTGGTACCCATAGATACCGAAATCTTTGTGTTGGGTCCAAAAATCCTAGCTCCAACTCCAGCATCCATCTTCGAACCGTCGGTGAACCAGACCAGACTTCTATGGTCCAGTGTTGGAGCACCATTGGACCAGTTTTCGCGGTTCAATATTTCAACCTCGAATAACCTACCAAAGCAGTGTTGCCTGATCATAATATCTGGTAAAGAGCAAATCATGTCTCTTTTAGGGATTGAGTTGAGTATCTTTAAATGTCCCACAAGGTCACCTGGTTTATTTTAGTGATCTAGCTGCAGCCTGATGGCATATCTAGCAGTCATCTTCCTAATGAAAATTGGTAAGGGTGTAAGCCCAACAATAGCTTCCAGAGCTGACGTAGGGCAGGTGCGCATCGCACCTGTAATGCCAAGACAGGCAATTCTTTGCAACTTCTGCAACTTGTTTGCCGTTGTCTGCTGGAGAGTTTTCGGCCACCAGACGATGACCGCGTATGTGATAATGGGTCTAACCATCATTATGTACAACCAATGTATCATCTTAGGAGAGAGACCACAAGTTCTGTCGTATAGCCGTTTACTGGCCCACAGTGCTCTAGTAGCGCGCTCAGTGGCGGACTTGATGTGTGAATTCCAATTAAGTCGTTTGTCAAGAATTACACCAAGATATTTGACCTCGCTGGAATAAACTAGTGTGGTGCCTTTGATTGTGATAGGTTCAAGGTTGACCTGTGTCTTTCTTGTAAAAGGTACCAGAACGGTTTTACTAGGATTGATGGATAGTCCTTCTTTGTTACACCATTCTACAACTTGAGATATTGCACTTTGCATGACGTTGGAAATTATCGTGCTGTGTTTACCTCTGATAAAAACCGCCAAGTCATCAGCATAACCGACGGTGGTGTAGCCTGATCTGTGAAGATCTACTAACAAGTTGTCGATGACTATAGACCATAACAGGGGTGAAAGAATTCCTCCTTGAGGACAGCCTTTGGCTGCAGTTATGGACACCGACACTCCCCCAGAGGAGGAAGTAATGAATCGACTTACCAGCATGGCCCTGATACATTGGTTGGTCGATTCTTCGATACCTCTGCTACTGATCGCCCTTGAACTGAGTGTTCCCTCTATCTTTTTGACGAGAGAGTGAAGCGCACCTACTGTAGATTTGCCTTTCCTGTATGCGTACTGATTCGAGTGCAGAGGGTTAGACAGATCTAACCGATCTCTAATATGGATATCTATGAGTCTCTCCATTGTCTTAAGGACGAATGATGTTAGACTTATAGGTCTGTATGATTTAGGCAGCTCGTTAGGCCTATTACCCGGCTTGGGGATGAAAACCACATTAACCTGCCTCCAGGAGGGTGGTATGTATCCCCAATTGTAGCTTGCTTCTAAATAAAGTTGTAGCCAAGGGTGCTTACGGTCACCTCCTTGATAATGTTGCGGTATTCGGTCCATTGGTTGTTTGCGTTTGCGGTTGGTGAATGCACTGCAGAGAGTTTCTGGCGTGCTAAGGTGTCCAACATTAAGCTTCTTCATCTAGGCGGCGTGCAGCATCTTCTCGTTGGACAGTCCGGCTCTGAATTTATCTGCAACAAAAAAATAGTCAGTTTCGACGTTGGCTTGGATTTTATCACTAACTGGTTGGTATCCGGCGTGCGTTGCTACACGCCTGTCTCACTCAGAATGCGCTTGTCTCACTCAAAATGCAGTTGTGGAGAAACTGCTGGACTGATTTTGACCAAACTTTACAAAACACTCAACACTCAACACTCAATACTGACACTCGGGTCAATATCGAAAGATTGCCTTAAAATTAGAGCTCAATCAGTTCAGTGGCTTCGGAGTCCATATCATAGATACAAACATAGGTACCTTGAGTTTTATATAACGGGTGGGCCATCTAGTGATTTCTTTTTAAATCATAGGTTATTTTGACACTGACAGCTGTTTCCCGCTCGAAATCTTGACAAAAAGTCAGTATCATACCTTCGCGGAACGAAATGAGTCGCTTTACGCTTGAACAACATTGGAAAATATTGAAAACTTATTTCCAAAGTGCTATGTAGCCCAAACAGTGCGTTTTTTGAAAAGAAGTTTTGGCCGAAATGAAGCACCCACCGCGCCTGCTGTACGCAAGTTTGTGCAAAAAGTTCGTAAGACTGATATGCTAGTGGACAACACTCATGGTCCCCGTCGTCGTATGGTGCGCACAGACGAGAATGTCGCTGCTGTAGCCGAGAGTGTGAGACTCAATTCACGAACATCAACTCGTCATCGATCTCAACAGCTCAACATTTTACGCACTAGCCTGAGGAGAATTCTGCACAAAGATCTGGGATTATTCACTTACAAGGTCCAGTTGATTCAGCAATTGAAAGCGCACGACCATCCGCTTCGTTATCGCTTCGCAGTTTGGGCCTTAGAGCAGCTTGAATTGGACAAAGATTTTGGGCGAAAAATCATCTTTTCTGACGAGGCACATTTTCATTTCGGCGGCTACGTTAACAAACAAAATTGCCGCATCTGGGGCTCGGAAAACCCGCACGTTATTGTCAAGAAGCCAATGCATACACAGAGAGTGACAGTTTGGTGCGGATTGTGGAGTGGTGGCATCATTGGAGCATTTTTCTTCGAAAATGAGGCTGGGAACAACGTTTCGGTCAACGGTGGGCGTTACAGAGCCATGTTAACGACTTTTTTTAACTGAAATTGAAGACATGGATTTGGACGACCTCTGGTTTATGCAGGATGGCGCGCCATGTCACACATCCCATGCCACAATCGGTCTTTTGTGCACCAAATTCCCAAATCGTGTTATCAGCCGTCTTGGCGATGTCAATTGGCCGCCTCGGAGCTGCGATTTGACCCCTTTGGACTTTTTTCTGTGGGGAACCGTAAAGGACCGATGTTATGCCAACAATTTGCAAACAATTCAAGCACTTAAGGCCAATATCATCCAAGCAATCCGTGAGCTACAGCCCGAAACCATCAACAAGTTCTTGAAAAATTGGAGTGATAGAATGCGCTACTGCGAGGCCAGCCGAGGCAGCCACTTGAACGACGTTGTACTCCATAATTAATGGGAATATTTGCTCTTACTAATAAAGCCATAATACATGGAAAAAGTTTCATTTTGTTCATTTTATTGCATTTTTAAAAAGAAACTTGTAGTTGGCCCACCCTCTATATAGACGAAACTATAAATATTTCGAAAAACTCCCAAACTCTTCGCAACTCAACTCTTTTCACCGTCAAAGTGCAGGAAGATAACAGATGGCTATGTTGCCTCAACCAGAAAATCATTTCCCATTTGCCCTTATTACAATCTTGATGTCAGTTCCGTTCACCCGTTAATTAGTATCTCTTGCCATTGGATAAGCCCTTTGAGGTTATAAGTCCGAAACGACTTCTATGTGCTCGATAAAAACCCACAAAAGAACTCAGATTACCCTAATGACCATGAATCGAAATGTGTTGCCTTTCGTTTCAATAACAAATGTCCATACAAACTTCTTGCGGCATCAAAGGACAATTCCCGCTCTTAGACACTATAAATCCATACCATCTATCCTTCTCAATCCCACTGTCAAACTTCCCAAAGGAAAAATACAGAAACACCAAACCTCCAACTGACAGCCGACAGCCGATGCAAAAAACGTGACTACGACCAAAGTTCAACAATATACGTTACAGGAACTTTTTTTTTTTTTAGCCACAAAAAAATGTCAAAACTTTTAATCAATTACAAAATACATTTACAAGCTTTTGCATTGTCTCGGTAATTCAATTCAAGACCAACTGGGGAATCCGACATAGGAATATGACAAGGGTCGACAAGTGTATCTGAACTTTTGTGAGCTTCCTTTAGCCTTTGCCCGGCATGAAAAGGGATCTTATTCGATTTATAGCAAAGGACTGTCTCCTACTAGCCACTCAAATTCGTCAATTCATGGGAAGGAAAAAATCTATAAATCAATTTCGGAAGTGATAAGAAGCCTTCGCATTCGCTTGCTGACAATCGAATCAACCCTCCTCGTCGAGCTGAAAAGGAAACATCTCGAGAAAATGAGAAAAATTCAATGAATATGTAAATTCACCCCGTCTCCCCACAAATACATCCCTTCTAGAGCTGGGGGACGCTGTGTATGTGGAGGAAACAAAACACGATACGAGTATACTTACTCATTTTCAACATATCGATACTTCATCCTTGTGTCCCCTGGCACTAAACAGTAAAGTGCAGATTTTTTTTAATCTCTTTCACCCAGAAAGGATTTGTTTTTTTTCCGGAACCGGATACAATTGACAACCTGATAAACACAAAGAAGAAAAAAAAAAGAAGAAGAAGAAGGAAACCAAAAACACATTGCTGAACAAAGTTGATTCGACGATTAGCCCCGCCACTCAGGCCCAGGATAACGACAAACGACAGCCAGACAGACAAACAGACAACGATGGTAAATTTTCCTTTCAGCTTTTCCTTTCTCTACTCTATTCACGCAAAGTGTGAGCAATAGAAACCAGCGCAAGCAGCCCCAAAGCGACAATCAATTGCAATACCTCAACCACCCCCAAGTACCACTCATCCTCTTTCGAAAAGTTTAAAAAAAACTTCCTCCTCTGGCTTTCACCCAATAAGTTTGAACATTTTTCCGTTGTAGGCTTAAGGGTAGATAGACAGTGTAAGAAGGGATCTGAACGCCAGATCACAACACAAATTCGGTGATGGTTGAGGCAGCAGATAGGAAAAAAAACGGCAGCGCAGCAACTTTCTTTTATCCTGGCACCTCACCGAGTGAGGAGTAAATATTAAATTGGACGCCTTCCATTGGGCGGCGGACACTTGGCCAATGACTCTACGTTCGGTTTTTCTTTTTTTTTTTTTTTGTTCCGAGCAAACTTTCCTATCGGGAGCACTCTAATTTTTTCTCCCCTCGTCATCGTCATCTTCGGCAGGATGTGGAGTAAACCAAAAAAAAAAAAATCCATAAAATGGCGAAGCAATCTACACTTGGAAAACTTTGATTTTTCAATAACGTTCATTATAATGAAACATGTTCTCATACCTCCTCAGCGGGGATTCCAAAGTCGGAAGAGCAAAACCACGAAAACAACTGGCAGCATAGAAGTAGGCAGCAGCTTCAGCTTCAGGGGTAACTTTCGCATGAACTGGCATAAATTATTCAAAGAAATCAATTTCGGGCGAATGGAAATGGGAAGATGAGGGCACATAAATTTGGGGGTACGTAATAAACGCAGGACTTCTGACATTTGAAACCATAATCGAAAAGTTTTGAATTATGGGTCAACAGTACATTTGGTTTAAGTCCTCCTTTGCAAGTGATAGTTAGTGGGACGTTGTGGGGGCAGGATATTAAGAAATTTCGAGTATTCTAGACGCTAACACAATATGAATCTCGTAACTGCACCAGTTGATGCCATAGGGTAAATAGTATCTATGAAGGCCATCCTGAAAGATTCTCTTCTGGGAAGAGAAAGTTAGAACCATGTACAATGAAAGGTCACTTGTCAGGAAATTGTTCCACGAAATCTTGAAATGGTCTTAATCTGTTCACTTTTATGTTGGCGTTTTACTACGGGTATGTCAGTTGTTAATAGACACCCTCATCCAGATCACAGGAAAACCCAACGTAAGCTCAGGTCCTGGAAGTCCTCCTTTGAGCCTTGTCCAGCAAGCTCATCATTCCTTTGTGACCAAGATTCATTGAGTTTAACTTTGTGACCGAATTAAGACAAGTCTGACTGTCACTACAGATTCTTCCACGCAGTCCTTAAATTATAGTTCATGGATAGCATACGAGTAAGTATCCGCTTGAAATATAGACACATGTTGGCCTATGAAGAAGTGAGCCCTAATGCTGTCGCCTTCGAGGAAGACACCAGCACCAGGCTCTTTATTGGCTTTGGAGGTATTCATGACAATTTGACTTCACATCAAGGAAACCATCGTACAAAAAATAGAGCGCGATCGGCTCAGCTGGTATTGCCACGTTCAAAAAAGAGATCATTTGAACCGTATTAAAAAGGCAATATCAATGCACGTTCCAAAGACATCGCGATGTAGGAAAGGCAGGCCTATAAATGCCTGGATCAGACAAATGCGATGACATCGGCATTTCATTTGCCTCAATAACCAAGTAATCCAAAATCGGCAGGCCTGCCGATATTTTCTGAGGTCAAATAGGCGAACCCCACAGGCGGATCAGTAGAAATGCGGTGAAGTGGGAGGGTTATGATACCTTGTTTCCGGATCACAACCTCGCTGATAAAAGGAAGAAGAAGAAGAAGAAGACATGACAATTCGACTTCAGTTCCTTCCAGGCCTAAATTAAGCCAGCATCCAGTCCCGGGTTTGAATTCGCGAAAAAGCCGATGTTCTGGTGTCTTCACTTCAGACTGCATCGTCGTAGGATAAGTGTCATTCAAGGTCGTGCCAATGGCATAAGTATCAAAAAAAGGCGAGTTTAATAATGAACGTAGATCCAAGGCATGCGTGCTCAGGCAGGATCCCGTGCGGTTGGGACAGTCCGTTCCTTGAAGTTTTTTTTTAGCAAATCAGTCACATATTTTCGCGAAACAATCAATGCTTATGCTAGAAAGGTCCTATTACTATCGTGTAATCCATAGGATCTTTTTGGACAAGACGTCCAGAAAATAACAGCGCAATGGATATCTTCGCATTAGTGCCTTTTTCTATCCAAGATGCAATAAAAGTCGAGGTACACCAGGAAACTCCTTTCCTTGACTATCTGCTTGAAGGCAAATTGACGGAACCCAAGTATTTATTTGTGTAGGACTATCTAGCACTGTGACCTAATGGAATAGTTCACCTTAGAGCTCTCTCTTCAAACCAGTTTCTTTTACGAATCCGAGATTGAGAAGTAGGTCCTATGGTTGGCATATCCTCATTGGATATTTGGTACTTGTCCAAGCATTTCAACCTTTTGTGGGCCAGTGCCGCACAAGATTCCAGAAGGTGCTTCGGAGTCTTGCTTGACCCATTGCAGAATATGCAAAGGCGCTCATTTGAAATACCTAGTTTCCGTAAATGCTTCCTGAGTTTACAGTGCCCCGTTAGGAAGCCTGTTAAGATTCGTTGGTTATTCTTGTTAAGGCAAATGCAGACGAAGCCCTTCCGGTTGTAACATCCCAGGAGGTTCTTAGCTTACTTTAGACTTGTAGTATTACTCCAGGTTCCAACGACAGGCAAGCAACCTCCAACCAAATTGACCATTTTGCCATCAGCCGCCGCTTTAGAAGTAGTCTCCTGGACGTCCGAAACAGGCGAGGGGCAGATGTGGGGATAGTACGTGATCACCATCTTATGATTGCTACCCTCCAACTACACACTGCTGCAGTTCGAAGATCCCACGACAACACAAGAATGCCCATCTATAGACTTAGTGATCCCTCAGTGCGCCAACAATTAAGGGAGCACCTTTCGCAAGGTGTGGAGGAATCAGCAGCTCAATGCCCGCAACCATCCAAGACCATTGGTGTGTTGTGAGAAATGTGTTTACATCTGGTGCTGAAAGAATTGTCGGTCGATCGCAGGGAAGACATAGGGCGTGGCTTTCCGAGGATACCTGGAGACGGATTGACGAACGAAAACAGCTGAAAGCTCGCGTTGCAGCTACCCCAGCAGCAGGGAGAAGCGAGCTAGAGTCCCTATATAGCATGAAGATGAGAGAAGGTCAGCGTATCGTGCGATGTGACAACCGCAACTACATCAACGCGATGGCTACAGAAGCAGAAGAAGCAGCACGGAGGTGCGATAGCAGGACCGTTTACAGATGCACGAAAGAGCTGACAGGTGGTCGCAGCTTCGGCCAACACCCAGTGAAAAGCCTAGACGGTTCCTTGCTCATTTCGGATGAGGACCAGCTCAAGAGATGGAAAGAGCATTTTGCTACGGTTTTAAACCGTGTATTCGCTAGCGATATGCTCCCAAATCAAACTGAGATGCCCGAGATGAGAAGTTCCCGAGTACGCACCACGACTCCCAGTAAAGATGAGATTACCGCGATCAAGGCACTCAAAATCAACAAGGCGGTAGGACTTGACGGTATTTCAGCAGAGCTCTTACGAGCAGCACCAACAATATCGGCTGAGCTTCTGCTTCCACTTATAGAGAGAGCTTGGGAAGCTGAGAGCATTCCTGACGAATGGAAAAAGGGAATGATCATCAAGCTTCCTAAGAAAGGAAATTTAATGGAGTGCGGAAACTGGAGGGGTATCTGCGTGCTGTCTGCTGTACCTAAGATAATAGCTAACATCATAATAGCAAACAACATCTCGAATCTGTGCCGACCACATCAACACCCTGCGGATTATCATCGAACAGTGTGTTGAATATCGATCGCCACTGGACCTGCTGTTCATCGACTTTGAGAAGGCGTTCGATAGTGTCAACAGGGAGTTTATTTGGAGTGCCTTACGCAGGAGAGGCATTCCCGATAAACTAATTGCTATTATCAAAGCTACATATGAAGGCTCCAAATGTCACGTTCCGCACAGAGGAAGGTTGTCTGAGGAATTTGAAATCCAAAGTGGGGTAAGACAAGGCTGCATCCTTTCACCAATATTATTCCTATTGGTGATTAGCGATGTGCTTCATGCAGCTTTGTCGACGGGAAACGGAGGAATTCGATGGACTCTTACATCTCAACTGAAACATCTTGACTACGCTGACGATGTATGCTTACTCTCCCACAGAATTATGGACCTCCACCAAATGACAGCAAATGTGGAGAGGGAGGCAGGTGTCGTCGGGCTGAAAATTAATACGACAAAAACTAAAATTATCAGCCTTGGAACTAACTCATCGGCTCAAATATGCATTGCTGGACAACCGGTAGAGAGAGTAGAGGATTTCCAGTATCTTGGGAATATTGTCTCGACCGATGGTGGAACCGAACTGGATATAGCCAACAGGATCGCCAAAGCAAAGTTCGGGTTCGGGATGTTGTCCAAAATATGGCGAAGCAATGCAATCAGTTTGAGCACCAAAATAATACTGTTCCGCTCCAACGTTGAATCCGTGCTGCTATATGGTTGCAGCACGTGGAGAGTGACCACTACTATCACCAGAAAGCTGCAAACGTTCGTTAATAGGTGCCTGCGCAATATCTTAAGGATTTTCTGGCTCAATCGTATCTCTAACGAACACCTTTACGAGAGAACGGGTCAGGAACCAATAGGTACAACCATTCAACGGGGGAATAGCGAACCATGCTATGCAATGGAATCCTTTCACTCAGGATGGCAGAAGACCTGGCGGTCCGAGGAGAACATGGGGCAGAACAGTAGAGAAGGAGGCACGGAAGTTAGGGAAAAGTTGGGGAGAACTCAGACACATTTCCAGAAACCGTACACGATGGCGCGTAGGCGTAGTAGAGGCCCTAGGATCCACAAGGGGATACAGGACATAAGTAAACTAAAGTAAGGCTTCTGCAGCTCCTAGCTTTGCCAAGGCGTCTGCTGCTTTATTATCTTTTATCGCGACACGACCAAGTATCCAGAGGAGCGTTACTTTGTTGTTACTACCTAATTCATTAAGTGTGTGTAGGCATTCCGACACAAGTTTCAACTTAATGACATAGGAGTCAAGTGCTTCGATAGCTGGATAGTTGGATACATCCATCTATAGCACATATTTGCCTTTGCTCTTGCCCATGGGTTCTTAGTGCTTCGTCCTTGCCCCAAACACGCCTGTCCCTGTTATTTCTCTACCTCAGTTCTCGACCCGTCTATATTCTACTTTATCGTGTGGTTGTCCAGTCCATATATAAGGAATTCGTTGCTCCACTCAACTCAAAGTACATCAGTTATTCTTTGCTGACGGTGGAGTCATCATAAGTGAGGATCCTACGTCCCTGCAACGAGCACTTGACGTATGGGTGGACGCACGCGATTAGTCAAAAAAAAAAAAAAAAAAACAGAGTGCTTGTGCTGTTCATTCTCTGATCCACTTAGGTCTATTCCAGACATTTATTTGAATGGAACAGTGCTTCCCAAGTGTGAAAAGTTCAAATGTGTGGGAGCTAAGATCAATAGCGAAGCAACCTGTGCTGACGACATCAATCATCGCGTAAGCGTAGGGTGGATGAAGTGGCGGGAAAACTCCGCTGTCTTCTGTGACCGAAAAATTCCCCCTAAGCTGAAAGAAAGGCTTTACACCACAGTTGTGCATCCTGTACTCACATACAGTTCACAGTGTTGATCAACGTACAAAGCGTGTGAGGGTAAATTAACGGCAGCTGTGATGAAGATGCTTTTTGCATGACAGCAGGAGTGACAAAGCTTGATCGAAGAAGAAGTTTGAAAATCCGTGGAAGCCTTCACGTCAAAGAAACCGTCTCACGAAAATAGATCGCGTTCAGCTGGTACTGTCATGTTCAAAGAAGGGATCATTTGGTCCCCCTTCAAGAAGGCAATATCAATTCTACTGATATCACAAAAGAGAGGTATGACTCGTTAAAACTCGGGGATCACACAAATGCAACAACACTAGCATTTGATTCAGTAACGAAGTGATCCAAAAAGGCGAAGCCTGTCGATATTTTCTGAGGTCAAACAGGTGAGCCCCACAGTCGGATCAGTAGAAATGCAGTGAACTGGGATGGTTATGATCCCTTGAGTTTAGATCATAACTTAGCCGAAATAGGAAGCAGAAGGAGTTTCGGATTGTCATGCCTTTTAGCACTAACTCTGTCAGAACAATCAGATTTCTTCTTCTCGTAAACGCAACAATCTCAATTAAAATACAATTCATACGCATCCTTAATAAAAAAAAAATCCATGTTATCCAACACAATCCGAGGAAATTTCTCAGCTAATCTAATAAACGTATCCTTTTGGTAAAACGAAACGAAGGAAGCACATTTCCCACGAAATATTTTCAATTAATTTCCTAGAAAACCAGACAAAAAAAAAAAAAACAACATCTTTCCTTTCATGTCTCCTCCTCCTTCTTGGAAATAAATTTTCACTTAGAACCGAATGAAGGACCAACCCCCTTTCTGTTTACTTTAAGTTAAGGAAATTCCTCCATCCTCGCTTTAATTTTCCGCGAAGATACAAGTAGGTTACCTACTACTTTTGAGGATCAAAGTTTCCATAATTATTTGTTTTTTTTTTTTTTTTTTTTCTTTGACTATTCTGTATACGTTTTGTTGTCCTGCCCAAGGAAGTCCATAGGGGTTCACTCTCCCCTCGCTTGATGTTATTTAACATCGCTCGAAAAAAAAAAAAAAAAAACATTCAAAAACAGGTGGAATGTATTGAGTGCTTTTTGTGGAATCCAAGCTCTCAGCTGGATTTCAATATGTGCTTAGGGGGTATAACAAGGTGATAAGAGCAACTCTGCGACTACTATCTACCACTACCATGGACACCATTCATCTGGCTGCTTGGAAGTCTGTTTTAGGCAACCAAACACAGAAGAAGACGTTCCTCCTCTGTGTGTGCAAAATATAATGGCTTACAGTTGTTGTTACCACTTCAGTTGTGAATCAGACCACGGAGCGTGATAAACACAATAAGTGGATGTACGCGCGAGTAAATTTTGCGAGAACCTAGTGTTGAAGGATTCGTAATTCACAAAGTGCGCGAGATGATATTTAACGGAATTGACTATTTTCAACGGAAGACACATTCGAATTGTTGTCGCGCTCCGGGGCAATTAGAGTGAAATAAAAAAAAAAAATAATGAAGTAAAAGGCAAACAAAAGGGAAAGTTATTTGTGTGTACATAGATACGAAAAAAAGTTTCTGAAAGACACGGTTAATGACATCCGGGGAATGGGATCTACGTGCTCTGAAGGCACTCGAAGAGGAGGAACAAGCTCAATTTCGTGCAATAAGTGAATCGAATTTATTTAAAAATCCTCCACCACCAGCTGCAATTCCGAGCGCATCCTCCTCTTCGTCCTCGTCACAGCAGCCACAGATAATCTTACCCACAATCAATGAGCATTGTGGTGATTTAGACGATGGCCTGGACATTCCACCTCTGCCTGCGACACTTTTACGCTCCGATGTGGCTCACACCGCCTCAACCCTATCGCTGAAGAAGAAGAAGAAAAAATCTCCTGCAACACCACCACATCCGTTCTCTGCATTGCTACTGTCATCCTCTGCTAAGCCAACCGGAACTTTCTCACCACCGCAATTTACTGCTTCACCCATTTTCACACCGCCTCCGATCCGAAGGTGTGCGACTTTATCGCATTCCGGTGGTCCTGCCGTTCGGCGCCACTTTAGGAATCTACATCAGCAGATATTGGGCAAAAAGAGTGGTGGAGGAGGAGGAGGAGGAGGAGGAGGAGGAGGAGGCGGAGGAGCTGCATCCGGTGCTCTTGAAAGACGTCGAAGTCGAAGCAATTATAATTGCAATTACACTAGTTGTGCGAGTGGTAGCAGTGGTTTTGGCCAATCGGGTAGTCTTAGTGATAACTACGATTACGACTCTACGGATAGTGGGTCGTGTACAGTGCCCCTTACCAAGGACTCTATTGATATGATGCGACTAATGCTATTTTCTGCCACCTCCACCAAGTCCAATTCGCCGGAAATACCACCCTCAATTGCATCAGCATCGTCCTCCCTATCAGCAACTGGTGGGGACAAGAAGCTATCTCGCCCCTCGTTAAAGATTTCCTCTTTAATTCCCGATGGCAGTTGCAGCGGCGATGCCATCGATGACGATAGCCTGACCAATGGGAATCGTAGCAGTTCGCATACTGGAGGCACAAGAAAACAGCAATCAAGGCATCGACATAAAAGCTTTTTAAGTTTTGCAGGTTGTGACAGTATTGGTGGAAGGAGCGGTGGCAGCAGCAGCAACAGTAGTGCAACGGGTGGCAGTATTATGGGCATAACATGCACAATACGAAAGAGCCCAACAAAAAGTCTCCTCATGTCCGGTTGCTCAATTGATGCCTCAGTACTCAGTGCCCCCCCTCGGGGCGATGACGATTCTGACATGGAAGCACCACCACCACATAAGGACGATGAAAGTGGCAAGGATAATAAGACGACAAATCATTTCAACGATTTAGTTAAATCAATACAATCAACAAAGTCAACACTATCAACAGGAATTGCAGCAACTGCTACTACGCCAACTGTTGGCAGGGCTCAACAACACCAGCATCAGCATCAGCATCCTTGTGCGAACGCGTTCGACGATGAACTGGAGCATCATATCAAACATTGTTCATGTTCATGTAATCACATGGGATATGGCAACTCAATGGATTATCAGGTATGTGACTATAATCGGTGACCTTTCCTTTTTTTTTATTTGATTCCTGTCAGCACTGACAGAGATTTCTGTCATCTGCTCCTCCGGGGGTAGGAATGCTTTTACGTATATGTGTGCCTGTCACTAATTATTTCCTGTCTTAATTTTAAGAAAATTAAATTCATCGTCCTTTGCTGTTCATCTATCTCCATCTGCTGAATTTTTTTTTTGTTAGTTCTGTCTGACAGAAGAGGGTTGACACATGCAAATGGGAAAAAGTGAATTCCCTTCGTTAAATTCAGACAGGATACGGATACAACAAAAAGTCTAGAAAAATGCTGCTTTGACTTCGAAGAAAATCAGTAAAAGCGAGCGAACGAGCCATGTTACAATGGAGCCTCATTCCATTTGCTTGGTAAGGATTCAGTACATTTTAGGGAATAGAACAGAGTGGAAAACTTCTCGAGAACCTTCCATCTAAATGTGCACGTAGAGAAATAACTTGTTGAATTTGAATTCGGCACGTTTGTGTTGAATATTTAATTTCGACGATAGTGTGAGGAGGGATTTTCCTTTTTTTTTAAGACGGCATTATGTGGTTAGTTTTCGTTGCTGTCCCCTGAGAATCGTAGTGTTGTGTATATAGTCCTTGTTCACTTCCAAGGTGAAGAGAGTAGTTTGAAATGTTAATTTAGCGAAATTACCAGGATAAATTGGGTATGCGCGCTGAGAGTGAGAAATTAAGGATTTTGTGATTATTTAAGGAAATTACATGGAAATGTATTTTTTTTTCTGAGGACACATGTTCATAGTACCCTAACTGACGTCAAGTCTTTGTCTCTTGTCTTGAAATATTGAAATTAAATCTTTATTTAGCATTAAGAGTGTTGTTGAGATGTAGGCTGTTTGACAGTGTGCGTTCGCTTGGTTCGCCATTTGACGAGGGTGTGACTGTGAGAAACCCCACTTAATCTTCTTTACCTTCTTTAGTGAAATATTCATTTGTAGGAAATTTAATCAAGTGAATTATGTAGTTTATTTGGGTTTAGGGAGCATCCCGAATGGCATGTACTACTATAATTAGTACAGTACCAACTTTAAACCAGCGAATCACAACACAATTACTTTAACGTCAATGGGATGCTCACGACTTCCCTAACTTGGAGAGCACGTCTTAAACGAGGGTAACGTGACTCAGACCCATTTTCTATTCTGACTGTGGTATGTGTTCTGCACGGTTATATCATCCATTCATGTCCATAGGTTGGGTTAGGTTGGCTGTCTGCACAAGAGTGCAGACACACTTAGACCAGTAAAGGTCCAATTTGATGCCATGGATCCACTACTAGACCACTCAGGGACTAATTAAAACCAACCGGAGCTTTGAATAAAGCGATGGATGCTTGTGACGCTTAAATAAGGAGGCCCCTAGATGGAGCATTCTTTTAAGTGATGGTGAGGGATGATTTCCTCCTCCTCCTCCTACAGCTCCTACAGAAGTCGTTAGAGAAGAGGCAACGTCTTTTGGTATGTTGGCCTATAAGATAGTACCCAGTGAGGAAGCCGATAACGCAGCTGATCTGTGATCACTTTAGTTTAACCAACTTGGCGCTACCTTTCTGATCCAACTTAGGCCAAATCTGTCTCGAAATATGACACGTTGAGCCGTTCTCCCATCTGTTGTTTATCTTGCTAATAGCATCCAGCTTTAGTAGAAGCTTACATGTGTTACGAGGGGCATACCCAGGGCTTGTCTATCAGGCAGAATCATTAGAATCGTACCCTATATTGTGACTTCATCATCCCTGAAGTTTCCCGGAATGTCCCTGTGGCCTGACATCCAGCATAGGTGAATGTTGATCTACTCTGTCATCTCCGTAAGAGACAAGCGGCAATTCAAGGCGGGCTTGGAAGTGAAGGAGCACGATTCCAGGGACTTGATTCCCGCTTGACTGTCAGTGAAAATGTTAGCATCCCTGACAGATAGTACATTACATTTTAACCAGGACAGGGCTTCCTTAATCGCCATGATTTCCGCCTGAAAAACGCTGCAGTGATCTGGGAGGCGAAATCCATATCCATTAGATACGAATCTATTGTTTCAACCAACTTTACGAGAAGTAACAAGCTTGGAGAGTAAAGTGCCAGCTTCAACGGCTGGGTTAGGCAGGCGGAAATACATTGATTGCGAAACACGCAAACGTTAGAGCTATTTCTAATTATGGTAGGTAGGTAGGAGTGGTTGTGTCAGCAAACCATGCCGACACTTAATTAGCGCAGAAGCGCCGTTTTATTACCACAACTCAATTGACCTAACGGATGTTAACTACTAGGGGAAAGGAGAAGAAAAAGGGGGTAAGGATTATTCAAATCCACCCCGTGGCATTGAGGAAGCTGATAATATCCCCAATTCTAATCTCCGCTAGCTCTATAAGGTTGTCGAAAAAGAGTTTACCTAAGGTGCGCTGTCTGGCCTTGCGTAAAGCCGGACACTTGCAGAAGAAGTGTAAGATTGTTTCTATTTCATCAGCATTATTGCAGCTGCGACAGTGTGCATTAAATGCAATGCCTATTCTGGCCGCATGAACCCCGATGGGCCAGTGGCCAGTACTAACTGCCAGAGTTCTTGCGATATCTGTACGGTTTCTGTTTAGTAGATCTTGTGTTCTTTTCAGGGATTTCTAATTATAGTTCTAGAGGTTTGTACATGGACCAAAAAACTCAGAGATGTCCGACTTATTCCATTTACCCAGTCCTGCCATAAGTTTTGTTACAAGTGCAAGACTTTATTAAAATTAAACAACAAAACATGTTGGATTAGTATTTATAAAATTTATTTGGCTAAATAGTTAGCATTCAAAAGAAAAGCAGTTTACTCAAAGTGGCCGCTTTATGCTTAACGTAGGCGCTCAAATGGCGTGGCAACTGGACTACAGCGGCACGCACGGTTTCCAGCACTATGAACGATGCTCTTCTAGTTAAAGCACTCTCCAAATTTTTATGGAGTCTCTTGCAGACCATGCTCTCCAACACTGATTACTTACTTGGTTAGGTGGCGCTACAGTTCGGCGTGAACTTGGGTTTCAACCGACAAGCCTCTCCATTTAGTTCGGTCTTAAGCGAATTGCTCCCAGTTGCGCACTCCAAGCTTGTCAAGTAGCCCAAACGCATCGATGACAGCCCGCTGAGTTCTTTCAATAATGTCAATGTCGTCAGCGTATGCAAGCAGTTGTACAGACTTTTAACAGATAGTGCTTCTGGTGTTGGCTTGTCAGTTCCACACAATCCGTTCAAGTACAATATTAAAGAATTCAGACGACGGCGTGTCACCTTGTCTAAAACTTTTTTTGAGATCTGGAGCAGTAAGTGTTCTCAATCATCATCCTTCATAGACGGATAAGTTTGGAAGGGATGTCAAAACTAGACATGGCTCGATATACCATAGTTCTTCTCTATAGATATTTTCATAGGCGACGATGAAATCGATTAAAAGATGATGAGTTTGATTTTGACTTCTCGGGCTCCCTGAAGGCTTTAAGTGCTGGAGCAGAGTCTTGTTGTAAAAGCCATCTTGCTCCATTAAAAGGGTATTCGTCATGCCTTTAATAACGCCTTCTAGGATGGTGCACCTTTTCCTCAGTTTTGACGTCTACATACATACATACATACATTTTCAATGGTCCGCTAATCCTTCATGAGGGTCGCGGGGGTAGGATGCTCAGGTGGACTCTCCATCCTTCTCGATCCTCCGCAATCGACTCCAACTTATCAGGAGGAATCCAGGAGAGATGCCGGACTTGGTCCAACTATCTATTTCTAGGCCTACCGCGGGGTCGCCTACCTAATGCCACGGCAACCATGGCACGTCTTGGAAGCCGGTCTGGGGGCATACGCACTACGTGACCAAACCATCGAAGCATAGATCGTTCCGTTCGGAGAAGTAGCTGCTTAACATTGAGCGCCTCGCGTACTCTGGCGTTGCGCACTCGATCCCTACAAGTTATTCCAGCAACACCGCGAAGGTACCTCATTTCGGCAGCTTGTACCCGCGATCTTATTCTTTCGGTCACTACCCAAATTTCATGACCATAGGTGAGAGTTGGAACATACACCGAGTTAAAAACCGATAGCTTAGCTTGAACACTAAGTTCAGCTTTCTCTCTCTCAAAATTGATCCAGCCTGACTAATTCTACAGGATAACTCGTCATTGCTCCTCCCATCACTCGTGAATAAAACCCCGAGGTACTTAAACTTATCCACCTGCTTCAGTGAAACTCCACTAACATGCAGAGTGCACTGAATGGGTTTTTTGGAAACGACCATTACTTCTGACTTGTTCACGTTGATCTTCATTCCAGCATCATCACAAACTGCTACAAACCTTTCGAGTGCGCGCTGAAGTTCGGTTTGAGAGGACCCAAGGATGACCAAATCATCCGCAAAGAGCAGATGACTAATCCTTAAGTCTCCCACTTCGAAACATTCCCCGCCACGGCTGCGCTGCAACATCCAATCCATATATACAATGAAGAGGAGAGGTGACAAAACGCACCCCTGGCAGAGTCCAACGCCCACAGTGAAGGGTATTGATTTAACACCGTTTATCCGAACACAGCTTCTACAGTTTGTATATAAAGACTGAATCGCCCTTAACAGAGAACCATCAATCCCATACTCCTGCAAAACACTCCAGAGTTTGTCTCGAGGAACCCTATCATATGCTTTTTCCAAATCTACAAAACAAGTGTAGACAGGCTTGGCATACTCCCAGGCCTTCTCAAGAACTATTCTGAAAGTGAATAACTGGTCGGTTGTGCTTCTACCGGGACGAAAACCGCACTGCTCATTCCCCAAACTGTCCTCAACCACAGCTCTGGAACGCTTTTCTAGCACCTTAGCGAAGACTTTTCCAGGGAGACTTAAAAGAGATATGCCCCTGTAGTTGGCGCAATCTCTTTTGTCCCCTTTTTTAAAAAGAGGAACTATCACCCCCATTTGCCAATCACCAGGTGTTTCACCGCATTCCCGGGCCACTTTAATGACACGCGAGAGCCATAGCACTCCCTCTTTAGTTTTGACGTCTTTTTCATAAAACTAACTAACCCCAGAAGATGATGGGCGCGCTGAACCCCTGGGACTGTATTTTTTGCGTCTTTAGATGTCCTTACATTCATTTTATCGTTTTGTTTATTAAAAACTTCTTTTCGTCCATAAAAAGAATATTTTTGTGACCATTGTCTTCGTGCCAGTGCTTGACTCATTTACTTTGAATTATGTGTCAGTAGATGTCCAGTTGACCGATGAAAGGCTTTCAGGTTGAGATCTTCCCGAATGAGCTTATAGTTAAGGATTTTATAAGTAAAACTTACATGAACGGATTTCATTTCATTCAGTGCGATTCGCCAAATCTTTGCCCTCTCATTTGCTCTGTCCAATGCTTCTTGTAATTTTCCGGTGGTTTCTTCGATAGTTTTACCGATTGCCAGGATACCAGTGTTGCCAGCAAATGTACATAGCTATCGCAGTGCCATCTATTTGTGGTATATCGCGAGTATATAATAGATACAAAAGTGGACCATGCGGTACCTCAGCCATTATCTCCTTAAAGTCTGAATATTCATTTTCGTGTCCTACCCGAAATAGTCTTCAAAATATTATATAAGGACATGGGCGGAACTTGTCGTAATATGATCTTTAAGCCTTCATGCCAGACCTTATCAAAGGCTTGAGAGATGTCAAGGCATACGCTTGAACACATCTTTTTTTCTTCAGGGACTTTTCGATTACATCTGTTATAGTACATAGGTACTTAGTATTTTTTTTAATAAGTGTCTCTTAAGATAATGGTACTGGAAGACATCTCGTTACTCTGATCTTTTGTTACTTTGATTGAGCTTGCTGTTTTGGAACGGGGAAGGTTTGAAGCGATTAGTCCTTCTAGCCTAAATTTATGATGACAGTATTATCTTTCACCCTTTGTACATGTCGAGTGAATTTGTAATCCGCTTTCAATAGTAAATATGTTGGTTCCAAAAATTTTCGTTTCCAGGGGTTTTTTTGTTGTTGTTGTTGCGCCAAGGGATGTGGCAATCTTCGAAAGAAACTAGTAACCTGGACTACCAGCATGCACGATTCGCAAACCAGGAATGCGCCTACAGACTAATCCACACCCTGCAACTTAACTCCTTTCCCTGTTGGACTGCCATTAAGTATTACTTCGTGGGACTGGTTAGCAGTTCATACTATACTTCTTCTCTTGGCCGTTTCGAAGCTCTTCTTTCACATTCGTTGCGAGTGTGCAAATTTCCACCCAATTCTCATCTGATCGCAACATGTGCTCTATAAGGAACGGTGGACTCTGCAGGTTATTTCTCCATTATGCGAAGTATGGAATACTGCATGCTCAGAGTTTTCAACTCGATTTAGACAGAGGGGTGAGCTATCGTGTCCAAATCTGTGTAAATATTTGCAATAACCACCGTGAACCGATAGGAACTACAGAGGTCCTCTGTTTTTTTGTGCTGTTATCCCACCTAGCTATAGCTATTGATGTGACCTTCTTCTCCCCCTTTATTCTCTTGATTCACGAGGATGTCGATAGGGACTATTCCATCCATGACACAGGCTGCTTTATCCGATATTGTTCGGAAACCATTGATTGTTCTTATCGCGCAGAGCGTGCATGTTCCCGGCAGTTTTCTCCTGTTTCAATCATCAAATAATGCCGCCGCCTAAAACAGGGCTGCATATAGGAGAACCGAGCTGACAACTCTGGATAGTAGAATCCAGTAGCGGATCCAGGTCTACCCATGTTTGGTAGTATTCGAGAAAGGGATGTCTTGTTTCCAGGGGTATTCCTAGATATTTGATCTTACACTTCCGTTCGATTTCAAATTCTATCAATTAGCCCAATCGGTTCCTCAAATAGAATACAAGCTCTCTCTTGCGACTTCATGTCGCACTAATCTCAATAATCGACAGACTTCCTACGATATCCTTCATGTAAGTTTTTTTTTTTTTTTTAATTTATGCCATAGAACTTTATGCTTCTGTGAGTTTTTCTGTTTCCCTTGGTATACCATATTCCCACCCTGTACTACACACACATGGCGCCTGATAAATATTCCGCCCACTTTGGGAAATATATCACATCTGTCGGGATTTAGGTCGTTGTAACTGCATTAATTATGAAATCTTGTCTTGTTTTTCGGCAAGCAAAAAGTAAAACTCTTTCAAACAGCAGGATACTTTTTAAGCAGTTTTTTCTGTTTATTTTAACTTGTCACAGGACATCACTTGGGAGCTTGGGAGCTTGTGAGCTTGGAAGAAAAGAAATCATTAGTAGGAGACAACTGTCGGTCGCATAAATGTGAAAACAACGTGCCTCGGCAGGAAACCAAAACGAATGGAAGCAACATCACAAAGCATTCATCACTGGGGAGCGAATCTAAAAGCATCCCGCCGGGTTTTCCCATCTTC
Source organism: Brachypalpus laphriformis (assembly GCA_945910035.1). Lineage (NCBI taxonomy): Eukaryota > Metazoa > Arthropoda > Insecta > Diptera > Syrphidae > Brachypalpus > Brachypalpus laphriformis. Next base: position 176,605,613 of record OX246756.1, read on the forward strand.
TCCGCATTAACTTTGGTCACATACCACATCCACTCGCGCCCACTCCCTGTTGCTGTGCTTATTGACCTCAAAGAAAGGTTTTATCCATACCATGCATGTTTCTTTTCAGATTCTGCTATTCCTTTCCATCATCAAAAAATACTAAAAATTTATTATCCAAACAGTGGGATGTATAAAAATGGACCCACCGGCCCTTACATAATCGCCATCAAACATTACCCTAATGCCATTTGCACAGGCCAGAGTTTACCATTAAATTACATTACCTCTGGCCACCATTGTATGTGTTATAATAACCAGGTTGGTGCGGCGTGGCGGCCGGCGGTATGGCATAGTACAATACATTTATTATTTTCGTACTTATTTTTCCTGTCGAGGTGGTGTTTCTGTTTCCTCCCCGCAAACTTCCCAAATGAGCTTTTATTATAAGTGTATGTGCCTATAGGGGGAGGGTGGCCGGCCGGCGGTGGTTCCCCATTTGCTGACGACGACGATGATGATGACGCTGATGATGCTGATGACAACTCTGTTGATAGAGTTCGTTTTGAAAGGAGTGTACCAGGGATGACAAAAAAAAAAAAAAATTCTTCTCTCTAACAACGGATATTACACGAAAGGTCATGGTGAATGGGTAAGTTCCATTTTCATTTCTGTCCTTGGCAGTGTTCTTCTGGCCATGCTCGCACCCCTCGGGATTTCAGTTCTTAAAAAAAGAAAAAAAAAATTATATTTTCTGCCAGACTTCCGAAGTTCGTGTATCCTTTTTCCGCTCCAACGGAGACTGAGAGTAGAGAGTGGGAGGCGTGTGTCTATTTGCAGTGAAAAATGACACAAAGGGACATTTCTTCGCATCCTAGGGAGTTCAAGTCAGTTCTTAAAAAAAAAAGGAAGAAAATCATCCTTTCACAAGAAAAACCTTCATTTGCCCAGAATAAGATGACTTATTGGCGGAAGTTATTATCGTAAGGTTGAGTTGAATGGACCGTAGTCCGTCTTCCAGTGAGATAGAATGATTCTATTGTTATTCCTGATTTGTTGCTGAACAGTTTATATATAAAGTTTTCTTCTTCCTCTTCCTCTTGAATAAAGGACTTTCAACTTTTCGCTTTGAGTTTATTTGTTTGTACTTAGTTTCTGAATTTTAATGAACTATACCCTCCATGCCCCTTTGTTTGTTGGGCGTGACAATTTTTGTGTCCACCCTTGGCCCATTTCATCTGTTTCTCAGGCGATTACGTGTGTAAACGAAGAAGCCTTGTTATTATGTACCCTCCTGCTCTTTGTCTGATTAACAAAATTAGTCACAAGTTGTGGATTTAACAAAAAAAATATTCACTCTGCCACTTCAAAGTAATTCTCAGCCAGATGGCTACCATCATAATTATCGTACTAGTAGCAGAGTGGGATTGGGGGTGCTGGTGGAGTCTTTTATTTCCTCCCTTTTGTGTAATATTACACACCGTTCATATTCGAACACCTGTACACAGTTCTTCCTTAATGTTTGTCTTCCCCAGTTGGGGCCATTGTGTAATCAGCATTGTTGCAGCATCCAGCGCCATTTGGCGTAATAGGTGCCAGTGGCCCCTATGCTGGTGCTTGTCTGCATATTGCTTCATTAAAAATTTATTCCTGCCATAGTTGCGCTCTACACCCGAACTGATGGTGAATTTTAAATGAGGAAATATGAAAATAATTATAACTTTTATCGAGAGGTATTTGAATGTGCGGCGGTGGACTTTTTATTTTTTTTCTTCTGCGCGCACAAAGTTAGTGATTATGGACATTATGGCTTGGGGGTGGATAAAATATTCAAAGTGTTTTGCGGGAGATAATTTTCGAATAAATTGACCGGGAATTTATAGACGATAAAAGCGAATTTCATTGTGGAACTTATTTTTTCTCTTAGGAGAGGTCATGAGAACAATGGTACGGTTGCAGGCGGATGATTTAATGGTGAATATTTTGAAAACTTTTTGAAGAATGCTTCTGCATCATAAGAATAACAGCAAAAGCTGATTACTGCTTAATAACTCTTTATATATGTTTTTTTATGAAGGCAGGATTTGTGTTAATCATCGAACAGTAAAGTTGTGGTTCTTAGCGTTTTTAATACTTTTTTTTAGCCATTCCTGATGAAAATCTTTGTTTAGTTAACTCTTTATGATAGACCTTTACTGGTCTAAGTGTGTCTGCATCGTCGTGCAGACAGCCAATCTAACCTAGCTCTTCATGAGAAACAACCCAACTGTGTAGAGTATAGGTAGTCCCACATAAATGCAGATACACCCATAAATATGTATAACTTACTTACTTAGGTAGGGCTACAGTCCACAGTGGACCTGGACCCTAACAAACAAACCTCTCCAGCCAGCCCGGTTACGACCCAGCTGCCTCCAGTTGCGCACGCTAATTTGGTTTAGGTCCCCCTCCACTTGTTTGTGTCACCTACCGCGAAGTCAACCTCTACTGCGCCGTCCATCTGGGGTGGATTTGAAGATTTTCCGGGCTGGAACGTTGGGCTCCATCCGCTCTACATGACGCAGCCATCTTAGTCGCATGTATGTGAACTCTTCTGGCTAAGTCGATGCCACTGTATATGACGTATAGTTCGACATTGTACGCGCTGTTTATCTAGACGGGACCAGAGGTCAATCGAAGAACTTTTCTCTCAAAGTAGCCAAGGGAATCCCATCCGATTTTGACAAAGTCCATGCCTATGCACCATACAGGAGGATTGTGATGATTGGTGTCTTATACGGAGTTACCTTCGACAGATGGGGCTCTGTTACTCAATTGCCTTCTGGGCTCATTAAAACAGAGATTGGCCAGAGTAATTCCTCGTTTGATCCCCCACGAGCTCACCATAGAACCTACGTAGATAAAGTCCTTTACTACCTCAAAACTGTATCTGTCTATTATTGCGTTCTGTCCAAGATACCGCGTCCGTGTTGGGTGTGTTTTTTTTGTAGATAGCTTAACCCATCTTTGCTGTTTCCATCTTAATGCTGGTAAATGCCACACTGACGGTTCTCTGAGCTCTTCCGACTATGTCAGTGCCAGCAAAGAGTAGTTGTATAGACTTGTAAAAGATTGTACCCCCGCTGTTGGCTTGTGAGTATCGTATAATTCTTTTAAGAGATTGTATGATCGCCTATCATCTTGTGTAAGACCTTTTCTGACATCGAACAGAATGGAGCAGCAAGAGTTCGAGCTTGGCAAGGGTGCCGGGACTAGATACGATTCTGTATAACTGGTTTCTATACACACTGCCATAGGCAACTTTGAAATCGATGAATAGGTGTTGCGTATTCATTTTATATTCATGGGTTTTTTCCAAGATCTACCGTAGTGTGAATATATGGTCAATGGTGGACTTTCCCGGCATGAAACTACACTGATAAGGACCTATTAGGTTGTTGACGATCGGTTTTAGGCGTTCACATAATACGGCAGACAGGATCTTGTATGCGATGTTGAGAAGACTTATACCTTTGTAGTTGGCGCAGTTCAGAGGATCTACTCTCCTCAGGATCGGGCAAAGAATGCTGAAGTTCCGTTTATCGGGCATTGTATGATATGGTGTGGTATGGTACGGAGGTCTTTTGGTCCAATGTGAATCCCTTTACCACAATGGTATCATCTCTAATTTGGTTGCCTCTCGGTTGGTCTTGGATCAAACCAACCTGTACTTCTAACGAAGAATATCATGTTCCCGAGTGGGACTTGCGACAGATCGTCCAGTTTTTCAAGAAGTCTGTTTCCAATATAGTTTGAAGATTGGGACATTTACACAGAAGTGTTTTATAGTTTTAATTTATTTTATATCATGACAGCTCCTACAGTAATCAGATGTGTCGAATCCCAGTCTGGCATCCATTGCACCTATTGGACACTGCCCAGTAAGTGGCCATTTTTTCGTTCAGAGTTGGCCATAAGCTGTGAGATGTGACAGAGTCGCATCTGGCTGCCCAGGAGGTCTCTCGTTTTAAGGTCTATTTTCCATTTCAATACACCAATAGGGATAGCTACCGATGCATGGGTAATTTCTCACTTAATGCTGACCCTTTCCATGCCAGTTCGTCAGCTTCTTCGTTCTCTTCTATATTACTATGTCTGGGGACCCAGCAGAGAATCACTTTGTGAGTGTTGCATATTCTATTTATAGTTTGTCGGCATGCGGCGATTATTTTCGATATGATCTCGCTGTCTAGTGCCCTGAATACGGCTTGACTATCCAAGAAGATTGTAACCCTGGATGGGTTCAGTTTCTTCGCATGTATAGTCTGCGCTGCTCTTTTAATGGCATAGACTTTCACTTGGAAGATACTACAGTCGCCCGGGAGTTTGTATGACTCGTTGATGTTGAGCGATTCACCGAAAACTCCCACGTCGGTACCTATGTCCATTTTAGATCCATCACTATAGAGCTGAAAGTCCTGTGCATTGGTTAATGCATTGGATTCTCACTCTCGCCTGTCGGGAAAAAGAATAGAGTATAATATCGGACATACTTTCGTTTGACCAAATTTTACAGATTAGCTAGTGCATGCCCCTTACCAGCTCATCTTCTCCTGTCTTGAAAAGTTCGGCAGCAAGGCCATCGGTTCCAGTAGTTTTGTTGAATTTAAGTTTAGATATCGCTCTCCTAATATCAATCTGGTCGGGTTGACGGGAATCTTGACTATCATCGTCACTATTGAATGGCTCGTTTTACTTGGCAGCGGAATATCGGTCATCGTCGTCGTTTAGCAGTCGAAAGAAATATTCCTTCCATATCCTCAGCACCGACTGCCATTCTACCCTGCAGGCTTCTGTTCTGGCTTTGAAACCCTGGCATGTTCTTTTTTCCTTTTAGTAAAATTTGCTCCTCTTGCTCCTTTTGCTTCTTTCTGAGATGTCGATGTTCCTCTTTTTTCCTTCGCTCATAGAGCTCGATAGCAGATCAAGTCCTCCTACACAGCGCTGCTTTGTACATATTTTGCTACATATGCTTGCCGGAATTCCCTATCAAACCAGGGGTTTCATAGTGGTGGCCGAGAGAGACCCAGTACATCAGAGGTGGCATCTTTGATAGCTTGTTGGCAAGCTTAAATTAAGTTTAAGAGAGACTCGATCGGCAAATGCCCTGGCGGTCTCTAGCGATTGTAGCCATCCAACGTCAAACTTCTTCACAGTATTTTTTGATTTCGGTCCGTTCTGGATATCCGCACCGTGGCTTCAACGAAGTAGTGATCCGAGTCTACGTTGGCTCCTCGGAATGCATTATGTACTCTGAGGTGGAAAAAGAGCAGGAAAATGAACGTTTTGGGCGCAGTCAACCTGAAGTCTTTTGAGAAAATTCCTTCACATTTCTTTCTCGAATTTCTTTCTCTATTACATTGGAGTTCCATACAAATGTTCAACTTCTAAAGATATAAATTTAAAATTGTATAAATTTACTCCGAATACCTACCAATTGTTTTCAAGTCGATAAATTCATTACAACCAGTTGAATGCTCCTGTGGAGATTACCACTCTTCTAAATTGAAAATACTTCCTCCAACACAAAATTGAAACATCTAACAGCGACTATATCCCGATAAGGAGTGAAACGAAAAACCGCAAAAAAAAGGATGACACCGCAATCAGAACCGCAATAAATACCTAATTTCGGGGGTTCTACAGGTAAGTATTCTCTAAGGAAGTGGAAAGTATACTCCCGGCTTGAGGAAAAACTAAATACCTACACAGGAAACAATTCACTTTTTGAAAGCGAATGAAATGGGATTTGCTGCCAGATAAAGATTTTAGACGCTTCCAACAGGGATTACGGAAGCAAAGCTGATTTGAGCGCCTCTGTGCCATAGAGACTATAGGTAGATACATTTTTGAATGGACCTGAGTTGCGTTGGGAATACAGGAATAAGCAATTTAGATTTAGATTGTCATTGCAGATGGGGTTGGGGTTCGTTTCACAATTATCAATTTTACGTAAGCGTTCCTTTTTCTGAGCGACTAGGGACTTTATGATAAATTTATGAACCAGAAAGTAAAAGTGCTTTCTGTAGAAATGGGCAGATAGTCAAATGTAAGACCATTCAGACGCATCCATCGATGAAATCTCTTATTGTGTTCCTTCTCGTTGAGCTTTCCATTTACGATACATCGCCCTGTGATTTGCAACACTGAAGGGGCTTTACAAAGATTTTCTTCTCACATCATGTACTCGTACACAGCAAGTTCACAGAAGTCTATACATCCCAGGAAAAATTGAAAAAATCTTTCCTTTCAATGAATTCTACTTCAATCGAATGGTACTACTCGAATGTAACTATTTCCAAATGAAAATAACCTTCCAATTAAGAACGTACGCCATGAAATGGAAAACGAAATATTCGTATCTCTAAACCGATATCGTGTTCATTAGAATTTTACCCGAAAGGTAACCGAAAAATGAAAATATTCATCCAGGAAATTCCCATTAACTTTCATCCAACAAAAAGGGGGCAAAAGAACTTTCATTCCAAGTTATTTTGTGCAGACAGTTCTCCTTTGCTTCAACAAAGGAATCCTTTGGCAAATTAATTGAGGCGAGTTTCGCAATATGGTTAGGATTCCTACTCCTTGATTGGTATTCATATAGTTCATGAATAGCTACCCGTACCAGCACTCCATCGACCGTATATACAAATGTATATCTGTGAAGATAAATGAAATGAATAATATGAAGGACTGGAACGAGAAAACTTTTCTATGTGACATTTTGTTTATCTAATTATCCGTTAGCTGGAGAAAAAAACTTTATCCCAAATTCATAAAAATATCTCTTCGTTTCATTGTTGGCATAATATTCATGTGCTTGTGAGTGGAGTCCTTATGGGAGATAATATAATTGAATGTGTTGCCCAAAAGATACGGAGTCATCCTCATTAAGCCTAACGACGACGATGCAAGCGGAAAGTACATATACACAGTTATATTAATAAACATCATTATGCTACAAGGTAATGCAATTGCAAATGTGTGAGGTTTCCTAAACAAATTCACTCAGCGGGTACAGTTTGGATGGAAAATAAAAAAACGACTGTACCCACACATTTCATCCATCAAGATATGCAGGCGGTAAGATTTTAAGGGGCGTTTCGGGTAGACATATCCTTATTCAGGGAGCTCATTTGGAGTACCTTACGCAGGAGAGGTATTCCCTATAAATTAATTGCTATTATCAAAGCTACATACGAGGAGTCCAAATGTCAAGTTCTGCACAGAGAAAGGTTGTCTGAAGAATTCGGCATCTAAAGTGGGGTAGGACAAGGCTGTGTTCTTTCACGAATACTATTCCTATTGGTGATTAGCGATATGCTTCATGCAGCTTTGTCGATGGAAAACGGGGGAATTCGACGGACTAAAAAATATCATCCCAACTAAAAAATATCTTTATTACGCTAACGATATTTGCCTACTCTCTCACAGAATTATGAACCTCGACCAAATGACAGCAGACGTGGAGAAGGAGGCAGGTGTTGTCGGCCTTGGAACTAACTCATCGGATCAAATATGCATTGCTGGACAACCGATAGAGAGTAGAGGATTTCCAAAATCTTGGAAGTATAGTCTTGACCGATGGTGGAATCGAACTGAATACAGGCAAGAGGATCGCCAAAGCAAAGTCCGCGTTCGGGATGTTGTTCAAAATATGGCGAAGCAATGCAATCAGTTTGAACATCAAACTAAGACCGCTCCAATGTTGTCATAGGGAGATTGACCAAAACTAGCACGAGAAAGTTTTGAACGTTCGCTGACGTGTCTGGGCAACATCCTAGGGATTTTCTAGCTCAACCGTATCTCTAACGAACACCTCTACACCAGAAAATGGGTCAAGAATTATTAGGCACAACGATGAAATGACGGAATTGGTAGTGGATTGGTAACACGTTTCGAAAGGGTGACAGTTCAATAGCTAACCATTCTATGCAACGGAACCCTTTAGCTCAGGATGCAGAATACCTGGAGTTCCGAAGAGAATATGGCGCAGAACACACGAGAAGGAGGCATGGCAGTTGGGAAAAAGTTGGGGAAAGCTGAGACATATTGCCAGAAATCGTACACGATGGCGCAGAAGGAGGCACGAGAAGGAGGCACGGCAGCTGGGAAAAAGTTGGGGAAAGCTGAGGCACATTGTCAGAAATCGTACACGATGGCGCATAGGACATAAACACGCAAAAATGTCTTTATTCAGACAAGCTGGTAAGCTGGTAGACCACTAATACCCTCTTATGTTTCAGGAGAAAACAAAAAATAATGTGAATGTGTTGGCGCATAAATTGTGAAAGTTATGAGAACTGACTCATGGTGTTATCCGTGCTGTGTGAATAATATAAGCACGTCTATATGTTCTCAGAGCTCATTTTATATTACAGCGAGCTGTGGCAATTATTATTAGAAGAGCGGTATTCATCAGAAAGTGACCAGTTAGTTAGTTTAAAAAAAGCTTAACTTGATGTGGCTTTCTACGCACTAAGCATATGTATATTTAACGAAGTTTGGATGGTTTTTAATCCTACAAGCAACTTATGCTATGCATTTGTATGTATGCTCTCTATTGTACTCAATTATGACTGATCACCATGGTTAGGTCAGGTTAGGTTGAAGTGGCTGCCAGCTTCCGACAACACACATAGACCAAGGAAGGTCTGTTGTGGTGCCACGAAGGATCATGTAATCGCAGTCCCTGGCAGATACCACGTCTTCCTTTAGCCAAGATAAGATCTCCTTATTCGTCATTATTTCCGCCTGGATTACGCTACAATAATTTGGTAGACGGAAGGAGAGCTTAAGATGATTCCTGTCAGAGAAAATACCTCCATCAACTCCGTCTTTAGTTTTTGAGCCGTCAGTATAGAAGTGGATTGACTCATCTTCTAAAAAAACCCTCTTCGTTTCAGAGTGATCTGGAAGGGATGGTGACAAGGAAGTTCTTTTCAAAATCTAGACGTGGGTTGGTGTAGTCCGTGTGACTGACTCCATAGTTCGCCAAAAGTTTTTGGGAATTAATTAACCTTTTCAGACCAAGAAAACCAGCGCCAGACCTCTACTCTACTTGTGCCCTTAGCATTACTAGATGCACCTGCTTACAAAGAAATAATTACAATTCTCGGAATTCATTATTTTATATAGTTCTGTCCATCCGGTTTCTTTAGCAGGAACCTCCTCCAACACTTTTATCCATCATCGGTTAGATGCGATGGTGTCTGACATTCATCCTCCTCTGATATGTTGTTGACGTAGTACTGACTTTATTTTCTTGAAGATAGGACTGAGACTCCATTCATCGAGTAACTTTCATTTGACTGTAATTTATACGCAATTTGGGTTTTGCTTGTACGAGTGCTTCAATGTACATCCCGCCTTGCACACTCCAACTCGAATCAGGGAACAAAGCTCTAACAGGTGGACCTCTTTATTTACTTGTATCACCACGAGGAAGCCATGGCATACATTCGACAGACCAAGAACCAATAGACTTATACAGAGGTATAGAAAGTCCCTCCCTACTCTCATAGGATTCATTCCGGGCATAACACTATGCGATACCACATGAAAAAGTTACATGTGACGAACGAAGACCTTTGAAGGAGCTGTGGTTATGAGGAGGTTCAGGAGGACACTATACACTTTCTTTGCCACTTCCCAGGCTTTTACCTTCTACCTCGGACAATATTTCTTTAAGGATTTAGAAGAGTTATCCAACAGATCGGACTGAATTTCGAAAATCCGTGGAAGCCTTCAAGTCAAGGGAACCATCTTACAAAAGATAGAGTGCGACCGGCTCAGTTGGTATTGCCACGTCCAAAGAAGAGATCATTTGAACCCTGTCAAAAAGGCAATATCAATGAACATTCCAAAAACATCGCGAGGCAGGCGAGGCAGGCTTATAATCGCCTGAATCACACAAATGCGACGACATCGGCAATTCATTAGCCTCAGTAACCGAGTGATCCGAAATCGGGAGTCCTGCCGATATTTTGTAAGCTCAAATAGGCGAACTCCATATGCGGATCAGTAGACATGCGGTGAAGTGGAAGGGTTATGATCCCTTGTTTTCGGATCATAACCTCGCTGAAATATTAAGAGGTCCAACAGATCGGTAAACGACATCGCAAACTTCATTAAATCATGTGGATGATTTGTGTCTCGTGCACAATGAGTACTAAATGCTTTCTACTAGGCTATGTACAAAAGACATTTATTTTCTTTTTTCACGAGAAAGGGATTCATTCTATTTAATCTTCTTCCCCCCATGGGTATCACAATGGGTCTATTTTGACCTAAGTGTGGTAAGGAGGATTTCCAACCCCTACACCAGCTCAATTACCTAACCTAACCTGCCGAATTATAGTTTGCTATTTTCGGAAGCAAGGCTCTCCGAATTATTAGTCGCTATCTGTACTTCCTTTCGCTAGGGTAGATGGAAGATTGTCCATTGCACTTTAACAGCGGACTTTTGATCGTCCGTCAGGTCTTTCCGTCGTTAGACACATTAGCTACAAAAAATAAATAAAAGTCGACAAGCTCCACTATTCATATTTATCAAATTCTCTCTAATTTTGCACCATTGACGCAAGAATAACACGACTTATTAAAGTGGCAATGAAAATATTATGAATAATAAATAATCTCGGTAACACGTTTAATCCCAAAAATACTTTTCCACCAGATAAACGAAAATGGTATCCCAGCGATGCAATATCGATGGAGATACCTATAACAGGATACAGCAAGCGATATAGTTATACAGAGTGTGGTGAGTGTAGCAAACTCCTTGGTTTAAACTCATTTCAAAATGAAACAGAATATTCCACGAATAAATGTTGTCACTGACTGCTAACACAAACACACTACCTACTGTTTGAAAAAAAAAATCTAAATTGAATTTTCTAGGAGCTGAATACGCCAGTGGACACCAACAATTCGCTGTTAGTTTTCTAAAGTTATGTTCGTGGAAATTACATTGAATATGGGAAAATAGAAAAAAATTAAAATATGTTCTGTTGAATTGGGTGGATTTAGGCGAAAATAATTTCACTATTCATGAAATTCAAAAACATTGTTTGGTGCGAATTGAGCGCATTGCAATCAGTAGATATATCCATTTAATGATCTATGACACATAAGCCTTTCACTGTATTGCTATCCATTTCAAATCGATTAAACCCGTTATGTATGAATGTTTTTGAATTCTATTGCACTTTTTTATCGGGCTACCCTTACAGTTTAAGGCTTTAAGCCAACATCCCTAAACAAATAGGAGTCAGGCAGAACGTTACAATGTGCCTGAAGTTTTTCCATGCACAGCTCAAGTGGGTGGCTTTAGTAGATATATATATGAACTTACTTACTTACTTAGGTGGCGCTATAGGTCGGGGTGGAGCTGGGTCCCAAACAACAAACCTCTCCAGCCAGTCCGGTTACCGGACTGGAGGCAACTTCCTCCGCGCATGCCAAGTCCGCGAGGTCGACCTCTACTGCGCCGTCCATCCGGGATGGATTCAAAGATTTTCTGGGCTGGAACGTTGGGCTCCATCCGCACTACATAACCCAGCCAGCTTATTCACTGTACGTGGACTCTTCTGGCCAAATCAATATCACTAGATAGGTCGTATAGTTGCACCTTTTCCTCCACTCGCCGGCCAAAGATCAATCGAAGAAATTTTCTCTCAAAGTAACCTCCACGTAGAGGAGGACTCGGAACACTTCCTCTGCAAATACCCTAGTCTCTGCAATACGAGGAAGACGGCCCTTGGAGAGTATTTCTTCAACCATCTGGGCAACTTGTCTGTAAAGCCACCAGACACCATTATGAAATTTATAACTTCTTCAGGGTAGTTCAGAGGAGGCCGTTCCACTAACATAGAACTCTATCTATTTTATTTCTTTCCTTTTTTTTGCAGTTCTTCAACCAGCAAACTCCACGTCAGGGGAGCACAATGGATCCGTTTGTGATCCGAGTGCAGGCTGCGCTCGCTCGTTGCAGCCAACCCCTTTTAACCTAAACTACCCTAACCAAGGGCATCCTCATCCGATTTTGATAAAGTCCATTCCTATGCGCCATACAGCAGGACTGGGATGATAAGTGTCTTATAGAGAGTTACCTTAGAAGTTCGAGGCAGGGCTTTGTTACTCAGTTGCCCTCTTAGTCCATAAAAACAGCGAGTGGCAAGAGTACTTCTTCGTTTGATCTCTCCACGGGTGTCATTTGCGGAGCTCATCATAGAGCCTAGGTAGACAAAGTCCTTTACTACCTCAAAATTATATCTGTCTATTGTGGCGTGCTGTCCAAGGCGCAAAAGACCTGAGACCTATCAGTCTGTCGTCTTTTATGCTGAAAACTTCGGAATATTTAATAGATGTACACATAAAAAACGTGATTGGCGATGATTATCTATCTAAATCACAACATGCATACATCTTGCAGTAGATCGGTAAACACAGCCCTCTACAGGCTTGTAGCAAGCATAGAAAGGTTCCTCCACTTCGAAGAGTTCACTCTTGGGGCGTTCCTAGACATTGAAGGGGTGTTCAACAAAGTAAGCTCTGACGCGATCCTGAATAGCCTACACAGATCTCATCTTAACACCGGCCTCTGCAACTGGATTGCACAGATGCTTCAATCGAGAATAATCTTTTCAACACAAGGAGATCTAACCATCCGGAGAAAGGTCTGCAGAGGAACCCCTTAATGTAGGGTTCTGTCTCCGCTAATATGGCTCCTTGTAGTGGATGAGTTCTTGAGGAAAACTGCTTCAACGCGACGGCCTATGCCGACGATGTGGTTATCCTGGTTTCGAGGAAATTTCCTCTGGTCCTAAGTGAAGAGCTCAACTTCTTACTACAACTAGTGGATAATTGGGTCAGCAGCACATGGCTGGGAGTGAACCTTTCAAAGACATCCTGGCATCGATTATTCGGGCTTGCGAATCGTGCATGCTAGCAGCCCGGGCTACTTGTATCTTTAGAAGATTACCACACCCCTTGGCGCATCAAAAAAAAAAAAAACTCTTCAAAGATGGAGGTAGTTCTTTTCATGAAGAAGAGATCAATTCCTACCTTCAAACCCCCAAATATCGGTGGTATTGAACTAAGTGTCTCAAGTTCAGCTCGATACCTGGGCGTTATTCTGGATTCCAAACTAAACTGGAAGGAAAATATTGCTGAACGCATCAAAAAAGCAAGCGCAGCTTTCTATTTTTTGCAAAAAGGCATTCAGTAATATGTGGGGCTCAGTAAACAATTGGCTGTCAGCTCGGCAATAAGACTGAGAGGCTCCAAGCAATGGAAGGAGCAACACACGGGATATGCCAATATACTTTCGATGCACCGTCATCTTCCCAATTCTACTATCCATCTGCCCGCTGAATATGACTTTAACAAGGGCTACACGCACTCGATACCCTACAGAAGTGAGTGGACGCAACGCAATGTCCTTTACAACGAATCGCTGTCAATTTCACGGACAAGTCCAAAACCAAGGACGGAGTCGGTGCCGGAATTTTTTTTAGAATATCTGGACATACACCTCTCCTTTAACCTTCCAGACCACTGCAGTGTTTTTCAAGCCGAAATCACCGCAGTTCGCAAAGCCGCTGACTGGCTGGCGGCTAGCACACTATCAACACCTGATATTGTTATTTTTGTCGACAGTCAGGCAGCCATCAAATCCCTCGCATCCAGCATTAAGAGATCTAAGGCAGTGAAAGACTATCGCATATCTCTTAACGAGATAGCTGGTCAGTACAACCTCACCCTTTACTGGGTACCAGGTCGCTGTGACATACCGGGGAATTGTGCAGCCGACGAACTAGCACGACAAGGCTCCTCTGGTACAGATAGCATAAGCATCACCGACATCGAAGCGCCAGAGTCTTATGTTAAGTACCTTATTCAAATTGATGCCGAGAAAGTAGCCAATCATCGATGGCAACATCTAGACCAATGTCATACCGCCAGACAGCTCTAGCCGACACTCAATAAATCCAGGTCGATCGGACTCTTGAAGCACATGTCCTCACTGGACACTGCGTCATAGGAAGACATGCCTAAAGATTAGGTATCCCTCATAATGACTTCTGCAGAAGCTGCAGAGATGAAGAGGAAGAACAAACCATCAGTCATCTCCTGTGCGCCTGTCCTGCGCTCGCCAACATCAGGAAGGCCACTCTGGGTGAATACTTCTACAATGATCTTAATGCTCTCGGCAACGCCTGCACTGCTAACATTCACGCCTTTATTCAACGAAGCAAATGGTTCCAAGAGTAAAAGGGTGACCCACCCGCCACCTGGCAGTACAATGGACCTACTTTCTGGTTTATGTACATCCTCATCGAGGGCCGATCCTAACCAACCAACCAACCAACCAATATGTGGGGCTTCAAACCAACTGTGGTGTACTGGATGTACACGGCGGGTCCATTCTCACATATGGTTCACTAGGATGGTAGATGGTACTTATGAAGCAATACTAGCTTTCAAACCTCACCAAATTCCAGAGGGCAGCGTGCATCGGAGTCATAGGATTAATGAGAACAACACCAACAGACTTATCCGTTATAGCGCACGGGTCGTTTCTGGCATAACTACTGATCATTGTGCCATTGGCGTCCAAGCGGAGCGACTCGATGTGCTACATGTTGCAGGGACGAAGAAGAAATTGAATCTATTCGTCACCTACTGTGACTGTCCTGCCCTTTCCATCAGAAGAATGAGGACTCTTGGTAGTTACTTCTTCTCAGAGCTGGAGGACTTAGGGAATGTAGCGCTGACGGACCTCCTGAGATTCATATCACTATCTGGATAGTTCTAACAGCGGACTATCTTTACAGCGTTTCTAGGGTTAAATAATTTGGGCACAATGGACCCGAACTGTTGGTCTAAGTGAGCAGTGACTCTTTTTACACAAGGCATCCATCTACTTTACATAACCTAAGACGCCGATGTTGAGTATCCTGTTTTGTAGATAGCTAAGCCATCTTTGCTGCCTTCATCTCAATACTCGCAAATATCCCACTGACGGCCCTCTGGTTTCTTCTGATTATGTCAATGTTATCGGCGTAAGCGAGTAGTTGTACAGACTTGTAAAAGATTGTAGTTCCGGTGTTGGCTTGTGAATTTCGTACAATTCTTTCAAGTATTATGTTAAAGAGATCGCAGGATAGCGCGTCACCTTGTCTAAGATCTTTCCTGACATCAAACGGTTCGGTGGTGTTCTTTCCGACTTTGATGGACAACCGAGAGTTCTCCATCGTCATCCTGCACAGCCGGACGAGTTTAGCAGGGATGCCGAGACTAGACGTGGTTCTGTATAACTCGCCTCTATACACGCTATCAAAGGCAACTTTGAAATCGCTGGGCTTTTTCCAAGATCTGCCGTAGTGTGAATATTTTCTCAATGGTCGACTTTCCCGGCCTGAAACCGCACTGATAAGGACCTATCAGGTTATTGATGATCGGTTTTAGGGGTTCACATAATACGGCGGCAGGATGATATATGCGATATGGAGCATACTTATGCCTCTGTAGTTGGCGCAGGTAAGAGGGTCTCCTTTCTTCAGGATCAGATATGTAAACTATATTCAGGATCTTCAATGTAAATTGTCAGAAAGAATACCTTCTTAAACAAGATACACCTAGACCGCGAATTGAATTTTTTGATTCCAAAAAGAACCGTACTCCTCATTGAAAGAAATTACAATCTGCCAAAAAAAGGAATATCGAACGCTTGACTAGAAACAACATTCGAGCAAACAAAACACTCCACCCATCAATTTTGTGGGCGGCACCTCTAACGCCGTAGACTAAGAAATTTTCCCAATCTCAGGCAGTCTGTCAAGCAAGCTGTCACTAAATCTAAACACATCGTAGAAGCCTTCATGGTGTTCGCAGAATTAGCAAAGAACAAATTTTTCATCCTTCATTCGAATAGTTCAATCAAGGAGGACGATCCTTGGCAACCTCAACTCATCGGCCCCATGAACCTTTCTGTGCTGTCAACAGAGTCAACTTCCCTTGGCGACCCGATATATTTCTAACTTCTGCGAATGTGCCTTTATTTTTTAATGTGACTCTTTACTTTCTCAACCACATGGACCACTGCTTAATAAGACCGTTATGCAACAGCTTCTAATTCAAATGAATGTATCCACTGTGGCAGGTTAGAAGTTTTCCACATTATACATACAACGATGATAGTTGCTTCCTACTGTTACGAGTATCACTGCACCAATGTCGTCCTTTGCATGACCATTCAAGGGATTTTCTGCATCCGCGTAACTTAAACTCTCGTAATTCACATTAAATGTAAAATGACCCGAAACTTTTTCTGCCCCGACTGCCGCATCATAACCGTGAATCACAACAGCTACCCAGCCATAGCAGTGTGCAGTGCGAAGGCAAACTTACAGGAACAATTGCTCTTCATCAAAAATTTGGTACTTCAAAATGCTCCAAGTCCTGTTGGTGTTCTTGGTCTTGCTTGACTTGATACACTTGGGCTTCCTTTCCAAAAAGTTAACAAGGAATGGGGAAAGTTTTGTGTCCTGTTCTTCGCCTTTTTTTTTTGTATACGTATGTATGTCTGTGTATTTTCATTATTTTTTCGTCCTTATTGTGCTTGCTGGGATTTTTCTGTTTCTTTTCTTTTTTTCTTGTTGTTGGCTTAAGATCCCTGTGTCGTGTCAGTTAAGTGTACCGACAACATAAATGCTTCTATAGGTAGCGACAGGACATAAGAGCAGTTTTGAATGCAAAAGAAGAGGATCCACGGTACGTAACCTAAATTTTCTTTCTTGTTTTTTAAATCTCCTTTATTTTTGGTGCAAGTACCTTTAGAACGCGAGAAGTGAGTGTCTTGTCGTCAGAACAGCAGCGGTGTAAGGTGCTCCGAGGGGTGGCGGAGTTCTCCTCTTTTTTTCTACATAGTTGCTGCCAAAAGCCCACTTATCGTGTCGTTTCTTATTATTATTTGCTTGCAGGGTTTTTATTTTTCCTTTTCTTATTTTGATAAAAGCAAAAGAGTATCAGCATCACTAGGGAACCCCTATGCCCATCCTATGGGTACACGTATGAAGACATCCTTAAGAGTAAATGTAAAAGGGAAAAAGGATTCTACTGTATGTTGATGTTGATGATGATGCTTCTGTTGTTACAGTTGTGTTATTCCATTTAATGCCCTTTTATTTATTACATCTGGAGGAGTTCTTTGCACTTTCGTAAAACGAAATTGTCTGTCAGAATGTATCCAAATAAATACGAGGTATTATTGTAGGCTCGCTTCATCATGTTAGAATGCCCTATTTCCTTGGTACATATACACGGGCTAATGCTGTTTGTTACAGCTTTAATGTAAATGAAAATCAAAAAATATGATTGCTTTGGAGGGAGAAAGTAAGTACGTACTCGTGCCATGGTACACTTGAAGATGAAAAATGCTGCTTTCTAGGAATTTAAATGTCAAGAGGTACTTACGAGTATTTCGGCGATTTGTTGCTTAAAAATCGCAAGGACTCTCAAAGCATGACCATTTGAAGTTGTAGAAACAGAAAAGATTTCTATTTATTCCATGGCCTTGGTAGGGTGAATTGATTGCCAGAAAATGATTAAGAGCACTACACTTATCCGTGGGGAGCTACCAAAGGTAAGGTAATATGAATGTTTATTATTTAAACTTTTTTAATCAACGTTTTTTGGGTGAGAGCTTCATGGAATTCCTTCCCTACGGGTAACTATAGTTGTCACAGTTTCGTTAAAGGCCAAGGTAAAGAGTATTGGACAAAGAAGACAGCCCTCATGGAGTTTAATGTTTACTTTGAACAGATCTGAGAATGTCCTATTTATAGGTCTTCATTAGAGATGTGCATATGTCGATATTTTGAAATTTTCAAAAACCGAGAACTATTTTTCATTCTATCATATTCTTTCAGCCACAGTGTCTGGCTATACTAAATTCGTATCGCTCTGTGTATTGATAGTCAAGCTCCACTTAATTGAAAGCTTGTCTGTGAATGATCTAGTACAAAATGGCAGGGAAACTACAAACTGACGATATGTGCTATATCCTGCTAAAGACACAAATGAAAGAAAAAATCACCAGAATAGTGAAGCAAATGGATTTAAAGCCTTATTGGCTGGCTTACCTTCTGCGAACGCATAACCTGGACCCAGTCTCATGCAGATGCTATAACGATATATAAGGCGGTTAAAGTTATACCCTTGTAAGTCATATTTAGCTCATGTTGAGAACTTGAGATTTGGACCGCTGTAACTTACAACATGTGGGCGCCGTGGCGTAAGTGGTTAGTGTGTCGGATCACTACGCATGAGGTTCCAAGTTCGAATCCCAGAAAACACCAAAAAGTTTTTTACGGTCCCACCTCTCGCGAGCGTCTGACAAACATCCGAGAGTATTGTTGTCACGAAAAAGCTTCTCAAGTCGCCGTTCGGATTCGGCATTAAACTGTAGGTCCCTTCCATTCGTGTGAAAAATATAACGCACACAACATGAGTGGTTGCGAGAAGCTAGGCCCTGGCACTTTAAAGAGCTGTTGCGCCAAATATATATATATATATAACTTACAACATAAGGTCCTTTTATTTATCAACTTTGTGCTGCCATCTGTTGATGGAGTAGTGAAATTATAACTTGGATTAAGTTAGGTTAGGTATGTATGTACTTTACGATATAAGTCACTGCTTACTTTGAACAGCAAGGGTACATTGTGCCTAGTTTGCTTTTACCCTGGAAATCTAAGGAGAAATTGCTGAATTTATACCCTTATAGGGGTAGGCATATGGATTTCAGAGAGTTATTCAGCTCGGGAAGGGACGTCGCTGGATTAGATACACCTAGATAGGGATGTGAATCTCAGCAGATCGTTCAGCTCAAACCTAGATCCTCCAACTCCATGGGAAGTAACTACTGAGAGTCCTCATTCCGTTGTCGACAAGGGCAGGACATTTGGAAAGCAGGTGATGGACAGATTTAATTTCTTCCTCGTCGCTGCAGCTCCTGCAGAAGTCGTTGTACGGTACACTGATACATGCACCCCAATGACATAGTGTACCGTGAGTATGCGAGAGATGACCCGCATACTGTTACGGTTAAGCCTAACCACAGAACGTGCTCTCCTCAAATCGTAAGCTGGCCACTGCGTCCTGGCATTGACGCACGTCTCCAGATGATCCATCGTCTGTTGGCTTCGTCTCCAACGAATTTATTTATAAAGCTAATGGGAACCTTCGCGAAGGGGAGGGCCATGCAACGCCAACCCCATTCTAGCGAGTTCGTCTGCTCTTTCATTACCCGATATGCCCATGAGCCCTGGTTCCCTGCATAGGATCACCTTATTGCCTTGCGATATCTTATTTAGATGAAGTTTGCAGATTCTGAAAGGTTTAGATCTGATTACGGTAGATTCCATAGCCCTAATGGCTGCCTGGCTATCAATGTACGCAGTAATCAATTTGCCCATGATGTTGTTATAGACGATCATTCATTCGTTGTTGATTCTGAACGAGTTTCTTGCAGTGCACCCCAGCTCCTACACTGACATACATTTTGAAACCGTCAGTGTGGAAGGCTAGTTTCTCATTACTAGTAACATGCTCGCCTTTCCAGTCATTTCTGTCAGGAATTCTGATACTGAAAATGACAGCATCGGAGTCATGTGATCGGTTGCTACTTGCCTACTTGTGACCTTGCATCTTGATAGGATGGAGACGTGATCGTATGCTGCAGTCACCCTACTTCAGCTACATCAGACACATTAAGATCGCTTAGTTAGAATTGCATAATAGTACGAGGGATTCGATAGCATCAGTCACACCTAATCATTTGCACACCCCTCTACGGCCCACCTAGACAATCAGAGTTCGATTGAATTAGTCACTTTGCTCGGGCATATTGAGATCTCTCAGTCCACATCCAACAAGATATACTTTAAGTTCCCCTAGGTACCCTTCGACTCTTAAATATGTGGTGTCACAATGGACCTAACATTGGTCTAAGTGTGTCCTGACGCACCCTCACCTTACCCACCCTAGATACCTTTAAAAATTCTTTTGGTAGATCTATGCTAGGTTAAGTTAGGCTAGAGTGGCAGGCTGCAGAATGCAGCCCCACTTAGACCAGACTAGGCGCATTGTGGTACCACATGGATCTATCATGTCCAGGGAGAACTACCCATGGGACCAGTTGAAGCTTATTATGAAGCACTGGAGGTTGCCGATGCTGACGTAAGCTAACTTGCTTAAATTGTCGAAGAAGTAGGCTCCTAAGTGTGGTCTTCTGCAAGCGGAGAGGGTCTGGCACGTACAAAAAAGGTGTAGTATGGTTTCCTTCTCCTCCTCCTCGTTCATTTAACTTCTGCAGAAATGATTTGCTAAGATGCTTAGCCTGATTGCATGCCAACCGTTGGTGCCCCGTAATGACACCTACTGCAGTTGCGTTGAGCGCAATTTTCTGCCCGATAAAGCAGTTCGAGCGTTTCTGATCAAGCTTAGGCCAGATCTGTCTAGTAATGAGGCACGTAATGCCGCTAGCCCACCTGCGATTAGTCGCGCTAGTCATGTTGAACCTAAGTAGTAGTTTCACTGTAGCGAGAGGCATGCCGAGATTCGCCTTGATCGACGAGATCGGTAGACAAATGCCCTACTTGGTGAGTTTTTCGGCCGAGCAGTTCCCTGCAATATCCCTGTGCTCCGGGACCCAGATAAGGTGAATGTTGAACTGTTTGGCCATCTCGGTAAGAGACAAGCGACAGTTAAGGGCTGTTTTTGAGTTGAAGGTAACAGATTTCAGAAACTTGATCGCACCTTGACTGTCAGTAAAGGCAGTAATATTCCGCATGGGTATCACATTTCGGACAACCACGACAAGACTTCTTTAATTGTCATGATCTCCGCTTGGAAGACCCTGCGGGAGGCAAAAAGAGATTCTTGTGAGAAGGCACCTCCCTTCACACCCGACTCCGTTTTGGATCTATCTGTGTAAAAGAAAATGGATCCCTTTTGTCGCCCTAACTCCCCTTCCCATTCAAGTCTTGAAGGGATGCGGTTTCAAAGTTTTCATCAACCAAAAGCTGTGGAAGTACATAGTCGGTGACTTGTAGAAGGAATTCTAGATTATTGAGAATGAAAGAGTGTCCTTTATCTAGACTGGACCACTGAGATATGACCTTCATGCGGGTGGCTGCATACGATGCCACTTGTTTGCTATAGATATCTAGAGGAAGCAGGTGCAAAAGAATGTCTAAAGCTGCTGTTGGAGTTGTTCTTAGTGTTCCGCTGAGGCACAACCAGGCCGTCCTCTGCACATGGCCAAGTGGGGGTAGGCGTACAGCTTTCTCCAAAGCCGTCCAGATGATCATGGATACACAAAGCTAGTATGTAATTCGTGGCTGTAATACCCATTTATTTCCAATTGCTTTCTTGCACCACATTATTGGGTTTCCAGCTTTATCTATATGTGTCAAGCTAATGCCGCATAGTATTGGAGGATCAAAGTGCGGAATTTTATATTTCCTTGTACAGATGACCTATTTTAGTTTTATTGGGTTGACACTAAGACCGCATTCACTAGTCCATTTCAAGAGCTAAGACAGAGCGTTTTGTAGCAGATCCCTAAGCATATTAAGATGTTTTCCCAAGACCGCTAT
Organism: Brachypalpus laphriformis; assembly: GCA_945910035.1. NCBI lineage: Eukaryota > Metazoa > Arthropoda > Insecta > Diptera > Syrphidae > Brachypalpus > Brachypalpus laphriformis. The sequence goes on from OX246756.1 coordinate 176,627,299, forward strand.
AGCAACGTCGTCCGCATAAGCAACTACTGTACAGCCTTCCCTTCCAGGTTTAAAAGCATTTCAATCACCGCTAGGTTCCATGGAAGATGGGAGAGTGTCCCTCTCTCCTTGTGGAGTGCCCCTACTCAAGAGCCTTCAAACTACTGCGTAGCCCAGCTTAGAGTTGATAACCCTGTTTGTCAACAACTGGTTAACTAAGGCGCCAATCGACCCCGTAATGCCAAGATGAGTGCACGCATATTTGCTTTAGGTTCAACATTATCGAGAAATGCTATCAGAGTATATTCTTTGCAAGATCTAGGTGATTATTAGAATTTATGTCAAAGTAAGGGGCAAGGTGACATAAAGTTTGATAGTTTTTTGTACTCGAACCTGTATCTACTTTAACTTTGTTCAGATCATCTGTTACACTCCAGTTTCACTAGGGATTCTTCTTCTTCCTTTTATCAGCGAGGCCATGATCCGAAAACAAGGGATCACAACCCTCCCACTTCACCGCATTTCTACTGATCCGCCTGCGGGGTTCGCCAGTTGCACTAGGGATTGATCATCGCAATGGTTGGCATTTGCCTTTGTAAATAGCTTATTCATTAGCTTTCGCTGATAATGGGTTACACACAAACCAATCCCATTTTGATGGAAGCGGATACATCATGAATTCCACAATAAGTCCATGCCCCCCCCCCCCCCCCCCATATTTGCAAATGACATGAAAACTTCCAATACATTGTAATTGCTTCAAATTTTTATCACATGCCTGCGGTCAACATTCAATTGAACAAATCGACCGATGCACCTAAACAATCTAAAAAATATTCTCCGATTGACAGAGAGATAAAATGAAAAACAGTTTCATCGAAAATACTAAACAAATACTTCAAATCAAAGCATCTGCCTATGATAGCCAAACAGGCGGCGAGGACGGCGCGGCGGTTGAATCTCCACCATCGACCTTGCCGTCAAGCCTCATAGAGATACTCGACGGTTGCGAAAAAAAAAATAAAAACTGAAACGTTGTTCAAGTAGTATTCAAAGCAAGCATTCAAAATCAACAGCCAAGCATTCTATTCAAACAACCCTATCCCTGCGGCGCTAGCTATTTTGTTAATGGATTCCGCCTAACCCCTCCTGCGAAGCGAATAAATACAAATTGTTTTCTATTCAACGTCGAAGCCGACAAAGAAAGCAATCCTCACAGCCGCAACTTTTACTCTATCGAAAAAAATAAAATAAAAAAATAAACGGAAACGGAAACTTAAAATATGCAGGCATTACCATAATCAAAGCTATTTCAGAACTTTTTTTCTTCGTTTCCTTTTTCTTCGGTTTATCATTTCTTCCCGAATCCGCATTAGTTTCTGCGCCGCGTTTTGTTTCAGCAGCCCCTCTGCCGGAAAGGCCTTGTTCAGAATTTCGGTCCCATCATTTTTTTTGGCCGAAAAAGGTAAGAAAAACTGTCAAAACCCAACTAAATGTATTCTAGGGTTTCGGCGAAAATAGTCGTCAAATGATTTTTTTGCCTTGAAAGAGAGTGGAAGAAAAAACCATGAAATATGATAAATTTTTTCAAATTTGAATAATTGAATGACGACAGCGACATGACGATGACGGAGGAGAAGAGATGTCAGAAAAGAAATGGATTTCCTTTCTCTGGGATTAGGTTGCCTCAATTCCCACTTCAAAGAAAGAAGTCTGATGCTGGGCCCATAAAATAGAAAACCATAATTTTAGGACCATTAAAATTTCAGAAATAATAACAGTCACCCAACAACAACAAGCAGGCCTTGTGACAAATTTGAACGATTACTTACCCTTCACGTTCACTCAGTGATGTAATACATATTTTTTTTTTTTGCTTTTCCTTTGCATTACAATGAAATTCCATCATTGCCCACATATGGGGATTATTATTATGTATGTATATGTTTGAAAATTCAAAAAAAAAAAAAACAGAAAGGATACACTCCTTCTCGCACACGATAGATTAAAGATGCTTTTCGTTCGCCTTTTTGTCATTTTCTCGCGCGGCGACAACGCAGGGGTAAAAAAAAAAATTCAAAAGGAAAATCATCAATCAGGATAATACCGCTCTGAATAAAACGAAGGGAGGAAGAAAAAAAAAAACTGTTTACATATGAGCAGAGCATCCTTCGGGATGTGTTTTGAGGAGGATACAGAACTGCCGTACCATTAGGAAAAATTAATTACCACATTATGAACATAAAACACGGTTAATGGCGAACAGATTTCTCGTTTTTGAGACGACGACGACGACGCACGTCGCCCCAGCATTGTTGCCCACAAGGGTCTGCTGTATACATATTGCTCTTTTTTTTTTTGCGCTACACAACCACCAACACTACCCCCATGGGAGTCTGAAAGTCGGAAGTGTGTCTTATTGAGGGGAAGTTTATTTTGCTAATTTCGTTACGAGATTTACATTCGCGTTGTGCTTTTTTGTCGTCCTGGATTTTCCATTCTCTTTTTATGTGTTTCCACTTCATGGGATCGGGATTTGTATATGTATACAATCTGATATTTTTTTTTGCTATGACTATAGAGGATGTCATGAATTGCAGACATTTTTTTATCCTTTTTGGGGTAAGCGAGAAGAACTTTCTGCCAGCTGGGAGTGGATATGAGATTTACATTTTCACACGCTATAACTATAAATATGTTCTCAGGCTCTTTGGAAGGGAGAAGTGTAAACATTTCTTAAGGTCACGTGCCTGGCTTTGTTTCAGCTAAAATCTTACTGTTTATGTTTGTTTCTGTTCTCGTACTTTTTCGATTATTCACATTGCCACAGGGTGAAGGCTAAGAAAGGTCACAGATTCTTGGAATGGTGGCAATGGTGCATTTGCTCGCTAACCGATGTTTGAAAAGAAAAAGGATGCATCCTTCCGACACTCGTAGAGCAAAAGTGCTGACTTTAGCCAGAAGATGAAGTTTTAGTAGTGATCTCAACATAAATCCTTCTTCTAAGTCCTAAAATATCGCAAGCTCTCAATAGCCATAACAAGTTTTGAACGCACTTCGGTACCACAGCTAGTCGAGTAATACTGCTTTATCAATACGCACGATCGTGACGTTACTTATGTCCAGTATCCCCTTGTGGGTCCTAGGGCCTCTACTACGCCTACACGCCATCGTGTACGGTTTCTGGCAATGTGTCTTAGTTCTCCCCAACTTTTCCCTAACTGCCGTGCCTCCTTCTCGACTGTTCTGCGCCATGTTCTCCTCGGACCGTCAGGTCTTCTGCCATCCTGAGTTAGAGGGTTCCATTGCATAGCATGGTTCGCTATGGAGCTGCCACCCTTTCGGAACGTGAGACCAATCCACTGCCACTTCCGCCGTTGGATAGTTGTGCCTATTGGTTCCTGACCCGTTCTCTCGTAAAGGTGTTCGTTAGAGATACGATTGGGCCAGAAAATTCTTAAGATATTGCGCAGACACCTATTAACGAACGTTAATCTGGTGATAGTAGTGGTCACTCTCCACGTGCTGCAACCATATAGCAGCACGGATTCAACGTTGGAGCGGAACAGTATTATTTTGGTGCTCAAACTGATTGCATTGCTTCGCCATATTTTGGACAACATCCCGAACCCGAACTTTGCTTTGGCGATCCTGTGGGCTATATCCAGTTCGGTTCCACCATCGGTCGAGACAATATTCCCAAGATACTGGAAATCCTCTACTCTCTCTACCGGTTGTCCAGCAATGCATATTTGAGCCGATGAGTTTGTTCCAAGGCTGATAATTTTAGTTTTTGTCGTATTAATTTTCAGCCCGACGACACCTGCCTCCCTCTCCACATTTGCTGTCATTTGGTGAAGGTCCATAATTCTGTGGGAGAGTAAGCATACATCGTCTGCGTAGTCAAGATGTTTCAGTTGAGATGTAAGAGTCCATCGAATTCCTCCGTTTCCCGTCGACAAAGCTGCATGAAGCACATCGTTAATCACCAATAGGAATAATATTGGTGAAAGGATACAGCCTTGTCTTACCCCACTTTGGATCTCAAATTCCTCAGACAACCTCCATTTGGAGCCTTCATATGTAGCTTTGATAATAGCAATTAGTTTATCGGGAATGCCTCTCCTGTGTAAGGCACGCCAAATAAACCTGTTGACACTATCGAACGCCTTCTCAAAATCGATGAACAGCAGGTGCAGTGGTGATCGATATTCAACACACTGTTCAATGATAATCTGCAGGGTGTTGATGTGGTCGGCACAGGAGGATCCAGAGCGGAAACCTGCTTGTTCGGCATCGAGTGTGTCTTCGAGATGTTGTTTGATTCGCTCAAGGATGATTTTAGCTATTATCTTAGCTACAGCAGGCAGCACGCAGATACCCCTCCAGTTTCCACACTCCATTAAATTTCCTTTCTTAGGAAGCTTGACGATCATTCCCTTTTTCCATTCATTAGGAAAGCTCTCAGCTTCCCAAGCTCTATCTATAAGCGGAAGCAGAAGCTCAGCCGATGTTGTTGACGCTGCTCGTAAGAGCTCTGCTGGAATATCGTCAAGTCCTACCGCCTTGTTGGTTTTGAGTGCCTTGATCGCGGTAATGATCTCATCTTTACTGGGAGTCGTGGTGCGTATTCGGGAGCTTCTCACCTCGGGCATCTCAGTCTGAGTTGGGAGCATATCGCTAGCGAATACACGGTTTAAAACCATAGCAAAATGCTCTTTCCATCTCTTGAGCTGGTCCTCATCCGAAACGAGCAAGGAACCGTCTAGGCTTTTCACTGGGTGTTGACTGGAGCTGCGACCACCTGTCAGCTCTTTCGTGATTCTGTAAACGGTCCTGCTGTCGCACCTCCGCGCAGCTTCTTCTGCTTCTGTAGCCAGCGCGTTGATGTAGTTGCGCTTGTCACGTCGCACGCTACGTTGAACTTCTCTCATCTTCATGCGATATAGGGACTCTAGCTCGCTTCTCCCTGCTGCTGGGGTAGCTGCAACGCGAGCTTTCAGCTGTTTTCGTTCGTCAATCCGTCTCCAGGTATCCTCGGAAAACCATGCCCTATGTTTTCCCTGCAATCGACCGACAATTCTTTCAGCACCAGATGTAAAAACATTTTTCACAGCACACCAATGGTCTTGGATGGTTGCGGGCATTGAGCTGCTGATTGCTTCCACACCTTGCGAAAAGTGCTCCCTTAATCGTTGGCGCACTGAGGGATCACTAAGTCTATCGATGTTGAACCTGGGCATTCTTGTGTTGTCGTGCGATCTTTGAACTGCAGCAGTGCGTAGTTGGAGAGTAGCATCTGCCCCTCGTCTGTTTCGGACGTCCAGGAGACTACTTCTAAAGCGGCGGCTGATAGCAAAATGGTCAATTTGGTTGGAGGTTGCTTGCCTGTCATTGGAAACCCAGCTGACTTTATGGCAGGTCTTGTGCTCAAGCATGGTGCCACCTATCACAAGGCGGTTGGCCTTGCAGAAATCCACGAACCTTTCGCCGTTGTCATTACGGTTGCCTAGTCCATGCATCCCGATTACATGTTTGAGCCCTTCGTTGTCGCTGCCTATCTTGGCATTCAAATCCCCCATCACTATGACAATGTCTCCATATGGTGTTGTGTTGAAGACGACGCTTAAGAGATTGTAGAAGCTCTCCTTTTCGTCCTCAGACGAACTATTCGTTAGGGCGTAACACTGTATGATGATGATGCGTAGTACTCTAGTCCAGAATCTGGCCGTCAAAATCCTATCACCATGAGGCTGCCAGGAAATTAGGCCCTTGCGTGCTGTTGTTGTTAGCATTAGTCCGACTCCATATTCCCGCGGACATCCGGATGGTCTTCCAGAATAGAGTAGTACAGTGTTACGCGTTGGAGACTGGTACTCGCCCGCTTCTAACCATCTTACTTCACTTACCCCCAAAATGTCCAGTTTATATCGCATGAATTTGTTTTCCAATTGCAGAATCTGGCATTGTAAGCACCTTCTCTTCCCGAGTCGAGGAGCGTCTTTACATTTCAGAAACCTATCTTTGTCCGGGTACAATAGCCAAAAGTCGTCAACATGTGATCATTCCTTATCCGAGGCATAGTGTCGGTTTCTGTAGCGGGCAATATTCGATAACGCAGGTTGCTGGCCCACGTTACCTAGCCTAGAATCAAGGCCCTAGACAACCCGCACTTACAATTTTGGCCTATACGAATAAGGGTTTATACGTATAGTTGCCCGGGGACCACCACTTGGTAAGTAAGCACTTCATCACGAACTTGATTGTTGCGCTACTGGCCCAAGCCAAGTTTTGGGCAGTCAGTAGTTTCCCGATCAATCGCAATGCAGGTCCCCCATTCGTGACGTTAGAATCATCTATTGTTTACTAGTGCACATGAGTTAATCGTACAAAAAAAACTTATGATTGGCAACAGTAATTTGAACTCACGTTTCACCCCTTTAGGGGTTGAATTTTGAAAAAATCTTCCTTAGTAGTTGCCTTCGTAATATAAGGAACTTCTGCGCAAAATTTCAAGTTTCTGGATCAGTTATTACAGATCATCCTATGATGAATAACACCAGTCTCACCTTCACTGAAAATCCAAAATACCTGGATCTTATTTTAGACAGAAACCTCAACTGTCAAGCTAGTCTACTACAAAGTGTAAGGAAAGCTAATGTACCTCTTTATTCCTGTAAAACGGCTATAGGTAGGAGCTGGGGTATGAAACCTCAAATCACTCGCGGGCTATAAGTGCCCGTTATTAGGCATAAACTACTCTATGGTGTTATCGTATGGTGGCCTGCTCTTGATAGGGCTATTCACCTCACTCAACTAGCTAAGGTGCAAAGATCTGGATGCGTATGCATCAGTGTTGCACTGAGAACTATGCTACGTTATCTGTGTCCTCATTGGACACTGTCTTATAGGCCAAAATGCCAAAAGACTTCTTCTCTCCTCTTCTTCAACGACTTCTGCAGAAGCTGTAGAGACGATTAGGATGAAGAAACCATCATTCACCTCCTATGCATCTAGGGGCTCACCTTCCTTGATGACCTCGGTTATTTGGCGTCATGAGCATCCTTCGCCTTACCAAAAGCTCCGGTTGGTTTTATTAGTCTCTGAGTGGTCAAATGGTGGATCCCTGGCATCACAATGAACATTTGCTGGTCTAATTGTGTCTGCACTCTTGTGCCAACCTAACCTAATCTAACGCAGATCAGATGGTTCAGGCTATTCATTGATATGTCAGTCAGTCAGCAAGCTTCTTTTTTTTTTTTTGCCTAAGGGATGGCGGAAAACGCTACTGCTCACAAGAAACAGGCTCGCTCTGTTTCAAGTAGTGTGGGACTTGGTACTCACTAAAAACAAAACACCTTTAACCCTTTTATTCTACTTGACACCATCCGCTCCAGAACCACCTTTGCATTACTTCAGAGTGGTGTCATTTTCTTTCTCCTTTCGGGGTCGGCTTTTCCATGTTTGTCTTCTCTTGCGGGTTAATTCTTTCTTGCCGGTAAAGCTTACATCAGGCCTACATAAACCTCATGAAGGTGGTTATTAGATCTTCCTTTCTCTTTTTTGATTTAAGTACTTTTTCTATAAAGGAATGTACTTGAATCCAGCTGTGGTCATTCATTGAAATTGTTGTCACTATGTTTTCCGGGATGATGACGCCTATTAGAGATTCTAGCGCCCTCCTTTCAGCTTCCAATCTGTTGTACTCGGGAACATGTGGTTTGCGTCCTCCAGTTCTGAGTCGTCATATTGACAAGATGAGCTCCTTGTTTTGCCCATTTTGTGAAGGTAAGCGTTGAAATAACCGTGTCTGGTAAGAAATTGGATGAAGTAATAATTTACTTCCCCGTGTTTCCGCCCCTTCCATTCAGCGATGTTGTTGATCTGTCCATCGTCCTTTGCTTCTGAGCTCCAACTCTCCTGCCATTTCTGTTTGGTGAGCTCCTTCGCCTCCTCGGTTGTCGCTTCCACTCCAATTTCCACCTTTTTACTTCCTCTCTGCCGCAAGGAAATCAATAAGGGTCACCCCGCAACTATGGGGACGGCTGGTTCCGACACCGTCGGGACGAACTTGCAACCCGTAGTGCAGCGCGTCTTTATACTGCGGCCATTCGTTTCCTGTATTTATCTTGTCGTAGTGCGTCGGCCCATATCTCGCACCCATACAGGAGAATGGCGTGGGTGACTGTCATCAGGAGCTTTCTCTTCCTAGCTATTGGACCTCCAACGTTTGCCATTAATCTGCTCAGTATCTGGACGCCACCCCCGGAGAATAGCTGAAGCATAAACGACTGAGCTTCAAGAACCACTATACCAAAATCTTTCTCTCTCTCTCTATCCATCCTTCCAACGCCCGCACTGTGTGTAAACATGTTAAAGGTATTCATAACCCTTTGAATGCGCGGAAATTATAAAAAAAAAAAAAAAAAAAAAAAAAAAAAAAAAAAAAAAAAAAGCAGGTCTTACTTGATGCCAGAAAGTGAGCTTCGTGTTTAGGGCCATCCCTAGGTACTTCACTGCTTCCTTGTTGGTTATTACCTCAGACCCGACTTGGAAGTCGATAATAGTTGGAATCCTCCTCTTTGTCAAAAGGACTATCTCCGTCTTTTCTGCGGCCAAACCTAAGCCATGTCCTTTCATCCAGAGATGCATCCGCCTCATCACCTGGTTGAGTTTTCTATGCGCGCTATCGATGCCTCTTGCCGTAATCACCGCGGCAATATCATCTGCATACCCTACCAGAAAGGTGTCTTCGGGCATTTCCATACGAAGGATGCCATCGTAGGAGATGTTACAGAGATCTGATCCCATTATTGAGCCATGCGCTGCTCTAGCAGTTATCTCCTTTATTCGAGGTTCTTCTGCGGTGTTGTATAATAGTCTGCAGTCCTTGAGATGGTCCTTCAACATCCGCAAGAAATATTCGGGAATATCTAAAATGCATTCGAGGGCGTTTAGCATATCGCTCCATCTGGCTGAATTGAAGTCATTTCGTACGTTGATAGCATTACGATTATCCTTGAATAGTGGTTGCCTTGTTGAGCCATTTAGGCGCTCGTTACCGCTTCTTCAATTGCTCCAATCGTAGATTGGTCCTTTCTGAATACGTGCTGTCTTTCGGACAAATCTCCTGCTCTGCGCGGCTGCTGTAAACCTTGGTTTTAGCAACTTTTCCAAGAGTTTCCCCGGCGGTGCTCAGCATACACAGAAGCCTGCATGCTGATCAGTACCAAGCGCTGTAACTTCCAGCTCCTAGGGAAAACTCCTTCCTGGGGGCAGCTATTGTACATTTTCAGCAGTAGCTGAGGATGATGTCTGGGCAATCGTCTTGAGCACCTCAAGCTTCTTAAGTAGTAGCCCATACGCTAATCCATAACATGCACTCTCTATCAATGAAGCTTCATCCAAATCCATTCAGCTGTTAAGGCGCGATTGGGTAACAAATATATAAGCATCCTAATTTTCCCACTTAGATAGTAGTAGGAATAGTAAAGCAGGAATGTACAACATGTATGTAACCACATTTGTATGGATGGACTTCTAATCGTAGTAGACGTCATGCTATGAAATCGTGAAATCGCTTAAACTACCGAACCGAACTATAATGGTTGTTGCTTAAGGAATTATATATTTTTTCCTGGATTATGAATTTCTTCGAGATAAAAACTAGCCCATATGTTAATCCAGGACATGGACTCTCTATCCACTAAGTTGCACCCAATTCCGTTTGGCTGTTAAGGCGTGATTGAGTAACAAACATAATTTGTTGATCTAATGGTTTTGCTTAAATTTGAAACCAGAATATTTAAAAAAAAAAATTAACGTTATACATCTGCACGTATGCGCGACCTGGACGTGCCCTTTATGTCCTCATTTTGCTTTTATCAACAATTTTATTAACGCTGTGCTTACGAGCATAATGCGAGGGAAAAGTCATGCTTCACTGTGTTCCCTATAGGATTGCTCGCTCTCGGGACTTATTTTATAAATTTCTTGCTTTCTGTTGGTCCCTGGGGAATTTAACGTTCTACCATATGAAGATCATTATACAGACTTCGGGCGTTTCCCTCTGCACTCGCTGTGTATACATATGTATCTGCGTGTAGTATCAGTTTACAATTACTTGATTGTTAGATATTTGCGCGTTATTTTATGATAATTTGGTTTAAAACTCTTTCTCTCTCTATCGACCTGGGTGAAGTACTTTCATGCTTGACCATGCTCCATTACCTTATTGACCACGTATGGAGTAATATTGTTGGTTTCGACTTCGAGTGGTGAACCATTTTATCTACCTGAATGAGGCTTCATTATGTTATTGAATGACGGTATATGTAAAGTAATCTGCTTATGATGCCCGGCAAACGTATTGTGTTTCAATAGAAAACAAAACAAGCAGAATAATTCTTTTTAGAAATTCTTCGAAAAGAGCTATCAGAAGTTTTTCAAATCGATTTGAATGCCAAGTACTTGGCGATGTGATTAGAAATATTCATTCGTTTCAACAAGAATGCTAATGTTCTGCAAAAAAGTCCTTAAACGAAGTCGGGCAATATTTTTTGAAATAAATTACAAATGCCTTCGAGATAAACTCTAAATGGGTCGATGCCGTCATCGTCGTTGATACATTTTTAAAGTGATAGGGCAGTCAAATATTCGATAACATCTACACATTATGCATTTAAGTCGTTGCTATTATTATTACTTTTTCCTTTTTTTTTTTTTTTGTTTGTCCTTGTTTTGAATACCGAAAAACATTTTCCATCCTTCGATCGATTTGATACTCAAACACTGTACCGTATACTCTGTTGCTTTTCAGAGCCACAAGCGTCTTAGGACCGACGAGGATGTCAGGCAGGGACAGGGACGATGATGGTGCCTTAACGATGGAATCCATTCGATGGTTTTCCTTGGTTCCTTGTTCTTTCCGATAAGCATACACTCACACGAGTGTATGCATAACCCAGGGAAAAGATGCTTTTCTCATTAATGAACATTGAACATAAAACGGATGGCTGGTTGGTGCTTTCTTAGTTTGCTTGGTTGTTTGTTTGTTTGCTTCTGCTTGGCTATAGCTCTGGGCTTCAATCTATATGTACGTATATGTAGCTGGTGCCTTTTTTAATAAAAATAACAATCTTTTGCTCCAGAGAATGTGTGGGAGCGTTAGTGGTGGGTGGCATGCACCACAGATAGAGCATGCTAAGTGCTTGCTTCGGCCCTGAATGCTTCTCGCATTCTAATTCGAATCCAAATGAGTGTGAGCGGTAACGAGCGGGGTATGTTCACAATGCATTTGTTGGAATTTTTATTATTTTTTTCTTTTTTGCTCTCACTATGGGAATATTTGTAAAAATCCTGCGATTTTGCTTTGTTTATTCATTGAATGGAAAGTGTGTATCCATGTGCTTTTTCGCACTTCCATTGTCAGGAATTAGAAGATAAATAAGTAATAAATGGAAACAAGCAGAGAATGACATCAACTGAATGCGATCGATTTGCGAAATTACTTGGTACAGTGAATTTAAACAAAAATCCTCTTTAACTCGGGCGTATACGTAACATTTTTTTACGTACTCTTTTCGCTCGCTTTAGTTGAATGTTTTTTTTTTTTGTGTGTGAAAACGGAACCGATAATCGGTGGGATACGATATTTTGCAGCATGGATTTGATATAATTGTGATAATGAATGAAAAACGATACATCCGTCGCGCGATGATGTTTGACAAATGATATCCATTAATCAAGGCGGGGTTGTACTATGCTTCCGTCCCTTTTTTGTTTTTTAATCTTTTGATGGCCGAATAAGTTTAATACATTTATATTTATAAATGAATAGAATTGATTTATTATAGGGAATCAATCTAGCTGTCAGCAACGGCGGGTGGTACTTTATTTTCAGATTAGCTGAATTACAAGGACACAAAGACGACAACGTCTCTTTTGAAATGCAAAAGTGTGTTCTGTGATTGACACAATATGAAGTGGAAAATCACTCGCAATTGGACTTCAGATAGTTCACTTCTGAATAAATTCTTTTTCCTTGTGCTCGTGTTGATTTTTTTTTTTACCAATTTTCATTCCTTTGATGTTGGAACTTGTGGTATCGATTTGTTCCTTTGTGTATTCAAGGAAAAATCCAAATGATGCTGAATCGTTTTTCTACTTATAAAGTATTTGCTTTTCACTTCATGAATAATCTATAAATATTTACATCGGAGATGATTAATTTGTATATTTGATGGCTAATGCCTTTTCCTTTGAACAGATATCTAAATGATGGATGAGAGGTCTGTGATGCCGACATTTAAATTCTTCAAACAGTTTATTTTATTTATTTTTTTTTTAAATGCGCTCTATGTATATCGCTCGTTAATTTTCAGTCCAACTTTCCTTGTTTTATTTCCCAAACCTTTGCTTGTTCTATATTCGCAGTTCTGCTGTTCTTTGAGCCTATTAGGCTACCATCCTTATGCTAGGTCAAGTTGAAGTGGCTGCCAGCTTACGCCAACACACTTAGACCAGAGATGGGTCCTTTGTGGTACCACATGGATCATGTAATCCCTACCTACGTGTTTAAACCATGAGCTTCTGATGAAGTGTAAGAGGCTTCTAATATCTGTGTTTATCAGATCGCCTAAATCGTTGTATAATAGTATAGAACTCCTAAGTGAAGCTTCCTTCTGTGAGAAGAAAAGATGATAAATGGCTTCTTCCCCATCTTCGTCTATAAAAAAAAAACAAATATTTGGCGCAACAGCTCTTTAAAATGTCAGGGGCTAGCTTCTCGCTACCACTCATGTTGTGTGCGTTATATTTTTAACACAAATGAAAGGGACCTACAGTTTAATGCCGAATCCGAACGGCGATTTGAGAAGCTTTTTCGTGACAACCATACTCTCGGATGTTTGTCAGACGCTCGAGAGAGGTGGGACCGTGAAAAAACTTTTTGGTGTTTTCTGGGATTCGAACTTGGAACCTCATGCGTAGTGATCCGACACACTAACCACTTACGCCACGGCGCCCACCTTCGTCTATAAAGCTTCTACAAAAATCGTTTGAAAACACGCCAAACCTTGTTGCATGCTTGCCTATTAGATAGTGCCCAGTGATTACACCTATCGCAGCGTCAATATGCAAACTGTTGAGAGGAATCAAATTCTTCGAGTATTTCAGATCCAGCTTGGGCTAAATCTGTTTTGTCGCTAAACATGTTGTTCCACTTGTCCACCCAAGATTTGTTAATTCAATAGCATTCAGCTTAAATGAAGCTGGTTGGCTGGCAAGTAGTGATCCTTATACCTACAGAAGCCTTATTTGGAAGAATGGGTATAGTTGTTCCTAATCTGGCGAGTTCATCAGCCTTTCAATTCACCGGGATGTCTTTATGCCCTAACACCCAACACAGGTGAATATAAAACAGATCCGCAATCTCTGGGAGTGATGATAAAAAATCTAAAGCTACTAATAAATTTATAGAGATCGATTCCAAGAATTTGATTGCTGCTTAGCTGTCTGAAAAGATGCGGATATCTTTAGCAGATATAAGGTTTATCTTTAGCGCAGACAAGTCTTCATTAATTGCAATTATTTCCCCCGGGAATACGCTACAATGATTTCGAACGAAGGAGGAGAGACTGAGATTAAGCTATCAGGCTGTAGTGACTGTCAAGCTGCGCTGAAGGACTTGCTTAATCCCTTAAGTACTTCCAAAATAGTTCGTGAAACCAAGAACTATTTGAACTCGGTTGCAAGACTGAATTGTCTGTCTCTTATCTGGGTCCCAGGCCACACTGGGATCCTGGGAAACAAGATTTCCGATGAGATTGATAGAAAAGGCTCATAGGCGGCTTTCTCAGATCGCGAACCCGCGTTGGGTCTCACTGTATTCTCGGTTAGGGCTTCCATTAACGGTTGGGTCTCTCATGAACGCAATCGTGTATGGCATGACTCTCCAGGATGTAGATTGACTAAACGAATGCTCTCGGACATCAGTAAGAAATCAGCGGCAATCTTTCTTTCTCTCAGCAGAAAGACTGCAGACAACTTATTGGCGTCTTGTCAGGCCGCTTCGGTTTCGCCAAGCATGTCAATGTTCTGGACTAAAGTGACTCTATAATCTGTGACGCTTGTGGTGAGAGCGACGACACTGCGAAACATTATCTCTGCGAGTGTCCGGCCTTTGATCGTATCAGGTGGTAGATCCTCAGTGCTGATGTGGTGAGTGCTGGTACTGTAAACTCTTCATCGCTGAAGTACTTGCTTGGCTTCCTTAGATAGACAAGGAAATTAAAAAAAAAAATTGGGTAAACTAGTCTTTAGTCTCTGGTGGTACAATGGACAAGTTGCATATGAGTGCTCCAGTCGAGCGTTTCCTATTATAAAAGTGAATCGAGTTGTGTTCCAGGAAAACCTCTTCCTCCCAGAATGACCTGGAAGGTATGGTTACTAGAGGGCTACCCTCTTATCCTATTCTTCTTGAAAGCTTTCGCGTGTTTTTCTTATCGAAATTGAAATTAGTTCATCTGATATGTTAAGCGCTGCTTAGAAAGCCACAGCTGGCATGCCGTTTGAAGCAACAAAACTTACTTAACTTTGCATGCTGATCCCATAGAAATATATTTTTGTAAACCTTTTTTTTTTTATAAAAATGTAGCAATTTGCAATTCGCTACACCAAATCACATTCCGAGTGCTTTCAATTCGAATTTGTGAAACGTGATCTAAGACAGACACCACGATGAATGAATGAATTTTATTATGCAATTTGCAGTAGACATCACAGGCAATCAAATATGATACTGCTTGGGCATAATAGATGCCTCAAACCCTATTCCATTGTACGCCAGGACTCTCTAAATTTGTATGCAAATGTCACAATCCACCGGAAAAATACCGAATATAAAATACGTGACAAGCGCAATGCCCCAGCGAACAATATTACTACCATCACCTTGACGACATCCGTTGCTACTGGTGTGCGGGTGGCAATATTTTTCATTTTCACTAACCTAAATCTCGGCGGGTGTTCCATTTTTTAGCGTATTGATTACGTCCTGATAGCACGCATTCACATTAATATCAAATCATTCGTGCGTCTCTTTGAATACACCCATTCCATTTGGCTTTATTACTTTCGACGACTATAGTGAACTTTTTTTTTTCTGTCAATGAACATGTACTATTGGATGTATCTATAGCTTTTCATTTGAATTTCTACTACGCTCATACAAACTGCAATTATATGTTGATTACTAACTAGTTTGATATTTCAATTTGTGATTGGTAACGACTGTCAAATGTGCAGCCCAGACTGCATTCATTCATTCCCGTTCTCCATTTAACACAAGTCATCTGAATATCAATCATTACCTGTCATGTGACTGACTGCACACTTTCAGCGATCCGAGTACTTGTTAACGTTTCGTCCTTTCAGCTACTCGGGGGTGGTGGCTGACTAAACATTGACGTAGCAAATTTTTATGATTATTTTACGAGATTATGGTTGAGAAATTGCAAAAGCAGGATGATCAATTGGGAGTTTAAAATAATGAAATACTGCGATAGAGAGAAAGTATGGAAGAGGCGCAACAGCTCTTGTATTTACGATGTAATGGTGGCTCAGGGGCTTTTACTATCCTCATGATGTTGAGTACTCGAATAGCGAATCGGAGGAAAATTGAAGAGGCATACGAAGGGTGTTCGTGCACATGTATCCTAGTCAAATGTGGATTGCTGTGAAAAGCTGAAGGGAATGTCAGATAGTGATGAGTATTCGATGTACAATGATTTCATGGAATTGTTAGAAAGTTTGAGGGAAACAAATTATATTTAGGTTTCTAGAATCTGGATTTTGATTGACGCTGTCGAGGAAAACGGGACGTCTTGCAGCGTTCTTCGTGTTTTGATTTAAATATAATTTTGTGAATATGCATATCCTCTTCACATAGACTATGGACTCAGATCATGGAAGCTGTAATCTTCTGGGATTTGGTATATGGTATTGCCTAGACAACATTTAAAAGAACTTGGGTTCAATGACCATGCACCTTATTTTTTCACACATACTTTGAGACATCACTATTTTCACTAGACTGATGGACCGATTGGTTCCAGATTCCAAGAGTGTATGTATGGATGTGGTTTGTGTGACTCAGTAGATAAGCATTAGCACTCACCAAATCAGCACCGGAAATCTGCTACCTGATACGAGCAAGGGCAGGACATTTACAGAGAAAATGTGCCGTAGAACCGTTGCCCTCTCTACAAGCGCCACAGACTGTAGTGCCACTTAAGCCTAGCACATTGAGATGCTTGACGAAGCGAATTGTCTGCAGTTTTTTCTGCTGAGAGATAGCAGGAATGCCGCTGATTTCTTAGAAATGTCTGGGAGCATTCTGCATCCCGAAGAGTCCTACCGCACACAATTGTGCCCTTGAGAAAACCAGTCATCAATCGAACCCCTAACAGGAATACCCAACGAACGTTCAGGTCCTGAGAAATCCTCCTATACCTTTCCTATCAATCTCATCAGAGATCTCGCTCCCCAAGATCCTGGTGTGACCTAGTACTCAGATAAGAGTAAGAGAATTCAACTTTGCGACTGGGTTCAACGAGTTTTTACATTTACGAACTAGAGGAGGAGTAGAGGAGGCCTCTGTTGCGTCGTCCCTCTGGGTAAGATTCAAAAATTCTGCGTGTCGGAGCCTTGATGTCCGTACGCTCTACATGTCCTTGCCATCTCATACGTACAACACGCACTTTTTTGACTAGGTCGATGAAACTATACAGTCCGTATAATTCGTCATTGAATCTTCTCCTCCAAGCTAAGGTAGACACAGTCTCTTACTGCATTGAAGTTCTAGCTGTCCTCTGTGACGTTCTGTCCAATTCGTCGGTGTTAACTGTCCCTTTTTGTTCACAGCATATACTTGGTTTTGCCCTCGTTTATCGCTTTAATCATTTTTGTGGCTTCTGCTTCAATGCTTGAAAACGCACCGGTCACAGCCTGCTGAGTTCTTCCAATAATGTCAATATCGTCGGTATATGCAAGTAGTTGTACAGGCTTTCGATAGATTGTGCCTCTGGTATTTGCTTGTGAGTTTCGCACAATCCGTTCAAGTACAATACTCAAGAAGTCACATAACAGCGTGTCACCTTGCCTGAAACCACATTTGACATCAAAGGTCTCGGTGATGTCTTTACCGATTCTAATGTAGCAGCGAGCGCTTTCTGTCGTATTCCTACACAGTCGCACAAGTTTGGCCAGGATGTCAAAACCAGACACTACTCTGTATAGCTCTTGTCTATAAATGCTGTCATAGGCGGGCTTGAAATCGATAAAGAGATGATGAGTATAGATTTGGACTTCTTGGATTTTTTCCAGAATCTGCCGAAGTGTGATGATTTGATCAATTGTGGACTTTTCTAATCTGAAACTGCACTGATAGGGGCCAATCAGGCTGTTGATAAAAGGTTTTAGGAGTTCACACAATATCGCAATGTTGAGGAGAATGGTGCCTCTGTTATTGGCACAGTTGAGAGCGTCTCCTGTGTTATGAATCGGGCAAACAATGCTGAGATTCCATTCATCAGGCATACATTCGTCTGATCCAATCTTAGAGATGAGTTGGTGTATGCTATCTACCTATTCACCAACAGTTCGGCCGATAGGCCGTCAGCTCTATAAATTTCTTAGTAGTAGCTAGACTGCCGATCGTCTCTTGCGGAGATGGCTGGGCAGTTCAATATTTACATGTGTTGGGTGCCGGGGCATAGGTAAATTCCAGGAAACTGTAAGGCCGATTAAATCGCCAGAATAGGAATAACTATACCCATCCTGCCGGACAAAGGCACCATAAGTATACCAATCGCTACTTGCAAACTCAAATATAAGCTGGATGCTATCGAGAGTACGAATCGTAGGTGGATAAGTGGACTCACATGCCTAGCGACAAAACAGATTTGGCCGAAGCTGGATCTAAAACGTTCTAAGAATTTGATTGCATATCGGCGCTATTATAGGTGTCTTCACTGGACACTGTCTAATAGGCAAGCATGCTACAAGGTTGGATCTTTTTGCGAAAGACTTTTGTAGAAGCTGCATGGATGAAAAAGAGGATGAAACTATTCCTTGTTTCTACCCAGCTCTCTCCCGTAGTAGGAAGCTTCACCTAGGTGCCTCCTATTACATTGATATAGGTGACCTGATAGATATCTTTAAGGGCTTCCTGCGCTTCATAAGAAGCTCAAAATCGTTTAATGGGTAGGTAGAGAGAAACTTTCTCTCATGATCTCCCATGATCGTGGTATCACAATGGACCTATTATTGGTCTAAGTATGTTGGAGATTCTAAGCTGGCAGCTACTTCAACCTAAGCTTACCTAAGCCGTCAGCTCCAGCAGCCTTATTGTATATCAGCTTGGATACTGCTATCCACCACATCCACTGCTTTGGTTAGGTGAACGAAAATGTTGACTATCAATGTTTATGTTGGATGGTTCATTCTGTCTGACAGCGGGATGTTGGTCTTCGTCAGTAGAAGAAGTAGTTTTTCCATATTCTCAGCATCGAACATGGAGGATTAGGCAAGGCTTTAAGCTCAGCCTGACTGTCACTATAGACGCAACTACTGTAGAATTACTCATTACTCATTTCTAGGTGCCTCACAAATAGGAGTGTATATTTTGAAAACGCAAATTCTATGGATATTATTTTGTTATTGAATGTGCAAGCAACTAATTGAAGGGAGAGTCATCCTTCGTGAATGTCTTCTCATGAATCGTGAATGCCTGATAGTTTCTTTGAGCCTAGTTTATTGCTGTTATGTACAGATTCTGAATTTGTTACGAGTGGTTCGTATTTTTTCATTCCATTTCACTCTCTATATTGATGACCCCAGCACGAAAGTAAATTGGAATAAAGCCAATTATTTCAAACCCTAAAATGTCACTGGTTTGATAAAATATTCTTTTAATATCCACTTTAACGGCACACGCTCAACGCACTTAGCCCAACCCATTTGCGATTAACAACCTGCTCTGTGGCAACGAATTTCAATTTAATACCTAATACTCCGTATCCCTTCTCAAGTAGCGGCAACCGCTAATGTACAAAAGTTCAAATAAAACAAGCTTACCTATAAAAATAAAAAAAACCTCTTCTATGTCGTTATCCTATTCAGGTTTTATGAAGCACTCTCCATTAGATTACGACCGAAGCTATCCAACAACAGCTCAGGTAATCTACTACCACCTCTTCCACCAGAGAAGTAGATAATAAAATTTCGACAAAGCATTTACGCATTTTTTTTTTTTTAAGCATCCCTCTCCCGGAACAACAACAAAAGGGAAAACATAAAAAAGTCAACCTCCACTCATCACGATGATGCCGGAAACAGGCGCATTAAAAATGGTAGAACGAGTAGCCAAGTAGCATATCATGGCACCACAGCCTACGCAATTACCCTCCGTAAAATAAACAAAACCCGCCCAGAAACGACGCTCCAATGAAGCAATAAGTATTTGGGAATATTTGCCTTTGACATCATCGACAAACTTATTGCAATGAAACGACAACCCTAAGTCAATACGGAAAAAGCCAAATTATAAAGATAATCTTTGTAAACACTCTACAACACAAGCCCGGTCGCCTCCCGCGCCGCTCCTACTGATGTCCTTCATTTGTAATAGGCTTTCTTCTGGCCCCCATCATCCCCCACCCCCTGGTCGAGGCAAATCAATTTAATCTCCAAAGTGTACACAAATTAAATCGAATTTTCACCAAATAACCAGAGAAACGAAAAGGACTAAAGGAAAATTGTGAAAATATACGCTACCCTTAGAATCCATATTGTACCGAAGTATGCTTCACGTACCTCAGCACACTTTACGATGCCGTCGGTGGTCCCAGTAAACTCGTTCGCTTTACGAGCCACAGGAAATCAAATATTGTATTATCCCTGTGTCTATTCGTGGTGAATGACAAATAATGGACCTGTATGTGTGTGATGCACTCTGTGCGGTGCGAATTGTCGTTTGCACGCTCCCAGTGTACTGGAACAAATCAAATAAACGCTTTACCTGAAGGAGTTCTTAACGGCAAACAAATCAAAATCCAATTTGCTCGTGTATTAGAGAGGTTTCCTTTTGATTTTTACTCGTCGTATTTCTAGGTGAAAAGGGGTTTTTGTGCTCGCAAACATCCTTTCTCTTTATGTGAGCATTCTCCGGGGCGGGAATTGCTTGTTTTCGAATTCCCTTGGAGGGATGTGGCGCTCGGGGTTGGTTGTTTTATTTAATTTGTGAGTTTGCTCGTAAGTGTGTTGAAAAGTAACTGAGACCGGGGATTGAGAGAGCATGTTTTGAACGTCCAAATGCAAACTAGGGCAGAAACAAAAACTTTCCAAACTCATCAAAACTTTTTTTTATGTTATTAAGTGAGTCAGTGTTACCTAATCTTGAAAGGATACGTGCAGTAAGCACCATGGAGATGGGATATTTATTTTTTAAACTGCCACACCATTTAGTTTAGAATACTCTGTGATGGATCGCAAATGGTAATTTTAAAGCAGAAGGAATAGAGACATTTTGAGTGACAGGATTCTGTAGGGATGTAGTATATACATAGTAGCTGGCAGTTTTGACTTCATCTAGCAGCTGTTTGACGAGACTTGGTAATTAGCAGAAAATAAATGGATTTAAACGACGAAAAGGAGTTGAAATGAGGAGGAATGAGAAGACGACTGCTATGCTATTGCGCCCTC
This sequence comes from Brachypalpus laphriformis, assembly GCA_945910035.1. NCBI lineage: Eukaryota > Metazoa > Arthropoda > Insecta > Diptera > Syrphidae > Brachypalpus > Brachypalpus laphriformis. Next base: position 176,648,041 of record OX246756.1, read on the forward strand.
AGACGTACAGTGTATACTTAAAATACATTTTCGCAAATAGTTTGCGACCTCAGTCTGATTTAGGGGTATGGTTCAAAAATTCTCCTTCCATCCCTTGAGCTGATCCTCATCCGAAATAACTAAGGAGCCGTCTAGAGTTTCCACTGGGTATTGACTGGAGCAACATCTTGATGCCGAACAAGCAGATTTCCACTCTAGGTCTCCTATGTCGACCACATTAACACTCTGAGGATCTTCGTCGAGCAGTTCATTGCATATCTATCGATCGCCACTTCGCCTGCTGTTCATCGATTTTGAGAAGGTGGTCCATAGTGTCCATAAGGATTTTATTTGGAGTGTACTACGCAAAATAGGTATTCCTGATAAATTAATTGCTATTATCAAAGCTACATACGATGAGCCCAAATTTCACGTTCGGCATAGAGGAAGGTTGTCTGAGGAATTCGAAGTCCAAAGTGGGGTAAGACAAGGCTGTATTCTTTCACCTATACTATTCCTATTGATGATTAGCAATGTACTTCATCCAGGTTTGTCGACGGGAAACGAGGGAATTCGATGGACTCGTACATCCCAACTCAAACACATTAACTACGCTGACGATGTATGTTTACTCTCAGAATTATGGACCTCCATCAAATGACAGCAAATGTGGAGAGGGAGGCAGGTGTCCTCGGGCTGAAAATATGGCAAAAACTAAAATTATCAGACTTGGAACAAACTCATCGGTTCAAATATGCATTGCTGGACAACAGGTAGAGAGAGTAGAGGATTTCCAGTATTTTGGGAGTATTGTCTCGATCGATAATGGAACCGAATTTGATATAGCAAAGTTCACGTTGGGGGTGTTGTCCATAATATGGGGAAGCAATGCCATAAGTTTGAAAACAAAGCTAAGGCTGTTCCGCTCCAACGTTGAATTCATTCTGTTCTTCTTCTTCCTTTTATCAGCGAGGTTATGATCCGAAAATAAGGGATCATAACCCTCCCACTTCACCGCATTTCTACTGATCCGCCTGTGGGGTTCGCCTTGAATTGAATTCATTCTGTTATATGGAAAATGACCAAAACTATGATTAGAAAGCTGCAAACATTCGTTAACAGGTGCCTGTGTAACATCTGAAGGATTTTCTGGCCCCACCTTATCTCTAACGAACAACTCTGTCAGAGAACGGGCCGGAAATCGATAGGCACAATCACGAAACGACGAAAATGGTAGTGAATAGGTCACACGTTTCGAAAGGGTGACAGTTCCATAGCTAACCTTGCCATGCAATGGAACCCTTTAACTCAGAATGGCAAAATACCTGGCAGTCCGAGAAGAACATGGCACAGAACAGTCGAGAAGGAGACACGGCAGCTGGGGAAAAGTTGAGGATAGCTGAGAAACATTGCGAGAAACCGTACACGATGGCTCGTTGGTCTGGTAGTAGCCCTAGGACCCTCGAGGAGGTACGGGACATAAGTAGAGCATTGCGTTTTAAAAAAAGTAATAGAAATGAATTTTTGCGTTTCCCCTTTTCTTAGCGGGATGAAACTGTGAGCTGGTACAGATATATTTTTATTCCATTTTTACATCTTCCTTTCCTCATCTTGTATGAGACATTTGTATAGCTTTCTGTAGCAGAGAACTATTTAACAAATACGCTTAGAATAAAAGTAGATGATACAACAATGGCACTGCGATTTCCTATTGTTTTGGCAATTGGAGCTATAAATGCAGCATTATAGAAAGTTATAAGAAAATGTCCTCAATGAAGGGCAAGTTATATTGCTTTTCTACCCATCCCTATTAAGTAAGGATGTTCTTCTTTACTATATATCAATCTGGGAGTCAAAATAATGAAACATCTTGCCTGTCCCCACACATAATCCAAATGATGTTCTGTGAGATAAGAAAACGTCCGAAATCAGCCCCCGACTTTCTTGCTCTATTTTAATTTGCAATTCCCAAAATCTGTTTTGGAAACCCTCTCGTTTTTGACAATTAATTAAGAAGAATGACGCTAGAAACGTGTCAACACAGCAATTAAGGAAATCCCCATTAAATACTTATATATCAATGCTGTCATATCCCTTTGCCAAACTCAAAAGTCCTTTTTGGGACAAGAAACGCCACCGTTGTTCGCTTCATGAATAAACATTAATCTTCAAACCAATAACATTAATTTAAAGAGCTAACGACAAAAGTCATAAAACATTCCAATTAACTGTCAAATTGACAAATCGAAATCCCTTTCCCTTTCACTGCTGCTGCTGCGCTATTTATGGCTCCACAAATCCCAATTAAGCTCCATAGCACGCGCGCCATATAATATCTATCGAACACTCAGCCTCTACAACCACCATCATCATCATCGTCGTCGTCGTCGTCATCAAAACATTGGAACCATAGAAACTTTTAAGAACGTTAATCATTCGCTTGTTAATAATACACTCGGTTTGTGTGACTGTGTGTTTCCGTATCGACTGTCATCTACATTACCTACCAGAAGAGATGCCCAATCCCACCCTGGCGCAAGACCTTTCGCAACCCTCTACTGTAATTTATTTGCCACTGCCAACTGCTTCTCCATGCCACTCGTGCGGTTGATTTAGCTCGATTTGTGTGTACGAACTGCAACAGAAAAAAGTTTTTTTTTTTTTTTTTGCTCATTCATTGCCAGGTTTTGCTAAAGTTTTCTAACACATTAGGCCCTCTATAGTCTACCTCTCTGTCATTGAACGTATTTAATTAACAGCTTCACATTCAGGTCTTAATTGAGGCTGGCTGGCTGCTTAAGGGATGGGGTAGGTTTTACCAAACACACACGTACGCTTTTTAATTGAAATCCTCATAACTCTTTTGGTTGCCGCTCTCGCTTTCTCTTGCGGCAATTAGATCGCATTTGTTACAAAGCGTGCTTTCAGTGTGGTAGTAGTTGTATACCGCTAGATTTTGAACAGCAGGGATGCTGATTTGTGGCTGCATAGTCATATGGTTTCGACAAATGAGTTTTTAGACCGAGGAAACTCTAATCGCTTTTTGGTGGTTCGCTTAACTTATACAAGTGACAGCAGAGGGGAACTGCTTTTGACGAGAGAAATCATGTCAGAGAGACGAATCCCGGTCTAGTATTCCTCCACATCATGGTGATGGTAACTTTTTTAACGACTCTGTTAATCTGATACTTCATCCGCTCTCTCATCTGTGCAATTTTAAGGGTTTCCTTCATCCAAACTTTTGATCCTGCTCGTAGTCGTCGTTCCTTGTACTGGAGCATGTTAGTGACACTTTTTTGTCAGATTAGAGAGGGAGTGGGAGAGGGATGAGATGGAATTTTGCCCGATGTTCCTTGGCTTTGAAGTTTTAATCGAGAGCAATTTTCAATTGTGAGTTTTTCTAGCTTAGTTTGGGGGGAAGATAGAGAGGTGCTCTCTTGCTTGGGTGAATTTGTTGAATTCTGTTTCGATATACTTTGAAGTGTGTTAACTGAAGCACAGTTTCCTACACGTAATCCTGCGTTAATTAGACAACAAAGTTCCGAAGTGGCACCTCAAATGAAAAGCAAAAGGCAATTTAATGGGATGTCTTCGCAGTGTTAATGTTTTTCGGCGACTCCGGAACGACAGTTCGCGGATTGTTTTGGCTCAGTGTGGGATTAGCTTGTTCGGTGGAAAATTGTTTGATAGCATTTCTGATGAGTTTTGCTGAGAAAAAGTTACAAAAAAGTGTGAATTGTACTAGATGGTAGAAGTACTTCGTTTTGGTTGAGGGACAAATCTGTAGAATCATCAGAGAAGTCATTTATTGGAGTAGTTTTGTTTTACGATCCTGGGAAGATGACTTAATTTGGGAGGCTGATTTTCATGGAACGAATATGGCGCATTAAAATTGAGTTTAGAACTTTAAGAGCACCACTATGCTATTAAACTCGTACATGGAGTTGTAATGGAGAGATGATTTACAGGTTATCTAGAACCATTGCATCATGCATGCCATTAACTCTGGAGAGCAGAAGACCTAACCACTCAACAGTGCATATGTGACGCAAAACAGTTGAGGAGGAATCACGGCAATTGGGAAAGAGTTGGAGTGAGCTAAGATACATTCCCAGAAACTATACATGATGGCACATAGAGGGTAATCGACGCTCTAAGACCCACAAGGGGGAACAGGTCCTAAGTCAGTAAGCAGAAATGTGCATTCATACTCGTAATATCATTAAAATCAGCTTATCACGAGATTTATTAAAATTCAACTGTAGCCTGGTTGTAAAGCCAAGATTTCAACTGAATTCGGTTAGGCTAGGTCCAAGGTAGGCTTACCTAGACCATTGTGGCAATATTAGTCACACCATTGTAAACTAAGACTCAAATCTGTAAACTAAAACTCAAATTGTAAAATAAAACGCACAATTCTTGAACACAAATTTATTCGTCAACCTCTTCGTTCAACTGCCAGAAGACAATAATCAGGAGTTGTAATAAATTCTAGTGGTGCCTCGTCAGACACCATCGAGCATGTAGGATGCGTATGTTTACACCATGAAGTTATCCTTAACAAGATCTTCTTTGGTCCTTTGGCTATATGTGTTCCTCATTAGTGGAGCCATTTGTAGCCAGAGGCAAACTCCAAGACTTGACAGTTTCTTAAGGTTGTTGAGCAAGTTCTTACCTAAGGTTTCCTCATTTGTTTCTTCTACTTGACCCTACAGCTTCTACAGAATTTATTGGATGCCTTCCTGAATGTCTTTCTATCAAGAAATGATCCGTTCGGCTCCTGTTTGGAGGAATTACATACGTTATCCTGCGTATTTAAGTTCATTTGTTTCTCTTTAGCTAAGCCTTGGCCTTGATTATCCATAAATATCCTTGGATCCTTAAATAATCTTTCAATGAAGCCATTTCCGGGAAGCCTTGTTATATCTCCACTTGCTAGAAATTTTCACATACATATCCGTAGCCCTAGTGATACTCGGGAAGGTAATATTTTTGAGTAATTTTCTACCAAATTCTGTTTTTAACAGTGGTCAACCGCTGAATTCTGAAATTGTGTGTAATCCACCAATGAAAGGAATGCTCTTCGCTAGGGCATGTCTTACAAAAAGACCGCAAGGTATGTACCACTAAAGAGGTACAAAAACTACCACCACCACCCTTTGTTTCCAAGATGCTTCAACCACGATTATCTTGTGCCATTACAAGCAACCTCGTGTATAAAGAGTCCTTCAACTAGGAAGTCAAGAGAAACGTTGTGCCATGGAATACTTGTTGGGGGTGTATTCCAGTGCTACGGGAGGTCTCATTGAAAGCATTTAAATACCATCTCGTCGTACGATTTCTTTGTCATTGCAAATTATAATAAGATCACAATTTAAATTGAATTAATTTCAAATTCTAGACCAATTCCCGTGGATGTCATCTGGCCTAAATGAGTGCAAGGTGATTATTGTTTTATTTTCGCCCCTCCTTGGTACTCCTGTCTCTCTATGTAGCATCTGCTGGTCATAAAAAAAAATAGAAGCAGTGAAATGAAAGACAACATTTTCTAACTAAAATGAATGACGAATGTATAGGTAGCTCTTGGTAGGTTTTGAAATTATTTTTTTTAAGATCTGTTGATTTTCGTCTCGCTGTAGCAGATGTTACGGCGATGCGTCTCTCTGTCTGTCTGTGCGCAATTTCCTCCATAACTACTGAGCGAATTTTGTACCGGTTTTGACGACTAGGTAGATTGGTTCACGAGGAAGGTTCAGATGTATAATAGATGAATATTTTGCGCAAATTTACCCACATATGGCGATGAATATCGATGAGGTCGGAAAGCATCGTCGATGAGATATTTTTCACGTGTGCTATGTTAGCTGTTAGTGATATGTGAAAGCGATGTAAAACAATAATTCTTCTTATTCTCCTGTTACTGTCTCTTCGCAATCTTTAAGAGCAGATCTGACGGAAGGGGTGGTACTTCGTGTTGTCTTATTTCTATTTTTCCTTTTCTGTTATAATTGCTTAAAGGGTTGTGTGTTGTGTGCTCTGGTGGGGATTCCCATTGGGAGAGTTATAATTGAGTTTACAAATTTTCAGTATTGTATTCAGTTATCAATTATATTTAGAAAAATAAGCAAATGAGAGTCAACTAAAGTGGGGCCCAAGTAAGGCGAGTACGGTTTAGCTAGTTTTTTTATTTTTGCAATTTCCTGTAACTTTTAGGATTGAGTGACAGAGAAAGACGACACATCAAGGCAGTTTTTGAGATAGACCGTCATTCTTGCAAGTTTATCCTGAGTATTATATTTGAGACCGCTGATGAATTTTTTGGCTCAAACGGTCATTAAATGACCTATCGTTTAGCCTGTTGCGGCTCTTAGTGTTATGCGTGTCAGCATTGCTCTTGGTTCATTTTAATTTTTTGACTATTAATCCAATAGAACGCTTTGTACGTCGAAACTCGAAACTCTACTTTAAAATTTCAAAGTAATATTTGAGATATTATGAGATATTTCTTTTGCTTGGGTTTGATTTGGTATCAACGTGCTGTGCAAATGTATACGGGTGATTTCTTACGAGCTGTACTCTTAGAGCATGTTTTTTTTTTTTTTTTTTTGAGTGATAGAACTTTCAGTGACTAATTTTGCCAGGGCTGATTGTATGATATCTCGTAAGGTCGTGGGATGTTTACCATTGATTGCTATAGCAATGTCGTCTGCATTAGCTCTATAACATTATATTCCTTCCTTTCTAAGGTGAGCAGTATTTCGTTCACGGTAAGAAGCCATAATTCTGGAAATAACACGTCTTCTTGTGAGGTCCTGCATTGAACTGATCTTCTTGATTTGCAACAGCCAAGTAATGAATTGATCACCCAGCTAAACAGCAAGTGGTTGATCCTAGTATTAATCTCTAGTAATCTCTTCCTCAAATCCCTCAATCAACATCTCAAATCAGTTGGTACACTGACGGTTCAATGGGGCTGGAGCTGGTATCTTTGACCCCAACTACAAACTCTTTACACCATTAGGTCAATCCACTACTATCTTCCAAGCAGAGGCATATGCTATCGAGCTCTACGCTAGAGAATGCATTAGAAGAAACCTCCGAAGATCACATATTAACATAATCCCAGACAGCCAAGCAGCACTCAGGGCTCTCACGTCCTTTGACTATAAGTCTAAGCTGGTTTGCAATTGTCTCTGGACTCTTTTGTAGCTTGCTGCATACAATAAAATCACACAAATGTGGGTCCCCGGACACAAAGGCATCCCTAGTAATTAAGCGGCTGATGCTAACTGCCAGACTAGGTGCTAAATCTCCTTACATTGGACCTGAACTCTTCTGTGGTTTACCCACTAGCTAGATTAAAATAGAGCTATTTCGCTGGAAATAATAACAAATGCTCTCACACTGAAATGTACAATCCGGCGTTATGCATTCCAAGAAATTTAATAATTTCTCAAAAAATATAACTTGAGATATTCTATCACTGAGCAAACAGAATTCTAAGATCCTTACTAACTTCCTAACTAGACACTGCTCTCTCAACTACCATCTCAAGAAAATGGGCCGTGTTCAATCGGAAACATGCCATCTCTGTCTCGAAGACACCGAAACAGCCCATCAGATACTCTGTGATTGCCCGGCCATAGCCAGATATAGGCTAAAGCACTTTAACAAAGGCGTCACATCACCTTCTGATGTCACCTCTTCCTCAGCTCGAACTATCCTTAGCTTCATTAACGAACTAGATTTCAGCTAGTTGACAACTACTACTCAAACAACCAACCAGAGGATAGCGCAAAAGATCTATTTAGATCGCAGTGCTCCGGGGATCATTCTCTGCCCTTCCTCCCCCTTTACCATTAAAAAAAAAAAAAAAACTCTAGTTTGCTGAGGGCTTCCATTATGACCACCGGTTTGATATTATTGAAAGCCCCCTCTTTATCGAGGAAGGCCACCATCGTAAGTTCTTTGCTGGCCAGAGATTTTTCATTAGTGCCAACGAGAGAGTAGAGCGCCGGCTAACACTTACTGTAAGCATGCTGCAGTAGCGAAAGCATTTTTACATTAATCTTGTCACGTTTGTATATCTCCAGAGTTTTTAGTAGATACAAGGACAGGTTGATGGGTCTAAAATCTTTAGTGAGGCTCTACTAGAGTTCGTCACGGTTCCATCCGGATATACGATGTAGCTGGGTATTACAGGAGACTTAGACAGGATCTTCCTAACCCTTCCAGCTCGGTCGTGCTTTACATATTTGAGCAAGAGAGTTGCCAAAAATGTATTTGCTCTTTCCTTATTTTATTCTTATAGTCATTAATTCTCATAATTGTCCCAGTCTCCAGGACTCTTGATTATTTTGCTCGATTGAGGAGTCTTCGGCTACCTAAAAGCATTGGTTAATGTTATAAACCAGCAACTATTGACCACTTGGAAGCAAATATCGTGATTGCTATTCCCGATCTATGAAGCCTATTTCCTCGAAAAAAATGTCGGAAATTGGGCCGACAGAATGACCTTTGTAAAACGATCATATGCCCGAAATTGTATTCAAACATTAAATGCCAAAAAGATTTTTAATCAAAGAAAATAAAAACTCTTCTTCATTCTCCAAGTTAGACATCGGAATAACCTCGAAATATCCATTCCTTCGTCTGGTTCCGGTCACGGCAATCTCTCTTTATTTCCGCGAGGGTCTTACCCCTCATTCTTCCTATTAGATGGATCCGGTCATTCCAAGTGTTGCGTGGTCTACCTCTTAAAGCAGTTCCTTCAACCTTCACATCAGCTATTTGTTTAGCTTTTCTTCTCTTGTTGATACGCTGCATGTGTCCAAACCTTTCCTCTATTTCTGGCCAAATTTCGCTCTTATTCGTTCATTTCTAATTTTGTCTCTTCTGGTTTTCCCTGCGACTGTTCTTAAGTATTTCATTTCGGCAGCTTGGAACTGACTTAATTACTTATCCAACAGAGGTAAGCTTTCAGTCCCATATAGAGCTATCGGTGCGAGTATTGCTTTGTATAACTTCATTTTGGATTGCGTGCTTATCCCGCTAGTTTACTATGGTATTGCTAATTTGGTGGTAGGGCGATATTGCGTACTTGGTTCGGTTTATCACTTCCTGATGAATTCTTCCACCGCAAGTTACTATGGTCCCCAGGTATTCAAAGGATTCCATTCTTTGCAGAGCTTTTCCTTCGCACGTTATTATGAAATTCTCCTCCGACCCATCCTCTTTAGAGATCCACATAACTTTAGCCTTATCGACATTCACCGCCATACCTTTTCTTTTAAGATCAGCAAATCATACCTCCACCGCCTGCTGTAGTCTGACTGGATTGTTTGTAAAGATGATAATTTTATCTGCATATGTTGATGAATGCAATAGTAAGAATTGCAGATAGATAGGTTGTAATCCCCACATTCCGATTTTGATTTTATCAGTCCGTGTTCTGCATGACTTGGCTACTTCATCGAGAAATATATCGAACAACAGTGGACTAAGACTGTCCCCTTGCTTTAATCTGTTTTCCATCTTGAACGCTCTTGAAGTTTCCCCTCTGTTCTTACTTTGGGTGTGAAATTGTGGTATATGCTTTTAATGCCATTTATAATTCTCTTGTACATACCTTGCTGTAAATGCCTCCGATACATGCTGCCTTGAGACACTATTGTACGCAGCTTTCAAATCCACGAACGCCATAAAGAGGTCCTTGCCCTTAGCGATCCACTTCTCCACAGTGGCTCTTAATTGTAAGGATATGGCCCGGGCCTGTTCTTCCTCCAAGTTTTCTTCCACGGCCGCTTTTCCTCGGAGCCGGTTTTCCAGCACTTCCGTGTACAGCTTATACACTATTGAGGTCGGTCGTCGTTGTAGCAGTCATAACTATTACCCTTTTTTGTGGATTGGTATAGTGAGGCTTTCCTTTTATTCGTTTGGGATCCTGTTGTCTTCCCAGGCCTTTTGCAACAACTCGGTCAGGGCTTTCCCCACCTTTGGTTCTACATATTGTATCAATTCTAGGGCTATTCTATCTAATCCAGCGGCTTTCCCACTTTTCATTGTCTTAATGGTGAATTCCACGTCTTCCTTCCTAATCTGCCCATCAATTAGTTCATCTTCATCTTCAGCATACGGTCCATAAGAGTTTCCTTTCTCATCCGGAGTCGCCTCATCTTTTTTTAAAACTTTTCCTCATGGTGTATTCGCCATGTATCTAGGACTTCCTTCTTTCTTTGACCAGCTTTTCCCATTTCTTGATTGTTCTTGTTTGTTTTCCATACTTTCTCCTAAAATAAAAACATGGCCATTTCATAGATTTTTTTTTGTGATTCATATCAATTTAAAGTTCTCACGCTTTACACAATTTACTAACAACTGAGTCATGGCGCCACCACATCCAAGCTGTGATACCATCTATATACGGAAATCAAATCAAACTCCTGCAGCCTTACCAGCTGTCAAGTGGTGTTATCCATCTATTGCACTTTTTCCTTTCTCAATATTCCTCTTCCATAGCTTACCCACTGACATGTATCCAGCACTCCTACCATTGAAAATCGGAGATTTTCTAAGAACAGGAAACGTCAAATGTCAAACTCAGTTCGCTTATTTTGACTGGAAAACTTTCTCCCCAAACCGCTGGCTGTATTCAATTTTCACCCGGATTCATTTACAATTCGGATTCCGGCAGTAAGCGCGCGCGCTTCATCCTGACAAGAAGATAAGATATGAAATTCAATTAAATTAATTTCCCCAAACGGAAAAATTAATTTCCTTCCGAGTAGTATATCCATTAATCAGCGGGAAATGATGATGGAAAATCTTTCGCCTCAAAACAAAGAAGATTCGCTTTTCCTTCTGTTGTGTCAACTGATTTTACAATGATGGCGAAATTCGCGGCGTCCTGTGCGTGACACCATGGTAGTCATAGTAGGTTAGCCAGGTACCTTTACAGAGAAAAAGTAATTAATTTGCCGGTTGACCTTCGTTTCCATGTTGATTTAGCGGTTTTGATAATTATGAACAGCCCTCGCCGAGGGCTCCGCCGTCCGATGGAAGGTAAAACCACAATTCCGAATGGTGGTCCACACCACAGACTATGGGAATTGTGACCAAGGAAATATGAGACAATTTTTACTACAAATCCGTAGAAAAGACAATACCGTGTGGCAGCGGTGGTGGTGGTTTATGATACTGGTTGGAGCTGGATCTTTCTGACTTGTGGTGGATTTAATTAATTGTTAGACATTTGCGCGGTTTAGAGTTTCCGCTTTTTCTATTTCTGAGTAAAATTGCGAAATGGAGGACATTATAGAGGTTGGCATTAGCGTTTTGTGTACTAAAGACTTTTGTAATGGAAGTCATTATTTTTGTGGTAAACGCTAGGATTTAGTTTACGGCGACGTATTTATGACTGACATTGTGAAGGCTGGGGAATAAAATTTGAATTAAATTTAAAATAATTGATGTTTGCAAGGTTCAGCGAGAATAGTCGTCGGTGAATGATTGTAATTTTGTGGTAATAACATTCAAAATGACTTTGTAAGGTCGTTCCATTTTGGTACTGTGACCTGTAGTAAAATCTCCTAATTGAGATTTGTTATTGTCTAGTCTCCACGCCGTAGCTAAGGAGTTGATTTAATATGGCCTTACTTACTTAACTTACTTATGTACGTCCTGTATCTCATTGTGGGACCATCGTGTATGGTTTCTGGCAATGTGCCTCAGCTCTCCCAAAACTTTTTCCCTATTTCCGTGCCTCCTTATCGACTGTTCTGTGCCATGTTCTTCTCAGACCGCCAGGTATTCTGCCATTCTGAGTTAAAGGGTTATATTGCATAGCAAGGTTTGCTATGGAATTGTCACTCTTTCGGAACGTGTGACCGACCAATCCACTACCACTTTCGTGGTTTCATGGTTGTGCCTATTAGTTCCTTACCCGTTCTCTGGTAGAGGTGTTCGTTAGAAATACGATGGGGCCAGAAAATCATTAAGATGTTGCGCATACTGGATGTTGCTAACGAACTTTTGTAGCTTTCTAATGATAGTAATGTTAACTTTCTACATGCTGTCTCCATACAGCAGCACGGATTCAATAACAGTCATAGCTTGGTCTTCAAACTTATTGCAGTGCTTCGCCACATTTTGGACAACATCCCGAATGCGCACTTTGCTTTGGCGATCCTTTTGGTTCCACCATCGGTGGGCGCCGTGGCGTAAGTGGTTAGTGTGTCGGATCACTACGCGTGAGGTTCCAAGTTCGAATCCTACAAAACACCAAAAAGTTTTTTCACGGTCCCAACTCTCACGAGCGTCTGACAAACATCCGAGAGTATTATTGTCTCGAAAAAGCTTCTCAAATCGCCGTTCGGATACGGCACTAAACTGTAGGTCCCTTCCATTCGTGTGAAAAATATAACGCACACAACATGAGTGGTTGCGAGAAGCTAGGCCCTGGCACTTAAAGAGCTGTTGCGCCAAATATTTATTTTTTATTTTTTTATCGGTCGAAACAATGTTCTCAAGATACTGGAAAATCTCCACTCTCTCTACTGGTTGTCCAGCAATGCAAATTTACCCCGATGGGGTTGTTCCAATTTTAGTTCATGTCGTATCAATTTTCAGCCCGAGGCCCGCAAGGCTCCATCTCCACATCTGCTGTCATTTGGTGGAGGTCCATAATACTGTGAGAGAGTCGTCAGCGTAGTCAAGATGTTTGAGTTGGGATGTAAGATTCCATCGAATTCCTCCATTTCCCATCGACAAAGCTGGAGGAAGCACAGCGCTAATCACCAATAAGAATAGTATAGGTGAGAGAATACAACCTTGTCTTAGCGCACTTTGGATCTCAAATTCCTCAGACAACCTTCCTTTGTGCAGAACGTGACATTTGGACCCTTCGTATGTAGCTTTGATAATAACAATTAATTTATCGGAAAAACCTCTCCTACGTAAGCCAAATAAACTCTCTGTTGACACTATGGAACGCCTTCTCAAAATCGATGAACAGCAGGTATGTTTGTAGGTAAGCCCTATAACCCTTTTTCCTGGGCTGATGGTTCATGATGAAATCAAGCAATATCAATAAAACTGTGTATAGGATCCTTCAGGTTACAGAAACTCCCCTCTTTTTGCAACATAGGCAGTTTTCTTCATACACTAAATTCCTCCACATTGCTGACCGCACTCCCCAACCTCTATGACCCGATGGCATTCGCGAAAATTAATCAGCAAAATATACTAACCCTCCCCTTGTGCATATGCAAATGCACATACACCTCAGTCAATGTAATTAATAAAAAAAATAATAATTTACGATCCAAAACCGCACATAACAATCATAACCCGATAATGGGCCTCAACACCCACCCAATGCGTGGTCGGATGCGTATGCATACATATGTATGTGTGTGACTTTGTGCATAAATAATTATCTGTGGTGCAGGTGCGTGCGGTAAAAATATTCAATAAGTCCGATGATCTGTGTTGTTGACGCATTCATGACGTTCGTTGGTTTTGCAAGGATTTTTCATTTCATTCCCAACATTACAGCCCATACCGCCCACTTTCCGGCATTTACCAACACTTAACCGCAAAAGCGGCAGCATGGTCGAACAACTAGCAATTGGGCTGTGGCGCCATCAATTTATCGGGTGTCCTGTGCGAACTACGAGTATTCCTTTAACTGTTTTAATTTCTCATTTAAAATTTATGGAAACTGATTGTTTGTAGTGCTCACTTGTCATGATACACTGTTATATGTATTAATTAGTCAGCTCCATACATATTAAAGTGATTGTATTCAGGGTTTTATTGTGCCTTCCTGTTTCCATGCATTTTTTTGTTATCCTTGCAGCAGCGTTACCGTCTGACTGCATGAGGTCATGTTGACATTTTTATCCCGCATGTTTCCCAGTGCTCTTTATTTTTTGCGGGCTATGCAAGAAAGATGAACATTTTGCACCATGAGGGATGATAATTGGTATTGCTGCATGTCCTTTTTTGCTGTTATTGTACCACTCTGGAGGATGACTTGCAGCCAGCAGTTGGGCATGTGTGACACAGAAATGGTATCGTTCCATGTAGATATTCATGTCGTGATAAGTAGATTTAAGGCGAATTTTCATTGCGCAGTAATTTCATAAAAATTACTCACAGATGTGGATGGGTAAATAAAAAAAATGTATGGGATGTCCTTATGCATTTATTCATTAACAATGGTCATAATTTTAATTTTCGCTTATTTTATTATTTCATTATCTGCTTGTAGTATTTTTTCCTCTCTGAGGATCTGTATCGTTTGCTTGGTTATTAATTTATTCTTTGCCATGGACGGATGGGTGGGTATTTTTTTTTTTTTTTCCTGAGCGTGTATTGTTATGGAAATTATTGAAGCTTCATGGAGAAGGAATCTGATGAAATTTCATCAAAAAAGAATTAAATTCGCAGAATAATTTTCAGCAAATTGTTGCACTGTTTGCAGTTGAGAAGGACGAGTAAACAATGCCGGATGCAGGGAGGTATTTGCATTCAAATTGGGTTTTGAGTTGATGTTGGTAATGGAAGCAGATTCTTTGGAAAAGAGCATGTGAGGATTTTATTTAATATTCAGTTTCACTATTTAATAGTGCAAACGTACAGGGATCCCATTATGTTGTGGTTGCGAGCGAGTCGCTCCACGTAACCATGTAATTTCCATAGCAGAACTGGCGTCTACCGAGTTCACGGAAAGGAAAAGGAAAGCGAAAAAACGACACGTTGGTCAAAGCAGATTCAAACCAACAGTAGATCAGGATCAACTGAAAAGGTTTAACTTTAGGTGATGTGAAAATGTTGATAATAGAAAGATACCTGAGTCGAATTTTAGATACCAATCGATCCTAGTAATAGAATTTAAACGAATTACATAGAAGCATTGAAATGATCAGCACTCGCAGCTGCTATGGGCACGTACATATTACCACACAAGACTGGCATGGCCTGCACTAAATCAGTGCAAAGCAAAAACCCTGTCAAGTATTAGCAGAACCCACCCGAGTGCACAGACATGCCGCGAGGCTAAAAGGTCCAATCAATGATTTATTAAGCAGCTGCATGGATGAGGAAGAAGGAAAAGCATCTCTGCACCTCATTTGCCCTATATTATCCTCAGAAAAAAAGCAGATTCTGTGTGAATACTTCTTCGAGGAATTTTAACATCTTCCAGTTCGAATATTAACAAAATCTGGAAACTAATTCAAATATGTATCAATTTCGTTTTAAATTTTGATTCGGTGGCGTATGTGCACTTTTTTTCGAATACAACACAACAAAGTATTGGAAAATAAGTTCCTGGAAACACCACTACATATAATTTTATTGAGCTGGAAGCTTACGGAGATAGTCCCTTAAGCAAAGGTGGTTCACTGTACCAAGAGTGGATGGTTCCTTTTTTTTTGTGTCGGAAGCTGGGAAGCTTTTCAAGACGAAACTGAGCCCGTAGTCACTAACAGTGTGGGATTTCCACCCACTAAATCCACCTCCCCACCTACACCTGTAGGTCTGGCGGTCTCTTGCGATTGTCGCCGCCCGACGTCAAATTTCCTCACAGTATTTCGTTGATTTCGCTCCGTTGTGGATATCCGCATCCGTACCTTGGCTACAACTAGGTAGTGATCCGAGTCCACGTTGGCTCCTCGGAAAGTCCGGACACCCAGAATACTGGAAGAGTGCCTTGCGTCGATCGCAATGTGATCGATTTGGTTGGCAGTTTTTCGATTAAAGGAGAGCCATGTTCCTTTGTGAATGTCGAGACGTAGGAACCGCGTACTAGCTACGACAAAGTTTCGCCCCGTTGCAAAGTCGATTAGCCTGAGTCCGTTGTCGGATGTGATGTCGTGCAGGCTGTGCCTTCCGACAACGCTACTAAAGACGTCCTCTCTTCCTAGCTTTGCGTTAAAATCACCTAGGATAATTTTAACGTCATGGCTAGGGTATTGCTCATACGTCTTGTCCAAGAGCTGGTAGAAATCATCTTTTGTCCTTCTCCTTGTGAGGGGCTAATGTTGGCAAATTTAGCCATGATATGGCGCTCGTTCACATGCCGGAAACTCAAGACTTCTTGCCTAAGTCTCTCTCCAATGGCAAATCTGCATCCGAGTAGACGCTGTCCTTGTTGTCTGTAGCAATCGCCGTAGTAGATGTCGCAGTTTTTCATACTCCTTTTGCCCGGCCCATCCCATCGCACTTCTTGGATGGCGGTAATGTCTGCTTTGAGACACTCTAGGACCTCCGCAAGTTGTTCGGCTGCACGTGGTTTGTAGAGGGACCTAACATTCCACGTGCAGACACGAAGATCGTTGTCCTTTTTACGTTTGCTTGGGTCGTCAACAGTAAATTCATCCGTATCCGAGGCTGTTGGTTGCTTCGTAACCGAAAGTTTTTTACATGGTAGGGAGTTAATCCGACGGCACAACCCCCAACCTGGAGGGCCTGATCCTTTTTTTTTCACCCCTACCATAAGAGGCCGGATACACCGATGCCAGTAACCCACATCGGGGATATGAGCGCTGCCGTTGGCCCATTAAGGCTTCATCCGCCACCATCTCTTTTTTCAATAGCCTGACGTAGTATTGGAAATCCTTACAGACCTCAGCTCCAAATGTATCGAAGTAGCTCAAGTAAGGTATCCGCTGGCCTGTAGACGTCACCGTTGATTCCATCGAGAGAATTCATCCGTCGCACGTCCTCCTTCTGAGGAACTCTTGCTAGACTTCTAAGACGCATATTTCAGCTAATCAGGTCAACAAGAGATGCCTCGTCCGGTTAAACATATGCGCGC
This sequence comes from Brachypalpus laphriformis, assembly GCA_945910035.1. Taxonomy (NCBI): domain Eukaryota; kingdom Metazoa; phylum Arthropoda; class Insecta; order Diptera; family Syrphidae; genus Brachypalpus; species Brachypalpus laphriformis. The sequence goes on from OX246756.1 coordinate 176,664,842, forward strand.
TGAAATTCACCCAGATGTGCTTACGCAGGTCTGAGTGTTCAGCTGCACATATATCGTCAGACTCAACATACGCTCATCGTTAGTTCACTATCAGATAGCTATCCAGCGGGCACCGCGAGGAGGTGATGATGCGATTTTGCCACGCTAAAATCTCATAGTCATATATTCTCTTCTCATAGCCATATATCCAGTTCAAGACAAATTGGTGTTATCATCTAACTCACCAAAACATTTCACACATTTTTCTTTATCTTAGTCCCTTTCAAATTGATGTTTATTGTCATAGAATACCCGCAATTGGCCAACAAAAGGACCGTCTCAATACTTCACCATCAATTGTCATTACAATCGATTGTTACAAATTCTCACAGGCTATCCTTTTTCGCATTTCCCTCCGCTCCCTTGGCCCATTTATTTTCCAACTGTCATCGGAACCTTAGATCCTTAAAGTTTCTTTATTGAATTATTAGCCAGGGTGCAGCGAAGAGTATGGTGTCAAGCGAATAGTTTCATTTATTTCTTTCTTCAACCATTTAACTTTCAGAAATTGTCAAAACTTTAGATGGGGCACTTAAGTCTTCCTCGCCTTTCGCTGCCGATAACCACCCCACTACCGATTGGGGACTAGCAACAATGACCTTTCAACAAATTCCTCGTGTCCCTTAGATTTCTCCAGCTTCTTCAACTCAACCCCCTTTTCGTTGGTCCTGAGAAAAGCCATAGTTCCATTTTGCTTCTCAGCATGTTACATACAATTTATGACCTAACATTTCTGGTTTGCACTTTGCACTTCTTCTGCTTGTGATTCTCTCTGGTTAGGATCTGTGCTACTGGCTGTAGTGCGATGTTGGTGGGGGTTAATTGCTTGTACTCGTATCTTTTCATGTCTGCTGTGAATGAAATGAGCAGGGTCGCTTAAATATATAAAAAAAAATATAATAATTTGTGCTATGGAGGACATGTCCTGTATACATGAATGGAGGTCTGTTGCTTGTGGAATTTGGGTTATGAGATAATTAAACATCATTTCAAGTGGGGTTGCAGGGGAGCGACACATATGGTACACACAGTTGAATGGAATTAAGCTGCGTTATGGGCGAAGAACAGATGCCGTTGTCAGATTTAGATTTTTTTTTATATTCTTCGGAACAATTTTAGGGACGCATTTCTAGAGAAAATGTGAGCAATTTAAAATGAAAAAAAAAATTACTGACTGGGTTGGATTAATAAAACAAAATTTAACAGCCAAATGGTCACATATTCTGCGTTGGCAATAACGCGTATTTAACTCCGAAATAAGTACGGATGTGGGTTTAATATTTTAAGATTGCTATAAATATTACAGCTACGTCCCTTGATATGGCAAACAGAAGTTAATAAAGGGATTTCCCAATAAACATTTATAACGAGCACAAGGGATTATTTGCAATTGAAGCAAGAGCCAATCCAATTGCCTTTGGGTATCAATTTCGCATTTAACTACAGAATTTCGAGAGTGTTTCGTAATCGATTTTGACCTATTCGCACGTAGTTTTGGGTCAAATATTTTTAGGAATTCTACTTCCCTGAGGCTTTAAAGGCCAAAATAAATATATCCATATATTCAGTGCGATGAATTTCGATCGCCACTTTACCTGCTGTTCATTGATTTTGAGAGGGAGTTCGATAGTGTCAACAGGGAGTTTATTTGGCTTACGTAGGATAGATATTTCTGATAAATTGATTGCTATTATCACAGCTACATACTAAGGGTCCAAGTGCCACGTTCCGTACAGAGGAAAGTTATTTGAAGAATTCGAGATCCAAAGTGGGGTAAGACAAGGCTGTATTCTTTCACCAATACTATTCCTATCGATGATTAACGATGTGTTTCATCCAGGTTTGTCGACGGAAAGCAGAGGAATTCGATGAACTCTTACATCCCAAATCAAACATCTTGACTACGCTGACGACCTATGCTAACTCTCTTATAAAAGGATGGACCTCCACCAACTGACAGCAGATGTGGAGAGGAAGCTATTGGGGCTTCGGGCTGAAAATGAATATGGCATGAACTAAAATTGGAACAAACCCTTCGGCCCAATCGGTATTGCTAGATTACCGGGATTTCCAATATCCTGGGAGTATTGTCTCGGTCGATAGAGGGACTGGATATAGCCAATTCGATCGCCAAAGCAATGTCCGCGTTCGATAGTTTGCCCAAAATATGCCAAGGAAATGCAATAAGTTTGAACACCAAGCTAAGGCTGTGTTGAATGAATGTTGAATTCGTGCTGTTATATGGTTGCAGCATGTGGAGAGTGATCATTACTATCACTAGAAAGCTACGAACGTTCGTTAGCAGGTACTTGCGTAACATCTTAACAATATTCTGACCCAATCGTATCTCTAACGAACACCTTTACCAGAGAACGGGTAAGAAACTAGTAGGCACTTCCATCCACCCTATTCACCACCTTTACCAAAGAGGTAAACCTACAACTCGACATTGAGATACATGGCAGGGAAATCCCGACAACCAACCACCCAAAGATTCTAGCAGTCGAATTTGACAATCTACAAACATTCTCTAGTCATTCAAGAGATATCAGTAAACGAGTCATGTCCAGGAATAAGGTCTTAAAATCGCTGACCGGTAGCACATGGAGAAGAGACAAGGAAACTCTACAAATACAAATATTTGGCGCAACAGCTCTTTAAAGTGCCAGGGCCTAGCTTCTCGCAACCACTCAAGTTATGTACGTTATATTTTTCACACGAATGGAAGGGACCTACAGTTTAATGCCGAATCCGAACGGCGATTTGAGAAGCTTTTTCGTGACAACAATACTCTCGGATGTTTGTTAGACACTTGCGAGAGGTGGGACCGTGAAAAAACTTGTTGGTGTTTTCTAGGATTCGAACTTGTAACCTCATGCGTAGTGATCCGACACACTAACCTGGCGTATGTGGTAAGTGGCGCCCACACAAGGAAACTCTCCTCACCACATATCAAGCAATAGCAAGATCGGAAGACCAACTATGCGGCCCCAATCTGGACCCCACGCCTCAGTGATACTCAATGGCATAAGCTCCAAACAAGCCAGAATGCTGCTCTACGCATTATGACAGGCTATCACCGTATGTCCCATGAAGATCACCTTTATCGGGAAACAAAGTTGCTCAAAGTCAAAAGAGCATTCCGAACTTCTATCAGAACAGTTCTTACTGGCTTGCAATCGTCCCGATCACCCCAACAAAGATCTACTCAGCCTCCCTACACCTCCGAGACATATTCGATCTGACATCGGTTCATACCGTGAAGAGGTTAATAGGTTTATAGCCCATACACCTCTCGCCCCAGCGTGTCACATATTGGCTTTGAACTCTAGCCACCAATATGCAGTCTAAACCGCGCTTGATAACGGCCAGACTAACATCGTGCTAGGCTGCCGTCCTCCATCGATACATCAAAGTGAATAACATCTCCCCAGACGTACCAGATCCACACTTGCTCAACTGCGATCCAGCTGGAGCTCTATGCTGAACAATTATATGCACCGCATACGCGACAGTATTATTGATCAATGCCCGAACTGCGGCTCGTCGCCAGATTACACCACCCATTTGTTCAGCTGTCAATTGCAACCCACAACACTAACTTATCTAGATCCTTATGGACGCACCTAGTCGAAGCTGCCGCATTTTTGGACCATACTGATGGCAACCCACCTACACCCCCGTTTCGTTTGAACCATACGAATCAACATAGTTACTACAACAACAACCATGAAACGACGAAAGTGGAAGTGGATTGGTCACATGTTCCGAAAGGGTGACAGTTCCATAGCTAACCTTGCTATGCAATAAAATCCTTTAACTCAGGATGGCAGAGTACCTGACGCTCCGAGAAGAACATGGCGCAGAATAGTCGATAAGAGGCACGGAAGTTGGAAAAAGTTTTGGGAGAGCTGAGGCACAATGCGAGAAACCATACACAATGGTACGTAGGCGTAGTGGAAGCCCTAGGATCCACAGCTTACGCACCTTACAAAATCGAAGAAAAGGACTGAAAAGGATTTATGAAGATATTTCAGACGTAGGTAGGTAGGTAGGTAATGTGGCGGTCCAAAAAGAACCCAATTAGCGCTTAAAGTACGCCGTTTTGTTACCACGGACTCGTGTCTACCTGTTGTAGTGGTTAGTTAAAGATGATGTTAAGTTTAAACCCAGCCCGTGGAGTTCAGAAAGAGGATTAGTTCTCCAATCCTCTTGTCCGCTATCTCTCTCAGATCCTCGAAGAAGGGTTTGCCCAGAGTTTGTTTTCTGATCCTCGCCAGGGCCGGACATCTGCAAAGGAAATGACATAGAGATTCTTTCTCATTAATATCCTTGCAGCTCCTACAAAAGTTGTTGTGTGGGATACCAAGCTTGGCCGCATGGTCTCCAACTGGCCAGTGGCCTGTGATAATAGCTACGATTTTAGCAATAACTGGTCTTGGTTTGCCTAGTAACTCTTTTGACCTGGGTTTGTTGAAACTGGGCCACGTCTTCCTAGATATGACACAACTTGTGAGGTTGTTCCACCCGCGATTGGCTAGCTGGGGGAAGTGAAGGTGAATATAGCCCTTAACGGCACCAAGCGGAATGTCGACTGTTTCTGCTAGAGAGCCGTTAAGGGCCGACCCTCGCCTAGCCAGCTCATCAGCGCTCATTTTGGACGTATAGACAGATGTATTTAATCGGTGCCCAACCTCCATTTTATGAAAGATACTATGCACTCTGATACAGACAGACAAAGATGATGGGTCGGGGAAAAGTCGATGTCTATTTGTAAATCTCATGGGAGTTTGTTCGTTCCTAGATTTGCGCAACTATACCAGAACCATACCAGTTGATGAAATCTATGTATCTGTTGCATCTGTTGGTGGAGTTGGAACATCTGTCGAACAAGTTAATGAACTGGGAGTATTTGTTGATGGTGTGCGAGCTTCTGCAAGTACCTGTTAATGGATTTGGGGCTTCTGTTGATGGAGTTAGCGTATCTGTTGATGAATTTGGTAAATCTGTTGATGGAGTGAGTACATCTGTTGATGGAATCAGGTCATTTGTAGATTTAGTTTGTGCATCTCTTGACGGTACATCCTATTATATGTATTTCATTGTAAACCGCAGGAAACCATACAAAAATATTCTGAAATCGTGGACTTCTTCTTCTTCCTTTATCAGCGAGGCTATGATCCGGAACAGGGGATCATAACCCTCCCACTTTACCGCATTTCTACTGATCCGCCTGTGGGGTTCGCCTATCTTGAAATCTTCTCTTTGCTTGAAATCGTGGACAAATATTTGGCGCAACAGCTCTTTAAACCACTCATGTTGTGTGCGTTATATTCTTCACACGAATTGAAGGGACCTACAGTTTAATGCCGAATCCCAACGGCGATTTGAGAAGCTTTTTCGTGACAACAATACTCTCGGATGTTTGTCAGATGCTCGCGAGAGGTGGGACCGTGAAAAACTTGTTGGTGTTTTCTGGGATTCGAACTTGAAACCTCATGCGTAGTGATCCGACACACTAAGCACTTACGCCACGGCGCCCACGAAAAATCATAGAAAATACTATAAATACTATCTTATGTTGATTGGCATTTACTCAACCAGCTGAACTCCTTAAATCAATATGATTACTCCATACCTTAGGTAAGACTGGGTAGAAAGAAAGGAGAAGACCTCTTCATTTTACGCAATATTTCTTACCCGAAATTAAATTTTTAAAGTGTCTGTTTCAAGTCCTTCACAACTCCTATTCGTTTTTAAGTGATCAAATAACAACTTCCTTCTAAGAAAATTTACTCAGTCTTCTTTTAAATAAAAATTCAATCATCCCAAATAAGCATGTCACATCCTCTCTGAATCATCTATCACTTCCTTCCTCTCATCTCTGTCTCCAACAACTACCGATGTCGCACATTTAACTTCCAAAACAACTCCTTGAAACAACAAAACCAGCAAACTTTCACGGTCCAAATCCTCTCCAGTCTACAGCCAAATGCGGAAATGAGAAAATCTGGTCGACATTGTACCGGAATTTCCTATTGCGAAATGCACTCTCTAACTTTCTCGCATCGTCCCACCTGGCAATTGGCCAAATTTTCAAATCCTTCCACTCGTTATTCTTCTCTTTGCTTGTTAAATGTGCTATCACCCCACATTCTCTCACTCCCAGGACACTCATATGTGTGTTTGTAATATCGGTCAATTAAAGTCTCCTTGCTACAACTTGCTTTGAAAATTCAAAGCAATTTGCAACAATTATATCGAGTTCTCGTTCTCGAACTTCGACAGTTCACAGTGTTTTCAAACTACCGTGCGGCAGAGTCATTAAACTGAAAATGAAAACGAAAATGAAAATCTTTATTCCAATGAAATGAAAACAAAGAAAAATCATCTCTAGAAACTTTCTCCGGCAATCGATTATACGCCGTATTCAATAAATAAACTTCGTGAAAACCAATCTGTCGGAAACGGCCCCATTATCGAAAAAGTTTCTTCTTTTTTCGTGCTGCTAGCAATAACGAACAGTTGTAGCGTAAGTAAGACTAAAAATGTGTCAAAAGGGAGTGAGATACAATAAATTCATATTTCAATTTAAATTCATGTGAAATTTTTGTGAATTATGATTGGAATTGAACAATTTCCCAATGCAAGTGAATTTCATTTCATGTCTTGGGTCTGTAGTTAGTCGAGAAACTACCAGAGAACGAGTAGTTTCTTCAATATGATTTGGGCAACCAAAAAAAGTTTCTTTTTTCGAGCAAATTCCTTTGAATGGAAGGCGTCGTCGTCGTCGGCGAAAACCAATTATCTTTGGTCGATCACCTTTTGCGCACCTCAGACATACCTTGGTTGGAAAACAAGGAGCACCAGGTATGCTTATGCAGAGACACACGCAGCAGGTAAAGGATAAAGAACAAACTTTGTCTTATGCTATATTCAAGAAAACGATTAGAAAAAGAAGGAGAAACCAAAGTCACCTCAGAAAAGTTTGCTGCACAGGGTTTCGGAAATGTAGGACGAGAGGGATGGACGTAATTTAAAAACAAAAAATAAAATTTCTTTCGGGTTATGCTTGTAGTGTGTCGAAAAAGTTATCAGACAGCGGATAGGTTTTGAAACCTTATATTGAATCGTTCTCCTCAGAACCAGCTTTGTGAATAAGATGCATATTTTGGAATGAAATTTTGTTCTAAGGACTTTGTTTTATGTTGGTTTCACGATGCAAGGAGGGAAGGGGGAGTGCCAAGATTTGACCCAAATTCCTTTTGTTCGGTCTTCATCTGCTAATGAAAATATATAACGTGGAACTTGTAAGAAACATGGAAGGATGGTGAAGGCTGTTATGTTTCTTCTCCCTATTTTGGGATCATACTCCCTCCCACTTCACTGCATTTCCACTAATTCGCCTGTGTGGTTCACCTGTTTGAGCTCAGAAAATATCGACAGGCCTTCCGATTTTGAATCACTTCATTTTGTGTGACCCACGAGTTTTTAGCAGGCATGCCTCTCTTTTGCGTTATATTGCCTTCTTGACGGAGTTCAAATGATCTCTTGAACATGGCAATACCAGCTTAGCCATCTACTTCCGTGAGATGATTTGAAAGGGTGACAATTCCATAGGTAGCCTTGCTATGCAATGAAAACTTTTAACTCAGGATGGCAGAATACCTGGCGGTCCAAGGAGAGCATGGCGCAGAGCAGACGAGAAGGAGGCACGGCAGTTGGGAAAAAGTTGAGGAGAGCGCAAACACATTACCAGAAATCGTACATGATGGCGCGTTGGCGTAGTAGAGGCCCTAAGACCCACAAGGGAATACAGGATATAGTAAGTAAGTAAGTTAGTATGGATCTTCAAACGTCTTATTCGATTAAGCTTTGTCACTCCTACTGTCATGCAAAACATCTTCATCTCAGCTGCAGTTAATTTATCCTATTTACCCCTACCCATACCTTTTGTACATTGTTCAACATTGTGAACCTTATGTGAGCGCTGGACGAACAACTGCGATGTAAAGCCTTTTCTTCAACTTAGAGGGCATTTTTCGCTCACAGAATATAGCGGAGTTTTCTAGCAGCTTCATCCATCCTACACTTACGCGATGGTTTATGCAGTCATCAGTCACAGGTTGTTTCGCTATATTCCCAGATTTATTTCGCACTTGAAAAGCACTGTTCCATTCAAATAAATATCTGAAATAGACCAAACTGGATCAGAGAACAAGCAGCGCAAGAACTCGGTCTCTTTGGACTATTCGCACACGTCCACCCATACGTCAAGTGCTCGCTGCAGGAACGTAGGACCCTCACTTATGATGGTGTGATCGTCAACAAAGAATAATTGATGTACCTTAGGGTTCGTCACTTTACCTTCGGGCAGATAGTCAAGGACTGCAATAAATAGCAAAATATTTAGGACGCTTCCCTAGTGCACCCACTCTTTGGTTACTCCAGCGGCTCATCCTACTCTTGTCTTTGCTCCTTCGTACATGTCCATGATCATCGGTACATAGGTTTCTGGAACCCCTCGATGTCTTAGCGTCACCCATATCAGATCTCTTGGTTGTCTGTCGAATGCTTTTTCAAAGGCCCAGTCAGGTAGGATGGTATGTTGAATTGTTATATTTAGAAACAGCTGTACAGATTTGAATGCATGCACTGTTAAAGAATTTGCGCGCACGAATACATTATATTGGCGGGTGCATGCTTCTACAAAACTGCTCAATGTAGATCTGTAGTCGCAATATGTGGTCGACACAGGACGGTACAGAGTTAAGACCTGGCTGTTTTCCAATCGAAGGAAGAATACAAATCCCTCTTTAGCTTACCTCTCCATTAGGTTTCCTTTCTGAGGAAGCTGATCGATCATTTAAGCTATTTTTACACGTGGATGATGAAGACACGTTGATGTTACGGGCGTTGTTTGGAAAGATCAACAGTAAGGTTCGGACAACAGCCTTTCAATGTCCAACTCTCTTAGTATCGAATGTCATATATCGTCGCATAAGTTCAAGATATCACCTCTGAAAGTCTTAAAGGGGATGGATGCAATTAACTTTCTTTTTTGGTAGATCTTGCTCTTGTGATAGGACGATATAACCTCTTGCTACAAAGTTTTAGTCACGAGTAATTTTTAAAGCGACACTTTGTTCTTTTTTACATTATTTTTATAAACTTCTCTCGGGAAAGGCAAATCTATAACGTTGAGCCAACACCCCGAGATGCTTAACGATGTCTGTTGATTCTTCTTCTTTCCTCTTCCTATTTCGGCGAGGTTATGATCCGAAAACAAGCGATCATAACCCTCCCACTTCACCGCATTTCTACTGATCCGCCTTTGGGGTTTGCCTGCTTGCAGTTGTCTGTTGATTCTGCGTTGAAAATGTTGCAGGTTATAATTTTCCGGAAATATTTCGCCTGGGAGTGACTTCCAAAGATTGCTGTAACAAAAAACATTTTTAGGATGATGTTCTGCAGTTGCCAGGTGAGCATAAAAGTTGTATATGCTAGTGGCCTGCCTGGTAGGATGTTGAAAGGTGGAGTTTCTAGGGATCATTCTGTTGAGATCTTTTGAACATCTCCCATGGTAGAATCTGTAGAACGGGCTATTTGTCTAAAGATTTTCTATTCGACGCTAGAATACAATATTATCGTATGCGGTAAACAAGCTAAATCCACGAAGAACGTGAATTTGGATCGATAGTCGATTCTTTTTGGATACGTCTTTGGATATTTTTAAATTTTTTAAAACATAAATTACTTTCAATCAGCCATTGGTTTTTTTTTTACTTCACTGAAATGTGGCACTGAAAACCCACATTGTTACTACTTGCAGTGTGTTCCACTTAAAATATTCGAAAGGCGATGCTCCATTACTCCACAATGGGGTTGATTTTTTCCAGCACACTGTACTACTCATACCCCAGTCAACAATTTCTCTGCAAACCCGATGCAATGCACGTGTGGTATGCTGCATTCTTTTATGTGGATAACTTTTAATCTCCTTTACGGTTCTTCAATATAAATTTCGTATCTGTATGTAAGCTCACCCATGGCACAGATGATCAAACTTTACCAAATAACCAAACGAAGGACGTCGAAGATTGACTATACACGAGGAAGCCAGGCGACAGCAGAGAGAGTTCAATACGGATTATTGGCGCATTGGCTGATGGCAAAAGCCTTCTCATGTGATACCAGCCATCCTTTCTGCCAACACAGAATTATAATCAACTACAGCTATAGGGTAGCGCGCGTTCACCAGTATTACGAGTATGGCAGTGGATAGGGAGTTCAGAAGCGCAATAAGCAATATAATGAGAGTGTGTGTGTGTATGCCGAGTAATACCATCATGTCGGCGCCCCCACACATGCGAAAAAAAGTCGAAAATCCTTCCGCTGAGTTATTATTATGCTGGCGTTTATGGGATCCACCGACAAAAAAGTAAGTTTTTATAGGCGCCGCACAAATTGGCGTTACTACTACGAACAAGTACACAATCATTCTGTTCCACCCGTAAGATAAACGCGGGCCTTTTTCAAATAGACCCTCAAATTCCATGCTCTGCCAGTGTACGTACAACGGGCTGTGGGGAAACAATAACAAATCTCAATTCAGAAATTGGCGTAGTTTGCTGTCAAAATCCGTATTGTACATATTTTACCCTTAACTATGGTACAGGCAATTGCACGCCAGAGAATGCGATGTTGGTAGAACTAAGCTATTCAACTCCTCGTTTTCTAGTTACGTGTGTATGTGTATGCCGCTTGTACTCTGTTACGATAATTAAGGACACCGCAAAACAGACTAGTGCTATCAGTCGCACTATGATGCTATGTGAAATAAATATAAATTGGTTTTTGTTTAAATGGGAAAGGGTGGTTAAGGATTGCTGCCAGAAATTGAAAGTACAATCAATGCTAGAAGCTGTAATTTATGGTGTACAGGGGTTGTGAGCTGTCGCGTTTGTTTCAATAATGCAACCAAAGTTGCATACAGAGGCATAGCCTGTGAAATTAAATAGTGTCCAATGTAGGGGAGAGCAAAATGCAGGACAAAAAGCTCTAATAGCAGCCGGTATACTATACAATTCAGAAAAAATAAATTCACTCTGCGCCAGCGTGTATCTTCTTTTTTTTTTTATTTAATAAAATCAACTTTTAGTTCAAACAACAAAAGAATGCGAACGGGTACAATGGGGTTGAATACAGATTTATGCTTCAATAAATTGCACCTGCAATTTGCCTCGAATATGTACAAAAGTAATTGGCAATTTGTCAGGATAATTAATTAAAGCAATTCAATGTTGTGCTGTCCCCGCAAAAGGAGGGAGAAAAAAATGTCACGTATACGCCCGAGTTGGAAAGGAACTTATTTTTTTTTATCGCCGTTTGGCTACCAATTGAGGGGTTAATAGACCCTTGAGAGGTTTATTTTATTCCAGTCTTGACATTATTAAAGTGTTGGGACCATTTGGAGGGAATGGAATGGCCCAAATGACACTCAAAATTGTTGCCGTGTTTGAAGATCATAGAGCATAGCGTGCGACGTTAGGGACCAATTTACGCCAATCTCATTCAACTGAACCACCAGCAAACGGATGCGATCACAGCTGGTTAGAGGTTGTCTTATTTAAATTTGGGTAGTCCTTTCCGTAGAGAATTATTAGAGAAGAACGTAATGAATGGGGTTGTAAATATAGTTAGGGCGAGCGAGTGGGGATTTAATGCAATTATTGTACTTTCCTATGGAAATCGGATACTTTTTCCATCAGCAAGGATTATCTTCTAGTTTCACCTACTGATTCAATCTTTTTCAACTCCTTGCAATGATTCAGACTCGTACAATTTGCTACTATTTCTATTTATGCCTCTAGTTAGGTAGGTAGGTAGAGGTGGCGAATGAATAGAACCTAATTAGCGCCACTTGCGCCATGTCGATACTACAAACTCTGCATGAGTTTGACCTGCTGGTATACGTATGATGAAGTATTTAGTTGAGGAAGAGAGATATACCAGATCCAGCCTATCGAGTTCAGGTAAATGATGAGGGCTCCAATCCTTTTCTCAGATATCTCTCTCAGGTCGTCGAAGAAGAGTTTGGTTAGAGTGCGTTGTCTGGTTTCCACTAGGGCCGGGTATCTGCAAAGAAATCAAGGACGGATTCTTTCTCATTAAGTAAGGTAAGGTAGATGGGTGCCTTGTGACAAAAGAGTCTCTGCTCACTTAGACCAACAGTTTGGGTCCATTTTGCCCAATCATTTAACCCTGGAGACACTGCAGAGATTGTTCGCTGTTAGAACCACCCAAATAGTGATATGAATCTCAGGAGGTCCACCAGCTCAACATTACCAAAGTTCTCCAGCTCCGAGAAGAAGTAACTACCAAGTGTGCTCACTCTTCTGATGGATAGATCAGCACAATCACACAGCAGGTGACGAACAGATTCAACTTCTTCTTCGTCCCCGCAACTTCTACAATAGTCGTTGTGCAGTACACCGAGTCGTTCCGCATGAATGCCAATGGCACAGTGACCAGTAATTATGCTGGAAATGACCTGTGCGTTATAACGACTAAGTTTCACCAGAGACGTTGATCTCTTCTTGCTAAAGGACGGCCATAGCGCCCTGGCCGTCGCCCATATATCCACATAAATCCAGCGTCTGTTTGCTCAACAGGTGATTTAATCTTCTATTTTTTCCGTAAGGAACTGATTGGAGTCACTATAAGTGTGAGAGCCCGCGATACATGCAGCGCCGACCCCTTCCTATCAAGCTCATCAGCCCTTTAGTTTCCTTCGACATCCGTATGCCCTGATATACAGCAGAGAGTCACCTCTAGTATCTCTGCAACTGCGTAAGAACGTCTTATGCGGAATGCCAAGCTTGGCTGTATGGTCTCCTATTAGCCTATGGCCTGTGTTTATGGCATCAATTCTGGCACTATCTGATCTTGATCTGCTCAGTACTTCGTTTGATTAAGGTTTGTTGTAGCTAGGCCATAACTTTGTTGATATTACCCGAGGTTATCCAGCTTTAAGAAATGATGATGTCTTCTTCTTCTTCCTATTTCGGGGAGGTTATGATCCAAAAACAAGGGATCATAACCCTCCCACTTCTCGGCATTTCTACTGATCCGCCTATGGGGTTCGCCTATTTGACCTCAGAAAATATCGGCAGACCTCTGGATTTTGGATCGCTCGGTTACTGAGGCCAATGGAATGACGATGTCGTCACATTTGTGTGATCTAGGCGTTTATAGGCCTGCCTCTCTTGCCTAGCGATGTCTAAGGAATGATGATGTATGTTACCCTTAACAACTCCTAGCGAAACTTTGACCTTTTCTGCCAGAGATCCGTTAAGGGCTGACCATTGCCACGCCAGATCATCCACTCGTTTGTTTCCCTCGAAGTTACTGTGTCGTGGGACCCAAATGAGGGTGATTTTTCATTGGACGCCTAGTTTGTTTATTTCTTTTTGGCATTGCTCTACCAGTTTTGAAGATGTGGTAGTTGAATCAATGCCTTTGATAGCAACTTGGCTATCAGGGAAAATAGCAAGATTGCGGTTAGATGTTGGCAAAACGTTCAGTATGCAGCAGGCAGTCGCGAGAAGCTCTACTTGGAAAACACTGGAAAAATTTGGTAAATGGATAGATCTCGAAACAGCTCTCCGAGAGCTGTATTGATGGTTTCTTCTGCTCTGGTTTTTTTTTTTTTTCTTTTTTCATCATTCTATCGAAACGATTAGATACGAGTCCTCCGACTAAAGTGTCCTAGGTACCATGTGGCACCTCATTATCAAACATAAACAATTTTTCATCTCGATTTTAGTTAATTTCCTCATTTGGATGCCGTGAGTAATTAGGTGACAGGATATGAATCTGCCCAACCATCCAGTGTTTCACCATCTGCCATTACTATCACAGAGCACGGTAGACTGAATATACACGAGTAGTAAATTAATAGTCTGCGGGTAGAATGATGGCCTATGCCTGTGCACAGTATGAAATGCAGCAACGTTGATGGAAACCATGTAGCGTATTCATTATTTTCATCTAGCAGATAATTGCGAACATGAGTGGTTGTTTGATGTACACCAATCAGCGAGCCTGGAATATAATTTCCGGATCTACTAACTACTGTGTCTGCTGTGGCATGAGTCTCTTAAATATATATTTTCTAATAGATGTGGTCTGATATGCTGTTGGAATGGTTCTAAATTACTCTGTTGGAGCTTTGCTTTGTGATTTTCAAATACTCGTAATGTTTTGGTTTTTACTTTAATGATGGGTTTCAAGAAATTTAGCGGAAGGATACGTACTCCTTAAATCCTTTTGTGGATATTTTAAGACGAAATGAACTGCGACATGAGTTGAATGAGCAATGCGGTTTTGGTCCCGATAGAAGCACAACCGACCAGTTATTCAATCTAAGAATCGTTCTTGGGAAGACCTGGGAATATTCTAAACCCCACTACACATATTTCGTGAATTTGGAGTAAGCATATGATAGGATTCCTCGAGGCAAACTCTGGAGTGTTCTGCAAGAGTAGAGAGTAGAGTAGTTCCCTGCTAAGGGCAATTCAGTCTTTACGTATGAACTGCAGAAGCTGTATTCGGGAAAATGGCTTTAAATCAGTACCGTTCACTGTGAGCGTTACTCCGCCAAGGATGACGCACCCTTGTCACCTCTCTTCCTCATTATATATACGTATATGGACTGGATGTTACAGCTCAGCCGTGGCGGAGAATGTGTCAAAGTGGGAGATTCAAGAATTAGCCATCTGCCCTTTACGGATGTTTTGGTCATCCTTGGGTTCTGTTAAACCAAACTTCAGCACTCGAAAGGTTTGTAGCCTTTTGTGATGATGCTGGAATGAAGGAAAAGTGAAGAAATCGGAGGTAATGATCGTTTCCAGAATGCCCATTCTGTGCACTTTGCATGTTAGTGTCCCACTGAAGCAGGTGGATAAGCTTAAATACATCGCAGTCTTTTTCACAAGTGGTGGAAAGAGCAATGCCAAGCTGTCTTGTGGAATCGATCAGGCTGATTCAATTTTAAGAGAGGTTGGTTAATTTGTTATAAGAAAGGCCAAACTTATGGCTACCCTTCAGTAGCAAATGGTTATGAGCCAATTGCCGAACAATATAACCTCTTGACATACCATAGGTACCAATTTATTTAGTCTCTCAATATAGAGTCTCCAAAAGCAGAGTTTGGCATCAAGCCCTGTTGTCGAAAATGCCTACATTTAGAATCGACTCTTCTTCTATGGATTAGGAATTACCTTTCGGACAGTTCAATTCAAGTTGGTCGGAATCAAGTCTGCATCTCACCAAATTATAGCTAGTGTCCCCTAAGGCTCTGCTTTGCCTCCGACCCTCTTTTTCATTTTCATAAATGATCTTCTGTCTGCAACTTCTAATCCAATCTATTCCTTCGATGACGACGGTACTTTCAGTTGCTTATATTCGTTCGCAAACTCATGACCCTGCTCTTCGGTCGTGGATGAAGAATGGCAACGTATGTTAAACATATTAAATTCCGACCTTGGAAGTATATTTAAATGCGGCTTAATCAATAGAGTGGAGTTTAATGCTTCCAAAACTCAATGCTGTAGGACACCTGCCAATGAACTAAATTACATCTTCACTCTCTGCAATGTTACATATACCACATAAAATTGGGAGGTTGTTCCGATGAGGTACGTAGTTTAAGGAAAGAAGTTCTTCTCGCAGTCTCACCATCATAGATACTTCGTTAATACTCAGTTCATCTCGAAAGTAATTATTGTTAGGTTGCAAATTTTGATTTAGCCTGTCGTAAATCGATCTGTGTTACGAAGGAACCAACAGCCTCGGATACGGATGAATTTACTGTTGACGAACCAAGCAAACGTAAAAAGGACAACGATCTTCGTGTCTGCACGTGGAATGTTAGGTCGCTCTACAAACCACGTGCAGCCGAACAACTTGCGGAGGCCCTAGAGTGTCTCAAAGCAGACATTACCGCCATCCAAGAAGTGCGGTGGGATGGGCCGGGCAAACGGAGTATGAAAAACTGCGACATTTACTACGGCGATTGCTACAGTCAAAAAGGACAGCGTCTATTCGGGTGCGGATTTGTCATTGGAGGCAGACTTAGGCAAGAAGTCTTGAGTTTCCGGCATGTGAACGAGCGACTTTTGACTATCCGTATCAAGGCTAAATTTACATACATTAGCCTAATATGCGTTCACGCCCCTCATGAGGAGAAGGACGACGCGGCAAAGGATGATTTCTACCAGCTCTTGGACAAGACGTATGAGCAATACCCTAGCCAAAACGTTAAAATTATCCTAGGCGATTTTAACGCAAGGCTAGAAAGAGAGGACATCCTTAGTAGCGTGGTCGGAAAGCACAGCCTGCACGACATCACATCAGGCAACGGACTCAGGTTAATCGACTTTGCGGCGGGCCGAAACTTTGTCGTAGCTAGTACGCGGTTCCCACGTCTCGACATTCACAAAGGAACATAGCTCTCCTTTGATTGAAAAACTGTCAACCAAATCGATCACATTGCGATCGACGCAAGGCACTCTTCCAGTATTCTGGGTGTCCGGACTTTCCGAGGAGCCAACGTGGACTCGGATCACTACCTAGTTGTAGCCAAGGTACGGATGCGGATATCCACAACGGAGCGAAATTAACGAAATACTGTGAGGAAATTTGACGTCGGCTGGCTACAATCGCAAGAGACCGCCAGAACCTTTGCCGATCGTGTTTCTTCTAATCTCAATCTAAGTCCTATGCCGGCAGCAGCAAATGCGGAAGACCATTGGCAGCGTTGCCAACAAGCCATCAGAGATGCCGCCTCTGATGTACTGGGTTTCTCTCGGCCACCACATTGAAACCCCTGGTTTGATGAGGAATGCCGGCAAGCACATGCAGCTAAACAAGAGGCATTCAAAGCGGCGCTGCATAGAAGGACTAAAGCTGCTTATGAACTCTACGTGCGCAGGAGAAAAGAGGAACATCGACTTCTCAGAGAGAAGAAAAAAAAAAGCATGAGAAGCGCTCGATCGAGGAGATTGGGAGACTTTATTGCAGGAATAATGTTCGAAAATTTTACCAAAGGGTAAAAAGAACATGCCAGGGTTTCACAGCCAGAACAGAAGCCTGCAGGGATGAAAATGGCAATAAAGTAGTAAAATCGCAGTCGGTGCTGAGGATATGGAAGGAACACTTCTGCAGACTGTTAAACGGCGATGATGATCAATATTCCGCTGTCAGGCAGAATGAGCCATTCAACAGTGACGATGGCAGTCAAGATTCCCGTCAACCCGATCAGAATGAAGTGAGGATAGCGATATCTAAACTCAAATCCAACAAAGCTGCTGGAGCCGACGGCCTTGCCGCTGAACTTTTCAAGGCAGGAGGTGATGAGTTGGTAAGGAGCATGCACCAGCTCATCTGTAAAATCTAGTCGGACGAAAGTATGACCGATGAATGGAACCTCAGCATCGTTTGCCCGATCCTGAAGAAAGGAGACCCTCTGAACTGCGCCAATTACAGAGGTATAAATCTCCTCAACATCTCATATAAGATCCTGTCTGCCGTATTATGTGAACGCCTAAAACCGATCGTCAACAACCTGATAGGTCCTTATCAGCGCGACGCGCTACCATGCGATCTCTTTAACATAGTACTTGAGACAATTGTACGAAACTCACAAGCTAATACCGGAGGTACACTCTTTTACAAGTCTGTACAACTACTCGCTTATGCCGATGACATTGACATAATCGGAAGAACTCAGCGGGCCGTCAATGGTGCGTTTACGAGTATTGAGATCGAGGCAGCAAAGATGGGTCTAGCGGTCAATGAAAGGAAAACAAAATATATGCTGTCTACAAAAAAGGACACCCAACAGCGGTGTCTTGGACAGAACGCCACAATAGACAGATATAATTTTGAGGTAGTAAAGGATTTTGTCTACCTAGGCTCTATGGTGAACTCCGCAAATGACATCAGTAGGGAGATCACACGAAAAATTACTCTTGCCAATCGTTGTTTCTATGGGTATGGCGCAGAGGCATGGGCTTTGACAAAACCGGATGAGGATGCCCTTGGTTATTTCGAGAGAAAAGTTCTTCGAGCGATCTTTGGTCCCGTCTGCATAGATGGTGAGTGGAGGAGAAGGTACAATGCCGAACTATACGGCCTGTACAAGGACATTGACTTAGACAGAAGAGTTTACATGCAGTGACTAAGATGGCTGAGTCATTTGGAGCGGATGAATCCCAACCTTCCCGCTAAGAAAGTCTTCAAATCCACCCCGGGTGGACGACGCAGTAGAGGACGACCTTGCGGTAGGCGGCGCAAACAAGTGGAAGGGGACCTCAACCAACTTGGTGTGCGCAACTGGAGGCAGCTGGCTCGTAATCGTGCTAGCTGGAGAGGTTCGCAGACCGTAGCGCCATCTAAGTAAGTAAGTAAGTAAATCGATCTGTGCAAAGAGCCCGAAGCATTCTCTAAGAATCCGTTTCTGCATTACTCCTCCACTTTTACTATTAGATGGTATTAGGTAGCTTTTCAGTTTGCAAGTTCTGCTTTCCTGTAGTTTAGAACCAATCCACATTTTTGCACTAACATTCTGCACAACCATTCACCATACCACCTGCTCCTATTATATACAGTTTTAAGGGCTGTGATCTTGGGACGTCTCTGACTTGCAATTTTAAGAGTGGAACAGATGATGTAGTTAGGGGTGTTAGCAGGAAGATGAAATGACCTTTTGATATACTAATATCGTAAGAGTCTTTCCACAGTTTCATATTTGTTATGTCCCCATACTTGCGCAGCATACAGCAAAATAGTTTCGGAGGCAGCTTCGCATACTCTATACTTGCCACTGTGGGTTATATTCTTATCAATGAAACATATTTTCCACGTTGTATTCACTGTGGTTTTGGCTTTAATTAGTTTTTTTTTTCCAGATGCTTTTGTTCGTAAAATAAACTCCAAGATATTTGTAGTCCTTAACTATTTACTTCAATGATTTCACCATTATAAGTTTACTTCTCGTTCAAGCAAATTCTACCTCCCCCTTTCTTGAAAATCATAACTTCCGCCTTCTCCAAGTTGAGTAAAAGACCTCATAAACTGCAGTAATTGTATAGCCGATTGATCATCAGCTGCAAAGCTTCTGGTTAATATCCAAGGATAACTATATCATTCGCAAAAAGCAACACTGTGATGAGTACACCTGTAAATGCAATGCCTCCTGGCAGGGAGTCCACTAAGTCTTCTATAAATAGTGCAAATAGGAGCGGACTCAGTGTGTATTCCATTGCCTTACTCTCTAACATTTCCACCTGCCGTTTCAATGAAATGCAATGAGCCTCCTGCATTTCGGCACTTATCCCCACAATGTCCTCTTTTGAAGTTTGACATCAAGTAAAGCTGCCATAGTACTCTCTATCGGCAACTTTCCTACAGCATATTTCCTACAGCAGCAACTGAATTTAAGCCCGAACCTTTAGAATTTGGATATTCTGGAGATATTTCCATTAATCAACTTTTGTTTGATTTTGCGGATGTGTATCTGTTTTGTTTCCGCTTTGTTTAATTGGGATCCGTTGCAGAGTATGCCCATTCATTGTAAATCCTTTTGTATGATTTTTTTTCTTCGACTCACTTTATGTTTTTACTTCTACTGCCTGGTTTGCGCGCACTTTTTATTTTCACTTTGAGTTTTTACTTTCAATTTAAAAGATTGGAACTATTTGAATGTAAAAAAAAACTGCAAGCTACATTTTGCGTTTCTTTGCATTTTGATACCTTTAGCGTCCACGTTTCCGATTCCAATAGAACCCACTATCACTTCAAACAGCTCACTGAAACCACGAGTATCTTACATTCTTGAAGTACACTCGATTGATCACGATTGACAGCTTTGTAATATGTACGCTATGTAATATAAAATACACCCAGTTCACAAAATATTTACATACATATGTACATCGTAAGAAGTATAAGTTGGTATTCCCTCAAACAATTTTCTGCTCATTTAATTTATTTAATGAAAGCGAAATGCGCAACATCTTTCAAAAATCAAGTCAAGTAGCAAAATGTAATCATGTGTAAACAATACCAATTAGATGGTGAGTAATAAAAAGAAAATTTCATATTCAGCGTTACCATGATGAAAGAGGATGTTTGCCTGAGAGAACAAAAAAGAAAATCCACCAATGTCTTTATATTTACAAGAAGAAGTCTCATAAAATTTGCCATCAATTTGAAAGCAACCTCAGTCCAACTATTCACAATCCTCCTCAAAGCAACATCCAAGAAACTTATCCGACACACATTGAATAATGTAATCCACTGAACTGTACATTTTATAGACCACAAATCACTCTTCCGAATGAAGCAGAGAACAAAAAAAAAAAAACAAAATCCTTTATTTGCCCCTCTTTCGCTGATTATAATTTATTTGGCACCCTCGCACAATTCTCCCCAATTTCCCGGAACACTGTCCGAAAAATGTTTCCAAAATTTAGATCAAAACACATTGATCCCAAGGCGGTGATTATGAGGTTCACAAACACCAACACCCACACATTCATCCCCCCAAAAGCCATTTGTAACTCACTTTGCCAACATAAACAACACACAGCCGAAGGAGGCCAGACAAAAAAAAGGGTTAATGGATTAAACGCATCATAAATTTCTTTGAAATTCAAAGTATCTGACAATTAATGGGTCACCCTCACACACACACACACACACACACAGTTTGATTATAATAAACACGTCCCTTCGGGATGGACGACTGAAATTCCATCCTCAGATAGAAAATTTTTCCCATTCATCATGCGTCAGATAACATTTCACATTGATAAAAATTAATCGTTCATCTTCCGGAAAAAACGCACACAACACAGCATGACAGCCCGAAACCGTAATCGTAATGAAGGGTGAATAGCTTCGACATTACATCCCCATACGCCGACTCTCTATTTGAACACACACGCTCTGCTCTCGCTTGTTCAAAGGATGCAATCAAAAATCAGTTTAAAAAAATGGAAAGGATTCGGTCGAAATTTTTGCATTCATTCATTCAGAAAGCAATCTTCCGCTCAATCAAGCCCTTCCAGTTAATAAATATCCCAGCCCGTTCCCCGACCGACCCTCTGGATTCCGTTTTCACATTCCAAATGCCATGTTAAATATTTTCTCTCTGTTTCAAGCGTAGGATATCAAAAACAAAAAAAAAACGAGTGAAATCCCTTTCCGACTTTCGATTCCGGTTTTTCAACTCTGTCTACTCCCACATTGCCAGCAGGATACCATGGTCTTTTCATGAATTCCTAAGAGTGCGTGTGTACGTTCCATCAACCCTTCCAGCATCTCTGCACGCCACAAGAAGAATAGTGAAAATGATAGGATTAATAATTTTGTAAGCCCACTGCCAGGTTACTGCTACTACTCCGGGAATGGTGGGTCCGCTTTAAACTTTGGGGGAGAAGTTTGTGTATTAGGCAAATTTCAGGAGGGTGGGGCTACACATATACATAACCCAGATACTTATCTCTGGTTACCCTACATTCATAAACATATAACATACGACGCATCCTTAGGAGAGTGCTAAAGTGGAAAATTTGAATTAATAATCGTTAAGGCCTCAACTGTTGTGTGTGTGAGTGCACCATGGTAATAAAGTTCACCTTTTTAGGAAGGTGGTAAGTAAGGTACTCGACTCAGCAGCATCGGGTTGTGTAGGCGAGAGTACTTAGGAACACTTGAAGGAGAGCATTTTCTTCAGAACCAAGCTGAGGTGTGCTCTTCTTTTTTGCATCATCATTTTCATCTCCATCACCATTAACGCCATAGCCCACTGTTCGTTGGCAACGTTATTGTTGTTGTTGTTTTCGTCGTTGACATCCTAAAAGCTGGGAGAAGGAATAGTATGTCCTGTCGCATCTTAAAAAAGATGTGCGGTTGTTAAAATATTAGAACGGTGTTGTTAGTATGCACATGAGCGTATAACAAGTTTGAGAACTTAGAGTTTCCAAACGACAATTCTGGTTGTCAGTGAAGGAGAGATTATTTAATTGTGTAGTCCTTAAAGTTTTCACGCAGCACAATCATAAGAAGTCCAAATGCTTTAGTTTTGTCAAGGAGATGCACCTTCACACACGGTGGTTTAGGAATCTTGGAAGTCGACTGCTACTGTTCTTCTTAGTAACTAATCATCAGTCTTTCCTAAACATACATACATACATAATCCGGTCCTCTTTTACGAGGTAGTTTCTGCCGTCCTCTTCTTAAAGAACTTTCTCCAGGGGTTTCCATTTCTTGTCGTTTCTCTTGCCGAGTTTCAGCTTCCAGCTTTTTCTTTATAATCTTTTCAGTTTACTTACTTACTTAGGTGGCGCTACAGTTCGGGGTGAACCTGGGCCTTCACCAACAAGCCTCTGCATTTGGCTCGGTCTTAAGTTAATTGCCTCCAGTTGCGCACTCCAAGTTGGTCGAAGGTACCTTGAACTTGTGCGCGATACCTACGGTGAGGAAGCCCTCTACTTCGTCGTCCCTTTGGGTTAGATTCGAAAACTGTGCGGGACGGAACGTTGGTGTCCATCCGCTCTACATATCCTATCCATCTAAAACGTCCAGTACGCAGTTTTTTGACTAGATCGATGTCGCTATACAGCTCGTATAGTTCGTCATTGAATCTTCTTCTCCAAAGCCCGTCAACGCAGATGTGACCGAATATCTCACGAAGAATTTTTCTCTCGAAACGACCAAGGATATCTTCATCTGCATTCAATAAAGTTTCAGTACCTTAAAGTAGGACTGGGATGATCCTCCGTAGTTGTTCCATATAGGACTTTACTGCTGAATTACCTTATTAGCCCAAAAAAACAGCGATTGGAAAGAGCTCTTCTTCGCTTAATTTCAGCGCTGGTGTCGTTTTCAGAATTCATAGCAGAGCCAAGGTAGACAAAGTCCCTTATTACCTCGAAGTTGGAGCTGCCCACTGTGACGTTCTGTCCAATTCATCGGTGTTGATTGTCCCTTCTTTTTGGCAGCATATACTTGATTTTGCCATCACTTATCACTAAACCCATTTAGGTCGCTTCTTCTTCAATGCTTGCAAACGCACGGGTAACAGCCCGCTGAGTTCTATGCAAGCAGCTGTACGGAGTTTTGATAGATTGTGCCTATGGTGTCGGCTTGTGAGTTTCATACAATCCTTTCAAGTACCTTGACTAAAACCTCTTTTGACATAAAAGGCTAGGTCTTTACCGACCTTGTTGGAGCAGCGAGCGTTCTTCATCGTCATCCTTCACAGATGGACAAGTTTGGCAGGGATGTCAAAATTAGATATGGCTCTATATAGCTCTTCTCTATAGATGCTGTCATAGACGATCTTTAAATCGATAAAGAGATGACGATTCGGACTTCTTGGGTTTTCTCCAGGATCTTCCAAAGTGTGAAGATTTGATCGATGGTGGACTTTCCTGGCCTGAAACTGCACTGGTAGAGGCCAATCGGGCTGTTGAAAGCTTTCAGGCGTACACACAATATCGCAGAAAAGATCTTGAATGTAATGTTAAGGAGACTGATGTATTTATAATTGGCGCAGTTGAGGGTGTCTCCTTTCTTCTGAAAGCAAACAGTGCTGAGATTCCATTCATCAGGCATACACTCGTCTGACCAAATCCTAGAGCGTTGTTGCCGCTCTCATAACAAACTTTCAGGTGTTGGTTACGGCATATAGGTTAGGGCACAAAGGTTACGTTGAAGTGGCTACCAGCTTCCGCCAACACACATAGACCAAGGAAGATCCCTTGTGGTGCCACGAAGGATCGTGTAATCCCAGCCTACTCGTTAGAACCAATTAGAGCTTCTAAAGAAGCGAAGAAGGCTCCTGATGTCTAAATCGATTAAATCGCCTAAATCATTAAAATAGATCCTAGACACGCACAAAGAAGGTGAGGAATGGTTTCTTCCTCTTCTTCGTCCATGCAGCTTCTGCAAAAATTAGTTGAATATACACCAAGCCGTGTTGCATGTTTGCCTATTAGACAGTGTCCTGTAACTACACCTATGATAGAGCCAATATGCAATCGATTGAGAGAGATCGATTTCTTAGAGCTTTTCAGATCCAACTTGGACCAAATCTGCTTAGTCGCTAGACATATTGTACCACTTGTCCACCTATAATTTGTTCTTTCGATTGCATCCAGTTTGAATTTAAATTTACAAGTAGCGACTGGTATACCTAGATTATCCTTGTCTGGAAGGATGGGTACAGTTTTTCCTATTTTGGCGAGCTTATCAGCCTTACAATTCCGTGGTATATCCCTATGCTCCGGCACACAACAGAGGTGAATATTTAACTGCTCCGCCGTCTCCTTAAGAGACGAATGGCAGTCTAGGGCTACTACTGAATTTATAGAGATTGATTCCAAGGATTTGATTGCAGCTTAGCTATCTGAAAAGATACGGATGTCCTTGGTGGATATCATGTTTTCTTTAGCCAAGATAAGGCCTCCTTAATCGCCATTATTTCCGCCTGGAACACGCTACAATGATTTGGTAGACTGACGGAAAGCTTAAGATTAAGTCTGTCAGAGAAAAACGCCTCCACCAACTCCGTCCTTAACACACGGAATATGTTGGCCATGGTACAAAGATCAGCCTGCATTGCTATCACAGGTGCTCTATGCACAACACCTACGGCTGCGCTCGAGATCTTCCTGTATCTTTTACCATTAGACCTACAAATCAAATTTCAAGCGGGCAACAGTGCGCTTCGGCTCACTAACGTTGGTCTCTTCAGGACTAATAACATAGGACACAGCTCCATTCTCAAGGAATCTTTTCCCGGAATCCCTGACGAATCGGACGATATACTTGGCACTTTAGACTTCGACACACCATACGAAGTACTGTATCCTATTAGAGAGGACTGGCAAAGGAAGACAGTCTCTGTCCATAACGAGATTGTAATATACATAGATGGGTCTAAGACCAGTGAGGGCACGGGGTCAGGTATTTACTCGAGAGATACGAACCTACAGGTGGCCCTGAGACTTCCGGACACATGCAGTGTGTTCCAAGCAGAGGTTATAGCTGTACTTAAAGCTGCGGAATTACTTGAGATGGGATCAATATCCGATAAGAATATCGCCATCTACATTGACAGTCAGTCTGCGCTAAAGGCACTAGAGTCTTACGTCACCAAATCTGAGATAATCAGGAATTGTCGCACAATGCTTAGGGCATTATGTACGCAGAACCGAGTCAGATTATGTTGGGTACCTGGACACTGCGATATCGAAGGCAACGAGCAAGCCGACGCGCTGGCTAAAAGAGGAGCGGGGCTCCCACGTAGCGATGTAATTGGTAGTATTAAACCACCAGGGTGCGTGGCTAAGGGAATTATCCGGGATAAAATCATTGACACGGGTAATCTAAGATGGTCAAACTTAGATGGTCACAGGGTGTCTAAGGCCTTGTGGCCTGTGTTAGATCGCAGATAATCTGGGGAGATAATTAAGTTAGATAGATCGAGGCTAAGAACAGCGATAGGAATACTCTCTGGCCACTGTCTCCTAAGGAGGCATGCCATGAGACTAGGGTTATCCGATATGGATGTTTGTAGGTACTGCGATGACCTACATGTCTCAGAGGATATAACTCATATACTCTGTGAATGTCAAGGAATTGCCAGGATAAGGCTAAAGTACCTGGGTAGAAACTTCTTCGATAACTTGGAGGAGGTGAGGTCCTTGAACCATAACAAGGATCTCTTCAGATTTTGTAGGGAGATTAATTGCTTGGAGGATTGGGTTTAGGTCTTTTGCCGTGAAGGTTTCCTAGGGATCGCGATGGGCCCACTTTGGTGCCTAGTGTTTTATGATAACCTCATAACCCTACCTAACCTAACCTAACCTAACCTTACTCCGTCCTTAGATTTCGAGCCACCAGTATAGAATTGGATCGACTCATCTTCTAAAAAAAGCCTCTTCATTCCAGAGTGATTTGGAAGGGATGGTGAGAAGGAAGTTCTTGTCAAAATTAGACGTGGGATGGTGTAGTCTGTTTTTTTGAGGGAGATCGTAAATATATTCAGAATGGAGGCGTGGCCAAATTCTTTTCTTCACCACTGACGAGTTTGTATGAGATATTCGTTTCGGAATATGTTGCATGTCCAGTCCTCAAATTAGTTGCACTATACGAAGCAGCGGTATTATCCTATTCCCCAGGAATGCATGCACATGTCAGTTGGCACTTTTATGTTAATTTGTCGATCAGCCACCTGTATAGACTTGTCTTACGTTACAAGTTACCTAGACGTTCTTTAGGTTACAGAATAGAGTCCTAATAGATTGTTAGGGATGTTCTCGATCACCTACTTCATTACTTGATATACCTTTGTATTCAAAGATAAAGGTTACTCTGTTACTAGCTCTCACTTAAGTTTTGGCATCGTTACGCGCGCCGAAGTGGGTTATGAACTGAAGGGTGGCTATAAAAATAGAAACAAGGCGCAAAACCTTATACGTAACAAATTGCCCACCATAATACTCTGCGCTTTATAAGCAGGTTTGAGAAGTTAAGTTTTTACGAGCTATTCAATCTGATTTATTTTCCTTCCGACTAGAGGTCCATAAAAGAAATTACTCTATTTGGTTTATTCAACTCGGCGGATATAACCACTGTCTTTCGCTTTGCATGTACTGAATAACCTACACTTACGGATGCATTTCTACACACGAGCCGGAATCTCATTTAATGATCAATCAAATTTATTTCCATGAACCAGTGCGATATCTTTCCTCGAAACAATAAACTCAAATAGGGTACATGCTAAGAATATCCTCAACATCCTTCCAACATTCAGTTGGCAACTCTATTTGCGGGCGCATTTTTATGCGCTTTAGCTCAACGACTCTTGTGAGTCTTCCAATGTTCACTCATCATCATATTGCTCATTCTACATGCCACCCTACCTCGAACAGCATTCCTTGTATCCGTCCGCCCTCACTTCTACTACACTCTCTCATAAATTGGAACGCGCTGCTCTTTTTATGTCACGACTACAACTACGACGACGACGACAACCACGACGAGGATGTTGTTGGAGCAGGGCTAAAGAAATTTAATGTTGATGCTTGTTAATATTCCTTTTAGATGGATGAATGCTTGGGGAAAGAAGAAAAAAAAGAAAGAGCTCATGAATGGGAGCACATAATACACACATACGCGACATACAGAAGCGCGCGGGGGGGAAATAGACGAGGACTAGAAGGACTCAGCGTAGTCGCTTTACATTTTTATTTTGTTCACCTTTTTTGTTAATGCTATGCAGAATCTAATTAAAACACGTACTAGTACGAGGTTTGCAGGCAAAACCAGGCGATGATGAGCTGAAATGCGATATCATTACAAGGAACATAAATATTTCTTTCTGCTTGAAATCATTACAAAAGGAGATTCTATGTCCTTTGATTCACTTTTCGAGGTTCGAAGAATTCAAAACTGGGAAACTTTCTGACACCTTTTGTTTGTGATCCCTCTGCATAGAGGTTAGGTGTGCTTTAATTTAATTTGAACTTATAATTAGGTAAAAAGCAGACACTCGGAGAACAACTAACCAAGGAAAAGGGTGCATTTCCACCATTTGCACATCACTTTTCCGCAGATATATTCACTTTCTGTCACTTGTTCTATTCCTTTTGGTATTTCTTTTTCTTTTTAGTTTTGAATACTGCAGATTCGTTATTTATAGAGAAATGCCGCAGTATTGTATACCGTCAGTTGACAAGGGGTTTGACTTCTTTCCTTTTCGCTTGTAACTCCTGATGCGAATGGAGTACACTTGGATAAAGGGTTTTTTTATTGTATTTTCTTTACATTCTGCTGTTTGAATTCTGTGGGAGTTCTGTTCTGTTAGACAATGTAGACAGGAGGAAGGCCAGATACGACAGTTGGCGGTTAGAAATTCTTGAGAAAATTTGAGATACATTTTCAATTTCAAAGAAAACATTCAATTTTCTAATTCATTTGTTCCCTTGTGGTATACGTTTCAAGGTAACCTTTCTTTGCGCTTGAACGCTTTTGGAGTTAAATGTATGTTATAGGTCACTCTAACGCGTATAAACTCTTGATGACTTTAATGCCCTCGACATAGGGCGTGTCTTTTTTGTATCCCGTATAAAACAATTTGGAGTACATTCAATGGGATCTTAGAAAACCCTTGTCTGTGCTTAATTGTGTTTTTATAAATGAGAGATCTCATTTGTGACATTACTTGCAAAAGGTAAAGGGGGAGGAAGGGCAGAGAATGACCCCCGGAGCTTACTTACTTACTTAGGTGGCGCTACAGTTCGGGGTGAACCTGGGCCTCAACTAACAAGCCTCTCCATTTAGCTCGGTCTTTAGCTAATTGCCTCCAGTTGCGCACTCCAAGTTGGTCGAGGTCCCCTTGAACTTGTGCGCGCCACCTACGGCGATAATTCCCTCTACTGCGTCGTCCCTCGGGGTTAGATTCGAAGACTCTGCGGGCCGGAGCGTTGGTGTCCATTCGCTCTACATGTCCTAGCCATCTCAGACGTCCAATACGCAGTTTTTTGACTAGGTCGATGTCGCTGTACAGCTCGTATAGTTCGTGATTGAATCTTCTCCTCCAAAACCCGTCAACGCAAACGGGACCGAAAATCTTACGAAGAATTTTTCTCTCGAAGCGACCAAGGATATCTTCATCCTCTTTTAATAAAGTCCATGTTTCAGCGCCGTAAAGCAGGACTGGGATGATCAAGGTCTTATATAGAGTCTCCTTAGTTGTTCGAGAAAGGGCTTTACTGTTGAATTGCCTTATAAGCCCAAAAAAACAGCGATTGGCAAGAGTTATTCTTCGATTGATTTCTGCGCTGATTTTGTTTGCTGAATTTATAGCAGAGCCAAGGTAGACAAAGTCCCTTACTACCTCGAAGTTATAGCTGCCCACGGTGACGTTTTGTCCAATTCGTCGATGTTGGTTTTCCCTTCTAGTTGACAGCATATACTTGGTTTTGCCCTCGTTTATCGCCAAACCCATTTTGGCCGCTTCCGCCTCAATGCTTGCAAAAGCACCGGTGACAGCCCGCTGAGATCTTCCGATAATGTCTATATCGTCGGCGTATGCAAGCAGTTGTACAGACTTGTAATAGATTGTGCCTCCGGTGTTGGCTTGTGAGTTCCGCACAATCCGTTCAAGTACAATATTGAAGAAGTCACATGACAGCGCGTCACCTTGTCTAAAGCCTTTTTTGACATCAAAGGTCTCGGTGAGGTCATTACCGACCTTGATGGAGCAGCGAGCGTTCTCCATCGTCAGCCTGCACAGGCGGACAAGTTTGGCAGGGATGTCAAAACTAGACATGGCTCTATAAAGCTCTTCTCTATAGATGCTGTCATAGGCGGCCTTGAAATCGATAAAGAGGTGGTGAGTATCGATTTGGAATTCTTGGGTTTTCTCCAGGATCTGCCGAAGTGTGAAGATTTGATCGATGGTGGACTTTCCTGGCCTGAAACCGCACTGATAGGGTCCAATCAGGCTGTTGATAAAAGGTTTCAGGCGTTCACACAATATCGCAGAAAAGATCTTGTACGCGATGTTGAGGAGACTGATGCCTCTATAATTGGCGCAGTTGAGGGGGTCTCCTTTCTTGTGGATCGGGCAAACGATGCTGAGATTCCATTCATCAGGCATACACTCCTCTGACCAAATATTAGAAATAAGTTGGTGTATGCACTCTACCAATTCATCCCCAGCTGCCTTGAAAAGTTCGATTTTAGCTTGGATATTGCTATCCTCACTTCGTTTTGGTCAGGTGGACGGAAATTTTGACTATCATCGTCCATGTTGAATGGTTCATTCTGCCTGACAGCGGGATGTTGGTCTTCGTCGCCGTTATACAGTCTGCAGAAGTAGTTTTTCCATATTCTCAGCACCGACTGTGATTCTACTACGAGGTTTCCATTCTCATCTCTACAGGTTTCTGTACGGGTATTACTTCTCTGACACGTTCTTTTTACCTTTTGGTAAAACTGCCGTACATTGTTCCTGGAGTATAGACTCTCGATATTCTCAAACGCGCGCTTCTCATGCTCTTTCTTCTTCTTTTGGAGAAGCCGATGTTCTTCCCGTCTCTTTTGCTCATAGAGCTCACGAGCAGCTCTCGTCTTCCTTTGCAGCGCCGCTTTGTATGCCTCTTGTTTTGCTGCATGCACTCGCCGGCATTCTTCGTCAAACCAGGGGTTTCGCGGTGGTGGGCGAGCGAGACCCAGCACATCAGTCGCGGCGTTTCTGTTGGCATGTTGGCAGCGTTGCCACTGGTCTTCGGCACTTGATGCTGGCGGTATAGGGGTGATTGAGAGATTTCGGGATACGCGTTCAGCGAAGAGTCTGGCGGTCTCTTGCGATTGTAGCTTTTCGACGTTAAATTTTCTCACAGTAATTCTTCTTTGTTGCTCAGATTGGGATATCCGCATTCGTACCTTGGCTACAACAAGGTAATGATCCGAGTCTATGTTGGCCGCTCGGAAGGTCCGGACATCCAGAATACTGGAGGCATGCCTTGCGTCGATCGCAATATGATCAATTTGGTTGATCGTGACATGATCATTGGACCGCCATGTCTGCTTATGAATATCGAGATGAGGAAACCATGTGCTTGCTATGGTGACATTTCGCTCCACAGCGAAATCAATTAGCCTTAGTCCGTTATCAGACGTGGTGTCGTGTAGGCTATGCTTACCGACTGCTCTACCGAAGACGTCCTCCTTTCCTATTTTGGCGTTAAAATCGCCCAATACGATCTTAACGTCGTATTTAGGACATTGCTCGTATGTTTTGTCGAGGAGCTCGTAGAAACACTCTTTGGAGGCAGGGTCCTTTTCTTCTGTGGGGGCATGAACACATATTAGGCTTATGTTAGCGAATTTAGCCTTGATCCGGATAGTCATAATACGCTCGCTCACGTGTCTAAAGCTTAAGACTTCTTGCCTAAGTCTGCCGCGTATGACAAATCCGCATCCGAATAAGCGTTGCCTGTTGCCTCTGTAGCAATCACCGTAGTAGATGTCACAGTTTTTCATCCTCTTTTTGCCTGGCCCATCCCATCGCACTTCCTGGATGGCGGTAATATCTGCTTTATAGCAGTCTAGGGCCTCTGCTAGTTGTTCGGCTGCACGTGGTCTGTAAAGGGACAGAACATTCCACGTACTGATCCAAAGGTCGTTGTCCTTATTTCGTTTGCTGGGGTCGACATTAGTTGGGTCATCCTTATCCGAGGCTTTTGGTTGTTTCGGAACCATGCGTTTTTTACGTGGTAGGGAAGTTACCCCGACGGCACAACCCCCAACCTGGAGGGCCAGTTCCTTAATTATTCCCCTAGGACAGGGGGCCGGGTACACCGGTGCCAGTAGTCCACTACGGGAGTATGAGCGCTGCCGTTGGCCCATTAAGGGCTCCTCCGCCACCATCTCTATTCCAATGTCCTGACCAACATTGGAAATTCCTTACCGACCTGTGATCCGAATACGTCGAAGCAGCTCGCGCAAGGTATTCACTAAGTTCAACCTAACTGGAACTATAGACGCCACCGTTGACTCCGTCTAGGGAATTCGTCCGCTGCCGCCTGGAACAGGAAGAAGTGCTCTAGTGAGAAAAGCACTCTTCCCCCCCTCTCTCATCTGCTGCCACCAAGAATCCGCCAAACGGGGTTGGTTACCCATTTCTTGGATTAAGGTACTAGGCACCCGGCTGTCACCGCGTGGAGGTTGAGAGTAGGAGTTGGTAGGCCTCAGCTGAGTGAAAACGCTTGTGTTTTCATATGATCGCATGCACTACCGTTTGACCCCCGGAGCACTGCGACCTAAAAGTTGTTTCGTGCTATGACATTACTTACATACTTGCTTACTTAATCCGATCCTCTTTTTCCCCTTAGGATGTCGAGGTTGCGTCTATATTTTGAGTGGATCTTTTCCTCTGGAAGTTCCTCCAAGTAACATACTTCTGCCTCTGGCTAGTTGGTCGATTACCAGTTTTCTTAAGCTTCCCTAATATTTTTTCAACGGCGTCATTCCAGGTCTTAATGGGTCTTCCTCTTTTTGAGTTTTTCTCTGCTTTTGCTTACCAAATTCTCTTTACCTGCCAATTATCATCCACACGGATTAACTGACCAAACCGCTGCAGTTTTGTATCTTCCAGGATTTTCTTCGTCGATTCAAAATTTAGTGTTTTTCATATATCTTCGTTCCTTATCCTGTCACTTCTCCCTACTCCTAGCACTCTCCTCATTTCCTTGGCCTGAATCTAGCTCTCTTGCTTTTTAGTAAGAGTCTAAGTGTCTCCTCCAAATAGCAGGATCGGACGGTACATTGTGATTGAAATGGATATTTGTGTGCTTCGCATGATTTCTTTATGATCTCAGAACTTTCTTTGCAGGACCGGGTACAGAAATTATTTGCTGACTGCTTTCTTGCTTTCAGATCATCTTCTGAGTTACCTTTGCTGTTTATTATGCTTCCAAGATACTTCTATCTGCTAACCCACTCAACAGCTCTACCATCTACCTCCACTCTTACTACTCCCGGTTCATTGCCGATTACCATCACTTTTGTCTTTTCGTCATTAAGTTGCAGTTATTCCGGTGCTATTGTTTCTTTCCATATCCTTAGATTATTTTCCAGTTTTTTTACTGAATTTGCAAATGATATTGTGTCATCAGCAAATGCACATGCCTTCAGATTGATTGGTTGTAAATGTCTATGACCTACTCTAATGTTTTCCCTTTTTTCTTGGTACTCTCTGATTGCATCATCCATGGCGGAAATGAACAGCAATGGGCTCAATATACATCCTTGTCTTACTCCTTACTCAGATGCGGTTCATAAAACTCTAACGATCCTCAATATTCACAACTCCCTGATAAACTGGATCGTCAATATACCAAAGGAAAGACATATTAAAGTTGAACTCGGAGGAACAAAGCTTGAAGCCCATGCCTCAAGAGGCACCCCTCAAGGAGGGGTTATGTCCCCACTGCTGTGGGTAATTGTCTTGAACAAAGCCCTTCTAAAACTCAGAAACAGCGGCATCAAAAACAGGGCCTATGCGGATGACGTTGTGGCTACTGGCAACAAGAAAATTTCTCCTGAAATGGGCGCTGAAAACCATTGACTCCTTGACGGAGAGATGTGGACTAGCGGTTAATCCCCAAAAAATGGAGTTAGTACTATTTACTAACAAAAGGATAATTCCATAATTCGTAGCACCTTCCATAAGGGGTATTCCCCTAAGTATCTCCAGTAGTGCGAGATACCTCGGCCTGGTGCTCGATAGGAAACGGAGACTGAACATTAATGAACGAGCCATGATAGCTTTTTACTCGTGCAATAGAATATTCGGGAGAACTTGGGGGCCGAATCCCAAAATCATCCTATGGATATATACAGCTATAGTAAGGCCAATACTAGCTTATGGCAGCCTTGAATGGTGGCAAGCAACGATCAAAATAAACAAACTAACTGCTATCACAAAAGTACAAAAACTATCGTGCATCGCCACAACCAGTGTGATAGGAACGACACCTACAGCAGGACTCTAGGCTATTCTCAATCTGCTTCTGCTAAACATCTTTATACAAGCATCGGCGGCTAAGTGCCGTAAGATTAAGCCAAAGAGATAGCTGGAGATCAAATGCAATGGGTCATACCACGATCCTGCAGAGATATCTAAGCAATGTATCTACTACAGACTACATAACGCATTACCTAGACTTCACGAGACCATTTTTAAGCACCTATCCGAGCAGAAACAAAAACAAATATTTGGACAATAGCTCTTTAAAGTGCCAAGGCCTAGCTTCTCGCAACCACTCATGTTGTGTGCGTTATATTTTTCACACGAATGGAAGGGACCTAGAGTTTAATGCCGAATCCGAACGGCTATTTGAGAAGCTTTTTCGTGACAACAATACTCTCGGATGTTTGTCAGACACTCGCGAGAGGTGGAACCGTGGAAAAACTTTTTTGGTATTTTCTGGGATTCGAAATTAGAACCTCATGCGTAGTGATCCGACACACTAACCACTTACGCCACGTCGCACACTATCCGAGCAGAGAAGACCGGAAAAATGACAGAACGCCTAACGAGCGATCCATAGCTGTATACTTCGATGGATACAAAACGGAATTAGGTGTAGGTGCAGGCATCTTCTTTGAAATGCTTGGTTTCTCCATATCAGCTCGGCTTCCGAACTACAGCAGCGTTTTCCAAGTCATAAAGGCATGAGAGAATGAGAAAGTAGACGAACTGACTAAATGAGGCTCAGGCCTAAACTTGGACTAATCCGACCCCTCAGCAGGAAACAAAACCCTAACGGAGGCAAACAACAGGTGCATCTCTTTAGATACTTGTGTCACCACGAGGAAGCTATGGCCTGCATTCAACAGTGCAAGAACCAATAGACTCATACAGGGAATAGAAAATCCCTCTCCATTTTAATAGGAGTCATTATGTGGCATAACACCATGCGGTACCACATGAGAAAACTACGTGTGACGAACGAAGACCTTTGTAGAGGCTGCGGTGACGAGGAGGTTCAGGAAGAAACCACCCACTTTCTTTGCTACTGTCCAGGCCTCTATCATTTGAGAAATAAGTTCCTTGGACAATACTTCTTTAAGGATTTAGAAGAGTTGTCCAACAGACCGATAAATGACATCGCAAACTTCATTAAATCCTCTAAATGGTTTGTTTCTCCGGCACAGTAAGTACTAAGTTCTACTACCACTAAGTGGGCGTAAGTGGTTAGTGTGTCGGATCACTAGGCATGAGGTTCCAAGTTCGAATCCCAGAAAATACCAAAGACTTTTTTCACGGTCCCACCTCTCGCGAGCGTCTGACAAACATCCGAGAGTATTATTGTCACGAAAAAGCTTCTCAAATCGCCGTTCGGATTCGGCATTAAACTGTAGTTCCCTTCCATTCGTGTGAAAAATATAACGCACACAACATGAGTGGTTGCGAGAAGCTAGGCCCTGGCACTTTAAAGAGCTGTTGCGCCAAATATTTGTATTTTAAGTACTAAATGCATTCTACTACTTACTTATGCCCTGTATCCCCTTGTGGGTCCTAGGGCCTCTACTACGCCTAAGCGCCATCATGTACGGTTTCTGGCAATGTGTCTGAGTTCTCCCCAACTTTTCTCCAACTGCCGTGCCTCCTTCTCGACTGTTCTGCGCCATGTTTTACTTGGACCGCCAGGTCTTCTGCCATCCTGAGTTAAAGGATTCCATTGCATAGCATGGTTAGCTATGAAACTGTCACCCTTACGGAACGTGTGGCCAATCCACTGCCACTTCCGCCATTGGATGGTTGTGCCTATTAGTTCCTGACTTGTTCTCTCGTAATGGTGTTCGTTAGAGATACGACTGGGCCAGAAAATCTTTAAGATATTGCGCAGGCACCTATTAACAAACGTTTGCAGCTTTCTGGTGATAGTAGTGGTCACTCTCCACGTGCTGCAACCATATAGCAGCACGGATTCAACTTTGGAGCGGAACAGTCTTATCTTGGTGCTCAAACTGATTGCATTGCTTCGCCATATTTTGGATAACATACCGAACGCGGACTTTGCTTTGGCGATCCTGTTGGCTATATCCAGTTCGGTTCCACCATCGGTCGAGACAATACTCCCAAGATACTGGAAATCCACTACTCTCTCTACCGGTTGCCCAGCAATGCATATTTGAGCCGATGAGTTTGTTCCAAGGCTGATAATTTTAGTTTTTGCCGTATTAATTTTCAGCCCGACGACGCCTGCCTCCCTCTCCACATCTGCTGTCAATTGGTGGAGGTCCATAATTCTGTGGGAGAGCAAGCATACATCGTCTGCGTAGTCAAGATGTTTCAGTTGAGATGTAAGAGTCCATCGAATTCCTCCATTTCGCGTCGACAAAGCTGCTTGAAGCACATCGCTAATCACCGATAGGAATAATATTAGTGCAAGGATACAGCCTTGTCTTACCTCACTTTGGATCTCAAATTCCACACACAACCTCCCCCTGTGCAGAACGTGACATTTGATGCCTTCATATGTAGCTTTGATAATAGCAATTAGTTTACTATGCTTTCTACTAGGCTATGTACAAAAGAGATTTATTTTCTTTTTTCACGAGGAAGGGATTCTGTAGTCTATCTCCATTCCCTCCATGGGTATCACAATGGGTCTGTATTGACCTGAATGTGGTGCAGAGGTTTTTTATCCCCTACACCAGCCCACATACCTAACCTAACCTATGCCAAGGGCTACAATCGTTGCCTTTTTGATCTTGCTGTTGTGTCTGAACCTTCTTCCGTCCTCCAACTCATCAAGAATAATCCCTAGACGGCTCCAGAAGAGATGTCAGACTTGATCCAACCATCTATGCCTATGCCTACCGAGGGATCGCTTACCTGATGGCAAGAGAATCATGACACGTCTTGGAAGTCACACTACGTGACCAAACCGTCGGTGTATAGGTCGTTCCGTTCGAAGAAGTAGCTGCTCAACATTGAGCGCCTTGCGTACTCTGGTGCTGCGTACTCGATTCCTACGAGTTATTCCAGCAACACCACGAAGGAACCTCATTTTGGCAGCTTGTATCCGGGATCTTATTCTTTCGGTTATTACCCAAATTTAATGACCATTGATGCTCTAAACAAGCATTTCTTTAGTACCACTGCAGAAGTGGATCGTGGACTTTGCTGCATATTCTGAGTCATCTATATCCAGTCCGATTTTGAAGTGGTAACGGAAGATGAGGTTATTGGCTATGTTGCAACTATTAAGTCAAATTTCGCTGAGGATGATGAGGTACCAATTCGCATTATTAAGCTACTTAACCCATATTCTAATTTTTTATATAATGAGCTCATCTTCTCCGCAGCCATGGAAAATTGCAAGAGTCATACCCATTGCCAACTAACCCAGTGCAACCGCTGTTAATGGCTTAGGCTCATTAGTATTCTACCGTGTTTATCAAAGGTCCTCGAAAATATTATAGCTAAGCAGATACCGAGGCACTTGTTTCCCATTCTCCTATTGAATCCCTACCAATCTGGCTTCAGACCATGCCATAGCTGTTTCATGGCTATGGTTAAAGTAAATTGAAAAAAAAAAATCGAATTGAATAC
Organism: Brachypalpus laphriformis; assembly: GCA_945910035.1. Taxonomy (NCBI): domain Eukaryota; kingdom Metazoa; phylum Arthropoda; class Insecta; order Diptera; family Syrphidae; genus Brachypalpus; species Brachypalpus laphriformis. The sequence goes on from OX246756.1 coordinate 176,702,100, forward strand.
AATTTCAATCCGAAGATACTTATTCTAGTGCCCATTACCATTACCCTTGGCAAGTATTAGCTCTGTATCCGGCGGTCTTCTAAACCCAAACCATATATCACTAGCCTAGATCTGAGCGCAGTAAATGTACAAATCTCTCTTACGAGGACAATAGCCTCCAAGAATGTTGTTTAACTCAATCAAACTTTGCCCTAACTATCGTTACAAAATCAACTCAAATTGATTACTTAAAATAAAAAGTTATCGAAACTCAGTTCTCTGACTTCGTCTGGCAATATTAAACCCATCTAGCAACAAATCGGCTTAGTTTTGTAAACCCTTCTCCAACACTAGCGGGGAACATCTAAAAATTTCATCAACTTCATTCGATTCCTTTACATGACTACTAGAACGAATTCTTTTTTGGATAAATTGATGTAAATCCCATACTCAAACAAAACGATTCTATTTATCAACCCTTGACGTTAATTCCGTTGCATAAAAAGCCAAATCTCCTTGCGGGTTGAAAGGATTCAAAAAGTTTCACAAAACCATATATCATCCCTTTTCTTCTTTCTTTTTGTTGTGTTAGTAGCAATCCTGGAAATATTTTCATTCCCCACCATCATCAACTCAATTAAGCCTTTTTTTCTGCGGCGGCTTCTTTGTTATGTAAAACCCTTTCCTTCCACATGTATCCGTACATACATATATACTACTTCTGAGTAGATTACAACACTTGTTCAATTCACATTTCAATATGTTACAATAGAATTCCATCCCCCCCGCACGACGGCCCTATTCAAATTTTATAGGAATGTACTTTGTACTTTGAAATAAAATAGGCCTCCTGGAGTAGGAATAACATTTGACAAGCATCTGGCATCTCGGAGTGTATCCTCATAAAAGCACTTCATAGTCATTTCTGAAAGATACAAAATGATTTTGTATCAGCATTTGACCCAGAGAGTGTAGTAGCTACACAGGAAAACTTTTTGGCCCCGGCTGTGTTCGGAATTCCCGTATCAACAGAAGTTGATCATGTCTCTATTCATTTGTACCAGTCGGACATGAATCCTTAAATTCACCAGTAAATTGAATTTTAGGGTTTCATCGAGGAGGATTATTTTTCATTTTTTTTTTTTTAGCGGTAATTGGTAATCAGAAATTCCATTCACTTGCTGATTGATTTATTTTAAGCTGTTTATCCGCTGACGTCGGATCGGAATGACAATGTGAATTGAATTTGGCAGATGGGGGGGTCATGGTGGGGGGTTAATTTACCTGCGGGTACTATGTTGAGCAAAAACCAAATACGGACTAATTAAGAGTGACAGGTGACAGGTGTGTTTTTGTGGTTGCCCTTTTATTGATTGAATGGATTGCTACGAGAATAGAATTGTACCAATAAAAGAAAGCATTTGAGTTCTATTTTCGAGGAGATGTCCCCCCGCTCGGATTTGTTATGCTGAATGTACGACAAATCTGTGTCCTTTATTTGAGTGCAATGAATGTTCACTTTACGGCGTTTTTATTTTAAGGACTACATCATTTTAGGAGATTCAATCTTATTCTTTTTCTAAAAAAAAAAGTAAAGCTCTTCAGAATTCCAACATAATTTGATGGCACTTTTGGCAGTATGCCTCAGATCCCTTGAGGCTTCCTTTTTTTTTTTTATTAAATCGCTTTCGACATAAAACCTTTTTGTTTCCTTGCCTTACCCAGAAATAAGACAATGCGATATAAAAACGCACAACTGGGCGTGTAACTGATTTGCCTTGTGCACAGTGGATTTGATAAATTACAAAATGTCAATTGTTTGACTGATTCTACAGTATACATGGCAGTTGTGATAGAGGCTTACTATTTCAGATTCCAAGGATTTGAATTCATTAAACAACCGCAAAGTTGAACAGTGGAAAATACAGCCTCAGTTGGATGAATGGTGCTCCCCAGTGTAGTGCAAGTGCTCGACCTGAAAATAGAAAAAGAAAAAATTCTGTGGGTTTATTACCCTTCTACCACTATCCCCGCGGGACTACCATCAAGTATTACTTCACGGAGCTGGTTAGCCTTTTAGGTTCTGCTCTCATCTTCGCCGTTTTCTATTCTTAGGCGCTCGATTCTCTTGAGTTTGACCTGATCACATATCCATTTACCTCGTGCCGGGTCTCTTCCACTGTATTAAATCTGCAATGAAATGTCGGTGGTCTCTTCGTATAAAGCACGAACAGTGAACATAACGTGGTGAGCTGTCATGCCCGAATCTGTGAATAAACTTTCTGTATCCTCCATTACCAGTTAAAAGCTATGTGATGCTATAGTTCGCCTCTCCTACTTTTACCCAAATTTCTATGTTGATGATGAGTTTATGTGTCCATCTTCCTGATGTGAAAGATCATCCCATCGGTTTTGCCAGTTTAACCGCCCTTTCTTCTGCTTTAATAGCTCCTCCATGCTGTTGAGTTTCCTGTCGTACACTAGTTTCATTTCATCGGCCAGGATATTAATGGGTACCATCCCAGCTACGACATATACCGCTTCTTCTAACACTGTTCTATAAGCACAAATTGTGCTTAGAGTGTTGAGTCTATAGATAGTTGATAGCTTCCGCGTGGATTCGTTTGTTGCCAAACCATCAGCCCACACTGCAGATGGGTATAGTAGTACTACTCTGGACAATAGGGTTCTACGACTATATTTGGGTCCACCGACGTTTGGCAGTATCGTCGCTAGCGATGATTGTGGTATTGATGCTTTTTTCCTACATACTCTATTTTCGGCTTAGGTTGCGTTAGACAAGGTTGAGTAGGGTTATGAGGCACCAAGGTGGGCCCATCTCGATCTCTAGGGAGCCTTCACAGCAACCTAGGTTAGGTTAGGTATGTGGGCTGGCAGGGAGCGACGCTCTCTGCCACACTCAGGTCAGCGTTGACCCATTGTGGTATCCATGGGGGAAAAAGTAATCCCTTACCCAATGAAACTAAAAACTACTACCTCAGTCACTTACTTCATTTCTGCATACAAACCACCCTGATGATTTGATGAAGTTCAACATCTTTTCCGCTGAAACGCCGGAGAGTTCCTCGAGATCCTGGAAGAAAAATTTACCAAGGAACTTTTTCCTGGAGTGTTGAAGACTCGGGCAGCTGCACAGGAAGTGGGTTGTGTCCTCAAAAACTTCCTCGTCACCACAGCCTCTGCAGAGTTCCTCCTCCGTCGGGCGTAGTTTCTTCAAGTGGTACCGCAGAGTGTTGTGCCCCGTGATGATGCCCACGAGGGTGGAAAAGGATTTCCTATCTTTACGGATGATTCTCTTGGTCTTTGCTTTGTTGAAAGATGGCCATAGCTTCCTAGTGATGGCGCAAGTTTCCATGGAGTTCCATCTTGTGTTCGCCTCCTCAGTGGCTTTATTCCCTGCAGCGAGCTTGAGTGTGCAAGGCGGGATACACACAGGGGGGTCAACTTGTTCTGTTGGGGCTGCTGAGCCGATTCTCGCCAGCTCGTCGACTTTCTCATTGCCTGGGATACCCTCGTGTCCAGGGACCCAACAGAGCGATACCTTGTGCTGTGTTCCAAGAACCCTGAGCTCTTCTCGACAACACTTCACAAGCTTCGATTTAATTTCTATGGCAGTAATCGCTTTTATAGCTGCCTGGCTGCCGATAAAGATGGTGATACCTTCTGGCGGTATTGCCCTTATCGCAGACTCACGGGCGGCTGTTGCCACTGCTAAGACCTCTGCTTGGAAAACACTGCTGTGGTCTGAAAGTCGTATGGATTTTGATACACCTAGAGGGTCGGAGAAGATACCTGATCCTACACCAGTGCTCATTTTTGAACCATCCGTGTAGATGGCTATAGATTCGGCATTAGGTATATGACCGCTTTTCCAATCTTCCCTGCTAGGGTAGGCGGTAGAGAAAGGCCCTGTAAAGTCTAAATATGGCGTCATGTAATCCGTTACGGGCATGAGGCCAAAGTAATCGAGTGGATCATCGAGTGACCTGTTCTGCTTGGTTTCCAGTTCGCTGACTGACTTGTTCTCATAGCATTAATGGCTGCTGATGTTCGTATAAAGATGTCTAGCGGTAGCAAGTTGAGGATAGCCTCGAGTCTTGCAGTTGGGGTTGTCCTCATTGCACTGGTGATGCCAATGCACGCCAGTCTTTGAACTTTGGTGATTGCCTTTAAGTTGGTGGATTTGTTGACAGCTGGCCACCATACTAGATTGCCATAAGTCAGTATGGGTCTAACTATAGCCGTATACATCCATAGTATGATTTTGGGGGAGGGTCGACAGGTTCTGCCAAAAATTCTACTACAAGGCTATTGTTGCTTTCTTAATTCTTTCCTCTATATTTAATCTCCAGTTGAGCTTTTTGTCAAGTTCAAGGCCCAGGTATTTTGAGCTATCGGACAATCTGAGTGGTATACCATCAACAGAAGGTGTACTAAACTCCGGTATTTTCCTCTTATTCGTAAAAAGTACGAGTTCGGTTTTTTGGGGATTAACCTTTAGACCGCAGCTCCTGGCCCATATGCTAAGAATATTTAGGGCTCCGTCAAGTTATTCGCAGCAGCACGACGTCATCCGCGTACGCTGTAGCTCTGACCCCACTGTACCTTAGTTGTTGTAGTATCTCATTAAGAACAATAACCCAGAGCAGTGGGGAGATTACCCCGCCTTGAGGGGTACCCCTCAAGGCGTATGCTTCGAGCTTTAAACCCTTAAGTTCAGTGGTTATATGTCGTTCCTCGAGCATGCTAACAATCCAGTTAATTAGACTGATGTCGATGTCTAGGTTTCTTAGGGTTCTTTTAACCGCTTCGGTATTTACATTATTTTACATCCTTCAATGTCCAAAAAAGCAGCTAGTGTGAACTCTTTATCCTTAAGTGATTTTTCTATAGAGCCGACAACATGATGTAGGGCAGTTTCCACACATTTACCCTTCGTGTATACGTGTTGGGCTGGGGATAAGTCCCCCGGGCGTATTCTACTACGTATGTAGATGTCGAGCAATCTTTCAAAAGTTTTCAGGATGAAAGAGGTAAGGCTTATTGGTCTGAAGTCCTTCGCGGTGGTGTGACTAGCCTTGCTCGCCTTGGGTATAAAAACCACCTTTACCTCCCTCCATGTTCTTGGTATGTGACATTGTTTAAGACTACTGGCAAATAGCTTTTTGAGAATTGGGGTAATGATTGGTGCAGTTTTTTGCAGCATGATCGATATAATCCCATCAAGTCGTGGGGATTTAAAGGGGGAGAACGATCTTATTGCCCACTCTATTCTGTCCTCTGTTACCAAATCCGCAGGGGTTTCCGATTCGCTGTGATTGTTGTTATTAGTACTGCTACATGGTACGGTAGTACACCCCGGGAAGTGCGTTTTAATAAGCAATTCAAGGGACTCCAAACAGGACTTGGTCCAGTTTCCTTCAGTGTTCTTTAGGGAACCTAGAGTCTTCGATTCTTTGGAGAGGATTTTCCTCAATCTGGCCGTTTCTGTTGTACCCTTAATCTCGTCGCAGAAGCATTGCCACGACTGTCTTCTGGCTTTTTGCGTTGCGCTCTTGAAGTTCCTCTGACTGGCTTTGTATAGCTCCCAGTCCGAGTCAGCTCCCGTTGATTTCGCCAGGTTCAAGAGTTTCCTTGTTTCTCTTCTTATTCTGGCTAGTTCTTTGGTCCACCATGGGGGGAAGACTTTTGTCTTAGATCTAAATACGGGACATGCCTTCTGAAAAGCCTCTTTAAAGACAGCAGTGATTTCCTAGGCTTTTCTATCAATGTCCGCTGGCTCATGTAAGTAACATTCTTGTAGTAGATTCGCCTTCCTCCACACCTCGTAACTGAAGGTAGTCCAGTCGGTCTTCCTTGGGTTTCTATGGGGTTTGGGAAAGTCACATCTATCATTGAGATTAAATTCAATAAATCTGTGATCAGAATAAGATTCTATCTCCAAAGTATTCCAATTGTCTATAGAGACGGTATTTGAGTTACTCGCTAATGTAATGAGTAAAACAGCAACCTAAGCCAGTTCTCCCATACACTTGATTTCCCGACAAAACTAGAATATGTCATTGTTATGGTTCAAGGACCTTACCTCTTCTAAGTTATTGAAGAAGTATCTTCCAAGGTACTTGAGCCTTATCCTGGCAATGCCTTGTCATTCACAGAGTATATGTGCTATGTTCTCTGAGATATGAAGGTCACTGTAGTACCTACCAACATCCGAAGTTGATAATCCTAGTCTCATAGCGTGCTTCCTTAGAAGACAATGGCCAGAGAGTATTCCTATCGCTTTCTTAGCCGTGATCTTTCGAATTGTATGATTTCCACCGATTTTTTGCGATCCAACAATGGCCCTATGACCATCTGGGATGGAGCATGTTGATGATTCTATCCCGAATAACTCCCTTAGCCACGCACTTTGGTGGATTAATGCTACCAATTATGTCACTATGTGGGACCTCTGCTTCTCTTTTGACCAGGGCATCGGCTTTTCCGTTGCCCTCTTCGCAGTGTCCAGGTACACAACATAATTTGACACGGTTCTGCGTACATATTGCCTTAAGCATTGTGCGGCAATTCCTGACGATTTCAGATTTTGTGACGTAAGACTCTAGCGTCTTTAGCGCAGCCTAACTCTCAATGTAGATGGCGATATTCTTATCGGATATTGATCACATCTCAAGCGAACCACACAGGCGGATCAGTAGAAATGCGGTGAAGTCGGAGGGTTATGATCCCTTGCTTTCGGATCATAACCTCGCAGAAATAGGAAGAAGAAGAAGATCCCACCTCAAGTAATTCCGCAGCTTTAAGTACACCTAGATCATCTGATTGGAACACACTGCATGTGTCCGAAAGTCTCAGAGCCACCTGCAGGTTAATTTGTCTCGAGTATATACCCCGTGACCTCTCTGGTCTTAGAACCATCTGTATATATTACAATCTCGTTGTGGACAGAGACTGTCTTTCTTTGCTGCCAATCCTCCCTAACAACGAACGTTACTTAGTATAGTGTGACGATGTCTAAGTCATCAAGGATGTCGTCCAATTTGACAGGGATATCGAGAAATGATTCCCTTAGAATGGAGCTATGCTCCTCATCTTACTGTTGACACAATAAACTCTCTAAAAAGCTAATTCACCATCTAATCGATGAGATAAGATATTTTTATTTTAAATCGAAAAGACCCTGATCACTAATTGGATTGATAGCTACATAGTCGCCTGTCAAAGATAAGGTATCGGAAATTTATCAAATATCCTCAGCAACAGCAGCTAATATAATTGTTCGCTACGATGCCTTCCCATCAGTATGTCAATCGACGACAAATAATTTCCGGTCATAGAAACTGTATCTGACCTGGAGGGTAACCCAGAAACGAATATCAATTTACGTAGCACAGCATACCTCCGTTTAAGATATTGCGCCAGTCAGCGCCGAAAGAATTCAATTAGGCCTTTGATGTGGAAATGTGAATAAACACACAATTCCTTAACCAAACCAAACCATACAACAGTATCAAGTATTCACTTCCTTAAATTTGTGTCTTTTCTCCACCACATAAAAATTCAATTTCCGTGAAATCTTTCTCACAGAAAAGTTTAAATTTATTCCTCCCGCACCTGTACGTGTACATTAAAAGGAATTCCTTGAAGATACTCGTAAAATTGACATCAAAACCGAGATCCTTATAGTGTTGTGTTGTCAACACTACCGTTGCACAAAGCCTTCAATTTGCGAAATTGACTTGAACACTTCTGCGAGACATACATACGTAACATATACATACATACACCGATCTATGTACAAGTATACACAAGGATATACATATATTTATGTAATGCTCGAATTCCTTCAGTGACACATCCTGTGGGCTTGTTTATCGACGTGTCGCGCACCCAGCATCACACCATCATCGTCACCTTTAGCGGGAAAACCAAGCAAATCTTTTCCACTTTAAAAACCTCCCTCAATCCTTCTAAATGTGACATTCGTCGAGGATAAAGTCAAATAAACAACAACAACCCCAAAGAATTTGGAAAGAGAAAACAAAGGGAATCGAAAAAGTTATCACGCGCCGCCCACGCCTAGGTGGCAGTGGATGGTGCTGGGTATCAATGGAACGAGGATGTAAATATCCAAAAGAATATGGCGACATAGAGAAAAATAAGTCGACTGTCAATAGCGCTGTCAGTGTCAATATAGCCCAAGTCCTTTTCGGTAAATGTAATTCATGTACGTACAAGGATAAGGAAGAGCGAAATACAAAAAGAGAAGAAAACTGTGTCGAGTCTTTCCTTGGCACCGGCACAGGCATAGAGGTGCTAAGTGTGTTTAATGTGTCCTAATGAAACCTAGGGACCTAGGGAGTTTTCGGGGATTAGTGTGGACACTAAGCAGACAGACAATCAATTGTAATGGGAATCGATTTGATTTCATGCATTTGTAAGTTGACAAGATAAATTGTACGATGGTGGATGGTATTACTTGGTATTGATTTGTTTTCCATTTGTTTGGAAAGAAAACGAAAATAGTTATGACTGTACTCGATTTGAGTGAGGCCACAAAATTTGGTCTACATAGAACCCACAATAGGCTATGTATTCCGGTTTGGGTTCCGCTATAAAAATGGTGATAGATATGGCTACTGTGAGACATAACTCTATTCTTAAGGAATCATTTCCTGATATCCCCGACGAATCGGTCTATATTCTTGGCACATTAGACCTCGTCACACCGTACGAAGTAATGTATCCTGTTAGAGAGGATTGGCAAAGGAAGGCTGTCTCTGTCCACAATGAGATTGCAATATACACAGATTGTTCTAAGACCAGAGAGGACACAGGGTCAGGTGTATATTCGAGAGATATTAACCTACAGGTGGCTCTGAGACTTCCGGACACATGCAGTGTGTTCCAAGCAGAGGTTCTAGCTGTACTTAAAGCTGCGGAATTACTTGAGATGGGATCAATATCCAACAAGAATATTGCCATCTTCATTGACAGTCAGGCTGCGCTAAAGCGCTAGAGTCTTGTGCCACTAAATCTGAGATCGTCAGGAATAGCCGCACAATGCTTAGGGCATTATGTACGCAGGACCATGTCAGATTATGTTGTATACCTGGACACTGCGATGTAAAAGGCAATGTAAAATCTGGCGAGCTGGCCAAAAGAGGAGCGGAGTTCCCGCATAGGGACATAATCGGTAACATTGAACCACCATAATTCCCCTAGCCAAGGTGTGTGGCTAGGGGAATTATTCGGAATAAAATTATCAACATAGCTAATCTAAGATTGTTCAACTTAAATGGTCATAAGGTGTCTAAGGCCTTGTGGCATGTGTTGGACCGCAGGAAATCTGGAGAGATCATAAAACTAAAAAGGTCAGGGCTAAGGACAGCGATAGAAATACTCTCTGGCCATTGTCTTCTAGGGAAGCATGCTATGAGACTGGGTTTATCAAATACGGATATTTGCAGGTACTGCAATGACCTGGCATTGCCAGAACAAGGCTAAAGTTCCTTGGAAAATACTTTTTCAATAACCTAGAAGAGGTAAAGTCACGGAACCATAATAACGACATCCTCAAATTCTGTAGGGAAATCAAGTGTATGGGAGAATTGGTTTAGGTCTTTTTGCCGTAAAGATTCCCTAGGGATCGCGATGGGCCCACCTTGGTGCCTAGTGTCTTATGATAACTTCATAACCCTACTCAACCTAATTTAGCCTAACCTATGGTTACTGCAGCCATTGAAGGAAGAAGATGGCGGTAGAGGACAAAGGAGTACTGTGCCGTAGTTACACTTGACATCAAGAACGCTTTGAACTCAGTTGGTCTCTTGAAAGAAGGAATACGCCAAACGATATTCTTAGGGTAGTATGAAGCTACTTTTGAAATAGGACGACGAAGAAATCAAATACTATAATGTGTCGGCAGGCGTTCCACAAGGATCAGTGCTAGGTCCACTTCTGTGAGACATCATGTATGATGACATTCTCAGGTTGCCAATGCTGTCAAGAATGAAAGTCATAGGCTTCGCGGACGACATCGCTGTTGTGGTGACCGTTGCGAAACACATTCACGAGATAGAATCAAGAACAAATGAAGCGATTTGAAAATTTACAAGCTGACTGGAAACAACATGCTTGGATTTAGTGGAACAGAGGGCGGAAGCAGTTCTAATCACTAGTTGCAAAGCATTAGAATAGATGAACGTGCACGTAGGAGACCAAGTGATTAGATCTAAACAGGTAATCGAATGGACAATAGGGACAATAGGAACAATAGGGACAATAGGAACAATAGGGACAATAGGAACAATAGGGACAATAGGAACAATAGGGACAATAGGGTAAACTTCAATTCGCACCTGCTTTCGCGGACGACGCGGCGTGGTGATTTTAGTTCACGGCGAATTTTTAGACACATTAAGCGGAATTATGGAATCAGTTCTTATTAGTCTCGGAAAATGGACTTCAAGTCAACCTGGATAAAGCAGAAAATACAACATACCACCCTTCAAATTGCCTAAGCTAACGGGAGTGGAGCTTTCCCTTTCGGATCGCGCTAGATATCTAGGTATAATGTTAGACAGAAAACTAAACTGAAAACTTGACATACAGGAAAGAGCTCGCAAGGCTTACAATGCTCTCTTCATCTGTAAAAGGACTGCGGAGAAAAATGGGGCCTGAAGCCTGCAATGATGTACTGGCTATACATCATGATAGTCAGACCCATTCTTACGTATGGGGCTCTTATGTGGTGGAAGGCAACGAATAAGAAAAGCATGCAGGATATGTTGCCCACAGTGCGAAGAACAGTCTGCATTGCCATCACGGGTGCTTTACGTACAGCGCCTACGGCTGCACTCCAGATCTTTCTGTATCCTTCTGTGGAAGATTGTTCGTTCTATCTATCGTTCTAAGATCTATCGTTCCACCAGTACACTGGCGTTTTTTCCATTTCCCTTTTCCCTCCACAACATGGCTGCATCACACCCACTGGTCAAATATGTAAGAGTATCCTTTATGGATACTTGTAGCCGTGCTACGAGTTATGACCGTCTCCATGCTCCTGCATGGTTACGTGCTAAAAAAAAAACCCCCTCCGATTACTCTGTCCTGTTGTTCCCCTGCGACATTCCTTCGCAGGGGCAGGTTGGACATCTGTCACTTATTTTCAGCTGCCAAAGTCGGCAGGATCCTTGATTCTCGCGTTTCTCGTTGCTTGTTCTTCTATACACAGTTGCTGCATCATACTCGTGATTACTTCATTGGCAGTCTCCCAGCCTTCGCTCCTCGCCAACATAAATGAGGTCAGGCTTCTTGGGGTCACTTACCCGCCAATTGCTCTTTCTAGGACGTTCATGGCCCTGGTATAATTTTGGCATTCCATCAGTACATGCTCTGCGTTCTGCACTTTTCCTTCACAGTGCTGGCAGTATGGGTCATCAGCGTGCTTGTACTTGTAGGGATACTCCCGGAAGCATCCGTAACCCGATAGAAATTGTGATATAGTAGTTTACCTCCCCGTGCTTTCTGCTAATCCATTCATCAACTTCGGGGATTAATTTGTATGTCCATCGCCCTTTGATTGTGATGTTCCACCCATGTTGCCATTCTGCTTTTATCGATTATATAGCTTTTGTTCCGTCATCGTGCTCGTTTTCTCGTAGGACCGGAGTCTTCTTCGCGTCTAGATCGATAGGCATTCGGACTGATATTACGCTTATCGCATCCGCTGATACAGTCCTAAAGGCGCACCATACTCTTAAAGATGTGATTCTATGCGCCGAGTTCATCGTTCTTAAGTACGACTTACGATGCATCACTGAAGCCCATATTGGGGTTGCATACAGGAGTATTGATATGCTCACGGTTATTAGGAGATTTCTGATTGGCTGCCTTGGTTCTCCCATATTTGGCATTAGTCTGCATAGTGTCGCAACTGCCCGGGAGGCCTTCTCGCCGCCGTACATTGGGTGGTCCGTGAAGCTGAGTCTGTGGTCCAGCAATACTTCCAGGTACTTGATGTACGGCTTCGATTCGATAGTTTTCTCACTGACCTGTATGGTGAGGTGCTCCACTTTTTACGGCTGCTTATGAGAACAGCTTCGGTTTTGTGGTCCGCTAGCTCTAAACCTGATGTCTGTAGCCATAGCTTCACGTTTGCGATTGTCTGATTACAGTTTTGCATAACTTCCTCTAATTTTTTGGCCACTACTACAATTGCGATTTCGTCGGCATAACCGATGATGTCTACTCTGTTCGGCCTTTGTGTTCCATCGTACGTTATGTTCCATAGAATTGGTCCCAGGACCAACTCTTGTGGAACTCCTCCCATGATTTTGTACCTCTTTGATCCCTCTTCTTTGTCATAGTAAAAGGTTCTGTCTTTGAAATAGTTCACAGTTATCCGCAGTAGGTAGTTTGGTAGCTGCAGGTCACTCAGTGCTTTTAGTATACACCTCCAGTCGGCTGAATCGAACACGCTCTTGACGTTAACAGTACAGTACTGTTTTGTTCCTCCGAGCCATCTTTCTCCCGCAATATGCAAGAGTCCAGCATTGTGTATTTGTTACGAACTTCTGGCCGAATATCCTTTAGAGACTAGAATCACAAAGTTTCAACTTCCCTTAGAGTTTCTCTCTAGCTATGGGCTTTTAGATGTGTACATCAAAATGTACACATGAACATCGCCCCAATACTGCACATACATATATGTACAATGTAGGTGTTAAGAATTATAATTATTATAGCACGTGCACACAGCATCTTAAGCTGTTTTTTACGCCCCGTTAAGACAATGAAAAGCACTTAAATTCTTTACCGATACTCTTTTTCATTAATACTAAAACGTATCGACAAGCAGGTAAAAGGCAATTCCAAGAACCATCGCTTACGAGTCGATTATACCCGGGAATTCCCCAAGGCATTACCTTCGTTTTCAAATAAACTTCTTTTACGACAAGCCTCACACACGCACGAATTCTTACTTTTCAATTTGTTTCGCCAATTTCGGGGAACCTTTTTCTAAAAAAAAAAGCAAAAAAACACTTTAAAGCTTTGATTCTCTTTTCCACTTTAAATTAAAGGCAATCGAATCACTGAGTGGGTGTATCTCAGTATCTATGCAATCTTCAATACAAATATACAACCAATTGAAAATAAAAGAAATGAAGAAGTCTTGTTGGGCCCCATGTGCTGGATAAATTATGTTAATCCTTCAATTGTGATTCAGGCAACCTGCCTGCCAATGTAAACGATTTCAACAAGTTCGACGTGCCGCCGAGGGCCATCTACCCAAAGTCGTGAAAGAATTCAAATTAATGTAACCAGCATCCACTCGAAAGTTCCCATCCCTTTCCTACTTTTGTTTGGTTTTCTTTTTACTCAATTGAATGTATCTCATTTACATTGTTATCCTTTTTCGCAACTTTACCCGTTCTACCTTTACTTCACAAAAGTATAATATTTTTTTTCTCTCCGCAAATACAACCCTAAACCGTACAATAATTAAGCAATGACCGCCTTTATGTATCCTTTTAATTATTTGGTCACTTCTACGTGCCATTTGCTTATAGGGGCCATTTAATGGGATTAATTTTCGTTCGCCTCCAGGAATGATAACAACAATAATAACAATAATCTCCGAAGGATCTCTATGTAATTGCTATGGGAACAAGTGAGCCTCGCTCGGGGCTGGATCGTATTTTATTTTGCCGGGCAATTTTCGTGACCACGTAGCGTCTTAAATTTCACTTTCACTTTAATTGATGACAGGGTCTACGTAAGGGACACCGTCCACCGCTTACCACTACAAACCCTTGTCTCCCTCTATCCTGTGTCACATTGAGAAATGCAAAAAGTATTAAAATTAATAAACCCGAAAAGAAAACCCTCTTTTATCCTCATCGTAATCATTATCTATCATTAGACTAAAGGACTCTCCAAAGACACAAGGTGTCCCTTAGAGACAGATCTAAATCCTCACAACCTTAATCCTCAAAGAAAATCCTTTAAAACTTAAAGCATTCCACAGTTACACACTTTAGTCCGCTGCAAAGGCATAAATTTAAGAATATCCTGAAATTTAAAGAGGAAATCCTGTTTGTGTTGAGTTCTCACTCTCTGTACACCACTGTCAGCACTGCTATACCCACATTCGGGGGTACACACCGCAATGGACCAATCGTACCGCAAAAAAAATGAAAAAAAAAATACAGAGGATGAACAACAAATGGGCGAGAAGTGTTCATGAGTATGAGATGAAAACCGACACATAAAAGGAAAAGCTAAGCAGCAGAAGGAAAGCAAACAAAAAAAGAAAAAAACATACAAGAACTGCAAAAGGATTTCAGGGGCTTTCAGGAATTCTGCACGTTTCCTTACGTCGCTCTTCTTCGTTTTTCCATCCAACACAACCCACGTTAGATCTCAGGAAGAATGTTTTTTTTTTATAGTTCGGACAGAAGGTACCTTACCTACAGATAGAAAGGCAAATTAGGAAATCCCCACGAAAGGGATTCAAAAGTCGATTAAAACCCCGAAAGAAGAGTATTAGTCGCCGCCCCATACTCCTAAGTGTAATTTAATAAGAACCTTTAAAAAGGTGCGCCAGCCTTAAGAGGGGTATTGGGTGGGTCTAGGTAGTCAGTAAAAACGAGTGCCAGCTCAAATTACCATCAACCTTAAATGGTGGGGGTAGAAAGTACACCCGGGTCCATTATTTGTGACTTTAGGCAAACGAAATGGAATCTCAAACAGGGCACGCAGCGCAGAAACTAGAAACCGAAAATACTCGTATCCTACGGAAAATTGAATTTACCCCCGAAAATGTTATTCTTTATGGTACCCCCAACATATTTCCCATTTCCCTTTGTTGCGTGTTCGTGTTGAAAGTGTACGTATGTACGTGTATTTTAGGCGAATATTAGGCCAATTTAACAAAATCCACACCACATAAACCGCTTTGCTATTCAGCTATACGATCCGCAACCAGTGACCCTAATAAACCCAGAAAATACGCATACACAGTACACACCCCCGCATAGAAGAACATCTCTCCCGACACACCCGTCAATATACTTTTTGTGGTAGGCATGACAGAATCAAAGGAAAACGATATTACACAGAACTCGGGGGTTTGAGGCTTCTTATACCAGCAATCAGTGTAGGCACCAACGTGGTGCATAATTTGTGTTAGTGTTCGCCGCCCCATGGGGTGTTGCCACAAAAAGACGAAAAAATAAATAAATATCCTTCATTCATTCCAGTGAATTCTCTGTGGATTTATTCAATTGATGAATTTTTAATTAAAGAACGTAAATTCAATTTTTCCAATTATCGAAAAATCCTAGGAGGCCACAGAAGTGAGAGTATTTCTTTTGGAGGAATTGGGATTGGCGTATCAGTGTTCCCATCTCAATTATGTGGGGGAATTTATAAGGATTCCTTAATGAGAATTGCGTCAAGAAGACAAGTCGGTGCCGGTTATCAA
Organism: Brachypalpus laphriformis; assembly: GCA_945910035.1. Classification (NCBI taxonomy): domain Eukaryota; kingdom Metazoa; phylum Arthropoda; class Insecta; order Diptera; family Syrphidae; genus Brachypalpus; species Brachypalpus laphriformis. The sequence goes on from OX246756.1 coordinate 176,717,593, forward strand.
TGAATCAATGAAACCCGCTAAGGGTCCTAATTTTGTTTGTATCTTAATATTACAGGAAACGATAGGAAATGCTTCATTGGAGCACTCAGATGCAACTGGTCCATTGTACTACCAGGAACCAAAATCCTGAGTTACTCGTTTTACTGAAATGTTCTTGTCTTTCGTAGGCAGCCAAGCAAGCTGAAGAGCTTACACTGCCAGCACTCAGCACATCTGCCACCTGATGCGAGCAGAGGAAATTTTCCGCGGTATCGTCTTTCCCACAAGCGCTGCAGACTGTGGTGTCACTTAAGCCCAGCACATTAAGATGCTCACCCCAAGTGCACTGCGACCTATAAGATATATAGTGCTGGCCCAATGGCTAACCAGAAGTAGGTTGGTTAGGTTAGGTTAAAGGGGTTAGTCGCAACGAATGGGTGCAGTCTGCACTCGGATCTCAAATGGATCCATTGTGCTCCTCCGACGTGGAGTTTCCTGGTTGAAGTACTAAAAAGAGAGGAAAACAAAATGGCCAGAGTTCGGTGTTAATGGAACAGCCTCCTCTGAACCACCCTGAAGAAGTTATGCATTTCATGATGGTGGTTGGTGGCTTTTCAGACAGTTCGCCCACATGATTGAAGAAATACTCTCCAAGGACCGTCTTCTTGATGTTGCAGAGACTAGGGCATTTGCGAACGAAGTGTTCTGTATCCTCCTCTACGTCTGTGTTGTCGCATCCTCTGCAGAGTTTATATGTACTTAGCCGCATTCTCTTCCGGTGGGCCGCCAATAGGTTGTGGCCGGTAATGATATCTATGAGAAGCCCCAAGTTTTGTCTATTTTAAGTGAGGATGAGCTTGATTTTCATCTTGTCATGTTTTGTCCAGATGCTCCTGGAGACCCGGTATGATGGCTCTCTATCTTTCTTCTGCTTGTCGTTTGAAGTCAAGTGCTATGTTTGATTTAACAAGTTTTAGGGGAGGAAGGACTGAGCTTTGGACCATTGACAGGCCTTGCTCTGATCCCTTTCTTGCTAGTTCATCCGCCATCTCGTTGCCTGGAATTCCTTTGTAAACCAGAAGTAAAACTGAGGCTTTCGATAAAGCTCAGTAATGTCTTGGGTTCCATGCTACAGGTATCCGCGGGGTCCATCGAGACCGGTGTTAGATGGAGTAATCGTTTCTTTACGGCCCCTGGATATTCACACAGAGTGTGTTCTGCTGTTTCTCTTTGTTCCCCGCAGAGTCTGCGCATGGCTGTATCTGAAAGTTTTATTTTATTCAGATACTACCTGAGTGTGCAATGTCTGGTTAGAGTTCGCAAATCGTCTTTGCTGAGTGCAAGTAGCTTGTTTGCTTGATTTTTGTTGGGGTTTATGAACCTTTTCGCTTGTCTTCGCCCTCTTTAGTTGGTCCAGTGTTTACTTACTTACTTACTTAGGTGGCGCTACAGTTCGGGGTGAACCTGGGCCTCTCCATTTAGCTTGGTCTTTAGCTAATTGCCTCCAGTTGCGCACTCCAAGTTGGTCGAGGTCCCCTTGAACTTGTGCGCGCCACCTACGGCGATGATTCCCTCTACTGCGTCGTCCCTCGGGATTAGATTCGAAAACTCTGCGGGCCGGAGCGTTGGTGTCCATTCGCTCTACATGTCTTAGCCATCTCAGACGTCCAATACGCAGTTTTTTGACTAGGTCGATGTCGCTGTACAGCCCGTATAGTTCGTGATTGAATCTTCTCCTCCAAAACCCGTCAACGCAAACGGGACCGAAAATCTTACGAAGAATTTTTCTCTCGAAGCGACCAAGGATATCTTCATCCTCTTTTAATAAAGTCCATGTTTCAGCGCCATAAAGCAGGACTGGGATGATCAGGGTCTTATACAGAGTCTCCTTAGTAGTTCGAGATAGGGCTTTACTGTTAAATTGCCTTATAGGCCCAAAAAAACAGCGATTGGCAAGAGTTATTCTTCGCTTGATTTCTGCGCTGATGATTTCTTCTCCTTAATCATCTCTTTTATTTCCTGCGGATAAGTTTGAATGTAGCTTGCCGGCCTTTTCTTTGGTTTGGGAGTATTCTCCACGCGGCATTCTGTAGGATTTCGATGAAGCGATCAACTTCAACTTCAAGTTCATATGGCGTTTTAAGTAATACGCTCAGCTCAGTATTTGCTTCAATATCTTTTTTAAAGCCATCCCAATTAGTTTTCGCGTTGGTTAATCTGACCGGTCCTACTTTTTTAATCAGAGCATCGCTTATAATCATAATAATTGGAGAATGATAACAGGAGAGATCAAAGCTTTCTTCAACTTGTATACAGTTGCCAGATATTCCTTTAACAACAAAGAAATCGATCAGATCTGGTATCTTATTTCTATCAGTCGGCCAATATGTTGGTTTACCCGTCGAGTGAAAATCACAACTGTATTGCATAGCCGCATTATAAAGCTTTCTACCTTTCTGAGAGACGTACCTTGAACCCCTCGCCAGACAGTGTGCTTGTTCGTTCCCCTCAAAGCCTTCGTGTCCAGGGATCTATGTTATGGTAACCTGATTTGTGGACACGAGGTTATCAAGAAGGTCGAGACAGTGCTCCCTGACTGTTAGTTAGTTAGTTAGGTAGACTTTTTATTAACTTCATATAATTTTCACAAACAGTATATACATAGTCGTTTATGGTTTGGCTTAAGGCCGTAGACCAGTAATATAATGAAGTAATATATACTCCCTGACTGTCCGAATAGATGTAGATGCAAGTTCCGGTAGTGTTTTTGTCCGCAGGCATTCCCGAATGCATAGTTCTATCGCATAGACCTCTGCTTGGAAGATGATAGGTAATTTACTAAGCGCTGTAGCACACTAAAATTTGGGGCCATAGACCCCAGCTCCAGTACTGCCATTTTCCAATTTGAAACCATCTGTGTGCCAAATATATGCGTTAGGCGGTATGTTGTAACCACTTTTTCTCCATTCTTGGTGGTCACTAATGCCTACTTCAAATTTTCTGGAGAACCGAAATCTCTTGAGCATCGTATCTGGAATCTTGAAGATTGGGTTATTTTGGATATTTTCAAGAACACTCAGATGGCTTCTAAAGTCGCCGGGTTTCAGTTCTTCTATCTGAGGCAGCCTAAGAGCACTAGCTAGCACGTAGCTTCTTTCTGCACTGTGGGATGCAGAGGGTGTGAGATTATGCATTGTTTCTGCCCCAGTGATACCGACACAGGCTAATCGGCGCAGTCGATTTAACTATTCCTTAGCTTTGATCTGTTGCGTTCTAGGCCACCATACCAGAGAGACGTAGGTGATCATTGGTTTGACGATTGTGCCATATATCCAGTACATCATCTTAGGTTTCAGACCCCAAACATAAACATTGCGCCTTATTGATAACCTCGTTTGGATGCAAGTTCCTATTAAGCCTTTTGTCCAGGATAATTTCAATATTTTTGCTTCCTGTAGGGTTGATGGGGTGCTTTCCAGTTGCTTCAGATCGAGATTCTCTTCTTAGAAAAGCGTACAAGGATAGTTTTTTCAAGGTTAGGTTGATGGTTAAGTCTTTGGTTTTATACCATTTTGAGATCAGGTTGAGGGCACCTTGCATCATTTCCGACAGGGTGTTTTCGAATTTGCCCACAACGCTGATGACAACATCATCTGCATTTCCTTGCACTCTGTAACCAGATTTGGTTATCAGCTCTAAGAGTTCGTCTATAACTAAGGTCCACAGCGGAGGAGACAGTACTCTCCCCTGCGTGCAGCTTCTATTAGCTATAATAGTTTTCAGGGATGATCCGCACTCTAGTTTTGTTTTTCTGCTTCTTAGCATGGATAGAGTCCAGTTTATGATCAGTGGTGCGATACCTTTCCTTTTCATAGCAATTTTGATTGCTTGATTGACGAACCCCACAAGCAGATCAGAAGAAATGCAGTGAAGTGGAAGGGTTATGATCCTTTGTTTTCAGGTCGCTATAGCTAAAGATAAGTGAACTGTCAAGATGTCAATGAGTTGTCAGTCTTTTCTGCTAAGAAAGCAAAAATGCTGCTGATTTCTTACAAATGTCCGAGAGCATCCCTTTAGTCAGTCACACACTTAAACCAGCAAAATTTCATTGTGGTACCACATGGATCTATGATCCCCAGAAGGTTCTAGCCTAAGAACCAATTGGAGCTTGTTATGAAGCGCTGGGGGCCGTTGATGTTGGCCTTAGCCAATTCGCCTAAGCTGTCGAAGAAGTAGCAACTGGAGGCAGCTGGCTCGTAATCGTGCTAGCTGGAGAGGTTTGTTGGTTGAGACCCAGGTCCACCCCGGACCGCAGCGCCATCTAAGTAAGTAAGTAGTCGAAGAAGTAGCCTCCTAATTGCAATCTTCTGCGAGTGGAGAGACCCTGGCACGTACAAAGGAGGTGAATTACACCTTCTCTTCCTCGTCCATAAAGCTTCCACAGAAGTCATTTGTGAGGAGGCGTAACCTGATGGAATGCCTTTCAATGGTGTAGTGCCCTGTAATGACATCTACTATAGTTGTAATGCGCGCTCTCTTCTTTCCATTAAGGCAATTCGAGCGTTTTTAATCCAGTTTGTCCAGATCTGTCTAGTGATGAGGTACGTAGTGCTTGTTTCGTATCTGCGGTTGGTTGAGCTTAAGCTGCAGTCTCACTGCACTGACAGGCATACCGGTGTTCCCTTGTTCGGTGAAATCGATAGGTTAGTGTCCTGCGTGGCGATCCATGCAATTCCCTGGATTGCCTTTGTGTCCCAGCACCCAATAAAGTGAATACTGAATTGTTTAGCCATTTCATTAAGAAACAGGCGACAATTTAGGGAAGTTTTTCAGGGATTTAATCGCAGCTTGACTATCAGAAAAAATGGCTATATCCCCTTTGCCACGGTAGGGCTTTCTTTATCGCCATAATCTTCTCCTGAAAAACGCTGCAATGATTATGAAGATGGAAAGAGATACTTATGTTTAGATCATTAGAGAAGAAACCCTCTCCTACTCCCGATCTGCCTAGAATACTATTCACGCTGATAGTCCTGACAAAGTTGAAAGCATTCCAGATATATGAAAATGGTAATCTAAGTATACTCACCATAAGCGTGAGGGCCCCTCAACGATACTGCAATGAGATCTTATTTCGTTGAACTTGTTTCATTTCTACGAAGAGAGAATCTAATGTTTTCATTAACTTTCGAAGCCTCAACATTTGCACCACATGGTTGCTAGGCAATGACATTGTCGTTAAAAAGTATCCTTTCTTTTTATAGCAGTAATCTCGTATAACCAATGAAAATGAGTACAAATTGCTCCCAACAGGAGGACAGAAAACAATCTAATATACAACAATTCCACAGCTGTCAAGCATGTGTCCCCAAAGTCACTCAGTCCTTCCATAATTTTCAATAAAATATGCCATCTCACATAAATCCGGCTAAGCTATCGCATTAATTAAGATATATTCTCAAACAGCGCAACATCGCGTTTGTCGGCGCCGTATGGGAACACTGAATTTGAAATTTTACACAAAATATTCTGCACATTACCCGCAGACCCAATTATGCTTTCTCTTCAACGTATCCCACCTTACGAGAAAATAAAAATAAATAACAACATTAACAGACTAACCAAGAGTAAGCATTTCATTTTGGAATTTGCTTTTCATTTAGTTCTCCCTCCGTGTATCCTTATATAGTTTATGTCCCCCCCCCCCCCCCCCCCACACACACACCCCGCTGTAAATTATATTCTAACAAATTCTCCACCTAACCACTACCATTTGAAACTGACCCTACAACTGAGTATCTAACAAAATCAAATAAAAAACTTTAAAAAAGGCAAACAGGGTCAATCCCGCAAACGCCCATGAAATTACCATCGACAGGACTCCCAATATACAACACGGATTGCCAACGAAAGCGAAAAAAAAATCGAACACAAGCAAACAGTTTTATCCAAATGAAAAGCCAACCAAATGAAATAAAAATTTATTACAACTCCCTCCAGTCTAGCACAATACAGCACCAAACCACCCCCGGGGGATGGTACTGGAGGTGCTAAGGTGGTGGTATTAGCAGCGCAGTTAGATACCAAAGGATGGCGATGGTAAACTGATGCCAAGGCATGCTAGGAGCTGGTAGTATGGTCTTTGGTGGTTTCGAAACTCTCATAGTTCCTTTGGTCAACCATAAACTATGGGAGTCGGAGGAGCTCGGAGAGAGATTTTCGCCTGTTTTACATAAGTTGTTACACAAACAACAACGCGTTGGTCTTTTTTACGACTTTCGAACATTAACCGCGACTAAGTCAGAGGGTTGTCCATATCCCACGGGATAAACGAATAGAAGCAAGAAACAACAAAAAAAAAATGGAAAATGCAAATTGGTAAAAAGTTTTAAAAAATTCCCTCTACAACCGTAGGGAGGTGAAGTAGTTGTTCACATATATCGCCTGCGACAAGGATCTTGATGGGACTTAGCAGGTTTCAGGTGGTAGTTGAGTCAATCGAAATATACATCACGTCAGTATAGGTATACTCTCCCCAGGGGGAAAGACATTTAAAATTGATGGATGAATTTTGAAAAGGATTGTGTCCCGTTTCGTTTCGGTTTTATTGAGACAAGTTATAGGGGTGCGGTGGTGTGAAAGCTTAAGCTTTTCTTTTATAGACTTCGAAGGAGGTGGGATTTAATCACTTGATGCATGTGGGGGAGAAGGTGAAAACGGCATAGCACAGACAAGCACGAAAAGTCCATCAACAATGCAACAAGGCAGAACACATTATGTGTCTCGGTGTGTAGTTAATGGGTAATTGATTGTTTCGCAGAATGGAATCGATGTAGGTGCCTTGGAGACAAATGACAGCCGTAGTGCTGAGGGTTAATGTACTGAGATTTTTCTTCTTCTTCTTCTTCTTCTTCTTTTTGAAGTAGCCGATGGGTTTTATGTTTATAGCTGAATAAAATTGTCGTTAAGAGGGGATCATACACGTCATTAAATATTAATGGCAGAAGGTCTGAAGGGACGCAATTTTACAGCAGTAAATTTTTCAAAATTGATGTCGTCCAATGGAGTAGGGCATTTCGCTTCGTAATCCCTGAGCATTGTATCGGCTTTTTAACATTCCAAAGGACAGCCGTTTGTTGCGTTTTATGTGTTTTATCATCACATGCAAGGCGGTCCAGTTTTGTTGTTTGAGAAAGGTCTAGGCGGTTATGAGAGCAATACGGCTTTAGAGTCCTCTAAGAGCAGAAGAATCGTAAATACCAAAACACGATATAAATGGTTCGCAAATCTATATAGATTAAATTAGATTAGATTGATTTTTACTTTTGTACAATAATAAAATATTTACAAAATTGTCAATTATTCTCACCTGGGTCTTATTTTGGACAGAAAACTGAATTGGAAAGCCAATCTACTAGAACGCATAAGGAAAGCCAATGTTCTCTGCTGCTCTCTGCTCTCTTCTTCTGTTTCTTCCTATTTCGGCGAGGTTATGATCCGAAAACAAGGGAGTATAACCCTCCCACTTAACCGCATTTCTACTGATCCACCACTGGGGTTCGCCTCCAATGTAGCTCTCTATTCCTGTAAAAGGTAGAAGCTGGGGTATGAAACCTCAAATCACTAGCAGGCCTTAACTACTCTATTCTTCTTCTTCTTCTTCTTCTTCTTCTTCTTCTTCTTCTTCTTCTTCTTCTTCTTCTTCTTCTTCTTCTTCTTCTTCTTCTTCTTCTTCTTGCTTTTATCAGCCTTGTTTTCGGATCATAACCCTCCCACTTCATTTCTACTGATCCGCATGTGGGGTTCGCCTTAACTACTCTATTGTGTGATCGTATGGTGATCTGCTCTTAATAGGACTATCCACTTACTCACCTAGCTAAGGTACAAAGATCTGCATGCATGTGCATCAGTGATGCACTAAGGACTACTCCCTCTGCGGCACTGGAGATTTTGGTCCATCTGCAGCTTTGGCAAACAGATTGCTGCCAGTGCGGCCGTCCGCACCTCCTCGCAGTGGTCTAGATACCACATTGGCCACTCCTCGATCCTTGATCTTCTCAACTTTACCCATGAAAATACGGAATACCGAAATTGAGATTTAACCGAAACTTCCATACGAGTATCTCTGAACGGGATGAATGAGACAACTCGCCCCCTTTTGATGGCAGTTTGGTTAATTTCCTTACAAATGGCTCTAAGACCGATGGTGAGGTGGGTTGTGGTATTTTCTCTGAGAAGCTCAACCTGAGCATCTCGTTTCGCCTCCCTGATCATTGTAGCGTTTTTCAGGCGGAAATCATGGCGATTGAGGAAGCCCTGTCCTAGCTAAAATGTAATGTACTTTCTATCAGAGATATCAGCATTTTCACTGATAGTCAAGCGGCAATCCCTGGAATCGTGCTACTTCACTTTAAATGCCATCTTAAATTACCGGTTGTTTCTTACGGAGATAGCAGAGTAGTTCAACAATCACCTATTCTGGGTGCCAGGCCACAGGAACATTCCAAGAAACTTCAGGGCGGCCAAACTTGCTAGACAGGGTACAATTCTAAGGATTCTGCCTGGCAGGCAAGCCGTGGGTATGCCCCTTGCTACATGTATGCAGCTGAACGCTATAGCAAGACTATCCACAGATGGAAAAATGGCTCAACGTGTCATATTTCGAGACAAACCTGGACTAAGCTTGAACAGAAATCTAACGCCGAGTTGGTTAAGCTAAAGCTGTCACAGATCAGCTGCATTATCAGTGTCCTCATTGGACACTGTCTTCTAGGCCAACATGCTAAACGACTTGGCTTCTTCTCCAACGATTTCTGCAAGATTTGTAGGGACGATGAGGAGGAAGAGGAGGAAACTATCCTTCACCTCCTAGCACGTGAAAGAATGCCAGCCCTACGTAAAAGAATGTTCCATCTAATGGCTCCCTTCTTTGATGACCTCGACAATTTGGCTTCATAGGCATCCATTGCTTTATCAAAACTTCCGGTTGGTTTTATTAGTCCCTGAGTGGTCTAAAGGTAGATCCATGGCATCACAATGGACCTTTACTGGTCTAAATCTGTCTGCATTCTTCTGTTGTGACGGCCAACATAACCTAACCTAACCTAGGCTACACTTAAGGACCGTGAGTCATCATAAATGGTTCGCCTGCACTAAAAAAAAAAAACCCAACCATTCTACTTTGCATAGTCTGATGATCATCATCTACGGAATTGCTTCAGACGAATACTTAACCTACAAGTGGCCGTTTGGAACATAGGCTGTTGGCGGCATTTTCTTCCAAATCTGGCTAATATTTCCGAATGATGCATTTGTATGCTATTTTCAAAATTGTTCGGGAAAAGATCACCTAGCTCATCACAAGCCAGACTATCAAACACATCTCTCGGCTGCACGGGAGCTTTTCCAAGTACGCCTGGCTCTACTCTAGATTTTTTGCTGGGCTTACCTCCTCTTGATACTTATATCATGGGCTTCACTATCAAAGTCATCTATCGTTTGAAATTTTAATGAACTTGCGCGACACTTATCATACGACTCCGGTCTCATGGATATGCCGTCTGATGCAATGACACCAAAACTTCAGCTGAAACGCAAATTCAGAGTCGACTTTCCTTGTGTACAAGACTGGCTTCGGCTAAAGTCTTAGCCAAGAATGGAATGCAGTCGTATTTTCACGGACGGCTCCAAAACCACTAAATGGTCTGGCCCTGGTGTCTTCCTGGAAGACGACAACATAAGACTTATTCTCTCGTTTGGCAATTATGCTTCTGTTTTTCAAGCAAAAACTTATGCAATCCTTATGGCTATGAACTATATTGTGAAGAACAGGTGGAAGGGCCGTAGTGTTTGTATCTGTAGTGACAGTCAGACTACGCTTATTATTTTGGAGGATTGTGATCCTTTATTTTCGGATAACAACCTCGCTGATAAAAGGAAGAAGAAGAAGAAGAAGTCAGTCTACGCTTAAGGCCTTGCTTAAGACTTTAACGACTTCCAAAATAGTTCGTGAAACCAAAAACTCTTTGAACTCGGTCGCAAGGCTGAGTTCTCTGTCTCTTATCTGGGTCCAAGGTCATACTGGGGGATCCTGGGGAACGAGATCTCCGATGAAATTGCTAGACAAGGCTCAGAAGAGGCTTTCTCGGGTCCAGAACCCGCGTTGGGTTTCACTGTGTCCTCCATTAGGGCTTCCACTGACGACTGGGTCTCTCATGAACACAATTGTGTCTGGCATGACTCTCCAAAATGTAGGTGGACTAAACGAATGCCCCCGGACGTTTGTAAGAGATCAGCGGCATGCTTTCTATCTCTCAGCAGAAAAGACTGCAGACAACTTATTGGTTATTGGCCACTTTGCCTTCGCCAAGTAACTTAACGTGCTGGGCTTAAGTGACACTACAATCTGCGGCGCTTGTGGAGAGAGCGATAACACTGCAAAACATTATCTCTGCGAATGTCCGGCCTTTGCTCGTATCAGGTGGCAGATCCTCAGTGCTGATGTGGTGAGTGCTGGTACTGTAAACTCCTCATCACTGAAGTGCTTGCCTTGCTTCCCTAAAAAGACAAGGAAATTACAATGAAATCGATAAACCAGGGTTTGCTCTCTGGTAGTACAATGGACCAGTTGCGTCTAAGTGCTCCAATCGAGCGTTTCCTATCCCGACAAAAAAAAGCAAACACGTCGAATAGAATGTTTCGTGGAATTAAACTAGGCTTGTCGGTCCTGTTAAACGTTCTAAAATTCAAATATGAACAACAATAATCCACAAATGTAACTCAATATCCATACAGTATCTAAAGTTCTTGTCTTGTGGTTGCTTTTGTATAAAGCAACCCGTTTTCCGACATTCATCAACTTTCGCACGTCATTACTACCAGAAATGAAATGCAAATATAATGAACTCCTCTTGGCAATGACAGTGCCATACGTGCAGTCTAAACACACAGATTTGGCACAATCAGTCCATCTTCTCCTCCCTTCGTGATTTTAACAGGAAAACCTTCCGAAACTGAATGGAATAGTAATCGACTTTGAGGACATAATGCCATCTATTATTCAATTAGAGCAAACTTCCCACATACACATACGACTTTTAATCCTATTAAATATCGTTGCTCCATATGAGTGATGCCCCCTCTCCCCCACCACCTGCTAACCATACATAGAAGACTAATAAAATGGATAAATGATGCAGGATCTGTAATGGAGGTCACTGCCTCCTTCACCTTACTCTGCACAATGATTACCTACGATTATCGCTGCCATCCACATATTAATATGTGCGTATATATTCTTCTCACACATGTTCGTGTATCCTTTGAGAAGAATTTTTTTCTTTTCACACACGCTTGACGTGCAATATGAATTTAATCAATTTTGTGGCTGACAAGGCATCATTCTTCGGGAAAACTTTTCAACATACCCACTCATGTTCGGTTGTATAGTATCGATTATGGACTCTGCATACAGTTCGTTTTACGATAAAAAAAATATCCTGGTATAATTGAAAAAAGGATGGTGTTAAAGGTCCTTTATAGGTGACATTGCTTGAGGATAATTTTTCATTTTTAAAACTGCAAGGTATGGCTTTTCCATTGGATGATGTTGCAGTACTTATTTACTTTGCTGCTTAAGAAGGACATGACGGGATTAATTAAAAACTAGAAACATTCCCTTTTATGGTTGAGGAGTGTATCATGGAAGCATTCAGTGCAACATTAATCAGTGGTAATAGTACATTTCCCAATGGTAACACATCTCGTCCTTCATTCCACAGTACAGGTGTCCGATGCTTCGTATTCAATCGAAGATTTCATTACTTTGGCTTCTATTGAGTTCGTCATATGACCTCTGGCATTATTCATTCCATATTGGGTGTCTCAAGTACATCCTGTGTGTCGAGATGTATACGTATTGCTTCAACACATATTGCAAAAACATCTTTTCAGCTTATTTACCAAGTTATATGCTTCGGGCTATTATTGAGTCTTAGTACATACGAGTATTGATTGACCACTGAAGTAGTTTCGAATGCTTTCGATAACATAACTCGTATAGCTCCGTTCGATGAGCATCCTTTTTGTTGTTGTTTTCATGGATCGTTGTTTGAATTACTCACTTTGATTGCCTTTTTCATATTGATCTCAATGCCTTAAGAATACTGCACAATCCTTGTTTTTCTCAGTACAGCTCTGGAATCAAAGCAGTCTCAGAAGACTTTTAATCGGTGAAAAGATAGTGAACATAGATACGTGGTCTATGGTGGATTTTCTTAGCCTAAAATCACACCATCCATACAAACGATGCTAAAGACTCATTCGTCGATACACCTGCTATTTCAAATGACTTGATAGTCAACTCATCAGATCCAGTAGCCTCGTTGAACTTTTTTTTAATATAAATTTCCCTTGGGAAAGGCGAACCCAAAACGCTGAGCTATCGCCCTGAGATGTCTGCAGATGTGTATTGATTCTGCGTTTAAATTGTTGCAGATTATAGTTTTCTGGAAATATTTCACTTGGGAGTGAGTTGCAAAGATTGCTTGCCCTGTGACAAAATGAATTTTGAATGCGGTTGCCAGGTGAACGTGAAAGTTATGTGCACTAGTGGCCTGCCTGGTAGGACCTTAAAAAGGTCGAGTTTCTAGGGATTTTATTGTTGAGATTTTCCGAACATCTGGTAGTGTCTGTAGAACAGGCATACATTTACCACCTTTCTTCGATGTGCCAACGATTGAAGGTTGGATGTAAGTGCTGGATCTTCTATTAAGCATATTGCTATCTTCACCTCACTAGATGATCTAGGCAGAGTTGTGGTATTCTTTCCTTATTCTTATAACTGGTATCCACTTCCATTCAAACTTTGTAGACTTGTTCTGATGTTCTTTATTTTTTCCCTTCTTTTCTATGTCTAGATCTCGCAAACAGCATCCGTCTCTTAAGGCGTCGCATTATATGCTTCTTGTTTTGCTACCTTCCCTTGTAGGCAATCTTCATCAAATATTTTGACCTTTTCTTTGGAGGCATTGAACTTCTTGCAAGATTAAAGGACACCAGATCTTCAAAGGCTATGACATTCTTTGACATTCTAATGCTTCGGATATTCGCTTGGGTAATAGGCAACTCATGAATGAGTCGATGTAAAATGTCCTAGTCAGGACAGCTTAAATTTATTCAGAGAGAGCTCTTTTGGGCACATTGTCCGGACATACAAGTCCAAAAATATTTTTAAACAAATTGATTAATATACTCGTATATAGCACTATGAACGATATAATCTTCACAACTTAGAACAACTTTCTTACTTAAGTCCTGTCATCCCTCGAGGCGTATAGGGCGTCAACAACGCCTGCGTGCTATCATGTTTGAACTTCTTCAACGCGCTTCAACTCTCTCCAACTCTTTCCCAAAGCTCTAGATTCCTTTTCAACCATTCTGCGGAGATTCCATTGCACGGCGTGTTTGACAACGAAATTTTCTTCGCCCCGCAAGGTGTGACCAATCCATTGCCACTTCCTTCGTCGTATTTTCATGTCAATGGGTTCCTGACCTGACCTGTACTCGAGTGGAGGTGTTCGTTCAAGCTGCGATTAGGCCAGGAATCTTAAGGATGATTAGATATTTATTTACGAAAGTCTGCAGCTAACGAATGACAAAGACATCTATTCTCTAAGTACTACATCCATATAGCAGTACTGACTCGACATTGGACCGGAACAGTCACAGCTTGGTCTTGGTGTTATAAACATTACTTTTCCAGATTTTCGATAGCATGCCGAACGCAACTTTGGCTTTCCCGATTCTGCTGTCTACATCAACCTCGGTGCCGCCGTCGACCAAGACTATACATTCCAAGTATAGAAAGTTATCAACTTTCTCGACCTGCTGTCCAGCAATGTTAACTTGATTGTAAGGCTGAGTGCTAATGTCTTGGCCGTGTAAGCTTAGAACAGACCTCTCGAAAAAAAAGAGCGTGTAAGATAGCATGCAAACATTTCAACTCTTTTGAATCGACTCATCATTGATTGATTCCCTGAAATTGGTCACTTTCCTATTTTTAGTTCACAAGGATACTAGATTTATCGGCTATGTGTGAAGCTAGATGGCAGTTTGTTTGAAGTTTCAGCTCGTCTATACTTGCTGTTTAATTATGGAAAAGTACACCCTTCAATACCGTTTCCAAATTATTCAAATTTTAGATGAAAGTTCGCGTTTAGTTGCGACAACTTTACGTATGCTAACTCTAATTTTCTCATTCTCAGCGATGAAACCCATTTCTGGCTTTGCGGCTTCATTCATTCATTCATTCATTTTCAATGAATTTTCAATGAGGCGAACCCCACAGGCGGATCAGTAGAAATGCAGTGAAGTGGGAGGGCTGTGATCCCTTGTTTTCGGATCATAGCCTCGCTGATAAAAGGAAGAAGATTCATTTTCAATGGCCCGCTAATCCTTCATGAGGGTCGCGGGGGTAGGATGCTCAGGTGGACTCTCCATCCTTCCCGATCCTCCGCCATTGACTCCAATTCATCAGGAGGAATCCCTAAGCGGCTCCAGGAGAGATGTCGGAGTTGATCCAACCATCTATTTCTAGGCCTTCCGCGAAGACGCCTACCTGATGGCACGGCAACCATGGCGCGTCTTGGAAGCCGGTGGCTTTGCGGCTTCGTTAATAAAAAAAATTTTCGCATTTGGGCAAGTCAGCAACCCGAAGCCATTCATGAAATGCAATTACATCCAGGAAAATTTACTCTTTGGTACAGGTTTCATGTTAGAGGAGCCACACTTCTTCTTCAATGATACTGGCAACGCAGTCACAGCCAATGGATATCGCTACCAGACCATGTTGACTGACTATTTTTGAGATAAATTGGAAGAGGATGACTCGGGCCGTATGTGGTTTCAAAAGTACGGCCCTACATGCCACACAGCTGGCCAAACGATCGAGTTATTGAAGTCGAAGTTCGGTAACCGTGTTATCTCCAGAAATGGGCCAGTCTGAACCCCATTTGATTATGCTGTCCAGGTCGGAATTTTAGCATACGTTGTCATTCCTCTTCTACGACCGAAGAGCAGGGTCGTGAATTAGGGAACGAACATGAAAAACTGAGGATTCTGTCACCAGCAAAGGAATAGATTAGAGTAGAAGTTGCAGACAAGAGGTCATTTATAAAACGGAGTGGGAGAGTTGGAGACAATCCGGAGCATTGGGGAACACCAGCATTTATATGGTGAATTGCAGACTTGAAGCCGTCCATAACAACTTCTATTGAACGACCCCAAAGGTAGTTTCTAATCCATTGAAGAAGAGACTCGTCGATGCCATATGCAAGCATTTTCGGCATAAGAGCCTGATGCCAAACTCTGTCAAATGACTTGGAAATATCGAGCGCAACCATCTTTGTTTCGCCGAAATGATGGAGAGATATGTTTCACTTCTCAGTGAGATAGGACCTGACCTGTTGCTACGAAAACTATACTGCCAGATCATTGAGTAGTTTTCGTGAATTAATATATTTCATAAGCTGACGATCAGCATTTCCATGACCTTGGAAAGAAGGAACGTGAGTGCAATGGGTCGGTAATTGCACGGGAAGGAAGATTCGCCTTTTTTAGGGACGGGCTGGACAAATGCTGTTATCTATCTTCTCAGAAAGAGCCCAGAAGAGTAGGACAGACCGAGAAGCTTAGGCAGAGGTTTTTCCAGTGTAGAAGAAAACCTCTTCAGAACTATGGGCGCGATACCATCTGGACCAGCGGGTTTGTGTATGTTAAGACCTTTGAGTACTCCTTCAACTGTATGAGTGCGAAAGTGGACTTGTGACATGGAAAATTCAAGGCTCTCAAGTATAGGCGTAGAATCTGGTAGTAAATGAGCTACTACTGGACCTGGATAGGTAAGGTTTTAAAGTAATTGCTATTGCTGCCTCTGGCAAACACCCAGATACTTTCAGGAAAATCCTCCAATATGCTCTCCATCGGTTCACCAGATGGGGCTCAAAATGTGGGCTGGACGTTAACCCTCATAAAGCAGAACTCGTTGTCTTCATGAGGAAATATAAAGTTCCGCTCTCACCTCTCACCTTCAATGAAAATGCAAAATACTTGGGTTTTATTTTGAACAGAAAAATGAATTGGAAAGCCAATCTACTAGAATACGTAAGGAGAGCTAATGTAGTTCTCTTCTTCCTATTTCGGCGAGGTTATGATCCGAAAACAAGGTATCTTAATCCTCCCACTTCATCGTATTTCTACTGATCCGCCGGTGGGGTTCGCCTCCAATGTAGCGCTCTATTTCTGTAGAAGGTAGGAGCTGGGGTATGAAATCTCAGATCACCAGCAGGCCTAAACTACTCTATGCCGTGATCACATGGCGGCCTGCTATCCACCTTACTCACCTAACTAAGGTTCAAAGATCTGCATGCATGTGCATCACTGGTGCACTAAGAACTACTCCCTCTGCGGCACTGGACATTTTTTTCCATCTGCTGCCCATAGATATTTTTGGCAAACAGATTGCTGCGGCAATCAAATCCCTGGAATCGTTCTCCTTCACTTTAAAGGCCGTCTTTAATTGACATTTGTCTCTTAAGGAGATGACAGAGCAGTTCAGTGTTTACCTATGCTGAGTGCCAGGCCACAAGGACATTCAAGAAAACTTCAAGGCGTACGAGCTTTCCAGACGGGATACAACTCTTAAGAATTCTGCCTGAGGCAAGTCGTGGGTATGCCCCCCGCTAAATGTAAGCATCCATGGAAGCTGAACGCTATTAGAAAGACTAACCACAGATGGGAGAACGGCTCAACGTGTCATATTTCCAAACGGATCTGGCCTAAGATGAACCAGAAACGTAGCGTCGAGTTTGTTAAGCTGAAGCGATCACAGATCAGCTACATCATCGGAGTCCTCACTTGACACTGTCTTGTAGGCCAAAATGCTAAAAGACTTGGCGTCTTCTCCAACGATTTCTGCAGGATCTATAGGGACGAGGAGAAGGAGGAAACTATCCTTCACCTCCTATGCAAATGTCCAGCCCTATCGCGGAAAAAAATATTCCATCTAGGAGCTCCCTTCTTTGATAATCTCGGCGATTTGGCGTCCTTAGGCGTTATGAGCATCCATCACTTTATCAAAGGTCTCGGTTGGTTTTAATCAGCCCCTGACTGGTCTTATGGTAGATCCACAGCATCGCAATGGACCTGTACTAGTCTAAGTGTGTCTGCACTCTCGTCCAGTCAGACAACCTAACCTAATCTAACTTAAGTACAGGCGGAGGCAAAGCTCTATTAGGCAGGGTGGAGTTCGCTGCAAAGTGAGCAGCAGACAGACTGGCCTTGTTTTAGGAACTGGCAGCTGGAATGTCATTGTAAATGAGCGTTGATAGTATAGCAGATGAGGCAGAATTTTTAATATTTTTACCGAATGACCAACAATTTTTACCACCTTTGGGACATTGAAGAATTGTTGCCTCAATTTTGGGTAATTTCCGGCTTGTTTAAACGTCTTTCGGTTTTTGACGTCTATGTAAGCATAGCAGCGCCACTCACATCCAGGTGTTTCCCTTGCTTCATAGAGATTCAGAATCCTAATTCGTCTGTATCCTTATAAAACACAAAACGATTTAACTAACTATAAAAATTTAGCCTGTTGTTTGACAGCTTATACTTAGTGTACCCTCTAAATCCAGAATCAATTATAAGTTATCCCCCTCATAGAGACCACAAAATGTCACTCATGGCTTGGCTCACTTCGCCCACACTCCAGCTTAACACAATACATCATCTTCAATGTTGCCTTCCAATAGTACTTTTGCAAACTTTACCAAAATCCAATTTAAACTAAACCATCAATAGATTAGCAAATGATTTGTTTTCTTATTAAGCAGTAAAAGTTTCTCTCCCATACAGCTTAGTGTCATGTCATGCTTCATTACTGCATAAATGATAAGAACTTAGTGCTGTTGGGAAGTTTTAATGCCAAAAGTACACACAACAGCTCCACGCTCGTATCTGCCATGTAAACTTTACATTGTTCGCAACAAGATTTGAACCAGCACCCCATCAACCCTTTCTCGAAGTCCTCTTTCCATAAATTAAGAGATAACAACACTAGACAAGTAAATAATACTGTAACATAAAATTAATCCCAATTCATTAAACTTTTACACCGAGGACAAATTGGGAATCTGGCGCGTAGTGCTGCGCGCGGATGCTGTCAGTTCGGATCCAAGCACACACACCCTACTAATCCAATCGTAAAAAATCCGTAAAAAAAATTAGGGTTCACTTTTATCGAGAATGATTGGGATTCTCATCTGTAAATGGGGGGACGACAAGGACAAGAAAACATGCATTCACGCAGAGGGCCTCCTGCAACAAGCAGGGTGCGAGTATCTCAATCGCAATCCACGGCTTTCGTTCCACAGAACGATAAGGGCGCAGGACCACAAAACAAATTATATCTCGGAGTAAAAGCTTTCGAAGTGGATGGAAATCCTGGTTCCAACAATAGATGAGACAATTCAGTCTCCGTTTCGCTTTGAAGTCGTTAGCAAGGATGCCTTTAATAAACGGCGTCTACCGGTTTCTTGTTTTTAGCTTGTGTGCAAATTTTCAAAACACTGTCTAGAAGCCTAGAAGAAAATTTGGGCGTGTGGGGGTGTGGAAAAAATTTAGAAATTGTCAAAAATTCCGTAGTTTTGTAGTGCTTTTCGGGCGAAATGGATCTAAGACCGTTAAATTACGACGAATTGTGTCAGTTGGAAATGTTGCGGTTACCGAACGCGACTATGGTACCGGTTATGGTCATCCCGGCGACGGCCATAACATCCCTTGACAATCCATCGGGAAGTGGTAGCCACCGTGTAATCGGGACTTTAATTAACGACGCCAATCAACACCAGCAATTGGAACCGCCCACGTATCAGTTACACCATCATCCGTCTTCGTCCGGCGCCTCCGCCTCTGCGTCTGTTAGCCCTCTTGTCGCGTATCAGCAACCCTATTATGTACAGTCTCAGTCCGGTGGTGGAATGGTTAATGTTTGTAGTGGTGGTGGTGGTGTAATCCTCCCAGCACTGATTACAGAGCAGACTCCAGCAATGTCTCCGATTGTTAGCAGCGTCGGCGGTAGCTCTATCGGTGGTGGGGTTATGTATCCGAGCGCTGCTGTCACTGCCATGGAATCCACTGGATGCCCACGGCATCGTCGCCTATCAACCACAGGCTCCTACACAACTCTCACGCGAAAAGCTCTGGAGAGCGAAGAGAGCCAACAATTGAAGCGTCGACCAGGCAGCGGCGGCGCCACTGACAAACGTTCCACAGAAAGTTGTGGCATAGGAACCGATGGCAATGAAACAGTTGCAACCACATGCATTCCGGGCTTTAGTTTCGGAGGGTGTAGTACAATTGATAACAATGAATGTGAACTGAGAACCACCGGGGACGGAGGAATAGGTATTTCCACCTCGAACAATGAGGATTATCCAGTTGTTGGTTGCAATGCCTTGGCTATGATGAGCATTGCCGGTGATATGGTAACCAGTGGAGCGTTGGTGGGGACTTTAAGAAGGGCTGGCGATTGTGTTACTAGTGCCAGTACCCCAAAGAGGGTTTCCTTTAAGCGGGAGCCAGGCGATGATGGGATGGAAACAATAGAAGAAGCAAGGAAGCACTCTCGTGCCGGAACATCAGCAGGACTCTATAACTCGTATATGAGCTTCGATGACAACTTTATGGATTATCAAGTAAAATCTTTTCTTTTTTTTAAATCGTTTTACGGAAACCCTATTTCCATTTTAATAAGGTTTTATATATAATTTTAATAGGACCTCGTTTGGCTTTTTAATCCTTTTTTAGCGTACTTAACCTCGTTCTCATTTTTATCCATTTTGATGCCTATTAGTCGTAGTGGCGTCACGAAGCTATAGTGCGGTGGTATATATAGGTTGAAGGGTGAACTAATTCAATGTAAAGACGAAAGTTCAAAATAGAGTACGGATTTCTGTGGGGGATAGTACTGTGTTGGGCAAGGTGGCTTAAGTAATTTCTCTTGATTGCTTGTGCCCCTTTGAGATTCTGTGAACTAAAATAATTGCTTTGAGCAGAACTATGGGCATGGCAGACCTTTAATAGGCTCCCTTGCTACATCTACAGCGCTATGATAGAACAAAATTAAGCTGTATCAAGAGTATCAAAAGAGGGATAACGTCAGCCTTATAATTTATACGTAAATTTATATAGCTAAGGCTGGGAACAATATAACTCCTTTTAGTTCCCTAACCCCTGTATTATTCGTTACACCCATTCCGCATTCTTACCAAGGAATCAACCTATTATTCCTTTTCGTGAATACATCCTTTTCGTATAAGCAATCGGAAGGGCGTTGGACTCTGTTTAAGAGTGAGCGTCTTAATTAGACGGCGAAACTCGTAATCCAAAACAATTCAAGGATTAGTTCAGCAAAGTATGTGCTATTGAATATTAAATTGTATTTAGATCAAGAATGTAGTCACTAATAGTCTCTAATCAGTAGTTTGCACTCTCTCGACGTTGGTAACCATTCCTCGGTCTCTTATATTTGTTGGATATAGGCCCAACATCATGTGTAGTTTACTGGCGATTTCTGGTTGACGTATACTTACTTACTAAATGTGACGCTACAGTTCGAGGTGAACCTGTGCCTCAACCAACAACCTCTCCATTTAGCTCGGTCTTTAGCTAATTGCCTCCAGTTTCGCACTCCAAGTTGGACGATGTCCTCTTGGACTTGTGCGCGCCACCTACGGCGAGAAGGACCTCTACTACGCCGTCCCTCCTTGGAGCTTTGGTCTCGTAGCTCGTATTGTTCATCAATGAATATTTTCCTTTAAAATCCGTCAACCAAAATGGGACCGAATATCTTACGAAGAACTTTTCTCTCGAAGCAACCAATGGGGTGGCAATGGTGCAGTGGGTAGTGTATTTGCTCGTTAACCAATGTATGCAGGTTCAAGCCCCAGCGGGGAACAGCAATCATGGGCCACCCAAGTATAAAGGAAAAATGAATTACATCGAAGTTTTTCCAACCACTGCACCAAAGAAAGGTTCCGGCCTGGTAGTACAATGGACCGGAGAGTCTGAGTGCTCTGGGATTTGGGTTTCCTTTATTTAAAAAAAAAAAAAACCAAGGATATCTTCATTCGCTTTAAATAAAGTTCATGTTTCAGCGCCGTAACCCAGGACTGTTATAATCAGGGTCTTATATGGAGTCTCTTTAGTTGTTCGAAATAGGGCTTTACTGTTGGATTGCCTTATTAGTCCGAAAAAAACAGAGACTAGCAAGAGTTATTCTGCGCTGATGTCGTTTTCATAATTAATAGCAAAGCCAAGGTAGACAAAGTCCTTTACTACCTCGAAGTTCTGGTTGGCATATCGTCATTCATTTTTCATGTGCCAAGACATTGTGGCACTGTCTCGACTCTGATAGCCATTCCTTGATAGCACTTCGTCACAAATAACTCTGGTTGCGATTCTTACTCCGTCCAGAGTGGCCCACAGTTAATCGGTTCTGATGTTCAGCCGTGAGTGGTCTCGACTTCAACAGTTATGTTGGCACTCCGTCATAACTAGTTGATAACCCGCCGGTCCTAGTAGCCATTTTTCACTCCGTCATGGACGGTTAGTTGGTAGTCCCTCTGCTTTGGTTTAAGTTGTTGTCAATTCGCCGTCATGAGTCATTGATAGTCTTATGGATCTGGTAATCGTTCCTATGTACCACGCCGTGATGCGGTATAAAAATCTCTCTAAAAATTCCCAGTTTAGACTCTCACTCCATCTTGAGTGGTCGGCAGTCTATCGACTCTGGTATTCAATCGTGGTTGATACTTCGCCGTGGGCGCTTGGTAGTCTCTGGGCTTTGGCAACTATTCCACGTTGGCACTCCGTCATGAGTATTCGATTCCCCAGCGCTAGAAGGCGTTTTGCACTTCGTCGCGGATGGTTGTTAGTCTATTTGCTAAGTTCTCCGTCGTTGTCAATACTCCGTCATTAATCATTGATAGTCTTATGGATCTGGCATTCGCTCCTAGGTGTTACACCGTAGTTTTGGTATCCGTTCTTAGATGGGACGGATAGGGACATCCCATCTTGAGTGGTTCATAATCTATCAGCTCTGGTAGCTATTCCTGGTTTCTATTCTCTGGTGAGTGGTTGATATTCTCTTGACTCTGGGAAGCATTCCTAATTGAGACTCTGTTTTGGACTATGTTAGTCGGTCATAGTTGATACTTGTCATGAGTGGTTAAAAATTGATGCGCTCTGGTGGCGACTCCAAGTTGGCATATCGTCGTCAGTAGTTGGAAGACTTTCGCCAGTGTTCGCCATCATCATTGATTGGTAACGTTCGCCTTCTAGTAGCTAGTCTTTGTTGGTACTCCGCTGCAAATGGTTTGAGTGGTAATAACCGTCATATTAGGTTCTCCTCTTTCTTCATTTCACTTCTCATGAAAAGCGAGTATTCCTAACGCCAAAAACCATTATGTCATCAACATATATTATCCTTAACTAGGTTCACCAAATTTGTCTTCATAGTCATTCTTCTATGGTTAAGCTTCATACAGTTTCCTTCCTACCATGTATAACTCTTTCTTTAAGTATCATATGCTGGACGCTATGTAGCACAAATTCCTCTAGTGATCATGTACCAATATTTGGCATACGGTTCACCTGTCCGTGGCGCACTTAGTTCTCCTTATGACTACAAATAAAATATCTTAAATTATATTTTTCTGTTTTCCCTTTCACTGCACATAAATTAAAGAAGACTTAAAATGAAAATATCTTTCCAAGGACGTAATCCATAGCGTGGCCTACATAATCCACCTCAATCTGCTTACCGCATCTAATTACATCCAGGTCGGATGCTAATTAAAATATATTAACCCCACGAAACATTATAACGAGTACGGTTTCTATTTAATTTTTCATTTCTGAGCGATTTTAATTTTTTTCATGTTTAGATAAAGTGAGGAAACTGAAAGGACTCCCTCAACAGTCTTCATTGCTTATTTATAATTGAACACATACAGAAAGTTACAGTCTGTCCATCTGAGTTTAGGAAAGGTGGAATCAGTTTAAATTTGGCTGTATAGCACGAGAAACGGTCACCTTGTTGGCTTTAGTAACGGTTCTAAGTAAGACGTTAACAACTGAAAAACAGGAGCTGAGTTTTGTTCATCTATGTTCCTTATGTGTTCACAAACTAGTGAGATGTATGGATGTGTGATTCGCAAGAAAGGAGACCTCCTCAACTGCACCAGCTATAGAGGCATCAGTCTTCTCAGCATTGCGATATTGTGTGAATGCCTGAAACCTTTTATCAACATCCTGACTGACCCCTATCAGTGCAGTTTCAGGCCAGGAAAGTCCACCATCGATCAAATCTTCATACTTCGGCAAATCCTGGAGAAAACCCAAGAAGTCCAAATCGGTACTCATCATCTCTTTATCGATTTCAAGGCCGCCTATGACAGCATCTATAGAGAAGAGCTATGTAGAGCCATATCTAGTTTTGACATCCCTGCCAAACTTGTCCATCTGTGCAGGATGACGATTGAGAACTATCGCTGCTCCATAAAGGTCGGTAAAGACCCTCACCAAGACCGTTGATATCAAAAATGGTTTTAGACAAGGTGACGCGCTGTCATGTAACTTCTTTAATATTGTACTTGAAAGGATTGTACGAAACTCACAAGCCAACACCAGAAGCAGAATCTATCAAAAGTCTGTATAACTGCTTGCATACGCCGACGATATTGACAGCATTGAAGCAGATGCGACCAAAATGAGTTAAGCAAAACCAACTACAAGATGTCAAGATCAAGGGACAATCAACTCCGACGAATTGGACAGAACGTCACAGTAGACAGCTTCTATGTAGCAAGGGATTTTGTCTACCTTGGCTCTGCTATAAATTCTGAAAACGACCCCAGCGCAGAATAACTCTTGCCAACCGCTATTTTTTGGGCTGATAAGGCAATTCAGCAGCAAAGCCCTATCTTGAACAACTAAGGGGACTCTATAAGACCCTGATCATCCTAGTTCTGCTTTACGGCGCTGCAATATGGACTTTATTGAAGGCGGATGAGGATATCCTTGGCCGCTTCGAGAGAAAAATTCTTCGCAAGATATTCGGATATTGCATTGACAGGTTTTGGAGAAGATTCAATCACGAACTATACGAGCTGTATAGCGACATCGACCTAGTATAAAACTGCGTGTTGGTAATTTGAGGTGGCTAGGATATGTAAAGCGAATGGACACCAACGCTCCAGTCTGCAGAGTCTTTGAATCCAACCCAGCGGAACGACGCAGTAGAGGGCCTCCTCACCGCAGGTCGAAAGCACAAGTTCAAGGGGACCTCAACCAACTTGGAGTGCGCAACTGGAGGCAATTAGCTAAAGACCTAAATGGAGAGACTTGTTAGTTGAGGCCCAGGTTCACCCCGAACTGTAGCGTCACCTAATTAAGCGTAAGTGATACGAATCTCAAGGATATTTAGGCTTACGCTGTTACACATTCTAGAGATCTCAGAAGTGATTGATAGACTTACACGCACACAGAGTCAAATAAACACATACGTATGTACGTACGTATACTCTGAGGTTCTATGTTTCTTTACGATTAATGCACCCTATGTCTTATGGTATAATGAATGTACATTTCCAAGCCGAATTCAATTAAATACAGAACCTAAACCCAACAGCCGTAAAGACCACCAAGCGTATTATCCAACAGAAAAAAATCCTTAAGCAGTCGACCACCTACTCCAGCAACTTGCTCTTGGGTTCAGAATACATCAGAAATTCATTCGTTCACATTTAAAATGTAAATTATATGTACACAGCAATTAAAGGCAGCGACCGTAGTAAACGAAGCACAGTCATTCATCTTCGTCGGGCTTAGAAAGTTTAATGGTTTCTTACCACAATGCTCCCCTCGACGCTTGCACATATTTGCAATAAAGTCAAAATGATTTAAATTCAATTTACTTTCAATGGAATTTAATAATAAAAAGAATGTCCTCGTAAAAGTTGACAAACGAAAGCCGATGCAGAAAAATTAAAAACGAATTTAAAAACCATCCAAACGAAGCCCTTTTTTCCTTCGAAACCATACGCTCTCGTAAAAAAGTGGCGAAAAGTCTACATGCGATGTTGTCTGCGAGGACGAAGTTTTAGAATTTGAATTTTACGATTCTCAAAAACAAAACGAAAAAAAAAAAACACCAAATCCATACAAGAAGTTGGAGAATCCCTCATCGTTTGTGGTGTATGCGACTGTTGGACGGGAATTCATTCGATTTTATGAACTTCAAAAACATTCATTGAAACCACCTGTCGTCATCGCTAAATATTGTCCAGCTGCAGGGTGATAAATACGGGAGCATACAAAATGCTGTATACCACGACGAATGATGAAATGGTATCCAGGATGGCTGAAGGATTATTCTCTTTGCCAGTGCGCCCCTATGTAGTCGTGTTTATGCTCGAAAATTAATTAAAACTTCGACGTTTTTATTGTGCTAGAAAGGGTTTTTGAAAAGCTTTTTCAATTGAAGAAAAAAAGAGTGTTGGGCTCGTAACATAAGGGACGTTGTTTATGCGGAACGTGCTAGATGTTTTACGTGTACGCGGATGATACGAATTTTCCCGTGGGGCTTGCTGGTTGACGCTGGATTCATTACTGCCAGACTGAAATCCTTTAAAACGAGAGAGTTTTTGTGCTCGTTAAATTAGAAAGCGTAGGGGTATATTGTCTGATTAAAAACAAAAATTGCATTCCATCGGAGCATTCTCAACAATGGAAAACATTTCTGCTGTTTAGTGAGTTTATTGAAAAACACTGAAGCATCCATTAGGTAAATTACTTACTCTACTTCACAGTGACTTTGGTTTTTTTTTTTGTGCAAAGCGATACCTAAGTTATAAAATTACTTAACTTCGGTTTAAGTGCATAACAGTGGAAGGTATAATTAAAAAGATGCAGTTGATTGCAAGTAAATCCCACAAAAGTAGAGAAGTAGGCTAGACTTTGTGAGGAACTATAATTTTTGAATAAGTTTGTTGCTAGAAAATGAGAAAATCCACAGAGGCACTCCATGGTTAAAAATCAATCAATCGATCAACCAACAAGCCTCTGCATTTAGCTCGGTCTTTAGCCAATTGACTCCAGTTGCACAGTCTAAATTGGTTGAGACCCCCTTGAACTTGTGCGCATCACTTACGTCGAGGAGTCCCTCTACTGCATTGTCCCTCTGGGCTAGATTCGAAGACTCTGTAGACCAGAGCATTGATGTCCATTCGCTCTACATGTCCTAGCCATCTCAAATTTCCAACACGCTGTTTTATACTAGATCGATGTCGCTATACAGCTCGTATAGTTCGTGATTGAATCTTCTCTTTCGAAACCCGTCAACGCAAATACTTACTTACTTACTTAGATGGTGCTACACTACGGGGTGGACCTAGGCCTCAACCAACAAACCTCTCCAGCCAGCATGGTTACAAGCCAGCTGCCTCCAGATGCGCACGCCAAGTTGGTTGAGGTCCCCCTCCACTTGTTTGCGCCACCTATCGCAAGGTCGTCCTCTACTGCATCGTCCATCCGGGGTGGATTCGAAAACTTTCTTAGCGGGAACGTTGGGCTTCATCCGCTCTAAATGACCCAGCCATCTTAGTCGCTGTATGTGAACTCTTCTGGCTAAGTCGATGTCCTTGTACAGGCCGCATAGCTCGGCATTGTACCTTCTCCTCCACTCACCGTCTATGCAGACGGGACCAAAGATCGCTCGAAGAACTTTTCTCTCGAAATAACCAAGGGCATCCTCATCCGGTTTTGTCAAAGCCCATGCCTCTGCGCCATACAGCAGGACTGGGATGATTAGAGTCTTATACAGAGTTACCTAAGTAGTTCGAGATAGGGCTTTGCTACTCAATCGCCGTTTTAGCCCATAGAAACAACGATTGGCAAGAGTAATTCTTCGTGTGATTTCCCTACTGATGTCATTTGCGGAGTTCACTATAGAGCCTAGGTAGACAAAATCCTTTACTACCTCAAAATTATATCTGTCTATTGTGACGTTCTGTCCAAGACGCCGATGTTGGGTGTCCTTTTTTTGTAGACAGCATATATTTTGTTTTGTTTTCATTGGCCGCTAAACCCATCTGTGCTGCCTCGATCTCAATACTCGTAAATGCCCCATTAACTGCCCGCTGAGTTCTTCCGATTATGTCAATGTCAACGGCATAAGCGAGTAGTTGTACAGACTTGTAAAAGATTGTACCTCCAGGGTTGGCTTGTGGGTTTCGTACAATTCTCTCAAGTACTATGTTAAAGAGATCGCTTGATAGCGCGTCACCTCGTCTAAGACCTTTCCTGACATCGAACGGTTCGGTGTTGTTCTTACCGACTTTGAGGGAGCAGCGAGAATTCTCTATCGTCATTCTGCACAAACGGACGAGCTCGGCAGGGATGCCAAGACTAGACATGGCTCTGTATAACTCGTCTCTATACACGCTATCATAGGCAACTTTGAAATCGATGAAAAGGTGGTGCGTATCGATTTTATATTCATGGGTTTTTTCCAAGATCTGCCGTAGTGTGAATATTTGGTGGACTTTCCCGGCCTGAAACCGCACTGATAAGGACCTATCAGGTTGTTGACGATCGGTTTTATGCGTTCACTTAATACGGCAGACAGTATCTTATATGCGATGTTGACTTATACCTCTGTAATTGGCGCAGTTCAGAGGGTCTACTTTCATCAGGATCGGGCAAGCGATGCTGAGGTTCCATTCATCGGGCATACTTTCGTCCGACCAGATTTTACAGATGAGCTGATGCATGCTCCTTACCAACTCATCTCCTCCTGCCTTGAAAAGTTCAGCGGCAAGGCCGTCGGCTCCAGCAGCTTTGTTGGGTTTGAGTTTAGATATCGCTATCCTCACTTCATTCTGATCGGGTTGACGGGAATCGCTGGGGTCGTTTTCAGAATTAATAGCAGAGCCAAGGTAGACAAAGTCCCTTACTATACTATACTATACTAGGGCCTTGTACACACTGCAACCTAAAAGATCTATTATGCTAGCCCGGCGCTTAGCCGAGAAGTGGATTAAGGCTCTTGGTAAATCTCAACAGAGCTCCAGGCTCAATATTTCAAATCTCTGAGGGGCTCAGTAAGGCCCGCCTGAGGTGTAGAAGTGTTTTTCTTGCGGGATTAAGGCTCTTGGTAAACCTCAACAGAGCTCCAGGATCAATATTCCAAATCTCTGAGGGGCTCAGTAAGGCCCGCCTGAGGTGGAGAAGTGTTTTTCTTGCGACCATGGGGTATTCACAAGGAATATATTCGATCGTCTCTTTTTCTCTCCACATAGCAGGCATACGTCTGTATCTGCTATTTTGGGCAGATGATACCTGAGTGGTCAAGTAGTCGTTAAGGCCGTTAGGTCTGCTTTGCTGAGATCAAGTAGCTTCTTAGCCTTACAACGGTTGAGGTCAATGAACTTGTTTGCTTGTGTTAGCCCCTTAAATTTCCCCCAGTACTCTGCATGACAATCAGCGCCCCATTGTTTCATTTTGAGGTTTGTGCTACTCCGTATAACTCTAAATTAAGGTTCAGTACCGACTAATGGGCCTCTCGCTAATTAGTCCGCCCGTTCATTGCCCTCGAAACCTTCGTGTCCGGGTATCCAGGCCAAAGTGACGGTATTTTGTGATGCGAGATCTTCGAGTAGATTGAGACAGTCCCATACAAGTTTGGATCCTACCATGTAGGATTTCAGGGCCATAAGTGCTGCCTGGCTGTCCGAGAAGGTGTAATTACGGGTGCCCTCGTACACTGAGTTCGATTGCATGGACTTCCGGCTGAAATGCTGTTGGCGATTTCCCAAGCGCTGCTGCACGTTGGAACCTGGGTCCATAAGCGCCTGCGTCAGTACTACCATTTTTCAATTTGGAACCATCTGTGTACCAAGATTGAGAATTTGGTAAGACCTCAAGCCCTTCATTCCTCCATGTATGGCGGTCACCTATGACCACCTTGAATTTTCTGGAGAACCGGTACAAGCCCTTCATTCCTCCATGTATGGCGGTCACCTATGACCACCTTAAATTTTCTGGAGAGCCGGTAGGTATTTCTTGAGGATGAGATCTGGGATTTTAAGAACAGGGTCGTTTTGAATGTACTCTAGAATCTTCAGATGGTATGTAAAGGTTAAAGCCAATTTTAAGATTCAAAATCTTGGGCAGTCGAAGAGCACTCAGCATAGCTTATTTTTGTACTGAAATGTGTGAGACTAAGCATTGTACCCATTGCTGCCGTGGGGCACGTTTTCATTTCCCCTGTGATACCCAGACAGGCTAGGTGATAGATTTTAATCAACTGTTGCTGAGTCTTGACCTGTAAGGCTTTTGGTCACCAGACCAACGATGCATAAGTGACCGTGGGTTTAGTCGCTTACTACCTCGAAGTTGTAGCTGCCCACTATGACTTTCGGCCCAATTCGTCGGTTTTGATTGTCCCTTCTTGTTGACATCATGTAGTTCGTTTTGCTAAACCCATGTAGGTCGCCTCTGCTTCATTGCTTGCAAACGCAACGGTGACCTTACGTTAATTATAATCTTCTAGTAAATTACTACGGGATGTTTGGTAACATTTAAGGCAGCACCTGCAAGTAGAATCACATGAAACGACTACATACACTAGGTGCTTTTCCAGAATCTATTGGATATTGATTATTCCAGCTTTTTCCATGAAGGCTGGAACACAGTTGACTTCTATGGGTCCTAAGAAACGTGTACCCCTGTTAAAGATATATCTTTCTTCGAAGTTATCATGCCTACCTATGTATATTTATCTTTCCAGCGATTTTAACAGAAATACGACAAACTTATTGGTATCTAATCCTAGTTATACAACTTCCTACTCTGGAAACGTTTCGGACTCTCGTCACAAGATCCACGACAGGTGGACTCTCCTTCGAACCTATGTACTCGTATTTAGTACTATATCCTTGTAGAAACTCTGCAGAAATTCAGTAATTCCTCGTGTACTTCAGTTTGGTTAAAGTATCTTACATATATCTATGTAATAAATTAAAAACCATCATTTCCTTAGGTGCCATCAACTTCCCACGCATTAACAATACCTCAAACCTCTGTTCTACTGAAAATATATACAAAATCTTCACCATCTCAATCCACCTATACACAATTAACTGTCACTATCATAGATTCACATCTGAATATCCTTTTACTCCGCCACGCGTATTTTTCGTTAATAATTCATCGAAAGACACACATAAACCAAAGCAAGGCTACGTCGAAGGTCTTCCTTATACGTAACAAGTAAAGAATTTCTCCGAATGTCGTTGTGGTTATAATAAATTTATACGCCATCTGTATGCCTAATTTTACTACACATCATCGTAGCACATAAATTATATCCTCAGCATGGAAAAACCTCCTGCAGGCAGGCATGGTTCACCTAAAACCATCCAACCACAAATGAGCCCATCAGTAGTCAGTAATTATCTTCCTATGCCCACATTAGCTACATACTTTCCCCACACTACTGTGGCCTGAGTATTAATTCACTTGATACTCATACAATTATATAATACATTAGGGTTACCCCCAGGCCATTCACGTGTGTTCAACGCTTGCATCAACTTACACTCTTAACAAGCTCTACCTAGCTAGTTGTAACCAAGATGTAAATTATTTACACCGATTACCTCATCCAGAGTAGACGATGAATTCTCAAAATCGATTGACTGTGGTTCCTTACACAAGAAGGCTTACTCGTATTTAATGAAGTCTACATCGCATTCCAAGAAATCTAATTACATATCCTTCTGTTTTCTCCTTTCAGACAACCGGCTTTGGGGGCCTACCAGACGTCACCGAACACTCAAACATTCGTCGTTCGATTTCTCGTCAAAATTCCATATCCAACAGTGATTCCATCGAAATCTCAAGCATACAGAAATCCAAGGGATTGACTAACAAGTCGGGCACGGGCACATCTCGTCAGAGTAAAAACCAAAACGATAACCAACGACGCGCATCGGTAAAGCGAAACTTTTGCATTTACAGTCTATCACTTATGGCTGCCATAGCACTGTCGGTGGTGGCAGCGATGTTAGCCTACCAACATTTTTTAATGGCTCCCAGCCGCAATTCACACGAGCAAAGACTGAGAATAGTGCGGAGAATCCTTCGCGAAGTACCCTTGGTCGATGGACACAACGATTTCGCGTGGAACGTTCGCAAGTACGCACACAACAGTCTCGAGTTGGCCGAACTCAGTCACAATATAGATCAAAAATCGATGTGGAATCGTCCAGCTTGGTCACAGACGGATATTGCGAGGTTACGACAAGGACTTGTGGGCGTGCAAGCATGGTAAGAAAACGTTTCTAATTTGTTTTACATCCCCCGCGTCTATTGACATGATTATTGACAATTTTGATCACGTTCCAAATTACAGGTCAGCATATGTCCCGTGCGAAGCCCAAGGACTGGATGCTGTCCAATTGGCATTGGAGCAAATCGACATCATACATCGACTCACCGACATGTATCCGAAGGATACAGCCTTAGTTACATCGTATCAAGATATACTGGCTGTCCGGCGTAAAGGATTGATGGCCTCAATGATTGGCATTGAGGGTGGGCATGCCATCGGTTCGTCGTTGGGTGTGTTGCGCTCATTTCACTCCTTGGGTGCACGATACTTGAGTTTAACACACAAATGTGACATTCCCTGGGCTGGGTCGAGTTCATCTGCCTTCGAGGTGGGACTCTCCACCTTCGGCAAGGCGGTAGTGAGGGAAATGAATCGTTTAGGTATGATGATTGACCTCTCACACTCATCAGATGCGACAGCACGTGACGTCCTTCAGGTGACGCGAGCACCAGTGATTTTCTCCCATTCAGCAGCTCGTCAATTGTGCAACTCTACACGTAACATCCCTGATGATGTGCTACGATTGGTAGCGGACAATGGTGGCTTGATTATGATTAGTTTCGACTCAGAGTACGTGACATGCGGCCGCCCGTCAACCCTGCTCGATGTGGTTTCGCACATAAAATACATTCGGTCAATTGCGGGCATTCAACACATTGGTATTGGGGCCGGTTATGATGGAATTGAACAACCCCCCATGGGACTAGAAAATGTTTCAAAATACCCTGATCTACTGGCCACTCTTTTGGAGGACTCCAACTGGAGTGAAGAGGACATTGCCATGTTGGCTGGTAAAAACTTCCTGCGGGTATTGAAATCAGTCGAAAACGTGCGAGATTATTGGAAAAGGGCAGCAATCCCACCAGGAGAAGTCTCCGAACAGCTGCCAAAGTCACACTGCACGTACATGTCGTCGTGACCTAGTGTACAAGCCGTGCAAGAACGACGAAATCAAACACGCCCCAAGAGAGATGATGAATGGGTGCTCTTTTAGACGGACGCAGGTAGTTAGTTAGCTAGTAACCAACTATGAGTAACCAACTTTTGATTCGGTTCTTCGGTCGGGACCCCTCTTGCTGTGGACCGTCATCTTGTGATAAATTATTTTATTTTGTTCGTTTATCAATTTTCGAAATCAAAAAGAAAATTAAGTTAACGTTACGTGTGTGTACTCAAATTTAAAATTAAAAACATTTTTTTTTTTTTTAATTTATGGCTTCTGTTAGACGGGGATGCTTTAGAGACTTTACTCATTGAGTCTTGAAACATACCACTAAGTAAGCGTTTACATCTACTATAATTTGACCCTACAGCATTTTCGCTGTACTATAAAAAAAAATCTATAACAGGCAAAACAAACAAAGAAATTATATACAGAAAACTAAATTTTAAATACGATTTTTAAGCTGTATTAAGCAAAATTATACACTTAACAAAAAAAATAAATAAAAAACAAGCAACTAACATCTCTGTAAAAAGCAGTACACTAGCAACTAATATTTTGTTATGTTATTTATTATAAACAAAATAAATATTGTATTTAATAAATGGTTAACTAAATTTATTTAGAACGTATATGTATATTCGGAAAACCGAATAAAAAAATTATATATAAATATATTTATTCCGAAAATTTGAATGTAAACATAAAAAATAAAAAGAAAATGGAACAATAAAGAAAAAGACAAAATGCAGACTTGTTTTGTTTGTAACTTGATTGCACGTCGCTAGACCAAGTTATCGGCTGCACAAAGAGTACCCACACGCTCAAAAAAAGGACCACCCTGTGCTAAAAGATATTACGCTCAGAACCCCTAAATTTTCATCGTTATTTCAAGTTGCTAGCCCACCTAGAACCGAAGATATATGTATATCGACTGCAAAAAAAAAAAAAAAATTCACCCACAAATCCATTGAATTTTAGAGAAACACTAGGAGACCAGGAACTTGCAGAAGACAGCAAGAATACCGAACCTCTATAGGCACCCATACTACTGATGGGCATCGACTTCCACATACCGATTTTTACCTGGACGTTGCTTAGTTATAACTTTTTCATTTATTGTCGGATTTTTACGTTTTAGGTGTCAAATTAAAGAGCATTTAGGTGTCAAATTAAAGAGCATTTTCTGAGGAATAATTGAGGACAGGAGTACAAGATGGTGGATTTAAAATGGCGGCATAAATTTTCCAAGAAAACTACAATAGTGCGTTCCAAATTGAAAGGCCATAAGTCTTTTAAATCCTAAGAATCTTCTAGATCTTCTGAGCCCCAGATTTGAAATTGGAACAACTAAGGATGAAAAGGGTGGGCACCGTGGTGTAAGTGGTTAGTGTGTCGGACCACTGCGCATGAGGTTCCAAGTTCGAATCCCAGAAAACACCAAGTTTATTCACGGTCCCACCTCTCACGAACGTCTGACAAATATCCGAAAGTATTGTTGTCACGAGAAAGCGTCTCAAAACAAATTGCCCTTCGGATACGGCACTAAACTGTAGGTCCCTTCCATTTGTGTAAAAAATATAAATAGCACACATCATGAGTGGTTGCGAGAAGCTAGGCCATGGCACTTAAAGAGCTGTTGCGCCAAATATTTAAGGATTAAAGGAATTGGGGTGATGAAACTAAGACCCAAACGAAGTACTTTGACCTACAAAGCGATCTTTAGTACTAACCTGAAAGAAAGCATGTTGCGATGGTGTCCTACTTCGGGTTGAGGGAGAGATTATATCAGATGGGGTGATAAACCCTTTATTAAAAATTGTTTGTCTGCTGCGAGCTATAGCGGGGCATTCACACATGATATGCTCAGCAGTTTCAATGTCCTCAAGACATATAGTCTGCAAGTGTCAGATTGACTAATGCCAATTTTCTGAAGGTGGTATTTGAGAAAGCAATGACCAGTAAGGAAGTCTATTAACAAATTTGTATTATGCTTGTTCATTGCTAGAATTTCTTTCGATCTTTTACTAAAGAGATCAATAAATCTCTTTGCGTGTCTTAGACCTGTTTGTGAGTCGCAGTATGAGCGCTTTTCACGTTGCTCCCAACGATCTAGCTTAATTTTGATTTGGCTTGTAGGTACCGCCGCAAAAGGTTCCGGACGGATAAATTTGAGTTGAGAGCCAGATTTGGCTAGTTCAACAGCAGTTGCTGCTTGCCGACGATGCGTTTATGACCAGTGACCCAAGTTAGTGAAAGTTTTGTGTGCAGTAACCTGCTTGAGGGTAATGAGACAGTTCCAAACGAATTTAGACAGAAAGCTGAAGTATTTGACAGCTTTTAGAGCTGCTTGGCTATCTGATAGAATCACCCCAATTACTCAACTCGTATACGATAGCCGAATCCGACCATGGTCGCATTTAGTTATTACAAAGTCGTATTTTACGAACGCACTCGTACGTGATTCGTATGTAATTTTTGACAAGAGTCGTATGCAACGCGGCGTACGAGTGTTCGTATTGAAGAATTGGGGTGAATGTTTATGTGTGATCTTCGGAGGCCTCTTCTGATGCATTCTCTGGCACATAGCTCTATAGCATAGATCTCTGCTTGGAAGATAGATGTGTTTTGACCTAATGGTACAGCAGATTTGAAATTGGGACCAAAAATTGCGGCACCCACACTGTTTACCATTTATGAGGTGATTCATCTGAGGGAACTGAGGGTTTTCCGAATAGGTTCGATTTGCGATGTTGATTTTGAAGGGATGATTCAGGAGTGGAATCCTCTAAGATGATAGTTGATAGTCACACTTTTGACAGTCAAAATTGATGATCACACTTTGTTGGCTCTCCGTAAAACGATCGCAGTCACACGAAAACGATCGCAAAAAGGTGATGATCACGCTGATGGTCACCTTAGAGAGAACAAAAGGGATGATTGTGATCGTCAACAATCAACTATCACCATAGAGGATTCCACTCCAGGTTAATTTTTCTATGCATGTCAGATACACATACTGCTGGTGAGATGAGCATGGACTTAGAGGGTTATCTTTTACCACAGATTATATGAGAGGAGACGAGTCCCTGTGGTTGTCACGACTTCAAAGACTTATGGGATTACACTACAGGAGTCGAAACGCGTCCTCCGTCAACGGATGACTGGTAACGTAATTTGTATTGTGTTGTTGGTAGATCTAGCAACAATATACATACAAATTACGTGACGAGTAAACCGTTCACGGAGGACGCGATTCGAGCCCAGGTCGGGGAATTATGCCTAGACAGCCATGTTGGAAATTTGTTTCAGAAACCACTTAACTATTTTACAGTATTTTGTTTTTTTTTCGATTTTGCGAATTGAGGTTGATTGATTGAACTCTTACCTTGTAAATTGCTTCATGCGCTCCCTCACTATAGGCGTGTT
This sequence comes from Brachypalpus laphriformis, assembly GCA_945910035.1. Classification (NCBI taxonomy): domain Eukaryota; kingdom Metazoa; phylum Arthropoda; class Insecta; order Diptera; family Syrphidae; genus Brachypalpus; species Brachypalpus laphriformis. The sequence goes on from OX246756.1 coordinate 176,753,457, forward strand.
TTGGTGAGACAGTGGGCCCAATTCTTCAACTCGTATACGACAGTCGAATCCGACCATTGTCGCATTTAGTTATTACTTAAGTCGTATTTTACGAACAAAAAATACGACTTTGTCATGCTTAAATGCGACCATGGTCGAATACGACTGTCTTATACGAGTTGAAGAATTGGGCCCAGTAATTCTCAGAAAGTAAAATTTAGCGTGGAGAACAACAACAAAAAATTACTGGCAACTATTCAAGCTTTTATGTTCAGTCAAATGTGAGTTGCGATGTATAGTTTGTAACACTCAATTTCAGAGAGCGCAGAAATAAATTTTTTTTTTAGAGTTTAGTACGCCTTCCGTAGTTTGACATTTCTTGTGTTTCGTTAGGAAAAATGTCAGGCTAATAGCGAGCAGGTGCACCTATCTTCAAATATCATATTAAAAAAAGGATTTAAACCAGATTGACTGTGAATCGTTTTGGTGAGAAGCTTTTACTTTGCTTTGCATAATTCTCACCATAATACGCCTTATGGCTGTATATTTCTTCTACCAGGCAGCGACTGACATCGTCTATGATGACTAGCGATGATGTAGAGGAGGTTATCGATTGAAAACGATTAAAAATAAAAATCAATTTGTTTTTCCGTTTAGTAGAATATTTTCTTTAATACTTAAATATGTACCATTTGTTTTCTTTTTTTTTTTGTTTCTTATAAAGCTCTGAGGAATTTCTGGTTTAACAAAATTTTATTTATTAATATATGTTTACACTTTGTATTTATTTATTTTTTTAGATTCACTTTATTATGTATTTCTTTCACAAATTTCTTTAATATTGATTACTTCCACATTGCTTTAAGTAATTTTTGTAGTATGGTTTACTTTTTGGTTTATGTTTTAAATTGTTTAGACACTTACTGGAAAGTATTGGAATATTTATTCCTCACTGGTTTAACTGGCTTTTTTGGTTTTTTTTTTTTTTTTTTTTTTCATCTGAAACAATTGTCCACATTTAGAAAGATATCTTTTTGGTTTAATATGTACGAATAGGTTGTGCATATAATGTATCTAAATTTAGTTTGTTTTTAAATCAGTTTTTTGTATGTATTGTGAGGCAAAGGAGTCTCAGTATGTATAAATTTTAATAAAGGAAATATCAGAGTTTAAACGCGTATATAGGTAGATTTATCAGTAATTACTGTTATATTTTGTTGCGAATACATTAAATAAATTTAATAAAAGTAAATGTTATAAAACGTTGGAGTTATACGGAGATTGTACTGACAGGCCTCTACAGGAATGCGATGACTTGTAACTTCCAGAAAAGATATTCTAAATGAGAAACGCGTTACAGTTTTATGTGGCGCCCAACGAGAGGCTCTGTTTCGAATGGGAGAAAATCGAGCAAATACACATGATAAAGAAAAATCAAGTTGGAATTTTTAAATTTGCAAATTAAGTGCCATTGCGAAGTAATAGGCTAGAATCTGAAAGGAACATTTCATTGAATACCTGTTATGTAAACAATTTAAAAAGTAAAAAACTCCTAACTTAGTTTTTAGTTGGCGCCCAATGAGTGGCTGTCCTTCAAACGAAAGAAAATCCATCAAAAGCAATTTGTTTCACAATTTATATTTAATAAGAACGCCTTCTAATGGTATATGGCGCCCAACAAGCGGCTCTTCCCTGCTGCCAAATTAATGACAAAGTAAGGAAGGAATCCGATTGGGAATTCTAAAACGTGAAAAAAACCTAGGAATAGCCAATAATAGAATAGAATCTGGAGAGCACTCACTTAGGTGGCGCTACAGTTCGGGGTGAACCTGTGCCCTGGAGAGAACAACTTCATTCAATTCCAGCTAAGCGAAATCTCTGTTGGGATTTATTAGAACGGAATTGCAAAAGCAAATCTCTAGTATAACTTCCAAGTTTACATGTAAATAATATGTAATTTTCAAATTTTTACTTAAATTTATCATCCGTATTGTGGCAGTCGCTCGTTGGTTACATGTATCGTTTCGTTTGTCAACATTTTGATTAAGTTAGTCGATAGTAGCACCAAAAAAAAGAAAGACCATTGAAGAGACTGAAGACAGGGGTCGAATCGCGTCCTCCATCAACGGATGACTGGTAACGTAATTTCTATTGTGTTGTTGGTAGATCTAGCAACAAAATACATGCAAATTACGTAACGAGTTATACGTTCACGAAGGACGCGATTCGTTCCCAGACTTAAAAAATATTATGAAGACTCTGCTCCCTCGCATGGAATGGCACAAGTGGTTCACTGAATTTCGTTGCAGTCGTACGAGCACAAAAGACGCTGAACGCCTAGGACGTCCAAATGATGTCACAATGAAAGAAATGGTAAACAAAATCCACGATATTGTGTTGAACGATCGCCGGGTCAAGTTTCGTGAGATAGCTGAGATTGTAGCAATTTCAAATGATACCGTCATTCGAATCCTGCATGGCCATATGGCGTGAAAAAATGATCGCCAAGATTGGTGCCGCGGTGGACCAAAATCGGATTCGGGTGAAGATTTCAAAACAGAGTTTGGAACTCTTCAAGCGCAATTCAAGTGAATATTGCGGCGTTTCGTAACAGTTGATGAATCCTGGGTACACCAATACACACCAGAAATGAAGGAACAATCAAAACAGTGGACTTCTGCAGGCGATCGTGCTCCAAAAAGGCATTTTGCAGAGTTTGAGAAATCATAGTTTTTGGAAAGGTTGAAAGAGTTGGAATATCCTTGGAAAAAGTGCATCGCACTGAAAGGAGACAAGTATTTCATTTCAAGTCACTGATTTATCGAACAGCCCTCGTATATATAAAACTCAATGTACCCATATACCTATGTTTGTATGCATGCTACCAAAACCACCCAACGGATTGAGCTTAAAATTTCAGGCAATCGGTATTGACCCGAGAGTGTTTCTGTGAAGTTTGGTCAAAATCGGTCCAGCAACCGGAACAACTGCATTTTGAGTGAGACAAGTTTTTCCTTTATGTAAATTTCAGAGCATTTTGCGATGTTTTTTTTTTAGGCGCAGCAACGCACGCCGGGTACCTGCTAGTTAGATAATAAAATATAATTTCGAGCTCCTTATAGCAATATTTCTTGAGTTATTCTTTTCCCTGTCTGCCTGCTAGTCTGGAACCAATATTTTGTATTCTCATATATCTGTAGCCACAAGGTAAAACCGCATAAGTCGAGTTAGGACAAAATTGAGTTAAGGACGCCAGAAGGTGCTCTACTATTCGAAGTTTATGCAACCAAATTTGTACCTTATTACCTATTGTCGTTACCGAGTTATAGGCAAAGGAACAAGACTGTGAAAATCGACTTAGGCGATTTTGCCTTGCCACAGATATGTCCATACAAATACCGACTTACACGATTATTGTTTACACGAATTCTTCGGGAACGTATCCTTCGTTTAAAAACAAAATTACGTGTAATTTTATTGACTCTGGAACAGGTGGAAATCACGTAAGTACTACGTAAATATGTGGGATGTGATGAATTATCATTTTCACTCAGGCCACATGCTGGCCAATTTTGTGAATAAGGTATGTGCCTATACCACAATTTAGTGGTTATGGCCAACCCAACCGTACTGAGATTTTTTTTAAAAGAGATGTGTGGCCACGCCCAAATGACGTGTGGGCACTGTGACCAAAGAGATCTATTGTGCCAGAGGCCACTTTTCAGGGCAGCAGTACTTCCACTCTCCTTATGAAAGCTATAGTTACGGCTGCGGAGGAGTCCCTTAACTCTATTGGAGATATGCAGGTGCCTTATTTTGTACTGCTTTCGGATTCGGATTGCCATTGGAAATGTAATCCGATTCTAAAATGAATTGGTATTTTATATGGTTCTCGGATTGGGTGTACGTGCTTCCAACTTAAAATCAAATATTTCCGAAAGTTCGATTGTTAAAACATCTATCAAACGTCACTTAAGTTACTTGGAAATTGAGTTCGTATACATTTGCTATACAAAAAAGGCCCCTGGGCAGCAGTACTTCCACTCTCCTTATGAAAGCTATAGTTACGGCTGCCGAGGAGTCCTTTAACTATATTGGAGATATGCAGGGTTAGTGTGAATAAATTTTCCCCCGAACAAAAATTAGAAATCTTCAAAAAAGAGGAAGCAATTCGCCGGAAAAGAAATAGGTATCATGAATTACAATTCAGGAGAATTTTCAACGCATTCATGATATTTAATTTTTACCCAGTGAATTTGTTCCCTATTCTTGAAGAGACCTAATTTTTGTTCGGGAGAAATATTCCGAGGGAAAAATAATTCACGATAACCCTGATGATCTCTTTAAGGAAAAAGCTTCTCCTAATTCTACACCGAGCTACGCACTCGCATGTGTTCTACGGCTTCGTCCTCTTCCATGCAGAGGCGGCAGGTGATATCCTCCGTAATCCTCATTTTGTTAAGGTGGTAAAGTAGTTGGCAGTGCCCGGTAAGGAAGCTCACAAGCCTTCTTATGTCGTTTCTGCCATATTTTAGGATATCAACTGCCTATTTTTGGGAGGGTTGAGCAGCTCTTTTAGCTTGTCTGAGACCTTGGGGGTTATTCCAGTGGAATGAATCAGATATTCCACAGAAAGGTTCAGGTCCAGTGAACAACTCAGAGGAGCCTTTCCTAGCTAGCAGGCCTGCAGTTTCGTTGCCGTCAACGCCTACATGACCCGATACCCACCACAATTTTACTTCATTGTTTCGGGGCAAGTTTTGTAAACTGTCGAAGTGGCTTAGAACTGATTTTGAACTGATCAAGTGGGAGATCCGTGCTTTAAGCGTCGCTTGGCTATCGGTGAGTATGTGGATAGAGGCACCTTTGATGCCTGAGTGCAAGTTTATGTTAGCACAACTCTCAATAGCGTAAAGCTCGGCCTGGAAAACACTGGACCTCTTTCCAAGTGATTTCGAAATTTTATAATTGGGTCCATACACACCACGCCAACTCCTGAATCCGTTTTTGATCCATCAGTATACCATACGATTCCTTTTGGATCAAGCGACGCGACGGTCCGCCATTATTCCATATATCACGGCTTGCGATCACAATCTCAAATCTTCTACCAAAGTTCTGTGAGGTATCGGACCGCCCAAGTATGTACCTACTAGATATATGAACTCTATTTGTGTTTGTTTTGGGATTAAGCAATTCGACCAATTTAAAAAAATTAATGACTTGCCGAACAAATAACAAAGACGACTACCAGAATACGGATGAATATTGTGTTGCCTGCCTGACAATATGACAAATTTATTTGTTAATTTTTCGTTTTTCTTTTCTTTTCTTTTTTTTTTCTTTTTGTTTTAAGTAAATCACTACTCATTTATATGTGTGTATGTGAATAGAGTTATAATAATAAAACTTTAATTTGATAAATTTCTACACAACCAATATATTATATGTTAGTTCATAAATATGTATTTAATATTTTTTTGAAATATCTTTTTTTGTTGTAGTTTTCTTATTTTGTTTTTTTTTTTCAAATAACATTGGTTTAAATCTTACACACACGATATAATCCATTATATAAAGTAGACATCGATAAAATTCAGATATTGTTCAATATATGTATATCTTTTGTTTTTCTTTAATTTTTTTTGTTTTTTTTTTTCAAATTCAGTTACTCCAATACAATATGGTGTTTGTTTTTTAAATGTTTATTTAATAGATGTGTTAATTTTGTTGGATACAATATTTATGTTAGAGCCATAGTGGTTTGTTTTTTTTTACTCTTTTTGTGTTACTAATCGATTCAATCGAAGTATATTGCTCTTAAAAATATTTATTTTTCTTTTGTATTCATAAGTCAAATTGCGAAATTTTTAATTGAGTTACTTTATCAATGTTTTGTTACTTTATTTTGTTTATTTTTCTTTAAAAACATTTAATTCTAAATATTTATTTTATTTAATGTGTAATCATAAGTGTTCATAAGCATACAAAAATATATAATGTAATTTAGTATTGTATTTAAGCACTATAAAAAAGAAAAACAAATTTGTTTTTTTTTTTTTTTCATTTAGTCTGTGGGATTTTTCACTTGTTTTTTTGTTTAGTTAGTGATGAGTAATTCTAGTTACTTTAAGTTTTCTTTTGAAACCTAGAGTCTAAATTTAATATAAGATCTTAACCAAACAAGAATTAAAAAGGAAAACCATTAAGGAAACATTTATAGATTGAGCTGTGTGTTTATTAAGTCTATAAATTTAGAAAGTTTTTCAAAGGCAATTAGTCCACATGATTTGGATGGTATAAAACTAAAATAATATTCTTTATTGGTTGTTGTTGATTATTATATGTAGGATGGATAAGTTTAAAATATGCAAAACCGATTCACTTGTTTGTTTTTTTTAGTTAGATTCGGTGGATTTAAAGTGAATTAGAATTTCATAAAGAATTTTGCAATTAATAAACAATAAATAAACGAGCCAAGTGTTAACTATAACACTTAACGCAACAATGTTCACTGTTATTTAGGAAGAACTGGATAGAACGGATTTCAATTGATTTAAATATATAAATGATGAGTACGCATGCGGATTTTGTACATTTATCTAGGAGAAAATATAATATAAGAGCAAAAAAAAATAATTAAATAAACTCAACAAGTGCTAATAGATAGTCGTCATCAGCATTTCAAAAAAAAAATAGTAAGGTGTAGAATTATTAAGTTTGTTAACCTAGATTTATTCTTCAAACAAAGCTATGTTAAACAAATAAATTTAATCAAAAAAAATGACACATAACGCAATTATTAAACTTAAACTTTGAATTTTATGAAAGTAACAAAATACCAAAAATAAAGAAAAAAATAAAATAATACAAATGTATAAGTTACAACAATTGAAAACGTGAAGTTATTAAGTTGTCTAAGCTTATAACATGAATATAACCCCCGACTACTGTTACATAGTAAGTATTAATAATATATCTAGAGAAACCCGCTAATATTTGTTAAAATGTAAAAAATAACTAAGTTTTTTTTTTTCTTCTTTTTGTTTTTGTATACAGAGGGCATGCTTTTTCTTTTTGTTTTGATATATAAAATTAAGACACTAATATTTATTTATTTATTTTTTTTTTGTTTTTCTCTTTCATACAATAAGATTTCTATTTTTTTATTTAATGCAAATCGAAGAAACATATAACATACTTGCTTTGTTTATCATAGTTTGTTTTCAATCACGTTAGTTTTAACTCTTTTGTATCTTTTCGTTTTGATTTTATACTAGAAGTTTTGAATATATTTATAATAATAATAATATTTTGACGATCACAATTAATTAGTTTTTGTTATTTTAACTTTTGTTTTGCTTTGTTTTTTTTGGATTTGTTATTTGTTTTTACTTTTTTTTTCTTTATTTATGCACCCTTATTCTTACAATTCGATTGAATGTATGTTTAATCAACTAATTTTGGAACTGCGACTGAATAAAAATAATCAGGGTTATTGTGAATTATTTCTCTCTTGGTATGAGTATTTTTCCCCGTTTGGGGTAACTGCTCTTTAAGTGCCTGGACCTAGCTCCTCGCAACCACTGTGCCACGATGCCCACAAAAAAGGGGAAACAATTAAATATCGTGATTGCGTTGAAAATTCTCCTGGATCGTCATTCACAATACCTATTTCCATTGAAATGCTCGCCCTGATTGTCATTGGCGTTTGTCGCCTTTCGACGATTGTCATTTTATTCAAAGCTACGACGTGCTGACCGTTAAACATTACTAAGCAATTTGTTTGTCGTGTAGAATACTATTACAACCCTTTCACAATGAAAAAGTTATGAAAATGCATTCGTGCTACATCTGAAGAATAAAACGACAATCGTCGAAAAGCGACAAACGCTAACGACAATCAGGGTGACTATATATGGACTGCTAGTGAAATGTCAGTTCCATACAATCTCTGCCCAAAAAATTACGCCAACATAAATGTAATCAGGATTACCGTGAATACATTTTTCCTCGGAATTTTTCCCTTGAACAAAAATAAGATATCTTCGAAAAAGGAAAAAATTTATCAGGGAATAAATAGATATCGCAGTTGCGTTGAAAATTCTCTTGAATTGTCATTCATCTTAGTTTTCTGTTAGTCACCCCAATTTTTCAACTCGTATACGACAGTCGAATCCGACCATAGTCACATTTAGGCGCAAATTCGTAACTAAATACGACCATGGTCGGATTCGACTATTGTATACGAGTTAAAGAATTGGGGTGAGTGTTTTCCTTTTCTTTTCCGGAGAATTATTTCCTCTTTTCTAGAGAAACTTAATTTTTGCTCGGGAGAAACTTTCCAGGGAAAACTTATTCACGATAATCTTGATATATCTGTGGCCATAAGGTAAAACCGCCTACGTAGAGTTAGGACAAAATTGAGTTAAGGATGCCAGAAGATGCTCTACTTTTCTAAGTTTATGCTGCCGAATTTTTACCTTATTAGCTTTTATCGTTACTGAGTTATAGGCAAAAGAACAAGATTAAAATTCAAAATTCTCATACGTTTTCGGGAAAAATGAAAACTTGTTTTCTGAGAATCTGTGAAAATCGACTTCAGTTGTTTTGCCTTGTGCCCACAGATACATATGTCAATGCCTTTTTCGTTCCCGAAGAATTATTACTTCTTTTTTGTAGATATGTAATTTATGTTTGTTTGGGGGAAAAATTCCGAAGGAAAACTTATTCACGATAACCCTGAATTCGTCTTCGCACGCTTGGGAGAAAACAAATTCCCTACTGCGACTCTCAATCAGCAATCGACTCGATAATTGATAATTTCCATTTTGTATTACATACGAGTATATGGTATATGTACATCTATATGTATACAGAGAAAGCAACATTTGAGAAAGCCACACAACCTCAATGTAGAAAATCGATTCTAAAATCGGTGCACGAAATATTTTCTATACTATCCCTGAATCGTAGAAAACGTTTTTTCCGTCTACCGTAAAATAAAACGCAAACAATTTCAACTTTCCTTTGATTTTAATTTAAGAACTGTGTAGCGCAAAGGTTTATGTTTTTGTGAATAACTCTGACAATTTTTCACTTAACTGCTGGAACACAATCACCCCAATTACGTTTGTCGGTTTCGACTAACAATCGACTTGTTTCCGACCGACTCGGAAGTTAGCACATTCCATTTGGCGGATTTGTATTCAGGGTTATCGTGAATAAAATTTCCCCTCGGAATTTTTCCCCCGAACAAAAATTAGATATCTTCAAAAAAGAGGAAATAATTCGCCGGAATAGAAATAGATATCATGAATTACAATTCAGGAGAATTTTAAACGCATTCACGATATTTAATTTTTACCCAATGAATTTGTTCCCTATTTTTGAAGAGTACATATTTTCGACTTCACCTGCTATTCTGTTTGTCGGTTGACGGCCGGATATATGTCATTTTGAGTCGTGAGGGAAAAAGCAAACGACTGCCTACAAATCAAAAATGAAGGTTTCAAATAAAAGGCAATTTGAGGTACTAATTGCATTTATGCAAGAAAAGCCTCATCATTTTCTTCGTCTTCTTCACTACTACTGTTAAAACGCTCAATACTTAACATTTTTTTATTTATTTTCAACTTCTCCAAAAAAATAAAGTATTTCTACAATAAGAGATTTTAATTATGAGCCGCCAAAACCAAAAATGTGTGCCGGCTATCGAAAAAAAATCTAGTAAACGACTTGTCAGTCGAATAGACTGTGGAATCTCGATTTTTCATCGACCCGACCCGACTTGAGTCGTTTACGACTCCCGACAAACGTAATTGGGGTGAATGTGTCGGTAGTCGTAGTCGTATGAGTTGGCCAACTTTTAATATTTATCGCGCGACGAGGCTGAAACGTAGTAGGCAATGGAGGAGTAGCAATCAGAAAAATTTATTGTATCATATGAAATGTGGAATCTATCACATTTGCCTTACAAATCCCTTCCCTTAATCTTATTGGATTTAATAAACACATTTTCAATCCAGTTGATATTTAAATAACATAAGCATACGACTTCATTGTGAGCGAATTTTTTGAGAGGCATACGACATGGGTCGCGATTGACATATGAACGCGACCTACTACAGCGACAGCGAGCAGTGTTCCAGCAGTAATTTAAGAACTGTGACGCTCAATCGACAAAGGTTTATGTTATTGTGAATAACTGTGGCAATTTCCGGCATTCACTTCACATATTTTCTTAACCCTTTCACTCCCTGCGTCCAGAATATTGGACATGATCTTCTGACAGTGCAGTTAGATTTTACAGAAATTCACAGCCAACGTTCAGTATATTCTTGAGCTTTTTCTGAATGGAATTTGTGCTCCCATCTACCATCTAGCCACAGACAGACAATATTATATCATCGCGGAGAACACACAATTATTTGTTTATGGATTACAATTCAATTGGGATTGAAAAATTAATACAATCGACGATCAACTATCGATAATACGGCTCAGTACTATACATTTGGGACAACATTCGAGACAACTTTTCGGTCTAAACGAGAGATTCTAAAAGTATGGTCGTACACTTTACTTAAGTGATTCCCATTCACAACAACTTCAGGCAGAAAATCTTTCGAGTTTTTTTACTTGGGAATGAAACTAAGTCATGTTGGTTGTAATATTAGATTAAATTCAAATTTGTCATTCACAACAACTTCGGGCAGAAAATCTTTCGAGTTCTTTACTCGGAAATAAAACTAAGTCATGCTGGTTGTGATATTAGATTAAATTCAAATTTGTCATTCACAACAACTTCGGGCAGAAAATCTTTCGAGTTCTTTGCTCGGAAATACAACTAAGTCAAGCTGGTTGTGATATTAGATTAAATTCAAATTTGTCTCCTTCATTTGGCGAGAATTACTAATATTAATTGGAAATAAACTTTGATTCAAATCAATTATCAGAATAAGGGTGAGTAATAACGTTATACGAAAAAAAAAAATAATAATAATAGAATATTGATGAACTGGTTGATAGCAAATTCAGTTGCAAATGTAAAACGAGAATGAGAACGATAAGCAATAGATTAGGTGTTGTCCAAAGTGAATATTTTTGAACTGAACTGAAAAATACATTAATTCTGTGCTAACCGCATATAGAGTGTGCATAAGATTATAAAATTTCACTAAGGACAAACTGTAAATCGCCTATCGTCTCAATTCTCGCAACTTTCGGTTCTATTTTTATTTATCTAATTGTTTTTTGTTGTTTCTTTTGATTTTCTTTTATATATATAAAATGTATTTTGTTGTAAAGAAAAGGCAACAGCTTTCTATTTAAATATGTATATATAAACTATTATTATTTTAACATTGATGAAATATTAACTAACAGAAACATTATATAATAATAAATTTGGTATAATGAAATACAAATTGTTTTTCTCTTGTTAAATTTTTATACTGGATGGTGTGTGGTAAAAATCTACAGAGTTAAATATTTTCCTATTTTTGTTTTTCGTTTTTTTTTTTTTGTTTTCTTTTTTAACATTTATTTAGAGGTATACTATATTTAAATATTAATTTAAAAAAAAAAAAAGAATATGAACTGAACTGTGAGATTTCTAGTTAAAAAAAAAAACACATTTACATCTCAAAAGAAAATTGCGAGTGAGGTTTTGTGTTTTTTTTTTTTGTTTTTTACCAACTGGCGATGGATTTTTCTTTTTGCTTTCACTTTAAATCTAATAATATACAGAATTGTTGATAAATTTAAAGCTAACAGAGAAAAAACATGGGTATACTGACTAGAAAGCAGTTAGATTTTATTATTAACTGTATAGTGCTGCACACGAGTTTTTATTTATTTATTTTTGTATCTCTCTTTTAAAATTCGGAAATTTTAAGTGTAAATTGTTGTCTTGTGTGTGTGTGTGTGCTCTGGCTGGTTACATTATAAAATTTGTTTTTTTTGCATGTTTGTATAATAATAAAATATAACAGATGCTTGAAAAGGATGGGAACCAGCTGAATAAATTTCTCTTACTTCTTCTTGGTATCACTCGCAATTTGCAGTGAGGTGGTGTTTTTTTTTTTCTCTTTTCTTTTTCGACTTTACTCGAATTTTCTCGAACCACAAAGAGGAAATTGGAAATTAAGTAATTATATGCTAAGATACTACTAAAAAAAAAAACTGTTCTTTTGTTACTACAAATTCTACAAATTCAGTCTGCCTATAACTAATTAAAAGAAGAAGAAAAAAAAAATATAACAAATTAAAAGAATATATGTTAATTTTGTTCATGATCTCCTTTTCCTTTTTTCCATGGTTCAAGCACAAAAAGCACAAAATTTGTTTAGTTTTTCACTTAATTACATTTAATTTCATAGAATTTAAATAATTTTTTGTTTTTTCTTTTTTTGTATTTGGGATGTGAATTAACAAATTTTTAAGTTAGAAGCAAAAAATTATTATACTATACAACAACACATTCAGTTTTGTTTTATGGTTTTTTAGTTTTTTGTTTTTTGTTTTTGTTTTCTTTGTTTTGCTTTTGTTTTATGCGCTGGATGAAGTAAAGAGAAGCAGTTGAATAGATCTTTCACCTGTCTGTGTTGTTTGTGTGTGTGTTGGTTTGTTTGTTTTATTGGTTTTTGTTTTACGTGGGGCAGAATTAACATTTATATATTAAATCTTTCATTTTGGTGAAGAAAATTCGTCTATTCATCAGACCAGTCAGAGTCATCACTATCAGTTGGATTTGAGTGCATTTCAAGCCAATGATAGTCACGTTGATCAACGAATTCCCATAGATAGATCTAGAAGAAGAGGAAATTCGATGTGAGATCAGTAGTATGTTGTTAGTGGTGGTTTGGGTTTTGGAGAGAGCATTGGAGAATCTTTTGTTCTACCGATATTTAGATATACCATTGGCTTGTCCTTGGACCGTATGTATTGGATGATTGCAAAAGTTTGTGCCCGATCTTAATACGTAGCGGAAAGTTTGCTGCCCCTAGTGTTTGTTTTATGGGCTTGTTGTATACCAGTGGATAGGTCGTGCCATCGTAAGTCATTTCATCGCAAGACCCCGTTGAATTAAGTTAATTTGTGTGAACAAAATATCTAAAATGGAGTGTATTGGAACTGTGACAAAAACTCATTCAGATCGTTTATTTGGATCGTGCTCCTGCCCTTAGGACAGTTAAAAAGTGGTTTGGTACAGTGATATTAACTTGGACGATAAACCCCATTCTCGACGACTTTCCGGCATTGATGATGACATTATGCATGCCTTAGTGGAAAATAATACAAAGATTTCAACTGAAGTAATTGCTGAGAGGCTGAATATTGACCATTCATAAAGAAACTTGGATTCACTTCCAATCTCCAGACGTGGGTGCCGCATTCTTTGACGGAAAAAATTACCTGGATCGCGTCTCCGTGGCAATATCTCTGCTTGAACGTCTTGAAAAAGAACCTTTTTTGGAGTAGGTGACGAAAAGTGGATCCTGTACAACAACGTGCAACAAAAACGGACCTGGAAACATGCAGGTGAAGGTGCAGAACCCGTGGCAAGAGCTGGCTTGCATCCAATGAAGGTATTCACCCTGATTGTCGTTGGCGTTTGTCGTTTTTCGACGATTGTCGTTTTATCCATAGCTACGACCTGCTGACCGTTAAACATTACTAAGCAATTTGTTTGTCGTGTAGAATACTATTACAACTCTTTCACAGTGAAAAAGTTATGAAAATGAATTCGTGCTACTTCTGAAGAATAAAACGACAATCGTCGAAAAACGACAAACACCAACGACAATCAGAGTGAATGTTGTCTGTTTGGTGGGATTCTAAGGGAATCATTTTTTTCCAGCTGCTTTCACCTGACCAAACAATCACTGCAAACAAGTACTGTGAGCAACTCTATAAGCTCAGTGAGAAAGTTTTAGAAAATCGCTCGGTTTTAGTCAATCAAAAAAGCGTCATCATCCACCATAACAGCGCCAAACCCCATGTCGCCTAACAGACGCTGCAAAAACTGAATGAGTTAAAATAGGAAATCCTTCAGCACCCACCGCATTCTCCAGACCTTGCTTCGTTAAATTTTTATCTGTATCGGACTCTTGAGAAAGGTTTGAATGGTAAGAAATTTAGTTCCGTGGAAGTTGTCAAAAACTACCTTATGACGTTTTTTGAAGGAAAACCACGCAATATCTATGAAAACGGAATCCGCAAGCTTGTGAAACTCTCGGAGACAGTTATAGAAAATGAGGGGGACTATATAATCGATTAATAAAATTGCTTTCTTTAAAATGTTACCGCTTTTGTTTCATTTTCAAATCGGGCACGAACTTTCGCAATCATCTGATATAAAGGTTTGTTAGATATTTATTTACATGAAGCTGATTCCTAAATAGGTAGTCTAAAGGAAAAGGAAGCAAAACTGGACACAAATGACTCTTCAGTATTCTTTTATTATTATCAGAATCCAAAGCTTAAAGACTGAGAAAGAAAATACCACAGAAAGCACTGATTGCTTATGAATGTATCTCGATTGACTTATTTGAGTGGTAAGTAGTCGAAATGTTAAGGCGGCTTTTGTGGTCTATTTTTCTTTGCAATTTAAATAACACAAAACGAATCTCCTTTCCGCCATTACCGCAGATCAAATAATAAATGAAGAGATGACTTTGAAAAACAAGTAAGTAGTCAGGAAAGAAAAAAACAAATTAAGGATTTTGAAAACTAAAGATGGAAAATAAATTTCAAGTAATGGCACTTAATTACGAACGTATTGCTAAACTTAGGACTACTTAAGAGTTAAACCTTAAGTACTAGACTAGCCTAAGGCTTAGAATTCTAAATTGGGCTTAACAAGGAAATGTTTTTAACTAATCTTATGAGAATCATTATTTATATTTGTTCCTTCTGTGGTCTACTCTGAGTGTTTCCATTATTAAGTTGGAAAGGAGAGAATGTGTAGAATGTGTAGAGTTATCACATTTAGAGTTTCAATAGCATCAGCTCCGACACAATTAAAGTGTTGGTTCCGACCGATTGGAAGATTGGATATATTTGAAATATCAGCCCTGTTCAAGAGTGAAATCAGTGGAAAGGGAATTACTATTACTTAGAATGTGTCTTCAGTTTCATGAAGTAAAAAAAAAAATAAAAACGACACTTTCGCGTATACCCTGCTATACATGCAAGGTATCCGCGAAAGTGTTTAAAGAAAAAAAAAATATATCAAATTTTTACTTACGTCGAGTAAATCAATTAATTCATCGGTGTTTCGATGTATTTTTCTGGCACGTTGTGGACATCCAACATCAACTAACTCACCATTGGGCAGAGCGTGTTTGTAGAAGCATTTATTGCCAAAGGGGCATTTGCCATCACCCTGTAAAGAGAAAAATAAATTCAAATCATTAACTGGAGTACAACGACAAATTTAACAATACAATTCAGTTAACTTGGCCAAATCATATCTTCTTCTTCTTCTTCTTCTTCCTATTTCGGTGAGGTTATGATCCGAAAACAAAGGATCATAACCCTCCCACTTATTTACTTACTTACTTAGGTGGCGCTACAGTTCAGGGTGAACCTGGGCCTCAACCAACAAGCCTCTCCATTTAGCTCATAACTCTCCCACTTCACTGCATTTCTACTGATCCACCTGTGGGGTTCGCCAAATCATATGATCATGGTAAAATGTAATATCACGACCAAGATACGAGAAAAGTTTCCGACATCAACCTGAAGATGGCACCACTCGTCAACAAAATTTGGCGTTTGACAAAACTCAGCATTTTGCGCATCTTTTGAAAGGTAGGTACTCCCCAAAATGTCAGCCAATTTGGACGCGCAGTTGTTTGATAATCGTTTGAGTGAGTCGATGTGTGTTTTTGTGAAAAAGGAAAAAAATCGAGTATCGAGCTATCATTGAATATCTGTTTTTGAAAGGCAATACGCCTACGCAAATCCAAGACGAGTTGGACGCTGTGTACGGGGACTCTGCACCATCATTTACCACCGTGAAATTTTGGGCAGCTGAATTTAAACGTGGCCGTACCAGCTTGGAAGACGATGAACGTTCGGGACGTCCAAAAGCTGCATTCACTGACGATAACATCGCTCAAGTTCTCCAAAAATGGTGCTAAACAACCGCCAAATTGAAGTGAGAGAGATATCAAAGGCTATGAACATGTCCAAAGAACGTGTTTGTCACATATTGAATCAAGATTTAGGCATGAGAAAGCTGACCGCGCGTTGGGTGCCCGCACGTTAGACCAAACCGCAGTTTAGGAGCAATAAATCAGTGTTTTGGCGCCGACTAATTAGTGTAGATGAAACTTGGATACACCACCTATACCTCAGAAACAAAAATACAGTCAAAACAGTGGACTGCGAAGGGGGAATCGGCTAAAAAAAAAAAAAAAATTTCTTTCGGCTGGGAAAGTGGTGGCGACTGTTTTTTGGGATAGTCATAGAGTTACCTTAATCGATTATCTTCAAAAAGGAAAAGCCATTACAGGAGGATACTACTCATCAATACTTGACAAGCTGAAGGCAAAAATTGTGGAAAAACGGGTACATTTGCAGAAAAAAAAAGTTTGTTCCACCAAGACAATACGCCGTCTCGCACCTCAGCCATTGCCATGGCGAAAATCCACGAATTACGGTTTGAACTGCTTGTCCACCCTCCTTACTCACCAGTGATCGAATCGCGTTCTCCGTGAACGGATAACTCGTTACGTAATTTGTATGTATGTTGTTGCTAGATCTACCAACAACACAATACAAGTTACGTCACCAGTCATCCGTGACGAAGCACGCGATTCGACACCAGATCTAGCACTAAGCGACTTTTTTTTTGTTCCCTAACCTAAAAACTGCGTTCGGAGGACAGAGATTTTCGTCAAATAGATAAGCCATCACCTTCTTAAACAATTATTTTGCATAGAAAGTACTATTTGGACGGGTTAAAGAGATGAAAGCATCGCTGGCAGAAGTGTGTAGATTTACAAGGAGACTATGTAGAAAAATAAAAATAAATTTGAAGAAAAAATGTCTTGTATCTTTGTCAGGTCGAAAAATTTGCAAACCACCCTCGTATGTATGCCTATATAGATATGCACGACGCGTAGTAATCGAAGATGCCATCACGTTGCAATCGTCAATAACGTCCGGAACAGAGCCAATACATGGCGAAAAAGCAGGGTTGACATACACTATGACATGGGTCTCGTTATCGCTATTTTAATGTTTTGCTTAGACTAGCTGACCTATTAACTCGTCGTCTCTACCAACAAAAAAAATTGTGTAACACTTGTGCGGGGTTTTTTTTTTTTTCTCTTTGATTCATCAGAATATTTTACGACCTATTCATAAACATTTCAAGGATTATAGATAAATTTATTACGGCGCACGTTTTTTGCATAAAAGCATTACTTAGCACGGACAGTTTACTTAATATCGCTTCAACACTTGTCCTGTTTCGCATTAACAGTCTCCATAGCAGACATACTTCGTTAACGCTGCCTACCTCATCGTATATCGCGGAAAGGGTTATCTCCGTTGAGGATTGTTAAGATTCAAGATAGCGGATCACCTTATTTCAGCTAAGTCAGCAGATTACAACGATGAATGTGACAATCAGTCTGGCAAATTGTTCATTTTGTGATCAACAGAAGGGCTCAGCCATATGTATTAAACTATCTAATGGGCGGCAACAGAAAGGGGGAGATTTCAGTGGCAGATGTTACTAGTGCATAAGCATGTATATCCATACTACTACATAGAATGAAAGCATATCTTTGAATTCTTCCCGGATATCTTGAAATAACATGTTCATGGGTGAAATATACACAATTTTACTAAGGGGATGACCCGATTTCAAACAGAAATTGCGTCATTCAAATATATAAAATGGGAAAGCAAGGGAAAGGCACTGTTGTGTTTGTCAATCTGGGAATAGCTTACCTTTTTGAAGTACTTGCAGTCTTTCACGCCAAGCGCATTCCGATAGTCACCCAAGAGTTTGTCCTTCTCCTCTTTTGTTTCCACCCAAAAGGCACTTGGACAAACAAAATCCGAGGCAACACGACATTCTGGACAAGCTCTGCAAGTAAATGACAAATAAATTTAAAAGATCAATGCAACTCCATAGTCCATACCTGGTGATCTTATGCTCAAACTGCTTTGCCTGCCGCCACTTGCGTATACATTCCAAACAGAATATATGACTACAATTCGGCAGGATACCGAATCTTTTCTCCCTGCCTGATTTCTCCATTATCGTGTCGAAACATATCCCACATGTCTTGTCCTTTGACCGAGCAATGGCGAACGATAGCTCCATGTCGCGTTCGTGCTGCTGAAGGCATTCTTGTATGTGCTTTCGACGTTGTTGCATATCCGTCGGATGCAGACAATACGTGTCGCACATCTCACATAGCTGTATATGCTGGTAGTTACATGCCAAGCCATATGGGCAATCATATTCGAATGGGCACAACCCACCCGGCTGAGGAAGGACACCCTGTTGGGTAATGATGTTAGCACCACCACCACCTGCTACCTCGGCCCAAGTACGATTCGCATTATCATTTTGAACGTCTGTGCCATCCAATGTCACTTGGTCAGCGCCTCGGCGATATTTTGGAATGAAAACTGGGGCGTTCACCCATGATTTACTGGTGCTGGGCTTGGCGGGCTCCGTGGCTCCTGCCACTGTCGTCGTCGTTGTTGTAGTTCCTGTTGCTGTTGTTGCCGCCGCCGCCGCATCAGATCCCTCCAACAGTGACAGATCATGAGAGAATCGGCACATATCACCAAAGCGGCATACGCCACGAGCATAGTATCGACATGGCAATGGATGTGCTTCATCCAATAATCCTGCTGCTGGTGTGATCGCTGTTGCACTCATTTTGAATCAATTTTTCGTTCTGTTATATTGATTATTTTATTTTAATTTTTTTGTTTTATTTTTTTTTTTATCAATTTTAAGCAAATTATAAAGTAAAATATCAGAGGCTTCTCAGGCAGAGGACGTTTGTGGATATTACTTTTTCCCACAGGTGTATCGAAGGCCAATCGATGATTCTAGATAGACAATGTTCTCTGGAATAAGAAAGAGGGCGAGCATGAGTTTTATATATCTTCCGGGACAAATGTATAAGAACTGAGTTCGTGTTAGTTTCAAAACCCAGCAAGGAAGTGAAGGGAAAAAGTGTATAGCGGAGAACTAAATATGGTAAGGTTTGGACATTAACCTCACAACCATCGATGGACAACATACAGACAGAGCACAAGACTTTTCATATGTACTTTGCCACGATTGTACTGAAGCAGTTGTATGCACCCAAATCGGAAAAGCCAAGACCGTCTAGTGGAGAGCAAACAGCTCAAACACCAAGCAGGGTGGTTGCAGCACATGAAATGTGGCCACCAATTGAGCAAGGCTGCGAGGGTTCTGGCAAGACACTACCTCAAGTCCTCATTCGTGAGCAGAAGTGTCAATGGAGACTTGGCAAAGAATTCTAAAAACCGATACCAGGACAACCAAGGGGACTGTATATAAGATCAGCGCTACAACAGCAAGTTTCTGTGTCCAACCGAAACACACAGAGCCAGCCAACCAACCCAAAGGTTCTAACTGGAGAGCTCTTTAAGACAGCATGCGTTTCTCTCCTCGGTTTCCAGCAGAACAGTAACAGAAGTCACTGATGCTACCAACAGCTCTGAGGCAAGATAGAACCCTGAGGAGCACCGGCATTCATTGAGAACGAGGTAGAGGTACATACATACTCAATAGCACGAGTGAGTTGTCTATTTCCAGAATTTACGTACTATTCGTGGACGCAGTGATGTAAGGCAAAGCTTTCAGAGGTTCAAGGGCACTCATAGCCTCATCAGTGAGACAGACAAGCAAACGATATCAGTGAAAATCGGATTTCATTCCATTGCATCATGGTCCCAGACACAGTTAGCCCATCATCGGCGGAGTACACGCGTAGTTGTTGACCAAAAAATAAAGAAACCCCGAAGTATTAATCACAGCATTACGAAATTCAATACAAAATGTCGAGAAAAATATGTGCATTGGCTCGACAATTATTTGATTTGTTCGCATTTTCTTCTCGTCTTTTGTCGTCTCGAAGTTTTTCTTTTTTTCTGCTTTTCATCGTTTTCTTGTAAATTGAGTGCGAAGTTCGCAACAGCAGTTGGTTGGTCGTCTGGCACCACTACCACCACCACCACCATTTTGCAACACAAACAATTTTCGGGCAAATGCACTTTTTCTTGACCGATTTTTCCACAAAATGCGCATCGAATTGGCACTTTTTTCTTCTCCTACCGAAAGAGGAAAGAGTTAGTTTATGAAATTTGCATTAATTACCTGATAATTTGCTGTTTTGAGACCAAAGGAGATAATTTTTCTTTTCTTCTCGCTATTTGATCATCCACTCACTTCCACCCTTACAAATTCGCTTCTGCTGCTTCTACTATTGCTTCTGCTTCTGCTTCTGCTTTTGCTTCTTATTCGTTCATCGTTCGTCTGTTGTTTCGAGTGCGCCTTGTGCGCTCTTTCTTTTGACCGTTTGATTTCGACTGTGCTGGTTTGGATATGAGGTTATTAGTCGAAAGTCAGTGAAGTTGGCGGTAGTTTGTTTCTTTTTGGCGAAAAATAGTGCCAAGCTTTTACAATTAACTTATTTTCAGAGTTTCTTTACAGGAAAAATATTTGCATCCGCAGCCTCAAGAAAAGGAAACCGATTGCTATGCCGATACTTATTAGCAAATATGCACAAAAAAAACGTAACCTTAAATACACTTTCAAGGCATTTTTTCCTGACATTTTCGGATTATTTATTTATTTATTTTTAAAGAAACTTATAAACGAGGCTTACAAAGCTCTTTTTGCAAAGCCATTTGATCAACAATGCCATATGATGCCGTTTTGGCAAGGTGTATAGATATTTATACATTTCTTTCCTATTTTCCACTTGATTTAGGCTTTAAGGCCGGTATTCACCGACCAATCTTAAACTAAGAGCTTCATAAACCTATTCACCAACCAATATTAGTGCAGATTTATTAGCGCTCATAAGACTTATGAGTGGTCCCACCCACTCTTAAGTTAAGAGGGTTCATAACTTAGGAATTTTGAAAATTTTCGAAATCAGCTGTGAACTGTCACTCAGACCAAACAAAGGACAGACTGCATTGGCGTAATGCAAAAGAAGAAATGCTAGGGGCAGTTAACCGACGAATTTAATGCCTCACGGCACATTTTATATTTTATTTGGTTGGCAGTTCTTTTGACGGAAATGCTGGAGGCATTAAATTCGTCGGCATTTCTTCTTTTGCATTTCGCCAATGCAGCTTGTCCTTTGTTTGGTCTGAGTGACAGTTCACAGCTGATTTCGAAAACTTTCAAAATTCCTAAGTTATGAACCCTCTTAACTTAAGAGTGGGTGGGACCACTCATAAGTCTTATGAGCGCTAATAAATCTGCACTATTATTGGTTGGTGAATAGGTTTATGAAGCTCTTAGTTTAAGATTGGTCGGTGAATACCGGCCTAAGAGCTTCATAAAATTAAAATCGTTTTAAGAGCGCTTGATAATTACCGGCCTAAGTATCTATATGATTGTATATACATGTATATATATACTTATAAGTGTGCTTATATTATAAACTCTAAATTTCCCGTGGATGTGATGGTCTTCGTTGATTGTAGATTCAAAGCATTCAGGAGGTCGGCTAGGTTTTGTGTGGCGAGTATTTTTTGCAATTGAAGGTTCCAGTGCGAAAACAATATAAATCCATTTTTTTTAAATGATTTTCTTTATTACAAAATAACATAATATAAAGTCCAAATCATTACAACATTGCATTACAGTACAATTTAAGACATCTATCAACACTCTAATATTTTATATTCGCTCATTTTGTTTTTCGCTCATGTTGTCTTAAGGTGTCCCAAAACCAAAGCGAATATTCACTGCCGCTGCGACGGCGATTATTTCGCGGTGACAGCTACAAAGAAATTCGCGAGTATGCCCACACCAAGGCGACAGTTTGGTCGCGGTGTTGCGAAAATGTACTCCTCATCAGACGAAGAAGAAACGCTTTTATTTTTATAATCTTCGTGTGATAGATCCTAGTGGGCACCGTGGCGTAAGTGCTTAGTGTGTCGGATCACTACGCATGAGGTTCCAAGTCCGAATCCCAGAAAACACCAAAAAGCTTTTTCATGGTCCCACCTCTCGCGAGCGTCTGACAAACATCCGAGAGTATTGTTGTCACGAAAAAGCTTCTCAAATCGCCGTTCGCATTCGGCATTAAACTGTAGGTCTCTTCCATTCGTGTGAAAAATATAACGCACACAACATGAGTGGTTGCGAGAAACTAGGCCCTGGCACTTTAAAGAGCTGTTGCGCCAAATATATTTTTTTTTTTGTTTTTTTTTTTTACTTAAAGCTATAAAAAAAAAAATCATATAAAATCATTGCCCATGTTCTGCATTCCACTTTTGTGAATTCAACCACCAAAAGTGAAATTAGGTGTTCTGCATTCCGAACGAAATTATGAATTGTGCTGTTCTCCATTCCACTCGAAATGATAAATCTTCCTACGAACTCTCTCCATTTAGTTTTCTTCGCGGTTTCACCGATAATATGCAATAAATGTTCAATTCACCTTTACAAGGAAAGCCAAGCTTTCAACTGAAAATCCGAAATAATTTTAAATATACAGCTTTTTGACATTTCAAACAAGAATTCGAAATGGATTCAAAAAATTCGGATTCACTAAATTTCGAATGAAATTGGAATGTGTTAATCCGCTTTCACTGGTAATGCAGAACAGGGGTCCATATATTAAAAATCTGTTAAGTGTTTATTTTAATCAATTCAAATTAATTCGTAGTTTTTTTCTTGAATTTCACATGCATATGTACAATGTAATATTGTTAATTTTAAAAGCTTCAAATGATATCACCATCTCAAGGCGAACCCCACAGGCGGATCAGTAGAAATGCGGTGAAGTGGGTGGGTTGTGATCCCTTGTTTTCGGATCATAACCTCGCTGATAAAAAGGAAGAGGAAGAAAAGAAGATATCACCATCTCAAGGCTATTGTTAAAAAAAATTAATTGAATTTGGTATCACTTTTGTATAGTGAAATGACATGTCATGATGTCAATCGACAAAGTCATGAGTTATTCAATAAAAGTCCTACCAAATCATGCATTTTTTTTTTCATTAATAACTCGCACTATTTACAGTTATGTCCTCTTTTTACGGAATTGTTCTTATTTTTCTTATGCATTTTACCGTCGATGTTAATTTCAAAAAAAAAAAATTTATATTTTGTAGGGCATTCTAGAAGCAGAAGTAGAAACATAAATGAGTGAATTCCAAAATTAGGCCTTAACGAAAATTGTTCAGCCAAAAATAATGCATAAAAACAAGCTTTTCCTTGATTTAATTTTTGTTAAGACAAACTGCGAAAGAAAAGTCAAAAATAGTTACTTTAAAAAAAAAAGTGAATGAGAAATCCAATTTTAAAATTAGAAAAGCGAAGAGTCCACTTTTTTGAGATAGGTATAGCATTCAACTTACGCATACTGCCCTTTTTTTACCAAATAAGAATGAGCAATTCGGCAAAATTGTCCTTGAGAATTGCATGTTGTTTCGATTTCAACAAATAACTGACCCAAAGGCATGTTAGGAGGCCCAGGTCCACCCCGGACTGTAGCGCCATCTAAGTAAGTAAAGGCATGTTAGGACTCTTTTACCATTCGCGAGTCTACTTGCTATAAACTGTAATAGCAAGTAGACTCATCGAACAAATCTATTCGCTTACTCGAAAATAGGAGAAATCTGGGTAAATAAAAATGCACAAATCTTTAATAAATTGTTTATATAATGACATTCTCGTTTTTATTTTTCGTTAAGATAAAACATTTTCCTTTATACAGATTTCATATTTTATTTATTTTTTTATTTCTATATTTTCTGTTTATATTTTATAATTTTTTTTGTTTCTCTCAAAAAAATAGGTATGCGTGAAAAATTACTAAATATAAAAACAACTATAAGAAAAGTAAACTGAAATGTTTCGTTAGAATTTCTTTTTAGTTTAATTTATTTTTTGAACATTATCCATGCACCCGTTGAGAAATTGTTTTTTTTTTTTGTATCAATTAAGCTTAATTGATGTTTGTATTTTTGTTTTTAATATTACTAGAGTTCATTATTATTATTAAATATACATACTTGTTTTATCTATATTCTATGTATACAACAATATTCATGCTTTTTCTTTTCTATGTTCAATTGGATTTTTACATTAAGGGTTGAATCTTGTGTACATAATGAATGTCTCATTTTTGTTGCTAAAAACTTTTATCTATGTTCGCTTCGCTTAATATTTCAGTTAATTATAATTTTTTTTTTGTTTTATTTTTTTTTTCAGTCTCTCTCACACCCTTATCTAAGTTTTAAATTTTGTTTTTCCTTTTTACATACATATTAAATTGCAATAATATAAAAATATACAGTTTCTTTATTTCAATAAGAATAAAAAAATTTCTTTTATTTTGTTAATTTTTATTTATTTTTTTTTCTTAAAAAAAAGAAAGAAATACATATTTTTAAGAGAAGGAAAGAAATATAGGATGTAATTAAATTGCATGATTCACCACTTTTTTATTTATTTTCAATAGTTTTTTTTTTATTCAAAATTTACAACGTGATAGGGGTAATGTTAATTTATTTAAAAAGTAAGTAACTAAATTATTAGTTAGATATAGTTTATTTCCTTTAGGAAAATTTTTACACCTATATATATATAAAATTATAAATAAAATTGTAATGTAATTAACAAGAACTTAGAATACGGATCATTTTTTTCAGTGTTAAAAAAAGAATAAATCATTTATGGTAAGTTTCATTAAATTTCATTTTATACAACTGCTGCTAGGCATTGCTATCGATTGCGGTTGCTGATGGTCTGACAACGCCACCGGTCGCCGCTACAGGCAACTGATCCTGCTGCTCGCGCATCTGCCGTCGACGTTTCTTGCTCCAGAGCTCATGGCAGTCCTGCCATGTGGGTAGTTCTGGAGTTGGCATTCTGCAAAATAGAGCATTGCACAATGAATAGAATTCAATTGGGCTGACCGACATGTTTGATTTTTACTTACTGCTCTGGAAAGACGTTTTTCAGCCATGGGGATTTGAGCGCATCTTCAGCGGTTATCCGCTTATCGGGATCTAGCTCGAGC
The DNA here is from genome assembly GCA_945910035.1 of Brachypalpus laphriformis. Classification (NCBI taxonomy): domain Eukaryota; kingdom Metazoa; phylum Arthropoda; class Insecta; order Diptera; family Syrphidae; genus Brachypalpus; species Brachypalpus laphriformis. Next base: position 176,778,722 of record OX246756.1, read on the forward strand.
ATTTTATCAAGTAAATCTAACGCAGGCGTTGGCATAAATTCAAAATCTTCCCGTAATCGTCGACGATGTTGCTTCTTCTGTTTGAGCGTGTGGAAGAGTGGCAATTTGATGACATTTGGCCATACGGCGGGTATTGGTGATCCGCACAGCCGGGATATTGTCTCTAGCTGTTGCATTTCAGCACCCGCTTGGAAGAGGGGACGTTTTAGGAAGAGTTCACCCAGAATGCAGCCACAACTCCAGACATCTATCGATGGGCCATAGCGCTCTTCGCCGAGCAGAAGCTCTGGCGATCGATACCACAGCGTTATGACTTTATTGGTGTACGGGCGTTCGCGATCTTCGGCGTTGTACAGGCGGGCTAAGCCAAAATCTGCCAGTTTCACTTCACCCCTATGATAAAATATTATGTGAGCAAAAGCTTAAAACTTACAACTGCTATAAACTCACTTGTTGTTCATCAGAATATTCGAACATTTGATGTCACGATGCAAAAAGTTTCGTTTGTGGCAGTAGTTCAGCCCGTTCAGCAGTTGCTTCATAATGCTCGCATTATTTTCTTCATTAAACGCCACCATTCCCGACTCGAGCAGGCCCATCAAGTCATGATCCATATACTCAAATACTAAGTAAAACGATCCTTTGTCCTTGCGAAATTCTAACGCGTCCTGCTTATCTGTTACAATTTCGTGCAGATTCACAATATTAGGATGATTGAGCTGTCGAAGGATTTTTATCTCACGGACAGCTGTGATCGGGAAACCTTCTTTTTCATGCTCCAGTCGCACCTTTTTAAGAGCGACCAACTCAGACGTGTGGTTGTCACGGGCTTTGTAAACCTGTGGACAGTATTGCATACAGTTAATATCTGCATAGCAAATAAAGAAAAACTATCAACTCTTACCTGTCCATAAGTGCCCTCGCCAATTTGTGCAATCATCTCAAAAACATCAACACACCGCTCGCCCCAATCTCGCACGTTACTTCTAGAGTCTCGACGATTGAGGATAACAGGGCGCTTCCTCTTAATAGGTGTCGCACTCGAACATGTTGAGTTCTTACCAGAACCACTTGTCATATTCGCAATATCTTCGGGACTGCCGATGATCTCATCATCTCCACTTAAATCTTCACTGCCCGGCACCATCGGAGGCATAGGCAAATTGAGTAGACTCTTGTTTGCGTTACAGGTGGGGGCTTTTGCTGTGGGTTTCTTCTCTGGCGCCACTGATTTGGGCGACCCTACTAGATCTTCTGTAAGCGGAGGACTCGGCGTTGGAGCATTTACCAAATCGTCGACACTCACTCCCGGCGGCATTGGTAATGCGGTAAGGCTTTTCGGTTTACTATTGACTTTGGTTTTACTCGACAACATATCACTGCTGCTGCTGTTGTTGTAATCTTTGTTATTGTTGTCGTTACTACTGGTGTGAGCGTTCAGGCTAGTGTTGTTGTTATTGATTGGTGTCTCGTCGCCAATATTTGGCTGTTTGAGGAAACCCACTGGTGGTGCGGTGCCGTCAGTTGTATCCTCATTCGCTGTACCACCCGTCGGCATAGGAATGTCAATTATATCTAAGTTATTATTACCTAATTTAACACCATTCGCTATATGCTGCCGCAGTGAGGAGTTATCTGTTCCTCCCACTGTCTTTCTATGTGGCGTCGAATCATTGGAGAGGCTGTTCTCATTAACATTCATCAGCGCACCGTTACTATTGCTCTCCTCCTGCTTCTCAATGATTTCCTGAAATATAATCGCCGTGTTATGAATGGTCTCAGTAAACATCCAACAGTAGTACTTACCTGCAGTGCCTTTTCCCGCTTGTGCTTATCCTTGACCAGTTCAGCGAACAGACTTGTCTCGCTGATCTTCTTGCTGTAGTCCAAGCGCTTTTGTTTCATTTCATCTATCGGCGACATGGAGAATGATCGCGAACGAGAGTAACGATTGTCCCGAGGAGATGGCGATTCATAGTGCCGAGAGGTGCGGGGCGATTTGCTGCGCGAATAACGTTTCGAAGATCGGGATCGCACCGGCGATGGACTGGAGACTGTGTATTTGTATTTATGAGAACGATTTGACGGCGACCGTCGGTTGTACGAGTGTTGCGGACTACTAGTGGAAAACGCAATTTATTTCATCGGAAATCAAATATAAAAAACCAATGAAAGCATACCTTGCAAAACGTTTGTTCACATATTTGTCCTTGCTATAGCGATTATAGTCGCGGACGTCTTTGCGGGAAACATGATGCCTGGTATCGTACGAACGACCATCATTAGCTTTTCGGCGCTTGTGCGGTGGAGTTGCAGGTTGATGGTGGTAACGATCTGTAAGAAAAAGAGTTAAGCCCAAGGAACAAATATTTAATTGCAGACTGGACTAACCTGGTGATATCACATTCATCTTCCTCGTGTCCATCTGGCCGGCCGACTGCCTATGATGATGATGGTGGTGCCCTCCCATACCCGCACTGTTTCTATGATGATGATGGTGATAATGATCTGGCATAGAGTCCTTCGGACTCATTGGCCCGTACATGCTACCCTTGGTCTTGCTATTGTACAGCGGCGGTGTGTGCGGCGATGCCGCATACCGTGTCTTACACCCCGAGGAACCACTTCCACTGGGCAGTGGCCGTATGGGAGGAGTTCGATGCCTCGAATTCGGCGTCGTGCGCCTATGTGATGCTGTCACATGCGAACTAGAAGTTGCCGCAGTCGATAAATTCGGTACGGCAAGATGTTGAATGCTACTGACACTACCACTTGCACCTGGCAAATTTGAGGCCGATTCCGAGTAGTAGCTATTATTACTATTCGGACGTAGTGGAGGCGTTTCTATGGACAGCGGACTAACTTCCTTCAACGGCGTATATGTAGTAGCACTGTTGTGCGTGCTACTGCGCTTCCAACGATCCAGTGGTGAGCCAGACTTCGCAGATACCGACTTCTTGCTGACCGGTGGCGGAGTATAGTTACGATTCTCTAACAGATCTTCCAAGTCGGATATCTCTATGCTGGACATTGACTTTTGACGCTTCTTCTTGCGTTTTTTGGATTTCTTTGATTTTTTATGCTTTTTGTCTTTTTTGCTTTTTTTACGTTTACGCTTGTGCTCTGCCTCCGTATCGTTGTCATCGTCGTCCAATAGGGAATCATCCGTCGACATATACTCGTCGATATCGTCTTCTTCGGCAGCCATCTCAATTTCGGCCAAACGCTTCTGCTCGCTACTATTCGCCGACTTTTGCACACCCGATGAGTTCGACGAGGAGTTTATCGGTGAACCGATAATTATGCGACGCAGCTGACTGGGTGACATCTTTGCCACTTTTTCCTCAATCTCCAGGCTCTCTTTTCGTTTTAGATACGTGCCATCATCGCTGCTCGCCGAATCCGATGGCGCCTTGGTCCTTGCATCGTTTTTATTCACAATCAACGCCTTATCATTGCTCTCTTCGTTAATCTCACCAGCTTCAGGATCAGAAAAGTCTTCCGAGCTAACATCAGAGTATTCAACAACTTGATTCATGCTTCTTTGAGATGATTTCTCTTGCTTGTTGGACGATGTCTTGCGGCGATGACGCGATGATGATTCATCTGAGATCGAGGAAGAACCGCCGCGAGAACGTTTACGTTTTTTTACTTTTTTCGAAAGTTTCTTTGTATGATTTCTATTACTTAAGCCTAAACTCCCGGACTTGTAGCGCGACGATTGTCGATCTTTGTCCATTTTAGTTTCGTTACAACACTATCTGCACCGATTCCCGATATAACGGTGCACAGAGATTATATTTGTCTTTAGCGTCACACTGATGGTTTTGTAGCAGAGTTTAATTTAAATATTTTTTTTTGTCTTAATCTTATATTCTAATTCAAATACTAGTCACTGTTCGAACGACATGTTCTTTTGTTTTGTTTACATTTTTATTTTATTTTTTTAGATAGATTTCACTGAGTATTAAAAAAATGCAACAGCTGCAAGTCTGAAAAGACAGAACAATGGAAAGGCATTAGATTTAGATTTTCAATAGAAAAAATGGGCAACTTATCGAGTGAAATCAAAACGTAGACACTTCACAATCATATAATGTTGCAGAAATAATGTATGTCTATGTACATATGTTATGTAGTACCATTGTATATACGAGAACATTTAATGGTATATACAATGGTAGTACCAAATACCTGCAGAAACTGGAGATCGTTACAAATAAGTGTACTTGTGCTTGTTCTAATCAGCTTGAGGAAAGCGTTATACACAACTACGCCGGAGTGTAGGAGAACGAAGTAGCTGATGAACTACCAAGAAACGGCTCAGACACCGCGTTTCTTGAACGAAAAAAAAGAGGGCGAATGGGTCAAGCATTGGCATGATATCCCCCAATTGAGACAGGTTAAATAATTTCTGGGAAACTGCAACCAGAAAAGAAGCAGAACCTGCCTAAGAGTTAGCAAGAAGTCACTAGACATCTTAGGAAACTGGGAATAGATGGGAACGGACACTGCAGATTCGCAGAAATACCAGAACACCTTCTTACGTAATGCAAAGCACTAATCCACAAAAGAAGACATCACCTAGGTGCCTATCTCCTATCAGAGACGGATCGACTTCTTCGCTAGATTTACTTTAGATACTTCGGTTCGTCAAAGCTTCTGGACTACAGCCTTAATTTAGGGTGCACAACAGATCTACTATAGGTCTCAGTACACTTGCACCTCACCAACCATACATCTACATCTACAAGTACGCATTCTAGCGAGTGGGCTATTTTGGAACTCGCATTTATAGTCATACCTTATCGGTTTACAGCGCTTTACATATAGATTTTAAGACTTTTAAGCCAAAAAGTCTTACAAAGTTTTGAGCCTTGGTTTTGCGGGGAGAACTGCAGATGCGAGCGCAGTAGGTTGAGGGGAAACAAGAGAGGCAAGGTGCAGTCAATAAGGCATTGATATCAATAGCAAAAAAAGGCGCACAGGTACCTCATTGTCCAAAAACAGTGACAAGTAATTGAATCTTTTGAGAGGAGAGAACTAAATGGATAATGCTACAATAAACTGCTGTCAGCGCTAGTTCCTCAACAGGACTCTAATCGCGAGAGGTCCTTTCAACTCATTACTCATTTTGGGAAAGAATGTCTGTAGTGTCAGTTCTGGACTAACTTCAAGAAACAAAAGATCTACGTAACCATGATGCACGGTTTTGCTAAGCTCTTCTCTATAATTGATGATAATATAGGTGTGCGATACAGACGGTTCAAAGATGGATTGTGGAGTCGGTGTGGGTGTGTTTTCTGAAACATTTCAAAGTCATATAGACTTCCGAACATAGACAATAGGCGAACCCCACAGGCGGATCAGTAGAAATGCAGTGAAGTGGGAGGGCTGTGATCCCTTGTTTTCGGATCATAGCCTCGCTGATAAAAGGAAGAAAAAGAAGATAGACTTCCGAACATTGCCAGTGTGTTTTACTCACTTTGCGAAAAGTCTGCCGTCAGATCAAATTTCATACAAACATAGAGCCAGGGCAAAAGATCGCCATCTTCAGTAACAGCAGAGCTGTCATCAAAGCCATTGCTCCGTTTACTATATCCTCCAAGCTGGTGCTAGGATACCGAAATTAGCTAGCCTCGCTAGATGACTCATTCAAGCTAATCCTGACATGGGTGCCAGGGCACAGTAGCGTATATGGAAACGAACTTGTTGATGAACTGGCTAGGCAAGGCTCAGCCCTCCAGCGCTCACTTATTCCGTCAAAGCAGAAAAATCTCCTCAAAATTCCTTACAAAGTCCAATCTCATATGGACTAAGGTAACAGACTGTGTCATATCTAGGAAGATGTGGCTAAACTACAGCAAAACAAAAATATCAGACTTCCTAAGCAGAACGCGTAGACATCGCGAGAATAACAGCACCACCACGGGTCACTGACCTAAATAGGAGATCATGCAGTCAAACTAGGCATTCCATACAACACACACTGTCGCAGTTGCAATATCGCAACTGAAAAAGAAACCCTTAACTACTATTTATGCGCCTGTCCGGCACTAGCTAGAGCCAGACAACGACCATTAGGAAAACCCTTTTTTAATTCCCTTGAGCTAAGTCTCAGAGAAAAATATTAAAGAATTAATAATCTACCTAAACTCCACAGGTTGGATCGCCCCACATCCCCACCGTCACATCCAGGCTACATGAGTTTGTGGTATCAAAACGGCACCTAGTGCTAATTGGGTTCTTCTTTTCGAAGAAGAACCACCACACCTACCTATCTATGTACCTATAGGTAATGGGACAGCTTAGGACGTATCCAGTCGAACGGCGAAAGCAAAAGCCGGCTTTGGATGTTGTCTAACCAGGAAAATCAGCTTAAAGACAGAGCAGTAACAAAAAAGTTGTAAGTACCAAGAAATTAGATAACCTATGTGACAAAGTATTGTTAATCCTTTTCTCAGAACGATTTTGAGGAGTGGCCTGATCAAACCGTATGCGAATTCGCAATTATGTATAAAGAAACGTTATCGACAGTATATTGGTCACAACTTTCCAATTGGAACATTTGGGACAGGACTGCACGAAAGCGTTACTTAATATCAAAGACTTGTACGGCTTTTCGCACCGGTCTTCCATAGCTGCATATGTAACTACGTAGTAATCACTCTAGAAACCCAGCTCATCAGGGTACTTGACGGATCAGCTCTTTGCGGGCGGATCCATCAATCAAATAAACACCACTTTATGGTGCAAATTATACCAGACTTCCCAGGCTTGGAAGTACCCTATAGTTACCAATGTGCCTTCGATACGCCTTGTTTACTCGGAACTACGTTTTTAGGGAAAACACTGCGCATGGCGAATTCAAACCTCAACTCGCAGCGATCTGCACGTTACTGGAAAACTGTAACACCCGTCAGAGCTTTCCTAAAATCCTTGAGGTAGTTCCACATCGAATTGTCCGCACTTCACTTTCTATGCACAACTTTGAATGAAATTAGCACAAAACCAGCAAAACCCTGATAGATGGGGATCACAAAAACGGAAACAGCTTAAACATCCCTAGTAACCAAGAATAATCCATTCTCAGAACTCAGTGTACCACGAAACAAACTCTCATAAATAGACAAAAACTCACAATTTCCGGCAAATATATCACGTTTCTCGCTCTGAATATACTTCCTACCGTTAATTTCACTTAAATTTATCAAAAAACCGAGTAAATACTCCACAAAATCCTGAAACAAACGACGAAAATGTATATTTTTTGAAGAAACCAAAAATCAAATTGCTTCAAAACTTTCAATTTCGAGGTTAGGTTGTGTTCTTCGACAGCTGTCAAATAAAACTGACAAGCTAGAAGAGCGAGACACAAGACACCATTTTTATGGCTCCTTTCTGGTTTAACCCAGAAAAAAATTTAAGAAATTTTATTTTCCATTTGCTCCCTACAACCCAACAATTACTAATTCACCCACCCCCCGTATGAAAATAGATTTAAAAATTACTCACCTCTTGCCAATTGTTTTGCCGATAAAAAAACTACTGGAGCTGCAATCATCAACCTGTCATGGGTGCTGCCACCTTCGTCGTCTTCGTGCGCCCGTGGCCAAATCACTCGCGGTATTGCACGGAAAACAATTAAACTACACTTCTTATCTCGAACACAATTTCACTGGTTTTTGTTTATGAAAATATTAATTTTTGGTGAAAATTCTTATATTTCACTGCAATATTTCTCAAAAAAAATTCACTCGCGCACGCACACACACGTTTCCTCCGGGAACACACTTTTCAACAGCACTTTTCCAAAACAAATTTTTTTCATTTATCACTAATTCACTTCCCAATCAGTATTTTTAATAGAATCCATGGATATTTAGCGGTTTTTTGATTGCGATCAACCGAAACGAAAATAAATTTTAAAATATTTTCAGTCCATTTTGGCGAATGGCGAACGTATTTTTTTCTTGTATGTGTGAGTGGAGATAGTAAGTAGGCATTTGCGTGCGAATAAAAATCAGAATCGGATCGACCACTGGAAAATTCATTAAAATTGCATTTCCATTTGGGGCTTTTGTGATTTCAAATCACGAAAATCATATATTTCATAAGATTTGTGGTCTTATGCGTGTGGAGATGGAAAGGAGAAAAATTTCTTTCTTTTTGTTCGTCGCTTTGAGCGAGAGCTATGTGTGATTACGACAGAAAAGATGGAAGAAGAATGTCGTGTGAGAGCAAGCAAATTATAAAATGTGGGAAAACTGTTGAAACTGGATGATTCAATTGTAGTAGATTCTATTTTTCGGGGAACTAGCTGTTTCGCTCTTTTCGACCTGCGAATGGTTGACTAGAGTGAGATGAAAGGAGTTTTCTGGGATATTCGATTGTAGACTAAACTAATGAGCTACAGATGAGTGCAGATATATATTGGAGTAGTGTGGAATAATTTTGAGCTCCAGGTACATAGGTAATTTTCTTTGATTCTACTTCTAATTCATATAATAAAAAGAATAATGATGTTGATTTAAGGATTATTTTCTCAGTAATTTCCTCTTTATTGGTTGTATTTCTTTAATATCGTGCAGATTTTGGTTTATTTGTTGGTTTAATAAGTCTTTTTGTATTCTATGTTGTGCCGGAAAAGTGAATTTGCAGTAAGTATGGAAACAGCAGTTTCTTACTATGTCAATTGGGTGAATAAAGAGTAATTGTATGACAGCGAATATGTTTCAAAGGACATTCTCCAAAAATTTCAAATTTGAACATTCATGGTTTTTGCCTACGTTCTTTTTCCGTTTCAGAATAGAATATTAAATGAAAGAGGTCAAAATTCTTTTATCCGTTATTTTGAAAAGACTTTAGTTAGACTGACTCAGGAAAAAGGGCAACCGCAAAACTGCTATGGCATCATCTGGGCGTCTCTAACTAAAAACGATTTTAATTCTTGTTGGTTGTTGATATTGATTGCACTATAATTAAGAATTTAAATTAAGTAATGGTGTAGTGGTAACGCCATCGTTTGCCAAGCTAATGCTTGTTAGTCAGACAAAGAAGGAACATTTCTAAATTTTGTTTCTGTACTAAAAAATAATAAGATGTTTATGCTGATTGTGACAATCAACTCTTTTTTTTTTTTGTAATTCTGTCATTTGCCATACGAGGGTGTATGGTATTATTAAGGGTATATGAGGAATAGAATGCAGTAAAATGGAGAATAATAGAAAATTATGTTATGGAGGTTTTTAAAATATATATCTAACAATGGTAATATGTAAAAAAAAAACCATATTTTTATTACCAATACACAAATTTGAAACCATATATATACTTTTACAAGTTCTCATAGATTTTAATAAATTCTTTTGACATTTCATTTCATAAAAACTCATATAGCATTGTCAATTTTTTAATTTCATATCAGAAAATTACTCGTCATAATTTCTGAACACCCTCTTTCATAAAATAGTACTAGATGATTCTCCGCTTAGACACATGAAATGCACTGCCCTACCAGTACGACGCATTTTGTCGGTTTGGCCTTGGTTTTCCATTTGAAAAATGTTTGTTTTTATTTACATCTTTCGCAAAATTCAACTAATTCTCTAAATAAATTACTTGAATCGGCATATTTAGCAGAGCAAAAATAATGTCAATACATCCCTCTGACTTGGGGGAAAAAATCGAAGTGAGTTCAAGGTGTTTTCTCTCAAGAAACAGCGAAAGAATGTTTGTGTTTCCTTATAGGACTACGAAGTCTTGCATTTACTGGGAAAAGGAGGCTTTGCCAGCGTATACAAGGCACGATGCCTGAAGACAAACACAATGGTTGCGATCAAAATGGTATTCAACACGTAAACACTGTGATTTGTATATAAATTCAGCGTTTCATTGCAGATCGACAAGAAGCTCATTCAAGGCGCGGGAATGTCGCATCGGGTTCGTCAGGAGGTTGAAATACACTCCCGGCTCAAGCATCCGTCGATTCTGGAACTGTACACATTCTTTCAAGATCAGAATTATGTGTACCTTGTGCTGGAACTCGCCCACAATGGTGAGCTGCATCGGTATCTGAAGCAAAGCATGCACCCTATGAACGAGGCCGAAGCTGCTAGCATTATGAGGCAAGTTATATCGGGTTTGTTATACCTGCACTCGCACCAAATCCTCCATCGGGATATCTCGCTTTCCAATCTACTGCTGACGAAGGATATGCACGTGAAGATCGGTGACTTTGGCTTAGCCACTCAGCTGAAGACGCCACACGAGAAGCATATGACCATGTGTGGTACGTTGTTTAGAAATACTAAGGAAGGAGAAGAAATCCTCCTGACTATCTTCTCAACTAATGTTTTTGTTTTTTGTAGGAACTCCAAACTATATCTCTCCTGAAGTGGTTTCAAGGCTATCTCATGGTCTACCCGCGGATGTGTGGGGCTTGGGATGTATGTTCTATACGCTTCTGGTAGGCCGGCCACCTTTCGATACAGACGCTGTGCAATCAACACTCACAAAGGTCGTCATGTCGGATTTTCATTTGCCGGAGCACCTGTCATATGAGGCTAAAGACTTGATTGATAAGTTTCTGAGAAAAAATCCCATCGAGCGTATCTCGCTGGAAGACGTCTTGAAGCATCCCTTTATGCGGAAGTATTCGGTAGGAGAGGGAAAGACTTACAACACCACCGTGTCGTCTGTGGACAGTGGCATCATAACCTTTGCAAGCAGTAAGTATTTTTTTTATAATGAAAGCTGCATTTCCTTACAAGAATAACTCACCAGGTTCCTCAAGCAATTCACGGCATCTCGTTAATACTCGCTCGAATGAGAAGATCACACCCAAACAGCTGGGCCAGATTAATGAGAATCAAGCATTCATATCCTCCGTACCACAGACCCATTCATTCTTTCAGCCGCCACAACCTGCCTTTGACAGTATGGAGGTGGATGGCAGATGGGTTCAACCAGAACCTTCATCTTATCCAGCTGATCCTGGTGGTGGCTTCTTTCGCAATGAAAACCATCCTCCAACTCCGCAATACGACCATTTTGATTGTTTGCCACCGAAATCAATTTGCACACCATCGCCTGAACCACAAATGATTCCGGGAATACCCACCGTCGAGGAGAAAATGGAAAAAATCAACGTTCCACCTTTGAATACAGAGAGGCTCCTGCCTACCAGACACAAGACAAAAAATGCAATAATGAGTATATTGAGATCGGGAGAAGTTGTAATTGAATTTATAAAGTACAAGAGTCGGGTGCAGGAAGACCGAATAACCGATGTATGCTGGATCTCCAAAGACGGATTGAGGATAGTTCTACATCAACCCGAATCTGGGCGGTAAGTGAATGCCTTCTCTATTATTTTCAATACTAATTTGCTTAGCAGTGGTCTCCCAATTCGTGATGAACCACCCGAGATGCCAACAACCGGTGCTGATGTAATCTTCAGCTATGAAAATCTACCATCCAAGCACTGGAAGAAGTACATGTACGCGTCTCGCTTTGTCAATCTTGTCAAGGGGAAAACACCAAGAATTACCTACTATAGCGCGCAGGCAAAGTGTCAACTAATGGAGAGTATGGTTGACTTTGAAGCTTGCTTCTACAACGGAGCAAAGATCACCAAATCTTCAGCGGCACTTAAGATTACCGATCAGTGTGGTAGAACTCTCACCGAGCCACCCAGTATGCTACCGGCGACCATGAAGTGCCTCTACCAGCACTTTGAAGAGTGTCTGAAGCACTGCCATTCGATCTCGAATGCTTTGGAGTTGGTTCAGGGAAACGGAACATCGTGTTTTCCAGCAATCATTGGCAAGCGACCAATAACAGAGGTCTCAGGCCAAGTCTCGAGCATAAGAGATAACTCTAACTTTGCTTACTCCACTCCTAAGTCGCAACAGGTAAATATAACGAATATATCTGCGAAAATCCTTACTGAGTTGAACTTTTCTATTGCAAGGGTTCCTTCAATTTCTCCATCAGCACTACTTCGTCGATTCGACAAAGTTCAAACAATAGCGCCGCCATACAATCGAATGTTCCCATTAAAAGAGTTAATGTCCCAGGCATTGGTATTGCAACTGAGGTACGCTTCCGTATACCATAATCGCTACACTTGTGAAAATTTCTATTTATCCTTCAGCTCTCCCATGGCATTGTCCAAATTCAATATCACGACGGATCGCACATTTCAGTAATACCCCACGAGCAAGGTGGCGGTGTTACGTTCACCCAATCTGGCGGAACCTCCACTCACTTCGCCCACCATGACGATCTACCACACGTGGTCAGAGAGAAGCTGGGCGATTTGCCGCTGGTTACAAAGCACTTGCAATCATCCCATACACGTCGTATTCAACGAGACTTCTACCCATCGACACCGCAAACAGCCAATCATCAGATGAAATACTTTAGATGAATGCAATGCTTTCGTGTTTATTTTATTTTTTTTATTTATATAATAATATTGCTATAGTGTACTTGTTAACATTAGTCTTATTTTATATTTGTAGAGGCATATAATATAAAAAAAAATTTGTATAAATATGAAAACTTTTATTTTTTTCTTTCTTTCTTTCTTTCTTCTTTTTCGTAAATTAAAGAAGTTATAGTTTTTGTTGTAACTTTTGAGACGTATATATTTAATTCTTATTTATTTACGATAATTTTTTTGTTTGTTTTTGATTTCAAAATAATAAATTAATAGATATATTTATACGCATGGAAAATGTATATTTATAAAATAAATTATGTTTCAGAATTTGTATATGAAATTTCTTTTTGTTGGCACGAAATAGTAGGTAAAGGTGTTCACAATTTGGCGGAGGCATGTATAGCTCTTAATTATTGATAGGCAACGGAGTTCAAAATAAGGTAAATGTTCCTCAATAAGATCAATGAAAACCTAAAGCCTGACAGATATGTCTGCACAATCTCCCCATATATGTAGGTCAGGCAGGCATCATGGAATAAAATAGGAAATATTGGGTGACGATGTTGTAGTGGTAACGTCATTGCCACGCTAATGGTTCAAATCCTGAGCACTTATTGATTGCTCCGGAAATAGCTTGTGTGAAGGCATAACACTGGCAATACATTGGTCATATGGGTGGAAAATTTGTTCGCTCTTTTGGATGATTGATACATTACATTAGGTAGTCGAAAAAAAAAATATTGTGAATCAGAAGCAAGGAAAGTATATCAAAATTATCCCCAGTTATCTGGTAGACACCTCCGGAGTTTTTCTGAAACAACATCTGAGTTTCAAACCACTACACCAAACTTCTCTCTCTATCTATTCTTTCTTACGTCCGCACTGTGTGTGAGCATGTTAAGGGTATTCATAACCTCTTGAGCGTGCGAAAATAAAAATAAAAAATAGATCAGGCGTCAAGGAATAAAATAGAAAACAAACCGTTCAATGAAAAACTCATGGAGATTGCGTTGGATGTCATTCAATCAAAAACTCGCCCAATCGTTGCGAAATATGTTTGAAATAAAAGGCAAGACTAGGTCCTTCATATTCCCACAAGTATGGTATTAATTTGAAACTGATTTAGGTTTTAATTTTAAACAAAATCATAGAACTTGCACTTTTTTAGAAACAAAGTCGTTAAAATTCAAATTTTGGTATGCCATGCTATTGCGTATACATAGATGTACATATGTACTGATTTTAAACAATATCGGTTGAGGTAAATACTGTTATATGACTTTTTTCGCTGCCAAAAACCCGGGACCAAATCGTCTCTCCCGTGAACGGATGACTGGTAATTGTTTTGTGTTGTTCGTAGATCTAGCAACAAAATATATACAAATTACGTAACGAGTCATGTAACGAATCCTCTAAGGTGATAGTTGATTGTTGACGATTACAATCATCCCTTTTGCTCTCTCTAAGGTGACCATCAGCGTGATCATCACCTTTTTGCAATCGTTTTTGTGTGGTTTTGCGATCGTTTTGCGGAGAGCTATCAAAGTGTGATCATCAATTTTGACTGTCAAAAGTGTGACTATCAACTATCACCTTAGAGGATTCCACTCCAGCATCGCTATGTTCCACTCGCAAACTCGTGAATATTAGGGCTCTTAATGTCTGACTAAAGAACTGAGAGTAGAAACCGTGCCAATAAACGACTACACTCAGGCTCAGAATATTTGCTCTGTCATATGAATTTATTTGGTGTTTATGTTCTTTTTATTATAGAATACGTCATACCCATGACAACTTAATTAATAAACATGAAAATCAACTTACGTTCTAAAGTATTGCAAAATATTTCCATATCGAAATGAGAGTGTAATTATTATTTTAATTTATCTACAAAATCCATTATTACAACCTTTTTACTGATATTTACGTGATTTTCACTTCAGAGTGGATTATGTTACGTATATGTATGTTTGTTTGCATGCACTTTTTATTGTTGTAAAATTACAAAAGATACAAAAGGACGTTTTTTGTTTACAAGTCTTTAAGTAAGTATTTGTGGTAATCTAATTGTTTTATGACTTTGCCAAAGGACAGATTAGTTATTTATTTCTTATACATATTAATTATAATATATTATGATTTTATTTTACTTATTTCACAAAAAAAATTGCTTCTCATTGATTGCATTTGGAGTTTTTTGTTATATTTCGAATATAATTCGATTGAATTTTTTATATATTAGAATGTAAATATTATTATTGTATAGTATATAAATGTAATTAAATTATGTATATATACATATATATATTGCCATTTGAATGCAAGTTTTAATTATCTAAGTTCGTGCTCTATTTAATAAAAAGTGTATAGATCCATAGATTTACAATTATATTTCAATATATTGCTTTTAATAAGTATTTCGTAGAAAAGTCAAAGATTTTATCAGGTGGTTGTTTCGTTGAGTGTAAGTTGGAAGTTAAGTTGTAAAATAAATATAAAGAATAAAAACCAAATATAGACATACTACGCGTGCATCTAAATTTAAATAATGATGAACAGATTAGAGCGTAATATATGCTTTATACTGTTTCAGCAATGATACAGGACATACCGAAATCCTATGCTTATGCAGCAACGGAGTGGAAGTCATAGACTACTTAACACCGTTCCTAGACTTCAATATCAAATACAATACAAACATTCACAGTCGGCAGAATTGCGGAGAATATTATTCTAAAAAATTCTGCTTTGAAAATATAGACCTATGGGTCTAAGACATAGAATGGCGTAGGGGCATGCATGTTCTCGGCACCCCTGGATATGCAAGTCTTTTAGACTACCAAATTATTGCAGTGTATTCCAAGCGGAGGTTAAGGATATTCGTGAAGCAGCTAAATGCCTGGCGATGAGATTGGTATCAAACACGGATATCGTAATTTACATCGACAGTCAGCCAGCTTTAAAAACATTCGAATCACCAATAATTATATCTAAATTGGTAAAGCAATGTCGCGCATGCCTAAATAGTAAATCGAACTATTACAATATCACTCTGTGCTGGGTTCCTCGACATTCGGACATTTCAGGTAACTACAGAGCAGGCGAATTAGCCAAAAATTGCACAAAACAGGAGCTCTCTACTGCGGAAGGGGGGCTGCAATTTTGACACATGTAACCATGCGAGACAAACATGCCCTCAATTAAATAAAAGAAAAACAGAACGCTTGCTACTGATCCTAGTTGGATTGTTAACTGGCCATTGCGTACTAGGTAGGCACCCCGCTATGCTTGAAACTCCGGCCAATGACTTTTATCGCAGCTGTATGGATGAAGAAGAGGAGGAATCCCCCTTTCACTTGCTCTGTGGCTGCCCAGCACTATCTTTAGCTAGAAAAGAAACACTTCTTTGAGGAACTTATAGATATCGCCCACTCGGATATCAACAGTATCTGGAAATTAATCCAAAAATTCAAAATGGTTTCAAGAGTAACGGAAATAACCGGCTCACAATGGCCACACAATGGACCTCAATTGGTCTAAGTGAATCCGGGCGATTAGGATAGCCACCTAACCTAACCTACTGTTTCAAAATCATCTGTCCGAAAACCATTCATCGACTCGAATCGTTCTGCACTCCATACTCTAAAAAAGATAGACTTCGTACCGTTAGCTGGCGCCTATTGGCACCTATTTTTTTTTTAGGTGCATTTTTTATTTTATTATTTATTTATTATATCGCATTTTGTCTGCGTTGCTGATGTACTATATTTCTTTATAACTGGTAGGTGGTAATTCTCAGTTCTTTATAAATTGGCGCCCAACTCGGATTTCCTAATTTTTTCGACGGCCTAAGATACCGAACGTAAAGTGTCTGTCCTCTTCAATTGTTTTAGCGTAAAAGTAGTTCTACCAATAGACTGTATTTTACAAATCGGCGACCACTGCCAAAAAACCATTCATCGACTCAAATCGTTCTGCACTCCATACTCTAAAAAAGATAGACTTCGTACAGTTAGCTGGCGCCCAACTCTATTTTTCCGTGCATTTTTTTATTTTATTATTTATTAACACCCCTATTATGGTTAGCGAATCGAACGTTCGACTCAAGTCGAACCTCCCGGCGAATTACTTCTGTCGCTTTATACACTTCACAGATGACATTTAATTGTTTCTTCCTTTGTCAGCACTTATTCTTTAATTGAATGAAAATGTTTGCTAACAGCAATACCACGACAGAAGCAATTTGCTGACAGTTCGACTTGAGTCGAACGTTCGATTCGCTAACCATAATAGGGGTGTAATTATATCGCATTTTGTCTGCCTTACTGATGTACTATATTTCTATATAACTGGTAGATGGTAGTTCTCAGTTCTTTATAAATTGGCGCCCAACTCGGATTTCCTAATTTTTTCGACGGCCTTAGATACCGAACCTAAGTGTCTGTCCTCTTCATTTGTTTTAGCATACAAGCAGTTCTACCAATAGGCTGTATTTTACAAATTGGCGCCCACTGCCGAAAAAACCATTTATCGATTCGACTCGTTTTGCACTCCAAAGTCCACAAAAGATGGACTTCGTAATGTTAGCTGGCGCCCAACTACAGATAATTTATTTTTTATTTTTATTTTTTAATTTTACTGCCTTTTGTCTGTGTTTAATTATCATTGATGATGTACTAGATTTCTTTATAATTGGTACTTGGTACGAGTAGTTCTCAGTTCTTTAAAAATTGGCGCCCAACTTGGATTTCCTAATTTTTTTCCGAGCACCTTGGATACCGACCATAAAGTGTCCGTCTTCTTCATTTCTTGTAGCGTAAAAGCAGTTCTACCAGACTGTATTTTACAAATTGGCGTCCAAGTTAAGATTCATTATTCGTTTCGCTAAAAATATACCGAAAGTCGATGAAGGAAGATATAAGCAAGAAATCTAGAGAGTTTCTACACAGGAAAAGTCCCTAAGTGCATCGGCAACTACATAGATGCCAAATGCTAGATTTATGAAAAAAGAAAAACTATCTTTACCTACTGAAAATCGGTTAACATGCAGGAAATAAAAACAAATAAAATCTTCAAAAGGTAACTTTTTATTTAAAAAAAAATCTATGCTTTTTTGCAAATTTAAAATTATACAAAATAAACAATTTAAAAGTAAAATATAATAATTCATCTAAGAAATCAGAAATAATGTGGTGTCAACGTGTTTTAACAAGAAAAAAAAAAAGCTTAAAAAACACAAAAATAATTCAATTTAATTCACTTACTTCACTTTTTTTTTAAGCTTTCTACAAACATGGAAAGTTTGTAAATATAACTTATGATTGCATGCTTAACATTGTATACAAAAAAAATTTCTTAAAAGTAAATATTCTCGTTTTTCATTCACATCAGTACGTACACTTTGTTTGAATCGTTTAAAAATAAATTTATAAAATAGTTCATTACCTTAATTCGTTGGTAGGAATGGAAGGTTAAATATATATATTTTTGTTAAAATTAGAGCTGAATATATTTAAAATATTTTTTTATAATATTTTCTAGAAGAGTTATTAGTCTTCTTTGTTTTTTTAACGTTACTATACAGTTACTGTATATAACATATAGAGTCCGCGATACAATTAATTTAAGTAGCAAATAACAGAAGAATCATTTTGAGCAAATACTTTGTTTCTTAAATAGGTCGAAAGAAAAAATGTTAAAAAATAAAAGAATTAAAAAAATCATACAAAACCCAAAAGAAAAAGAAGAAAAAAAATGGACGGAATGTACGGGAATTGTGCGTTGGAATGAAAACATGTGTATGCACTTAACTAACTTAATAAAATAAGCAAAATAAAATAATAAAATGAAAAATGAACAACTGCCTTGCACTTGTTGCACAATCGTGAGTGTCTGGTGATTTGCTGCAGTGATGTCTGGTATTACTTTCTAGTGATATGTTTCTCTCTTGGTGAGTTGGCAATAATTTGATTTTTAAAATCAAATTTAGAGAACTAAACCTAAGCAGAAGGAAGAACTCATACAAAATACTTAAAACTTAAAATTAAATATACAAAAGAATTAAAGGAGTAAAAAATAAAATGAACGTTGCAATGTGTGGCAGGTTGAATTATTTCAGCTCAAAATGAATCTTCTGAAATATGTCCTAGAAGCGATCTTTTGATGTTGCGCTGTACTCCAGTTCGTTGAGGTTTTGTATTTCTTGTAGTTCCTGGAATTTTTCGTGATCTCGAATGTGGGCGTAGTTTGCCGAGAGGCACATCAGATAGTGCACCAAACTGAGAATCACCAGTAGGGTGGCTAATGTGGCTAAAATGAACATAACTTCAGCGTTCTCGACGCCATCTTTACAGAATGCTTTGATTTCATATTTGTCACAGATTTTCATTTCTTCTATTTTCGTACTGGCAGGGAACATGAAATCTGAAAGAGAAACAAAGTATTCAATGAAAAATAGTCACGACTGCTTGCACTTGGCTGATTTTTCAAAATCTCTTTTACATGGCGCCCAACACATCGCATATTAAGAAGAGTTGCAGAGCTTACTTTCCACATTTTCGGATCAGATCTCACCGTATTGGGATTTGGAGGTTCAAATCCTCCGACTATGTTAAGGAACTAAATACTTAAAATAAAGTACTAAACGAGAGCCCAACTGTCGTGACTGGCATCATGACTAAGCACGATACACTGCTCTAATGTGTGAAATATATTCTGTTAAATTTCTTGCCATCGACTTCCACCACGAAGCTCAACAGCATAATCATTTTATTCATTAATTCGCTCTTATTACCGCACAAAATCCTCCTTCAACACATCTTCAGATACCACTAAACATCATCACTTTTACACTTCAACAAATCTCTGAGAATACTTACAAAATTGTGTCAAGTCAATGCAGCTCAATGACCTCTCCACACTCGAGCACATATTCCAGAACATCGTGTAAATGAATGTTACAATCACGAGGAAGCATAAGATCAACGTCCAAACGAAATTCAACAAATACGTCAGTCCCATGAGCTACACAGAAAAAAAAAAAAAAAAGAGATAAAAATGAAGAAAAACCGTCAAGGGGAACCTCATCATCATTCATCCTCCGCCATCAACATCTTTTGCACGCAATCTTACCACTGCACATGAAATCCGTCCGCCCACTCGAGATCTCCACGCTCGATACACCTTGTAGCGCGTTGCACCAGTTGCCAGAAAGCCAACAAAGAGAATCATGAATCCCAGTGCAGCCATCCCAGCTCCAATTATTACGAATATCATCTGCACAGCTTCAATCCTGCAAAATTAAATTGAAAACATAATTTATTGATAAACAATGGGTTTGCAACCGCAGTTACACACCATATCAACCGTAAGTGAAACACTTGATCCATCATGATTATCGTCAGGGATGCACCGCGATACATAGTTCCGCAAAATATGCCCACCCCCAGTAAACACATAAGGGTGGCTATTAGGGTGGCATATGGTATTCGGGCCATGCATGATTGACAGCAGTCACCTAGGAATGAGAAGAGGGCGTGAAAAAAAAAACTCTGAATTAAACACAATGTCAAGAGAGAAATATCCCTGTGGATGAAGGATACCGGTGATGGCACCCCATTGGGCGCCAATTAAAGCAAAGTGACTTCGACAGATGACTACGATGCTGATGATGATGATATGAGTATATGGTGAATGGCGTCCGTGATTATTTGCTTGGATTTAATGAGCCACCAGGTGGCACTTGTGATGATTATTTACGGTGGTGCTGCTGTGCCACACTGATGTTCATTTAAGTGAAACGGTAAACGCATGGTTAGGTGCATACAATGGACGTATGATGGCGCACTAGACTTTGCGAATACAGACGGCAAGTGCATTAGGTACAGGCTTTTATTCATAAGATAGAGTGCTGTGTTGTAGCGCGTATATACTCGTACCTATACATACATATGTTTAATGGGTTGACAAATTTAAAGTGAGTGATTGCAATAAGTGGTTGGTGGTTAATTGGTGGATAGTAATTGGAGCACAATAAAGAAATGCATTACTTAATTGAATGAAAGTAGGCGCCAACGAACTATAATTTAGAATTTCTACTCTGAGTTCAATAAAATCGACACGAGTCAAAGTCGATCTATCTAATGTTTTTGCACGCTAGTGTAGTTGCAAGTTATCAATAACTAATGATTCGGCCTTTTGCATCTAGTATTAGTGGGCGCCGTGGCGTAAGTGGTTAGTGTGCCGGATCACTACGCATGAGGTTCCAAGTTCGAATCCCAGAAAACACCAAAAAGTTTTTTCACGGTCCCACCTCTCGCGAGCGTCTGACAAACATCCGAGAGTATTGTTGTCACGAAAAAGCTTCTCAAATCACCGTTCGGACTCGGCATTAAACTGTAGGTCCCTTCCATTCGTGTGAAAAATATAACGCACACAACATGAGTGGTTGCGAGAAGTTAGGCCCTGGTACTTTAAAGAGCTGTTGCGCCAACTATTTGTTTGTTTTTTTTTTTGTATCTAGTATTATGTTCACTAAACGAAGAAGACTAAGGTAATAATTGGAGATAATTGACAAGCAAAGTCGTCAGTTATATAGATAGTCAGGCAGCCGTTAGGGCTCTGGACTCTGCTGTAATTAGATCGAGGCTTGTGAGGACCTGCAAATCACTTTTAAACGAAATATCTAGAGCCAATGCGGTGACCCTCTGCTGGGTACCAGGGCATATGGATATCGAAGGAAACGAAAGGGCTGACGATCTTGCTAGGAAAGGGTCGGCGATGCACATATCGCGGGCCCTCCCTTTTGTAGTGACCACCATCAGTTCCTAACGGAAGAAAATAGAAGATGCATTCACCGGTCGAGTAAACGCTGGGTTCATCTGTACATATGTGCAACGGCTAAGGCATTATGGCCGGCCTTTAGTAAGAAGAGATCAACCTCTCTAATTAAACTTAGTCGTCATAACGCACGAGTTATAATTACTGGTCACTGTGCGATTGACATTCATGCGGAACGACTCGGTGTACGGCACAACGACTATTGTGCAAGTAGAAGTTGCAGGGCCGAAGAAGAAATTGAATCTGTTCGTCACCAGCTATGTGATTGTCCTGCCGTATCCGTCAGAAGAATGAGGACTCTTGGTAGTTACTTCATCTCGGAGCTGGATGACTTAGGTAATATTGAGCTGATGCATCTCTTGAGATTCATATCATTTTCTGGGTTGTTCTAACAGCGAACCATTTCTACAGTATTTCCAGGGTTAAATTATTGGGCACAATGTATCCGAATTGTTGGTCTAAGTGAGCAATGACTGTTTTATCACAAGGCACCGATTTACCTAACCCTAACCTAACCTAAAGTCGTCAAGTCCAACCAAGCTTTTTATTTCATTTGATAACTTTTACTCCACTTTACCTAAATATTCCGATTGAAAAAGAATGCGGCTAAATTTTATCGGAAATGTCGGAAATTGCAATTTTTTTTCTTAGACCGATAGAATACTCGTACCTTGTGCAGACCTCAAAAGTGTAAACAAAATTTGGCGCTCGCTTTTCAGGAAGGCGTAACCTGTCCCTGATTGGTAGGAGCCGGGGTAGGCAACTTCGTACTGCACTCTGGTTGTATGTCTCTTTTTAGGTCCATATTTATGTAATGTGATCGTTTCGAGGGGAGTGCAAAGATTTGCGTATTTGCACGAACAGCCCTCTTACATCAATGACCGGTCTTTGCTCTTGTCTCACTTAATGGCGATGTTGGAGCCATTCCACTTTCACATAAACTGGGAGCTGCGTCACACGAGCATTTTTGAGGACCAACAAGTCGATGAGCTTACCAGAAATGTCACTATCGTCAGAATAGCGATAGACAGACAAAATTTAGGTTTGCTTTATTTTAATAGAAGGAAACTATTTTCGGTGATTTATTCTAGTAACAGATCTGGCATAAGCAAACTGAATGATCAAAAAAGTTCCTGCGCAAGCCGATCGTAGATCAGATCACCGTTAATGGTGAATGCCAAAAGTTATACCAAGAGAGGAAGGAGGAAGAAATTATCCATTCCCTTTTTATCTAGAAGTTGAAGTACCTATACAGCATTAGCTAAGTGAAATTACAAAACTGGAAGGCCAAAATCTCTTTTAAAGCATTCTTCATGCGGCAAATCGACCTCAGATTCAGAGGGTACACTAGATTGTACCAGAATATCGTTGTATCGACTGATGGCTGTATCTAATTTTATGTGGAATGCTATCAACTGATATTGTATAGTTGATGGTTCAAAACAAAAATTTTCATAAACAAACTGAGACTCGTCATTCGTGTGTCATTTATTATTTTTTGTTTTTGTTTATTTTCTACACTTGCATAACGTTTCGAAAGAAACCCTATCAACGATGATATCACTTCCTGTATCTACTACACCTGACCATTATCGTTGGAATTGTCAACGTTTTTAATCGGCTTTATCAGATTGCAGTGAGTAAGCCAAAGAATATTTTATTTTATGTAAACTTAGACTGTAAAAACAAAATGTAAATAAATAAAAGAATATTAGCAACATGCAAACAAAATTACGAAAGCTTGTGACGGTGCGCACGTTTTATCAACAAAAAATATATCATATGGGGTTGCAATAACAACACAAGTACAACACAAGAGAGACGATCATATAAAATAAAGT
This sequence comes from Brachypalpus laphriformis, assembly GCA_945910035.1. NCBI lineage: Eukaryota > Metazoa > Arthropoda > Insecta > Diptera > Syrphidae > Brachypalpus > Brachypalpus laphriformis. The sequence continues at coordinate 176,801,849 of OX246756.1, forward strand.
GCACAACAACAACAACAACATAAATTACAAGTAGCTGCAATGTACTACTTGGAAGCGGAAACTACACATACACATACAGGTGTGGCTGAAGTGTTCATTTAGTGTTCACCTCTTTGGTTAATCCATCCACGTTCCGAATACCGATCCAGCGAATGTTCGGATCGATATGTTGCACTCCGTCGTCTATTCGGTTGGTGTTGGTTATATGCACGGGTTAGTACCCCATCGTCTTCAAAATTTGTCTCCAAGAGAATATCTTCGCGAGGATCGCGCACACGATCGCGATTGATCTTTGCTGACATTTTTATTTTTTATTTTTGTTCAAAGAAAAACTAAATAAATATGTATCTTCAGGTATTTTGTATGACTTCGTTTGATTTTGATTAACTCGTTTCGTTTAGATACTATCTTCGCATAGTACTTCGTGGTTCTAAAATAAAAATTAAATGAAAAGAACAAATAACTTCACTTTCTGATGCAAGAGACGACACAAACTGACTGGGTACTGTACTATAAGAGGAAGAGAGAAGGCTGGTGAGTTTGGTGGCAATGTGATTCACCCAGCTTGGGCACCAGTAGCGAGGGGTTTGTTCTACGTACAGTGTGACACATAATTAATGTTAATTTAATCTAATCACTCGTTTGAACTCTCTTACACGAATAGTGATACTGATAACCAATACAAGCAAAGTTAGGCGATCCATTACGTAGTAGCTGTAGTGATATGTATGTGGCAGACAGTAGGGTTGGGAAATATAGACGACAGCGAGGTCATTGCAGAGATACGCTTGAAAGTAGATGAATCAGAAGAAACTTGACTCCGGCAGTGTATGTATTCGTGCGTATTAATTCTTAGATTAGTGAACAAACAATAAGGATTTGTTCCGCTATTGCAATAGTTAATCCACCCCTCGTTTGTATTCATACTTACATAATTAAATCATCGCTGATGACCACCAAGAACAACAGCGGTGACAGTATGCATACCTGACGTACTCTGCTTTGAACTTAAAAATCTTCCGAGACCTTACCATTGTGTAACACGTGACACTTACTTCCCTTGTATGCAGCCTTGATAATAGCTATGAGTTCTTCTGGGATGCCTCTCTTGCTCAAGGCCAAACTGATAGTATCTCGTACATGCTGCCCAAAGCCTTCTCGAAGTCGATAAGCGGAGACCTGTACTCTATTTATAATCAACATCGGTATCGCTCTTAATTAAATGTGATTTTCTTTTCTTTACGTTAGAAATTGTCAACGCTGTGTCCAACTCGAACGCATGGGTTATACATGTATAGCTCTAGGACTTCACCAAATTTAAGAGAGCGACCCTCAAACTTATCATCTCTAGCTGATATTGCATTGGAAGTTACGTAAGAACGGCATAATCGCACTGCTCATTTAGAGGGATTTTCAGGATGTCGTGGGGTGTCAACTGGGGGCCCTTTCGTCTAATGTACTGAGAGGATACCACATTTCCACTAAGATAAGATGTATCGTTTTCTGATAATCCTTTTTCCTCAGCAGACAAACTTTGAACAACAGTTGCTGTTGACTTATCGGAGCTCGTTAAGATGAACCTTTGCTAATCAAATGATTGGAATGTGTTCAGAAACTCAATAAGTACTCACTTCGAATTGAAATGACGCTGTTCTGTGTGAGAGGGCACGTAGGGACTGAGGGTAACGAAAAGGCGGACTCTCAAGCAAAGCAAGGGTCAACTTCTAAGTTTACTGCCCCAGAACCATGTAATTGGGAGGGGAATGGTAGAGCACCTGATCAACAACTGGACGGCGGAGGAAGAAGATGGTCAACCGTTGAAAGTTACAGGCAAGCAAAAATGGCTGTTAAAATGCTATTTGGCCCCACTCGTAGAGAAGTTCTAAGCATGGAGCGAAAGACACTGAAATGGGTGGTAGCGTTATCTACAGGTCATGGGAATTTCAGTTATCATCTGAAGAAGAAAGGTCTTCAGGAGGATGACACCTGTGAACTATGTCTGGAGGAAGTTGAGATGGCGGCACTAGCCAGCAGAAGAAGGTTGACTTATTAAGAAAAATGCAGTCCCAGACAATTTCAAATGAGCTTCTATAATAGTTTCCATACTTTTTCAACCTAATACATATGTATATCAACACATCCTTGAACTATGAACAAATCCAACAATGATTTATTAGAAAACAGTAGTTTCTCTTTTCTATCACACTGTAAACAAACTACGAATAGAAGACAACTCGTGTTAAAGAAAACCGCTTCCACTGAGCTACGAATTTTACGCTAGCCAAAGGAAAGAATTCGTCTTTCTTCCCGCCCTCTTCCTTTGTACCCAGCCAACATTATCATATTCACAAGGATGTAATTATGAACTGGAGAGTAATGATTTCCCTTTCCCATTCATCCCTAGACAATAATTACATACTACACAGCGATAGGGAGGGAGCCTCTAAACCGCCACTGCATGCTACATAGATAGCTATTTAAGAGAAGACTCTGCAAAGCTTTTTCATATTAATTTTATACTCCCAGAGCGTTTCGCAGTGTGCTTCCGTCCGCATTGTCATCCTTCTCGAGATCCTTCTTAAATGAACAATTATCATTGAGACAAGTACCGCGATGGGGGGGGAAAAACTATTATCATCATTATTTCATGGAACTTTACGTTCTCTAGGCCATTTGCATTTTGGAATTAAAATTCCACGCTGTGGTTGGAGCAATGATATTCTGGGTAAGCTCCATACCTACCCACTAACATTTACCCTTCACCAGTTAATGGTTTGCGAGATGTGCTGCTTATCCTCGCTTTTAATTGTTTGGGCTTCGTTGTTACTTGTATGAATGGCTGGGGAGCTCTTTGCTGACGCAGAGGAGTTTTGTTTTTATCCGTTTTTCAAGTAGTTTAAGTAGTTTTTACGGTTTTTTAGGGAGTCATCTGACTGGCAGAAAGGAGGCCCTCGAAGAGAGTTTAAATTAAAGTGTCATGTACACATGAGAGATATGCCTGCGGCAAAAGAGGGGAGCTGGCATTTTTGCGTGCGAGTTAATTTAAGGATAAAGCCAAAGGCCCATAACCTAAGATATTTTGGGAAAAGTTTGCAAATTTGTGGCTCAGATTTGGTCTCCCATTGGAAGTGTGGTAGAAAAGTCAAAGACCTAATGTGGTACAGGAAATACACAAGCATTGAAGGACGAGCAGCTAAGGGTGCATGTAATGCCACAGCTTTAACGGAAATGTGTGTAAAAATATTATAGGAGTAGTTTTTTCCATTCCGAAAAAAACTCTTTTGGTACATATAAGGATGTAGGGTAAAAAAAAAAAAAAAAAAAAACGCCTGCTCGTACAAAGTACTTTATTCCAACGTAGACACGACGAAGGGGAATGTATGCAAACAGCTATGTTGAACTATGTGCTTGAATATATTCAGTGGACGTGTAATTCAATCTGTTTGTTGGTATAGTCTGATGGGGGAAAAATTAATTTGATACTATAAAAGGCAACATCCCTCAAATGCAAGGGAATTTTTCATGGAAGTATACGAAAAAAAAAAAAAAATTAAGAATACTTTGAGTGATGGATAGCTCAGAAGCTATAAGTTAAGGATACCTCTGTACAACAAGACAAACAAGTAAACTGTCTAAACAATATGAAAGGCTTCAATATGTATACAGTATGTCGTTTGAAAGTGTCTATTGAAAGCCAAAATTAAGTCAACAAAAATTTTCAGACGACCTCGCTCGAATGAGTGCATACATTAAACGCTTTTCTGTTTGGGCAACTAAGTTTAAGTTGAAAGACTATGGTTAAGAGAAGGGATACGTTGAAAAAGTTGAAAGCTAGATGAAACTTCATGATGATAGGAATAATCTATATGTAGCTATAGCTATAGCTTTTCGCATTGATTTCAACGTGGAATTTTGAGGTTGAATGAGGCCTTCTGTGTAAAGAAGGGTACAAACGATTTTTTGGCGGCCGACGCGGGGCATAATAATAATTGATACTGAAGGCGGACATACATTCACCAGAACTGGCATTGGTTCAATAGGGAACGTAACTTGCATTACAATTTTTTTTTATTAGAGCAATATGTGAGACGATATAGATTCAGCAATCAATGCCGATGATGAAATGTTTGCACAAGTCCTTAGGGGATACCAATAACTTCGAGAGAAGAACCAGATGTAACCAGGTTTAGACTACAGGAAGCTGAAATAAAAGCATCCACATTAGCAAGAAGAGCAGATAGAAGGAACTATGCGCGCAGCAGATGTAAACGCATGGGACAGTATTTAAGAGGAGGTATGGCTAAGCTGACGTCACAGGTTTTACAAGTACGCCTACTGGTTAAGGATATTCGTTGATGCTAAAACAACAAAGGAAGTCCTCAAGATAGTTCCTCTATGAGCCTGCTATCTGCTATGATTTTTGGAAGCATGTGGAGAGAGATATTTGTTTGGAAAATTCAGAACTCAAATCATTTAGACTCGATGCAGTTCATTAAACAGCCTGGCAGCAACCTTTGCTTTATGTGAGCATTGGAGCAACGTTGTGGTATTCTTTTTTTATGATCGGGTGGTTGTTGGTTACTGTTCCTTGAAGTTCAAGCCTGCTTACCTCAGGTCTACTTCTCATCATTCAACTTATTTGACCAAAGAAAAGGGAACAATTAGTGGCTTAAACGGATAAAATCCACGGAGTGGGTCTTTTTGAATTCATGGAATGTATTAAGATTTATCAAATAGAAACTGCCCGACAAAGTTGGAATCAGTAGATACATTGACCTGGTGTGGTAAAAGTCTGGAACCTAAGTGACAGTGAAGCTCTCAAATGCACCAAAAAGCACCAATAAATTTGATTAGTTTATTCCGTGAGGATAGACCTCACGAGATAGGGAAAGAATTGTTTATTGATATGTAACACAGTTTTGGGAAAGCCGACTCATCCATATGCGATTCAAAGTCGCCGAACTATGGAATATATGATACATACATACGTATGTATAAAAATACACACTCAAACTAGGCGAGGTTAACGAACGTTTTTATTCTTAGTTAGAAACATTTACTGTTTCTCAAGTAATAGGCAACATTCAGTTTTAATATTAAACTTCAACATCAAGTTTAATTATCAATTAAAGAAAAATAACGACGGGTTAAAGTTCCAATATAAACAAGCAATAAAAACATTCACAGCATGCTCTTGTTACGTGCTGGTGTAATTATGCCCATAACACATGTGGCCACAAAAGGCCCTGTAATTATGCTTTTCCAATCTTTACACATGAATATTGTCCTGGTTTTATTGAATGATATTAACGTTGTGGGCATTAACAACCCGCCAGCATCGTTGCCAGCACCCCCACCTACATGCAACAATAATGAAAGCATTGCTATAGCATAGCTGAGGAGAGCCACTGGGCTTTATGAAGCAATTAAAACATATCTGGGGTCGAAATATAAGCCTGAGGAGGCATAAAAAGCACCAATACAAATTGGTAGGAATACACGTGTAAAGAAGAGGAGAAAATCCAAATGAAAAGCTTTCTGCGTATAAAAATGTAATAAGGATCAAATGAATGTAGATATACTCGTACATGCAGACATTTAGGTATCGCTGCCGCCAGGACCAAGTTTGCTGCTAGTAAAATTCAGTGAGGTAACGTGAAAGATAATCTTAAAGTTCTTTAGAAAGCAGGCCAGGTATAGAGATTTTGATAATGGGTTGGTGAAACAATGAAAAGGGGAGGTAATCCTGCAGCTGAACAATGGAATAAAAAATCTACGATATAATACTGCCGCAGATTGCTGCAATAGAGACTTAAATAGTACGAAAGTACTCTAAGGAAGTGTACAAAAGCTACGGGCTCCTTATGACCCAGAGTCGTCAAATATAGAGTCATTGCTGAGGTAATTAGCGGAAAATGTAGGTACATATTAGAGGCTCATTCATATTGCAGCGAATGAATGAAAAACGGCGTGTAATAATGTTGGGTCTAACTAAATTAAGCAGGATTTTATAATTAGTTCAAGAGTTATTCGTAGTGCAGCAAAGCGATTAAGATTTGTATTTTTAAGGGACATTTGAAGTCCAAGAGCCCAAAGAAGTAGGCATAATCAAGATCTTTGAGTCTGCTGTGAGCTATGACGAGACAATCGCACTTAATCTTTTTTATTTGCGACACAAATGTGACCGAATAGTGGCCGAATTACAATGCGGAAAGACATTAGTAGCATTAGGCAACGTCTATCACCACCAGCTTGGACCTAAATTATACACGCTACATGGACGATTTTTACAAAAAAAATATGTAGAGTATTGGATACTAGACATAGACGGTACCATTTTTCAAACCCTTATTTTGGAAGTGGCTCCAGTATAAGCAAAAGAAGCTTGTATTTTTGTGATATACTGTTGAAAAGATATTTTTGAGAAGAATTTATTGTTACAAATGCGCGCTCACAGTGTTTGAAAAAACCGCGCCCTTCTATCAAAGACAGTTATAATGAGCTCGTAGAGGCACAGTACTTAGTTACTTATGTCCTGTATCCCCTTGTGGGTCCTAGGGCCTCTACTACTGCCGTGCCTCCTTCTCGACTGTTCTGCGCCATGTTCTCTTCGGACCGCCAGGTCTTCTGCCATCCTGAGTTAAAGGGTTCCATTGCATAGCATGATTCGCTATGGAACTGTCACCCTTTCGGAACGTGTGACCAATCTACTGCCACTTCCGTCGTTGGATGGTTGTACCTATTGGTTCCTGACCCGTCCGCTCGTAAAGGTGTTCGTTAGAGATACGATTGGGCCAGAAAATCCTTAAGATATTGCGTAGGCACCTATTAAGAAACGTTTGCAGCTTTCTGGTGATAGTAATGGTCACTCTCCACGTACTGCAACTATATAACAGCACGGATTCAACTTTGGAGCGGAACAGTCTTAGCTTGGTGTTCAAACTGATTGCATTGCTTCGCCATATTTTGGGCAACATCCCGAACGTGGACTTTGCTTTGGCGGTCCTGTTGGCTATATATTGCTATATATTATATTGGTAGAGGCACAGTAATCTGGTAGTTAAACCCGATGGAAGTACATATAGTCGTTTTCCACCAGAACAAACTATTGTATATACAATTATATTGTTTAGGTGCACTCGTTACATTTAAGAATTCGTTATGCCGAATAGATTTTTCTTGTGCAAAACTATAAGTTAAAGTTCGAAATTAGCCTGGGATAGGGCTGTGTTTAACACGGTCATAAACATTATGTACAATTACGAAAAATTTGAATCTGTATCCAGTTCTCTAGAAAATATTATTATTGGTTTTGCTTTGTAAGCATTTTTGGGTTGCTACATAATTTTTGTTTTACCTCGCTTAAGGGGGTTTATACTTGTATCGATATAGTTAAAGTACATTATTTACGCCCATTCAAGAAGAAATGGGTAATTACTTAGAAAAAGAACATCCACCCCCGATTTTCATGAATTTTGAATACAGTGGAACCTCTTTTAATGGACACTTCTCAAAGGCAGACACTCTGTTAAGCGGCAATTTGTTCACGGCCAACGATCCTGGTTTGTATGTAAACTAAACTCCCTTAAATGGACACCTCAGTTGAACGGGCAAATTTCATATTCCCATTGGTGTCCACTCAAGAGAGGTTTCACGGTATGTGATGAAACTCTGAGAATGTTGATAAAGTCGGACTTGTCTAGTTTCAAAGATATAAGCTTTCAAAGTTTTCGTACAAATGTAGCTCGTAGGTTCGCCTGGAAATGATTGCTCGATTTTTTTTTTTAATAAAAACGATTTTTTTTTTGACTTAAGGGTACGTTCTTTTACTCTTAACAGTATGCAAGGTCAGCCAGCAGTGGTAAGTGGGTCCAATATTTGAAGTTTATGCCATACGGTTTTTATTTTTCTGATTGCAGTAGTTGTCGATCGAGGTAGCAAAATCCCGTACGTTTTTGGGAAAAAGGAAAATTTCAAACTTGTTTTCTGAGAAACTCTGAAAATCGACTTAAGCGGTTATCACTTGAGGCCACACGTATCAATATCGAATGTGGATACAATTTTCCAAATAATTACCGAAAGCATTCGTACTTCAAATACGAGAATTCGTTATTTAGAGACTCTAGTGTAATGAAAAAAAAAAAAAAACATTTATTACCCGATTATTGGTTGCACATGCATTTGTTATACTGGACCACCACTATGACTGTATGTACATATGTACATAGTTACATATGCAGTGAACGGACACCATAGGGCTTGAGAAATCCGTCCGTTCAAGGGAGTTAAGTATACATACGATATAGAACCATTGGTCATGGGTACAATTTCCGTTCAACAGAGGAGCCCGCTTAGAAGAGGTGTTCTTTACTATATAGTATACTGTCGACCATAAGTTTCCGGACAAACAATTCTGTCAGACAAATTGATATAAAACTAATTTATTTTAATAATCAAAATTTTATTGTAAATATCTTCATCAATATTATATTTATGTAGCTAAATAAAAAAAAAAAGTATTTAAAGTAATAAATAAAAAGATTTAGATAATAAAATAGAGTAAGACCTCTTTTTCGTCGAAAAATGATGTTGGACACTGTCTTGGAATCTCTGTGCCAAGTTGATCCCAAAACAGCTCTATTGGGTTGAGGTCGGGTGATTGGGCAGCCCATTTCATATTTTTCAGTGTTTTTTTTTCGCTCTTCTTGGTCTATGTATCCTAAAGTAAAGCTTGGAAGAATGTTTCGAACCATTATCTTGCATTAAAGTGAATCCAGGACCTATTAATCGCAAACCCGATGGTAAGGAGTGTTCTTCTAGCATTTGTCTGTACTTCTCCTTATTTGTAATTCTTCTTCTTTCTTTTAGAAGCGAGGTTTTGATCCGAAAATAAGGGATGATAACCCTCCCACTTCACCGCATTTCTACTGATCTGACTGTGGAGTTCACCTATTTGACCTCGGAAAATATCGACAGGCCCGCCGATTTTGGATCACTCGGTTACTGAGGCTAATGAAATGCCGATGTCGTCGCATTTGTGTGATCCAGGCGTTTATAGGCCTGCCTTTCCTACATCGCGATGTCTTTCGAACGTGCATTTATATTGCCTTTTTAACAGGGTTCAAATGATCTCTTCTTTGAACATGGCAATACCAACTGAGTCGGTCGCGCTCTATTTTTTGTAGCGCTCCTTATTCGTAATTCTATCGATATGAATGATGTCTCCTACACTGGCGGAAGAAAAACATCCCCAGACCATTATTGAACCACCGCCATGCTTGATTGTTTGGTCCATACATCTAGGGAGTGTCTTCTTTTCAGCAGACCGCCGAACGGTTGCTCAAAAAATGCTCAAATTTGGACTCGTCCGTTCCTAAGACTTTCGAACAGTCGGTTAATGTCCAATCCTGGTGCTCTCTTCCCCAATATAGCCGTTGGGCTTTGTAGCAAAGGTGTTCGTACTGCTATTCAACCGTGAAGGCATGTGGTAGCTAAATGCCTTATTGTCGTTGTTACTGATATCTGAGTTGAGTGTGAACGGTTGAACTCTACACAGATTTCTGGAGCTCTAAGCCGTCGATCCCTCTTACTTATTAATAAGTATTATTAACTTATTAATATGTAAGTATTATTAACTTATTAATAAGAATGAGGGATCGACGGCTTAGAGCTTCAGAAATCCGTATAGAGTTCAACCGTTCTCACTTATATACTTATTAATAAGTAAAAGGGATCCTGTTATAATGTTAGTTTGGGCCTTCCGCTTCTTTTTCGGGTCTTAAGAGTCGATGATTCTTTAAAGCGATGTATGGTATCGTGCACTGTCAACTTCCATATTCTGAGCTTGTCTGCAATAGCAAACACTGTATACCCTTCTTTATACAATATTATAATGCCAAAACGTTCAGCTTCACTTTTTTCCCTATTTCTTCCCCGTTAAGGTGACTAATTATCAGTTAACTTTAAATACTGAAGTTTCAAAACGAATACACAAGAAGAATACACAACATGCTTTTATAGTTATAAAACAAACTAAGTTCTCCCAAGAAATATCTGAATTGCAGTTTTTTTGGGAAATGTTATACAATAAACCAAATTATTTTCGTTTAATGTTCTCATTGTGGGTTTTATGATACGTTAATGACGTTTGCGGCTTTGTTTTATTGCTCTTTTGCGCTCTTTTTCTTTAAACCCTTTACCTGTTTTAAGATGTAATAATGTCAATTTACGACCCCAACAGGATTTGAAGGAATTTTGTCCATTGGAGCCCTGCACAGATAGATAAACGTATAATTGTGGAAAACAAATTGTTTGTCCGAAAATTTATTGACGACAGTGTATGTACATATGTATGTATGTATGTAATTCAGTATTTTTTAAGTCTATTGAGAAGCAATCCTCTCTCATAGCTAATAATCCGTCACGTGCTCTTGTTATAAACACTTTTCACCCTCTCCTTGGGAAACCACAAATGTTTTCATGCTTCAACTGATATATGTACATCACAATATTCATTCCCCAAATACTACGTACAAAAAAAAAAAAACAAAACTCAATCAAAATAATCTGCAAATAAACAATTCATGTGAAACTCATGCAAATTTCTCTCTTCTATCACATACCCACCGTGTCAATCGAATGAAAGTAAAATTGAAAAGTAAATACAAACCAAAAAGTTTATTTTTGCCTACAAACATGGAAAAGGGAAAAAAAATAATAATACCCCAAGTGGGCGCAGAGGGGGAACCGATAAAAGTGCTGGCAGTGGTGGTGTAGTAATCCCGAAAGAGTAATGATAACAAAAGATATAACGAATGGGATAAGATACAAAAAGAAACCAACAGAAAAAAACGTATAAACTGTTATCTTGCTCATTCGCGTAAAATGGTTATGGAACGGGTAAACTCTTCAAGCACAACGCAGGAGGGGGAATAGGCAAAGGGAAAACAAAATAAAACTGGTTTGGTTGGTGGTCGAAAATTTGTCAAATTGGATTCATTTTTATCTTCGATTGATGCAAATTAGAAGGAACCACTTACCCATTGCGTTTCGTAGTCGTTCTCAATTAAGATTGATCATTCAATTGTCGGCTGTGTGGCAAAAAACAAAAAACACAAACACCAATTCAATTCGAATTGGAAATAAATAAATTTGGATGCACTTGTTTTTGTTTACGCAGCACAAATGGTGTAGAATGAGCTTACAAAGAATGCAGCAGTAGGGTGAACGGTGTGAGTGAGACAAAGGGTGAACTCAATTTGGGTGGGAACACTGCACTGAAAAGCAAATTTACTGTATTTCGAATGAATTGAACGGCCAAAAACTAATTTCGATTGCAGCTTTGCAACTTAAAATAACTAATTTCGGCAAGTTTCAAGCACTGAACAAAAAAAAATTTTTTTGCGCGAAATTCACTCTCCGTACACAATGGCAATAAAATGATAATAGTTGTCACGAGCCAACCAAACAGAAACTGACGATAAAGAAATTTACAAAAGAAGGCTGGGCGCAGATACTGGGAAACGAAGAAGTTTCGATGTAGGTTGCTGGTCTAGTACAATTTCAGCGGGTGTGATGTGAAGCTGCTAATAAAAGTGGTTACTAAAAATGAATTCAAATTCAAAAACAAAGAAAGGAATGAACAAGAAAATAAATGTTATTTCGTAGTCTCAACATCATAGCAGAAGCTGTAAAATATTAAATTTCATTTTATTTAGAATAGACAAGCATTGACTTGCCTGCCGATATTTTCTGAGGTCAAATAAGTGAATCCCATAGGCGGATCAGTAGAAATGCGGTGAAGTGGAAGGGTTATGATCCCTTGTTTTCGTATCATAGCCTCGCCGAAGTACGAAATAGGAAGAAAGACAACCATTGACTTTTATCATAACTTTTACTGCTGCTTCCCAAAAACGACAGAAATAGATAAGTCCCTCCCGCATTTTTGTCTTTTAAGATTTGTATGTTAAGCTAAATGAAATGAATGACTATTCTCTTTAATAGGAATCCCTGTGCAAATTTAAAACAAAGAACAACGCGGGGACAGAAGTCTATAGTAAATTATTCAGCCACAACATTCCACTAAAAAAAGACAATACAGCATTCGACGGTGAAGAAACAGCTTTAAACATAGCTCTCCAAGGAATAATAATACGAATACATGACATATATAAGACAGTACTACTAATAGACTCCAAATCCGCAATTCAATTCATAACATCCAATTCACCACCAGAAGACAGAATATTAGCAGACATCAGACAGAAGGTGAGCTTCTTAAATAGACAAAGAAAAACAATGGGTACCATCGCACATGGGGAACGAAAATGCAGACCAACTAGCTAAAGAAGCCAACAGAGTAAAAGCAGCAATAAGAAGCGAAAAACCATCCAATCGAGTTTAAACTAACATAATACAAGTTTTCTAACGTAAAAACAAAACAGAACACCAAATGGCGACAGTAGGGAAAAAATGGAAGGACAGAGAAGAACTCGGAAAAACAAACCAACAAATACCTAGGTACCAAGCCACAACACTCTTCAGACTACACACGTGACACAATTGCCTTACTCACCATCTATTTAAAATTAAAATCAAGACAACAGCAGAATACATCCTTTGCAACTCAACGGAAACGATGGCTGAATAGCGTCTCCTGGCGTGCGAGACTCTATCAGCAGACAAGCAAAATAACAAGGATATTTGTGCTTTATATTGCGAAGTTCAAGGAAAATGGGTTAACAGTCAAATTCAGCCATTAGAGAGAAACAAAAAAGAAAAACCTGTCAAGTTTTGAAAGAATCAGTTTAGTCCCAGAAAACCTAGAAATCTCTAATTGAAACTCTAATAGATATCTCATGAAGAGGTCTAGGGCCTAGCTTCTCGCTAGCTTCTTGTACCCTTATCCTTGATAATATAAAATATCGTAGGCATGACTAGTTTTGCGTGATGACAAATTATGATTTTTATTTTTTCAAAATGCTGTTTGTATTTAAGATGTGGACAATTGTACTAGATGAATTGCTGTACATACCCACCTCTATAAGTGTGCTTTGACGGCTGTCAAGCGTTTGACGTCTGCATCTTTCAAGAAGAAGGCCATCAGCTGGGTGATTATCCAATTTTAGTGATTTTTATTTATTTATCAACGAATTTCATCATAAAATATGCTACGACAATGCATACCAAAATCTCCCGTGAAATCAGTAAGCAATTCGCCGTGAAATTGAAGCGAAGTAACAAACTCCCTCTTATCCAATAGCTTGCGATTCGCTGTCAGCACACTGGCACAGAAAAAATCGACGAAATCCGTGAACGTCTCTCCAAAGGACCGAACTTCCAGGACTTTGTCCAAAACCCAAACTACACCAAGGAAGAGTGGAGCGAATACGAAGGTAAACTTCGCCGCGAAAAGGGTGAAAATGAACGACTGCGACTGCCCCCCTGGCTGAAGACCACCATCCCGACGGGCAAGAATTTTAGTAAAATCAAGGAGCAGCTGAGGGGCTTAAAGCTGGCAACTGTCTGTGAAGAAGCGCGTTGTCCAAATATAGGCGAGTGCTGGGGTGGTGGAGAGCATGGCACTCAGACGGCTACAATCATGGTAAGATCGTAGCGACGCGGTTGACCTCTTGATAACCCTTGCTTTGTGTTTTAGTTGATGGGGGATACTTGTACGCGTGGCTGTCGGTTTTGTTCCGTAAAAACAGCTCGCAATCCCCCTCCCCTGGACCCCAAGGAGCCTGTCAATACAGCTACAGCTATAGCTTCGTGGGGACTGGACTACATCGTGCTGACTTCGGTCGACAGAGATGGTTGGTTGATTGTTTGGTTGCAAGTGAAGAGTAGTTCTTAGTTATCTTCGTGACTTTTACAGATCTTCCTGATGGCGGAGCAGACCACATCGCAGAGACTGTCAAGGAGATTAAGCAGAGGAATCCCAACATCTTTGTGGAGTGCCTAGTGCCGGATTTCCGGGGAAATTTTGACTCTGTACGGACTATCGCAATGTCTGGTCTCGATGTATATGCCCACAACATCGAAACAGTGGAAAAGCTAACGCCCTACGTTCGTGACCGGCGCGCTCAGTACAGACAGACGTTAGCCGTTCTGAAGGAAGCCAAGCAATTCAACCCTAAACTCGTTACAAAGAGCTCTATTATGCTCGGTCTCGGCGAAACTGATGGCGAAGTCGAACAAACACTCAACGACCTTCGTGAGGTTGGTGTCGAGTGCGTGACACTCGGTCAATACATGCAACCCACGAAAAAACACTTAAAAGTAATCGAATATGTCACGCCAGAGAAGTTCAAGCACTGGGAGCAGAGGGGGCAGGAACTGGGTTTCCTTTACACCGCCAGTGGGCCGCTAGTACGAAGTTCATACAAAGCCGGGGAGTTCTTTATAACAAGCATTTTGAAAACTCGACAAACCGGACAAGAGAGCGCTGATAAGTTGTAAATTTTACACTATGCCTGTGTTATATTGTTATCATTAAAAATACCTAAATAGTAAATAAAAAAACCCCATTCATTCATAAATCGTTCAACAAGTTGTGGGAGCTTTTTCAGGTAAAGAGGTGGCACGGCAATGTCTGCTCATTCTATTGGCATGCGCGGTGCAACGTCACCCGTTTTTTGGTCGTCATCTGACAAAAATTTGACATTCCCTTCTGTCTGTGAACATTTTTCATTCGTCTAACAAGTGAAAAACGTGATAATCTCTCGGATTCACGGAGAAAAGGTTTTTCTAATCTTTACCTTTTCAAAAAGAGAAAAACACCCATCCTACGCATAGACAATTGAAAATATTTCCAAAGATCTACAATCTGTTGCAACTAAAACTATGCAATCGATACGCCAGCATATGTTCAGTGAAAGTTTTGCATAACACGTAGGCGACAAAAGTGAAAAGAAAAAACCTCCAGCAATCGAAATATTAAATAAAAAAAACAGATCCAAAGGGAGACACAAACTGCACCTGGAATATACAGACAACGATAGAGGCGACGGCGACGACGAGAAGCTGTTACAATGCCTGGCACACGTCGCATTATACTCGGACATGTCATGTCCGGGTTGTGCTCAAAAATGAATCGTACTAAACCAGTTCCAGCTGATGTCATGGAGACACCACTCAATCGATGTCTGAATACATTCGATATTACTCTGTTGGGTAAATATTAATTTCTATTGAGATTTGCTATTAATTTTGTTGACTCAGCGGGGTTGGTGGGGGGTATTTGAGAACCATTTGTATATTGTAGTTGTGGAGGCACTGCTAGTGAGTTTAACTTGTTTCTGCATGTGATATGGCTTTGATTTGGCAGCAAATCGATGAACATTAGCGAGACGATGGAATAGTACACATAGAACGAATGTTTTTAATGTGTCTTTCATTTCTTGTACTCTTGGTGGAATAGACGCGATTATTTATCAAACGGGCGCTAGCATTGACCTAGGTCTGGCGTGCAACTGCTGCCTTTACTAATTGAGCTAGCCTTAGCATGACTATGAACCGAGCATATACCCCTATATACCCCCAACGCCTTCTTACTTAAGATGGCGCTACTAGTTCTCAAAAAATCACCGTTTACTGCCTTCGAATACAGCTTTATATGAGTCCTCCTTCCGTATGAATCTCTTATGCATACATACTTATATACATTTTCAACGGCACGCTAAGCCTTTATGACGGCTCCAAGCGAAATGTCGAACTTGATCCAACCATATACTTCTAGGCCTACCGAGTGATCGCTTACCTGATGGCACGTCAATCATGACACGTCTTGAAAGCCGGTTTGAGAGCATAAGCACTACGTGACCAAACCATTGAAGCATAGATTGTTCCGTTCGGAGAATTATCTGCTCAACATTGAGCGCCTCGCGTACCCTGGTGGTGTGCACTCGATCCCTACGAGCTATTCCAGCAACACTACGAAGGAACCTCATTTCGGCAGCTTTTATCCGCGATCCTTTTTTTTTCGGTCAGTAATCAAATTTCATAAACATATGTGAGAGTTGGTACATATACCATGTTAAAAACCGAAAATTTAGCTTGATCACTAAGTTCGGCCTTCCTTATAACAGATTGGACAGATATTGATCCAGCCTGACCAATTCTACAGAATAACTCAGCATTGCTCTTTCCATCACTCGTGAACAAGACCCCGAGGTACTTAAACTTATCCACCTGCTTCAATAGGACTCCACTAACATGCAGAGTGCACTGAATGGGCCTTCTGGAAACGACCATTATTCCCGATATGTTCACGTTTACCTGCATTTCAGCATCAAACGGCTACAAACCTTTCGAGTGCGCGCTAAAGATCTGGTTGAAAGGCCTCAAGGATGGGCAAATCATCCGCAAAGAGCAGAATACTAATACTTAAGTCCTCCGCTTAGAAACATTCTTCGCCACGGCTGTGCTGTAACAACCAGTCCATATAAGTATACAATAAAGAGGAGAGGAGACAAAACGCACCCTTGGCGGAGTTCAACGCCGCCGGCAGTGAAGGTATTGATTTAACGCCGTTTACCCGAACACAGGTTCTACAGTTTGTATTATATATAAAGACTGATTCACCCTTAACAGGGAACCATCAATCCCATACTCATACAGAGCAGTCCAGAGTTTACCTTGAGGAACCCTTTCATATGCTTTCTCCAAATCCACAAAGCAGATGTAGACACGTTTAGCATACTCGCAGTCCTTCTCAAGAACCATTCTGAGCGTGAATTATTGATCAGTTGTGCTTCTACCGGGACGAAATCGGCATTGCTCATCCCCCAAACTATCCTCTCTTCTCTCTATGAAAGAAAAAAAAACAAAGAAACAGCTCGAACTCAGGCTAGCTATGCTTATCTTCTTAATGAGCCTCACGATTCTATTTAAAAATAAACCTTTTAATTTTTATTTACAGGTATCGGCCACATGGTTGGCGCTGGCATCTACGTGCTCACCGGTACGGTTGCTAAAGATATGGCCGGTCCTGGCATCATTCTATCTTTCATTTTGGCCGGCTTTGTCTCCATGCTATCTGCTCTATGCTACGCTGAATTTGGAACTAGGGTACCCAAAGCTGGATCCGCTTACGTCTATACGTACATTTCTATTGGTGAATTTTGGGCTTTTGTAATCGGATGGAATATTCTTCTAGAGCACATGCTTGGAGCTGCTTCGGTGGCTCGAGCCTGGAGTGGATACGTCGATTCTATGCTTGGAGGTTGGATTGCAAATAATACTGTTTCGGTGACAGGAGAGCTCCACGAACAACTTTTTGCTAAATATCCCGATATTTTGGCGTTCATAGTTTGCCTGGTGTATGCAGCCGCCCTGGGTATGGGAGTTAAGGCAACAGCAGTATTCAATGGAATACTGACGATTGTCAATATCTTGGTAATGTTACTGGTGATTTGTGTAGGATTTTGGTATGCCAATCCCAAGAATTGGTCTGAGGCCGAGGGGGGATTCCTGCCGTACGGGTTTGGTGGTGTAGTTGCTGGAGCGGCTACATGTTTTTATGCTTTTGTGGGATTCGACAGCATTGCAACGTCTGGAGAGGAAGCTAAAAATCCAACGTCTTCCATTCCGATTGCAACTATTCTCTCATTATGTGCTGTAACTGCAGGATATATCTTGGTAAGTGCAGCGCTGACACTGATGATTCCCATTAGGGAAATCAATCCAGCGGCATCGCTCCCTGAAGCCTTTGGTTTGATTAATCTTCCCTGGGCGAAATATATTATCTCTATTGGAGCTATTTGCGGGATGACGACGACTCTACTGGGATCACTGTTTGCTCTGCCGAGGTGTATGTACGCCATGGCCTCCGATGGACTTATTTTCTCTTGTTTCGGAAAGATTAATACCACCACACAGGTTCCTGTGCTGAATTTGATTGTCTCTGGGATTCTTAGTGCCATACTAGCACTGCTATTCGATCTGGAGAAGCTGGTGGAGTTCATGTCGATTGGGACATTGTTGGCTTACACTATTGTAAGTGCAAGTGTCATTATTCTTCGGTATCGTCCACTGCCGATTGAAGAGAATGCCGTCTATGCTCCCGATACACCCGATGAGGACGAGGATAACACTTCCCAGTCAAGTATCGACACAGCTTCTCCAACGAGTGATCTGATAGAGGTGGCTCTAGCCGGTCGGCTTAAGCCACAATTCCGTTGGCTGGAACCACTTCTTGGCCGATTTGAACCTGGCGCAGCAGTTTCAGCTTCAGTTCTTCTATTTACTGTGTTAAGCTTTGCGATTTGCTTTCAGCTAGAGGTTTCGTGGTCTGAACTATACTCCGGCACCTGGTGGGCTTTGATTCTTTACGGCTTTTTGATTTTCTTTACTGGCGCATGCGTGGCCGTTATCGCCGTCCATCATCAGAACACAAGAGGTTTGAATTTTAAGGTACCGCTGGTGCCGTATATTCCCACCCTGAGTATATTCTGCAATGTAGTTCTAATGGTTCACCTGAGTGCATTGACCTGGCTTCGGTTCTTCATATGGGTTTCCATTGGAATGTTAGTCTATTTCTTATACGGAATTCATCACAGCAAAGAAGGTGAGGCTTGCTCGTCGTACTCCATGCTGATGACATCTTCTGAGGCAGCTAAGAGTCATTGGGGCGCCACAGGTGGCTTGGGAGGAATCAGCAGTAAGAAGTCTGTATTCCATCGTTTTATTGGTACAAAGAAAGTTGAAGACAAAAAGCCCATAGTAGAGGAAGATGAAGAGGAGTCTTAAGGTGGTGGTGGATTCTTTTTTGTTTTTATTTTTTTAATTTTATTTGCTGAATTTCATCGTTTTGTGAATTATGAAGTCATTGACCAAAAGCTGGTGATTTGATCATTCATTGAAGCGGTTCAACATCTCGATGAGAAGCTTACCTCATGCCTCCAGTGTCAGTGTTCTTTTGTATGGTTTTCCTTTTTGATTCGTCTTACGGGGTCTTTTTGTATTTTACTTTCGTTTCACTCATATTCAGTTTAGAGAGGGGACTTTTTTATTCATCGACGGATGTGGATCTGAAGCTTGCACGGTCGTGTCGCGACTTGCCGCTTAGTATCATGAAGTGAGTCGTTTTGTGTTTCTTGTTATCATGCGGTTGAGTGAACGTGCTCATTGTAGGATAAAGGAATATGTATAAAACAATTAAGTGGTCAGTGATTTCACAGGTCTAGGTTGGGTTGGAGATAGAGAGAGAGAGAGCTGTTCGAATGGAGTGCAAAGTGATAGCGTGGAAAGAAAGTTGCCTAAACGTGTTTGGTTTTGCTCTGTGATTTAATCACCTAGCCCCAGGTAGTACCTACTCATAAATTCTGAGAACTATGTATGAAGTTGAATAGATAGATAAAGTGGAGTGGTTGATATTGTATAAGTGGATTTCCGCGATGTGTATGAAGCTTTCATTGGAACTTAATGGTATCTGATGCACTTTATTTTATGGCTTTGTCATGAGTGTTTTACACACACAAAGAGTATGTGGGTAATAAAAGAGGGGCAATAGTCCAACACCTAACCTAAACTGCGTTATGCTATGTCATTAGGGCAGTCAGTAGGTACTGGCACCTGTTAGCAAGTGCCTTTATGGGTTTGTCTTATTTCCATTTGTCGGCCGACTCTTTGGTCAGAGTTTGGTAGCAGTTTGAAACTGGGTGTTTTCGGAAATACCATTCCTATGTATCAAAATGCTTTGGCAACATGCTGGGAAGCGCAGGTTGCATCATTTTAAAGATCAAATGATCTTTTACATTTTCGAAAATACCCTGTTTCAGCTGCATGGGGTCTTGCTTACCTTACCAAACTTTCTTCCAAATATGTTTGATTGAAAGGAATTCTTTCTTTGATGATAGTTCATTGACCAATGGGGGCGTACAAAGATTTCGTTCCAAATTTATTAACTGAAATACCTAAAGCTGATTCCCAAGTTCATAAAATGAGTGTCTTCTTAATATCTTCTATATCGTCAAGAACTGGGGCCTTATTTTGTACTGCTTTCGGATTCGGATTGCCATTCGAAATCGTAATCCGATTCTAAAATGAATGGGTATTTTGTATGGTTCTCGGATTGGGTGTAAGTGCTTCCAACTCAAAATCAAACATTTCGGAAAGTTAGATTGTCAAAACATCTATCAAACGTCACTTAAATTACTTGGAAATTGAGTTTGTATATATTACGTTTGCTATAGAAATGCAATACAAAATAAGGCCCCTGTCGCACAATGCTCAAGGCATTATGTACGCAGAACCGTACCTGGACACTGCGATCTAGGGGGCAACGAAAAAGCCGACTCGCTGGCCAAAGGAGAAGCAGAGCTTCTACATAGTAAAATAATTGGAAGCATTGTGGCGTGGCCAAGAGAATTATTCTTGACAGAATCATCAACATGGTTAACCTAAGAAGGTCTAACTTAGAAGTGCATAGGCTGTCCAAGGCCTTTGGGAGGGCATAACACATATACTCTGTGTATGGCAAGGCATTGCTAGGACTAGGCTAAAGTACCTTGGTAGATTCTTTTTCAGTAACTTCGAGATAGGTAGGGTCCTTGAACCATAACAATGAGACAATTAAATTCTGAAGGGAAATTAAGTGTATGAAAAAATTGGTTTAGGTTTTATGCAGTGAAGGTTCCGTAGAGATCGTGATGGGCCCACTATGGTGCCTAGTGTTTTATGACAGCCTCATAACCTTACTCAACATAACCGAATATCTTCTAAGACGATAGCAAATTCAATCTCCATACAATCTAGCTAGACCATTTTAAGTAAGCGTGCAATTGGTCGCAACGAGCGAAGCCCAACCGAATTTTTTGATAGTGTGGCCACTATGTGAATTCGCATTCTCATTTCCTCATCGTCGGTGCTTCTGATATGATAGGATATCTATAAAAAAATAGAAATACTGGCAGTTAATTGATGGAAAAAACGCAACCCATGATATCGATTTCTTATCTGAGATTAGCTCAATTTACTGACTACCTACGTTTACAAATTTGTCGTCGCTATGTCTTCACTAAATATTTTCACTGCTGAGGTAGTTTTCATTCTGTGTAAAGCTTTTATTCATACATTTTTCTTACACAAAGCGAGAAACCCCCTTGCAAGATTAAACTGTATGTACAACTTTTACAACACTCATCCTCTGATAAAGTTAAAATCATTCCATATCCGTTACCAACACCATTTGAATTTATCGCTGGCGATATTACATATAATATATCAATATAAAATTTAATATCAAAACTCTAAAATCCAGCCTCTAGAGATTTTGATTTTAAATTTTATTTCAATCTTTTCTGTCAAAACTGATAAATTAAGCACAAACTGAATCCTAAGATGTATGTAATGTATTTCCTTGTACGCACATGTTAAACAGAACACACAAATTAAATATTTCTTAAATGAAAATTAAAATTTAAATAAAATTATTCATGAAAAGTATTAGAGCAATTGGTAATTAAATGAGAACAGAACAAAACTTAGTCAGAAATACAGTATTTATTTCATGAATACATATAAATAGAACAAAAGGAAAAAAACAATGGTTACAAAAAGTACAGAATTTAACACAATATAAGAAATAATATTGAGAAATATAAATGAACAATTCATAAGCTACATATATGATATAGATAGAATAAACAAAAATGTTACAATGAAAGTCGTCTGTTAAAAATAAAAATATATCTACATGCATACGAGTATATAAATACATAAATATATTATTATATTTATCTTTACTATAAGTACCTTAATTAAAATAATTATTCTTATTAAACTATATAAATATTGTACATGTATACATATTATATAAATAAATGGTTGAATAGCCTGTTTCTAACAGGTGATATTGCATAAAATGATTTACTAAGTTTAAGATTTCCTTGCACCATGATTGAAAAAAAAAAATATATTGTTCTGAACATTATTTTGGGTTTCTGACTTTCTTATGTAGTACTTGCATACAAAAAAAAGAAAAAACGTCGGGTTTAGTTTTAATGCCAATGCTGAGCTACTGTACTACTATATGGCCAGATTCCGGACTAGAGTACGACGCGTCGACATCATACAGTGTTACGCCCCAACGAATAGTTCGTCTGAGGACGAAAAGGAGAGCTTCTACAACATCTTAAGTGCCGTCTTCAACACAACACCAAATGGAGACATTGTCATAGTGATGGGGGATTTGAATGCCAAGGTAGGCAATGACAACGAAGGGCTCAAACATGTAATCGGGAAGCATGGACTAGGCAACCGCAATGATAACGGCGAAAGGTTTGTGGATTTCTGCAATGCAAACCGCCTTGTGATAGGTTGCACCATGTTTGAGCACAAGACCTGCCACAAAGTCAGCTGGGTTTCCAACGACACGCAAGCAACCCCCAACCAAATTGACCATTTTGCCATCAGCCGCCGCTTTAGAAGTAGTCTCCTGGACGTCCGAAACAGGCGAGGGGAAATGTGGGGATAGTACGTGATCACCATCTTATGATAGCTACCCTCCAAGTACGCACTGCTGCAGTTCGAAGATCCCAGGACAACACAAGAATGCCCAGGTTCAACGTCGATAGACTTAGTGATCCCTCAGTGCGCCAACAATTAAGGGTGCACTTTTCGTAAGGTGTGGAAGCAATCAGCAGCTCAATGACTGCAACCATCCAAGACCATTGGTGTGAAAAATGTTTTTACATCTGGTGCTGAATGAATTGTCGGTCGATCGCAGGAAAGACATAGGGCGTGGCTTTCCGAGGATACCTGGAGACGGATTGACGAACGAAAACAGCTGAAAGCTCGCGTTGCAGCTACCCCCGCAGCAGAGAGAATCGAGCTAGAGTCCCTATATCGCATAAAGATGATAGAAGTTCAGCGTAGCGTGCGACGTGACAAGCGCAACTACATCAACGCGCTGGCTACAGAAGCAGAAGAAGCAGCACGGAGGTGCAACAGCAGGACTGTCTACAGAATCACGAAAGAGCTGACAGGTGGTCGCAGCTCCAGCCAACACCCAGTGAAAAGCCTAGACGGTTCCTTGCTCATTTCGGATGAGGACCAGCTCAAGAGATGGAAAGAGCATTTTGCTACGGTTTTAAACCGTGTATTCGCTAGCGATATGCTCCCAAATCAAACTGAGATGCCCGAGGTGGGAAGTTCCCGAATACGCACCACGACTCCCAGTAAAGATGAGATAATTACCGCGATCAAGGCACTCAAAACCAACAAGGCGGTAGGACTTGACGGTATTCCAGCAGAGCTCTTACGAGCAGCACCAACAACATCGGCTGAGCTTCTGCTTCCACTTATAGAGAGAGCTTGGGAAGCTGAGAGCTTTCCTAACGAGTGGAAAAAGGGAATGATCGTCAAGCTTCCTAAGAAAGGAAATTTATTGGAGTGCGGAAACTGGAGGGGTATCTGCGTGCTGCCTGCTGTAGCTAAGATAATAGCTAAAATCATCCTTGAGCGAATCAAACAACATCTCGAAGACACACTCGATGCCGAACAAGCAGGTTTCCGCTCTGGATCCTCCTGTGCCGACCACATCAACACCCTGCGGATTATCATCGAACAGTGTGTTGAATATCGATCGCCACTGCACCTGCTGTTCATCGATTTTGAGAAGGCGTTCGATAGTGTCAACAGGGAGTTTATTTGGCGTGCCTTACGCAGGAGAGGTATTCCCGATAAACTAATTGCTATTATCAAAGCTACATATGAAGGTTGCAAATGTCACATTCTGCACAGGGGGAGGTTGTCTGAGGAATTTGAGATCCAAAGTGGGGTGAGACAAGGCTGTATCCTTTCACCAATATTATTCCTATTGGTGATTAGTGATGTGCAGATTTGTCGACGGGAAACGGAGGAATTCGATGGACACTTACATCTCAACTGAAACATCTTGACTACGCTGACGATGTATGCTTACTCTCCCACAGAATTATTGACTTCCACCAAATGACAGCAGATGTGTTTGAGCATCGGCTCAAATATGCATTGCTGGACAACCGGTAGAGAGAGTAGAGGATTTCCAGTATCTTGGGAGTATTGTCTCGACCGATGGTGGAACCGAACTGGATATAGCCAAGAGGATCGCCAAAGCAAAGTCCGTGTTCGGTATGTTGTCCAAAATATGGCGAAGCAATGCAATCAGTTTGAGCACCAAGATAAGACTGTTCCGCTCCAACGTTGAATCCGTGCTGTTATATGGTTGCAGCACGTGGAGAGTGACCACTACTATCATCAGAAAGCTGCAAACGTTTGTTAATAGGTGCCTGCGCAATATCTTAAGGATTTTCAGGCCCAATCGTATATCTAACGAACACCTTTACGAGAGAACGGGTCAGGAACCAATAGGCACAACCATCCAACGGCGGAAGTGGCAGTGGATTGGTCACACGTTCCGTAAGGGTGACAGTTGCATAGCGAACCATGCTTTCCAATGGAACCCTCTAACTCAGGATGGCAGAAGACCTGGCGGTCCGATGAGAACATAGCGCATAACAGTCGAGAAGGAGGCACGGCAGTCAGGGAAAAGTTGGGGAGAACTCATACACATTGCCAGAAACCGTACACGATGGTGCGTAGGCGTAGTAGAGGCCCTAGGACCCACAAGGCGATACAGGACATAAAGAAAAAGAAGTACTACTATATTATACTAGGGCCTTATATGCACTGTGACCTCAAAAATCTATTGTGCCAGTCCGGTGTTTAGCCAAGAGCTGGGTTAAGGCTCTTGAAAAACCTCAACAAAGCACCAGCGTCAATGTTCCAGAAGTGGGAGGGGCTCAGTAAATCCCGCCTGAGGTGGAGAAGTATTTTCCTTGTGGTCATGGGCCATCCGCAAAGAATATGTTCTGTCGTCCACATAGCCTGCATACGTCTGTATCTGCTACTCCTATTTTGTGCAAATAGTACCTGAGTGGGCAATGACCAGTCAAGTAGCCTGTTAAGGTCTTTAAGTCTGCTTTGCTGAGCTCAAGTAGCTTCTTAGCCTTACAACGGTTGAGGTTCATGAATTTTTTGCTTGTTTTGGGTCCTTGAATTTGGCCCAGTTTTTATTTTATTTATTTTTCCATTGTTTTATTTTGAGGTTTGTGTTACTCCGTCTAACTTCAAAATAGGATTCAGGACCAACTGGTGGGCGGCTGGCGCCTCTTCCCACTAAGCAGTCCGTCCGTTCATTGCCCTCGAAGTCTCCGTGTCCTATGACCACATTGCATTTTCTGGAGAATCTGTATTTCTTGAGCAAGGTATCTGGGATTTTGAGAATAGGGTCGTTTTGAATGTATTCTAGAATCTTCAGATTGCCTGCAAAGTTGCCGATTTTGAGGTCCAAAATCTTGGTCAGCTGAAGTGCACTCAGCATAACTTCTTTTTGTACTACAAGATGTAGCGATGTGAGACTAATCATTGCTCCATTGCTGCCGTTACAGACAGGCTAGACTATAGATTTTATTTAACTGTTCCTGAGTCTTGACCTGTAAGGTTTTTGGCTAAAGTCATGGGGAGAGGACTCTTCTTTGTGGGCATCCTCTAGTAACTGTTATAGTTTTATGCGAGCTTCCGCAGTCGATTCTTATCTTTCTGCTACGTAGCATAATTAGGATCCAGTTTATGACCAGAGGAGCGATATTTTTCCTAAGCATATACTTTTTGATAGCTGGGCTAAGACGTCTTTAAAGTCTCAAACACGTTCCTTTTGAAGGCCATTATTCCTACCGAACACAGAAGAAGAAATGGTCTTATTTGTGTTTTTATATATTTATATATTTTTTGTGGGCGCCGTGGCGTAAGTGGTTAGTGTGTCGGATCACTACGCATGAGGTTCCAAGTTCGAATCCCAGAAAACACCAAAAAAGTTTTTTCACGGTCCCATCTCTCGCGAGCGTCTGACAAACATCCGAGAGTATTGTTGTCACGAAAAAGTTTCTCAAATCGCCGTTCGGAGTCGGCATTAAAACTGTAGGTCCCTTCCATTCGTGTGAAAAATATAACGCACACAACATGAGTGGTTGCGAGAAGTTAGGCCCTGGCACTTTAAAGAGCTGTTGCGCCAAATATTTATTTATTTTTTATATTTAATTAGCCTTATTCAAGCAAAATAACTTAAAGTTAAACTTAAAACTAACAAAAAGAGATCTTACTAAACTCAACTAACAAAATTACGTAAGGGGGATGATTCGAGATTAGGCATGGTTTCTGTGAAGTAGGGCATTACGAAGTAGGGCTTTTGGTGCTATTAAAATCAAAAGTGTGTTGGCATTATTTGATTTACGCAGCATTCTTGACAATGGTTCGTTGTAACCATAGTGCGATGAGGAGATATGCGGAATAAAAGAACAGACTTTAGGTTGCGGTGATTCGTATTTAACCAAATCGTTTAAGCAGTGCGGGACAATCAATGTTACCAGATAACAACTGGTAAATTAAAAGTGTCGGCAACATCACGACATTTTTCCAAAGATTGGAGATTAATCAGTCTAAGACGATCCACATATGGCGGCAGGATGGGGCAATTTGCACAAGACAGACCGCATAAGCGAATGAACTTGCGCTGCATAGCCTCAATTATCATGGTATGGGCAGCATAATGCACTTGAAACGTGAGTAGTAAGTTTTAGTTTGAACAAATCATTTGCTCACTTAGTTCGGAATAAAATGATTCAAATGCTAGATTCCCACAATAAACTTCTTATCTGTATACATATTCCCATATACATACATACGTCGTGCTGATAAAAAGTAAATGATAATCATTATACATGGATATATAGCTATGTAGATACAACCTCAATTCAAGTCTTCTTAGAAAAAACTTTTCCCAGTGAAACATGCTTCCAAAACATGAAGTGACACTATCAGATTTTGAGTTTACTTTCTTAAGGGTTGGGTGTGATTAGAATTAAGTTTCTTTGAAAAGAGGGTGTATTACATAAATATAAGTCTGCGTGTTTAAACTTACAGGTTTGGATACAACTAAAAACATCACTTATTAAATTTATTTAGATTAGGTATATTTGAATAGAATTAAATTAAAGCTACTTCCCATATATAGCAAATGGTGAAGTGTTTGGCCTTTTTTCTAGCAGATAAAAATTCATAGCCTATTCAAAATCTAACTGATCTACAGACTGCGTACTAAAGCAATTTCCTGACAACCGGTATAAAAAGCAGTGACCTTGGAACCTATTATCCACTTGGCATACCCCTGTTAGACGTTGCATAAAAGATAGGTAATTTTGTGAAGTACATTTTGGGAACGTTTTAAACTATACTTTATATCGGTTCCATTGACAAATTTGCAGAGTTCTGTAGAATACCTGCGATGTTTATTAAAACCACATAAAAGCAGATGGTAAAATATCCAAACCTTCAAGAGCACAAGGCCATCTGACCGAACTTAGACATCAGTAAATCTAAGAAACTATAAACCCTTAACAGACCTTCTATAACAATAGCTACATTAGGACATTATATGCTAAACAAACACTCAGAGAAAAAGAGGCTAATTAATTTGCAGCCCGTTTGTAGAGATTGTGCCGATCCGGACGTTGAGGAGGACACCTGCACTTCCTATGGCCCTGTCCACGCATCAGCAAACTCTGTCAAAACCTACTAGGCTAACCTTTCTTCGAGGAATTAGAGGAACTGACATGCCATGTCGATAATAGCGAAATTCTGCAATAAATCCAGTTGGACTAGATTTCTATTCTAGGCGTGCTCAACCACTTTAAACGGATAAGTCTAAGTATCGCATAACTATTAAAATCATCCAAACAGGTATAGTGGTATCGCTAACTACCCACGTAGGCCTATGCGAACCACCAGGCAATCTGGCGGCAACCCATCTAACCTAATCTAACCTAGCCTACCATTCTCATCTTTGGCAGAGACTATTTTACTATTAAGCGAATTAAGAAAGTAGGTATGTATTGTGTTTAAATGAAAAGAGGTGTGCTGGTATTTCTGCGAGGTCCCTGCAGAATCTGCAGTGTTCGTTCTCCACTGTTCCCAGTTTTCTAAAGTCCTTGCATAGCATCCACTGGTGCTATCAGAACCACGCCGACCGCGACCCTTCAAGGGAACACTGGGCAGACTGTGGGGCCATCAACCCGCATAGTATGTCATGTCATGCTTCACTGACGGGTCCAAAACAAACGAAGGAGTGGGTTCAGGTATCTACTCAGCAGAACCCGATATTGGATCCCAGGAGACAAAAGAATTCCAGGGAACGAAATGACAAGAAAGTGATCAGAACAGGGCCTGTCAATGGTCAAAAACTCAGTCCTCGCTCCCTAAAATCTGTTAAATCAAACATAGCACTTGACTTCAAACGACAAGCAGACGAAAGATGGAGAGCTCTTTCAACGTGCCACGTCTCCAGAAGCATATGGACAAAACACGAACAAGGTGAAAACCAAGCTCATCTTCACTCAAAACAGACAAAACTTGGCGTTTTTCACAGGAATCATTACAGGCCACAACTTATAGGAGGCCCACCGGAAAGAATGCGGGTAAGTATAGACGAACTTTGCGGAGGCTGCAGCAGCACAGATGCAGAAGAGGATACAGACCACTTCCTATGCAAATGCCCTAGTCTCTGCAGAACCAGAAAGGTGGCTCTCGGAGAGTATTTCTTCAATTATCTGGGCGACATGTCTGAAAAATCACCAACCACCATTCTGAAATGCATAGTTTCTTCAGGATGGTTTCGAGGAGGCCGCCCCAACACCACAGAACCCTTATCACTCTGTTTCTTTCTTATTCTGTCTTTTCAGTGTTCCAGCCAGGAAGTTTCATGTCAGGGGAGCAGAATGGATCCTTTTGAGATACGAGTACAGTGAGCCGTTAGCATACCTGTCAAGAAGCGAAGTCTATTCTTGCTAAGTCTTTAGGCAGGTTTTGCTTCCTTTCTGGTTGTGGCTTCCCAGAAGTTTTTTCGACTGTTGGGGGATATCATCCCAATGCTTGACCCATTTGCTCTCTTCTTTTTTCTTAGTTCTTCCCGTATTTTGTGTGGTCCTATCCCATAAAAAGGTTCTGGTCCAAGGAACTGGATGTCTGAGCCATAATAGATTTAGTTACATACGAGTATGTACATAGAAATCCATCATACATCTGCTATCATACAGAATCCGAATTCTTCTCGATTACAAACAAAAGATCATTAGTTGGTCACGGCACTTGGAATTTTTTTTTTTATGAAAAATACGCAACCTCTTCTATACAGTTCTTTAAAAAAAAAAAAAAACGAATGCCATCTGAAATTAAACAATCGAACCAGGCGACCTACATCAGTCTTCGAAAAATACATACAAGCAAGTGGGCACTTTATTGCATTGTCCACTTGGCATCCCATGCACATTTTCGGGATTTTACCTTGAATTCCCAGCAGGGCATTCCTGAATTCTCAATGAAAATGAAAAATTTGCAAACTCTGTCCAAGGATAATCAATTTCTTTGATTTACTCTACTCGGACTGACCATCTGTAAGGTGATGTTATGTCTGGCTGTTGCAACATCGTTGCAAGAAAAGCCTGCATGCAGCAGTTCACTTTGTTACTTGCTTAGCAACATTTACACCAAGGCGAACCACTCTCTTGTGCATGTGTGTTGTATGAAATACGTAATCATCCGAGCCACATCCGACAGAATTTGAATTTTATTTTTTTCTTCTAATATGACCCAATCGATTTATATCTCTACACAACTAATTCACATGTGTGCTCAGCTCAGATACATAGTCATATCAGTTCGATGAAAATTGCGTCACTTGATCTTTACACATCATTTCCAAAAAAAGAATACACTATGACTGGATGAAAGAGTTCTCTCCGTTGGTAGACTTAATGTCATTTTAAATGGCTGGTGGCTTCGTACTTATGAGTATGCATGACTTTTTTCTTCTTCGCCTGTTTGTTCAATGGCGCGAGGTGATTTATTTGCTGAAATGTCCAAAGTATAAATAAAGAGCCAAATTTATACAAAGTCATTGACTTTTGTAGACGTTGCATAAATTTAGCAAAGAGAGACCCTCATTTACGCAAATGGTATCGAAAGAGACCATTCTTCATTGCTCACTTCTGCATTAAAGATTTCCTTCGTCCTTCTATAAGAATTTACTCGTAAGATGTATGCACCTCCACCGAGATCACTTAACCTGAGTATACATGCACCTAGTATGTACATATCTATGAATCCTCTACTGGATACCCGGTCATGTCGGTATAAACGGTAACAAAGCAGTAGACTCTTTGGCAAGACAAGGACCTGAACCATTCCACGGAATAGGGCAACATATCATACGCGACGAGTTCAGGAAAATGGAGACGGAAGACAGGGCAAGAACATGGAATAATACTCCAGGTCTGAGATAAGCTAAGAAACCCCTGGGATGCTATAGCCGGAAAAGTTTTGAAGCATGCCTCTGCCTTAACAAGAACAACTTACGCATCCTAACAGGTTTCGTAACGGGGCATTGCAAACGCTTAAAGAAACTAGGAATAATAAATGAAGGCCTTCTCAGATTCTGCAATGAGTCCAACAAGACTCCGGAACATCTTCTGGAGTTTTGTGGGGCATTGACCCACAAAAGACTGAAATATTTGGGCAAATACCAAATATCAGATGTGGAGGATATGTCTACCATAGACCCACTTCTCAGTCTAAGATTCCTCAGAGTATCCGGATTGGAGAGTAAGCTCTGATGTGAAGTATTGTATGACCCTCAAGCATAATTCATAAATAAAATGTGAGGGGAACTCTAATGGGGAAATAAACCTCTCCACGGTATTAACAGGGGGCAGAATATACCATTAGGTCGCAGTCGCAGCAAAAAAACCCTACACAAATAATAATGCAGGGGGCGCCGTGGTGTAGGTGGTTAGTGTGTTGGATCACTACGCATGAGGTTCCAAGTTCGAATCCCAGAAAAACACCAAAAAGTTTTTTCACGGTCCCATCTCTCGCGAGCGTCTGACAAACATCCGAGAGTATTGTTGTCACGAAAAAGCTTCTCAAATCGCCGTTCGGGTTCGGCATTAAAAACTGTAGGTCCCTTCCATTCGTGTGAAGAATATAACGCACACAACATGAGTGGTTGCGGGAAGCTAGGCCCTGGCACTTTAAAGAGCTGTTGCGCCAAATATTTGTATTTGTAAATAATAATGTATCTATGAAGTATGATGCAAATACATTCCAAAGAATAGATCTAGGCTTCTTAGAAGTTATGACCTTAAATTGTTGCAAAATAGATGAGATTTAGTAGGCATATGCTAAGTTTCCTTGTGTAATATACCTACATATGTACATCTTCACGATACACAGATTTAACGGCTGGACTTCATTAGAAACAAATTAAGACACATAGGTTATGATCCCTGGCAGGTGGTGCATAACGATACAAACAGCATGCACCACACGCTCAAATCAAAGACTTCAAAGGACGAAAAAAAAAAAACACTTTCATATCTTGACCCACTCAAGGCACCAGCAGCTGTTGGCACGCAGCACCAAATCATTTTTTGGGTCCAAATGATCCTTCTTTTTTTTTTCTCTAAACATGCCACATGCCAGAGTTTATCTTTTTTTTCTCCCTCAACCTATAGCTATCACTTCTAATTATCATAAAAAATTCTACAGTACGAGTAAAAGACTGTGTCCCTCTTTTTTTCTAAATCAAATTTTCACCTGGCTGTTTTCGTCCGAAAATCTAAAAAAAAGACCCACATGGACTACCAACAAAAAAAGTAGAAAATTGATCAAAAAATGTTTTGATATGCCATTCACTAAGCGGCGAATGTGTAGGAGAAGACAAAAATTCGAATCAAGGTGCAATTCACTTTGACAAAAAAATATTGCATCTGCTCTCCTTCTGACTTGTTTTGTTTTTTTTTTCTCCTCCGCCGACACCATCCTCACTGGTCCTTGTCAATGTTTCAAATTCATCACCGAAAAAAGAGATGAAAACAAAATTGTAAACAGAGCAGAATCCGATTTCCGATGATCTTGCATCATTCGGTTCAAAACGATTTCAATGGACGAATCCCGATCTGCTGCAACCTATAGGATCCTCTCCTCTTCATGTCTGCCGGATGGTGTGTATCATCATCTTCGTAACTGAGTAGTCCTGCATTATTGTTGTCCTGGATGGATACATCTGCTGTTCGGGTTGGAAAAAAATCGACAACAGCCTGCGGCACTATCACCAGCATCATAATCAAAGAACAACAGCAGCACCTTCGGGGAAAAGGTGTTTTGGTGGAAGCACTATGATCATCAACGGGAGTGGATTCGATCATTTTAAAATGTGCGTCAAATCTGAAGGTGGTTTCAGTTTACAAAGATTTTTGGGACACAAGAGGCGCTTTATGTTACGGCTGAACTTATAATAGCTGAGTTGATCCTTGTATCATTATGATTTTAAAATAATACTCGTACATTTAACTGCAATAATGATCTCTCACTATACGCACTTTCGCTGACTGTCTGAAGCTCGTAGATGCTACCAACTTTTTCCAGGGTAGAAAAACTCCATTGTAGCTGTGTGGGGGCTTGGCTTCTGAGGGCAAGGTAGATAGTCGAAATATAGATCAGTCTTGGCTATCTAAGCAAGGTTT
This sequence comes from Brachypalpus laphriformis, assembly GCA_945910035.1. NCBI lineage: Eukaryota > Metazoa > Arthropoda > Insecta > Diptera > Syrphidae > Brachypalpus > Brachypalpus laphriformis. The sequence continues at coordinate 176,834,467 of OX246756.1, forward strand.
TTTTGTTTTTAAATAAACGAAACTTTTACAGGAAAGTAATACATATTGCTTTTGTGTTTGCTCACACTTATGTCGGGCTGAGTAGCAAAGGTCTCGATGTGGTCATTACTGACATTGATAGAGCAGCGAGCATTCTTGCTGGCAGGGATGTCAAAATTAGACGTGGCTCTATAAGCTCTTCTCTATAGATGCTGTCATAGACGGTCTTGAAATCGATAAAGAGATGATGAGTATCGAGCAGGACCTCCTGAAGTGTAAAGATTTGATTGATGGTAGACTTTTCTGGCCTGCAACCTTACATATTGGGGCCAATCAAGTTGTTGATAAAAGGTTTCAGGTGTTCGCACAATATCACAGAAAAGATCTTGTATGCAATGTTGGAAAAACTGAACTCTATAATTGACGCAGTTAATTTCCTTGCCTTTCTTTCTTGTGTAACTTGGATTGGATACATATGTAGCTTAGCTACGATTTAAAAATGTTTGTATAGGTACATAGGAGAGTAAATATTTGCTTATTTTAATGAAAGTATTACTTTTGGAATTAGTAGCGAATTTCAATCTCACCCTAAGTGTCAATCTATTAGCCTATCGACAGTATTAGTAAGCCCAGCTCGGCTACTAAATAAAATTTGAGCCTGAGCAAAGTTAACAAGTAAATACAAACTAAGTTGGATCGTAATCAAACCACTCCAGCCACATCTTTCTTTTCTCTTATTCAGTTTATTTATCCTTATATATGTATTTATATCGTATACAAAAAAACAGTACGTTAAGTCCTTACACAACCAGTGCGTTGCCTCCAACGCAATCCAATGGTACCTTCGATTGAAAAAAGGAAACAACTACAGGTAATCCTGATTGGATTGTAGGCTACCCTATCTCTCCATAAACAAAAAGAATAAAATGCTGCCTGAAACAGAGGTACGGATAGTCCTGCCACAGTTGACACAGATTTTGGAAATTTAAGCACAATTTGATATTTGTAAAAAATTTGGTTCTACTATCTTAAAGGTGGTAACATACCTAGATATACATAGCTTAACTCCTCCTCAGGTGAGCATAATTTACAGAGACTGTGTTAATTATTTCTTTACGTTACAAACTAAAAATAAAAACGAATACACCCTACTGGGATAGGAAATAATAAAAAAAAAAAAGAGAAAAAACCACGCAGGACGAAAGAGAAACAGGAAATCTTTACTTAAGCGTGCATCTGTCGCGTAGGATACTTACTCACACACAGAAACATTTAATTCCTATACAACGCACCGTACCATTCGATCTGCACACAACATGCCACCACTCCACCATCATTCTACTTGATTCAAAACGAAAGGACAAAGGATTCCATCAAATGGTGACTTTGGTGGAGGGCACAGTTGTCCTCCTGCACGGTAGATACGTTCCGTTTTGTATTGAAATGGAGAGCAGAACAAAAAAAAAATGTATGAATCCACGTCAGGATGCCATTGTGGGTTCCTTGGATATTTCTCTGGAACATCTGCTCTTGACTCCGTTGATCGTGCCTCGTCGTTCTTCATTTTTAACTTCTTTCCACTTTTTTATATTAGTAATTATTTTTAAGAAGAAGAATTGCCGAATGGATGCGTATGTATTGCGAAAAGTAAAAATCCAATTTGGAACTTTTGGAGTCAAATGCAGGCGTGCCCTTAAGTGTTGCGCTGCACCTGTCTGCTAAATGCAAATTGCAGTTCTCTTATTTGATTCAATTAAAACTAAAGACAAAAAGTGCATTTGATGGAAATGAATGCAATAATACGAGGGCACACCTGTGGCAAATGGATTGCCAAAGCTATGCTTGCCATTGCACTTTGCAAATGGCTTGATCGCTCTTCAAATCGTTTTTCGCGGGTTAAAGTTGATCAACTTTGCCATTTGAGCTGTCTGGACGCGTGACTCTTGGTGCAGAGAAAACGTGCGCCAGAAGTATGCACTCAATGAATATTTTCGGTATGAAATGTTTGCAATAGTCTTGTTGGTATAATTGGTTTTGATTTCAATTTCATTAGTATAAGCGATAAAAGAATTACGGACGAAAAAAGAGAATAGTTTTGTGCAGTGCTTTTACATCTGTGGCCAAAAAACAAAACAGCTTAGGTCGAGTTAAGACAAAATTGAGTTAAGGATGCCAGAAGATGCTCTACTATTCGAAATTCATACTAGGTACCATTTTTTTTATCTGTTGTCGTTACCGAATTATGGGCAAAGAGACAAAGCTATAACACCAAAATCCCATACGTTTTTGGGAAAAATGAAAACTTCAAACTCGTTTTCTGAGAATTTGTGAAAATCGACATAAGTTGCTTTGTCTTGTGACCACAGATAATTACCTGATATGGAATGGAGATCAAGGCAGGTTTGAGTTTATATGGACTGAGTACATATTTGATATCACCTTGGAGCTATGAATGCATGAAGATATGGGAGTGAGAGAGCAGTTCTGCAACTATCCTACTTGATTTGAATCAAAGTAGCCACTTAAATCGTTAGCCAAATAAATACCCATTTATATATTCGTATATGTAGGCGTTAATCTCGCTTGAACTTAGGTTGCACTTTACAGAAATCATGTACAATAAGTTCGAAATGGGTTCATTGAAATTGACTACGCATCGTTTGCCCTATCCTGAAGAAAGGAGCCGCTCTGACATCGCATATAAGATCCTGTCTGCCGTATCATGTGAACGCCTCAAACCGAGCGTCAACAACCTAATAGGTCCTTATCAATACGGTTTTAGGCCGGAAAAGTCCACCATTGACCAAATATTCACACTACGCCAGATCACATAAAATCGATATGCACCACTTATTCATCGATTTCAAAGTTGCCTATAACAGCGTGTATAGAGACATGTCTAGTCTCGGCATTCCTGCCTAGCTTGTCCGCCTGTGCAGCATGACGATATATACTAATACCATCAAAGTCGGTAAGGACACCACCGAACCGTTAGATGTCAGGAAAGGTTTTAGACAAGGTGACGCGTTTTCATGCGATCTCTTTAACATAATATTTGAAAGAATTATACGAAACTCACAAGTCAACACCGGAGGTACAAACTTTTAGAAGTCTGTACAACTACTCGCATATGCTAATGACATTGACATAGTCGGAAGAGCTTAGTGGACCGGCAGTGGGGCGTTTGCCAGTATTAAGAAGAAGATTCAGCATGGATGAGTTTAGCGGTCAATGTAAGCAACGAAATGTATGCTGTCTACAAAAAAAGGGCACCCAACATCGGCATCTTGAACAGAAGGCCACACTAGACAGCAGGGCTGTAAAAGAATGTAATCATTGCGAAATGCATTCACTGAAGTCATACTAAGAATTCACGATTTGTTTCAATTCAATGACTTCAATAATGACTTCAACATAGAAAAAATAAATCACCATTCATTTTGAAGTCATGATTTAGCAATCATTTATTGCAATCATAATTTTTAAGTCAAAATGAATGCAATCATTTTGAGTGCTCTGCATTCATTGAAGTCACCTTGAAGTCACTAGCATTCATTGCATTCACTTGAAGTCATTGAAGTCTCTGAAGTCTTTGAAGTCATCTGAAGTCATTGAAGTCTTTAAATCATTGAAGTCATCTGAAGTCATTGAAGTCATCTGAAGTCATTGAAGTCTTTTAATTCGTTGAAGTCATTCCAGTTATTGAATCTGTTTTTTTGGTGTCGTTTATCAGAAGAATAAATAGCTTTATTATTGGTTTTACACGAAAATGTAGAGACATTATGTTATCATTTTTAATATTATTTATTTTCTTTTTAATTTATGTATTAGTACTGATTAGTAATTTCTTTATTTTTATTACTTTATTCTTCCGGTAGACGACACTAAAAAACAGATTCAATAACTTGAATGACTTCAACGAATTAAAAGACTTCAATGACTTCAATGAATTAAAATACTTCAATGACTTCAGATGACTTCAATGATTTAAAGACTTCAATGACTTCAGATGACTTCAAAGACTTCAATGACTTCAAGTGAATGCAATGAATGCTAGTGACTTAAAGGTGACTTCAATGAATGCAGACCATTCAAAATGATTGCATTCATTTTGACTTCAAAATTATGATTGCAAAAAATGATTGCTAAATCATGACTTCAAAATGAATGGTGATTTATTTTTTCTAAGTTGAAGTCATTGAATTGAAATAAATCCACGTGAAGTCAAATGAGTTAAATGACGAAATGATTTCAGTCTTTTACAGCTCTGCTAGATAGACATAATTTTGAGGTAGTCTACCTACTCTCTCTGGTAAACTCCGCAAATGACAGCAGTGGGAACATCAGACGAAGAGTTACTCTTGCCAATCGCTGTTTTTATGGGGTAAGAAGACAATTGAGTAACAAACTTGAACTATTTGTATAACTCTGTGTAAGGCACTAATTATCCCAGCCCTGCTATATGGCGCAGAGGCATGGACCTTGTCAAAATCGGATGAAAATGCCCTTGGTTACTTTGAGAGAAAAGTTCTTCCAGTGATCTTTGGCCCCGTCTGCACAGACGACGAGTGTATCTTAAGATGCCAGAAATGCAAGTACTCACCACTTACTTCAGATTTTTAAGGAACACATAAGGCCTTTAAGACAACACATAATGAGTTGACGCATGATCCTGAATCGCAATAAAATCGTAAGTGGCAGATGCTAATATATGTACGTACATATGGTATGTATATTTCAACTAACAAACTGCACACTCACTTTTAGCTTCTAGTAGACAACCCCTTACCATTTCTACACCAAGATAGTGTAGCATCTGCATCGATGCCTCATGCAATCGAACTACTATTTAATACTCTAAATGTACCCAATTACCTACATTCTATGGGAACCCTTTTATTTGAATTACAAATCACCTGGAGACACTCGACTGTCCCTCATATTTTTTCAACAAAATTCTATCAATTTTCCGATAAATTTGTTTAACAACGAATTTCAGTTCCTTCTAATACCCAAATGTAATTGATCACGTTGACAATCGTGTCCCATATGCAGTTGACCCAAATTGCCATCTTTTTTTTTTTTAATTAGGGCTTGCCTCAAATAAAGTGAAACGCAATGACTTGCATTACAAGATTGAATTACTGATAATTAGGCATTCGTTATACATACATATGTATGTATTTCTCCGTGGAATGCTTCCTGTCTGAAATGTTTGAAAAGGATTTATTTGAGGGTACCACTCTTATGATTTTAATTCCCAAAGGAGCTATAGGTTATCAACATCCAATTAAGGTTCGTCACGACCTTCCATACACTCTGAACGAAATTATCTCAAAAATTAAACTTGGGCCTTTTTGTCTATGTTAAGAGATATGGTCTGAATTACAGTCTGAGAATTGATCTTTGGTACGTAGACCAACAAATTTGATTGTAATTAAAGTCGTTGTTCGTCTAAGTTTTCAACTTGTTTTGTTTTTATACCCCTAATTACGGTGGGATTTTTCATTGATTTAATATTTGGGAATGTTTGAAACGAATACACTCTTTCCTAAACAAGGCGAACCCCACAAGCGGATCAGTATAAATGCAGTGAAATAGGAGGGTTATGGTCCCTTATTTTCAGATCATAACCTCGCCGAAATAGGAAGAAGAAAACACTCCTTCTTGAAAAATTTGACTCTTAACCTGCGAGAGAAAATTCGAAATCAAATTTGTGGGTCCAATTCGTCCTCACAATACCATATGTGTTGAATAACGTTTCGATTAATCGAGAAAATATTCCTCGCAAAAGAGCATACAACATGTGAAGAAGAAAATAATACATAATTTGAAAATGCGAGAGCACCCTTCCCACATCCTTATCAACATTTACACAAGAGCAACAAGCCACAATGAGATAGCAGTTTGGATACATAGATATCGCTACCGCGATCGTAGCAACATTGCTGCAAACAAGTAGGAAGCAGAGAGTAAAAGAGAGAACCGACAAGCGATCGTAGCAAATGTATCTGCAACTAAACATTAAATGAGAGACTGAGAGGCTAGTTTGTTTCTTGCTGGTGTAGTTTTGCTTGAGTTGAAAATGCGAAAAAAGTACAGTTGCGGTCGCATGCGTAGTTATTTCTCCTCGTCGGATTGTCTCTATGGATTGTGATAGCGTGTTGTTTTGCTGTCTGGAGGGACTCCGTCCTTCTTCTCGTACCCTTGGACTTTTGAAATTGGATTGCAGAAAAGGGATGAAATTCCTTTATCTACACCTAGCAGCAATGTAGCGAGATTTTCTTGTTCTGAAGTGTGGATGTGGATTGTTGCTAGGTCATTGGATTATACACTATTTTAACTGTATGTGGTTCCTGCGTTGTATGATTGATGATTTGGATTCTCATCAAAGAAAGCATATTCTGTGACCCGAATTACGCAACTCATAGGGCATGGGAATGTCAGTTTTTTTTTCGTCTAGTGCAGACGACAATCTCCCGCATAATTTTCTATGGTGGTGTTTTGAGTTATCTGTTCACATTTGAAAGAGTAGTTTTGCTCCTAGGGATACAATTAGATTAATCCTCCTACTGTATGCACGCAGAGGAGATGGATTTTAAAGTGTACACTGTGTGCACAGCACAGGCATTTGAAGGAGATTCGGGTATAGATGGTTTGATCTAATAAAGGACCACGATCGAGCCTTATGGTGTGTTCTTACTATTGTGGGTTGATGATAATGACGGTGGAAGATGCTGTTTTGAAAGCAGATGGTAGATGGATGGTATGAAGAGAGTGAATAATTTAAATATTCTCATGCATTACAGAGGAAATTCAATCTTCACACGGAGATTGTTGAAGGAGGATTTAAATTTGTATGGGGAAATTTCATGGGAAAATGCAAATTTGCTTTCTATATTTAAATAGCATACATTTATGTAGACTTTAAAGAACATCTATTATACAAGTGCTATGAGGTGCATAGGCACTTTTCTCTCGAATTCATATTTAGACCGAACACTTTGGTTAGTGATAAATGAAAACAGAGACAGAAAGCAGATTGTAAGTGACTGTAATCTTAAGTTCAACAAAACTTTACCTACTTTGATGTCGGCTTACAAAATTAGGTGAAACTAGACGAAATACCTTGGAATAATGCTGTACAGTTCAAAACGCATGATTATATAACCAAGAAAGCATCGCAATTGCAGGGAGCTCTATCGCGTAAATGCGTAACATCGGTGGGCCTGGATAAGCTAGAAGGATTCTAATCTCTAGAGTTATCACCTCAGTTCTGTTATATGCCACCCCAGTCTGGGCGAAGACACCAAGGATGAAGGGGACCATCGTCAACATACAGACACTGCGCGCTATGGACAATCAGCGGCTTTCGAACCATTTCGGACGAGGTTGCATTTGTTATAACTGGAATGGTGCCGATTGACATCCTCGCAGATGAGATATTCAGGATATATGGCAGAAGAGCATTAAGTCAACACGACGCCACTGTCATCAATGTGATACAAATTGAAGAAAGGACAGTGTCAGCAACTATGTGGCAAGCTCATTGGACTTATACACCAAAAGGCAGATGGACATACAAATTGATAACGACAATCCAAGACTGGATAAGTCGAAAGCATGGAAACGGCAGCTACTATTTCAATATGATAGCTGTCTACTTATGTAATGTTAGACATTATCTTAGTAACTACGAATGAGTAGGTATGTATTCCCAACTTCATAGGTATTCATACCACCTGTTAACATTTTGTTCAAAATATAATGGGCTAGGCATTTTCTTAATAACCAACGAATTTTCATTTCTACTCTAATTTAAACTACGCAATAGTAGGGTTGCACGTGATCCTCTTGTCAAGTGCACATAAAGTATTGTAATAAGATCTTCCTTAACGCCCCTAAGATACCCTCTGAACTTATTATGCGTCACAGTACCCCCTTACGCACTTTATTCTATATGTGGATAAGGGATCCGAGTACACATAAGGGTGAGTTCACCTTTAATTGTTTCAAAGCAAACTGGAAATGTTCCCATTCCTTCGCAATGCACTTAAATAAAATACCTACTTGAAAATCAATATGGGATAGGAAATGGATTTAGTACCCTTTTTCCTTTATCATAGCGCATAGGATGTGGAAGATACATATCCTCTTTTCTTTTGAGAAAAGTGCGAAAAAAAATCTAGAAAATTCATTCTTTACCAGAAAAGAATATCTATGTGAATAAAAAACATACAGAATGGTTACAATCCGTCTGAAACAAATCGTATGGTATCCTATCTCTTATGATTCAACCACACTTTATTAAATTGAGCGTGGAGTTGTGAAATGAAAACTTTTTACTAAAATGTAATAATTAAAATCTGTTTTTTTGAAGAAAGCTTACCCAAAAAGTGTGCGTGTCCGTATATAATGTATGAGCAGATAATAGAAAAGATAAATACCAACATATTTTGTTAGCAATATTTTCTATGATTTCTAGTAAAAATCTAATTTTTCGAAAAGTGGGCAGGTTTTTAAAAAATCATGTACACTTGTACTTCTTCGGACTTTTCGAAGCCCATACGTCAATATCATCCTCCTGGCTGGAAATTTAAGTTTTATTTTCAAAAAAAAACGCTCTTGAAAAGTGGGCATATGCACATAGTGTGGATGAAATGTGGATAAAGCCAGATTTCAAAAATCCCTATGCTTGTCCTACGGGGTCACAGAAGTTATCCGATGTGAAGCCTTCGTTCGTCCAATCCTGACTTAGAAGAGTCCAGAATGGTGGAACATACTTACTTACTTACTTAGATTGCGCTACAAACCGGGGTGGACCTGGGCCTCAACCAACAAACCTCTCCAGCCAGCACGGTTACGAGCCAGCTGCCTCCAGTTGCGCACGCCAAGTTGGTTGAGGTCCCCCTCCACTTGTTTGCGCCACCTACAGCGAGGTCGTCCTCTACTGCGCCGTCCGTCCGGGGTGGATTCGAAGACTTTCTTAGCGGGAAGGTTGGGATCCATCCGCTCTAAATGACCCAGCCATCTTAGTCGCTGTATGTGAACTCTTCTGGCTAAGTCGATGTCCTTGTACAGGCCGTATAGCTCGGCATTGTACCTTCTCCTCCACTCACCGTCTATGCAGACGGGACCAAAGATCACTCGAAGAACTTTTCTCTCGAAATAACCAAGGGCATCCTCATCCGGTTTTGTCAAAGCCCATGCCTCTGCGCCATACAGCAGGACTGGGATGATTAATGTCTTATAAAGAGTTACCTTAGTAGTTCGAGATAGGGCTTTGCTACTCAATTGCCGTTTTAGCCCATAGAAACAACGATTGGCAAGAGTAATTCTCCGTGTTATCTCTCCACTGATGTCATTTGCGGAGCTGACCATAGAGCCTAGGTAGACAAAATCCTTTACTACCTCAAAATTGTATCTGTCTATTGTGGCGTTCTGTCCAAGACGCCGATGTTGGGTGTCCTTTTTTGTAGACAGCATATATTTTGTTTTGCTTTCATTGACCGCTAGACCCATCTTTGCTGCCTCGTTCTCAATACTCGTAAATGCCCCATTGACTGCCCGCTGAGTTCTTCCGATTATGTCAATGTCATCGGCATAAGCGAGTAGTTGTACAGACTTGAAGAAGATTGTACCTCCGGGGTTGGCTTGTGAGTTTCGTACAATTCTCTCAAGTATTATGTTAAAGAGATCGCATGATATCGCGTCGCCTTGTCTAAGACCTTTCCTGACATCGAACGGTTCGGTGATGTTCTTACCGACTTTGATGGAGCAGCGAGAGTTCTCCATCGTCATTCTGCACAAACGGACGAGCTTGGCAGGGATGCCAAGACTAGACATGACTCTGTATAACTCGTCTCTATACACGCTATCATAGGCAGCTTTGAAATCGATGAAAAGGTGGTGCGTATCGATTTTATATTCATGGGTTTTTTCCAAGATCTGCCGTAGTGTGAATATTTGGTGGACTTTCCAGGCCTGAAACCGCACTGATAAGGACCTATCCGGTTGTTGACGATCGGTTTTAGGCGTTCACATAGTACGGCAGACAGGATCTTATATGCGATATTTAGGAGACTTATACCTCTGTAGTTGGCGCAGTTCAGAGGGTCTCCTTTCTTCAGGGTCGGGCAAACGATGCTGAGGTTCCATTCATCGGGCATACTTTCGCCCGACCAGATTTTACAGATGAGCTGGTGCATGCTCCTTACCAACTCATCTCCTCCTGCCTTGAAAAGTTCAGCGGCAAGGCCGTCGGCTCCAGCAGCTTTGTTGGATTTGAGTTTAGATATCGCTATCCTCACTTCATTCTGATCGGGTTGACGGGAATCTTGACTGCCATCGTCACTGTTGAATGGCTCATTCTGCCTGACAGCGGAATATTGATCATCATCGCCGTTTAACAGTCTGCGCAGAAGTGTTCCTTCCATATCCTCAGCACCGACTGCGATTCCACTACTATGTTGCCATTTTCGTCCTGCAGGCTTCTGTTCTGGCTTTGAAACCCTGGCATGTTCTTTTTACTCTTTGGTAAAATTTTCGAACATTATTCCTGCAATAAAGTCTCTCAATCTCCTCGATCGAGCGCTTCTCATGCTCCTTTTTCTTCTTTCTGAAAAGTCGATGTTGCTCTTTTCTCCTGCGCACGTAGAGCTCGTAAGCAGCTCTAGTCCTTCTATGCCGCTTTGTACGCCTCTTGTTTAGCTGCATGTGCTTGCCGGCATTCTTCATCAAACCAGGGGTTTCGTTGTGGTGGCCGAGAGAAACCCAGTACATCAGAGGCGGCATCTCTGATGGCTTGTTGGCAACGCTGCCACTGGTCTTCCGCATTTGCGGCATAGGACTTAGATTGAGATTAGAAGAAACACGATCGGCAAAGGTTCTGGCGGTCTCTTGCGATTGTAGCTCCTTTCGATGGTGGAACATAAGTCCCTCGTATATGTAAAATTCCGGTTATTTGAGAGAAAATTTATTCGAGCATGTATGCGGATGTAAGAAACGCACATTCCGACTTTCAGCATTACGTCTCTAACGCCGAGTCTCCACGAGACATATTTATTTCAAACATTATGTCAGACATCATGTTAGAAATTTTTATTTTTTTATACGGTGGGCAAATTATGTCAAGAAATTTCATTTTCAACCATATCACATATGAGCAAGCAACGACCAATTCTTGCTTGCCACCGAGTCTTCACGAGACATATTTCTTGCAGACTTCAGTTCAGGCACCAATCAGCCATGTTTTCTTCGTAGTAAAACTCAAATTGACACTCCCTGTCAAATGTATTTCAGGGTTTATTTCCACAGAGTGGCAAGAAATCAAAGCAAAAATCGATTTCTTGAAATGAGTCATTTCAAGAAATTTGCGGTCTCCATTGGAAATTTCGATTGCATGAAATATTTCTTGCAATGAATTATTGCCAGTGGAGACCACGGGTTACAAAAGCCTATTGGATGCTTCCGGTGTATCCAGAATCGACAATTTCATTCTGGATCTTGTGAGGAATCATTTCGTACGATGAGCAAACGTTACAGAGAATGAACTTGAGTCGGATTTATTTTACCCTAACACTGAGTATTTAAGAAATACTATGCAGAGTGGATATATACCACCTCGCACACTGCTATTTATTGGACACAACGAACGTGCCAATTATCTATCATTTTGCTAGAAGGGGACAAATAAAGATATGCTCTATAATAGGCCTACGACTCGGGTGATGGAAATGCCGACCTAAGATACTGCGTAAGCATACCTGAAAGGGATATAACTAACACCGACCGGTTTAATTGGGAGACGTGCCTGTAGGTTAAGTATGTGACCCGCCGGTGTAAGGTGAATGCCATTTGTCATTCTTGGCTTTTGTATAGATGAACTGAAGATCGCATATCAGGGGCAAGTTCTGTCGTCTGGTAAGTTAGGTTAAGTTAGTTTTACTTGTTTTACCATCTAGTTTAATTTGAAGAAAAATAATAATATGCATTAAAAAAATCAAATAAAATAAAAAATAATATAATAAAAATATGCCAAGTGTATAATAATCATAGTGTACGTATTGAGAACCCTTCAGGTCAGATACTTTGAGTTATAATTATTGCTGTTGTTTTTGAGTTTATTTAAACAAAAAAATATGTAATAGTGTATAAGTAAATAAATAAACAAACAGAAAAAAAAGAAAAAAAAGGGTCTCAGATGTTAATATGTGAAATTTGAAATTTTCAAAAAGTTTGCAGTTCACCAGGTAGGTACTGATCTTACGATACTCCGTCCTTTCAACTTTTTTACATTGTACCTACACAATATTCTTTTATTCTGTATCTATTCTTAGTGACTGGATAGATTTATTGAAAAGTTTTATTGATAGATCAACATCATGTAGCTCTCAATACCAATCACAAATAAAATATTTTTAAGGGTCTATCTTTATTATTTCTCCAAGCTTTAAGCCGTGTGCCTAAATGAATTTACGCTATGGGTTAATGTGTTGACAGGTGACGACAACGCACCATACTTACATGCGATCAGGCACGATTGCCTTGAATATTAAAAAAAAATATAAAGAGAATGAGAGAGCGAAATAAAACACATCAACAAATTCCATTTGAAATTCAATCTTGTTTCAATCAACCTTGAAAACTGTACACACGTTCGAATTATCCATTACGTATTCTCGTGTTAATACCTCGGAATTATTTAGGTTTTATATATGCGGAAACGAATAATTTTAGGCTAACAGTTTTCAAGTCCACAGAAAAAAGCTAAGAATAAGAGAGAGAGAGTGTGTTGAAATGTTTACTCAATGATGTAGGTGTTTCGCGAACTTGGAACGTTCTCATCTATTTAAAACGAATTCAACAGCACGTAGCTATTTGCTTCAATTTTGTTTCTACTAGATAAGATTCTTGAATTTTTTTGCGAAACAATTGAGTCAATTTAGAGAAACATTTAAGCGAACACGTTCCATCCGTACTTTATCTTATCTAGCTAGAGAAAAAGGGGAACGTGTGTGGGTGGCATTGCCTGATGTTTGTTTAATGGCGGTTCTTAGTGTATCATCTATCTAAATAGAATTTTGCAATATTATAAAACAAAGAATTGTACTCGTTCTATGTTTATGTAATTTGATAACTGTAATTTAAAACTTTCCGTACCACTACGCAAGTGTTCAACTTTTCGTTTTTAATTTGATAAATAGATCTAGTTGTCGCATGACATTATTTCATTTTCTTACGTCGTAGTGTTGTATTATAAACATTTAAATCACAAACGTAATTGATACGTGGGTTCATATAAGAGAAATTTCGACAAGATACTGCTATTTCACAGAGAATTGTTTTCTTGGGTATAATTTATTTATGCATCATTTTGGTGTTTGCCTTATGAGCTTATCAACATTCCTTATTAATTAGCTATGTAAACATGCTACGCATTTTTTGGCACTCTGCTTTGTTATTCGATCTGCTATAAGATATGTAAATTTGTTTTGCATTTCAAGATTGCTTCAAATAAGATTAAATATTGATCTGGTGGCATTGATTGTAGTGGTTAGAAATATATATTTTTAAATTGATTGTACTTCAAAAATTGTATGATTCTAGAGTACCTTATCGACTAGTAGGAAGAGGGGCACGTACTCCTGTCAAACCATTAGTAAATCTCATACTGTCATGCAAATTTACGATGAGCTTTTATTAAATAGGTATGTGTAGATATATGAGTAAATAAGATGCGTCATAACCTTCAATTGATGACACAACGCTTTTAACGGAAAGTAGACGGAAAAGTATGACGACCACAATATTCTCATGAAGGATTAATGCTAAAATTGAATGATTAGATTAGATTAGTAAGTGGAAGAATATGCTGACAACTTTAGCATCACGGTTTCGTAAGGAGCGGTAAATCTAGAAGTGGGCAATGCCAGAGCCTTCTGATGGGGTGGTTTTATGGTCCAATACTATCTTTCTTTGGAGAATGAAAACTATGCACTTTATGAGAAGTTTGCAAGAAAATCTACTTTAGCTATCCCATTCCAGTGTGATGTTTATCCCTAAGCTAGGTAATAAACCCAGTGAGCTACCGTCCAATCAGATTCACATCGGCTTTCTTTAAAACCATGGAAAGACTGCTAGACATTCATATTGGACGCATTCTTGAAAAGTCTGTACCTTGGCACTCTACTCAATATGCATATAGAAAAGTTTGATCCAGTGAAGGCGCCTTTTACTATCTCGTTATATATAAACATATTTGGCGCAACAGCTCTTTAAGTGCTAGGGCCTAGCTTCTAGCAACCACTCATTTTTCACACGAATGGAAGGGACCTACAGTTTAGTGCCGTATCCGAACGGCGATTTGAAAAGCTTTTTCGAGACAACAATACTCTCGGATGTTTGTCAGACGCTCGCGAGAGGTGGGACCATGAAAAAACTTTTTGGTGTTTTCTGGGATTCGAACTTGGAACCTCATGCGTAGTGATCCAACACACTAACCACTTACGCCACGGCGCCCACGTACTATCTCGTTATAGAGATAAAATCAGCCTACCGTTCCCAAAAAAGCCCTTTGTGCATTCCTTGAGATAGAAGTTGCTTTTGATAACACTGGTTATGACTCCATCACTAGTTCCATTAGACGTAGGGGAATCGACCAACTTTCTACTGGATTAGTCGCAACTATGCTCGATAGCCGCAAAATAACATCTACGACGGGAGAGGTTTTTGTGGCGGTCTCCGCACCTAAATATACCCTAATCTGTTGGGAGCGCAACATGTGCATTTCTCACTGGATTAACACCCTAGGTCTCAGACAAGGAGCTGTCCAACCCTTCAAAAAAAAGGCAACTGATATCCTTAAATACAGCAGAAACTATGTACATATATAAGAAGGCTTGTGAGCTTCCTTACCGGTCACTGTCTATTGAATTACCACCTCAACAAGATGAGAATCTTGGAGGATATCATCCGCCACCGCCGCCTAGAAGAGAACGAAACCGCAGAACACATACTATATAAATGCGCAGCTCTGAGTAGAATTAGGATAAGCTTTTTTCTTAAAGAGGTCATATCTCCAACAGAATTAAGGTACTCGTCTGCGCTGCAATTATCGTTTTCATAAGGAGAGAAGAATTACTGTTGTCCTGAGAGTTGGCACCTGGCACAATAGATCTACTCTAGTCGCAGTTCCTATACGCCATATGAGCGTCGCCAAACCTAAAAAAAAAATCCCATTCTAGTTTTTACACTACAGATCAAGCTTATACGTACATATGTATGCTTAAAACCATCGCACATCATGCACACCTAGTATTTTAAAAATCACAATTCTTTGAGTTATTAAAAGCACCAAACAATCAATAATTCACCTCCAATTCTTCTTCAACAACACAAAATTCCAATCGAAATTCTCAATTTGAATATCCAACTGCCATCTTCTG
This sequence comes from Brachypalpus laphriformis, assembly GCA_945910035.1. Classification (NCBI taxonomy): domain Eukaryota; kingdom Metazoa; phylum Arthropoda; class Insecta; order Diptera; family Syrphidae; genus Brachypalpus; species Brachypalpus laphriformis. The sequence continues at coordinate 176,849,892 of OX246756.1, forward strand.
ACGTATGTTCATCATACATATTCAACCGCCAAAGAAACCGATAAAATGTAAACAAATCGCTGATTTACATACATGTGTATGTTACAGTGAAAGGGAAAGGGCTCTCAGTCCAATGATGAATCAGTAGTAGTACGCATAATTAAAGAACAAAAAAAGCAACACCTCGTGTCCACGTAAATAAATGACGTCAACCGCATGTAATTGATATCACAGTAATAGTAAGAAAAAAAAATATCAATCAGTCCATCAGTCAGACAACAAATACTTAGGCTCGGATATCCACTAAAACGAGAGCAGCGAACAATAGAAATCCCCACCAAAAAAGCAGCCGACATTCCTTTGACTAAGCGCTCGGTACTGCAGCAGACATACGACACATGCAATCAGCCGACATAAACATCGAACGCTGGAATGTACATATTACTCCAACGCGACAGATTAATCATTATTCACCCGCTCTCGGACAATGTAAAAAGTCCGAAAATATTAGTTTTTGTACATAATTTGTAACCATCAGCGTCGCCACCATATAGCCATATAGTCACCCATAACGCATGTACTCGTAACACACAAAATGGGTACAGTGCTCTGTTGCCCGCTTGGCCGTTAAATTCAAACCAAATAATTTGAAATAACGAGCTCTTTGCACACAGAATGGGGGAGAGACATGTAGAAAAACCGCGCGATCTTGTTGCTAAGTCGTCTGTACTTCTCTTGGAGCTTAGTCACCAACTGGAAGCAACAAGTTGACGGTTGGAGATTTGATTTCGTATTTTAGCTCGACTGGTTGTTGTTTGCATGCTGCGAGGCATCATTGGAGATTCATGAAACATTTGAAACATTTCTGTCAGTTGATTGTGTGAGTCATAGTGGGGATATTGGGAATTCCTACAAGGATACAGAATTTTGCATTCCCAAGTACATCGAACTGCTACCCATTGAAATGTGCTGGGAATCATTTTGGCCGCTGGTGAATCATTTAAATCTCTCCAGAAGGTAAAAGATTTTTGGAAAACAAATTCCAGGAAGTATCAATGAGTCGAATGGAGAGATACATACTCGTACATACATATATGTATGTATAAGGAAATTATTACAGAGAAACTTTAAATGTGATCAAAACAAAGTGATAAAGATATGAAAACAATTTAGTGTTTGTTTGTGAGTATTATTTGTGAATACCCCTCTGCTGATGATAATTATTTGAATAAACGTAAACAACAACAGATTAGAGACAAACATTCAAGAAAAGATTGTTACGATATTTGATGGATTACTCATGAAGTAAACGTTTAAATTTGAATTTGAATTTCGTCACCTTACTCTCTGTGGGCATGGATGAAATAATGGCGATCTATTTCCGGCATTGTCATTCTGTTTCGTCATAGTGTTTTCTATCAGCTCTTGTGGCGTAGACATGTTGATTAGATGAATTCTGTGAAAGTGGTAATAATAGTGCAAATAAAGAAAACAATGGAATTGCCAATTAAATGATGACAATGACAGTGCAAATAATACATATTTAAGTTCCCAAAGTACTCTTGTATTTAAAGTTAAACTTCTCCCAAGATCCGAAAGCCTTTGCTGCTAGTTGCTCTTGCTTTTTATATTAGTAATAATTTGTAATTTTATATTGATATTTTAATAAATAAATAAATAAATAAAGTTAAACTTTCGTTTAACATCAGCTTGTAATATTGAAGAATAGAAAGACAAAAGTTATGACAATTTTATCTCGTGCGTTTGTACCCCCAATCAACATTAAATTCGATGCACGAACTTCGAATGCTTTTTTTTTTGAAAACGATAGATGACTGTGCTAGGGGGCAAACCCCACAGGCGGATCAGTAAAAATGCGGTGAAGTGGGAGGGTTATGATCCCTTATTTTCGGATCATAACCTCGCTGATAAAAAGGAAGAAGAAGACTGTGCTAGGTGCAGGGAATGAATGAATTGCATAGTCTTGCGTCTGGGAAATAGGAAGGAATAGAGAAGATCTGTAGTGATAAGTATTTCTCACAGGGCACCCTCACAGGTTACTTGCAAGGCAGATTCACATGGTCCCTTGGTCCCTAGGATTCATTGACAGGAGTCTTTCCACTCATTACAATACTTGGACTTCCATTATGCTACTTTTACCTAATGTAGTTCAAGGTTTGAGTAATTTGGGAATTCTCTCAAAGATTCTATACTTTGAAATTCTTCTCTCTCCGTTGGTCGTTTTGTTCATTCTGCAAAAGAGTTCTTCTCCTATGAAACGGGACAGAGTTTCTTTTCCTTAGAGTTTCCTACATCGTCTTAGAACTCATTTTGTAGAATCTTCAGTGGCAGTCTGACAAGTCTGTACTGTCTTGTAGCTATTGCGAACATCTGTTTTAAAATTGTGTAGTATGACTCTTTTTGGAAAGGTTACCTATTTATAATATATTAACTAGGGTAGGTCTGAAGTATACATAAATGGAAAGGATTTTGATCACTTTCAATTAGATTCGCCTTGTCCCCATCTATGTTCTTTGGCGTCAAGATAAAATAAATAAATAAATAAATAAATATTTGGCGCAACAGCTCTTTGAGTGCCAGGGCCTAGCTTCTCGCAACGACTCATGTTGTGTGCGTTATATTTTTCACACGAATGGAAGGGACCTACAGTTTAGTGCCGAACGGCGATTTGAGAAGCTTTTTCGTGACAACAATACTCTCGGATGTTTGTCAGACGCTCGCGAGAGGTGGGACCGTGAAAAAACTTTTTGGTGTTTTCTGGGATTCGAACTTGGAACCTCATGCGTAGTGATCCGGCACACTAACCACTTACGCCACGGCGTCAAGATACTTCTAAAAAAGTACGAATTTATCTTTTAATTGCTGCCAGAGGAGTTGAGGCGATCATTTTTCTGGAGTTCCTAAGGTTCGCTCTTAGAAGTATTAAAAGGTTCAAACAGGCTGAAGCCACCAGGATTAGCTGAATGAGCACAATATGACTATCATTGTATATTGAATTTCATAACGCTACAGCTACTCGTACTGAGTTTCTAAACCTTGTACAAAAATATGAGATCATATCATTCTATATCTTTATGGCGAATTGCTGCTTTTCCGTATATAGAAAGTAGTGAAGGTTGTTAGTCTTGCAGTAAACAAAGAAAATCAAAGTTATATCTTTGAAGGCATACACGCCAATAGGTAGTTTAATTGATTAATCCTTGTCTAGTGTAGCACCAGTGAAAAACGATTCCCCAACACTGGCATTGGTTAGCATTTTGATCGTAGTTCACCCCACCTAAACCGGCAGCACCTTAACTGTCAAGAAAACAATTCATAAAACTTAATAACTTAACTCAAAACCTCTTTAATCGGCCTTCACAAAACCAAATCGACTGTCAAACATCGAACTGGCATTTCGCAATTGTGACATTGCATTTACCCCCACCACGAATACCTACAACGACTGCTGGCTGCCATTGTTGCTGATCGCTTCAAGTTGTTGATTATGATGATCTTAATTGTTTCAAACTTGAATTGAAATCCGAACATGTGCCCAAATTTAGTCTCAAGTCAATATTATATGAAGGTATGTATGTATATGCTCAAACAATAGGTGGCACATAGTCAGTCATTGTCAAGTATAAACAGACAGCTAACGCGAACGAAAAGTAGGTAGGTAGATAGAGCTTCAAAAAATCTGATTTCCATATATAATCTTGTACTTAGCATTGAATAAGGCGTCATTGTGACCGCGATCGACCCAAACCTAACCTCGTCTCACGGTTAAATGACTGCCGCTTGCGAAAGCAACACAGAAAAAAAAACAAAAAAAAAACTGAATTAATAAAAAAAAATCAGTAAAGCAATTTTTGTATTTTTTCCTTCATTTTTGCAAAAGCTTTTTCGAAGTTCATCAAACAGCGCATACAAAGCGTCACCGTATGTGTGCGTGCAGCTAATTGTAAAAACGCTGTCAACTACTAAGGCGAAGGTTTCACCAAGGTCGTTGATCTATTACGACAGACAGGCACACTATAAACATGAATAATTTCCACGCTGATCCACATATCGTACGTATGGCTGCTTTCTGTGTGATTTTCGTCACTGACGCGACGTCGATTTCAGCTGTGGTGAAATGTATGAACCTACGGAAGAAAGTTTTATTTTCCTCATCTAATGCAGGTTGAAAGTGTTGCTGAACCCGGTAATGCTGCGCCACTGCACTTTTCTGGAAGAGAATAATGATCCATCAGCCCACAAGACCGAGTTATCTAACACAATGGCAGCGGTAGGGGTCTTGTAAGCTCCCTCCTCTCACGTTGACTGATTGGCTTTTGTGTGGAATTTCTAATGATTTCATGGCTTTTTACGAGGTCAGTGTACCTCGCATGAAAGTTGATTGCGCGCGCGCTACTTTTTCTTCTGTTCCGCGTGCACACTGCATGATCATTTTACGAAGAAAGTTTGACGCTGATGGTGGATTACTTTTACTCAGCGCAACTTTCCAAATTGTCAGAGTTCACCGGCCTCTGATGTTGCTGCCACTGTTTTGTCGCTTATTATTACCTTCTTTTGCCCGACGATGATGATGATGGTGCGCGCCGCCGCGATAAGGAAGTTTGGATGAAAGTTGCAGAAAGGTGAACCACCTCTCGATGGGTATACGCGACGGACTGAGCCAACGTGATGGTTTTTTGGTGATATAATGAACGCGAAGAGTGGATTTTGTAAGAGGCTAGCGAACTGCTAATGTAATTGTAGACTAATTTTTATAACTTTCACTGATTAAGTTGGGAAATGTTGTTGTCGATCTTTTTTTTTTGTTTTTGTTTTTACAACGTAAATAAATTCTGCAGTTACCTCACCCCAATGAAATTTAATTGCCCAGAAAGGTGTCAAATTAAGTTGGTAACTTACTGCAGAGTTGAGAAATAGTGATTCGATGCTTATAAGAGTACGAATTTCAAAAGAAAGCTGATTTGAATAGCTTTTTGGCAACCTATTTGAGGCACTTTGCAAGGTGGTGTTCTATCGCCTCTTCTTTTGAATTTGGTTGGTAACAAACTATTGATAATCCTTGAAGGCGAAGGATGCAGCCGGTTCGGTGTGGTTGGGTGTAAACCCCCACAAAACTGAACTAGTACTCTTCTCCAGGAAATATAAAATTCCGTTTGTTGACCCTCCTTCTTTCAATGTATCAGCTTGACTTTCTCTGACAAAGCAAAATATTTGGGTCTTATCCTGGATAGGAAATTAGGCTGGAAACATAACATTGAAGAAGGAGTCAAGAAAGTTACAGTAGCACATTTCCCTTGCAAAAAAGCTATTGTAAATAGAAGGGGTCTACAACCTCGAATAACTTACTGGCTCTACACCTCGGTCATTAGACCGATACTCACATACGGGGTGATTGTCTGGGGAACAGTCTTAGAAAAGCTATAAATCGCAATGATCTAAGCAAGATCCAGCGTACAGCTTGTCTGTGCATAAGCGAAGCACTACGTGCAACTTCCTCTGCGGCACTAGACATCATGTTTCATGATACCCCTCGATATGTTTAGCAAGCAAATGATAGCGAATGCAGCCGTTCGCTTTGAAGCTACCTTGGTTGGTTGATTGGTTAGGATCGGCCCTCGACGAGGATGTACTTAGACCAGAAGTAAGTCCATAGTACTTCCGATGTGTAAGGTGGGTAGGCCACCCTCTTACTCCAGGAACAATTTGTTGTAAGAATGCGTTAATTTTAGCCGTGCAGGCTAATCATGGCGGAAATCATGGCGATTAAGGAGGCCCTGTCCTGGCTGAAATGTAATGTATTATCTGTCAGCGATATTAGCATTTTCACTGACAGCCAAGCGGCAATTAAGTCCCTGGAATCGTTCTCCTTCACTTCAAAGGCTGCCTTAAACTGTCATCTATCTCTTATGGAGATGACAGAGCAGTTCAACATTCACCTATGCTGGGTGCCGGGCCACAGAGACATTCCAGGTAACTGCAGGGCTAACGACCTCGCCAGACAGGGTAGCACTCTAAGGGCTTTGCTTGAAAGGCAAGTCCTGGGTATGCCCCTCGCTGCATGTAAGTATCTACTAAAGTTGAACGCTATTAGCACGACCAACCTCAGATGGGGAAACGGCTCAACGTGTCACATTTCGAGACAGATCTGGCCTAAGCTGAATCAAAAACGTAGCGCCGATCTGATCAATTTAAAGCGTACACAAATCAGCTGCGTTGTCGGTGTTCTCACTGGACACTGTCTTATAGGCCAACACGCCAAAAGACTTGGTTTCTTCTCCAACGACTTCTGCAGAAGCTGTAGGGACGAGGAGAAGGAGGAAACTATCATTCACCTCCTATGAACATGTCCAGCCCTGTCGCATAAAAGAATGCTCCATCTAGGGTTCTCCTTCCTTGACGACCTCTGCGATCTGGCGTCCTTGGACGTCATGAGCATCCATCGCTTTGTCAAAAGCTCCGGTTGGTTTTGTTAGTCCCTGAGTAGCCTAATGGTTTGATTCATGGTATCACAAAGGACCTTCACTGGTCTAAGTGTGTCTGCACTCTCATGTGGACAGCCAACCTAACCTAACCTAACCTAACCTAGCCGTGCAGGCGTTGTCGATATCATTTAGATCATGGAAAAAGTATTCACCTAGTGTGGCCTTTCTAATGTTGGCGAGCGCAGGACAAGCGCATAGGAAGTGACTAATTGTCTCTTTTTCCTCTTCATCTCTACAGCTTCTGCATTCATTATAGAGGATGCTTAGTCTTTTGGCATGTCTTCCTTTGACGCAGTGTCCGGTAAGAACGTTTGGTACTTTGGAGAGGGTTCCTCTCTTGTGTTTTAAGCTACCTTACAGTGGTCAAGAAATGAATTTGGCCGAGCTTCCATTCAGAATAAATTCAAAATCTCTCCCAAAAACACGGACTACACCATCCTATGTCAAGGTTTTGACAAGAACATCCTAGTCACCATCCCTTCCGGATCGCGAGATCATTTTTAGAAGATTTGTCGATTCCCTTCTATACTGACGGCTCAAAAACTAAGGACGGAGTTGGTGGAGGTGTTTTTTCTGACAGGATTAATTTTAAGCTCTCCGTCTACCAAGTTATTGTAGCGTGTTCCAGGCGGAAGTAATGGCGATTAAAGAAGGCTTATGTTGGCTTAAGAAAAACGTGATATCAGCTAGAGATATCCGCATCTTTTCAGACAGCCAAGCAGCAATCAAACCCTTGGAATCGACCTCTATAAATTCTTTAGTAGCTCCAGACTGCCGATCGTCTCTTATGGAGATGTTCTGTGGTGGCTGTGGCTGAGCAGTTCAATATTCACTTATGGTAGAGCATAGAGATATTCCAGGGAATTGTAAGGCCGATGACCCCGCCAGAATAAAAAGAACTATACCCATGCTGCCGGAAAGAGGCACCTTAGGTATACCAATCGCTACTTTCAAACTCAAATTTAAGCTGGATGCTATCGAGAGTACAAATCTTGGGTCGACAAGTGGACCAACATGTCTAACGACAAAACAGATTTGGCCAAAGCTGGATCTAAAACGCTCTAAGAATTTGATTTCTCTCAATAGATTGCATATCAGCACTACGATAGGAGTCATAACTGGGCACTGTCTAATAGGCTGGACCTTTTTGCGAACGACTTTTGTAAAAGCTGCATGGATGAAGAAGAGAAAGAAATTATTCCTCACTTTCTTTGCTTCTGCCCAGCTCTCTCACATAGAAGGAAACTTCACTTACGAGTATAAGCCTTCTATTACAACGATGTAGGCAACCTGATAAACATAGATATCAAGAGTTCTTACGCTTCATCAGAAGCTCAAAATGGTTTAACGAGTAGGTAGAGAAAAATTTTCTCCTATGATCCACGTGGTATCAGAATGGACCTATTGTCGGTCTAAGCGTGCTGGCGTTTCTAAGCTGACAGTCACTTCAACCTAACCTAATCTACTTTGCTTTGTAAACTATTATAAAGTCCATAATCCACGTTCAATATAATAATCATAGCCATAACGCATGAAGAAATCATATCGTTTGCTGTACATTTCATGAGCAAAGTATCTACAAATATTTATTCTCATTTTCCTGTGCCCAACCCCATTTCCCACTTCCACACGCACCATTTAAATCTGCCTCCACAAGTCATTCAGCATGCACTCATGCATGCATGCGTCAATTCCCATTTTTAATTCAATTTAAAAATAGAGATCCGCTCCAAAAATGGACATTCCACTTGCTGCAAAGTGCACCGAGCAGATTCCCGTCTCCATAAAATGAAAATGCCACATTCTTCTGTTCCACCAACTAATCCAAATGGAATCATCGCTTGTGTACAATCGCTATCCTGGGGTACAGTATGCGCAATTCGATTCCAGTTCTAGTCATTCGCTAAATACGCGATCACTGAGAATTTTATCGCTTACCATGCGTCATCGTAATGATGACCGATCCTTGTGCTTTTTATTTTTTTTTTTTTTTTAAATATAATTCTAGGGTTTTGAATTTTTTGTATTTAGCACACGAGGCTAACTGACACCTTAAACATGGCATCGGATAGCTTCAAAAAAATGCAGACAAAACCCAAGCCAAGTGAAGGAAAATAGGACATGAGCAACATATCCTACAAAAGAGAATCTTACAAGTATATCTTGAAATGTTGAAGATACATGCAGGTGCGATGGTGATTGCTTATACTTAAGACTCGGGCTAGGATCTTGTTGCTTGATGCTATTGATCGGTTCGCATATTTCTACCTGCTATAGCAACAATTTCACCTTTCCTCTGCCATCTGCAAAATGCACATTTGCCCAACACGTCCTCGTGTAGCAATTCAATGCAATGCCCACCGGCTACCTGTTTATGTGCTACGCTGAGAGAAGAAGAGAGAAAGAAAGAGTAAATTTTACTTAGCAGATGTAATGTGGAAGAAGACGTTTTTTGGCATTCGGACTGAACTCTTTTATAAGAGCACATTTAAAATTCAACTATGTAAATAAATGCGTCTGGTGGTTTCGTGATGAAACCACCAGACGCATCCAGATGATGACTTGGATTGTAAGTAACTATCAACTTTGTTACTGTAAGGAAAGGGGCTTTAATTTTGGGTACAGTCTTTGACACGCCTGACAAATATGAGTGAATTCGATGAAATGAAATAAAAATTAGAAAAACAATTAGTTGATGGTTCTTATGATTACCAATATCCTGGTGTAGGACTAAATTTTATATATTAAAATCAACAATAAATACGCGTTGATAAATTTGTGTTGAAAAAACGGTCATTAGCTCTCGCACTATGAGTGAAAAGTTCAGACAAAATATTCTATGCAATTGCGAAATGTAAAACTAAAGGCAAACTTAATTTAGTGCAAGCATTTTTAAAACAGTCTAATTTCTGATGCAAATATTTCTCACAATGATAAAACTTAGAAAACGTACTCTGGTGTCACCCGAAACCATTTCCACCGATTTTATATACTTATTACACAAAATTGTGAAATTTGTTTTATTAATCACCACAGCAACTGTCAAACATGTCGCTGTCATTAAATTTAAAATGTGTTAAATTTATACTAGAGAAGATTTTATTATTGTAGTATGTCGGTTTAGAATACGCATTCAAGTTCAGATGCTTTCCATCTACGCTTTGATAAATCTGTGAAGAAGATATATGAAAAATAAATCTTGTTAAAAAAAAACGTTGATAATGATATATAGTTACATGTGTTCGTGTGTTTCTTGATGAGTGATTCAAGTGAATTATTCTCTTCTGGATGCGAGTGTAAACTTGTTCAAAATTATTCATGAGTCAGTTGTTAGAATAATCAATACGAGATTGTTTGGCGACTCGGACGTCCTTAAACATTTCAGTATTGGTAATTCAAAAACAGTAATATTTTTAATGAAAATCAAAGTCTTAATAGATTTCTTAGACAGTTGAAGAGGCAAGTGGAAGAAGGGCATATGCACATTTTTTTATCTTTTTATTTGAATACATAGACGATGCTACGGATCGTTAATCTAAAATATGGACTGACTCCTAGAGCTATCTAGCGGATAGTTCGAAAGTTACAGATTTGCAAAAGATGATAAGTGCAACAAATTACATGGAAAAACTACTAGTAGAACCACCTAAACTGCGATTATCTCAAAACACGGGTAAGGTCACATAGGCCCTTCTTCCACTTGCCCCATCAACTGTGAATCAACATTTTTCTTAGGGAAACTATTTTAGTCAATGCGAAGGTTGAATACGTTACTCTCCAAGAGAATGAACCTGAATGAGACACAAGTCGCCGTAAAGCTTTTTTGATTTAACTACCTTACATAAAATTGCGAAATATACTAAGGAGACTATATTTCACAAGTCACTTGGAATTCTGCATTATAATACCAGGCTCCATTTGGTACTTAACATTGTTTTCTTTATTTGTCATGCAGTATTCATTTCGCAACAACCTTTAGTCAGTAAAACAAAGCACGCATGTCACGTCTGAAATTGCACAGTCATGTACTCTCAAAAAGCAACAGCAGTTTTCCCGAAAAACCTTTCTAAAATGTGATATCAAATTTCTTTCACACTCTCACTCTCCTCTTGTGTGCTCTCTTTCCTACTCACCTACTATTCCAGGTTTCCTCATTTTATATGCATATCTATCTATTTCGTGCATGTTGAACAAACAAATCAAAGAAAAATGTTGCTTAGTTCACACGAAACTCTTAAATGTTGCCAAGCAGCATGCTGAGTAAAGCAAACCGATCGTGCTTGATGCTTGGTGGTGTTGTGTGCAGTGTATATGACTGTCTCTTTCTGCTGATATTTGCCCGCATCGTCATCATCGACAAGGCAACGCCATGGCAGGCAGCAGCAGCAGAAGTTGAAATTTGAAAATTGGTTTGAAAATGAATATCAGTTGAGTAAGTGTAGGAATATCGATAGGACGTGTGTCGTTCCGTTCCGTGATATAAATGCTGCTGCCAAACATTTTCGTTTGGTTAATATTTTAAGTATTTTTTTTTTTTTATTTCTTATTTTCGTTTTCGTTATTTTTTCTCCCTCCTTCCTACGTTTTGTGATTTAAATAAAGAAATAAAAAAACGATATTCTCTCCGAGAGACACGTCCCACATGCATATAACGCGAAATATACATTACTGATCGTCGTGCCTTATAAGTGAACTGAGAATTTAACTACAAAAGAGTGCTGTGCAATTTAAAGAATAATAAAACTATTTATATATTAAAGTTAGTTTAATTTATTTAAAAAAAAGAAAGAATATAATATGGATACTACCACTGCAATTCCCACCACAAATGGATATACCGCCGACTCTACACCTGCCAGTAACAAATGCGTTTCTGTCCCTAAATCCAGCGCATCCTCAACGACAGTGACAAATGCCAGTGCATCAGCTGCATCTGGTGCAGGACAAAGCGGCCTATCCACACCAAAGAAGTACATCTTGGACGTTTTGAGCCGTAAAAGACTATATTCGCCCGGTGGCTGTGATATTCGTTCCTCACAAATTCACTGCGAACCAGAGAACTTGAATCTTCTCAAGGATCGTTATCTTTTATCAGCGCAACGGACACCTGCGCCAATTACTACGGACAGTAGGTCCAGTTACAAACATTTTGTTGATCTCTCCAGCTCCAACCTCAAGTGTGTGGATATTTACACTGAGGAGAACTTCCTATGCAAGATCGTTAACGAACCACTGCACAAGGTTCAAATGGCCTACTTTAAGCTGACCCAGGACAATTGCCAAAGTGATATCTTCGATCATCAGCTAGTGCGATCTGTCCGCGATGTGATACCAATGTCAAAGAATCGCACCTATGTTATAGTGCCGCTATGTGCTGAAGTCTATGAGGATTTGCATACGTACATACGGAACAAAAGGCGTCTTGATGAAACGGAAGCTCGGGCGTTATTCCATCAAATTTGTCAGACGGTACAGGTGTGTCACCGCAATGGGATTATTTTAAGAGATTTGAAGCTTAAACGGTTCTATTTCATAGACGCAGAGAGGTTAGTATCACTTTATCTACACTTATCGTTCATAATTGACTTTGTACAGATTTTGCAATAATCTCAAAAAAAATTGCAACATGTAACTTGAAAAATTTAAGAAATTGGGCAACAATCAACCGCACTCATACACAAACATGTTCGCACGCGAAGGCTCAATGTGCAGCAGTAGCGGCATGTGGTGTGTGGTGCAATATCATGCCCGTTTAGTAAATACGTCTGATTGCTTCATTGCAACAAGAATTCTTATTTCGTCTTCTCTTTTTTTTTTTTTTCTTTCTCTTATATTTCGTTTCTGAAGTTTTTTTTTCGGTGCGCAACTTGCAGCTGTCATTGCCATTGCAATATGTTGTTCTTGTGCAATGGAGCCGATCACGCAAAGCGTCAGCGCTACAGTGTACAGTGACGTAGGTGACTAGTGGGTGCGAGTGGATAATGCTTTGGTCTTTTTAGAGGGGGTGTTCCGAAAATGTAATAACGCACAGTGTCACTTGACAACTTCTGTGCCTTACTTGGTTGTTTATCGAAGGCTTTATGACCACTAAAGCTTTTGTCCAGTAGCATGCGAAAGCAGTATTGAAATATTGGCTGAACTGGCGTCGTTTTCGAACCCCAGCCAATGATAGGTTAGAGCTATTATTAAGCCTATTCCAAAGTTTGTTTGAAATTATGAATATAGACTCGTATAGGTACGAATATGTACCATCAATCTAGTTGATTAAGCCATGTCCATTCTGTTCTTAAAGTCAAAATCATAGGGCAGCATTGTGTCTGTGATATTCCCTCGATACTATAGAACTCGACACTCGACACGCAATAGTGCAGATTCATCCACTATCCACTTCTTTTTTGTTATGTAAATTAAGTGACATTCTTACTGCAGTGGATTTTGACATTCCCCTTTGCCTTAGTTTTTCTTTGTTTTGATAAGAGTTTTCCGTATAATGTATTCAATCGTTCGTTTTCCATTTTACAAGACAAAATTATACTTGCAAAAAATCGTAAAGGAGAAAGATATATAACAGAAGAGAGGCATAAAGAAAATAAGAGGAGGGAAAATGTAATTGTTGTTGTGTGTACGCATAATAGACCGAATGCGTTGCGTAGAATAACATATTTATGTCGAAGAGGAAGTTTAAGATGTTAATTGGCATAGTTTAGAGTAATTCACTTTTTTACTTGAAGTTACCACAAAGCTTGATCGAAAAAGAAGTTCGAAGATTCGTGGAAGCCTTTATTTGATTTGCCTTAGTAGCGAAGCGATCCAAAATCGGGAGGGCTGCCGTTATTTTCTGAGGTCAAACAGGCGAACCCCACTGGCGGATCAGTAGAAATGCAGTGAAGTGGGAGGGTTATGATCACTTGTTTTCAGATCATAACCTCACCGAAGCACACTAAACGCTTCTTTAGTTTCGCTATTTATGACATATAGTAAAACCAGTCATAGCTGATGTACTATCATAACTTGCGTTCTCGATTTTATTTTTATTTTCATGCTTTCCGCAATATTGTTTTTTTTTCACAATGTTAAATCCGGGTTTAAGATCCTTGTTAATTCAATACATAGATATTTTACATTTAAAAGTTATGCACTTCAAAGAAACACAACATTTAGAAAGATGGATATAGTATAATACGATCCTTCTTCTTCTTCTTCTTCCTTTTATCAGCGAGGCCATGATCCGAAAACAAGGGATCACAACCCTCCCACTTCACCGCATTTCTACTAATCCGCATGTGGGGTTCGCCTAGTATAATACGATCCATTCTAGACAGATTGTGCTTTTCTGCATTTAAAAAAAAATAAATAATTTCTTAAATTCCTAATATCGTATGAAGTTGTGTATATAAATTTAATGATTATTCAGAGATAGTGAAGTCAAGTGAAATTGGCAAAATGGCATCTACTCATAATTCTCTGGTAAAATACAGTACTGACTGATGGGCCTAACAGAGCCCTAGGGTATAAAATGCTATTCCTGTAGCTGTAGTCGAAGATCAGAGGAACAATGAGTTTTTATTATTATTATGAGTTTATTGACATGTAATAAATTACAAATAAATAGATAAGTACTGGCATAAGAGAGATTTTGCAAAGGCAAAAATATCATGTAAGGTGTATCTATCTATACATATAATAAAATGATAACTAGAGTCGTCTTTGGGCAGGTATCACGCAAAAACTAATTGATAGATTTTAGTAAAACTTTGTCATTCTACACCTTAGAGGCTTGGTCCCAATCTCAAATTAGAATTATCGCGATATTCCTCAAGGGGATTAGGATATTAAAATAAATAAACAGGCGATTGAAAAACCATGGATTATAAAACTATAAATTCGAAAAGTTAGAGAAGTACTGAGTTTTTTGTACACTTTTATGCGCAGTATAAAATAAATAAACACATGGAATTATTTCCTTGCCTACCTATGAGGCGCAAATTTATAACTACATGTGAATTTTGACGCAGGCGATGAAGATGGCGTTTGATGTATTCCTTGTGTTAGTAAATACATACATATGTATATAGTTAATGTTATTGTGGACCACGCAGACAAAGTCGCGCTAGTTCATCAATAAAGAAAGGAAAATGTGATGATATCCAACATCAGGTACAATTTGTTCTATTGTAGTTCAAAGGATTATATAAAACTCATATTTATGACCGCCGAGTCTAAGCCGCAGACGGTGTTATAACTGAAAAGAATGAAAATAGAATAGTTTTGTATGATTCTATTATAAATAAAATGTTGGGTAAATCAAAAAATCTCGTCATCGACGAACTTTTAAAATGTCGACTTTTTTAAAAATTTCAAAGATTAAATCAAACAAAGACGAAAATCTTTTAAGAGTCTTAGAAATAATTGAACTCTCAATACAAACTTAAAATACTTTCTGACAAATCTGGCAGAATTTCCCTATCATGCTAATTAATTGAATAGATTGTTCTACTTAAACAATGATTTTCTTTTTAACACATTTCTCAGCCAAAAATACTCATTCGACTACAAAGACATTATATTTTGTTAAAAATAGCCAGTCCCCAAACATTCACACCATCATCGCTTTGCAAATGCGTACCAAGGTAGTTTGGCTTACTTCATTTCACATTTCTTAAATATTTCTTGAATAGATGAATAATTAAAATTAAAAAAAAAAAATAATAATAAAAAAATCAAGGTCATTACACACCGATTAGTACGTGTATTTCCTCTCTCTGTTCTCTTTTGATAGGGTCTCTCCCCACCACCCATCGACATATTTAGCTAAACTGGTTCTCGATGAAGAGGAAAACAAATTGTACTGACCATGACTGTGATCTATGAAATCCTACATTATAAATAAAATTAAATTACTAATCATAAAATTAAACTCAAAAAATCTTCATCATCATCCTAGTCCCCCCAAAAAATGCTCTCGGATAATACAATAGCGCACGCCAGTGGATGTGTACATATGTCCACACAAACACCTTTGCACATAGCGATTACCTACATGCATAGATAGACCTTTATTTGTGTATCTCTCGCTCTTCCATTCTCATTTTGACACCCGTCAGCTACCGCAACCAATTTGCACAATACGTTTCCACCATACACAATTGTACAGCGATTGTGTTTGTGTGTATCTATGTGTGAGAGTACTCGAGGTCGAGTTGTATTTTCGCAATTTTTCTTTACCCACATTTAGGTGTATATCAGGGTCAGATCGAGGTTGCCTCATTTTTTTTTTCTTCAGTAAATCATGAGAATGACAGAGAGCAAACGAAATGACTGATCGCATATGATAAAAGTGGAATAGAGGGAGAGCGTAATATAGGCGGAGGGAGGTGAGATAGTCGAAGATACATGATGTATCGGAAGCTGTGCGGATCGGTGGAGCAACGTCTACTGGATGCAAATAGTTGGAGGCATGTTTCATCTTAGGGGGAAGGCGCGGAATACGAGTACAGTTGAAATCAAATACACGACACAGCTTCTGTGCTTCCGTTGCACAGATGCAATTTTCTTGCCCACTCCCCGTGCGCTTTGTTTTTTTGCTCATTCTCTTTTCATTTAAATTTTTGCTTCTTGATCTTGAGCAATGATCATTTTTTTTAACTTGTCAGTTTTTTTTTTTCAATAAAATATGGGTCAATGTTAGAGTGGTGAGGTGAATGAGGTGGGTAATTTCGACGAGGAGCACGTCATTGCTTTTAGCTGGGGCATTGCAATGTATACCTACTCTGTTTGAGCTTTTTTTTTGTTTTGCTGAAATCTTTTTTTTTTTTTTGGGAGAAACAGAGATAACGTGTCTTCGAATGATGACATATGTATATAGATACGTATGTATCGTTAGGTCAATCGATTAGTTGACGCCATAGTCGTCAGTCAGTCGCCGCCACCGCCACCACCGCCCATATTTCAACAATGATGTTGCTAGAGCCACAAAGTTGAGTTTATGTTGCCAGAGTGATTGTTGTTGCTCAATTATCCAATTCGTTGAAATTATATTTCATAACCTTTGGAATGTGTTTCGTTTTTATGAGAGGTTAAATCGAATTCAGCCTTAAATGGAACATATGTAAGTGTAGTTGGAGCTAAAATGACAGCTTCTTCAAATATGGATAGAGGCATTGAGAAATGTTACATCTATTCAGACTCTTTAGATTTTGTCAAAAATTGTGTAGATACGCATTGAACAAATTGTCACCGTGCAATGTCAATGACATCATTTTTGTTGGCTTAACTGTCTTACAAAACCATCTAAATGTGATATGCTCGATAATGTTTAAACTCTTAGCAAATGGAGCAGGTATGTTGGTGATGTTTGATATTTATCACAAACGACGATTGAAGTTTGTAAATCCGTATTCCGTAACACCAACGTGACGAATTAGTACTAGAGTTCTAAGCAGTAAAAATTGACGAAGGTGGCGATGGTGTAGTTTTAATGTAATCGATTGCCATGCTAATGGTTCATGGTTGAAATCCTGATGACAGCAAGCATTTATTTATTTCTCAATGAAGTATATAAAGTGAGTCTGATCAGTTACGAAAGCTTGTGTGAACACTATTGCGAGGCATAACACTGGCAATAGGCTGGTCATATGACCACAAGAATCGTTTGCTCTGTTGGATGATTGATATGCCTACGACATCAGGTGGTCGGGAAAAAAATACTGTGAATCAGAAGCAAAGACAAAAAAATAACAAAAATCTCCCCAGTTATGTGCACGCCATCCCTGTTGTTTTGAATGAATATTGCATATCTGTACTCATGAAAAGAATATTCATAATTCAAATATTTATACGTAAAAGCAATTTAAATTTTTTTTTTCTTTTTCTTTTCAGAACAAAAATTCAATACGAATCCCTGGAGGGTTCGATGATCCTCGATGATCCTGCGGATGACACACTTTACGACAAAATCGGATGCCCGTTGTACACTGCTCCGGAACTTCTGTGCCCGAATTCAACGTACGCTGGCAAACCGGCCGATATGTGGTCCCTTGGAGTCATTCTGTACACAATGCTCGTTGGCCAATATCCATTCTACGAGAAGGGGGGCTGCAATCTTATAACAATCATTCGGCATTGCCAGGTGCAAATTCCTATGGCGCTCAGTAAACCAGTTCGATGGCTTCTGAGAAGCTTACTACGTCGCATTCCCGAGGAGAGATTAACAGCCGATCGTATTTTTCTTCATCCCTGGTTGGAGGAGCAAAAACCCTACTACATGTATGTTCCTGTGGATGCTATCTTTTCAGATAGTGAAGATGAGAAGGACGAGGAAGACGAAGAGTCCGCGCCGCAAAAACCGAAAAGAGCGAAAGTTGATAACGACGAGTCTACAACTCCAAGTATAACCTTATCAAAAGACACAGACGATGGCGTTGGCATGGGATGATTGTGATAAATTGTCGTTTTTAATGAATCCCGTGGATTCAAGAAATCTAAAGAGCAGCGCGGAATAACCTGCGCTACTTTGTGTTGGTTTAAACTCTGAGGTAATGTAGATGCTGTTGACCGATGTCACATTACCTCAGGCTGCTTTGATGCTGTTGCCATTGGAAGAAGGGAGTACACAGCGGAACCCTACTCTCGTGGTTGTGTTTGAGGGAAAGTTTTTTTTTCCATGTAGTCGGTCCGTGGACAGGGGACACACCAAAAGGGATGAGCGGGAAGGCGGCACGTGCTTGGTCGCAAATGTTGAACTTTTTACCTGTTTTTATTACCTTTATAATTTGTTAAAAACTAAAAAAAGAAAATATAAAAAAAAAATGCAAAAACAATTCTTGAAAGAAGTGAAAATAAAACTACTGAAATCGAATCAAACAATTAATTTTTTTTTATTAATGTTTTTTTGGACGTAACATTCGTTCTGTGAGATTTGACTTTTGTCAAGGTAAGAGTGGCTCGTTAAAGGTGTCGTCAAAGAAAGTAAAGACCACGCGTTTGGAATCTAAAATGAGGTACAGTAACATCTTCGACTCTATTCTCGAAGTCGAACATTGAAGTTTACTTTTTCAGCAAAAATTCATAAAAGAGAAATTGTGAAAGTTAAGAGTAAAATTCTCTCTCAAAGAGAGAAACTACTAAAAAGTAAAGGAACGTATTAAACAACTAAGGTTCCGCATAATTAAACGTCAACTTCACATCAACGAAAAACATTTTTAGTGAACTTGCAAGTTTTTAGTACTTTTATGTATTAACTCTTACCTATTTAAATACATTGGAATGTCCTAGGAGAACTTTCTATATTCATTTTGGGTACATATTCTTCCATTTTTGATGTTAATTTTAACAGCAAATTCGATTTATATACATCGATTATATATTCGATACTCAAAATAATGAAAGTTAATTTCAAGAATTAATAAATTGTCAACAAAAATATCAGGGGTCGAATTCCCGTATCCCTGAACGGATGACTGGTCACGTAATTTGTATTGTGTTGTTGGTAGATCCAGCAAAAATATACATGCAAATTACGTCACGGATCTTCCGTTCACGGAGACAGCGATTTGAGATTTCCGATTCTTTCCCACTAAAATTTTGTCTCCAAGAATTTGTCAGATTTGTCCTGGAAAAAAATATTTTACTCTCACTACCTTTCTCTTTTACTCATTTTTGGAGTGAAGGGACGCTATTAGGCAAGAATTCATACAAATTTGTAAGAATTTGTTTAACGGTTACTATGAATGGTTATCTTTATTGACTAAATTGTAGGCGTATAAGTATAATGTAATATGGGTTATCGTGAATAAATGTTCCCTCGGAATTTTTCCCCCGAACAAAAATTAGGTATCTTCAAAAAATGGGAAATAATTCCCCGGAAAAGAAATAGGTATCATGAATAACAATTCAGGAGAATTTTCAATACAATCGCGATGTTTAATTTTTTCCCTATTTTTGAAGGTACCTAATTTTTGTTCAGGGGAAAAATTCCGATGGAAAATTTATTCGCGATAACCCTGAATAAACCACACGTCTGTAAGTCAGTTCGTTGACTGTCCCTCGCTCACTGCATCGCCATCGATCGTTGTTTGTAGGGATTCGATGATAATCTGCCTGGCGAACATGTTGGTCTTGTTCGCTCACCGCGATCTCCTCGGTTCGCGTTACATTTGTAAGTAAAGGAAGGGACCAAATGTCAGTTATTCAGTGACCGTTTAGATGGCATTATTAACGAAATGTCAATCCTTTCGACAGACAAATAAAGATTAAGTTGCGATTCAAGAACTAAGGATAAGAACAGGGCCCAAACTGACGAGAAAACAGATTTTTTATTTTTATTTTCAGCAAGCCTATTTGTACAAAATGTGTGGGATATACCATATGTATCTATGCATGTACGTACATGTAAATACATATGTATGTACGATGGAACACCACGTTTTACCGCTGTACAGAATTCCGCAAACACAAAATCCCGCATAGAAATATCACCAACTTTTAAGAATCTCGCAGTAAAGAATCCCGCCTGCAGAAGATCGACAAAAAGTCCGTGGGGGATAGTAACACGCCGCGTAGCAGCGCCCTGAACATCAAGTGAGGCCGAAGGCCGTCCGGTGTAGGAGTCAAAGAATGTCCTATAGCGTGAAATCCGTTTACCCCCGAAAAGCTGGCCACCCAAGTAGTTCTTCATTTCAAGAAATTGCGAAATGAAATCACTCCAACAATTGCGTTGTTGTTCAAATAAAATAATGAGAAATTAAGGGTAAGTTCTTAACACACACACACACACTCACATACACATGAATAACATTTCCCTCTGTGTGCATAACATGTGAGATGCTTTCGGATTCTTATGCACGCACACAACCACATTATGCGGAATTCTGTGCGGAAGGATTTTGTGATGCGGGGTTCTGTGTGCGGGATTTTGTGGGGCGGAATTCATGGGAAACCCACGTGGTGTGAGAATTTTTATTTTAAAACCTCAAGCTTGAATTTAGATGTTAAATTTAGACCCTATAATGGTTGTCGAACGCACTAGATATGAGAATTACTGTATATGACGCATTATGCGCTGGGAGGTATTCAGGGTTATCGTGAATTATTTTTCCCTCAGAATTTTTCCCCCGAACAGAAAATTAGGTCTTTTCAAAAATAGACAAATTCATTGGGAAAAAATTAAACATTGTGATTGTGTTGAAAATTCTCCTGAATTGTCATTCATGATACCTATGGTATTTCTTTTCCGGCGAATTATTTAATCTTTTTTGAAGATATCTAATTTTTGTTCGGGGGAAAAATTCCGAGGGAAAATGTATTCACGATAACCCTGATTATGATTAGTGATGGGTTAATGTAATGCTAGACGGTCTAGCATTAATTTGACGTAGCCTAGTCTTGTCTAGTCCTTGTCTAGCCTTGTCTAGCCTAGTCCTCTCATCAAAAATTTGCATTCGTCTACTTTTCGAGCGAATAGTAAATGTTTGACTCGCAAACCAGAATCGAAAGCAGTCGGATAAGCTGAAAGCTTTTATACGAGTATTGCATCGCGAATGGCAATAAAGACATTCACCACGTAAACTATTTTGTTTCCTTGTTTCCTTTCATAGTCTCATACGACTAACAGCAATACAAATTAAATAATTATTCAACAACAATACGAGGCATATACATATGAACAATCGACGCGACAGAAACTTCTCGTTATCGTGACAACTGCATACACTGATGTATGGAATATGCACATTGTAAAGAACAAAAGATTTCTTTGAATTTAATGTGCTTTTGCTAAGCAGCTAATCACCAGAGAGTGAGTAACCACAAATTTGAGTCAACATTTCTGAGCTCTTCTAAAAGCAAGTCATTATTTATATGAATGCCACAATTTTCCATATTAAATGCCAGCTCATGTGATCATATAATTCATTACAAATAAAGACAACTTCATAAAAAATAATCAGGCTGCCTTAACTATTTAGCATTTCATTCATTAGAACCAAAGCAGGCGGATGAACGTGATATTCATCATGACAATAAACTTTTGTATTTCAAAGAATGACTTCATTTTTTTTCTCAATTTACTCGTGCTATTTACAAAGTAAATTAATTTATTTAAAAATCTGGTGATCGTCTGGTCGAAGATCAATGGGTTTTTCATTATACAACTTTATAATTTTATTTACTATCTTTATTTTCGCAAGCAAATCGGAAGTGTAATCAAGGCAGTTTATATAGTATTGCTAATTTTTTTTTACGCAATGCAGAGTATAAGGTGCGAGTTTGCTTATAAACCTGAACTTGGCACCTTCCATAGTGCACTATATCTTCTAGCGATAATTATAAACGACTATAAACGAGAACAAACGAATGCTAATGAGGCAGTTCATAGATTTCAAAGCAGAAACTAGAGTGAGTTAGCATGCTCGCTAATTATTAATTGGAAATGCCTGGGTGTGGGTGGAAGTTAGTTTTACTACGTCGCTGTATATTATTATGTGACCAAGATAGACATGTAGAGAAAGATTCTAATTAGTTAAATGAATATTTATTATCACTGTCATTTGAACAGAATTTCTAGTTATTGGATCTCGGACGTTTACCTTCAATCTCAATTATATCAGCTTATCATGCAATATACTCAACCATTCTAGAATCTTGTAGGCATTCTAGAACACAAATGATAAAAAGTGTAAGTATCGTCAATCAAACTTCGCATACGTGTTCTCATTCACACAGTCAGCGCGCAATTTTGCAAACCTTCACCCCAAATTGTTTCGGTTTCACAGTATCATAAAAAAACCACACCATAGCGCTTATCTCAGACTCTCTCATTCCAATCAAATAAATTAACTATTTCAAGCCCACAAAGTCCAATTAATACCACTGATAAGATTCCATACTGCGATTTAGACTTAGTATACTCGTACGTAAACGAGGAGAATTTTGCAATCATCATTACAAAGGACGCGTCCGAGCTTCAACTTCAAAGGTCTGACAGGTTAGTATCTGTGTAGGTAGGTGTGCTAGGGAGTTGCCCAATATATTCGGCTGTGTATCTAATTACTGTCACGTTTGTACTTACTTCCAATAATTTTTGTTTTTTATAATTTTGCGCATTTGCTATCTGTTTGAGTGTAAAAATCGTTGTAATTTTTTATTTTTTTTTGTAAGTGCTGGGGGAGTTTTTTTCAAGTTCATTGAACACGTAACAATTGTCTTATGAAATATTTTCCACATAGAGATAATATTTTGTCAAAAATACCCATACACACACAAAAGTTTGCAGTAACTTGAAACCACAAAATGATTTCCCAGCCATGGTGTGTATAATCACTTTTCAATGGCAAAATAAATCGCTGAAATCAACAACGTTGTGACCAATTAATTACTCTACTAGTGGACAGCTTTACGAAGCCGGGATACTTGGTTCAGACAGAGCACAATGTTAGTAGTGTGGTCGGAAGAACTTGATAAAAGTGGACAAACAGCGCAAGGGAATGCAGTTTGAATTATCTGGTTGTTATTAACAATTGCGGCGACTGTGAGTTTTGAAATAATACGCGTACATAAGTTTCATGTGATGAAACTCACCAGAGAATAGTTCACGTAAATAAGGTTCTAAATGTATTTTCTTCATGCTCAATCCCATAGGACGTTATACTCGTAAGTTTCGCATACAGATATATGATGTTAGATTTTCAAAGTATTGTTGGTACTAACAGCCTAATCGATCCGGCTATGTCGTTTTTTTTTTTTAATCAACACACCCTTCAAACAATTTATTTTAAGAAGTATACCTTAAATATAGAGACATTCGATTTCTCTTCAAATCACCCATACAATTTATAGACTTATTTACTTAGGTGGTGCTACTGTTCGGGGTGAACCTGGGCCTCAAGCCTCTCCATTAAGCTCGGTCTTTAGATAATTGCATCCAGTTGCGCACTTCAAGTTGGTCGAGGTCCCCTTGAACTTGTGCGCGCCACCTACGGCGAGGAGGTCTCATTTATCGCTAAACCCATTTTGGCCGCTTCTGCTTCAATGCTTGCAAACGCATCGGTGACAGCCCGCTGAGTTCTTCCTATATATATTTATAGAGCCACACCTATTTTTTGAAGTCGTTTCAAATTTTGATAATATCACATCTTTCATATGCATATGTGTGTTGCAAGTTATCATTACTGTCATTCAAAATGCTCAGAAGGCTTCTGTTAAATATGCATCTATTCAGTAATGTTCTGGGACTGACATCCAAACGTGAATTAAATGCTCAGATACATTCTGCTGTTAAGCCGTTCCGTTGATCCATTCTTCAAACCAACTGCAAAATTTAAAACAGTGATAATAGTCGACCAAATATAAAATAAGATAGCAATATCGAAGCTGATCTCGAAGTCGAGACTAAAGTTGATAGCGGTAGCTGATAGATACATAAATAGTTTTACAGCTGCTGGCAGTTTCCGCGCGGTCATAAAGTGGGCGAGATGATTCCTAAATATCGAACTTTTGAAACACCATTGTGAGACATACTTTCGATTTGCAGACATCCTCTGTATAGTATTCCATCTTCAACTCTCTCAGCTATCCAGTTATCTAAGCCTTGCTTCTAGCCTCCTTATTTATATTTTATAAGTGTTTTAACAGATGTCTTATTCTCAAAAGTGCACTCAATCTCTACCTCCAATATTTCAGCAACAATCATTAAATTCGTATTTGTATTGTACTCTATCAGCAAACAAAATTCAAACGTTAATCCCACCGTGCACTGCATCACCACTTGTAATTTTCAACAATTTACAAAATTACTCTATGATGAAATTTGCACACTCGTTTCATTTCAAAGAAACTTTTTTTTTTCTGTTTTTTTGTTTTTCTCGTTTAAGCATTTCTAAATTCTGAAAGTTTCGTAAATTTTTCATTGGCACATAAAATTAAAAGAAATTATTCAGCACCCGGGGGTATTTTCATTGCATTGCTTTGCTGCTCTCGAAACACTTCCTCTTTCGTACTACATTTTCTTACAACCTACAACCGGCATGCCTTGCGGAAATCGTTATTCCCCCATCTTGGATCACCCTGTCTTCATGCTTCTTAGTTGATGAAATCAAAATCGTGTTTCAATGTTTCTATTTGACAATTGTAATTCCGGTCTATAGTGGATTTCCTACAGCGGGTGGTGTTGCGAAAATATATTGTATATATATAAAAAAAAACACAGTGGTTGTAGAAACTACAAAAATAAAAAAAAAAATGTTTTCGTCAGGTGCTTGGCATTGCGCGATCAGTAACAATATACGTTGATCTGCAATCGCTGTCGTTCCGTGTAATTTAAATACTCAAGGGCAATTTGGCGGCGGGTGTAAGAGTATTAAATAGTATTTAGCGACCTGCACAAGCAAAGAAAAACAAAGGGAATATATATACGTATATATATAAAAAAGAATTCGAAATTTGTTACGTATAGCACAGGTGTTAAAATTTGCACTTGGTTCTGTTTTAGGCGCGAGCACTTTTTTTTAGTTTATTTGAATTGCTGCATATATTGCGAAATCAACAAGACTTTCGTAACTTTTTTATAGAGAAAACAGAATGGGAAAATATAGGAAGACTTGATCAGATGCAGTTATAATGGGAAGTTTCCTATGACAAATAGTTTATTTATAGGGTGGATCAACAATCTCACAGGTACATTCACTTGGGAGGGCTATTATTTGATTGAGTGTCCTTTCCAATTGTGGCCACCAACTAAGGTAACGTCATCCACCCATCTAATTCGTTGCATTCGACATCATTGTATACTCTGCATAACCCATGCAGATCTTCTCCTTTACTTACCATCTATGCAGACAGGACCAAAGATCATTCAAAGAAGGTTTTTCTTAAAAGAATCAATGCCTTCCTAGTGATAGTGAGTGTGCTTTACTATTCAATTGCATCCTCAGTTGTATGCTATGCTACAATATGTAGGCTATGCGCCAGAGTTAAAAACGATATTGATTCGTGTTAAACTCGATAGATGGTTCGACTCGCCAATCTCGTCAATTTCGAAAAAAAAATGCTTCAAATCAATAAACCACTGGCATGGTCTTGCCACTGAGGTTTGGTCTTGCTGGTCGCATCGAATTTCAATTTTGGGGCTGCATATTTATTTTTTCATAAATCAGAATCACAATGCACACCTTATGACCTTGGGTACAAGGTATTCAAATCATCAAAATTGCTGAAAAAAACACCTTCACTTGCTATTGCGCCAAATTCAAAAATAATACTCAAAGCCATATCTAACTTAAGGTGATAGCTGCTGCTCTAGACATTTAGACTTCATCTCTCACCCGGCTTTCCGCGCAACCTTTCAATTAAATAAATAATGCTATAGGGGGTGCCAATCATGTGGCAAGAATTCGAATGAAAATAGATCGTTTAAGTGATATTTATCTCGCAATCAAAAAACTATTTTGTTTCTTTTATTTTTTTTCTAAACAAAAAGGAGCGCGAATAAGACTCTCATGCGCAGTGCCATTTTCAAGAAATTATGAAACATTTTTTGTGCAGTTGAGCAATTCGTTTTTTTTTTTTTTCTCTCTTAAAATTTGATTCATTTGAGCAACAATTCAATCCAAATGTAAACAGATACATTTGTCGGTGATGAAACCAGAACACATTTCGCGTAAACAGACGAAGAAGGTCAAAAGAATCTCGGCTAACTTTCAATATACCCAGTGTTTGCCTCACACCTCCTCTTACTGAAAAGCAGCAGTCTACCATGGTGACACCACTCTTCATTTCAGTACTGCATCTAGGAGCAAAGTCTATGTATACAAGTACATCTTGGTGGTAAACTTGAATTTGTGTAATTGTTGTCATTGTGCTCCAATTTGCAGGCCTAAATTTGTTGAATTCGTTTCTTCTTCGTCGTTGCATGGTATTGAGAGTGACATTTTGTTACGATTTTTAATGACTACAACGACAACTTTGATCTCGATCTCATTTTCGCTTGTTTGGTTAGCATTGACATATGCATATCGCTTTATCCGAGAGGTAGCGCGCAAAAAATGTTCTAAGTCAGACGGTAATTAAAAGAAGGCCTACGTGCGGCCGGCGGCTACTGCAATAGTAAATGGTGTAATTGAAACGTTTTGGCCTAGTGAACTCAATTTCTTGCTTCTGCAACTGCTACTTGGAGTTCTTGTTCTTTAGTTAACAACTAGGTGGACGAGTGTATTAATTGCTCGTGTTCCATTCAGTAGTTTAATTACCTAAGTGTGACAGTATTTGCAGAGAGGGGAATGATTCTTCGTGAACAGGACAGGACTCTGCCTCTTAAGCGGAGCTTGCCTAAAATTGTTTTGTCTTGAGAATGGAACCCAGTCTCATCTCACCTACGATTTTCAGTATATATACTGTAGCGAAAAACACTGAAATGGGTGGTAGCGTCATCTACAGATCAAGGGAATTTCGGGTATCACCTGAAGAAAATGTGTCTTCTGGAGGATGACACCTGTGAACTATGCCTGGAGGAAGTTGAGACGGCGGCACATGTATTGTGTCAATGTCTGACACTAGCCAGCAGAAGAAGGGAGATCTTGGGGCACCACTGGATGAAATAGATTTCCGTTAAACAGATGATAGCGTTGACATGAGGAATCAAAGCCAGAGAAGAACTATGGAGAAATTCACAGAGTCTCCGGCTAAGATCGATCGTGGTAGAGAGACGGAAAGACACGTCTGATTCGAAAATCTCTCAAATTATGTATATATTGATTCGCGAGCTTTCTGCTGTTGCACAGTGAATGTATTGTACAATGTGATCGTGGTAGCTTGGTGAGTTATTTTTCCTCTCTAGATTATGTCAGGAGATGTTGTGGACTTTTCAGAGCAAAGTGGTTTCTCATAAAATCTGGCGTTCGACTTTTGTCTGTTCCATTCTCAGTCTTCTCACAGGACCTCTGCTAATGGTAGCTAAACTGCTTATTTTTAAAATCAGTTATAAAGAGCATCAGGCTACTCTTGTAAGCCCTGTCTGCTGCTGGTGTCACACTAAAACATGAAAGCTTCTTTCTTTTCTAACCTCCAGCGAATACTGCGAAGAAAACTGAAAGACTAATTATCATTAAACTAAGTTGATACTACATATATGTATTATATTTTTCTAAAAATCAAGATGAAACCTAAATATCAATCAGCAACTGCGTGTCAAAAGTACCTTTTTGCTTGAACATGTTAGCATTTACTTCTGCATTTTATTTAATTGTTTATTACCCCATGGGAACCTCTCAACCTCCCAAGGCGTTTAGATTCAAATTTCTCTCCTATTCACAACAATTTCATCTTGACAACTTCATAGGCTATAGGTGCGGCAAAGTGTTGGCGCAATTAGAAACGGTAAATACCAGTATCCTATCGATGTCCTTGCATGGTATTTCACCATTTGACGAATCAATTTGCACCTTTCGAACCGTATCTTTGTTGACTACAAACAAAGGTACGATTGTTTTCTAAATATCGAATGTCCTTGACACAAAATTTGTTAACATACTTTTCTGCTCGAATGCAGCGCAACTAAACAGCTTCCACGAACCTTTAGATGTCGCAAACAAGCAGGTAGTTAAGAATATATTTGAAACATGCGCAATTAAAAGGCGTGTTAACATGTGCGGAAGGACGAACTAGAAAAACCATACCTAAATTCCACGGTAGCAAGAAAAATCAATTCAATAATTCCCCGGAAGAATGCAAAGTAATAAAACCAAATCTATACAAAAGGTGCCCAAACCCTAAAAATGTCCTTGGAAACCAATACATCGATTGGATGGTGGGTATACTCGTAGTTATAAAACAAATGCCTCGCAATTACCTTAGACATAAGATATGTATGTATGTGTTCCTTCTGAGTATTAATACAAGAGATGTCTTCATCAGATATGTTACACCAAGAGAGTCTTTACCTTTGCACAGGCCATACAACTTTTTCTTTAATTCAAGGGGCACAACTGGGCAAGGATCATATTCTGAAATAAATATCGAGTGCATTTCTGTTCAGTAGTTAAATTGGAATTATTGACAGACAATTAGTAGGCGACAATTGCGTATATTTTACGATTCCTCTTACATGTCGATAGACGTGTGTCGAATGCAGATGCTAGATGACAATGAAGACGGAGAATGTCATCGAAGCACAACTCATTTCATGTCTGTACATAAATAGTTTTTAATTACACATTGCAAGCAATTCTATATGTGGATATGGGGTAGTAAAGCAATAGACTTAAGCTAGGTATTTATGACGGTAATTATCCAATCTATGGTAGGCCTGGTAGATGTATATTTTAAGATCGTTTTCTGGTCATCTGAATGTAGGTAGTCAAAAAAGGAAAAGAAGTCGCGGAGAAATAGGCTGTCATTGGATACGGATTAGATTGTCATCAAATCACTCCAAATGAACACAGATATAATGACTAGGTTACTACATTATTACAGCAGCAGTTCTCTTTCAATAAAGGTTCCAAAAAATCTCGAAAGAAATGCAGGCCTATAAACGCCTGGATCACACAAATGCAACGACCTCAGCCTTAGTAACGAAGTGTCCCAAAATCGGGAGACCTGCCGATATTTTCCGAAGCGAACCCCACAGATGGATCAGTAGAAATGCAGGAAAGTGGGAGGGTTATGATCGCTTGTTTTCAGATCATAATCTCACCGAAATAGGAAGAAGAAGAAGAAGGAGTCCTCTTTCATCCAAAGTCAAATTTTATCTTATCGCCAAGGTGCCAGAGCACACTTTGATCAAAATTAAACCGAAACGAATTGCAAAAAGAATCAGTTTACAAAATATTTTCAATTATAAGGTACCTTCAGTCACTCACCGATTGTCGAGAACACAATAGGGACTACTATCAGGAAGTAAATATTTTTTTCACTGCGATGGTTTTTTTTATAAGATCCTTTTTCCGACTCTTGTGTGGGCAACGCGATATGAACAATTGAATGGAGATCCTTTTTTACACCCAGGCAAGAAAAAATCCCAGCAGGTGATTTAAAAAGAGTGTGGATAGTATACACTTTTTTGGATGAGTTTTTTAGAGGTAGAAATCAATTTTCAAATTTGAACTGCAGTTCGTAGGAAAGGTTTGTTCCTTTTCAATGGTTTCGTTATGCTTTTTCATTTAAAGACATTGCACAAAAAAAATACATATTCATATAACCCTACACCAGCTGTCAATGAATAGAATTCAACCATTTGCTCTAAATACCACACAAATCATTCGCATGCAGTCGCCTACATAGTCAAGACTCACATAAATGAATAAAGAAATATCTAAAAGAGATTGTAACACATCTAGATGAAATATACGCGTAGTTTAGAATAGCGCAAAGTACGAGTATCTGACTATTGCAAGAGCAACGAATAGTGATCGATTAAGAGCAAGAATTCGTATTTTCCCCCGTTGTATCTTGCCACACCTTTTCGATTTTATGTCAATAAAAATAAAAAATCAGGAAATTTAGATCAATTTCTTTGAATTCTATCTGTGTGCGATAAGAGAATGTGACGTAAGTTCTTTTGTCCTGAATTCTTGTTGCTGTATAAACTTCCTGGTGACACAGTGAACCATCTGAAGATGTTAAAATTAGACGCTTAGGTTTTACTAGAATAAATAGTTTTAGATACATGTAAAATGAAATAGATGGCATCTAGTTAAAGACGTCAGGTTGGTGAGGATTAAAAGATACAAAATCCTCACAAGCTTTTGAACGAAAGACTTAAATGTATGTATATGTATACAATGCCTGATCCACAAGAAAGCAGGGCTCCTCAAACGTAAATGGGGAGATAAATGAGGGCAAAACAGAGTAATGCTGTCAACAAAAAGGGATAATCAACACCGACGAATTGGACAGAACGGCACAGTGAGCAGCTACAACTACGAGGGATTGCTATAAATTCTGAAAACGACATCAGCGCAAATAAGGCAATTCAACAGTAAAGCCCTGCTTCGAACAACTAAGTAGACTCTATATAAGACCCTGATCATCCCAGTCCTGCGTTACGGCGCTGAAACATGGACTTTATTGAAGGAGGATGAAGATATCCTTGGTCGTTTTGAGAGAAGAATTGCTCTTGCGGTATGCGGTCCCGTTTGTGTTGACTAGCTATGGAGGAGAAGATTCAATGACGCGCTATACGAGCTGTAAAGCGATATCGACCTAGTAAAAAAACTGCCTATTGGGCGTTTCAGATGGGTAGGACATGCAGACCGAATGGACAACAACACTCCGGCCCGCAGAATCTTCGAATCTAACTCGGAGGGACGACGCAGTAGAGGGTCTTCTCGCCGTAGATGGTGGCCACAAGTTCAAAGGGACCTTAATCAGCTTGGAGTGCGCAACTGGAGGCAATTAGCTAAAGTCCGAGCTAAATAGAGAGGCTTGTTGGTAGAGACCCAGATTCACCCAAAACTGTAGCGCTACCTAAGTAAGTAAGTAAGTAAGTAAGTAAGTAAGTAAGTAAGTAGGTATGTATACAATGATCAGTACCAACAACCGAGTCAATTCAGCCATGTCCGTCCGTATGTCATTTCTTCGTGTTTTAAGTTTCGACCCAGGAGAATGCAATTTCATATACATACATATACATACATTTGTACTCGTATGTACATATTGTATGAACATATTTTTTATGTATGTGTGTTCATTCTACTAAACTCCAAGAACATCTGTTTCAGCTGAAGGATCCTGAAGGTGATAACTAAGTAGGATTCTACTTAAGGTCATAGGACGACGCATATTCGTTTCACAAAGTTATTGTCAATTCTGAAAAACACATAATCCCTTGCAAAGGATCATCGACTAGACAGTTTTAAATGCAGGCGTTCGAAAATCACTCCCGCTCACGCTTTCGGAATAAAGGACACAAACTGCTGACTAATTTATTAAGAGAACGATTTCTGAGATTTTAAGGACTTAAAAGATTTAGGACTATTCACGGTATACATACTCGAATGTAATTAAATTTCCATTCCAATGTTAACAGGTAAGTTTTCTTAGCATCCTCTGTATCCTTTAAGCTCTAAGAATCCCTTGCAAACAAAGGAGACAATCTGTTTATCTCTCTTTTTTCAATCAACGCTATTCTATCGAAATAATACCGTCCACGCGAGAGAGAAGGATGTACGAGATACATACATGTGTATTGTGTATGCACTTGTGTGACCTTTTTTTTTAATTAATGAGCGGTATCAGATGAGAACTGAAACTAAAGAAAAAAGATCTTGAAACAGAAGCGGAAGGATACATGTTTCCGTCAGGCAATCATTTACACTTCCATCAAGAAAGTACGAAATGTTTTGTGTTCTACAGAGAATGCATTTCTTAATAGAAAGTATGTAAAAGTGATCAATAATTATTGATCCTTCTCCGGAAGAAAGTAATACAAATTTTTATTTTACCCGCTCAAGGATCCGTGGAAAATTTCATGGGAAAGGGTGGATTTTTGAAGAGATTTCAACAATAATCAGCTTAATTGATTGTCACATGCAGAGAGCATTAAATGGTAATAAGAGTCAATCAATGTTAGTTTTTTTTTTTTTAACTGCATACAAAGGAAGTGTGTGAGAATACCTTACATACCTTAAAACGTTTAACAAATGCAAATGCCCCAAGCAATAAATTATTCTTGTAATAGGAAGAATAATAAGGATGTCCTGCTGTCAGTATGTTGTATATCCGGCCATTTGGTATCCTCTGAGCAAGTGCGGCTTTTCCATTATAGGCCGGAGATATTATTTGACCTGAAAATAGGTTACAAATAACAAAACCTTTGCTTTGAAGATAAGAGAAGAAAATTATGTAATTGGTTTGCAATATCCTTCCGGTAGTGAATAGAAAATATGCATCCGATTGTCCAAAACTCATGTCCCATCAATTTTTCTTTCGAAGGGTATTGTAACAGATAGCCTTTAATCCTTTGTGTTTTGCAACAATTTGTGTAGATTCTAGCAATAAATTGATCTTTATGAAGAGGATCTACAATTATTTTGCAATAAATAACTAAGAACATAATAGTGCAGCTATTTGACGTGTATTCTGAACTCAACGAACAAGCTTTCTACACTAGCAATTGTTCCAAATACAAGGAATACCCAATAATTAAGGGCGCATTATGTACGTACGTATGTACATATATCAAGACCAGGCATAGGTGAATAATATTTAAAATAGTGTTATCTAGTATAGTCAATCAATAAATCGAATTTTAAGTTTGATGTGAATTAAAATTACAGTAGCCATTGTTAATGTTAAGCTAAGCTAAATAAGAAAGAAGAAAAGAAAGAGACATTTTCATGATTTTCATTATCATGACTGTACTATTAAAACCACCCATTGTCTAAGGCGGGGTGGTTTTTTGTATAATCCACACTGCAGCTTTGTCGACCTTGTGCGACTCTTATTCTGCTACTCCGGTCTCATCGATATGCCGCCTGGGGCAGTGACCCCAGAGCCAG
The DNA here is from genome assembly GCA_945910035.1 of Brachypalpus laphriformis. NCBI lineage: Eukaryota > Metazoa > Arthropoda > Insecta > Diptera > Syrphidae > Brachypalpus > Brachypalpus laphriformis. The sequence continues at coordinate 176,882,860 of OX246756.1, forward strand.
AACGACGGTTGTGTTATGTCATGTCACTGGTTCCGGCCGAAGTTTGAGCCAGGAATTCCATTCACACATGGCTGCAAAACCAGTTGAAGGTCGGATGCTAGTGTCTTCGTGCCTTCGACACTTCTGGTTAGCGTCTGTTTTCTATGCCGAAACTTATGCAATCGTAATGGCTAAAACTTTATTGTAAGGAACATATGGACCACTGCAAAATAGTTCGTGAACATTAAAAAGGGGCTAATTCTCTGACTCGTGTATGGGTCCCAGATCACGATAGGATCTTGGGAAATGAGATCTCCGATGAGATTGCTAGGCAAGGCTCTGACGACGATTTCTCACCATTCGAACCTGTGTTGGACCTTCTTCCGATTGGGTTTCGCACGAACACAATTATGGGTCGTATGACTCTCAGGGATGCAGGTTTACTAAATGGATGCACACGGGCATCTGTAGGAAATCAACGGCATTCTTGCTATCTCTCAGTAGAAAAGACTGTGGACAACTTATTGGTGTCTTGATAGACTATTTCGCTTTCGCAAGCACGTTAATGTATTAGGCTTAAATTACATTCTAGTCTACGATGCTTTTTGAAAGGGCGACGATACAGGGAATATTTTCTCTGCGAATGTCCAGCTTTTGTTCGTATCAGGTGGCAGATACTCAGTGCTGATATGGTGAGTTCTGGTACTTTAAGTTCCTCATCACTTAAGCGCTTACTTGGCTTTCTTAGAGAGACAAAAAAAATTCCAATAAAATGCGTAAATCAGGGTTTTGGTCTAAGGTACTCAAGTGAATCAGTTGCGTCTGAATGCTCCAATCGAGCGTTTCCTATCCCGACAAAAAAAAGCAAAAATCTAAAATCCCACTTTTCTGCACAGTTCCTAAAACTATTAGAACCAAATGATCAGTGTCGTTATTCAATTCAGCTGATTTTTTTTTTTTTTGTTAAACAAAACAAAACAGCAACAGAAAAGGAAAAAAGGGGAATATCGTGACTGAGGAAATGAACCAGGAAGAGCTCATAAATGAGGTTTAAGAAGACTAAACTAAATAAGTTAAATAAAATCGTTAGAGCCTAGTTGCTTATTCTAGTCACGTTTTGTCCCAACATTTTTTAGTATTTTGTAAAGAGTGTGCTCGCGAAAGAATAAGAAATTTCACCATGCTTCGAAATTTCTTGGAAAACTCTTAAATCTTCATGATTCATTAGATATTGGGTGGTGTGAATAAAAACTGAATGAACACTCCGAGTAAACCCTCTTGAGGGAAGTGTTTTCTTTAAAGGTAACACTCAATTTGGTGTGAATAAATATTTGCCTCCAGGTGGTTCTTCCCCTCAAGTTGAAGTTAGTAAACTTAAGTGGCAAACAGTCAAATTCATTTGTTAATGTGTTTTTATTGATAAATTATTAACAAAAGTGAGGGCATAAAAAATTATAAATTTGTAATAATGTAATATATTTTCTGAAAATACCGGCAATAGCGTGCAACGCTACTTGCTTTTTAATCTTCGTGACTGGAGTTTAGCTTTTTCTCTCAAGCATGGATAATATTGTAAAATATTATTAAAATCTTCTCCGTTTATATCTCTTTCTTTTTGAAGGTTTTTCTTTGATTTTGTCCAAGTATTCGTCTTCCCAAAAAGTATTTTCTATTATTATTTAATTCTTAGTGACCTTCTATGCGAACTCAACTTCTTCGAGTGTTCCCTCGATAGATTCCATATTTATTCACACCAAAATGGAGGGAACACTTAACTGTGAAAATATATGAGTAAAGGGTTTTCGTCAAACTAAACGAAACCTATTTTTATTCAACACAAATGAGGTATTCCCTCCAAAATTTTAAGGGAACACACACTCAATATTTATTAATTTCTTTATATTTCTGTCATTTAAAAAGAGGGCATTTTTTGTTCAACCCGTTCCCGTACTTTTTAATAAATTTGCCTCTCTGAGACATTTTTACCACCACTCTTTGAAATGTGACAAGCTGCGAAATTTGGTGCAGAAAGTAAGTGAACATACCTAATAAGACTCCGAATTGTGGACGGGGAATATTCTGAATACAATGCCGAATTTATGAATTCGAAAACTTTTCAATTTAAAACCAATTACAGAATAAGGGATATCATAATAGAACAAATTGTGTTGGCCCTACATTGCGTCTGGCATTTCATACCTCCACTGTACAGTTTCCCGCTCCTACCAAATCGTGTAAGCAAACACACCCAATCGATTGACAGGTACTCCTGATAGCTCAGCGCAAAAGTTCCTTCTTTTGCGATGCATTCGTGTGGAAATATTTTTATTTTTTTTAGATTTTTAAGTGGAAAATAGAATAATTAACATGTTAAGCATCTGTGATTTAAATCTAGACTGCTTGGTCCGGATATTTTGCTACTGCGATGCATCTGACCTTGCGAATCTCTGCCAAACCAGCTCGTTCTTCAACACGGTCATCAACAATCATGTTTATTATGCCAAAACGCTGGACCTACTGCTCTGTGGCCATCGGGACAACCCGTCCATATGCGATAGGTGAGTATCCCACGTCCGGAAGTAACCGGTACACGTACTTTTTGCGGGGTTGGATGGCTCACTGTGAGGCTACGTTTCCTTGCCTCAATTATTGATCTAATTCGTTGGCTTTGACATCCAATCTATTCACTGTCCAGTACTGTTGCCTGTCTTTGGAGTAGGATACTACAGTACTCAAACTAATAATGAATGGAGTTGGTATTGAGGAACCTACTTTTATTTGCCCCCCAAACTAGGGCTCTAGTTGACGACGTGCTCGGCTTGGAGCACTTTCTCTAGTCCAACTGGCACCTAGGTGATGTCTTCTTTTATGGATAAGTGCTTCGCATTCCATAAGAAGGTGTGTTGGTATTTCTGTGAGCTCCCTGCAGAATCTGCAGTGTCCATTCTCTTCTATTCCCAGTTTCCTAAGGTGCTTCTTGAGTACAGTAACTCAACAAGATACAGAATCGATTTTCGCAGACTCTTCTGCTTCTTTTCTGGTTGTAATTCCCCAGAAATTATTTTGCCTGTCTCAATCGAGGGATATCTTCCCAGTGTTTAGCTTTGCTCTCTTCTTCTTTCCTCAGTTCTTCCCGTATTTTGTGTGGTTATATCCCACAAAAAGGTTCCGGTCCATGGAACGTGGTGTCAGCTGCTTCATGTCACTCCATTCCTACATATCCTGGTACCCAGCAGAGGGTTACTTTATTAGTCTGGTATAGTCTGTTGATCTTGGTGAGACAGTCCCATACCATGTGAGTTCAGTGCCTTGATTGCGGCTTGGCTATCTGACAGTATTGCGATGTCTTGCCCGTGATATTTCCTGTCGAGGCGCATCTTTCGATCGCGTGTACCTATGCTTGGAATATACTGGGAAAAATTCCCAGAGATTCTTAGTATCTGGGCCTGAGACCGACCGTACACGCTTGCCCTACTGCCTGTAGATGTTTTCGATTCATCCGTGTACCATTTAATAATGTTTTGTCGGACTCACTGCTCCAATCCCTTTTATTGCTCAGCTTTGAGTCAAATTTGCTTTCAAAGCAGTATTTCTTGACCATATTTTCTCTGTTCCAGTCCAGAAGCGGCACCGATTTGGATAGGGTTTCTCGCTCTTTGCTTGCGATGTATTTTTTCTTTCCCGACGATTTCTTTGATTATTCTTAATATGGTCTCCTTTGCTATTCTTTTTAGCACTATGTGTAGTGGAGGTAGTTCTACGATCACCCCTAGTGCTGCTGTAGGACAGATTCTCATGGCTACTGCTATACAGATGCAGGCTAGATTCTGAATGCTGGAATCTTTAGATTAGCAAAAAGATTCGCATACTTCAAAAAACTTGTCTACAATCTATAAAACTTACATTCGTCCGAAACTTGAATACAACTCGCAGTTTTTAACTCGGGGTCCCATTAATATTGTATATCATATATGCTTTAGCTCACCATCAGGCTTTTAGATTGGTCGGTGATATAAGCAGCCAAATTCGCTCTCTCGATCACCGAAACCCATAACACGTCCGATCATAATTTGGTCCCTATACCATTTCCTTTCGCGCAAAAAATTACAAACAAATCTTTATCTTATGAACTTTTCCCCACAGAACCCACGATCATCTGTCATACGTTAGCCGCCTGTCAATAGCTTCCAACTGGCTAAGTGGACGTTACAAGGAGACGACGTACTTCCACAGCAATAGAATGTGCGCGGCGAAGATCCACCTAGAGAGAGAGAACCTATACATTACCCAGCAATGGTATATGCGTATTCATAAGCGGCTGAGGGACGACGCTATAAGAAGGCGTTGCACAGATGATATATTCACTAACGCCAAAGCAGATATATGGGATTTCGTCAAGAAGAACGAAACGATATTTGCCGGACGAGTATATGGCAGTGGATTTATCTATGAGAATCGTATTATAACGGAAGTGCGATTGCACAATGTTGACGAGAACCTGTCTTGCGTGGATTTCTGCAATAAAGTCTATCTGTCCAGCACGGACAAGTGCACAAGGTTGTGGCAGCGAGCGGATCAATTCGGCCTACTGTATCTGGACTTAGCTAAGGAATATGTGGAGTCCTATAAGGCTGTTAAATTTACCCCAGATGGTGAGAAATTTTATGGAGGCTTGTACACAGACCTTAACAACAGGGCACTGAGAGAAGTGGATGTCGAGACGTTAGTCCATCTCTGAGTTGTCTACAGTCTATGGTTCATAATTCATCATGTCTATTTCAGCGGCACGCAGCAAATCCTCAACTCGGATACGTTTTCTATTTACGATCTCAAACTGAAGGACACCAATGTGCTATTTACGGCGAATTTCGACACAACATTCCGGATGTATGATCGTCGATTGGATTGTGATGTTAGCATCTGGGAGGATCAATTCGCTTCGTCGATCTATTGTCTAGAGTATGATGGCTTAAACGCTGTGCTGTGTGGCGTTAAACATCACTGTAGAGTGAACCTTTATGATATACGCATGCCCGACAAGTGCGTACAGATGTACTTCCCTTCGGCACGAAGCGGTTACAGCTCCCCCGTATACAGCATTGCGTGCGATAGTCGATATTTGTTTGTGGCCACCGATCGCAATCTTAAGGTACTTGACTTCAAAGCTGATTGGGCTGTCAGTCGAGACTACCGAAATCTGTTTAAGACGGTTATTAGAGGATAGTTAGAAAAATTGTATTTATGTTGTACTTAATGGAAAGGGACGTGGTAAGTTCTTTCTTGTGAACGCGTTGATGCTTGTTGAGTACTGTATTTCTTTCATCTTTTCTAGTGTACTGGTATCTATAGATACGAAAATTCAAATTTTTCTATTGTGCACGTCCTGGATGTCATCACGGAAATAGAGCCAACATTTTTTTTTTTTTGTGGACGATTGATCGCGCACCGGAGAGCAGAAATGTGACTCATGAGTCAGAGGTACGGTTTGAAGGTTTAACACAAACCACCTGCTTTCTTTGCTATTTTTGGATTTTTCATTTGCCATCACCGAGAACTATCTGCTTGCTTCCCAAAATGCCAGCTTTATATATGTAATCTATGTAACTTATATTTAAGTCGTCCCATGGTATTGATTGGTTTTCTTTTGCAGAAGTAATGAAAATAAATCTGCAGCGTTAAGCAAAACTGCAAAACTCGCAAATCAAATTCACAAGCCGCTGGTGAAATGAAAGGACATCCCACATCAGACGCGAAGTATCACTGTAAAAAGAAAATGTAGCATATATAGTGTATAAAACTACAAATAAACATAAATTTCTTTCTGTATTCTCCATTTTTTATAACTTATCTCTAGAACGAAATACATAATTTAACTCATACATACACATATATAAAAAATATATATATATACATACATATAAACGGAATTTATCTAAATAACACATTTGACGGATTATGACTTCTCTCTTTTACAGTTATTAGTTGCCTTGCCTACTATCGTTGTTCACTATTGCACCCTCTTAATTCAATCGAAATCCTAGGTATTTGTGTACTCTAGGCAATTGCTACTTATATTTCTTATGTTTGGCAACCGGCCCCTATTGCCGATATCGTATGCGGACAGTTTCAGGCGAATTTTGCCTTTTCCACACACATGCCAGTGTCACGGCTCATTTTTTTAATTGAATTTGTGTGAAAAAACATCAAGTCACTTTGGACAAACGCTATCGGCAATAGGGTCGAATTAATATCTCGAAGCATTCGATACATCTGTAGAAAGTGTGTACACCTTCACAAGAATCAAAGTAGTGCATAAAAATTAGAATTAAAATTGCAACAAACATAATTACATATGTACGTAGGTACTAAAACTTAATTCGAATGAATATGTTCAAAGAGGGAGAGAGAGAAATAGAAAAAAGAGAGATAAAGGAATCGATCACACGTGCATATCTATCTAGTGAAGTGCGATCAACGCGCACCGTATTCCTTCTTCTCATCTGTTGATGACGATGACGATGTTGTATCCTCAGTTGAGGATGATGAAGCGGTCGTTGTGGCAATGCCATCTGACGAAGTTGGCGTCTGTGCGTCGTTTTCATTAAGTGCAGCGGCTATTTCTCCATTGAATTGCAATAAACAGCCCAATGCTCCGAAGTATCCTTCATGCTCCAAGAAGAGCGCTTTTAATGTATGATCAGACCAAAAATCCATAGCATAGGCAAGGAGTTTCATTGAAATTGGGTTCACGCGCAGGAAATTACCCACAAAAACTATCTATATAAACGAGAAAAATTTGTTGTTCTTTTTAAACACTGACAAAGCAGATAAAACTGTTTAAGCTTACCTTATCGATCTTGGCATTTAGCGCGCACATTCTGGCAATCGATCCAATGTTATTTGTGATAGTAACCAGCGTGGCATTGGCAAGATCTTCGCGGGATACTGATGCCCGTTTTTCCTTCAAATGCATTTGACCAAAGCTTTACAAAGAAGAACGAATTATTATTTTTCTATATGGAATAGTTGTATTTTACAGACCTTGATGCAACAAGATCACCCGTCAGTCCGAATCGTTCATAGTCTCCACCATAAATGTCTTTGACCAGTTTATCGACTTTTCTATTGTCTCCCTTTGTGGCAAGTTGGATAGCCTCATCGAATGTATTACAGCCTGTCAGTAAACAGCACAGGCCTAGGAATGTACCTCCGCCTAAACTGTAATGAAAAAAAAAAAAAAAAAAAGAACGCGCATCCTAAGCATCTTTTTTCAGAAATGTTTCTCCAAGCTTACCTTGTACCAGAAATACGTTTGTAATTATTCGGTCCATAGACAGCCAAAATGGAAACACCAGAACCGACATTCACCAGAATAAAGGGATATGGTTGTGAGAAATCAAATGCACGTATCTCGCTATTTCTGTTTGAATTTATAAATTACAAATAAAATTCGATATAGCATTATGGAATTCTTACAAAATATCACTCGCATTCTCATAGTAATAGCACTCTGTTTTGTTTTGAATCTCCGCAAAGAGGATTCCCTTAATTAATGTATCCAATTCATCAAATTTGGCTAGTTTCATGTTAACTTCCTGAAACGTTCAAATATTTAGTATTTTGTCTGAAAGACTGACTTTGAGCTTACTTCTCTAAAATTCTTTTCGAATTTGTAGGCACCACCACCGGTCGCACAGACTGTGGTTACCAGTTCAGCCATACCCTTAGCCTTGGCTAAAGATAAAAAATTTCCCATGTCAGAGGTTTGAAATCGAATAAAATGCAAGGAACCACGTCGTTTGCGAATCTCAACATTGTCCATCTAAAAAGGAAAATATTTTAAATAAGCTTATGCGAACATAACTACCGTTAATTGTTGGTCTGGCGACATCACTCCACATAATCAAGCAGCAAAAAGCAGAAGCCTGAATGTCAGGATGCCAGTGAAGCACCCCAAACACTCCACTAAATATTATGTTGGGACTAACTCTAACTCAGGTATTTGTATAAATGGAATAAATAATTTAATTTAATTAATTACACCTTGAAGTATAGTCCCACACACCCCTGATATCAGGTTTGAACTAAATCCACACAACCGTTTAGCTTACAGATCCACATTTTCGAATTTTTCTACAGACGTGATATACATTTTTATTAAAATCTCGAAATGATAATAAGACCTTTAACCTTCTCTCACTCAAGAAGAGAACAGACTACACCATTGGCCCAGAATTATTTGCGAAACGTATCTACCATACGCCCAGAAAATATCTGAGAAATAAAATTGCTCGTAAATTTCATGAATGGTTTCGTAAAGAAACCACATTTCCAACGTTACCAGAAAGATCCTCCAGTCAAATTCCATATAATCAAACCGAAAAGGTCAAAGATCATGATTTTGAACTCAGTACATCGCTAAAATACTTCCTTCTCGAAGCAGCCCTACCAGGATGAAATGCATTAATTACTTCGCCAATGTACTATTTCGCTAAACTTAATCATGTAACTTTAATTAGCATTCCCAGAATCATCAACATTGACCTTCGTCGTTTGAGATACTTTCATGCGCCATGTGTTGACAGATTTGTAAACTAAATATAGGTATACTTGGAAGAGTTCGACGCTTTCCATCTTTTCAGCGATTTTGTAAGATGAGAAAGAGAGACCAAAGATAAAATATATTTCTACGTAGTTGCTTTAATATACATATCAAGATTACATAATTTAATTTGTTTGCATCATTTTCGCTTAACAGAAGACGGGTGTGGAACCTATTGACACATAGTTCAAGTATAATAAAAAGAAGGGGAAGGGCTGCACTTTGTGCTGCGTAGATAATTACTTGAGAATTGAAGGGTACTTAAATACTACTAGCTCAAAGGAAGTAGTATACAGGTAAAGGAAAAGAATATAGTGACATTCTCGGTTATATCAAGGGCATTACGTTTTTGTTTCTTAGGATGTGGCTTCATTGTATGGTCATATCATCGAAGAAATATACACATACAACCCGCTCCCCCCAATTATTGCAGATGTGCAGGACGAGAAGTCCTACAAAGCATACATTTTATGATTTTTTTTTAAGGACTTAAATCCCAGAGCACTCAGACTCTGCAGTCCATTGTACTACCTGGCAGGAACCTTTCTTTAGCGCAGTGGTTGGATGTTATTCGTTTTCCTTTTTATACTCGGGTGGCTGATGATTGCTGTTCCCTGCTGGGGCTTGAACTCGCACACACATTATCCACCGCACATTTAAAGACAGAGATCAGGCATTATGCTGGCACACTTTCTGTAAAAGTTTTGGCATCTCGACACAATCACCAAAACTGAGAATGGCCTTTTTAAGATCTTACCGAGTCACTACTGTTTTAAAATTTGAACAAAATAGAGGTAAACTACCAGAAATCACATCTCAATCAGTCTCAGCTTCGGCGGTGGGGTTAACCACCCCGTCTCCCACCCACTGAAAACACTCCCGTAGTTTTTTACATATAGTATTCACCTCGATCTTACCACATATCACGGCTGTTCGTCATGTTGGTTCGGTATATGTTAACCTCATCCACAGGACAGATTTGTAATAAAATTCTAGAATAGCTGCTAAATTCAATTACCTGCAGATGTGTATCTCGATGTCCAGTTTTTCCATACGCTGAGTTCTTCGTTAGGTACCTCCGAATATTACGAAGAATTTCAGCTTCTTGATCTTGTTCATCGGGTGTTATATCCTTTGGCTCAAAGTACACAAGTTTGGTTAGTGTGCCACCGATATCCATGCCAAACCATGGCATAGCTAAAAACAAAAAAAAAATGTTAAATTTAAACAAACCGACCTATAGAAAATGGAATTTATTTTTAGAGCACCAAAATATTAGCATTTCCTTCTACCCAATGCGCTTGTTACATTACAAAACAAAAAAGATATTCGAAAGACTACGTAAATTGACAAAGGTATATACATATGTAATTTGAACTTCAACAAAAACAACAAATAACACAGACTGGTACGGTAAATGAATACACTTGACCTCTGGATTTAGTTCCATTATTTCTTCGGACTACGTACGTAGCACGTGCTAAGCGTTGGAAACAAACAATTTTAGAAATATGGAAAATTTTGAAGTTTAAATGAGTTCAACGTTTCATTGATAGAATATGTAATGGAGAATGCAAGATAACACAGTGAAAATATTAAACCAAACGTGGGCTTGTTGGCCCTTTATACATATATTTGAATTTCGAAGTTAACCGCTCAGATAATAAATTTCTGCAAACTGAAGGCTGTAAGAGTGAATTGATGGCCTACTCGTGAGCTTTCGTTCTCATTGGAGAACAAAGTGTGTGAAATCCTAGTTCCAAGTTCATGAAACACTTAGAATTACAAAGTTAGAAGTACAGGTTTTGCAAGGTACAACTTTCAATTGTGTGTTTAGATTTGTTAATTAGTGCGCATAGTTGTTGGTATAAAACTTCCAGGAAAGTATCTATTTGCATATTCATATGACGGTCTTTCTCTACCACTATGACTTCATGGACCAAGCTGTCGCTCCAAACACTGTTGTTTGATGAGTGTTGGTGTCAAAGAGATCTCCAGAATCACCAGTTGATTGGGCCGCACAAAAGACACCGCAACCGACAGACGTTCCTGCTGGTGGATCGTGAATGATTTCGTTTGTAAATATCATTTCTTTGGTTTCGTACTACAGCACTACCTCGATAATGTGAACTTTGATAGTGTAAATTTCCCGTTTCATGACGAATTGAATTCAGATTCAATTCTAATTAGGTGTCATGTAAACTCGGATTGAACTGAAACGTGATTAACTCAATCCTATCGCAAAATTTTCTGTGATCGAGTGAAAAATTGAGTTTGACAGATAGAGAAAGAAGAGAAGGCGAAATGAAAGAAATTTCTCGGTTTGTTTTTTTTTCCCCACGAAGATAAGGTACAATTTCGGAAGGGATTTCCCATGATAATTACATTAATATTTGCATGCATTATTCCCCTTTTTTGTTTATAATTTGTCATTACTGTGGCGTCATGAACATAAAATAGCGGATAAGGATAAATAGTTTGGCACAACTAAATTTGCGCACAGGGTGGATATGAGCTCACAAATATATACCTATGATTTCTATGATGTGAGCTTTGAAATTTTCTCACCTCTCTAATGTAAACTTTTCCTCAATAGTTCGTATTCTTCTCTTAATATTCTTTTGATATATGCAGTTATTTGTCTAGATATGTTTTTCCATGTTATACAAACTGCTACTTACTGGGGGAAGAACCTTTTTCGTCTTAAAGGGGCACGTTATCCGAAAAGTGATATATTTCGGTGTGTTTAAAAAATCGGACGCGTCTGTATCTTTGCTTGTTTGTTTCATTTTCGTATTTATGTTTCTACTCTTTCTTCTGAATTACTCTTTCGACTTTGTTTTCTTTACATTGATTTTCTTTAACAAATTACATTGTATTTTATTTAAAATTTAAAATAAATTTTTAAGTTATAATGAGAGGAAAAAACAGGGTTTTCCAAAGCATTCCGCATCTGTGGTGTACGGCTCAGGAAAGAATCTATATATTTTACAGTACGTCCGAAAATAGACTTGAGGGTAAACTGATGAGCATTCATAGTATTGCGAGAACTGTTGAAGGGGTGGAATGCAACTGGCTATTTCGCTCGAGCACTGTTTGTAAAAAGAGCGATAAAATAAAGAAAAACAAGAAACATTTCTTCGGTGTTCAAGCGAGTCTATTGACTTCGCAATGTGTCTGCCTCCTATTAGTTAAAACGCACGGTTTCGAATCCCATCTAGTAGGTGAAATGGGGTTTTAGGTGCACCAGGCCAGATATGGGCATTATATTTGAGTTTGGCGCGGATGTTTGCAGTCAGATTAGAAGGGTTAAAGTATTTCTTGCACCGTTTAAGGAATCCTAAACATGTCACAGCGTCCTTTTCGACATCAAATATGTGGTCATTTGAACGTAGGTTGGCGTTAACACACATACTGAGAATGGAGTCTTTCGGTTTGTGCCATTCATTGATAATGGCTGAGCATTTGGGTTTCGCTTAAGCGACAGAAGACAGTATTGAGTTTTCGAAACATTAAATTCCACTCTATCCTTTGTACCCAATTTAATTATGCTGTCAAGATCAGAATTTAATGAGCTTGATAATATTTGAGCCTTCTGACGAATTGGTAAGGTTTGGCTTGAGTTTTAAGTTTATAGAAATCAAATATACGTCCTTTAAAATTCAGTAACGATATCTGCTGATATCTCCTGAAGAAAGGAGACCCACTGAACTGCGCCAACTACAGAGGTATAAGTCTCCTAAATATCGCATATAAGATCCTGTCTGCCGTACTATGTGAACGCCTAAAACCAATCGTCAACAACCTGATAGGTCCTTATCAGTGCGGTTTCAGGCCTGGAAAGTCCACCATTGATCAAATATTCACACTACGGCAGATCTTGGAAAAAACCCATGAATATAAAATCGATACGCACCACCTTTTCATCGATTTCAAAGTTGCCTATGATAGCGTGTATAGAGATGATTTATACAGAGCCATGTCTAGTCTTGGCATCCCTGCCAAGCTCGTCCGTTTGTGCAGAATGACGATGGAGAACTCTCGCTGCTCCATCAAAGTCGGTAAGAATATCACCGAACCGTTCGATGTCAGGAAAGGTCTTAGACAAGGCGACGCACTATCATGCGATCTCTTTAACATAGTACTTGAGAGAATTGTACGAAACTCACAAGCCAACCCCGGAGGTACAATCTTCTTCAAGTCTGTACAACTACTCGCTTATGCCGATGACATTGACATAATCAGAAGAACTCAGCGGGCCGTCAATGGGGCATTTACGAGTATTGAGAACGAGGCAGCAAAGATGGGTCTAGCGGTCAATAAAAGCAAAACAAAATATATGCTGTCTACAAAAAAGGACACCCAACATCGGCGTCTTGGACAGAACGCCACAATAGACAGATACAATTTTGAGGTAGTAAAGGATTTTGTCTACCTAGGCTCTATGGTCAGCTCCGCAAATGACATCAGTAGGGCGATCACACGGAGAATTACTCTTGCCAATCGGTGTTTCTATGGGCTAAAACGGCAATTGAGTAGCAAAGCCCTATCTCGAACTACTAAGGTAACTCTTTATAAGACATTAATCATTCCAGTCCTGCTGTATGGCGCAGAGGCATGGGCTTTGACAAAACCGGATGAGGATGCCCTTGGTTATTTCGAGAGAAAAGTTCTTCGAGCGATCTTTGGTCCCGTCCGCATAGACGGTGAGTGGAGGAGAAGGTACAATGCCGAACTATACGGCCTGTACAAGGACATCGACTTAGCCAGAAGAGTTCACATACAGCGACTAAGATGGCTGGCTCATTTAGAGAGGATGGAGCCCAACCTTCCCGCTAAGAAAGTCTTCGAATCCACCCCGGATGGACGGAGCAGCAGAGGACGACCTCGTGGTAAGTGACGCAAACAAGTGGAGGGGGACCTCAACCAACTTGGCGTGCGCAACTGGAGGCAGCTGGCTCGTAACCGTGCTGGCTGGAGAGGTTTGTTGGTTGAGGCCCAGGTCCACCCCGGACTGTAGCGCCATCTAAGTAAGTAAGTAAGTAACGATATCTGCTCCTCTTAAGAAGTATTTCTCCTATTTGTTACTATAAGTGATACTGTAAGATTTAATATATATTATAAATTATCATTGTTAATTTTTTTATCAATATAGGAATTCATTGTATTTATTTAATGTTATAAATTCTATATCAATTAATTAATTACTCTTCTTTTGTGTTTAGTTTGTTGAATATATATATATTTTATTGTTGAAACTCAATGCTATAAATAGTCTCGCTAAAATAAAGAAAATTAACAAACATTTCTATTTTGCTACATTTTCTTTCAAAATACTAAATTTTTATTGACATTTGGTCTGGAAAAAGTAACAACGCTGTTGACAACCAAGAGTCCAAGACTAAAATTTATAAATTATTTCATTATTGATTCCCAAACGACACGGAGTCAATTGAATTCTCACAACTACCTAATTCACCATCACTAAATCGGCTTATTTAACTGTCAATAAAACAACTCAATTGCTACACAAATCATTGCATTGAGACTCTAGTTAACCATGATTTATCATACAATCTTGACCTTAGTGATATAATGAGTACGTCGCCAACACTTCTAATTCATTAAATCGTTAATTTAAATATTTACAACAATACAATAGGTTATAGGTCACTATTTAGGCACGAGCCAATTCCATATTCAAATAAAAAAAAGAAGTTAAATAACCTTGAATACAATCAGAATGAACCTATAGATAACATATGTCACCCTGGCACCTCCACAATTTTGAGAGACAATAACAAGCAGAGTATTATTATTTTTTTTTTTTTTTTCAGCTAGGATATTAATCCGCAAATCAAGACGATTCCTAAACATTAGGTACGAATATCTTTCGCCATCTTATCATAACAAAAATACCCCTATGGCTGGTCAAGAGATTTCCAAGCGCTAATCTCGTATAATCTCGTAAGCCACGTAATTGCCCTAATGACGGCAATCAGGTGAAAATTCATTGATTTAACCGCCATTTTGTTTCGTTAAAGTTTGTTATTTTCATTTTTAAATTTCTCAAAATGACATCAACAAAGATTAAAGTTCAGCTAAAGTTGGAAATGATCACTGCATTAGCTCGTGATAACGTCAACGCAACTGAACATTTTAACCTATAACCCGTAATATAATGGATTTTTGTCTTTCTTTGTTTGTTTTATTAACTAGGTGTAATAAACTCAACTTCCGATTACTTTACCGGCCGCATTGCTTAAGAGTACTCGTAGTTGCGCCTTTGTAAAGTTTCTCGCTAAGCGATTTGATAAGATGTTGGCTAGGGAAAGTTTTTAATCGTTACTAAGTTTTTTTGTTTTATTTTTTGCGTCAAAATTGATAAAAAATATATTCGAGATAGCAAAATATTGAGCACTAGAGGTTTCCATAACCATTACAACATTTAAATTGCAGTGCAACGCAATGGTATTATATAAGAAGAAGCTTGGAAAAAATGTGTCAACAGTGAGGTACCGAAGGAATCTTTCCATTGATATAGCAAAAAGGAGAGTTTTAGTCAAGTAGAATATTTTATGGAATAAATAGAATTTTGCTCTCATTGTCTTATCAACTTTGAATTGGGGTATTATCATTTTAGGAATCTCAAAACTGGAAGTACGTATTACTTTCTAGATTATGTGTAAGCTATGGCAGCTAGAAAGAGAGACAATAGCAAATATTTTAAACGAATTTTAAGAACCGTATAAACTATCACTACGAATATGAAACAAACATGCTAAAATACGAACAACTAAATTAATTACAAACCAGAACGTGTAGCTGTTACAATTCCAATGCACACATTATTTTATAATAAAATATTGCTTCCGCAATATCGCTCCTATTTTCATTGAATAGTTACATGATTTATGTCACATAGATGTCTGTTAAACGCATACTAATTGATCCCCTCTATTTCAATGGATCGTTGTTTTAAAATGTATCTCGTACACTATGCAAACAATGTGGCCCATTCTACGTCATTTACATCAAATTCATATACATACAGAATATGTGCTCATGCGATCGTCGTACGTTAGACAGACGATGCCAATGGAATTTCAATTACAAACGTCAGTCGATCCCCTAAGTCACATATGTACTTTGAAGAAAAAGAGGACAATGAGATAAATTCAACTGATAAACCACATTCAAAAGTTCATCGACAAAATGACCCTGAATTCATTCATTCCCATAATTAACATGTATTTATATCAAAAGCCCAAACTCTCACACCCTGTACCAACAGCCAATATCCCAATCCAAACAAACAAACTATTTAAGCCAGGTGCTCCCACTTTAAGCCATGCGCTGTTAGAAACTTGACTTTACATAATCAATAAGATATGTATGTACATATGTATATGGTACGGTATGGCCTCAGCATTTCATTAATAAATTTGTTCTCCCAAACCAACGACCACCTGATTGATACAGAGACTAACGCATACATAATGAATTGGTATCTGATTTAAAGTATATTCGCTTACACATGTATAAATCACTGTTTTCGCTGCTTCTACTGCTGCAACTACTTGTACTGCTACTGCTGCTGTTTCTGCTACTGCTTCGGCTGATATGACCGCTATCACCATCACAGTCTTCATAGCAGCCACTGTCCATTTTACAGAAGTAATTGTTATTACTCAAATCATTATCCGTATCCGGATTGTCAGAGTGGCACCTAACATCCTTTGACTGGTGTTTGACAGATGAATTTTTTGAATTTGTACGCCGCAGCGGTTTCCGTTCCGATGGACTTTTAAAATGTCGACAGTTGTATGCGTACTTCGGATGAGATTCTTTAGATGGAACTTTCATTTTGACAGTCAAACACGATGGATTATATAAGTAAAACGTCACGCAATGAATATAAATAATATATATCAAAACTTTCGTGTTACTATATTCGTGAACAACAAACTCACTCGCAATCCAAATTTAACGATCGAAAAACTGATGATCGACGAAATGGGTTTCTTTTTTTTTTTGGCTTCTGTCAATTTTTATGCGATCGTGCATGTAAAACTTTCAACATAATTCCAGACGACCTTAATGTTTTTTTTGTAGTTCAAAGAAGGAACTAGATCATTTGAGACATGATTTTTTGGGGATAAATCTAATTGACTTTTTCGTTGTTTGATTTCCACTTTTATATCACAGTCGTAGGGAGAAATCTTAAATTTTTTCCACGAAAACAATTGAATTTGAGCGCTGCACAAGCATTGAAGCGAACCACTCTGACCGATCGATCGCGACGACGTGTGCGGCTCGTGCAACTCCGGTTCAAAAACGAAAAAGAAATGAAAATTGATTATTTTGAAATTCCAAAGAAGCCGTACGTAAGTACGGATGCAAAAAAAAAAAGAAAGAAAAAATATTAAAAGCAAGCGCGTATAATCAAAGCTAGAGAGCTGCTGCTGAGCGCGATACGTAGACTATGCCCTGAGTGAAATGCGAGATGGTTGACTAGGTTTGGCGATAAAATCATACGAGGGTCACTACAGCGTGAATGGCTATCGCTGTCGCTGTGTTCGTTTTCTATAGTTATATTTCTTTTTTCACTTGTTTCTTGAGTTGAAACGATGAATCGGAAAAGAGAGGAAAGATCGTTTGAGAGTCTAAAGAAATAAAGAGAATGTACTGTAGCTTTGGAGCTAAACTCTAAGTGGATGGGTAGTATGCAGTGTTTCCATTTGACTGGGAAATGAGATAGCCCGCCGCCGGTTTAATCGCATTTATTGTGCCCTGAAGTTCAAATGTATGTGTTTCACTATCGATCGTGAATCAGAGCTAGGGGTTCCTTGGAAAATGAGAAATTCAGAGCTCGCGACTCGATTTGCAGCTACGTGAAACGGATTTTATGTATTATTGTGGTGTTTAATGTTTTGGTCCAATTTCAATACAACTTTTGAACTTAAATCACCTTTTGTCAGGAGCGTTAAGAACGATCAAATTAAGCTTATTTTACTTTAACGGCGCATAAGACCCAACGTCTTATCTTACAAAAAAAAAAAAATCTTTTGGTCAACTCAAGTACTTATTTTAGATAAGGAAGCTGCGTAATAGAACAAACTTTTCCAAGGCAAATTGAATCAAAATATTCCACCTTTTCACTTAGAGATACATAGACAGAATAAAAGGAGCCATGCTGACGATGGAGCCATCATAAGTGAGGATCCTACATCCCTGTAACGAGCACTTGATGTGTGGGTGGACGCTCTGGAGGGAAATGGGTATCGCATTAGTTCAAAAAAGACAGAGTACTTGTGCTGCCCGTTCTCTGACCCACTCAGGCCTATTCCAGACATTTATTTGAATGGAACAGTGCTTCCCAAGTGCGAAAAGTTCAAACATCTGGGATCTATGATCAATAGCAAAGCAACTTGTGATGACATCAATCATCGCGTAAGCGTAGGGTGGATGAAGTGGCGAGAAAATTCCGCTATCTTCTGTGACAGAAAAATGCCACCTAAGTTGAAGGGAAGGCTCTACACCGCAGCTGTGCGTCCAGCGCTCGCATACGGTTCACAATGTTGAAAGATGTACAAAACGTATGAGGGTAAATTAACGGCAGCTGAGATGAAGATGCTTCGCATGACAGCAGGAGTGACAAAGCTTGATCGAATAAGAAGTTCGAAGATCCGTGGAAGGTTTCACATTAAGGAAACCATCGTACAAAAAATAGAGCGCGACCGGCTCAGCTGGTATTGCCACGTTCAAAGAAGAGATCATTTGAACCCGATTAAAAGGGCAATATCAATGCACGTTCCAAAGACATCGCGATGTAGGAAAGGCAGGCCTATAAACGCCTGGATCAGACAAATGCGAGGACATCGGCATTTCATTGGCCTCAGTAACGATATTTTCTGAGGTCAAATAGGCGAACTCCACAGGCGGATCAGTAGAAATGCGGTGAAGTGGGAGGGTTGTGATCACTTGTTTTCGGATCATAACCTCGCTGATAAAAGGAAGAAGAAGAAGACAGAATAAAAGGAAACACGCCATCCAAATGCATGACTTTTACTATAGAAATTACTCGAAACTCCAGTAAGGTCGGCATTTGTGATTACAAAATGATTCACAAAAGCTTTATTCACATTTTAACATTGTGTAGTGTCTAAAAAACTCAAACCTAGATAGTATATAAAGAAGGAACTGAATCACTCAACCAAGTGAGCAGTAAAGAAAACATTTTCATATTAGTTCCGATCTTGCAAATCAAAAGGAACTTCTAAACCCTCTATGTTGGCAGTTAAAAATCTGTTGAATTGACAGGTTTTGACCTACATCATAACGAGGAAATTGACTTTACAGAAACACACAGGAAAAATCCTCGTTTAATACGAGTACTATTTTACTCTTTTCAATTAAATTTCACACCTTACACGTAGTCTAAAGAGTTTAAAATGAACAGAAACCAAGTAATGGATGAGCGGAAATATGATATCAATTCCGAATACAACTGTTGGGTTGTCAGTAGTTTGTCGAACACTATCTACCTGAAACTCTAGGTCTAGACCATACTGTGTCTAAGTAAAACAGCTCAAGTGTTTAAGGTAGTATTCATATTTGGAGTAGTTAACAGAGCACTTATGTTAGTTTATCATTTGAAGCTGACTAGGAAGTGGTAAAAATGTATCTCATCTAAATACATATATCCACTACAGTAAGGGTTTGGATTACCACCCAAGAAGCCAATAGCTGGCTGGAGGCCTGAATCTTATCACCAGCTGTATTCTACCACCACACCACTGATTTTAAGAGAGTTTTGCAGATTCCTACATACCTTTTCTGGGATGTTAAAAGTGTGACCAGGGATGGTTTAGAAAACGTCCTACACCTTTTTTTTCATAGTTGTGTTTGGAGATAGGGAAAAAAGATCTCCGAAGAAAAGCTCTAATTTACTACTATACTACTCTTTGGTATTTTTACAAATTACCTTAAAACATTTCGAATTTAACAAAATTTGTAAACGGGGAAAATACATCTGCAACCATGTATTGCACATTGCATTCCAGTACGCAGTTATATTTAAGAATTGGTTACGACATGAAAGATAATGACCGGTAAAGTTAAAAGGAAAATAAACAATGCAAGTGGGTCTGTGATAAAAGCCCAATAGTAATAGCGCTGTAAATGGATTTCTTATCAGCTAAATTTCTATTATGTATGTACATCGTAAAAAAGCAACGATACATGTATGGCAACACTGGGCTTTGTAACTTGAGTCAACCGCCAGCAGACAACCGTCTCGCAATAAATAAAATTCTACTTGATAATCATATTTAATTGCGGCCTTTCCACACTGATAAAATGATAGCTAAGGAACTTTAAACAAAAAAATATCCACCAAATCGCTAAATGAAAATTTTAAGATATTGCTTATATCAGATTTTATCCACCACTCAATTCCCCTTAAGACAAATGAATAACAAATTAATTATTGCGCCACGCTGCACACTCACGCGTGGTTAACATGTTAAAGCCACTCAAACATTATCTAGTCACAGCAATCAATAGCAGAATGCAATGATTTGTGTTTTCCATTATTTCCTCATGAGTTTTGTATATTATTTAATATAAATTTTTACTGCGTTTCGAAAATTGACTAGACTGATTCAAATGGCCACGTGTTGTCATTAATTAAGGTCAAGAATCACAACGATTTATGGTTTATTTATTTTAAATTTTGACTAAAAAAAATTAACCTGCGTCAATCTCAATCCGTTCAACTATAAAACAGATGCATTCAAATACAAAGTCCCACATAAATGATTAGGTTTTATCTTGCTTATCTGGCAATTATCAGAGATACAAAAATATAAAATTTAGCAGCACAAGGTTATTTAGAGATGAAATTTTAAAAATTGGCGCATAATGAAGCATGTTTACATTTCGAGAGAAACTTCTCCGAAAAGAAAATCACAACAAACAAAAATGATTTTTAAATTGATTCTTCGCATAGCATCGCTTTCTTGGAATATACTGTGTATTACATTATTAAGGCAAAAGGGAAGCAGGATTTTTCGTATATAAACAGTTTATTCAAATTGTAGATCGCGATGCACCTATCTAAAAAAATATGAACCTCTTAAATGGATTATGATACAAAATTAAATGGAAACACTACTTTTTTTTATATATAATAATATGCTCGCGTCAAAGGGATTATTAATACCCTTATACTGGTTCTCAGGGAACAAGCGGATGGGAAAAAGGGAGAAAGAGACAAAGGGGATGCCAGTTTGCGTTGGCTTTAATTGTTTGAAAGTTGTAAGGATTAGGAAATATAGAGGCTGGTAGATCGTTCCGCAAACGTGTTGTTCGGCTTATAAACGAATCCCTATATTTGACAGTACGTTCAAATTCGAAGCATGACGCGTATTGTGGGTGAAGTCTTGAAGAGGAGGAATGCAACTGGCTATTTCGCTGGAGCATTTTTTTTATAAAAAAAAAAGAAAAAGCGAAAAAAGGAAAGGCACGAGACATTTCTACGATGTTTAATTAAGTTAGACTATGGACTTCACGATGTCTCTATCACTTATAAGTTTGAACGCGCGATTCTGTACTCTATCTAGAATATGCAGAACGGTCTTGGGTGCACCAGACCAGATGTGAGCGTTATATTCCAGCTTTAGGTGGATGAATGCCTTATAGATGGAGGCCAGATCAGAAGGGGTAAAGTATTGCGCCGTTTAATGAATCCTAGACATTTTGCAGCATTTCTGGCAACGTCAAATATACGACTATGATCGTTCCATCCAAGATTGTTATTGATGCACATACCGAGAATGGCAAGCCTTTCGGATTCAGCGATGCAAGAACCATTCAGAGATAATCACCCTGATTGTCGTTGGCGTTTGTCGCTTTTCGACGATTGTCGTTTTATTCTTCAGAAGTAGCACGAATTCATTTTCATAACTTTTTTACTGCGAAAGAGTTGTAATAGTATTCTACACGACAAACAAATTGCTTAGTAATGTTTAACGGTCAGCAGGTCGTAGCTATGAATAAAACAACAATCGCCGAAAAACGACAATCAGGGTGAATGGTTGAGGGTCCTCGTTTCGCTTGAGAGACAGAAGACAGCATTGTGTTTTGGGTGCATTAAATTCCACTCATCCTCATTTGGTTATACTGTCCAGGTCAGAATTTAATGTTTTTAACATACGCTGACGTTTCTCTTCTACGGTCGAAGAGCATTGACGTGAGTTAGGGAACGAATATGAAAAACTGAGAGTACTGCCATCAACGAAGGAATGGATTGTTTTAGAAGTTGCAGACAAGAGGTCATTTATAAAAATGAGAAAGAGTGTCCGAGACAAAACGGAGCCCTGGGGAACACCAGCATTTATATGGTAAATTACAGACTTGAACCCCTCCAAGAAAACTTGTGATGAACGACCCGAAATATAGTTTCTAATCCATTGAAGAAGAGATTCAACGATGCCATATGGACGCATTTTCAACAAAAGAGCCTGATGCCTAACTCTGTAAAATGTTTTAGAAATATCGAGCGCAACAATCTTTGTTTCGCCGAAGTGATGCTCCAACGTTTCGGGTGAAACTGAGCGAGTGCTCTCTCTACTTCTAAGTTAGGTTGTATATCAGCTATCAGATGACGTACCAGGTTTTTAAAATGAAGAAAATTAATTAACATTTGACTAAAGTATGTCTTGTTGGCGTTCGCAAAAAGTGGTGGAGAGACCATGAACAAATTTTTTTAGTGCTTTCTTGGATTTAAATCTTAAACATTCCATTCAGTTGTCTTAACCACTAGATAACCACTTAACTGCAATACACAGTTCTGACAAACTCGTCAAAAAAGTTTTTTTTTTTTTAAATTTTAAACCGATTTTTCAAATTAAGACATTGTTTTTTGAATGGAATTTAAATTGATAAAATAATGGTGCCGTATTTTAAAGGACAGTTTCAGAGACATTATAGACGAGGAATAAAAAGGGTAACTATTTAAGAAATGGCCACAGCTCCAGAACAGGCATAAACTGCCGCATAAGTTTCAAAAAATCAACCAAAGTACTTTTGTACTAAAATTTGTAAAGTGTGAGGTATGGGGGTGGAATTTCTCAGAACGAGATAGAAATAAAAAAATATTTTTTTTTCTATTTGATAGCTCTTTTTGTTTTTGTTTTCTTCGTTTAAATGCTATTTAGCATTACTTTGGAACAAAGAATCTTTATTATGCCTAAATGATAAAAATGCAAAGAAACCATCTGACGAAGAATAGAGCGCGACCGGCTCAGCTGGTATTGCCATGTTCAAGGAATAGATCATTTGAACCCCGTTAAAAAGGCAATATCAATGAACATTCCAAAGTTATCGCGAAGGAAAGGCAGGCATACAAGATCCTGGATCACAGAAATGCAACGACACCTGCATTTGGTTTGCCTCAGTAATGAATTAAAAATCGGGAGGCCTGCCGATATTTTCTAAAGTCAAACAGGCGAATGCCACAGCTGGATCAGTAGAAATGCAGTGAAGTCGGAGAGTTAAGATCTCTTGAGTTCAGGTCATAACCTCGCTGATATAGGAAGAAGAGGAAGAAGATACAAATGCGAAAGTTTAATATTAAAAAAAGAGAAATTGTAAGAACATACCTATATATCCCATTTTTTGATATACGTTTTTTGAAACTCTAGCTGCACATATTTGTATAAATTTTTTGGCAATACACTTTTTTTAGTGGCAGTTTCTGTAAAAATGATCGACAACGATGCAGAGCGAAGATATCGTAGGGACATTTGAGTGTTGAGTTGGCGGACCACGCTCATGTTAAGCACAGCTACATATATGAGATCAAAATATAAACTCAACCAAAATTTCAATGATATTTGAAGTTTAAAGTGAAATTAATTCTCAATTTGTGTGGGAGGTTCGATCGCGATTATTTTCACTCATTTTTATTTGGCGAAAAGCCTCTTTTCCAAATTTTATAAAAATCCAGGTAAGCCCTTACGTACCATACGTTTTACATTTTATTTTTTGTATCAAGTATATTGTATTTTACTTAGTCGAAGATGTGTGTCATGTCTTTCGAAAATATTTCGCATTTTTTATATAAAATTAATATGGGTAGAATAAAAATCAGTGTGGCAAATATAATTATTCTGGGAGGGTTAGAATACCACCACCATTATGGTGACAGTTTGTTCTGGTTTATTCCACAGTGTCGTGCACAGTGCTACTATCTAGACGCCGAATAATATCTTATTAATAATTAAATATTTTTAATTTATTGTATGTACATATTATATGGCATTATAATTATTAGTATATGTTGTTATAATTACGAGTATATGTTGACATGAGTACGTGCTGATAATGGCTTTTACCATATAATTATAAATTTACATACAAGTACCTACCTAGTCCGGGCATGAATTCTGCTAAAAAACTTCCAGTGCAAACTGTATATATAAGGAATAGTACCATTAACTTTTTTTTTGCCAGAACAGATACTACAAAACGCAATGAATATAACCCAGTTTAGTTTCAGCTACTGATCGGTTATCATAGAGTGGGGTATGAAAGAAAATCGGATTGTGTCATAGCGTTGCACAAGTGGGATATTAAAAATGTTTGTGTACCGTGCCATAAATGGATTTGTTGAATCATCTCAATTAGAAGAAATGGTCATCCGCGCGGTTGTAAAAGCTGTATGCGAGCGAATTCGAAGAAATCCCCTTCGAAAGCAGAAAATGATGTCGCGTTAGCTGGATACATCCACCAGATCGATGCCAAGGCTCATTCGGGATGATCTCAATATGATCGCCTTTCGTCGGTTAACTGGACATCTATTGACGTCTAATTTAAAGCAAATTAGGTTTGCCAGATGCAAGCGACTTTTGCACTGGTACGCCGACAGCGGCCAGGAAAATATCCTTTTCATGAACGAAAAGATTTTTTACCGTCGAGGAAGTTTTTTATAAACAAAACGATAAAATGACAAAATCTAGAGAAAAAAAAAAAATTATCGGCATTATGCTAGACTCTCTTAAGTTAATTTGTTTGAGAAATTTATAAATTTTTTAGCATGTCTTCGGCCATTTTAAAAGTCCCAGTGCGTGAGCTTATCTTTCTATAAAGTAGTGGCTTAGAATCAATCAAATCGCCGAGGTTATCAAGGAAGGGGGTCCCTAGATGGAGCAATCTTTTACGCGTTAAGGCTGGATATATGCATAGAAGGTGGAGGATAGTTTCCTCCTCCTCGTCGTCTCTACAGTTCCTGCAGAAGTCGTTGAAGAAGAGGCCAAGTCTTGTGGCTTGTTGGCCTATAGGACAGTGTCCAGTGAGTAGAATCTTTAGAGTTGTACCCTCTCTGGCGAGCTCATTCGCCCTGCAGTTTCCCGGAATGTCTCTGTGGCCTGGCACACAGCATAGGTAAATGTTGAACTGCTCTGTCATCTCCTTAAAAAACAAACGGCAATTTAAGGCGGCCTTTAAAGTGAAGGAGGACGATTCTAGGGACTTGATTGTCAGTGAAAATGCTAATATCTCTGACAGATAGTACATTACATTTTAGCCAGGACAGGGTTTCCTTAATCGCCATGATTTCCGCCTGAAAAACGCTACAACGATCTGGAAGGCGGAAAGAGATGCTCAGGTTGAGCTTTTCGGAGAAAACACCACAACCCAGCCCTCCTTCTGTCTTAGAGCAATCTGTAAAGAAGTGAACCGAACTACCATCAACAGGGAGAGAATTGTCCCATTCATCCCGTTCAGGGATACTCGTACGGAAGTTTCGGTCAAATCTCAGTTTCAGCGGGATGTAGTCCGCATTTTCATGGGTGAAGTTGGACCACTACGAGGAGGCTTGACGAATCGCAGCAATCTGTTTGCGAAAAATATCTAAGGGCAGCAGATGGAACAAAATATCCAGTGCCGCAGAGGGAGTAGTTCTCAGTGCACCACTGATACACATGCATGCAGATCTTTGCAGGTAGACAGCCCTATCAATAACAGGCCACCATACGATCACGCCTTAGAGTGATAACGAACACGTACAGCCAGAGAGCGATTTGAGGTTTCATACGCCAGCTCCTACCTATGGCCTTTTTTACAGGAACAGAGAGCTACATTAGCTTCCTTCTTACGCGTTCTAGTAGATTGGCTTTACAGTTCAGTTTTCTTTCCAAAATAAGACCCAGGTGCTTTGCATTTTCATTGAAGGTGAGACTGGTGACATTTATCGTAGGAGGGTCTATGAGGGAAGCTTTATATTTCCCCGTGAAGAGAACGAGTTCTGTTTTAAAAGGGTTAACCTACAGTCCACATTTTGAGGCCCATCTGGTGAGCTGAAAGAGACCATATTGAAGGATTTTCCTGAGTATCTGGGTGCATTTAATAGGCAGCAATACCAATGTCATCTCATCAGCATAAGCAATTACTCTATAGGCTGACCTATCCAGGTCCACTAGTAGCTCATGTACTACCAATTTATGGCCTGCAGGAGACCCCACCGAGATTCGGAGAGCCTCAAAAACTACACCTGCGTTGTCCAACCCCTTGGAAACCGTGCGTGCCGCTGTAGCCCAGTAGCCGCTCGGTTTCAGGGCCTGCGTTAAAGCAAAAGGAGGTCACCTTGAATAAACCGCCTTTTTTTTAAATGCTAACTATCTAAACTAATAAATTTCATAAATACTAATCCAAAATGTTTTGTTATTTCATTTTTATAACGTTCTGCACATGTAACAGGGCTTTTGACAGGACTAGGTCTATGTACTAAACTGTATAATATTGGAAACTACAGCTGCGCTCATTTAGACTCATTTACATTACAAATCACGCAAACTGGTTTCAATAATCACCCAAACCCCATCATCTCTTGCAACAAACACACTATGCATTCACAACAAACACCTGCAATCACGTTACTATCCAAAGTTCACTACATGTCCCTGATCAAGAGATAAACTCTAGTATAACACAATAATATGTACAATTTCCAGATAAAACAAGAAATCAAACATTTTACGTTCACCGCCCGCGCCCGCACCCGCCCCCGCTGCCAAGCGATAAAGCCAACCAACTTTCAGAACACACACACCCTACACACATAACACTTACCCTTAGCCAACTGAGACTTAAGCATTGTGCGCTGAGGCTGATTATTACCTACTAGATGTTGATAGTGAAAATTATAAAAGAAAAATACACTCGGGATGAATCACGCACTAAGCATGGACGGTTTCACGATTTCTTTTCAGATGTCTCCAAGAGAAATGCATAAAATCTGTTCCGGTTCACTGAGAAAAAATCTATTTTGTTCGGACTTTGGAGGAGAAAATCTCTCTCGAATGGGATGACCCGAATGATGTTCGAATAATCGCCACCGAATTGGCGTACACAACACGGCTACGGCACTGATTGACCTTTGCTCGGACAATGGAATGAAGGTAGAGATGTTTTTTTTTTTTAAATGCAAATTTATATATTTTGCATTCGTTGGGAACTTTAATGGAAGAAAAAATATGTCGGAATTTAGCTGATGGGAGGAAAAGCACTGTACTCAGTATATTTGAGAAGTTGCGTTTTTTCTCACTGGACAGGTGACGTATGTCAAAAATCGGATGTTGTTGACAGGTGTGGTGGATAACTGCAGTTGAAAGTGGTGTGAGGATAAATTCTATTCAGCTTACTTCAAACATGGATAAACAACATGGATGACTTGTGAGCTACTATTCCTATACGATTTTTGCGAATTTTTGGGTCCAAATATAAATTCTAGCACTGATGCCAACAAAGGAAAAAAAATTTACGAACTGCATAGCAGAAAGCAGAAGGGAAGTGATTTTCACTATGTAAAGATAATTTCTAATACAAAAGGAAATACATTTAAATTCAAATTACAGAATTTCATTTAATAAAGTATTGAGTAGTTTCATTTATTAATAATGGATATTATTATACAACACTACAGGTGAATGTATCGACAATTTGAAACGCTAACACTTGCTGTGTTCTCTTATTTGTTCCGATGTGCCAATTATGTAATTTTCTTTGTCCGTCATAAATTTAAAGTTCCTCTTTAAAAGTGTTCGTCTGACGACAAGAGTGCGCATTTTGAAAACAAAACCTACAGAGCAAATGTCCTACTCTCTACAGAGTACTTTCATCATTCGAGAAAATCAGAGTAGAATGCTTACCGTTTGAAGTTTTGGACTTCTTCCAGGCTCACGACGACTTCAACTACCTTTTTTCTTTGGTTTTCTCCATAAGTTTTGCATTTTATAGCTTGTACCCGTTATTTGTTCTTTTTGGGGTTATTAATAATATTTGCGTCCAGTTTTTCCCCTGCAATTTGTCGTATTTTTACATTACAGAAAAGTTATCGATTCGGTACTCTTCTCCCACTTATTAAACTCATTTGTGGAGTGAGTACTTGAACTATGCATAAACGTAATGCTCGTAGCATTCAATTTGCAAACATCCCTGTCTTCCAACGAATCCACCACGACGTCAGCTGTAAAAAAATCAAAACAAATATGCGAAACGAAACGAAACCCAAATAAATACCAAGGGGGTTTCACGCCGAATATTTTAATTTTTCTTTCGTTTTATCGTTTAAGTACTGTGCAATGGCTGATTCAAAAGACAGGAAATTCCCCTATCCAAAATGCTGGTCCGATGACATTCGCATGGACGTCCTAATGGCACCGTTTCGCATGAAATCCGTGAATCCAGAGAACTACGTCTCAAAAATGAACTTCTGGCAAGATATGATTGTAAAATACTGTGAATACAAAGGTTCCCCGTCCTTCAATAAGCGTGAACTGCAATTAGCGTTTCACCGCAAAGACAAAGTACCCTACGGGCTGGACAATGTCCTCGAAGAAATGCGCAGTACTGGAAAAATTCGCCCTCGAGCAGAATACATGTATGACCCCGAGAACAGCTGGACTGGTTGGGCTATAAATAGCTTCGTGAAGAAGCCACTCTGGTGGGGTGTAAGGAAGGTATGGCCAACTGGCAATAATGACGAGGGTGGTGTCAATGTAATGCACCTAGAGTTGGTTAAGGTAAGGAAAGGGAAAGGGGACACCATTCATGGAATCGATTCCTTTGTAAAGTTATTTTCCTTAGAAATTCTGCAGAGATCTGCATATCGTACTGCAGAAGCATGCAGGAAAGCTACTGCACTACGATGAGGTCAAGGTGATTGTCAGCGATGCAATGATCTTGAACGATGATGGCCTTCACGTTTGCTTGCACACGCTGCACTGCCAGAGGAAAGTCGTCCTCGAGTACGTGGTGGAGAACAATGAGAGGAACATACATTTGGTGAAAATACCGGGTAAAATATGGGTTTTCTATTCAATTTATTACTTTATTATAATTTTGATGTTAAAGGCAAAGCGGATCAGAATGCAGAAATTACAGAGACAGATCGAGCTTTCCACAATCTGCAAATGACGCAAAAAGATCTGACTAATCAATTAGAAATCTTAGAAAATGACATCAAAGCCATGGATGATAAAGCACGACAATACTTGAAGGAGAATAAGCGACAGCTGGCGAAGACCTATTTGAGGAAGAAACATCTGCTGGAGAAAAATCATGGTAATGTATAGGTAGACTTGATTTATTTTTTAATCTCGGTACAGTTGAATGAATAAAGATACAGAGATTCTTTCTGCTACTAAGGTACCTTACGTATGTACATATGTATATCGTTAGGATATTATCAGCGAACGCTCTATGTTAGCGTTGCCTCTTTTGTTTGCTTTGTCAGACTTTCGGCATTTCCTACTTGTTTTACATATTTATGCTTTTTTCACATTTATTTACTATTTGTGCTCATAAAATAAGAAAAATCAACAAACGACATTTATAAGCAGATTTTATACTGTCTTGTCGCAATCAGGGGTCCAATTTCCATATTCGTAATTTGTATGTATGTATGTATGTATGTTACTAGTTCTACCAACAACACAAAACGAATCCGCTTACGGATACGGGGATATGACCCCATATGTTTTTGAGAAATTCCATAAACATATTCAGGGTTATCGTGAATAAACTTTCCCTCGGAATTTTTCCCCCGAACAAAAATTAGGTATTTTCAAAAAAAGAGGAAAGATTTAATGTCGCGATTGCGCTGAAAATTCTCCTGAATTGTCATTCATGATACCTATTTCTTGTCCGCGGAATTATTGAAGATACCTAATTTTTGTTCCGAAGGAAAATTTATTCACGATAAGGTAATCTGGGTTACCCTAATTAGGCTTTAAAGTTTTTAAATTCATAACCAAAACGAGTTTCTCACATGCCAATGTAGTTTAATTCTTTATTTCCTCTGTAGAAAAGCGCAGCATCGCTCTAAACAACGTTGAGACCCTCCTCTCTAGTGTCGATGAAGCACAAAGCAACGGCGTCATTTTGGATGCATATAAAATCGGTTCAAAGGCCTTACAAAAAGTTCTCAACGACTCTGGCCTCAAGTACGACAACGTTGATGAAATTATTTCCGATGTCAAAGAAGCTGTTGAAAATCACGATGAAATCCAGGATACCCTTGCAAATGCAAGCCTTACCGAGAAATTCGATGACATTGACCTGGAACGTGAACTCAAAGAGCTTCTCGGAGAAGAGCCGGATGAGAAAGCAGCTCAAACAATTCCCAACAATAATAATCTGCTAAAGGTTGAAGTTACCGATGCCGAGCTATTAGCTATGCTGGAAGGCTTAGAGGTTGAGAGTAGTTTACCAACAACAGCTGATTCAAATGCCAATTCGACTCCTACAGTTCGTAAAGCTTTATAAATGTTTGTGTATATTTTTTTTTATTATAAAAAGTCAAAGTCAATGATAAAGGTTTATGTTCTATAAATACAATCGTTTGTGTTTTAGCGTTTTGTTTTATTTCTATTCTCTGATTTTACAAAACATAAATTTATTTATTCATCTAATTGGGAAAACAGTCACAAAAAATATTCTATCTCTTCTCATAAAATGGTTTAAACATAAATATTGTACAAGTTATATTTGTATGTTTCTGAACAATAAGATAACAAAATTTAATTCTTGTTTCACAAACATTTTTACTGTATACATATATATCAGTTTTTGAAACTTTCAGTTATTTATCACTTTCATGTTTCTCTTTGCTTTGCAAATCTTTCGATATTAATACTCAGTCTCTTTAAATAACCATTACTAGTATGAAAGTAACAAAAGAAAAATAAATAAATAAATAAAAGCAACAAAAAGTATGTGTAGCTGAAGAGATAAAAAATAAAACACCTAGTAGATTGATTTCATCCATCGAATTCTTTCTCTTTTATCCTTTGACCATAACTATAATTTTTAGATCTTAACTAGTTCCACGCCAAGTATTTCTATGCTGTGCTCTTACATTAGGTTACCTCCGAGGATAGTATTATGAACAGATATGATTTTTATAGTCAAAATTTCAAATTCCAAGCGCAGAAATCAAGCGAAGAATAACTCTTGGCAATCGCTGTTTTTTTTTCGGCTAACAAGGCATTTCAACAGTAAAGTACTATCTCGATCAACTAAGGAGACTCTATATAAGACCCTGATCATCCCCGCCCAGCTTTACAGCACTGAAATATGGACTTCATTGAAAGTGGATGAAGATATCCTTGGTCGCTTCGAAAGAAAAAATTGTCGTGTGATATTCCGTCACATTTGAGTTGACGGGTTTTGGAGCAGAAGATCGACTTAGTAAAAAAAAAGACTGCGTATTGGATGTTTGAGATGACTACGACATGTAGAACAAATGGACACCAACGCTCCGGTCCACAGTCTTCAAATCTAACCCGGGTGGATGACACAGTAGATGCCCTCCTCGACGTAGGTGGCGCGCACAAGTTCACTCCAACTTGGAGTACGCAACTGGAGGCAATTAGCTTAAGACCGGGCTAAATGGAGAGGCTTGTTGGTTGACGACCAGGTTCACCCGGAACTGTAGCGCCACCTAACTAAGTAAGTAAGTGATATTAATCACCCTGATTGTCGTTGGCGTTTGCCGCTTTTTGACGATTGTCGTTTTATTCTTCTGATGTAGCACGAATCCATTTTCATAACTTTTTTACTGTGAAAGAGTTGTAATAGTATTCTACACGGCAAACAAATTGCTTAGTAATCACCCCAATTCTTCAACTCGTATACGACAGTCGAACACGACCATGGTCGCATTTAGTTATTACAAAGTCGTACTTTACGAACACACTCGTACGTAATTTTTGACAGCAGTCGTATGCATCGCAACGCATACCAATGCCGTATTTTTCCGCTATTACGATGCATTCAATTGGTCGTTGATGGTCGTATTTGTTTCGTACTTTACTCGTCTTCAAAGATGGTTACGACTCAGCTTCAAAGTGAAGTAAAATGGAAAATAAACATACATATGTACACCCCTATTATGGTTAGCGAATCGAACGTTCGACTCAAGTCGAACTGTCAGCGAATTGCTTCTGTCGTGGTATTGCTGTTAGCAAACATTTTCATTCGAATAAAGAATAAGTGCTGACAAAGGAAAAAACAATTAAATGTCATCTGTGAAGTGTATAAAGCAACAGAAGTAATTCGCCGGGAGGTTCGACTTGAGTCGAACGTTCGATTCGCTAACCATAATAGGGGTGGTAAGTACATGTACATACTAGAAATATCTAAATTTGTACTTTTGTGTGCTTTCATTGTATGAAAGTCACGAATTGTAGCCAATTTGAAAGGCTGCGGTCGAATCGCGTCCGTCCTCCTTCAACGGATGACTAGTGACGTAATTTGTATTATGTTGTTGGTAGATCTAGCAACAACATACATACAAATTACGTGACGAGTTATCCGTTCATGTAGGACGCGATTCGACCCCTGGTTTCTGCTATGCAAACAACACGCGGTGTTCCTAAGCAGTCCCCCATCTAAGTACTAACCGCGCCCGACGCTGCTTGATTTCGGTGGTCGGACGAGAACTGATACTCAGCATGTTACGATCGTTGGCGTAGATACACAACAAATTTCTCCGAATTGCTACCAAATTCTCAACCGGCACCACTTCGTCCTCTTAATCGAAAAAGAGGTTATATCAAGTTGATATTTTTGATTTATTTTGTTCAAAAACTTTACTTTGCTTTAAAATACACCGCTAAACCTATATGTTTACATTTTCGTTTCATTCTCTCTGATGGCTTGACATTTGCATAACTGCGATGATGCGGGTTGGTTTTTTTGAGTTGTCGTATGCATCGCATACGAATCGAGGAAAAGGAATTTAATTTTAATACGACTTTATATACGAAAGAATTGGGGTGACTGTTTAACGGTCAGCAGGTCGTAGCTATGAATAAAAGGACAATCGTCGAAAAGCGACAGACGCCAACGACAATCAGGGTGAATGGCAAATGAGTTGACCAATGGGCTTATAAGCCACACTGCATAGACCACGTATTCTCTGATGAAATTTCAGTCCAAATCAATAGAAATTAAAAGAAAATTTGCAAACAGAAAAAACAATTAACCAAAAGAAATCATATTACATATATTAACAAAGAAATTATAGATGTTTTTATTTTAGAATTTTGTTGTTTAACATTTGACATAAATAAATATTTTTTTCGCATTTTATTTTGATTTTTAATTAGATTTTATTTTTTGTATATTTATGAAATAATACAAACTGGCAGCTAAGCTTTTTTTTTTTGTTTCTTATTAATGTTTCACATTTTTTATATGTTAATTTCGTAAAACTATATTCTTGTGTATATGCAAATGGACAATGTTTTTTTTTTTTTTTTTTTATTCAATTATCTATACAAAGTTAAACAAAACACATTTGTATATATACATTCTTAATATTTTTATTTTTTCGTACGTTTTTGGCATTGTATTTAGCAAATTTATTAAAATAAAATGAAAAGATATAATATAATAATTAAACGCTGAGTATTGTGATGCATCAGTTAAAATATTCACCGGAATGTTTGACTAAAGCGTCGTATTTTTTAAAGTTTTATATTTTAAGCAAATGTGTCCAGTTAACTGTTTTATTTTGGCAAGCAATTTGTTTTTTATTTTTTTATATATTGATATACATAGTTGTATTGATTCGGATTAAGAAAATTAGTAAAATTAAACAAATATTGCACATTAAAAAGAAATAACATAATACTGGCATCAATATATAACATTTTCTGTATATGTTTTTTTTTTTTTTTTTTTGCGAAGATCTATAAATTGTTTACTGTCTATAATATCATTGCGAAAAATGGCATATTAATCTTAAAGCCTAGAGTAGATAGACTTGACTACAAACTTCTAAGAATCCCTAAAACATTGCTTTGTTACAAGTGTCATTTATTCTTGTTTTGATTATTTGGTTTCTCAATGAAACACTGTTTGAGGAAAAATGTTTAAAATGTTGAGTTATCTTATTTATAATACGGCATTTCTGAGAAAGTTATGATTTGAATGTGTTTCTAGGCAATAATGAATATTTAAGCCTTAAAAACCCATTTAACATGCAAACATATGTATATATCATTTGTTAGAAGTGAACCCAATTTTGCTCCTTAGCTTTTGATCACAGATACGGAAATTGCAATACATTTATTTATTTATTTTTTTTGAGTAGCAAATGTGGAAGAAGTTAATGTATCACTTAACAAAAATGTCAACAGTCCAAAGTAACAAGCATTTAAAGGAGGATTTGCTGAACGACGACGTTCAAAGGTAGAAAATACCGCATTACTTATAAAAATAAAAACTCAACTTATTGTATTGTGATGTTTTCGTTTCATATAAGTGGTGAGGTGTTGGAAAAATGTTCAAAATTATTAAATTTCTTAAACAACCACTTCTAAACTGTACAAAATATGAATTAGAATATTTTTTTTCATAATAAATTCATTACCTGTATGTTGTTATTCCAAAACTATATGTTCTTAAATATATTTTCTTTTGTATAATATTTCTAAGTAATTCTCTTTTGCAATTGTGCAATATACATCAATATATATATATATATATATATTTTAGTTTAAAGGATTGTTGGAAAAATATAGATTGAAACATAGAGATACATACACACATACGTATATTATTTATATAAAATGGGATTTTATTTATTGTGAAACTTAGTTGCTGGGAACAAAATTTAAGGAAAATTAAAACTTTTAAGGAAAGGAGATTATATAAATAGAAAGCTTAACTGTTTATAAATTCTTTTTTTTTTTTTTTCTTTTCTTTTCTTTTTATTTGTATTTATTTGTTAAGGCTAAAAAAATAAACCTACGACTTCTAACATTTATAATGTGTTTTTCTTTTTTTTTTTTATATATATATTATTTTGGAATATATTCGATTTTATATTATATTTTTATAGATTCGAATTTAGTTGTATTGTGGACAATATATAAAAATTTGATTTGCTATGTGTAGATTTGGAATAAAATTAATATACTTAGTATAGTACAGATAAAACAAATCAGGACGGGCAGAATCACAATGAAACGCAGTGATCTACGGTAAAAAGAAAACCGATGTTTATTACTCCCGAAAAAGGTAAGATAAAATTGACAGGGTGACCCAAAAAGTCTAGGTATAATTGCGACACACTCGCATCGCACTTTAGATAGTAAGTGTGCGATATAAATTAGGTGAGTTAGACCATTAGGAATATTTCTAAATTTGTTGGACCACCTTTCACTGTTTAACTAAAAATCAATTTCTACCTCTTACCTTCTCTGCCCCATGGCTGGATGTCAGAGATTCAAGTCAACCTCCTGCTCCATATCAATGTGATTAATTGAATTCGCAGTGCTGTTAAACATTTGAGTTCCCTCGGCATCGCCAGCGCTGTTATTGCCATCCCGTCGGTTTTTACCTAAGAGCCAAGAAAATACTTTTTCCAAATTTTAAAATTATTGTCAAGCAACTAAAGCGCATTCACTACAGTAACCAAAATAATAAAAATAAAATTAAAATAACTCATAATTGAAGATGAATATATATGTATTGTAAATAAAACCCAAGGGAGGAGTTGTATGACTACTACACATTTCTTACCATTCTTTCTGGTTTGCTACATGAAAATTATTTAAATAAACAAACAAAATAATACTTTGAAGCGACTAACAAACAGTAACTTGCATTGCGATAGAAACGACTTCCATTCTAAACCACCACCAGTATAGTTCCAACTCTTCGTCGCTTACCTCCGGAGAAGCATAAGCATCCCTCGTCGTCACTGGGCGAATCACCGCGTGCATCCTTTAGTTCCTTATTCATCTCATTAATACAACGCTGATAATAGTCATAGTCTTTCAGATACCATACTGGGGGCCATCTATGCTCACGCAAGTACTCCTGATTATCCTGATGCAGGGCTTTCAAGCTTTTTAGTGAAAATTTACAAATCATATTGTAATTAACACACAGATACGACATGCACCACTCGGCCAACTGGTGTGCGTTATGGAGCTAATAATAAAAATAATGAAATCATTTTGTAAATAGCAACTAATTTAAACAAAGCAACTAACCTTCACTGGTTCCAGCAGTTTTAAGCAATGATCAACAGTTTCATTCGTTTCGTTTTGTGATATCATCGTCAAATCCTCAATCACTCGACACTCCACCAAGTTTAATAGCCTTGGAAGGCATAGTCTATTCGCCAACTCTAGCAGATTAAGACATTTATCAGCCGATATTGAAGGTATCTCATCTGTATACAGATAACATAGAAGCTTATGGAATGTATATACTGTAACCCCGGGAAATACAATCTACAAAATAGTTTCATTAGTTCTACGTCAAATTCGAACAACTTTTGCCAACTTACAACACTCGAATGCGCTTCTCGAAAATCGCCGGTTAACATCGCTCGCATAACATCACATCGTGCGACCAAAATCGAACGATGTGCTTTCATATGACCATCGTCTAGCTCGAATGTTACATCGCTAAAGTAACCATCGCCTATGCAATGCTTCTCCATATTCTCTTTAATACTCTGCAAAATGAATTTCAAATCAGAAAAACGCCATGAAGCCATGATATTTATATCTGATCTCT
This sequence comes from Brachypalpus laphriformis, assembly GCA_945910035.1. NCBI lineage: Eukaryota > Metazoa > Arthropoda > Insecta > Diptera > Syrphidae > Brachypalpus > Brachypalpus laphriformis. Next base: position 176,919,548 of record OX246756.1, read on the forward strand.
TACTAAGCAATAATGTTGAATTGGTTCTTCTGAGAGACTAGCTAAAACATTTTGCGGCTTAGAGAGGAGCAGTGTTAATTGAGGCAGTTCTAAGAAGTCAGCTGCTTGTTTTATTTCCTAAAGGAAGAAAATGAAGAGTTATACTGATGAAATGAGAAATTTTCATGTAATTAATGATTGATGAGCATTGGAGAAATATTTAGGTGTTTTGTTTGTCTGACGATCGGAATGTTTATGTATGTAAGTCCGATATCGATAAACTTTTAGACTATATGCGTAGGATGCGTTCTATACAACGTTTTCCGATACATGTTTCCTAGGATGCTGGTTGAATTTGAAATGAACAATTTGGTTTGATGGCTGTTTGTGATGTTTTACTAGCAATTCATCTTAGGGCTCTATTATCAATCGCAAGTCGAAAGAATTGTACCAAATGCTACATTTGGCGAATTATTCGCAAACGTGAAAATAACAGGTCAAAGCAACGTAGAACGGCGTGAAATTGGATTAATTTTTTGCTCTTTATTCGCCAAAACTGTTACTGAACTGTTCGACTCGCAAACCATAATAGAAATTAGTCAGATTCGCCGGAAATTTAGTTCAACTTACGAATGGTAATGTGGCCATTATTCTCGCCGTTTCTTCTTCAAATCCTTTTTCCTAAAAAACTTTTTCGGAAAACGTTGTCATTACATGACGATGACACACTAAAAAACTGCCAATTGGGAACGAACATTATTTAAATAAATATTTCTTTGTATCTATAACTATTATGAAAATGCTGTGAATTCAACGGATATTACTTTTTTTATTTTATAGTTACTTTGTCTGAAAATATTTACCAAAAGTAATCCAATTGGAGCAGTCTGAGAAGATTGTAAATTTGATTTTCAATGAAAATTACTCTCTAATTCTTCCTTAAGTACATTTTGTTTTTTTACCAAACTCTAAACTAACTCACTACTGGGATAAGGCGAATGGATAAGCCTAACATATTTACCTGAAGATTGTGAAATTCCTTTTCAATTGTGCCAGTGTAGATGAATTTAAGACACTGATTCATTGCTTGCGGTGTGATGATCTTTGTCAGAGTGACAATCGTCTGGGTAACATTCGCTCCACGATTGTTCTCCATTTGTACGATGCGTATATTTTGGAAAATCGGATGATGTAGATCCTTGTAGAGATCTGTTGATTTCTTTGATTCGATTAGTGGTAGGGCTTGGTAACTGGATCGACGTTTCAAATGTTCCCACATTCTGGGGGCCACATGAGAGAACCAGAATAAATTAAATCGAATTCGTACTTACAAGTTGTAATATACCTCAAAGTGCGTGACTCGTTGCGTATTAGACATTCTGTGTCGTCGTTAAAATCAGCCGTTGTCGCTTCACCAAATGTGGAACTTATCTGCAAAAAGAAATTCATTTTATTATTAAGAAGACAAGTGAGTTCTGTGGTCAACTTACCATACTCGATTCACTACTACTCCTACCACCCATGTCCGATAGCTCAGTGGTTAGCAATCGGAAGAAGACATTTGAAGCCGCCGCGAGCATAAATTTATGAACGGCAAACTTTGTTGAGCCTACAACCAGAATTAGATCTGTGTAGCATTGGGATACTAACATGCTGTACATATCCTTTTTGTAGTTTCCTACAACAACTGTAACCTCTGGTGGTGGAGGCTTTGGCGGGCGAAATGGCGCCTTTAAAGAATCAATGTTTAGTTTTTTGTTTTTTTTTTTTTTTTGCTAAAATTCACTGTATACGCTTACCTGCAAAAGCGGTTTCTGCACTTTTTTCAAGTTTGTCATCCAGAATCGTTGTTGCCGTCTTGCGATCAACGCTGACCGTATAGCATTCTCAAAGAGTTCATTCACTCCAAAGTATGTGAACACACTGGTCTCATAATAAGCCACTCCGAGCTCTTTAGCTACAGCTCTAGCTTCGTCTGGCATTACTAGGTCGCTCTTTAGCGCCGCTCTAAGAGCAAGTTTTTGTAAGACGTTGTACATTTTAAATAAGTCCCCAATCAACTCACCTCACAAATGGACTACGCTCACCAAAATACGATAGATATTTCTCGTCTCGATACATGTAACGTAGATCATTCTTGCAGCCTACTAAAATCACTGGGGTATCGGGGCAAAAGCGACGTATTTCTGGATACCACATTGCTTTGCAATTCCTTAAGGATGTTGGACTGGCTATCGAGAAGCAGAGTAATACTACATCGGACCTGTAGCGAACATTCATGATTAGATTACCTAAAGCGATGTCAATTTTTATTTATTGACTTACCTTCCATACGCAAATCTTCGATCCTTGTCATGATCACCAAATGTGTCCCAAAGTCTTAGTGATACATTCACTCCGTCAACCACTTCCCATGACCGCTCAAGGACCTGAGAATATTATAATTGAAAAACCATATTTGCGGCAGAGAGAGCATTTACTCACGTCTTTGTATATCCTATACTGGTCAATAGCCCACACTGTTGGCACATGCGTCGACAGCAGCTGTGACAATGATACATGCTTATTACAAGCTCTGGCACATATCAAACGTGTCTTTCCAACGGCAGTGTCTCCAACGAGAACACACTTTACCAATTCTTGATGCGGCTGTTCGTTGTCCATGATCCCATCACCAACGCAAAGATTCTGACAAAAAAAACGAAGGTAGTAACTTTACTAAACAACTAACACTTGCTACGTAAACAGATACGGCACGTGGGTAAACAAATGTGATGTACAACTACAATACAAACAAATTGTTTACACATGTAAGTTCCATCATTCAGCTAACTGGTTCTATCTCTCATTGGATCCCACAAGTAGGGTTCGATTCTAAAAGATTTCAAATCGTTTCCGGTGCCAATTTGAATCGTAAAAATCTTAAAATATAAACTTTACAGATCTACGATGTTTATTTTTGTACCCTAAAGGTGCTAATCGCAGTTATGTACCTTTTTTCAAATCAATAAACCAATTTCGTTTTCATGTGATGCCTTCAGCTAGAGAGTGCACAGATTTTTGGAAACGAGTTATCATACATTTTGTTGATTACTTTAATGGCGTACATTATGTTCCCACAACAAACATAAGACAATTAGATAAGATTGGATAGGCATGTCTCACGTGAGCTTTGATTTTGCAGTCGACTCTCTGATGCTTAGGATAATCATTATAGGAATCACAATTTTTAAACGCTGCTTATAATCTTGTATCCTATCAGTGCTGTTGGGCACGTATTGTGTTTTTTTTTTTTGTGATGACACGGCACGACAGACGAATGCAATGTTATCTGATTTCTGGTTAGTGAAAGCCCATGACGTACTCGTATTTACGATTCAATACGGTAGCAGTATGGAAGGGAATTAAACAAAATATTTGTGGGATTTAATTTTATTGATTTTATGGACTACCAGGAGTGACGATTAGAATTTAAGTTTATTATTAAATTACTTGGGAATAAGGCAATGTACTGCTTGCAACTGGGAAAAGCATTCGTGCACTGATTGCCGGCAACTACATGATTTTTTTTATCTGAAAGGTAATCTTATCGGTAAAGCAAAGCTATTAAACGTATAATGGATTTTTTTTTATTTAATGGAAAATATTTACATACTATCGCCAGAAACGCAGCGAATGTGGATCCAATTTTTTGCGTGTTTTGCTTCATTTTTTTAAATTTTGAGCGATTAACATTTTTTTTTTTATTAATAATACATTCCAGAAAAAGACAACGCAGTAAAGGAAGACATTGCCTTAGGCAATAGCGGTATTTGAAAAAAGACCTCAAGCAACCAAGCGTTCTAGAACTAGAACTAGAACTAGAGGCATCTGGATAAGGACTGGAGGTCTGCAATGATTTGTCAATGATGCACGCATTCAAGAGCATATAACTGATCTGATTCTCAGATCGCAAACACATCAGCTGCTCAAAATTGGTTTTAGAAACTTTGTACCCGTGTATACTTTATGAATACTCCCCAAATGCGAATATCCTTAGGTCCGTTTCACACATACACGGCGCCGTGTATTCGGTTCAAAGTGTACAGAGCTAAATGAGAGCGTTCACACTTATCCGGCACCAGATACACGGTATAAATGCCGGATGAATTGCGTTTTTTCTGCCGGACAAATCTCAGCTTTTTCCGGCACCGGATGCCGGGTACACGGCGCCGGATACGTTAAAGTGTATAGAATTAAACGGGAGCTTTCACATTATTCATCCGGCATCGGATACGACTTCCCTATTATGTTGCAAAATAATATTCAAACGACTTTCTGATTCCGTGTATCCGGTGCCGGATGAGTGTTACCGCTCTCATTGTGTTATGTACACTTTGAGCCGGATCCGCGGGACCATGTATACGTCATTGGATATATGTATGTGAACACTCCACAAAGCCGTGTATCCAATGCCGGATATACATATGTGAAACGGGCCTTAACCATCAAGTAAACAGACCCCGAAGTTACAGTACCGAGCTATCTAAAGAGCTAAAATATCATTTACGCATTAAGAAGATTCAATTATTGTCAATTTTACAGAAGCGTGACAGAGAAATTTTGCGATTGAAATGATGTGCAAATAAAAATTTATTCATTCTTTGTGTTCTTGTTATTGTCTATTGACTAAGTAGCTTGCGAAATAGCTTATTTACAACGTTGTTTACACTAAGACTGCAGTTCTACTGGCACGTGTGATTTATGATGATATACTGCGCAGATAACAAGTCAAATTATTATCACAATATCATAATCCATTCAGCATATCATAAATATAAGACTTTCTTTGTTCAACTGAACTTGTACTCAATAAATCAGTAAATATCTGGTATAATTCTCTAAATGCCTCTTTATAATGTCAACTGTGGCAGCTACTTTTGCCACAGTAGTTCATCGAGTCCATCATCTTGCCAATCACTTTCATGGCTTTTGCTATGATGGCTATTACCATTGTATATATGTATGTACATCTAATGTATATACAATGCGATTACTTAATAAATTGTTCCACATCCACGGAAATTAAGTCACTAATCGTATTCCGTTTATTTTATATTTTTTTCTCAGATTTTGCATTTACCTACTCGACAACGAGGTCAGTCATTGTAATGAATTGTGTTAGTTGCACACCTAAGCCCCTCCGGTATTGAATCTAAATATGTATATAATTTGACTTCAAAATATGAGCTTTGTGAAAGGCAATCATTTCTCTCTTCCACCTCTCTAATCCTGTTCGACACATGTGAGTGTTGCTTTCGCTAATTAAACCGGCTTCACATGAAAACAACAAAATAAAAGCGCCCCGCGCCCCCAAAAAAGGTAAAAACAATAATCAGATGGAGGTACGGTAGAAAAAAAAAAAAAAAACGATCAATGTGACTGCTTATCGCATGCAACTTGTCGGTCACGCAACACAATGAATTTTGAGAAAAATAATAAAAAGAAATACCTTAACAGCTTTAACCGTTTTTACAGACTTATTTTCGTATTGCTTACTTTGGACTGACGTACATAGGTGCGAGTGTTTTGCCGACTTTATTGCGAGATTTATCAGTAGAATAGAACACCGCACCATCATCTCTTTGTGGGGGTGGTAGGACTATAGCGCTCATTTCTTAAGTAAGAGGTCAACGATTTTGGTGAAGCGAGTACGTATTCGCCACCGAGTTTTCGGTATGGTCGTGAAGTTCGGCTTGACGTGCCGACAACCTAGCATGGGTGCTTCTATTTTTAATTTATTAGAAGTGAAGTTGACACTGGATGTTTTGCAAGAACAAGAATAAAGCTCTAACGGAGACGAACAATAGGTGGACCTCTTTAGATACTTGTATCACTTTTTGTTCGACAGCACAAGATAAAATGTCGCTCTCTACTCTCATAGGAGTCATAATGGCGCATGACATTATGCGATACCACATGAAAAAGTTATATGTGACGAACGAATGAATGAAGACCTTAGTAGGGGGTGTGGTGACGAGGGGGTTCAGGAAGACACTACCCACTTTTTTTGCCACTGCTCAGGCCTCTAGCATCTAAATATCAAGTTTCTTGGACAATACTTCTTTAAGGATTTAGAAGAATTGCCTAACAGACAGGTAAACGACATCGCAAATTTCATTAAATCCTCTACAAATACAAATATTTGGCGCAACAGCTCTTTAAAGTGCCAGGGCCTAGCTTCTCGCAACCACTCATGTTGTGTGCGTTATATTTTTCACACGAATGGAAGGGACCTACAGTTTAATGCCGAATCCGAACGGCGATTTGAGAAGCTTTTTCGTGACAATACTCTCGGATGTTTGTCAGACGCTCGCGAGAGGTGGGACCGTGAAAAAACTTTTTGGTGTTTTCTGGGATTCGAACTTGGAACCTCATGCGTAGTGATCCGACACACTTACCACTTACGCCACGGCGCCCAAAATCCTCTGGATGGTTTATATCTCGGGCACATCAAGTACCAAATGCTTTCTACTAGGCTATGTACATACTTATATACGTTTATTTACGAGGAAGGGATTCGTTCTATCTTTCTATTTATTGGCCAAAGGATGGTGTAGAGGATTTCTAGCCCCTATACCAACCTACTTACTCAACCCTAAGAACGAGAAAACAAAGAAGGAAAAGAGCCATGTCAGTGGCCATAGTAGGGAAGGGCCTTCTAGGATGGCCCCTCATGGTGAAATCCACTCATAAACTATCATGCATTGGGAAAGATCTACGTCCAGCAGTAGCTTATGAGAAAACAAGTCGTGTACATACATATACACATGTATGTACCTACATATGGGCAAGCAGCCGCAAGAAAAGAGAAGAAATCACCATCAGAGTAGGAGATCATAATACGACTTCAAAATCGGTTATCAAATACCTAGGTGTGATGATCGACACGAGGCTCACTTACAAGGAGCACCTTGAAAGAACGTGTGGCAAAGCGGCTCGGGTGAGCGGTGCCTTATCAAGAATAATGATAAATATTGGAGGACCTAGGCAACAAAGGAGACTTATTCTATCAAGGGTGGTGCAGTCCATCCTTATGTATGCGGCACCCATATGGGCCAAAGCTATAATGAAAAAGACCTACGCAAGAAGGATAAACTCTGTCAACAGACTATGTGCGCTGAGAATCTGCTGTGCCTTTCGTACGGTGTCAGACGAGGCAGTATGTGTCATCGCGGGAATGCTACCAGCGGATATCTTGGCTATCGAGCTACAAACGACTTACGACGCCAAAATTCAGGAACCTCAAGCGTCAGTCAAAAATATCAAGCTGGAAGAAAGACAGCGAAGCATTAGAGCATGGCAGGAGCGATGGAACCAGTCCCCAAAGGGAAGATGGACCCATCGACTTATACCGGATATCCAAAAATGGATGGACCGGAAACACGGAGGTAGATTTCTATCTTAGCCAGTGCCTAACCGGACATGGCTGCTTTCGAGCGTATCTCAACAGGTTTGGGCTCGATAAATCTCCCAACTGTCCAAATTGCGGAGAGGCCCCAGAAGACGCTCAGCACGTATTTTTTCAGTGCCCACGTTTTGATATAGAGCACAGAGAACTGGAGGAAAAAATTGGAGAAATACCAACCCCCGAAAACATTGTGCACCATATGATAGCATCGAATGCAATATGGGACGCGGTGAAACAAGTTGCAGCGATAATCGTGCAGGAACTTAGGCGGCTGGAAAGAGTCAGAGAGAGCAACCAAGTCCAACCGGCAACACTTTTGGAACAAGGAGCGGAAGACAGCGAAAGAAGACCATAAATAGCTAACCAGCCCCGCGAAGTAATACCTAACGGTAGTCCCGCGGGGAGAGTGGTTGAAGTGTGCAGGGTGTGGTTTAGTACGTAGGCGTATTCCTGGCATCGAGTATTCAGGTTTGCGAATCGTGCATGCCAGTAGCTTGGGCTACTGATTTCTTTAGAATATTACACACCCCTTGGCGCAACCATAAAAAAAAAAAAAAAAACATATGGACTTCCTCTAGGGACAGTGAAGCAAAACTAACCTTTGCGCAACACCTACAAGGCATGGTAACTGCACATTGGGTCGATTTCCCGTGTTTTTTATATTAAATTTGAATTGATATGGCTGGCACTTGAACCGACAACATACCATTGAATAATTGAGCACATTACCACTAATCAAATGTGGGTAAGTACACACTTACTCAGATGACCCTACAGTACCGGGGGGCCTGGGCCTCAACAAACATATCGAGCCGGCTTGGTCCCTTTCCAATTGTTCGCGCCACCTGAAGTGAGGCCAATGTGGGTCAGTGTCCTGAAATGTAAGACCTATGAGCGAATTATGCCGCACCCGGCTGCGTGTTGAAAGCGCAACAGAAGTATCTATCTACTCAGAACAGGATGATATCTCACGATTCTTATATTATATACATATTACGTTCTCCGTTGAACTTTCAGAAACGAATATGGCGATTGCTTGCCCTCTAGAGTACTATCGCACTCATAGAGTTGTAAAATTCTATAAATTCTATTCCGAAACCGCCCAAATATGACAAATACCGATGAAAAACGACAACAGTTATCGCGGTGACAATCTGAATCGATGAGTGCACGATCTCCTGATTTACTATTCCTGTACAGTTACTATGCACTACCACTCAAAAACCCATCTCTCATCCTTTTAGAACAAATACTTAAGCCACATAAACGATTTGCGAGATCCTGCAACACACCCACTACCCTTTGTAGGAACAAATATGAAAGATTTTGCAGAAAAAAAATATTACAAGACGAATTCTAATTAGTTTATCCTTTTTTTCACCTTTGCAACTATTCCCCTTCAAGTTTCTGTTCAATTTCACAACAGGAACCCAATCCCCAAAGCCTCATTCTCCTTCTACTCGTACTTACCGATTTAGAACTGCAGTCGTTTCTCCTTATTTATGGAATTCCGTTTGCTTGTATTGATTTATTAAATTTTTCTCGCATTCACTGTAAAATTAACTTTTTGTCGCAAGCAATTTATTTTCCGCTTACGGATATTTTAATTTTCTTAATTTGTTTTCGTAAATGCGTAATACAGTTCTTTTTTCTTTTCAGCCTATGGAGGACGATGTCGTCGTTGTCGCTCACATAGCTTTTTGCTCGAGAAGTTACTTGTTTTGCTCGGTTCGAGAGAGATTCCACAAATCAATTATCGAATCACATTGTCTTTTGCGTGTATTATTTGATTAATTTTGACTTGTTTTTGCCTTCAACAAAGAAGTGCAGATTAATTTTATTTTAAAATGATAAATGACAGATGAGAGACGGAAAAAGAAACCGAGAAAGGAAAACAAACCGCACTCTGGAGGAAATCAAGAGAGAGAATGGAGTGGAGAGCAGTAACGGAGATATTATTTTTTTCTGTCGATTTTGCTTCCTCAATTTTCGCGAGTGGTGCCCAACGGCGAGTGTGGAGTGGATTGCGAAAAAGAATAGCTGACAAGTGCAGTACACACAACGGAGAGCAGGCAGCGGTTTTTTTGCCGACTTTTTTTTTCTTGTTTTGTGGGTTATCTGTGTGAGTATTGCCAATTCTGACATTCGGTTTAGTGAAGTATGCGGGAATTTGGTGACAGTTATAAGAGGTGTGTTTGCTTTGAATATGAGCTAAGTAAAATAGGGCTAATATTGGTGATTGGAAGCAAACTCATGGTACACTTTCAATAAATTTAGAAATAAGTTAATACTATAAAATTCAACAGCTCGTACACATATGAAGAAATGGATAGTCAAATTAAAAAATAAATCAAATTAGTCAATGTTAGACAAAAAAAAATAATAGAAGTTGAGTGTAATAAAATAAATAGAAGTGAAACTTATACTATATAAGAAATTTCGAATTGTGTCATGATTGCAGTGCCATCAGGTAAGCGACTCTTCGGAAGGCATACCACTCGACATTGAGATACATGGCAGGGCGATCCCGACAACAAACCACCCAAAGATTCTGGGAGTCACATTTGATAGCCTACTGACTTCCTCTAGTCATTCAAGAAATGTCAGTGAACGAGTCATGTCCAGAAATAAGGTCTTAAAATCTCTGGCCGGTAGCACATGGGGGAAAGACAAAGAAACTCTCCTCACCACACATCAAGCAATCGGAAGATCGGTTCTTAACTATGCGGCACCAATCTGGACTTCACGCATCAGTGATACTCAATGGAATAAGCTCCAAACAAGCCAGAATGCTGCTCTATGCGTTATCATAGGCTGTCACCGCATGTCCTATGAACATCACCTTCGTCAGGAAACAAAGTTGCGCAAAGTCAAAGAGCATAACAAACTTCTATCGAAACAGTTCTTACTGGCTTGCAATCGTCCCGATCACTCGAACAGAGATATATTCAGCCTCCCTACACCTCCGAGGCTTATTCGATCTGACATCCGTTCATACCGTGAAAAGGTTAATAGGTTTATAACCCATACACCATTTGTCCCAGCGTTTCACAAACTGGCTTTGAACTCTATCTACCAATACGCTGTCCAAACTCCGCTTGATAAGCGCCAGACTAACATTGTGCTAGGCGGCCGTCCTCCACCGATACATCGTAGTGAAGAACATCTTCCTAGACGCACCAGATCCGGCTGGAGCTCCATGCTGAACAATTGTCCGTCGCATCCCACAACACTTACACCAAGATCCTTATGGACTCCCCCGGTCGAAGCTACCGCTTTCTTGGGCCTCAACCTTACTGATGACAACCCACCTACACCACCTTAACGTTTGAACCATAAGAATCAACGTAGTTGCTACAACAACAACGACAAGGCCTAGAAATAGACGGTTGGATCAAGTTCGACATCTACTGGAGCCGTCTAGAGATTCCTCCTGGTGAGTTGAAGACAATTGTGGAAGATCGTGAAGGATGGAGAGTATCCATCCTGAGTATCCTACCCCCCACGACCCTCATAAAGGATTAGCAGGGGCATTGAAAATGTCGAATGTCGAAAGGCGAAAGGCGAACCCCACAGGCGGATCAGTAGAAATGCGGTGAAGTGGGCGGGTTGTGATCCCTTGTTTTCGGATCATAGCCTCGCTGATAAAAGGAAGAAGAAGAAGATTGAAAATGTATGCATACAAGTGTGTATGTTTTTTATTATGAATTCAAATGAACAAATACATTCGGTATTTTGAACCTATTATATATGTACTTCTCGCACAAAACTCAAAAACTCAGTTTCTTCCCTATCATAAAATGGTCGGTTGATATAAGTAACTAGTAACAGGCTGAGTAAATTTTTTTTACAAATTCGTTTCATTAAGGATAGTTGCTTATCCTATGATACAGGCTAGAGCCAACGTTTTGTTATGTGGGGAAATTCTTCTGTCGGTGAAACGCCTCCTAGTTAAGGTTTAACCATGTATGAAGATGAACTGCGAAAAATTATAAAGCTGCCAAACATATGAAAATCATGAAACTCGACATGAATACATCTTATAAAGGCAAAGAATGCACTATAATTTATTTTTCTTGTGAACTGCTATAATAATAAAAGCCGAGCAAGTCTTCAAAAGTGCCGTTTTCCCTAGTACTATTTTCAAAAGTAAGTATCATGATACTTACTTTGAATGCATCCATTCATTTCACATTTCACCTCGATACAGCTGTTTTCCTTGATATCTGACATTTGCAAATATTTTTGTTCACCTTCCCCATTCTCTCTATATTCCTTACTTTTTTCTCTACCACGACTGACCAACATCCTTCGTTGGTGCAGAAAAAAAAATCACCCAAAGTGAAATAGTAGAAAGCAAATCCAACTGGAATTGCCCATAACACAAATCCTAGTAGAGAAAGGAGAAAAAAAATCATTAATATCGATTTCCTTATCGGAATTCCCCCCCATTAAAGAAAATACGGTGCATCAGCAGCAGCAGCAGAACACCTCAACGCTACGCGCTCATGTTGATTCGCCAAGCGACAAAATTTACCTTCGCAATATGTGAATCACATTTAACAAGGTAGGTACAGACGCCAGCCCACAGAAATCAATTGCCCAAACAATTTCTGTCTAGCCTGAGAGCCTAAAGAGTCTGACACAGAATTTGACTAGAATTTCAATAAAAATTTTCCCCGAATGTCTTACGTTTCAGGCAAACAAATTTTACGCGCGGCACTTTTATCAAGCAACGATTTGTACACAGCAGTGGTAGTAGTAACAACATCAGAAGCAGCTCATTAAACATGGAAGGTACATGCGTGAACAAGATCCCAGTAAAGAAGCCGCAGGAGATTGACAATTTGACCAGGTACGCAGTTGGTGGGAAAATTATTTTATAAGATGTTTGGAGTAGGTGGTGATGTCATTAAGAAAGGGGGATCTATTTAGAGTGATCATACATTCGTTGTTGCTATTGCGTCACAAAGTGAGATCACATGTGTGTTTTTTTTTTGTTGTGAACATTCCAGATTGACTATCGCCAAGTCACAACAAGATAATCGAGAGTACCGTGGTCTGCAGCTGGACAATGGCATGAAGGTGCTGCTGGTCAGTGATCCAAAGACGGATGTCTCAGCGGCAGCTCTGTCAGTCGAAGTTGGGTAAGTAAGTGGAACAAAGTGCCACATATGATGTTTGCTATTATTATTCTGATTTCCATTTGGAGTTGGGGAATTTTTACTGCTGCAGACTAAGTTGCATTCACATTCTGGTATCATTGTTGTAGTTTTTCGGATCTTAATTGACAAGCCCTCGACCTCGGTGAAGAGCTTCTGCGTGGCATATTAGTAATATGTTCGGTTATGGAGACTGTCGCATCCATTAAACGAAAATATGAAGAATGAAAATATCAAGCTTGGGTAGATACCAGCTCTACTTACTATTTGCTTCAGAAAGAGGTAGAGGACGTCGCATGACCGATTCCCAGCACACGTTCCTGTATCGCACGCTAGATCGCCCAATTCGGAGAAAGTTCTAAAGAGAGTCCAGCGACATCTGCTTTGGCTAGTGTTTCGTCCACCTCAGTCTTAGATTGAACAAGTCGCTTGATCGCATTCCCAGGACACATTCCTGTATCGCACGCTAGATGGTGGGCAATTCGAAAGAGAGTCCAGCGACATCTGCTTTGGCTAGTGTTTTGTCACCTCAATTCAATTCGGAGAAAGTTGTAAAAAGAGTCCAGCGGCATTTTTTTTTTCGAAATTCGAAAGGTTTGACTAGTGTTTCGTCCACCTTAGTCTTAGATTGAGAAAGTCGCTTGATCGCATTCCCAGGAGACATTCCTGTATCGCACACTAGATCGTAGGAAATTCGAAAGCTTTGACTAGTGTTTCGTCCACCTCAGTCTTAGATTGAGAAAGTCGCTTGATCGCATTCCCTGGACACGTTCCTGTATCGCACACTAGATCGTGGAAATTCGAAAGCATTGACTAGTGTTTCGCCACCTCAGTCTCAGATTGAGAAAGTATGTAAATTAAGATACCGTACTGGCACTGATGCACTTGGAACTGCTGAATTTCCCTAAAAACCATTATCAGATTGTTGGTCCTCACCGCCCATCCAAAAACGTGACTTAAACTTTCCTTTTCCCTTTTCAACAGCCATATGTCCGACCCGGATAATCTACCTGGATTAGCCCATTTCTGTGAACACATGCTATTTCTGGGCACCGAAAAGTATCCCCATGAGAATGGCTATGCCATGTATGTATCGCAGAACAGTGGAAGCTGTAATGCAGCTACATATTCTCATATGACAAAATACCATTTCCACGTGGCATCTGATAAGCTGGATGGAACACTAGATCGTTTCGCACAGTTTTTCATTTCACCCTTGTTCACGCCTAGCGCAACTGATCGAGAAATTAATGCCGTAAGTCTTTGCCGTCTCAAAGCAGTCCATCCCTAAGCATATGTATGTCAATTTCAGGTCAATTCAGAATATGAAAAGAATCTCTCCAGTGACATTTGGAGGATAAGACAAGTAAACAAACATCTGGCAAAGCCAAATCACCCGTATAGCAAATTCGGCAGCGGTAATAAACGGTCATTGCATGATGTGCCAAAAAGTTTAAACATCGACGTTAGAGACGAATTGTTGAAGTTCCACAAAAAGTGGTATTCGTCTAATATTATGAGTTTGGCTGTCATTGGAAAGGGTAATTGAGAGATAGAGTAACCAAATAGACAGCCATTTTGAAAGTGCCTGCTTTTTGTTTTGTAGAATCCCTCAACGATCTGGAAGATATGGTCATCTCGAAGTTTGCTGAAATAGAAAATAAAAATGTTGAACTACCAGTTTGGTCAGGCGATCCATTCGATGAGAGCCAATATGGAAGAAAGCTGTTGGTTACACCGGTCAAAGATATCCGCTCGTTGACGATAAGTTTTACCACAAAGGACTTAAGCGAATACTATAAATCTGCGGTAAGAATTTCAGCGTTTCTCCTTTGGAATATCAAGATTTCGTTTGCCTTTTTAGCCCGATGGTTACCTGATTCATTTGGTTGGTCATGAGGCAAAAGGCAGCATACTGTATGAACTGCGCAAGCGGGGTTGGTGCAATGAGTGAGTGTTCTTTGTTATTTGATTGCAACGGTTGTCGTTTTGTTTCACTGAACAATTAAAACGCCAATCGCCGTATGTGAAAAACAAGAATAGAAATCTGACTCAAACAATAATAAATTCCCTTTAGTTTGATGGCTGGACATAATAATACCGTTCGCGGGTTTGGGTTCTTTGAGATTGTTGTAGATTTAACTCAGGATGGCTTGGAGCATGTCGATGATATTGTTCATATCATTTTCCAGGTAAGTTTGGATAGAATCGACCTCAAAGTACATATATTGAAGAGTTATCTTTGCAGTATTTTCGAATGCTTCGAGAAGAAGGTCCACAGAAGTGGATTTTCGATGAATGTTGTGACATTAACAAGATGCACTTCCGTTTCAAGGATAAGGACTTGCCAGAGTCGTTAGTAACAAATGTTGTTGCCTCTATGCAGGTACGTAACATCAATATGTCGTCTATCAGGCGTAGAAACAATTTCTTTTTGTAGATGTATCCATTAGAAGAAGTCCTTACAGCGCCGTACTTAATCAATGAGTGGGAACCAGAGCTGATTACCAGCCTTCTCAATGAACTTGTACCAGAAAAATGTCGCATAATTCTGGTTAGTCAAAGTTTGGAATCACAAGCTCACAAAAGTGAGCCTTGGTACGACACTAAATACGATACTGTCAAAATTGATGCCGAAACAATCAAGGTAAGTACCCCATACTGCTCCTTCAGTCAATGAAATGAGAAAACTTTTCATCTCCAGAGATGGCATAATTGCGAGCGCAACGAAAACCTTACGCTGCCCGCACCAAATGCATTCATTCCGACTGATTTTACTCTTATGCCACTGGAGGTGGACATGAGTAAATATCCCGTGGTTATAATGGATACACCTATTCTCCGTGTGTGGCATAAGCAAGATGAGGAATTCCTCACGCCGAAAGTCTGCATGAATTTCGACTTTTCGAATCCAATGGTCTACTCCGATCCCCTAAATTGTAACTTAAATCATATGTTGGTGGCACTGTTGAAGGACCAGTTGAATGATTATTTGTATGACGCCGAGTTGGCTGGCCTAAAGTTGGACGTAATGAATACTTCATCAGGAATTAGTGTAAGTTGAACCTGTACCATACATCGTCAAATTTTAATTGTTTGTCGTTACAGGTCAATATAAAGGGTTACAACCACAAGCAAGAGGTTCTACTGGTAAAAGTCCTCGATCATCTTTTCGATTTTAAAGTCGACGAGCAGCGCTTTGACATTCTGAAAGAGGACTACATACGATCGCTGAAGAATTTTAAAGCAGAGCAACCATTCCAGCATGCGATCTACTACTTGGCACTAATACTTACAGAGAATGCATGGTCTAAGAGCGAATTGTTAGATGCTATGAAATGTAAGGGTACTCTGAACAAGCTAAGAACTTGTAAATTTAATACATTTCACTTTCAGTGGTTACTAAGGAACGAGTTGAGTATTTTGCAAAGGAATTCTTCTCAAGATTGCATACAGAGTGCTTTATCTTTGGCAATGCTACGAAGCAACGGGCTCTAGAAATTTCTGGCATCATGAACAAAAAACTGGAGACAACGAATTCAATTATATTGCCACTGCTGGCGAGGCAGATGTTAAAGAAGCGAGAGTACAAATTGTGTAATGGTAAGAGATAAATCTAAGCTCCCAAGGTCAAGTATATTATGTAGTTGATATTCTTAGGTGACAGTTATCTGTTTGAAAACGCCAATGAGTTCCACAAGACCTCATGTGCTGAATTGTACCTGCAATGCGGGCCACAAAATGACCGATCGATAGTATTTGTTGATCTGGTCTCTCAGATTTTAACCGAACCCTGCTATGACATTTTAAGGACGAAGGTATTTCACCAAATACTGCTAAGTCTTCATATAAAAAAGATTTATTATTTTCAAGGAACAACTTGGCTACATCGTATTCTGTGGGTCACGCAAAGTCAACGGCGGCACTGGCCTGCGGATTCTTGTGCAATCCACCAAACATCCATCATATGTTGAGGATCGCATTGAAAATTTCATCAACGATATTGTCGTAAGTACGAAAGGCTTTCCACTATAACATACGCATATACCAAATTTTTCCTCAGACAAAAGTGGAAGAGATGCCAATTGAAGAGTTCGAAAACCACAAGGAAGCACTTGCCAATAAAAAGCTTGAGAAAGCCAAAAGTTTCTGGCAGCAATTCTCTCAGTTTTTCATCGAAATCGCCCTTACCCAGTATCACTTTGAGAGAGCCGAAACCGAAGTGGCCATTCTACGAAAGGTCACCAAAGAAGAGTTCCTCGACTATATGAAAGTAAGCTGACATGTCATAATAGGTTTTCTTAAATTATTTACCACTCTCCCTTCTTTTAGACCTACATTATTCGAGATGCTCCAGAACGTCATGTTCTCTCGGTACATATCGTTTCAACGCAATACGATAAAGACGTAGAAGACGATGCTACCAATATGGATCGTCACACGAAACTTAACGATTTGTCAGCGTTCAAATCGAGTAAGGAGCTGTATCCAGTGGGGAGACCACATATGGATATTCGATCAAAGGGCGCTCGTAGTAAATTATAAATTTGTTTTTTTTTTTTTTTCATCAATTCAATGAGCGTTAGGAGAATATTCATCGTTTTTCAGAGCGTTTTGTTCATTTGCTCTTATCTTGTTATCCATTCAACACAAAACAGATAAACAATCGGATTATTTGTTACCTCAAAGTAGAACAAATAAAAAATGTAAACATTTCTAACTAAATGCAACAAAAAAAAATTAAGACAAAAGAAAAGCAAAAGCAAAAGCAAATTCATTGTAACATTGTGTATCATTAAAAAAAAAGAAATAAAAAATCATAAATACAAAGATATTTGAATGAGAAGAGAATTGTTTTTCGAATATGTCGACGAGAGTAGTGCACTCATTGGTATGGGGAATCCACTGTCTAGTGTGTTGAATTCTTGTGATATTAAGTCATTCGAACCATCATTCTGGAACAAGAAATTGAATCGTCTTTGAACAACAAAAAGTATATATTGGTACACTTACCTGATCTAAGATGGAGATTTTGTGTTTGAATAAAACTTTATCATCGATGTGCTTGAAGATTCCACCAGTGTCTAACACAATGTTACTTTTAAATTTGTCACGTTTCTCGAACGAGGCATATACAAGATGAATATACAGGAAATCTCGGCGAAGATGATTAAATGACGCCTTAATTCTCAGAGGCTTGCCTATAAGTAAAGATAAATATTCAGATCGGTCGACACATTCTTCTTCCTTTTATCAGCGAGGTTATGATCCAAAAATAAGGGATCATAACCCTCCCACTTCACCGCATTTCTACTGATCCGCCTTTGGGGATCGGTCGACACATTGGGGAAGGCAAAATGGCTAAGCAAAATATCCATACACTTAGAGTGTATGAGATTTGGTGCTCAACGAGGCCCTTCTAGAAGTCGAAAAAACTGGATGCAATGTTATTGCCTATGCAGACGATGTCGCTGTTCTAATAACAGGCAAATACCCGCAGACGCTGGCCGATGTCATGCAATCTGCTCTTAATGAACTGCTCAGATGGACCGATAAATGCGGCCTCTCCGTTAACCCGACGAAGACCGAGCCAGTTCTATTCACAAGAAAACACAAGCTCCCTGACTTCACTCCGCCCAAGATAAGGGGATCCACCCTCAAGCTTTCAAACAGCGCTAGCTATTTAGGCCTAAAGCTTGACCGCAAGCTAATTTGGAAAGAGAATGTCGTCGAACGGGCCAGGAAATCGCTGGCCGCCCTATACATCTGCAAGAAAGCAGTAGGCTCCACTTTGGGCCTTAAGCCAAACATCATGCACTGGCTATACACGTTGGTCATAAAACCGATTCTCATGTATGGAGTATTGGTATAGTGGCCCGCCTTGGAAAAGAAATCCAACCTATCCATAATGGAAAAAACTCAGCGAGTTGCATGTCTCAGCATTACCGGTGCACTGAGAACTTCTCCCACAGCGGCGCTCCAAACCATGCTCCGCCTGCTTCCGATTGACATCATCAGTAAACAATTGGCAGTCAGCTCGGCAATAAGACTGAGAGGCTCCAAGCAGTGGAAGGAGCAACACGCGGGACACGCCAATATACTTTCGATGCACCGTCATTTTCCCAATTCCACTGACCATCTGCCCACTGAATATGATTTTAACAAGGGCTACACGCACTCGATACCGGACAGAAGTTAGTGTATGCAACGCAATGTCCTTTACAACGAATCGCTGTCAATTTTTACAGACGGGTCCAAAACCAAGGACGGAGTCGGTGCCGGAATTTTCTCAGAAGATCTGGACATACACCTCTCCTTTAATCTTCCAGACCACTGCAGCGTTTGTCAAGCCAAAATCACCGCAGATCGCAAAGCCGCTGACTGGCTAGCGGCTAGCACACTATCAACACCTGATATTGTCAGGCAGCCATCAAATCCCTCGCATCCAGCACTACGAGATCTAAGGCAGTGAAAGACTGTCGCACATCTCTTAACGAGATAGCTGGTTAGTACAACCTCACCCTTTGCTGGGTACCAGGTCACTGTGACATACCGGGGAATTGTGCAGCCGACGAACTAGCACGACAAGGCTCCTCTGGTACAGATAGCATAAGCATTACCGACATCGAAGCGCCAGTGTATTATGTTAAGTACCTTATTCAAATTGACGCCGAGAAAGTAGCCAATCACCGATGGCAACATCTAGACCAATGTTATACCGCCAGATAGCTCTGGCCGACACTCAATAAATCCAGGTCCATCGGACTCTTGAAGCACAAGAGAGGAACCCTCTCAAAAATAACAAATGTCCTCACTGGATACTGCGTCATAGGAAGACATGCCCAAAGATTAGGTATCCCTCATAATGACTTCTGCCGAAGCTGCGGAGATGAAGAGGAAGAAGTGACCATCAGTCATCTCCTGTGCGCCTGTCCTGTGCTCGCCAACATCAGGAAGGCCACTCTGGGTGAATACTTCTACAATGATTTTAATGATCTCGGCAACACCTGCACGGCTAAAATTCACGCCTTCATTCAACGAAGCAAATGGTTCCAAGAGTAAGAGGGTGACCCACCCGCCTTACACATCGGTAGTACAATGGACCTACTCTCTGGTCTAAGTACATCCTCATCGAGGGCCGATCCTAAACCAACCAACCAACCAACCTAGAGTGGATAGAGCTAAAAATTGGCTCAATCTGACTACTTGCTATGCAAGTATTATATTTCTAAACACAACTGGTAATTTTCTATTCAATAATTAAAATACAAAGCGGCAAATAACAAGACGGAGCTGATGAACTAGAAATGGATCAAGTCTTCGCATTTCAATCGTCAAAAGAGTTCTCATTCCGATGGAAGCTATTATGGGAAGAATACTTCGAAAGAGACCTAAACTACACTTTTTATTGAGTGCAAGAGTGTGTGATTTAAGTTCCAACCTTAACCGTTCACCACATAGAGTAAACAAACAAGCTCTAGATAATCAATAATCGAATGCAAAAAATGCAATTTTACCCGCCTAATTCGTACAACAACCGTACGTAGTAATGAACCTTAATAGCACTCCTTTCCAGTTTCAAATCACTACACCAATAACATTTCGCTTTCCAACCTCTTCTCTTTATTACTGACCTAGATTGTGCTTAATTGTATCTGGCGTAAGTTAACTCACCTATCTTAGACAAATGCCTCTACAACTGCAATTGTTATAAAGTTTATCATTCTCTCTATTCGTTCATTGATCATTGCTTAGCATAGTGCATGAACTTAACAGCAACGTCTTAATCTGTTATACTATGTCTTGAAAAAACTAAGGAATATCCTTGCTAAATATTGTACTATCCAAGTCAACTATATGGACGTCTAGACTTTGCACGCCGCAGTTATCAGCACATCACGGATACGGCGTCCGCATTTGTGTGATACTGGGGTATACAGGGGCCTATTGCAAACGTTGTTTTAAGATTAGCTTTACTTACGGCAATACATATGTAGATACATAATATCGAAAGCCATCGAAACAAATGTAAATGCAGACGGCCTCAGTCACTTCTCATAGCAACACACATTCTACAATGCACTGCGGCGTATACGCAATATATTGGTTTAGCACCGAAATTACCTTTTATAGAAAATATTGGACTCTCCACTCTCTACAATGCACTGCGGCGTATACGCAATATATTGGTTTAGCACCGAAATTACCTTTTATAGAAAATATTGGACTCTCCACTTTCCCACTGCTGTCGTTCACATGTTCTGTGAAGTTCTCCAGCTTCCAATAGTAAGAAAACGACTTATTTTTGAATGGATTGGGTTTGGTTGAAAGAGATTTCAGCTGTGGCACTGATTTCCTCTGAATCAGTGTCGTTGTTTCCGACACTGGAGTTACTGTTGTCGGTTCTGGCGTCGTAGTGGTAGCTCTTGTGTACAATTCTTTATTAATGGCTGATTTCATTTGCACTTCATCGTCCCTATAGTTTTTCCTTTGAATTTCCTTTAGAAGTAATTTAATTTCCTGTAGTTCTTTATAAAGTTTGAGCTCCAAATTATGTAAAGCCAAGTTCATTTCAGCTGGAAAATAAAATTGCATTAAAAGCATTCGCCTTTTTTTTCTGAAAATAATTCACCTGATCCACAGACTCCTTTTAGAGTTTTCGTTGTAACAGCCTCAGCGCTTGCTTTCACTTCGCCTGCTGTAACAGTGCAAACAGCCTTTTGTATTTCAGATGGTTCATCTGGGTTTGTTGTGTTATCTGAGAAAATAAAAATAAATGTTCACTCGTGTACACGTACAAAAGTTTAAAATATATTTTTACTATCGCTTCTTTGATTAAGTCAAACACATCTCCCTTATAGAGGCATCCTTACAAAATCCGATAACTGCAGAGAAATAACTTTTTCTAAATGTCCTGTCCCTGTCCCAGTCGAGCACTCAATTTCCAATCTTAGGCCTGTGTCGCAGATACTTCCATTGCAGATGTTCCGAAGAATTCAATGAGAAGATTCCTATAGATGAGCCATTTTGGCTTCCAACCAGGCAATAGCGAAGCACCCTGTGATGACGACATCAATCATCGCATAAGTATAAGATGAAGTGAAGTGGCAGGAAAACTCTGCTATCTTCTGCGACCGAACAATGCCCCCCTAACCTGAAAGGAAGGCTCTACACCTTAGTTATGAGTCCAGCACTCACATGGGGCTTACAATGTTGGACAATGTACGACGCGTATGAGGGTAAATGAACGGGAGCTGACATGAAGATGCTTCCCAGGACACCGAAATTCGAAGGTCCGTGGAAGCCGTCACGTCAAAGAAACCATCTCACGAAAAATAGAGCGCAACCGGCTCAGCTGATATTACCATGTTCAGGGAAGAGATCATTTGAGCCCCGTTAAAAAGCAATATCAATGAATGTTCCAAAGACAACGTGAAAAAAAACAGGCTTATAAACTCCTGGATCACACAAATGCAACGACACCAGCATTTCGTTTGCCTCAGTAACGAAATGATCCAAAATCGAGAGGCCAAATAGGCGAAACCCACAGGCACATCAGTAAAAATGCAGTGAAGTGTGAGGGTTATGATCCCTTGAGCTCAAATCATAATCTCGCTAAAATAGAAAGAAGAAGAAGTAGATGCCTGTATTACGAATACTTTTATTGCAGATGTTCCGAAGAATTCAACGAGAAGATTTCTATAGATGCGACATTTTAGATTCCAACCAGGCAAGCACATCACCCTGATGAATCTGATGGCTGGTGATGAATTGGTGGAGAGCATACACCAACTCATCTCTAAGATTTCGTCTGACGAGTGTATGCGATGAATGGAATATCAGCATCGTTTGCCTAATCCTCAAGAAAGAAGACCCCTTCAAATGCGTCGATTATAGACGCATCAGTCTCCTCAACATTGCATACAAGATCTTTTCTGTCATATTGTGTGAACACAATACATAGCCTGATTGGCCCCTATAATGTAGAACAAATTGACACCAACGCACCGACCAGCAGAGTCTTCGAAGAGAGACGACGCAGTAGAGGGCCTCCTCGCGTAGGTGGCGCGCGCAAGTTCAAGGGGACCTCGACCAACTTGGAGTGCACAACTGAAGGCAATAAGCTAAAGACCGAGCTAAATGAAGATGCTTGTTGGTTGAGGCCCAGGTTCTCCTTGAACTGTAGCGCCATCTAAATAATTAAGTAAGCCCATCAACCTATGTGCACCTGACAACCGTGTGGACATCTATCAACTACACATCCTCAGTAGATGTATTTTCAGAAGCTTATAATCCCCAGCTATTTGGGGTACCAGAATTATCAGACTCAGGTCACTGTTAACTAGGTATGTATGTACTTAAATAAAGTTTTCTGAAATTATCCACAAATGGCCGTCTTCCAAATACCATAAAGTCTAATATGGACTATAATTGAAAATTGCTTAACCAGTTTATGAATGAGTTGGAGATTGTGGAAAAAATGTGCACTGCTTAGATCAACAACCATTACAACCCAGTTCCACATGATTTTATCAATACGGAGCACATAACGTATATATTTTTGAAGATATATTTATACATATTAGTATTATTAATATTGAAACCTAATTAAATAAATAATCCTCCACAGAAATCAGCAAATTATTATCTCCAACCAATTATACGAAATGTTTACACATACATACATGTACCTATTTGCTCACTTCTTTAGATATTGCATGCATGGAGTGAGGTATTAAAAAATCCTCACAAATTTAAGCCACACATATTTTCTTATTCTTATCTCCGTTAGGAACCATATTATTGAATTATCAACCATATTATGAAATGATCCTCACTGTTTTTAATCCGAATTCGCTACTGTATTCCACACAATGAGTGTTGGCTTAAGAATCATAAAATCACACAATAAAATCACAATACTACAACGAAATAACACTTTCTTAAGTACTTTAATCACTTAACGTCTGATATAAATCCACTTGAAGCATAGAAATACCACTCTTTCACGTTCAATTCGAAGCCATTAACCTTTCATCACAAACGTTTTAGATCTTGTATCCACTTTGAGTCCACTTTTCAATCAAAATAAGACTTCACTAGATATACGAGTACATATGTAGATACAACATCTTCATTCGAAACTCGTGTAATTCGTTGCAAAACTTAATCGCTCTCACCTGTGTCGATGCCCGTAACAGAAGCAATAGCAAATTTACAGCCTACAATAACAATAACCGACAGTAAAACCAAGTTACGACAGTAATAAACCATTTTATCAGGCGACAGATAGCTGGCTATAAACCATATAATCCACGTATCACAAGAACTTCCTTCTGTGTGTGGAACGTAGCCTATTCGTCATCCTATGCTAAGGACAGGGAAAGTTCTCTTATACTGTCTGTCTTTGGCTTGTGGGATCATAATGTTGTTAATAAAATCTGTCCGCTTTGATGTGTCGAATTTTACTTTCTGGCCTAAAAATAGATACATACTCGTAAATTCAGTGCCACCGCAGGGGGAAGACTACAGGGACCTACCTCTCTACTTTTAGAGATTGTCGCACGCTCGTCGTGCTGTTATACTCCTTTATGCGATGCGTATGGGTACCTACATCATACAACAGCACAATCTGAACGAAATATGCTGCGAACAAAATTGATGTAGGCGCGAGAATGAAATATACATAAATATCCAAGAGTATGATTTGAAATTTCGGTTTGAAAATAGATATACGAGAACGAAATGGCGTGACTTGAGTGGGCGGTTTGGTAGAGATCAACAAATGTTTTTGTTTATGATTTGTTGGCAAACAGAAGCATTCGAAAGGCTCTTGAAAGACAAATTGGAGAGTCTTGGACCTCGAACAGGGATGTGCAGAAACAAAACAAAACTAATACACGAAACATAAATTAAATTAATTGCGATAGTGATCAATCTGCGATAGCAAAACAAAAAGAAATAAAAATATTTTTGCAGCCCCACTACTCGCGTTTGAATAAACTTATGAAAATTTAGATTACGCTTATCCGTTCTAAATTTAAAGTCGCATGAGTTGATTGTCGAATGGAAAGGAATTTCTAGAGGTAAAGGTTTGGTGGTTGTCTTTATATTCTAATTTATTATACTGACTGTATAAACGATATAAGACTTAAAAGGGAGATAAGCTAGACGAACTTTGTCTAGAAGAGAATGTAAGAATTAATTTTATCATTTTATTTTACTAAACTTCAGCCAAGCGAAAGTTTTAGTCGGAAACTAGTGGTTGCTGACTAAATTGTTACTCACTTACTTGCTCGCTTAAATCCTTTCACCCCACAAGGAACGAAGGGCGTCAATAATGCCTGTGTGCCATTTCGTTCGGAGTTCTGCAACGCGTTTGAGCTGCCTTCAAGTCATTCACAAAGAACTTGATTCCTCCTCAACTGTCCTGCGCCACGTTTGAGCGGTGAGAGGATTCCCCTTCATGGCGTATTTCGCATTGGAGTTGTCGTCATGCCGTAGGATGTGTCCAATCCCCTACAACTTATTCGCATAGTAATGTCCATAGGTTTTTGGTCTGTCCTCAGATAAATTTTTCGTTGAAGATACGATTGGGACAAAATATCCTCAAGATGATTCTTAGACATTTGTTCACGAAGGTTTGCAGCTTGCGTGTGATAGTAATATCCACTCTCCAAGTACGGCGCCCATAGAGCAGTACAGATTCTACATTGAAGCGGAACAGTCGCAGCTTGGTATTAAGCTGAGAACATTGCTTCTTTCAGACTTTCGATAGCATTCCGAACGCAGCTTTTGAATTCCTGATTCTACTTCACACATCCAGTTCGGTGCCAAGGTGGCCAGCCGAGACCACACTTCCTATAGAAAGTTGTTCGTTTTCTCGACTACCTGTCCGGCACTGTTGAGTTGAGCGCGGGTGCTAGAAGTGCTCAGGGCTTTTGTTTTGGCTATGTTTATCTTAAGCCCCACTTTGTTTGCCTCAGTTTCTAGATCGTCAGCGTAATCGAGGTGCTTAAGTTAAGTTGTCATAGTCCATCGAATTCCATTGTTACCTTCCGTCAATGCTGCACAGAGTATATCGCTGAGAACCACCATGAACAACAGCGGTGACAGTATGCGCTCCTGACGTACTCTACTTTGGACTGCAAAGTCCTTCGACGTTGTGTAAGACGTAACACTTATTTTCCTCCTATGTAGCCTTGATAGTAGCTATGAGTTTTTTTGGGATGCCTCTCCTGCGCAAGGTCAACCAGACAGCATCTCGATTCGAGCTGTCGAACGTAACGTAACCAATTTTTATTAACGAGCTGTTCTGTTGACCTACCACCTACCGGTTAAGTTCATTATAGCACCTTAGTCGAAAACCAGCCCTAATGTTCCGCCCTCAAATCGAGCACCTGGTGCATAGCTTCTTTTTACAGCTGCTGTTCGAAACAATGTTGTAATTAGATATAGTTTGTATTTTTTTTAAGTCTATTTGGTAGGTACTTAATACTAACAAGATTTTATCTAAATCTTTATCTACGCGATAAATAGAATTATCCACGGGTATTCACTAAGGAGTAGTTGCAGGGCACACTTTTCCGCAACTAATTATTTTACTTGTCAACCTCAACTGTGAAAAAATACACTAATTCAGTAAAAACAATTGAGTTGAACACTAAAGGGCTTTCTTGCAACTAATAAATATAACCTTGAGCGAAGAACTGTTACCTTAATTTATTTATTTATTTATTTATTTAATTGGTGCAGTATGAGTGGGGCAATGGTTTTATGGAGTCAAAGCTAATATCCATCTGTTCTACGGAGTCTTTGGACTGGTATCCACATACTTTAGGTCTGTTTTTTTTTATAATTAGCGCGCACTTAAGAGGTTATGAATACCTTTTAAATATTTTTACATAGTGCGAGCGTAGGGGAGGATAGATAGAGAGAAAGATTGGTGTAGTGGTTTGAAATTCAGAAAAACTCCGGGACTCGCGTCCAGATATCTGAGGTGACTTTTGTCTTTGCTTCTGATTCACAGTATTTTTTTTACGACTACTTAATGTCATAGTATATCAATCATCCAACAGAGCGAATAAATTTGACAGCCATACATATGATCAACCTATTGCCGGTATTATGCCTTCGCAATAGTGTCCACACTTTCGCAATTGATCGCCTAACTTTATATATTTCATGAGAAATAAATAGATGCTTGCTGACATCGGAACTTGAACTATGAGCCATTAGCATGACAATCGATGACGTTACCACAACACCATCAAGGAAGGGACTCGGTAAGAGGTTTTCTTAAAATGCCACCTCGCGCAAGTACGCAAAGTTTACACCACACCTGACAGTCCACCGAATACGAAATGTTCGCCATCAGCAATAGATAGGCAGCGATATGAGTCTAATCGCGATTAGATAAGCCAAATCTACAAACACAAGAAAGGAAATATGAATATAAACATTATTATTATTTTTATTTTGATAAGCTAACCCAATCAATGTTGCTAAATTAATCGATAATAATTTTCTGCCTCTGGTAAATTGACCATTGCCTTGACTTTAGTTAGTGCAAATTTTATTTCAACGCGTTCGGAACGCGAATATCGCAACTTTTTCTTTCACAATCGGCTATCTATCATTTTATGTGGTTTTTAGAATGTTTGACCGAAAGATATACTGCGGAAAACTATGTTTTCAATTTCAATTTTGTGCGTTTATTCTAATCTTTTATTTAAAATTAAATCATTTAAATGCATCGCCGATAATCGATCCGAATAAAGATGGCGTTGAGTTTGTGCTGAAACCGCCTGACGTCATTATGACCGACGATAGTTTACTGCTTAGCGGTGATAAGAATAATCCGATTGAATATACCGAAGTTGCGTCGTCGACGGCGGCAATAGTAGAAAGTGAAATTTTAACAAAAATTGAAGAGAATACTTATTATAGTTATACTTTAAATGAAAACGATGGTGAGAGTGATGAAGTGACGGTTTCGGATGAACACGATAAGCACAACAATACGGCTGCGAATGATAACGATGATCTTGTGCACGAATACATACTGCAGTTCTCAGCAAATGGTGCTAACTCATGCATGTTGGACGGCCTAAAGGAGCACATGATGTTCTGGGCGCATACAAATGGAAGTTTAAATATTCCAAATTCATCAAGGACTGGACCGGGTAGGAGTAAAGGAGTTTTTTTTTTATTAAAATTTGTTTTGATAACTTGCCGAATGAGAAATGGGCATTAGCTAAATTAATCGAACATGATATCAACAAAAATGAACAGTTTTTGGGCTTGCCGTCGGTTATCGTGACTATATTTAAATTATGAGCAACAGTAGCTTCCATTAATAATAAAGTCATGGGATTATTATATTATACCTTTTGTGGATGTGTTTTTAACAACAAATGAGTGGGTGAATGTATTAATGGTGTAAGTCATGTTGTTATGCACTGAACATTACTATGCGTAGTTAAACTCGAAAAATGTTCATATCTTTCAGGAACTATTGTCAAGTCGCTTACAGAACTCGTGTTTTTCATTTCACCGCAATGATATAACTTAAAGAATAAGAGGATCAAATTGTTGGGCGCATTAGTCCCTTGGGATCAGGGATTTATTTTCTCGCATCTACTAGTTTTGTGTGTGTTACATTTGAGAGATGAAAGGAGACGGTAGCCCAGGGCCTAGCTTTGAAATTGGTGTTGTATGGGCTCATATTTTTCGCACGAATGAAACTTACAGAGACCTACAGTTTTATACCTTATTTTCCCTTGAGAAGGTTTTTCATGCAACTTTTGCTCTTGGGTTACATCTATCAAGGGTTCTCTTCAAAAAAAAAAATATATATATAGACGAAACATGGGCATACAGACATCATACATACATAATATGTATATGTAATTTGGAATGCATCAAAAGCCTGAGTGTGGGACTTCAACGCTTACTAAAACCACCCCTGCCTTCAACCCCTACATGTTTCTCAGCTTGGACTTCTTTCTCATTTCATGCGTCTCAGCTGTATGTACGAGTACATCTTTTTTGGCGAAAATGCACACTTCCACTGTATTTGTGCAGTATCTACTGGCAGATTGGGGAGTCGTCGTGCTTAAACCGCTAGAGCTATGAGCGGAAACAGCCATGTCCTGTTAAAACCCGCGTTAAGTAAAAGTCTACTTCTCCAAGCTTGCGCCTTGCCCAAGTTTCGATGATAGGGATTAGACAGTCTAGCGGGTTTTGGTTGATAGGTTCCAATACTGCTGCCATTCTCTTAAGCCCCCCAAGTCTTCGTCCTGCACTACTTCACCTTCCTGGGGGCTCTTCTCGTATTTTCTTCGAAGCTCTTTGGCCAGTATGTCTATTGGTGTTATTCCTGCAATGACACAGACTGCATCACCCAAAGTTAAGCAAAAAGCAAATAGTTTCAATTTGGCTCCTTTTAGGCATTGTGTTCATGGATCCCGCACATACTGATGATCCATACAGTATTATAGACATAACAACCCTAGCCAGTAGTATTCTACAACTGTGTTTTGGACCTCCGATGTTTGGCATAATTCGTGCGAGCGCACGATGAAGGCTCTTTGCTTGCGTACTCTAGTGGCTACTTTAAATAGAGTCTTGATTCAATCATAACCCATAGGTATTTGATGGCCAATTCTATCATAAGCCTAATAGTTTCCTTTTTCTTTCTGCTGCTGATCAGTAGTACTTCTGTTTTGTGTTCTCTAGTTTTAGACCAACGTTTTTTTAGCCAGCAATGGACAACACGGATGGTGTCATTGCCAATTTGCACCACTTTTGCCAGTAGTTTCGCGACTACTATTGTACTATGGCTATGTCGTCAGCAAAACCTATCGCCTTAGCAATCTTCTAGTATGCCTAGTCTAAGAATGTCATCATACATTGCGTTCCATAGGAGAGAGCTTTGTGGTACTCCTGCACTGACCACGTATTCGTTCGTAATTTACATATGAACATACGCATATGTATGTATTACAATTATCAACGCACAAATGCTTTCTGCATAGAGTCTCTTTCATAAATCAGCTTTACTCGTTGATAATAAAAGATATCCAAAGTCGACTCTAAGAAATGTTGATGATTTTATACATTAAACCCAAGTTCCTAAATTGCTTTGGGATAATTATCTTCTCAATAGGCCGAGAGGCTAAATCGATCGCCAATACCGTTTATAGAATTCGAATCAATAGATTGGAGTATACTCTCAATAAGAGTATTGAACTGCCCACACTAAAATGTTCTTCATCCAAACCTGGACTACTAAAAAGGTAAAAAATACGTAAGCTTAAACTAAGACGTCCACAACTGTATCTGTTGCTAGGAAGTCTTATAGATTCTTGCTTAGTGGAAGCATGCCCAAGAAACTATGAATGTCGAGCATAGAATTACCAATTGAATATCGGAAATAGTTCAATAAGAAAATCCTTTACCAGGGTGACTTCCCAGAGAGATGTTATCTCACCCCTCCTCTGGGTTCTAGTCATCGATGTGATACTTAAAGAACTAAAGAACACAGGCATAACCATCACTGCTTACGCGGACGACGTGGTGATTTTAATCTAGAGCAAATTCCTAGACACATTAGTGAAATGATGGAATCATCTTTAAATAGTCTCTCGGAAAATCGGCTAGAGGGTGTGGACTGCGCGTCAACCCGGATAAAACAGAATTAGTATGTGCTCTTCAGCAGAAAATACAAAATACCACAATTCAAACTGCTTAAGCTAGCAGCGGTGGAGCTTTCCCTTTCGGATCGCGCTAGATATCTAAACTTAACATACAGGAAATAGTCCATAGTCATCGGTAAAAGGACTGCGGGGAAAAATTGGGCCTAAAGCCTACAATGATGCACTGGCTAAACTCATAATAACCAGATCCATTCTTATGTATAGGGCTCTTGTATATACGGGATATGTTGGCCATGGTATAAAAAACAGCCTGCATTACCATCACGGGTGATCTACACACAACGTATATGGCTCCACTCGGGATCTTTCTGTATCTTTTACCACTAGACTTACAAATTAAATTTCAAGGGCTCAACAGTGTGTTTCGACTCACTAATGTTGGCCTCTTTAATACTAGTAATGTGGAACATAGCTCCACTCTTAAAGAATCATTTCCCGATATCCCTGAAGAATCGGCGATGTCCTTGGAACATTAGACTTAGTCCCATCATACGAAGTAATGTACCCTGTTAGAGAGCATCGGCAAAGGGAGACAGTCTTTGTCCACAACGAGATTGCAATATAGACCGCAGAAAATCGGGGGAGATCATAAAACTAGAAAGGTCATGGCTAAGAACAGTGATAGGAATACTCTCTGGCCATTCTCTTATAGGGAAGCATGCTATGGAACAAGGTTTATCAAATACGAATGTTTGTAAGTACTGCAATGACATGTAGTCTCAGAGGACATAACACATATGTATACTCTGTGAATGCGAAAGGCATCGCCAGGACAAGGCTTAAGTACCCTGGAAGATATTTCTTTGATAATTTATAAGAGGTAAGGTCCTTGAACCACAGCAATGATATTTTCAAATTTATTTTTTTTTTACCGAGAGTAGTTGAAAAATCTTCTAAAGCCACCATAAGGCCCGACCGCGCGTGCTTATGGTAGTGTGAGATTATTACTCATTAAAAAAACACCTCTCTTCAAAATTAATACTACAACTAAGTCGACGCTTATCCAGCAGCTTTATTTTCGCTTACGAGACTCGAGATTTTTGGAAAAGGATGTTCGTATGTCGATAAAAAGAAATGTAGCACTTTAAACAGGTTAAATTCCAATGAAAGTTCCTGTGTTTTTCACAACCGGTATATACTATGACGCAAGGTCAAAAGGTTTTGTCCTTTGCAGACGACGAATTGAATTGTTCGCGTCAAGTAGTTGAATGATGGTACGGTTACAATGGCCGTGAACACGGTCTTTGTGTTTACGCGCAAATTTTGTTATCTTGAATTCCCAGATCCCGATGAATATCTTCGTTACGTACATACCACGGTGCGTTAACGATCGTTCTAAGAACTTTATTGTCAAAAGTTTGTATCATGTTTCTATTGCTTTTCTTGGTACGACCCCTAAGTTGTATACCATACGTCCACACAGGCTTTAGCACTTGCTTATAGATAAGCAGTTTGTTATGTAGGCACAACCTCGAATGTTTTCCGAGTAGCAAGTACATTTGTCGGTATTTGTTTTCGAGCTCTTCGCGTTCCTTTTTTACGTGCGATTTCCATTTAGGCTAAACATCTAGAGTCATTCCTAGATATTTTGCTTCGTTCGCGTACGGTATTTGAACCGAGTTTATATATACATGCAATCTATCCACTTTTTTGTAGGTAAAGTTGACGTTAGTAGATTTGCTTTCGTTC
This sequence comes from Brachypalpus laphriformis, assembly GCA_945910035.1. Lineage (NCBI taxonomy): Eukaryota > Metazoa > Arthropoda > Insecta > Diptera > Syrphidae > Brachypalpus > Brachypalpus laphriformis. The sequence continues at coordinate 176,951,548 of OX246756.1, forward strand.
AGCACAATACGCCAAGAATTCGTCTAAGCGTGGACTTTATTAATAGCATATTGCAGCTTTCCAGTTGCTGCTTCAATAGTATCGCCCGTTGTCAATATCGTCGTATCGTCGCCAAACGTGGCGATGACGCAGTTTCTTTCCTGCCGGATATCATGCGTTTAAAGTACATATAGAAGTGGGCCAAGGACACTTCCTTGCGGGACTCCGGCCACAATCTCCTTGAAGTCAGAGTAATCATTTCCGTGCTTAACGCAAAAGAGTCTCTCGGTGAGGTACGATCATAAGATTAGAAAGAGTTGCCATGGCAGTAGTAGTTGCAATTTATACTAAAATTCTGTAGGGAAATTAAGTGTATGGGAGAATTTGTGAAGGTTCCCTAGGGATTGCGATGGCTCCACCTTGGTGCCTAGTGTTTTATGAAAATCCTCTAACCCTACTCAACCTAACCTTGCTTAGTGAAAGAAGGCAAAGCAATTTTGTGTAACATATCCATATATAGATAGCAATTCATGCTGAAAACTACTGTATAATAAACTGCTATGATTATAGACTATCATCATGACCTTACGCCTGGATATTCTTTTTTGTGTCCGACAATGTATCATTCTTTAGATTTGATCCTCACATAGGCATATAAAACACAAACGCAATCTGCCAACCCTATAATTTCCTATAATTTCGGTGTGTGAGTATTTCTGTGTGTTTTTATAATGTTTTGCAAATGAAGATTTGCATTAAATTAAAATATAATTTTTAGTTTTTATCTATAAATTTGAATTATCCCCTGTTTTATACAAGGAAGTTTACATTCTCTTTAAAGAATTTGGGGATTTTTTTGTGGATGCATCTTATCGCAGTGATGCTACAGATGAATTACTTGCTGCTGAGGTGTCATCGCGTGATAATCGACGATCTCATGGGATTATAGCATTTTCAGCTGCATATAATAACTTCACATACGCTCCTTATAAAACGCTGTACAAGATGAGAAGTACACTAAAGTATCTTATGCTTAAAGGAAATAACTTTTCACCTTATCGAGCAGAGGCTGACAGCATCAGGAATGGTAAGTTAACACAATATAAAGGTATCTAACTTCTTATAGATAAAATGTGTATAACATCTAATGGAACAATTGGCAATATAAAAAAAACAACCAAATTTCAGTACTATTAAGGACTATAATAAAAAACATACCAAGAAGAAAACATATGGCAAATGATACATATGGAGAAGGTGTGATGACGGGTAAGGGTGGTGTTGGGAAGGCATAACAGAAATTCATTCAAATATGCGTTTATATGAAGCCATCCTCATTTCATACGATCCACTCATTTGAAGCTGGTCCGGGCTTGTGGGAAGGGGTTCAAGGTGGCAGAAATCATAAAAAAAAAACTCACTAATTTTGCACTAAGGATAAATGCTTTAAAATCGTTCTCATTTAATTCAATTTAAGTCATCTTAAAATTGTCCACTCTCCATCGTTTCAGAACAAATGATCGCATGGGCAACGTTTCCAGAACTTTCCGAACTCAACGAACTGGACATCAGCAACTGCAAGATAACATATGTATCACCATATGCGTTTAAAAATCTAACAAATCTAAAGATACTTTATCTATCTCATAACAAATTTTTGAAAATTCCATCAGAAACATTCCAGAGTGTTCCAAATCTTCGATATTTGGATTTATCGCACCTGAATGCGGTGGACTTGGAGTTTACGATACCACTGCCTACTTGGGAGCAACTTCTAACAGTGCTAGTAGGTCTGAAGGTCGATCAGCAAGCTTTTAAGCATCTTTCACATTTGGAATACTTGGATCTGTCTTATACGAAAGTTACACGGGGCAGCGCAGTGGCATTCACATACGTGGGGGAGAGTCTGAAATATGTTAGTCTGTGCTTTACAGCCTTTCCGGTTATAGGAAATACTATGTTCAAAAACGCAGAACTTCGAGGTCTAGATCTTTCAGGAAATTCGTACGCCGGCTACACCCTCGTTGATGACTCATTCTCATCCGTTGCCAAGTCATTGGAATTTCTTTTCTTCGAACAGTCGAACCTAAAGGAATTGGATTGGCTGAAGAAGTTACAAAGCCTGGTGGTTTTGAATTTGAACTCCAACAATATCAACTCTTTATCTTTGGAGACTTTTAGAACCTTGCCACATCTTCAAGTTCTAGACCTAAGCTCAAATCATATTGGAAATTGGTACAACCGGGTATTCACTAACAATCCCAAACTGAAAATTCTCAACCTTCGTGATAACAACATCAACATTCTAACTTCGGAGATGTTGAAAGACTTCCAACAGTTGGATTACCTTGGCATTGGTGATAACAATTTCGTTTGTGATTGTGTGCTGAGGGACTTGGTCGACATAGCGACTGCGAACAACAAAAAAGCCGACTGCGTCAACAATGTTTTTTTAAACACTCAAGCAATAGTTCAAGAGAACATTAACGCTATGCAGTTTCCCTCCAATATACGTGACTATGAATTGGGCGTTGATTACAGCGGCTTTATGGCAGTAATAAGGAAATACCTCCCTATGCTCAAGAGCAGCTATCAAAACATAAGAAATGAGATGAGCCGGCTTCAAATGTTCAATGTACGCATTGCTACGAATTACGTCAAGGCGCTGAGCTCCAATTCTTGTCCCAACCCGGATCAAATCATTATCTACGATAAGATCAATGGATCCACACTGAAGTTTCAACTGTTGGACTACGAAGACGAGCACTATTGGTGTTTTAATGAGACAGAGAAGCTAAATTTCTTCGAATTAAACTGCGAATCAAGATACATCAACGATATAATCACCACAGAGATTCGACATATCACCAAATATGTTGTAATTGCGGCGAGTATCATCGTATTCCTATCATCGGCTACATTTGTAGTCTATCTCAAAAGATGGCACATCCATTACTACTACTCCTCATTGAAATCAGCCGCTTTACTGTCGGTCGCCGCACAGGAAAATAGTGACAAATTCAAGGAGCTATCAGAATCAGATTCGAATTTGGTGTACGATCTATTCATAAGCTATTGTCAGAGTGACCGGGAATGGGTGCTGGAAGAGCTGATGCCAAATATAGAAATCGCTGGAGATATGTCGATTTGTATGCACGAGAGGGATTTTCAAGTAAGTGATTTAATTAGGCTGTATCCTAAGAGATGGTTATGTATATCTTCTTTTCCATACATTTATATAATAAGTATGTAGGTACATACATATGTGCTTGGATATTGTCGGAATGCCCGAAAGGATTTTTGTAAAAATCTATTCAATACGTTATCGTGTGAATAATATTGGTTACAGTTTAATTGGAATTACCTATCTGCGAAGTTCCCACCACGCGCGACGCATGCAATAATTTAGTCCACACCCAAAGGTATGGTATAATTTTATGCAGTTGAAAATTGCACAGCTATTTGAAGCGTGTCATGTGGGGTATCGAACGAAAAGGCTAAGAACATGGATTTTAAAGATGTATACATGTATATGGATAAGGCGGTCTATTTCAACAAATTGAAAGCCAAATTAGTTACCTTTCTAAAACAGGGTCTCGGACGATGAGAATTAATTTAAAATTGATCGCATTGGATGTGACAAGTAAGGTATCGTAAGGGATATTTAAAATGTTCCGTTTAGACGACGGCTATACCCTTCGCTTTTTTCTTTGAAATATTTACTTGCGCCTAAGAGTAAGACCGTTTTCAACGCAAACGTTTTTTTGGTTTGAAACTCTGATGATATAAGATTTTAGTACTCCTTGGGTAGTGTCTGAGCTACGGTACCCATCAGCTTGAAACACGTTATACATTATCGATGGGCGCCGTGGCGTAAGTGGTTAGTGTGTCGGATCACTACGCATGAGGTTCCAAGTTCGAATCCCAGAAAATACCAAAAAGTTTTTTCACGGTCCCACCTCTCGCGAGCGTTTGACAAACATCCGAGAGTATTGTTGTCTCAAAAAAGCTTCTCAAAACAAATTGTCCTTCGGATACGGCATTAAACTGTAGGTCCCTTCCATTCGTGTGAAAAATATAACGCACACAACATGAGTGGTTGCGAGAAGCTAGCACAGCTGGCACTTTAAAGAGCTGTTGCGCCAAATATTTGTATTATCGATGATTTTTGCTTCAGGACAGTTTTCTTTTGATTTTAATTATTCAGATAATTGTAGTATAAATGTCGGAGTCAGGGGAGAGGGTTTCATGATTACTATATGAATTGCATTGCAGTATACGTTCCTACGTTATTTTTTAAAATGTTTAGCTGTAGCTGGCTATTCTATTGATTGCTGGATGTACGATTGATTTGTTTTGTCTTCCTTAGGTAGGTCTTACCATTCTGGATAACATCATCTCTTGCATGGATCGATCTCGTTGCCTAATGTTGGTTATATCGTCCAATTTTCTTCTCAGCCATTGGTGTCAGTTCGAGATGCGCTTAGCTCAGCATAGGTAAGGAACTGGAGTTATTATGTATATGAATTAATTTACCAATCTCATCCTCTACAGAATGTTCGAGGCAAGCAAAGAACACCTGATCCTCGTTTTTCTTGAAGACATACCAAAGAGAAAACGTCCAAAAACCTTGCAATACCTGATGGATGTTAAGACTTACATCAAATGGCCAACGGGCACACCTCCCAACGCCAAGTGGGATGAAAAGAAAATCTTTTGGAAGCGTTTGCGCAAATCGATAAAGAACATCTGTTGGGACGGAGCACCGAGGTTATAACCCATTCCCGCTGGCAGCATAACTTCACAATGTACCTGATAGAAAAGGGGTGTGAACCACTCTCCTTTTAAGTTATTTAACAATAATTTATTTTCTTCTGATTTAAATTGTAAAAATATACAAAGAGACTTAAATATAGGAAAGAGTTGTGTTTCACTGCATTTTACTGATATCTTCGTATTGTACTCGTTCAACAATTCTCCCTTTCAGTGGGCCACGAGAGATTTCTATCGTTACACAGAAGTTTTTCTCGTCGAGCTTCTTGAGAATGGCTTCTCTGCCACGATAGGCTCCGTTTACTACACGAATTGGTTTGTCCAGCGCAGGAATGACTGTCTCTAGGTGGGCCTGCAATGGAATTCGAATATAAATACAAGACGCATCATAAAATCTATTCAAATTACCTGATCAACTTTGACTTTCTCTCCGGATTCAAGAAATTTGATTTTGCCCCTGTACTTGTCGATTACCTCCAGCACCACAGCCTTCTGTTTGTAGAATTTATCGCCCAGAGATTTGTCCACGAACTTTACAATTATTCCTTCAGCCAGCCAGTAGTCCTTGCGGTTCTGCTTCTCCTTATTCATCTCCTCTTGTTTGATAATTTCGTCTAGAGCAGAGGTAGAAGACGACGAGGAGGACGAGGTAGATGGTCTGTCGACTGGTCTCGGCTTCTTGAATATCTTCTCATCGGCCTCAGTGGATGGTCTCTTTAGCAAACACGATTTTCCCAAAGCAGCTGCTTCGGGGTTAAACTTCTTCTCCAACTTGATACCGAGAACAAGCGGTTGATCCTCGTCCCTGACCAGTTCGGTGTACTTCTCATCCTCACTGAGTTCCTCCTTCTTCTCAGACTTTTTCGCCTTCTCGATCTGCTTCTCTATAAACTCCATCATCCTCTCCTGGTCATCCTTTTCCATCTTCTCCTTCTTCTCCAGCTTATTCTGGGCTTCCATGGCCTCTGGACTGCGGTCAATATACGTGACGAACCAACCCTTCTCCGTCTCGTCGGCCACACACTGTCCGCTGCGGCCGAGCCACTTGACATAGTCTGACAATGTCAGCCAGCGAGTGGCGTTCATGTGAATGTGATTCTTGTCCGCGATGTACTCCTGATACACTTTATTGGCTGCGACTCGCTTAGTACCGAACCGTCGGCGCAACAGCTCCATATACCCATCGGAGAACTCTTTAGAGAAACTGTAGAGGAACTTACCCGGAGTTTCCGCAAACAGGAGCAGCTGCCGTTGATGCGCCTCGCTGGTGGTGTGGCACTTGAATCCGTTCTCGTCGCGACACTGCTTCTGACACATTTGGCAGTACCAGCGGAGTTTCTGCAAGCCCTTGGCCTTCATTTTATTGGCCAAATATTTGGGGGTGCCTACCTCTGCTTTACCCATTTTTGCCTTCGGATATTAATGAACAATGATTCAAAATTTCACTTTTTAAGCAAATACACGAAGAAAAATCCTCGGCATACGAATAGGACAACAAACGATAAATGTCAGATTAAACCACAGAAAGGGAATGATATAGAAGGTTGACTTTCCATTAATTTTGGAAGATTAATGATATTTCATAGCTTTCCAGCTCTTAAGTGTGTTCAATAAATGAGATGATAATTCCTTCTAACAACTTCGTGGAAATTCATTCCATGTACAGATGTGTGCTATGGGGTGTAATTACATTGAAATTAGTGTTTTAGGAATTAATTAGGGGTGTGAAGAGATGTGGGATTTTGTACCTGCAGAAAAGTTGTTAATTGTAGCTAAACTCATTTAAATTCTTTGTAGCCACCGTAATCTATTTTGTTAATACTGTACTACTGTTCTTGGACACACCCCTATTATTGGAAGTCTTACGGTGAACAGAGGTGGAAATTGCGTTTTAAAGTGACAGAGTTCGGAAACTATACTTCACGATTCGCTAGTTTTTTTTTTTATAAATTTATTTAACACGTTCGCTGCCGCACTACAAAATGTTTTTTTTTACCAGAGTGCCAAATTGTTTGTGAATCAACAGTGTTGTGTTTTTTGTTTTATATTTTCGTCGTTTTTTAAGTATCTTATGATTGTGGCTACCGGCGGGTTACATGTCACCCGATGTTGCAGGCGCGCCCGCTGGTGGTGCACATTTCCTCTCAGGGAGTAAAGTTTAAAAGTCGCGGGGCGCCGGCGAGTCATATGGCGACGAACGTGTTAAATTAATTTGAAAGCATTAAGAGTTTTCGATAAGTTGAGCGGCAGTTCAGTTCAGGTGGCGATTCCTTCCACTATGTTATTAAAATAAATGGTTAACGAATCTTGTTATTCTGACGACGCGATTATCTGTACTTAAAAGTCGGTTCAATGCGTTGTTTCAAACAAGGGGTGTGGTGGCAACATCATCGATTGCCAAGCTAATGGTTCATGGTTCAAATCCCGATGTCATTTATTTCTCATGAAATAAAAGAGTATGTCCGATCAATTGCTAAGCTTCCGTGAACACTATTGCAAAGGCATAACACTGGCAGTAGATTAGTTATACGGCTTAAAAATTGTTCGCTCTGTTGGATGATTGATATGCCACACCGGGTTGGCAAAAAAAAAAAACAGTGAATCAGAAGCAGACAAAATAATAGAACAAATCCCCCAGTTATTTGGACAGCACCCCTGAGTTTTTCTGAATCCTAACATCAGAGTTTCAAACCCCAACACCAATCTTTCTCTCTCTGCGTCTATCCCACACTATACAAAACATTTTAAAAGTATTCCTAGGTTACCCCTCGAAACTATAAAAAAAAAACGCAGTTCGTAAGAATGCACACTATTAGTTTGCTACTCTGCTTTCTGATTCTTAGACAAAAATAGAAATAATTCACAGCCATCGACATTTTTAAACTTAGCCAACACCTATGTATGCATGTATGCATGTCTCCGATCCGAAATACAAACCTTTAAAAATTAAGTAAAATATGCAGTTGGAAAATAACTTTCAAGTTGTTGCAAAAAGTGCACTCTGTACATTTTACAAAATTGTTATGAAAAGCATTTACAACTCTTCACTTCACAGATTAAGTAAGCTTCTTCTATCGTTTCGATAACTACCATCCGTCCCTCGGGCCTTCTTTTGACCAAATGCAATCTTTCTCTTTTGATATTATACATATACACACACATTTCCTAGGTATCAAAGAACAATATGGGTAAAAAAGTCTCAAGCGGCTGTATTTTAAGTTTTTTAGGGGGACGGATGAGGGTTTAATATCCGAAATTAAGACGCTCTATTTGAAAAAAAGACATGCTACGCATATCGCACCCTGAGCCGTCAAGTGCCGTATCTCCCAAAAGCTCGTTTTCGTGGTATGTAACATACAACAGTCTTTCTCTCAGTGGCTGTACATTTTTTGTAAACTGTAAAACTGTTGTTGGCTGAATAGCACCTAAACGGTAAAAGTGAAGCTACAACTGGGTTCCAATGAAAAGACGGTTAATAATACATGAGAACCAATCAAAATCCCAAAATTTTCATTTTGGAAGTTACGACACTTGTTATCTCAGGGTGCGATATACAACAATGCTACCAAATAAGTCATAAAAAATAAAAATATTGGGAGCCCTATTACCATCTACGAGTCGTACTAAAATTCCGACGAGTCTACTTGCCATTCATTATGGTTAACGTTAAATAGTCTTAATTCACTACAAATGTTCAGTTAGTTATTTTGCGAATGAAAACAAAAAAAAAAAAAAAAAAACAAGCATTACACTACCTACCATTTTTTCAGTTAATCGCTCATAATAATAGGCAGCGAATAATTCGTCAAATAACGTTCGACTCACAAGTGATAATAGGGCCCTAAGTAGTCGAATATTTTCGTGTGGAATCTTTTTATTATATATATATTCTTTTTGTTTGTTTTTATTTATTTGCGTCACTTTGCTGGCTCATTCTCTTTTTTGTATCTTGCTTTTTTCTTCTTCGCTACTTCGATAAATATATAATATAACATAAAATTGTAATGTCCTGCTTTATAATTTTCTTTTTTTTATTTATAATTTAAAATCTTTACTTCCATATCTATCTAGAACTACAATTTTTTGTTTTCTTTTTTTTTTCCTTCTTTTGAGTTGGTTGATCTTCTGGTTTTTTTTAAGTTTTTATTTTTTTTTTATGTAAATATATGTAAACATGCTCTGCAAAATTGTAATATTACTTTTTTTTTTTGTTTATTTTCAAAAATGAACTGAAAGCTTTTATTTCTGTTTTACCCTTCTTAGCATTTACTAGACCTCACATCAGTAAGTATATTTTTATTTATTTTAAGAATAAAAAAAAAACAATGTATATAGTTCTGGGTTTAGAGCTTGTGCCGCTTGCCAATACACAATCCCTCCTTTAATTTGACTTTCTTTTGTTTTAGCTTAAGTTGGTAAATTAAATTAAATTGGTTTTAGTTTTTACAAATTTAAAAACCATATACGAGTAAATTAAAATAATAATAAAAAAAAAATTATAAACAATAATAAGAAAATGAACAGTGGTAGTTCGACTAAAGCTCAAAATAGGCTTCCGCCAGAGGCACAGACAGATCTCTTTTTTTTTTAGATTTTATTTCTTTCCTTTGTTCTCATTTTGTTTGATGTTGGCTTGGAAAAAAATTTCAAAGTGTAGGTGTATGTGTGGTATTCATTTTAATATATATTTTACTCTTTTTTTAATCAATTAATTAATTAGTAAATATTGTATATATGATTTCTTTTTTTTCTTATTCGCAATTTAATATTCTATACATTTTCTTTTTTTTTTAATTTCCTTTTTATATTGGTGTTGACGTTTTCAGTTTTCTTGCATTTATTTTATAATTAACGGTATTTATTTTTATTTTATTTTTTTTTTTGTTATATTGCGAATTATTTCTTCTGAGGTATGAATTTACCAAAAAAATAAAAAAAAACGAAAACAAAAATTGTCTAATAATCATCTAAATCGAAACACTCGTTGTCCAATTCATCTAGCTGCATACTCTGGAAGTCTACTTTATAACGCAAAATGCCTGTAGGAGAGAGAAGGAAAATGCATTTATATTAGTTAATGTAACGATATTATATGGTTTGAGGTGAACAATAGAATAACAAGATAAATTGATAATAAAAATGGCAATAAGTACGTATTTAAATAAACAATTGAAAGGCAAACAAAATTATGTAATTATAAAATAAATAAAAAAAAAAAACGATTAATACAAATTTATTTGAATATACAAAAATCTATAATAATTTCAAGGAATAGCATAAATAAACTATTATTGGGTGAATTTGAATTTTTCCTCAAATATACAACTACATAGCTTTTGCATATTAGATGCACAACTAATTGTTTTTTTTTTTTTGACAAGTACTGCAGGTAACATAGTTGAAGACATGGACATACATATTAAGTTAGCCGTTAAAACTGAAAACGTTCAGTAATTACACAACTCTGTGTGGATTCGAGGGATTTAGTGCCTTAACATGGTGTCTCCACGAGCTATGAGTCATGTTTGGGCTGTCTTAAAAATGTCTCGCATTATGTCTTCACTTTTGCATACCCTGACATGTATGTTTGGATTTACCGCTAGTTATCCATGCATGCCATGAAGTTGGGCCGTCACTTTGAACAAAATTCAGTCACAACCGAGTCGAAAACGTAAGGATTTACCCAGAATCGACGTTTTCTTTGTTTTTTTTTTCTTTTTCTTCTTTATTTTGCAGTTGCTCTAAAGCTTTGAGGATAAAAATGAGTTCCATCTTCAGTGAAATGTTCAGACATGGACTCCCCATCAATTTAAATATAGCAGCTGCCTGGGCAATGTCTGACAGATATCCGACATATGCCCAAGCATGACTCATGGCTCGTGGAGACACCCTGTAAGGTATTGATTATGGAGGCTAAGGCAACATTCATATAGATTAAAAGTTAAAGAAGTGCCACCAGTTAAAAGAATGACTGTTTCAAAAGAAGTAGAAGCTTGTTCCTATGCAAATAACTTGTGAAACCTCGCGTGACAGCAGCCCACTTCATACGTTGTAGCTTTGCAGACAAACTAAATTTCGATATTAAATAACTTTCCTCGATAGAAAGGCAATTTCCAGTGCATGAAGTAATTTCTTCTTCTCTTCTCTTCTCTATACATATAAAATGCAAAATGTTTTTCTGTTAGTGGCCTAATAACTCGGGAACCATTTATCCGATTTAAGGGATTTTTTTTTTTAATTCATAGATATGCTCTCTGGCCAGGTTTTAGTGTACATTTTGTTACGTTAGGTAACACAAGAAATAAGGAGTAACGATAATAGTGAATCAACTCAGAAAAAACACCTTCTAAACGCATTTTTTCACTTTCCACACTTCTAACTTAAAAATGGCTAAACCAATTTGAATATGATTAAACTGCTTGATTAGTGAATTAATCGGTAAAGAGCTTGAGATATTAATCATTAATCTGTTCTTCCTAGAACCGGAGTAGTGAACCAATATATGAATTTCATGCGTAAACGAAAAATTATAAACAATCGCGAAAAAATTGTTTGAGGTGTTGACGATTGATTCGAACAAATGAGATGTATATGCATGTACATATGTGTATTACTGGCGTACAATGAAAATTGAGGGCTGTATTTTTTAGTTTATGGGTAAGAAATTTGAAGAAGTTGCAGGTAATAATCCTTAATCAACGGGAGCATAAGGACTTGAAGTTTTGGGTGCGCACGAACGTGGGTGGATCAAATCAGAGGCAAATGCTTTTATCTTTCAGCGAGCGGTGCCGTGGGTACAGGTAGTACTACATAAATTTGATTCTAATGGCTTTTTATAACATATGAGAGCTTATGGTCGTCTGATTTACAGGTTGTTTTCTTTCTTTTCAGAAATGATTTCAGAGAGATACTCACTGTTTTCGGGGATTTTGATGAAGACAGGTTATTTACTACAAAACTTATTGAGAATTCATTTAGTTAAAAAAAAAAATAAATATAAAAAAATATTTGGCGCAACAGCTCTTTAAGTGCCAGAGCCTAGCTTCTCGCAGCCACTCATGTTGTGTGCGATATATTTTTCTCACGAATGGAAGGGACCTACAATTTAGTGGCGTATCTGAAGGGCAATTTACTTTGAGGAGCTTTTTCGAGACAACAATACTCTCGGATGTTTGTCAGAAGTTCGCGAGAGGTGAGACCGTAAAAAAACTTTTTGGTGTTTTCTGGGATTCGAGCTTGGAACCTCACGTGCAGTGGTCCGACACACTAACCACTTACGCCACAGCGCCCACAATTATTTAGTTATTCTTGAAATTTGAACCTTTTGCGAAAAATTAACTTTGAAGTCGCTTAGCGTGTATAATTTAAGCTTAGCGTATATAATTTATTAAGAATTTAGAAACAATCGAGGTTTAAAGTGGCTTGGATAGAGTTGTATTCTTTCGACAAGTTTGCTTTCATTGTGGTTTCGTGATGCGATAGGTTGGTATGCAATCTCCACCAAATCTAGAAACGGATGAGAATATGGAATATACATGACGCAGGTTAGGCTAATCGTTAAATCTTAGGCACATGAGATCTAATTAAATAGATGCCTACTCTTGATATTCATCTTCCGTTCTGTTTGTGAAATACACTCAAACATTAAATTGTAACTATCCGCGCAGCACATTCGTCCAGCTCAACGCGATTACGTGCTGATAAACAAATTATTAACGCAAATTACAACTAAAAAAATAAAACGAGTACCATGCAGCAATTAAAATAAGGATAGGAAATCAAATATGTAGTGTAAATCATAAAAACACACAACATTCAAATAATCTGATCAGCAAATTACCTTAGTCAAAAAGACGCGGTGTGATTCTAAGTTTGAATGCAGGATTTTTGTATTATTTTTTTTTTTTTTTTTTTGGAGGATAAGTAATATGTGTGTGAGTTCGAACTTCATGATAAGAAAAGTTTATACAATTTGGGGAAAAATGTTAGCCTTTAACTTTTGTTTTTTAGTTTTTTTAAATACATGTCAATGCACGACAATGTATGTACATGCACGACAGGTTTGTATTTTATTACATTTTATTTTTTTTTCGTATTTTTACTTTTAAAATTAAATGTTACAATAAAAATTCACGCGATCTAAATTTATTAGTTTTAAAACAGTTTTTTTTTTTTGGTTTTCCTTTTATTAAAAAAAAAAAAAAAAAAAGAGAATCGAGAAAATGCGACTTTTCTCGTTCTTTTGCTGTGTTTTGTTTGTGTTAAGTTTCTTGCTACACATTGCTCCTGTTTGTTCTCTTATTTGTTAGATACGTATTAACTTCATTTTAATTAAGTTTATTTGTTTAGTAATCATCAAGGTCAACATCATCCAAGGGTTCGTCGGCTTGAAGCGATTGGAAATCTACTTTGTAGCGCAAGATTCCTACGTTTCTCAAAACAAGTAGCATGTTAAATATATTAATAGCCCAATAAACGTAAAAGGATTTTTGGATTATAGATTTGTTTTTTACGTGGCAGCATTAAAATGGAAAAATACGGAAGAAAATGATTTGGTTTTTGGTCTTTTTTTTTTTTTTTAAATACAATACAAATTCATTATTGTCAGTGGGGATTAAGTTAGCAATAGTGTTTGGGGAATTAAAAAAAAAAGGGGAAAGCTAAAAGGGTACTCACCTCCAATTCCACCAAATCCTCGGACAAACTGACTACCTTCTTGAGATTTATCGGTAATGATCTCAAGTGTAGCACCGAATATTTTGTAATTGTTCGCAAGCCATTCCAAAAGCGGTTGAGACTCGATTAATTCCATTTCGACCCCACTCTATACACAAAAAATAAGAAATAGATTCACATGTCCATTGAAAGAAAATCAAAAACTCACTTCCTTATCGGTGAAGTGTGATTTATCCTTTTCCTGTTCAGGCGTTAGATGTAATACTGTGGTCGACGTTGAGTTGGCATGATTCTTTAGCACGTACCGTTGAATGTCTAGATTCTCCCAACAGATCAATGTTTCGACTGAACCTAGCTCCAATGCTCTTAAGGTGTCCTCAACGCCAAAGCAATATTTACCTGTATCCTGTAATAAGACTGTGCTAAACCGACAAATAAACTAAGTAAATCTAGAAGTACTCACCTGAGAAATTTCATCAAAGTAGCGGCCTATGAGTTTCTTTTCCTGAATAAATTTAACATTTTGCAACGATTCCGCGGCCAGCTCTATCGCCTGATTAAATCCGTTTTCGCCTCCATAGGAAACGTCCACTAGCTTAATAATCTTCGATTGCAGTCTCTAAAATGGAGAAAGATATCCAATGAGCACACATAGTACATTCATTTATATACTCTAGTTTTGTCCTTACAGGATCAAACATATCAGATTGACTCAGTTCAGTTTTGAAATCAGCGCTACCGGCTAAAATAAGTCCCGCTATGTTTGGCTTATCATTCGTGATGAACAGCTGTGTGGCAACTTCGGCTACTTTTCGCACATAATTGTGACGCTTCTCCATGCGCAATCGGGCGAAACGCAACGCAGATTGACCACCACGACCATGCTTCTTCGGCAGATCCACCGTAAACTTGTGCAATACCTCGCGGGTGTTACCTTGCAGTGTACCAAATAGAGCCCCATTACCATCCATGACTATGAAGCCGAATTTATTATCGTCCGCAAGTAGGGCAGTCAACGCCTCCGTATGGAACTTATTATCGCACAAGTACAGGGATGTATTGATTGGCTTAAATGGCTCGAAATCGATGTTGACTTTCTTTTCTTTGCCTTCTTCCGTGACAATGGTGCCGCAGTAAATAACTAAACCATTTGGAGGCACTTCATTGGGGCGAAACAAAAAAATTCCATTTCTTTTGTTAATTTTTCAGCATGACACGGCTAGTGAGAGAGCGCTCTACATACCTTTGGTGTATAGTTTAAGTCTATGCTGCACAGATGTGATGGCACCCAAGACAGACAGCCGATTGACACGTGATTTGATGTTTGACGCCGTTCCAAATTCATCCGCTAACATTTTGCTTACACGTGAGATTTGATCTTTTGGTGGAATGATTAGAGAAATCATACTCGTACCATTTCTGTGGAAGACAAAAAGCGAAAAGGGATTAATTGTATGTTTTAAAATGAGAGTGGGTTATGTAAACATATTCATAAGGCAAGTGGACATGGACCAGTAGTGGTATAGATACATTATTGTTCTTTCGCCGATTACGATACTACTATTTACGTAGGGTACCAGGATCGACACACAGACCTACAAGGATGCATTGAAAAGCATTAATCACACGACTGTTCCCCACTCTATGGAACATCTCTACCCCATCGTGGACCTAGGAGGCCACCCACGCAGGCGATGAACGTAGTCTGCCACGGACCACCTTAGCTCAGCTACGCTCTGGTTGGTGCCGCTTACTAAACAACTACACGAATCGTCTGGACGCCTCCATAGAAGACAAATGCTCAACTGAGAAAATGACCCACACAACACCAAACATCTCTTCCACTGTCCAGCAAAACCTACCGACTTGCGGCCTGATAAATTTTGGGAACGACATTTAGATAAGGCTCCTCGATTCCTGAGCCTAGGAACTGATCTGTCCCCAGTGGAACCGTAGCTGCGACAACAACAACAACGATAATCTCCTCGGCTCAAATCGCGCTGCAAAATATCGAAAGACACGCCTTGGTCTTCTTACAGAAAAAGGTATCTTCTACTCTGAACTAATTCCGTGAATGTCTTAACTTTCCAAATTAGCGTATTCAAACTATGCAAAGTAACTGGGAACTAAATCTGATAGCCTCACTTGTCAGAGTACCAATCTACTCGCTACCAGATGCACCTACAATAGAGCGTGCAATGTACTCACGTAGTAGATCGAGGAGCATCTTGCAATACATGGTTCACAGATGGCAGTTTTTAAATGCTGGAACTCAGTTGCAAAAGCAACAATACAAGCGACTCCCCTTGAGCAAA
Source organism: Brachypalpus laphriformis (assembly GCA_945910035.1). NCBI lineage: Eukaryota > Metazoa > Arthropoda > Insecta > Diptera > Syrphidae > Brachypalpus > Brachypalpus laphriformis. Next base: position 176,967,291 of record OX246756.1, read on the forward strand.
GGCGAGTGAAAATATGCAAACTATGGCTACAAAATGTATTCTTTTGATTCAGTATCCACAGGGAAATAATACCAAAGCTTCTAACCTAATCTTAATTGTCCAACAACAGTAGTAACACAGTATGACGTCATGTCCTTGGAGATTCAATTCATGAGGCTGAATTCAAAATGCAAGCCAAAGCCAACCTGTCAATCATACATTCAATATTTAAATGCTTTACTCGTTTCTAATTGCAAACCTTGCACAGTCGCACCTCATCTGTTCTATTTGAATAACGACGTCCACTACCACCACATGCCTACGTCATCCAAATGCGTGACACATTTCCCACCTTTTTGCCTTGCCATCGCTAAGTAAGAAACAACACATACACAACTCCCCAAAAAATCTAAACAAAAAACAAACTCCACTGGAATGTAACTGGATCGAACTAGATGCCTCCACCTAACTACTTGAATGACAACCTCATTGCAAATGGCCAACGTGTTGCGCGTTTTCTCAACCAACATACGCTAATCGATTGTTTGCCCACTTACAGTCCGTCTCATGTTAGAGTTTCAGTAAATTACTGCATTACAACTGACCCTTGGCATGTGCTTTAACTCAGACAATGCAACTCCCCACATAGAGAACCATTATATAAATACAAAGCATGTCAGACTATACGGCAAGGATGTGATAACCCGAGGCGATCCGATACGTGATTTGTTTACAAGTGCATGATGCACGCCTCATTAGAATGTGATAAAGGGCGAAGTGCACCCCACCAAAGAGAACAACGTGAGCAGTTTGATAAAAATAAAAAATAAAAAGACCGCCACCGATCGGCCAACTCTGATGATGTTTGCAAATTTAATTGAACAACCTTCAAATAGCATTTTTTTTTCTCGTTTTCTCTGCTCGACACTGCACAATTTCCCACCTCACTGTAAAAATTCGGCTTCGCGAACCAAAAAGCGAACAAGAAAACCGACCAGCAGAGAAGAAAGTGACACGAGAGTGGTAGTAGAGCACTAAGTGTAGCAAGTCGACTCCCACCAGAGGCGTTGTTTCACCATAAAAATATACTACTCTAGAATTGACTGAATCATTGAGCGTAATTCTTGGACATCGCTTGTCTTATGAAAATTAAACATTTTCCTTGGGCGAGTGAAATGTGACAAAGACGACAACGACGACGGACGACGAAAACGGACAAAGAAAGTTGCTGCGCCAATATACCCCAGCATAGCAACTCACATTTTGGGAATCTGTTGCAAAAAAAAATAAGTATTTCTCTTAATTGGTAGTTGGTTGGTACCCCACTTACCCACGGGCCATTTCCAAACTCTTGATGAGTTTCTTGATTTTCCAGATTTCCACATTGCGATCAGCGGACGTCTCTTCGCCGGACATCTTGAGATGAGTTTAGTTTTCTTCTTGCAAGTCCTTTACGTGTGTGTTTAGAGGGGGCGAAATTCTTCGAGATTTTTTTTTTTTAAGTTTTTTTTTGTTTTTTCACTTCGAAAACTACGATATTTACGATAAACTAGTCGGAGTATTTGTTAAGTGAAAAACTAAAAAAAAAAAAGAAACCAAATGTATGTGACGACGGCGGAAACAAAAAAGACGAATTTTGTGTGTTGGTAGAAAAATTTCTGTATTAATTGCCCCAAGACGAAAGGTTCTCGTGGCAAAATATGGCGTTTGACTAGGCGCACACACGTTCCAATTCAATGGAGTTCCCGGCAAGAGATTACACAAAAAGCCACCACTAGCACACTATGTTTGTCTTTTTCGTTCGCATGAACTATGGCGTTCCAGTGATTCGCACACACCTATTCTTGTCCTTGTTGTTCCTCCTTGAAGACGTTCCGTTTCGTTCACAATTGCCAGCAGCAGTGCTTTCTTTTTTTTTTGTGGAAATTGAAGGATGAATGAAATTCGTGGAAGTGGCGGGGGGCGGGTGAGGTTAAATGTCAATCAGACTCAGGGCGAGAGGCCGACTGTAAAAATGCTCTTATAGTTTCGAATTTGCTAAAGGAAAACTTGTATTTACTTACGATGGAAGTGGAGCGAGTTTAAACGCGTATTTTTGAACAAAATTACGGGGATACTGCCTTGAAACGTGCTTAATTTGGCATGAGTAAGATCGAAGTAGCAGAGCGAACTTCTCACGCCATGTGCAGTTTTCAAGAAAAGGAATTTTATAAGATTGGGTGGGAACGATATGGAATGGAAAGTGGAACTGAATTTTCTTTATCAGCCAATGTGGCATTGAGCGTAGGGTGAGTTCGAAAATGAAGCATGGGTAAGGCTATACATACAATTGTGAAATAAATTGTGCTGCAGACGGTACTTCTTCTTCTTCCTATTTCGACGAGGTTATGATCCGCAAACAAGGGATCTTACTCTCCCACTTCACCCTATTTCTACTGATCCGCTTGTGGGGTTCGTGCTGTAGAGGATAAATCTGCAAAAAATCGTTTTTTAGCAACAGCACGAATTTTAAAGTAATTTGCCTTCCTTCGCATTCGGATTAGTGTAATTCAAAAGGATTCATTCCTTTTTCTCCAATTTCTAAACCTTGTCCATCTTCTCTTTTAAAGGATACAACGCAAATTAAAAAAAAATAATAATGAGTTACGCTATTGCCTGGCCTTTCATTCAAAAATGCCAGAAAAGCGCCAGTCTATTCGCAATAAAAGTGTACCATTTACAGACGATTTTTTTCCTTAGCCAATTCTAACGAATTTGGAACAACATTAGTTGCCACTTACAGTTACAGAGTTCTAAGATGTTATAAGAGGAATTAAAAAACACTAGAGCGTTACGCATGAGAGAGAGCTGGTACATTGTGTACTTCGTGCTTTAATTTCGGTAGCACCACAGTTTAGGGGAAAATTGTAAGTCTGTGAAGTAAAGATCGGCTTAGAAAATCTAATAAAAAATTCACCCAACGTAGGCTTTGCAATATGATGCATTGGCTCGAATTCGTGTTATCATGTACTGCACACTATTTCCTTGGTTATCTGTTATCTAGGTCGAGTTTCCACTCTTGTGTATAAATTTGAATATTAATCCTAGTGAAGAGAAGGAATTAATTGTGCTACAAGCCTAATAATTCTTCGAAAATATGGAAAATGGGAATAAAATGAAAAAAAAAAAGAAAAAACAACCATCCCCCGTGCTAGTCCGTTTCACATTCAGCGAAGTGATATTATATTGGTCACCCTGTTCTTGTTTCGCGGAACACTCACCAACTGACATGGTAGTATCAGCTGTCAGCAGTCACCGTTCGATTTACATGCTTTCTTATCATTAAAATTTCCCTCAAGCAAATTCAAATAAAGCAATGCCACCCACTAACCGCAAATCTCTCTACCCCGAGTCATCTTTACCATACACCGTCTACCTTAAAGTTCCACCTAGAGAAGAACACTTATCAGGAAATAACGAACGTTCTCTAGAAGTAAATCCCAGGCCCACTTGTAAGATATTCCATTGCCACCGGCTGAGTCCCATACTAAAATGTTCTGTTCACAGTTCTGAAGGTTGGTGTACTCTCTCAGGTGAAGGGATCAGCTTACTTGGAGTATGGTAACACGAAACTTATTGCAGCTATCCTTCCTCCTCGGGAAATCAGCAAACAATCGAAAAAAAAGTGAGTAATTCGGATATGGTTTACCCGGTTTAATGCGAGCTTTTCACTAGTGCCCTGGGCGTGATATCCTGTGACCTAAAGTACGCAACATTCGCCACTCACGACCGCACTGTGAACATCACCAAGAAGGAGCAGTTCCTTAGTGTGGCCCTAAAGAAGGCTCTGGAACCGGTCATCTGCTTACATGAGTTTCCAAATTTCCAGATCGACATAATGGTTTACATCCTTCAAGACGACGGTTGTGCTCTCAGTTCGGCTGTTAATTGTTGTGGAGCCGCCTTAGCTGAGGGAGGGATCCCTGTGTATGATGTTATCACTGCGTCCACAGTTTGTATCTTGGGTGAACACATCTTCCTCAATCCCACTGGTAAGCTTTTTATTCTGCTTAACAACTTGACGCAGTTATCCTTTCTGTAGCTTCCGAAGAGGATCTCGTCCATCTCGAAGTCGAAGGCGATGAAACCAAAGAACACGGAATTTGTGTAGTTGCCAGCCTGTCTGCAGTCAATCAAGTCGCCGAATGCTTCCAGAAAGGCTACATGACCTTCGACACCCTAGAGAAGCTCACCAACTACGGTCTAAAAGTTAACCAGAGTCTGCTGAACACAGTCAAGCACGTGCTCGTCAATAAAGTGAAACACCACATCAAGTGATTCTTGTCCAAAATAACATTTTTTTTATTTTTTTTATTTTCTCCTTAATCAGTCAACAACCTAAATGTAAGCCAAGACAGTTTAAAATTTTACAATCTAAGCATCGGTAGCGGCCTCCAATACAGCTCCCGAGTACGCCAAATCCCAGTAATGCTCCACTTGATGTTTCTGAAAGAACTCCCGTGCCATCTTTTCCATCGGGAATACCTTGAACTTGATTTCACCGAAATGCCGTCGTTGGCTGGTTCCCTCCCAGACTAGAACACAGGAATTGGGCACCTCTTGACCATCGGGATTCTTTACCATATCCTCCTCCCACTTGATGCGGGTTAGCATCAGTCGACGGTATTTCTTTTGCTGCTTCGGCCCGCCTTCGACCACGATGACGCAGCAATCGCGAAACAGCACTACCGAGCCAGTCATGTGGAGTTGCTTGGCGTTGGTTTCCACTTTGAACTTCTTGCTAGCGTTGTCCTGGAGATCACGAATGCGGTAGACACTGACGTGTACACCGCACGAGGTGTCTTCCTTGATTTTGCGAATCTTCTTCTCGCGCTTCTGTTCGGTGGTGAGCTTGCGTGCGTTGTTGGCGTCTTCGTGAGCTTTCTGTCGCTTGGCCATTTGTTCGCGAACGTGAGCTTCAATTTTGGTTGGATCTTGCACAGCCTCGGATCCGAGCACACGCATTAGATTGGAGATTCGAAGCTTCGGCTCTGGCGGAGGTACCAAACCGAGACGAATTTTTTCCTGTTCTTCTTTCCATGCTTCTCGACGGTTCTGGCGGCGTAGCTTCTTGCGTTCCTTTTTGGTCAGGAACACAGGCAGATACACCGGCTTCAGGGGTTCATCTAAAAAGTGGGAGACAATATGTGTAAGTTTATGTAACACGCAGAGAATGGTAAATGGTATCAACTTACTGGGTGGTTTCATCTGTGTAGGATGCTCGATCAAATTGGTGATGGCCGAGCGACGAATGCAGATCTTTCCGTTGTTGTCTATTGTGTTGAGGTCATTGGCCAAAATAACAGAGTCCCACCATTCCATGCTGGGTACATCATCTGGAGTGTCCTGCTTCGGTGCAATCAAAGCCAATTTGGTTGCCGAACTAATGCCCGTCTTCCGGGCAATCTGCGAAATTTCATTCTGCAACTTCTCCAGTTGCGATTTCATCCGCATTCGTTCCGCCATTTGAAGGAACTTGCCGGGCTCGTGGAAGCGCAGCATTCTCTTGTTGCGAAGGATCGGCTTCTGGGCGATTCGGTCATCAAAAAACTTCACTGTGTCGTCCGGTCCGGCTTTGTCAATTACTTGGTTCTTCGTGAAGACTTCGCGCTTCTTGGCGCGTATGTTGGCCTTTAGCGTAGGAGTCAGCGTTGGAATATTGACTGCTCGACCACTCTTGTCGATGGTCCTACCCTCGTCATCAAGAATCAGTGGCTTCGGGCGGTCTTGCACGACAGGTGGAATGATGTTCGCCAGAGTTCCCGAGAGTTTGGCTCGAATCTGGGCTTGTAGCTCAGCAATCTTTCGTGCCTTCTCCGAATCTTCCGGTTTCCTCGAGAGTACCTGCGATGCCAGAGCGACGGGAAGCCCAATTTGAGGAACCGCAGCAAGAATAGGATCTTTGGCCTTCAGATTGGTTAGCGCTCTCTTGCGTTCCTCAATCTCTCGCTGGGCATTCGCCATCATTAACTTGATTTGGTTGGAACTGAGATTACTCGGAACAGTCTTGGAGTCTGACTTTGGTTGGCTGCCCATATTGAACGCCGTTGATGCCGGTTGCTTCGGCTCCTCTACTCGTTGTTTCTTGACGTCTTTCTCACGAACACCGGGCTGCTCCTCGTTGGAACGCTTCTTCGCTGCCTTTTGGGCGCTGCTACGGTAATCATCCAGGTGCTGCAGGATCTTCTCCGTCAGACGTGAGGCCTTTTTGGAGTCCACGACAGTGGCAATCTTATCGCCAATACGACGCTTATCGTAGCCATTGTAGAGACAATGCTCGATGGCGCTGACTAGAGACCGGTCATCCGAGCCTACAGCTTTCGAGACAATTGATGTTATATCCGAATGTAAGTCCTCGATTTCTTTACGCGAGTAATACGTCATTTTCGGTGTTTAATTGTGTTTTGGAGATGCACCTCCGAGAAAATAAAGTTAAACGTTTTACAAAGTTTACTCGAGTGCTGGATGTCAGTTTTGACACAGCAACTGACGGACAGATGAGTGCATCTTGTGAAAGAATGAATCTTATAATGATGGGAGAGCAAATTCTATCGAAAACGGGGTCAGGTTTCTCAGCACAAAATCGGACAAACGATTAATCGGCACTTTAGTGCCTGCTTTTAAGTGGGAAATACACGATACAACTTACCTACTTGTGCTGTACCGACACCAGCCCAACTGTTGTATACAGCACACACATTATAAAATCTGCGTACGAGTTGCGTATTACCAGACATTTTATTCAGTAATTTTACACATACACTCCATATAATTTCTATACAATCTGTGCATGTGACAGTTGTTGTACAGTCAAGACCATGCGACTATAGGATATCGGTACAACGGTCGGTTGTGTGGATACACACGATATAATTATTGTATACAACACCAAAGCTGTCAAACCGTTGGTACAGCAGCTGTATCGTGTATTTACTACTTTACTTGTCGATCTTCGCAGCGTGCATGTCAAAATCTGAAAATTTGTTGGGAGCACAGAGGACAAGAGTTAATATTTATTTGCATGGGATTTCAAGCTTTCAGCAGTTTACCTACGTAGGTACTTGAAAACTGAATCAAATTTTCATATTTTTAAAGGAAAAATTTTTCCTAATTTTAATCAAAATTTTGATTTCGTTTCGTTTGCTCTTTTTTATTCTTCTTACACTAATTTTTTCGGGCATTTCCAGACTCTATATATACGTAAAGTTAAAGTACTATTGTTCCGTAATATTTAAAAATAACTAAATGTAAATAATGTTCTAAATGGCTGTACTAAACTAAATAAAGATAAACTAAAACTAAACAAGAGAATTGGAAAACCTTTATGGTCTTTCAAAATCAATAAACAAATTGATCTTGATTATAAATTGACAGTAGGACAAGCTTCAAAAGTATGTGAGTTGTTAATTTCCGGCTTTCATTCCGATCCAAGGAATACGAGGTAAATGACAAAAATTGTCAGGGAATTAGACAGTTCTACCTTTAAACAAGGACTATTAATTATTATTAACATAAGCATTAAGTAGGCTAAACACTGTCTTGTTTGAAATGATATTCGTAGACTGTCATTTCTCATAATTTTATTCTAAGCTATGCACAATCATTTCAGGAATGACATTTTTTGCCTACACATTATCATTTCCAATTTCCAAGCGTGCTCAGAGCGCTCTGATTTGTTTATGAAACACACTTGAGCACTCTGATGTCATTTGATAAGCAATTAAAGGTTGAGCTTGTAAAAATATGAATAGATCATCTATTGATAGCTATTTTTTATGTTATATTTACTTTCTGCACCAGATCAACAAATTTTTGAAATTTTGTTTTCCTTTGTCCTCTCCTGTCAAATATTAAAAATGGCTGTGCTCAGGATTTTGCTCCGAACCATTGACGTATTATATATGGACTGCTAGTGCCCAACTTCACGCATGTTTCAACATCTCAAGCGCCATTGTTTCAGTGTGGTACAGCAACAAAATATCCGCCATCATAGATATCCGCCGTAGAAACTTGCACCATCTGTGTTTGTTCAAGTGTACTGGCTGTAAAAACTGTTAACATTTAAATAGTTTCAATATTCGTTTTCATAGATATCACAGTTTGCGAGCCAATGGAAATAAAAAATAAGTTGTGTTTTGATTTGTGCTTTTGATTGTGGAAAAATAAGCTGCGAACATTTCATTGTGGAATAAATAATAACTCTAGCTAAAAAAAAAGGCGGATAGAGATAAAATGAAGTGCTATGTGGTTGTCTGTGATTCACAATACAGATTGCGTTGCAATGAAATTCAAATTCGTAATATTGTAACTGCAGGAAACAAGAAAATATTTGCAGTGACATATATGGCAACGAATATTGAAACTATTTAAATGTTAACAGTTTTTTACAGCCAGTACACTTGAACACACACAGATGGCGTAAGTTTCTATGGCGGATATCTATGATGGCGGATATTTTGTTTTTCTTTAACACACTGAAACAATGGCGCTGGAGATGTTGGAACACATATTTCTTCCATATAATACGTCAATGCTCTGAACGCTCGGTCAAATTATTCAGATCTCATAGAGCGGGCTTTAGGTTAGGTTAGGTATGTGGGCTGGCAGGGAGCGACGCTCTCTGCCACACTCAGGTCAGCGTTGACCCATTGTGGTACCCATGGGGGAAAAAGTAATCCCTTACCCAATGAAACTAAAAACTACTCAGTCACTTACTTCATTTCTGCATACAAACCACCCTGATGATTTGATGAAGCTCAACATCTTTTCCGTTGAAACGCCGGAGAGTTTCTCGAGATCCTGGAAGAAAAATTTACCAAGGAACTTTTTCCTGGAGTGTTGAAGACTCGGGCAGTGGCACAGGAAGTGGGTTGTGTCCTCAAAAACTTCCTCGTCACCACAGCCTCTGCAGAGTTCCTCCTCCGTCAGGCGTAGTTTCTTCAAGTGGTACCGCAGAGTGTTGTGCCCGTGATGATGCCCACGAGGGTGGAAAGGGATTTCCTATCTTTACGGATGATTCTCTTGGTCTTTGCTTGTGGGCTTTAAGCATACTCTGAACCAAAAAAAAAACGAGTTCAGAGCTCTGATGTGTCTGAGCTAAAAAACAAACACAACTTTTTTTTTTACAACACAGACAAAGAAAAACACCTTATAACATAAAACAAGACACCCCTGTCAAAAAGATGTTAAATAACATACATCGTCTGCTTTTAAACGTAGACTTTTGAGGTTGGACTCTTTTCGAAGTTCTCTTTGTTATTTTCTTTCGCGAGTCTCGCACTTTTACACTTGGGACTTTTTTTAAATTGCAATTTGAAATTATTTACGTGCTTTTAATAACATCCCTAATTATATCGGTGAAATGTTATTGCATTGTTTTCTAATTACTTGCGAAAGCAATTGTAATTTAATTAGAATTTTTATTACCCATCACTGTGCGTAATCATATATTTGTTGGATCAAAAGATTATTTATTTAATTAACTACTACTACTACTACCTGCCCTATTAAAAATATGATTATCCGTTCGCAAAACCGTAAAAACAGAATAATCCCAAAAAGAAAATACGAAAGTGTTCTAGTTTGCGCTTTTATTTTGGGTATAAATACTTAAACCTATTGTTAATGTGAAAATCCTTTGTACTAACTTCTCATTTTTTGTTTTTGTTATTTACAAAGGAAACGCAAATCTCAAAGCACTCAGATTCTTCGGTCTATTGTACTACCAACTAGGTAGTGCAGTAATTGAAAAAAACTTCGATATTATTCGTTTTCCTTTTTATACCCGGACGCCTGATATTTGCTGTTGTTGAATTTGCACACATCGGTTAACTTATAAAACACATTATCCATTGCACTAGTCCACTATTTTCCCATACTAAAGAATAATTACGGCAGGTGTTTGTTTCAATATTAAAAGTGAAAGCTTTCACATCAAGGAAACCATCGTACAAAAAATAGAGCGCGACCGGCTCAGTTGGTATTGCCACGTTCAAAAAAGAGATCATTTGAACCCTGTTAAAAAGGCAGTATAAATGCACGTTCCAAAGACATCGCGATGTAGGAAAGACAGGCCTATAAACGCCTGGATCAGACAAATGCGACGACATGGGCATTTCATTGGCCTCAGTAACCGAGTGATCCAAAATCGATATTTTCTGAGGTCAAATAGGCGGATCAGTGGAAATGCGGTGAAGTGGGAGGGCTGTGATCCCTTGTTTTCGGATCATAGCCTCGCTGATAAAGGGAAGATTAAAAGTGAATTTAACTTCCTGGCAACAAAACAAAAAATCATTGCATTCCATCCTTTATTTCTCCGTCTCATCGTTAAATTTCAGAAAAGTCCCATCTCTCGATAACAAAATTCCAATTCAGCTTTTGTTTTGACTTTCTATCGGCACGCACACACAACCAGCCCTGCACTATTCCGCCATGTTTGAAGCCGCTTTTGAGGGAATTTTGACGTCCATTATTTCATGCTTGTGAATTTTCGGCATTTTAAGGCAGTTTGAGTTAGTCAATAGCGTGAAAAATACGTTAAATCTGTGCAATGGCGTCTGAGGAAGACAACGAAGATACTTTTCAAGGTGAGTGCATCAATTTTATACCGGTATTTATTAATTGCAAACTACGTGTGCCAAATTTGCTTTTGTTCCCGCGTGCCATGTCCATGATGCAACTTCTTCCCCCCAATAACTTTGTTAATCGTGTAATTAGGTCGCGTTTGGACGTTTCAAGGGATGTAGTTAATCATTAAGATGATTTTTCGTTGTTTCTGCAGAATTTTATGTGAAATTATGGATATGAAGTAGAAAATGTTGAATTTTTTTTCTTTCGTTTGGTGGAAAATTTGTAGTATATAGTTATCTCGCTCTAGTGGAACGTGTCGGGAAGGATGTTGTTCCTGTAAACAGTTGATATTTTGGATGGAAATTGAACATGTTGGGGTGTGTGTGTGGAAGGGAAGATGGATTTTGTGGAGGGAATGGGATGGAATGTTGCTGGGATTTTCAGGGTTTACTTGTTGACAGGTGCGAATTAAATGGGAAATTTGTGTGATTTCCCAATGTTTAGTGCTTGCATCGTTGGTCGAATGTAAATAGGGTGTAATTGCAGTTATGTAAAAAGGAGAACTGCTTGAGTGGGAGGAAGATGGATATATTTGTGGCAGTTGTTTTTTTTTTTTTTTTTTTTTTGAAGTTTGCAGTGTGTTCCATTTGGGTAGTGTTCAGTGACGCCGAATGGGAAAATTTTGGAATGTTGATGGGAATTTATTTTTAAGTGTGTTAAAAGTGAAATACAACAATTTAATCCAATGTGGTGGAATATATTTTTTTTATAAAGCGATTCGTATGTCAATGATCTTGAAATTATTGAATCACAGAAATCACACAAATTTCTAGCATTAGCAGTAGGTATACATATGTATGTATCTAAAACTTCATTGACTGGTTATAAGGGCAAATAACTGTTACCATTACAACTTTTTTTAAATAATTAGAATATATATATGATTAAAAACTAGGTAACTAGGTAATGTAACTTTTCCGAAGCCTTATTTTGTTTTTTTATAAGCAAAATCTTCTTCTTCGATCATAACCCTCCCACTTCACTGCATTTCTATTGATCCGCCTGTGTCGTACTCCTGTTTGATCAAAGACAGCCCCCCGGTTTTCTATCACTTCGTTACTGAGGCAAATGAAATGCTGGTGTCGTTGCTTTTGTGTGATACAGGGGTTTATAGCCTGCCTTTCTTTTGGGATATCTTTGGAACGTGCATTGATATTGCCTATTTAATAGCATGTCCCCACTAAAACTAAATACGAGATTTAGCGAAAAAGATTTAGATTTACGTGAGGTGTTCCCACCGGAATTTAGGATTTATATTGACGTTTGCTGTAAAAAAGATTGTCATAGCTGCTAATATTTTTTAGATTTCAAGAAATAAATTTAAACTAAAACTTTTATTGGCGTATAATATAAAGTCACAAAATGAAGTGAAAGTGTTAACAGATGCATTGGACATCTCCTTGTAGATGTGGGAATTTCTCCTGGCACCCCGGAGCTCCGAAAGTTTGTCAGCCCACAGTTCCACCAAGAAATCTTCGTGCGATTTGCACCATGCTTTGCGGCTTTTCACCTGTTTTGATTGTTCCATTGTCTGCAAGCAAAGCAAATGATTTGTATTATGTACGAATTATGTACAAAAATTTTAAAATACTTACCAAAAAAATAATCCCAATCGCTCAATATTTTATTTTATTTTTTTGAAGTTTGAAACTTTCTGACACTTCAATTTTTTCTTTGTCAGCACACGAAAATGGCATGTGCTAACATAAAAAAGGATTGTTTGATTTGTGTCGCGTGAGGATTTAAGTGAGATTTATTATAAATCTCGAATTTAGACGGGATTTATAGACGTCAAATCGTATGGTTAATCCTCGGAATTTAGGTGGATTTAGCTAAATTCTTGCTAAATCCCGTATTTAGTTTTGGTGGGGACATGCTATAACAGGCTTCAAATGATATCTTCTTTGAACATGGCAATACCAGCTGTGCCGGAAGCGCACTATTTTTCGTGACATTGTTTCCTTGACGTGAATTATTTGATGTTTGAGTAACTCGTCGTTTTCTCTATATGTATATAGAGAAACGCATATTTTCATATCAAATTGAACAAAAAAGAAAACTATATTATATCGGCAATTTTGTTGAGAAAAAATAGAAAGTTGTATGCCACTGTTTTTCCTTATTTAAGTAAATTTGGAAGAGTTATCTATTTTATTGCTCCATTTCTCATGTCACAACAATGTCTGCCCACCTACTCAACGCATACACCTTTCTACCTGCATTATTCACTGCCATTTTATACTGGCAAAATATTGATTCACAGTTTGAATAATATTTTACTTTTTCTTGTAATGTGCAATATAAATTAATTTGTCTGCATTTGAAATTGCGAGGAAAAATTTAAGGGGTGTAATAAAATGTGTTTCAATTAATATTTTTCCTCGAATTCGAAAATATTTAAGCGTTTGTCATCGTCATGATCAAAACCCATTTAGAGTCTTAATTTGTTAATTTACTGTAATACGCCTTAAAATGATTGTATACCTTTTATAGAATATTTATTTAAGCTAAAAGTACCGATTTTTTTCTTTTATTGGTGGATGGTGCAGTATGGAAGACAGAAGTCCTTTAATTTCGACAGCTTTATTTTTGTGTGAAATTTTCAAATTTGTGACGTTTTCCCCGCAAATAAAACACGCCTAACGCCGCATTAAAACAGAAATTTCCCAACGCCGCTGAACACTGCCAGTCGCCTTGAAAACAATGCGCACTGACATTTTCCAACTCGCCCCACCACCCCTTTGCCCATAATCTATTTTCTGTAATTTTCCATTCCTTTCCCACATCTTGATTCCAAGCGTTCCCCGTACCTGGTACACAGAAGAAAGAGCGAGAACAATCTACAGCGCACACACATAATTCCATACAATTTCGATTCATTGTTGCTTGGACGTGGCAGCCATGACGTGATTTTTGACTTTGACTTGAGTCCCTTGTTGGTTGCAAAAATTTAATTTACAAATTTACTCATTCTAAACGCCAATTAATAACATTCTCAAACTTCCATTACCCAACAACAAGCTAGTGTTTAATTTGCATTAGTAATTCCGACTCCATCTCAAACGGTCACCATCGAAATATAAAGTGAAAGTATTGCTCCTACTTGACTGTGCTGTGCTGTGTGCTCCTCTACTCGTGTGCGCGATTTTTTTTTTCTCATTTTTCATCTAAACTCAATTTCGTTGTGGAAAAGAAGATAAAGTATTCAAGAATATATTTTTCCCGAAAAGAGTGGTAATAGTCGACTCGGGGAAAAACGAAAAAAAAAACCCCAAAGGGTTGAAGGAGTAGAAGAAAAAAAAAATTATGAAAGTGCCGTGAAGGTTCGTTCGTAGTGCGGAGTAGTCTCCTTCCTATTATCATCTCGGTCTTGTGGTGAACTCGAGAAATTCAATTTTCCCCCAAACACAAAAAGGTGTCGAAAATAGTTGAGAAATTTTGCAGAAAAAAAAAATTTACTGAAAAGAATTGAAATTTCGATTGTTGCTCTCTTTTTTTTTTTTTTTTTTTATTATTTTTCCTTCTCTGTGTGTTGCTGTGTGTGCCTGCAGTGTGTCTGCGATAAAAAAAAAAAAGTAGAGAAGAAGAAAGAAGAAGGGAGACGTCGTCGACGACAAGAGGATTTTTTATTTTTTTGGGGATTTTTTCTTTAACGACCGTAATCAGGCACCAGGTAGCCAGTGGTGGTTGGAAGTGATCATTAATTAATGCATCGCCAAATGAATTAGGTGTTTCTAGCTGGCTTAACCTAATTACAGTTTTGTGGATATAAATACGAGGCAAAAGTAGGAATTGTCTGAAAAAAGGCTCAGTATCAAGTATACAACGTAGGAGTACGAAGAGAAGAAAATAAGAAGAAAAAAAAAAAAACCTAAGGAAGACGGAGCAAGATAGCAGCAATTGTAGCAGCTGTTTTGTACAACTACCAAGAAGACAGTGCGACGAAAGAAGAGAGCAATAGCGCTACACACTCGTCGGTCGGTTGGTCGCAACACTAACAAGTTATGACAAATTCATGTGTGCCGTCAAAATGGCTTCCTCACATACAAACTGGCAACTATGGAATGTCACAGAATCGCATAGATGATAGTAAGCAATTTATTTTCGTTAAATTAACCGATTCGGCGGTCCGCGCCGTCGAGGAATACCAAAAGAACGAGACCAAATGCAACGCCCGAGCTAAGATTCAAGTGATTGGGAACGGTGGTGTCATATCATTCCCGACACCAGACGATGCCGAAGGCCAGAAATTTGGATTTGTGATTGATGATGTTGAGGGATCGTTCGAGTGCATTAAACAAAAGCAAAATGACCTGGACGTGCTGGGTACACTGCCATATAAGATGCGGATACAGGCGAATGATGATGTGTATGAGAAGACCAGGCATCGTATGGCTGTTGCAGAGGAAACGCAAAAGAACAAGTGCACCAGGGAGATCAAACCGAATCAAACGGACATTGGCAGGAAGGTGAAGTTGAAAAACAGTGTCGGAGGGGGTGGAGGCGGAGGAGGAGGTGGTGGAGGGGTAAGCAACACCAACAGCAGCATCAATGGCAATCTAAGCAACAGTGGGAGTGGCAATGGGAGTAGAAATGGAATTAGTGGTGGAGTAAACAATAGTAATGGCAGCAGTAACAGCAGTGTGCTTCCTAAAAGAGATCCGACAGCTTCCAATTGCAGTCCGATTGCGTCGATTGTGAATAGTAATAGTAGTATCAGCACCACCAACAACCCACTCAAGACATCATCAAACTCAAGATCACCAAATGCATCATTGTCGTTGTCGTCGTCGTCCAGAAGTTCCAACAACAACAACAACATCAACAGCCAGAACAACAACAGCAATCTCGTTGGCATGCCAACATCAGCATCATCTCTATCATCAGCATTGTCCTCAGCCGCAGGTTCGGGTACATCGGGCATTAGTAATGGTTATTTCCGAGGCAACAGTCCAGAGATGAAGATGACCAACTCAAACAACAAGAACGGCCCAAACTTAGCCGGAAACCACAATAACAATCGTACGAAAGGCGGCAAAGCCCTTGGCGCCAATGGATCAGGAATTGGTAATAATTCCAACACAAATCGCCATAAAGGGAACGATATTACTAAGCGTACCATACGAGAGAGATTGATACACCTGTTGGCATTGAAGCCATTCAAAAAGCCCGAACTGTATGCCCGTTTACAGAACGAGGGCATACGAGATCGTGAAAAACCGCTGATAAGCACGATCCTTAAAGAGATTTCAACAATGCGTGACAACACATACAACCTGAAACGACCGATGTGGAATGATGTGAATGAGAATTGGCAGTTTTACACGGAACAAGAGCTACAGATGCTTAAGCGACGCAAGCCGCAGAACCTAACACCGCCACTTAGCTCAGACGCTGGCAGTTCAACGTCTGGACAGAGCCCAACCAGTACACACAATGGCAGTCCGCCACCAGCTGTTAAACGGCCACCTAGTCTTGATCATCGGGATCGCAGCAGCTACGAGGATCCCATGTCGAAGAAGCCGAGGATTAGTCACTTCAAAAAGGACACTAACAGCAGCATCAGTAACAATGCAACCGTTGGCGGTGGCACGCTGTTAGTTCCGTCCATTGGTGTCAGCGTCAGCAATGAGAAGAATCAAAATCTAATTAATAATCAGAATCACATTGATACCGATGAGAATTCGGTTGACCTGAGTTACTCAGTTTTGGATGATGATTTTATGATGTCTGCTGCTGGAGTGGGCAACAACAGACGGACCGGCGGAGTGGGAGGAGGGGTTCCAGCGGCATCTGGAGGTCTTAAGATATATCACAACAATAACAATAAAAGTCCATACAGTGAGCCAGCGACGGTGATAGGAAAGCGCTCATCGCCTTACAACAACAGCACCAGTGCAGGTGGCAATAGCAACAGCAGCAGACAACAAACAGCTTCACCGAGTACCCTTAGCAGCAGCAACAACAAACAGAATAATAGTGTCATATATTCGCCAAGCCAACAACAACAACAACAACAACACCAACAGCAACAAACAACGACAACAATACCAGCAGCAAATCATAGCAGCAGCAGTAATTACGGCCATGCAAAGACGCAGCAACAACAATCGCAGTATCCACCACAACATCATCAGCAGCAACAACAACAACAACAGCAGCCGCCGCAGTCCCTTCATTACCAGCAGCAACACCACCAACAGAGACAACAACAGCACCATCACCAAAACCATACACAACAGCAACAACAACAAAACCATACACAACAGCAACAACAACAACAACACCACCAACAGCAGCAGCAGCAGCAACAGCAGCAACAACAATCGGGACAGCAGCCGCCCTACGACTTCAGTAAGTACACGAGGATTACATCCCTCGAGCAGCGTCGTCACTACAAGACTGAATTTGAGAGTGATTTTGCCGAATATCGCCAGCTTCTGAGCCAGATCGATAACGTTGGCAAACGGTTTCAAGTATTGGCCGAACGCCTCCACAGAGCCCGTGACAATGCAGACTATCTCAACATAAAGAAGCAAATCCTGAATGAGTACGCGAGAATACGTAACGAGAAGGCACATCAGCGGGACAAAATGAGATTCGACTATTTGCACGAGAAATTGGCGCATATTAAAAATCTTGTTAACGAGTATGACAAGGTGTTGACGGCGGCGGCGGGGGGATCAGCAGCCGGTGCGTCCACATCTGGATCGCCTGACTTGGCGACGGCACCAGCGGCAGCTCCATCTCATCAGCAGCAGTCTCTGACAAATGGCAATCCAACATCGTCGACAGAACCCAGTAGTGGTTATTTTCCTCGAAGTAAACTGTATATGACGCCATCGCCGCCGCAAAGGATTGAAGGTGCTGGCGGCGGCGGAGGCGGAGGAGGAGGAGGAGCTGGACGTGGCGGCGGCGTCTTGGAAAATGGTTCTGCGTTACACCATCAGCAATCACATCATATGATGGCAGCCGATGATGACACTTACTGACGATTGTTTGATGCGACAATTACTATTTTGTAAGGAACTCTTACTCTGAATGCCTAGACCGACTTGCACTTAATCACACCTGCAATCACCTGCAACCGATATCAACTATAGAAACAATCCAGCAACCCAACAAAATAGTTCCCTCCCCCAAAAACAAACACACCAAGGAAAGAACAGCAGGAGACACGTATAGAGATATATATTTTCCATCAGCAATTTTACTATTTAATTTTCATCCTTTAATTGTTTTTTTTTAATTTATAAACAAACGAGAGAAGAAAAGAAGAAGAAGAAATGAGCACATGGTTCGGCCACCGCCCGTTTTGTTGGGCTCTTCTGCAGAGGTTGACATTGTGTACCTACGCCGCCATCCTATCCTGCTCCTCTTTGTTTCTAATTTTATTTATTTGATAGAATCCCAAAAAGAACTCAAAAAAATTGTTAAAATTATTATTACGTTTTAAATAAAAAAAAAAAAAAAAAACTGGCAAATCTAACCTCAAAAAAAGTTAAGTTTTGTTTTTTCCTAAACAAAGAAAGCATTTAATAAAGAACTAAATTGGGCGGTGAGCGCACGATTGGTCGCAAAAGGTTTGACAAACGCTGGATCGTGGAGGAATTATAATATTTTTTTTTTTTTTTTGAAAAGGCAATGAACATATAGTAGAAAAAGTAGAAAACAAGATGGAAAGAATTACACATTTATAAATAAAACAAATATATATATAATTATAAATAAAACAGAAAAAAAAAAAATAGTGATGCGGTGTTGTAATGTTTTTTATACCAATATTAGAATGATGCAAAAAAATAAGAAAAAATGCAAAATATATATGCTGAGGAATTTACAGATATAAGTTTTTATTATATAATTATTATTCTTCTTATTTCATTTTTAATAATTCTACTATTTGTTTTAGTTATTATTTCTTTTGAAAATGTTGAGCAAACTACAAAAAAATAATAAAAAAAAATATAAACAAACACATATTACATTACATGCATATATAAATATATATATATACACACAAATATATATATAGTGAAGAAGGAAGATAGAAAACGTAAAAAAAAATATGAGAAACACGCGAGAAAAACTAAAAAAATATTAATTAATAATACTATTGTTATAATTTGAAAGATGATGAAAAAAAAAAAACCAAGAAAATAAAAAATGATTTTATTTTAAGCAAACATTTAAAAAATGAACAAAAAAAAATTGAGATTTTTATTTATGCTTGGGAAGTTCACTCCTTTTTCGTACGACTGTCGTTTTTCTCTGTTCGGCGCGCCCGGCGGAATTTGGCACACGGTGTTGGCATGCTGTTAGTGTTGGAAATGGTGATAAGCACTTTATTTTTATTTATTTCTCAGATGAAGAAGAAGCTCAAGAGGAATCGGTGCAAGCCGCTGAATTTTCCAATGACTCCGATGTACCATTGAAGCCAACGGTAAGGAAGAAGGTGGTGTATTGAACATGACTTGTTTTTATTTTGTAAAGAAAAATAGAATAAGTAAGATCTAGGAATACATGCACGAAACAGAATTTTAAGGAAAGTCGTTAACTTGATTTGAGTAGGCTTTCTTGATTTTAAACATTTAATAATCAGGGTTATCGTGAATAATTTTTCCCTCGGAATTTTTCCCCCCAACAAAAATTAGGTATCTTTAAAAAGTAGGAAATAATTCCCCGGAAAAGAAATAGGTATATCATGAATGACAATTCAAGAGAATTTTCAACACAATCACGATATCTATTTATTCCCTGATGAATTCGTTCCCTATTTTTGAAGATACCTACCTAATTTTTCTTTGAGAGAAAAATTCCGGGGGAAAATTTATTCACGATAACCCTGATATTCTTAACCCTTCAGTGCACACGTAAAAATAATTGTAACGTAGATGTATACCTTGGGCCTATCAGGCCCGAAGCTCTATTTAGCGAAAATTTACTAAACTAATTACAGTTATTTTTATGTTCGAGGATACATTTCGAGTTTCAATTTTATACGTATTTTAATTTTCACTTGGGCCTGTCAGGCCCCACGTGTGCACTGCAGGGTTAAGATGTGTATTTATCCCTCATCGATAGAAGCAATTGTTGTCTCGGTTTATGGGTTTCGAGTGGAAGGTTGTTAGTTCCCATCGCCATCCACCTGAAATACTTAAAGAAAGAAGGAAATCAAAAATTGTACGCATTAGTTCGGACACCACACATGAGGTAATGGCGCTTTAGCAACAGCCGAGTTTCATACCATAACATACACAGGGTTATCGTGAATAAATTTTCGCTCGGAATTTTTCTCCCGAACAAAACTAAGGTATCTTCAAAAATAGGTAAAAAATTCATCAGGAAAAAATTAAATATCGCGATTGCGTTGAAAATGAATTATCATTTATGATACCTATTTCTTTTCTGCGGAATTATTTCCTCTTTTTGAAGATACTTAATTTTTGTTCGGGGAAAAAATTCCGAGAGAAAATTTATTCACGATAACCCTGACAAAAACAGTCTTCGTTCTTCGTTTCCGACATATACGAGTACATAGTTTGTAATTGCTTTGAAAAAGTGTGCTGTAAGTTGACTTCTTTTTCTTCCTATTTTGGCGGAGGTTATGATCTGAAAACAAGTGATCATACAAATGCGCCCGTTGGGTTGTCATTAAAAAGTCGTTAAATGCGAATTTGTTGGCACAAAGAGGGGTTCCATTAGAAAATATTCAGGGCTATCGTGAACAAAATTCCCCCCGAGATGTTTCCCTTTTTCGAGAAATAGGTATCGGCAATGAATTTCGAACGAGGGAAAAAGTTTTCCCCGGAAAAAATTGGTATCGGGAACAAAATTTCCCTCGGAATTTCAACGCGATTTCCCCGGGAATCTTTCCTCATCAATTTGCTGAAGGAATCCAAAACAAAAGCAGCAATTCATGGATAGCGTTACCTTTTTATGCCAATTTTGTTGTTTTTTTAAGCGGAAAATGAAAACACAGACGTTACGGATTTGATGTGCACCAACCGCAAAGGACGGGCCATTTTAAAAGTATTATAAAAAGTTTGATTGCTTTTATTTAAAAATACTAAAATAAACATTTACTTCTTTGAAATAAGTTTAACTTAACTATTCCTAAAACGAAAATAGAAACCACTAAAATGGTACTGGAGGAGGATATTTCAGGGAATACAGGAGTGGAATCCTCTAAGGTGATAGTTGATAGTCACACTTTTGACAGTCAAAATTGATGATCACACTTTGATAGCTCTCCATAAAACGATCGCAAAGTCACACAAAAACTATCGCAAAATGGTGATGATCACGCTGATGGTCACCTTAGAGAGATCAAAAGGGATAATTGTGATCGTCAACAATACACTATCACACTTTTGACAGTCAAAATTGATGATCGCACCTTGTTAGCTCTCCTTAAAACGATCGCAAAGCCACACAAAAACGATCACAAAAAGGTGATGATCACGCTGATGGTCACTTTAGAGAGAGCAAAAGGTATGATTGTGATCGTCAACAATCAACTATCATCTTAGAGGATTCCACTCCAGAATTTCTTATTTGGAAGAAAGCATAATTGAGATACATATGTTGCATGAGTGAATCAGTGAAATGTTTACCAAATAAAATAGGTCACGATGGATGATCCGATAATTGAGGGGGGCACTAACGTCTTCTGGTAGTGTAATGAAGCGATATTGAACCTTCCAAAGATCCACCCCAACTGAAAGTACACATAATAAGGAGTGTATACCAACCATTCTAAAAGTATAATCTCGCCCAGGGGTGGAGCTACAGGCGTTGCAATAACGTCACAGCTCCTTGGTTGTACTTGCAGCGCCTGTGATAGCTTCAAAGCATTGGACTTGTCTATTTAACTCCTGGTTATGAATCTTTGTTCATTTTTTCTCATCAGTCTTACTCCCCGCTAGCAATGTAAATTCTAGGCTATGCATTTTATACACGTATTTTGTTTTAATCTGGAATAAATGGAACGCTTTCACTTACTTCACACTACTTACCAAAATAAACACAATTTTCTCACTGAAAACAAATATTTGTACAAATATTTCAAATATGTGATTAAAAAATAAATAATTGATTGACAACTGTCAAAACATTCGAACAAAACTTCGAAAATATTTTGCTGATTCCGGGGGAAATAAATTCCGATGAAAATTCACGATAGGAGGAATATTTTCCAGGGAACAAAAATTATCGGGCGGAATTTTGTTTCCCCCGAAATTGCCGATAGCCCTGATTACTTTAAATTAATTTTCTCTTGTCAAAATATATTTTTTTAGACGTTTGCAAAGAGTATCGAGCTGTATGTTTTTCTAGGCTGTACCTTCAAACATACCTTCTTTGTAAGCCCATGTTTCAAATCATAAATTCAAAAGATACTGTTTTACTCGAAAATATCTTTTCAACGAGATATCCCACAAAATTGGTAACATAAACTTCGAATAGTAGAGCATCTTCTTAAGCATCATTAACTCAATTTCGACCTAACTCGACTTAGATACACTAACATGCAAAAAAAGCCAAACTCAAATAAAACGGAAAATGTTGACTTTGACCTGCTCTGTTAAAAGGGTGGAGATATATCGTTTTTATTCCTCGTAGCTAGATCATTCTTAAGTGATTTAACCACAAGAACCAACGCTAGGGTCGTGTTATTCCAGGAAAAAACAAAAACTTAAAAGTTTCTCTAGGCTGTTTGATTTATTGTTCTATAACTTTCAATATAGATTTAACTTTATTTTTTTGTTAAAATAAAAAAAAATGTTGTTTCCCCTTTTCAATATGGCGTGTGGCCACTTTTGGCTTTTAGAATGGATTCAACCCTGTTTGTCATTGAATCGTAAAGGCTGGTGTCAATTTCTTCATACCAAATTTGTTCGATGTGCTTTCTTAATTCCTGCAATTCATTGTTTACTTACGGTCTTTGCACGATGGCAAGGTGCGGAATCGTCCTGAAACAGGGCACCCGTTTGGTACTGGCTCATTTCCTCTATAGTGGGAACCAGTCCATTTTCTATAACCTCTTTGTACTTTAAAGCATTAATGATCCATCCACTATCAGTGACAGTTATGATCCCCCAAACCATGACACCCTTAGACCTCTTCGGACGAACTGCAATAATCCTTCCTTCAATCGTTCTCTAGGTCCATGTCAAACTGTGGTCTTTCCATCTGAAAATTCCAGGTTGAATTTGGACTCATCGGAGAAGATCACCTTTTGCCAGTCATCTTGGGTTCAATTCCGCTTTTCTCTTTCCCATTCTGGAGGCTTTTCTTAATTCAGGGCGACTTCGAAAACAAGGAAACCTCGGACTAAAATCTTCTTCCTTTTTCAGCGAGGTTATGAACCGAAAATAAGGGATCACAACCCTCCCACTTCACCGCATTTCTACTGATCCGCCTGTGGGGCTCGCCTATTTGACCAGGTGTGCCGATTTTGAATCATTCGGTTACTGAGGCCAATGAAATGCCGATGTCGTCGCATTTGTGTGATCCAGGCGTTTATAGGCCTGCCTTTCGTACATCGCGATGTCATTGAAACGTGCATTGATATGACCTTTTACAGGGGCCTTATTTTGTATTGCGTTTCTATAGCAAATAATAAATATACTAACTCAATTTCAAAGTAATTTAAGTGACGTTTGATAGATATTTTGACAATCTAACTTTCGGATATGTTTGATTTGGAGTTGGAAGCACTTACACCCAATCCGAGAACCATACAAAATACCAATTTATTTTAAAATCGGATTACATTTCCGAATGGCAATCCGAATCCGAAAGCAGTACAAAATAAGGCCCCAGGGTTCAAATGATCTCTTCTTTGAACGTGGCAATACCAGCTGATCCGGTTGCGCTCTATCTTTTGTACGATGGTTTTCTTGACGTGAAGCTTCCACGGATCTTCGAATTTCTTATTCGATCAAGATTTGTCACTCCTGCTGTCATGCGAAGCATCTTCATCTCAACTGCCGTTAATTTACTATCATACTTTTTGTACATCGTCCAACATTGTGAACCGTATGTGAGCGCTGGACGCACAACTGCGGTGTAGAGCCTTCCTTTCAACTTAGGTGGTATTTTTCTGTCACAGAAGATAGCGGAATTTTCTCGCCACTTCATCCACCCTACGCTTACGCGATGATTGATGTCTTCATCACAGGATGCTTTGCTATTGATCTTAGATCCCAGATATTTGAACTTTTCGCACTTGGGAAGCACTGTTCCATTCAAATAAATGTCTGGACTAGGCCTGAGTGGATCAGAGAACGGGCAGCACAAGTACTCTGTCTTTTTTGAACTAATGCGATACCCATTTCTCTCCAGAACGTCCACCCACACATCAAGTGCTCGTTGCAGGAATGTAGGATCCCCACTTATGATGCCTCCAGCGTCAAACCTCGGACTAAAATAACTATTAAAAAATCCTTATTACTCGATAAAAATGGAGTCCAATATTCTGCATACATATTCACTATAAAATTCGTAGCGTATATAGTTTTTAGAGCTAGAAGGTAATGACATAAATAACGAGAAAGTGAGCCGCTAAAAAAGTTAAAACATCGTTTTGCTGTACCACTTTGCAGCAAGTCAGTGAAGTGCAATCAGTTAAATGGGACCTAAGAAAGGAAGAGCGTTTTTTTATTCCTCATAATACACAACGTATTATATACCGCGTAACTAAACCACGAATTTATATGCTCTTTGTCCAGATTCAAATTGATGTACAATCTAGTGACCAGATTTGATTTTCAATTATTTAGAAACATTGTTGAGATTTTAGAAAACACATCTGCCTTGGTTTTAAGAGAAGATATGGCATCATCATCAAAAATTGCTCATACAACTTTAAACTTGAAGGGGCAAGTGGAAGAAGGTTCTATGTAACACTAAAAAAAAATTAATTTTAATACTTAAACCGTGCTACGGATCGTTACTCTAAAATATGGACTGACGCCTGGAGCTATCTAGCGGATATTTTGGAAGTTACAGAGGTGCAACAAATTACATGGAAAAAGTAGAACAACCTAAACTGCGATTATCTCAAAACATAATGCCACATAGACCCTTCTTCCACTTGCCCCTTCAATCGTCCTTTGCGATTTCAAAGACAAAGTCTGACAACTGGTCTGGTTAACAACTCTTTCTTCGAGATCCCAACATCGACTTTATCCATTACCTGCAGATTTTGAAACAAAGCTAATAATATCGCGCTGCGCGTTCAACTTCTTCTTCTTCTTCCTTTTATCAGCGATGCTATGATCCGAAAACAAGGAATCACAACCCTCCCACTTCACCGCATTTCTACTGATCAGCCTGTGGGGTTCGCCTGCATATCTGCGCGTCCAACCTGCATATCTAAACACCCGAAAGTAAAACAGTTAAATCCAATTACCAGTGCTGACGTTTTCGTATCATACCTCATTCATTCGCTGATTTTTGGGGCTAGAACGAACCTTGAACAGCAATGCCATATTAAGAAGAACCAAAGTATAAATTTTCATCTTTGCAGATCACAACCTGATGAATGTAGTTTATTTTGAAGTTCCTAATTAAGCAAGCAAGAATGTTGCAAAGAATGAATAGATAGATAAGTGTACATATGGATATAGATATGAAAATGTGTTTCAATACTTACCTACCTAAATTGATTGTATAAAACCAGATAAAAGTTTGAGATAATTTTAGAGATTAGAAGTGCTTGCTATCTTCGATTTACCCAGCTCTGACGTTCATTTGTATGTGTTCTTCTGGTGGGAAAACTGAAATCGATATTACAGGGATTGTCGTTTAGTTTGTTGCCTATGTGTAGTTGATAGTGCGAATTGAATTACTATGATGTCTGATGTTTACGATTTGGAGGCTAAACTTCAAGAGTTTTGTTGAAAAAATCAGTCAGATTCAAGTTTGTTTGGGACCAGGAGTGGAATCCTCTAAAAAAAAACAAATATTTGGCGCAACAGCTCTTTTAAAGTGCCAGGGCCTAGCTTCTCGCAACCACTCATGTTGTGTGCGTTATATTTTTCACACGAATGGAAGGGACCTACAAGTTTAATGCCGAATCCGAACGGCGATTTGAGAAGCTTTTTCGTGACAATAATACTCTCGGATGTTTGTCAGACGCTCGCGAGAGGTGGGACCGTGAAAAACTTTTTGGTATTTTCTGGGATTCGAACTTGGAACCTCATGCGTAGTGATCCGACACACTAACCACTTACGCCACGGCGCCCACTCTAAGGTGATAGTTGATAGTCACACTTTTGACAGTCAAAATTGATGATCACACTTTGTTAGCTCTCCGTAAAACGATCGCAAAAAGGTGATGATCACGCTGATGGTCACCTTAGAGAGAGCAAAAGGGATGATTGTGATCGTCAAGAATCAACTATCACCTTAGAGGATTCCACTCCAGGTCAAAGGTATAATGTTCGAAATTTGATTTGGGTAAGTATTATTCCCCCCATTATGTTATAATAGAATATATCGGAACCGATATTTCAAAATCTGATATATCGATATAGTAAATCAATTTTTAAGTAAATCACTGTAAAATAAATATTATTCATTTATCCTTTGCCTTTAAGATGGCTTAGTCAGAAATAAAAGCAGACAAAAAGTAACGAATCCTGTGGATAAAAATGACATGATGAGATACAATTGCATACATACGTACACATTACATATTCGTGTATGCAATATTATGTACGCCATAATTAGCGTACTAATTACAATCAAATTAATAACTTTTCTTTTATGGATATTACAAATATAACAGCTTTCGGGTGTTACCAATACACCTGGGTATGGGCTTGCCGCTTTTACTAATGACCATCATCAAACAAAAGGTGAGAACGTCACGTTTTCCCGTATGGAAAAATCACAAAATTTTAAGAATCTTGCAGCACAGAATCCCGCTTGCAGAACATCGACAATAAGTCCGCACGGTATTGGTAACACGGCGTGTAGTCGCGCCTTGAGCACCTGCATATGGTGCCAAAGACCGTCCGGTGTATGAGTCGAAGAATGTCTCATAGTGTGAAATCCTTTTGACCCGCGAAGCGGTCCGCCAAAGTATTGTTTAATTAGGGCCGATTTTTCAATTGTCGGATAAACAGTCTGATTGCTAACTAATGATTAAATTTATTCCACTATTTATTGACTAGTGTTATTTTTCCGAATAGCTGTTAAACGACTAATGAAAAATGCATATATCTCTTATCTGATAGTTAACCCTTATCTGATTATTTATCTGGCTATTGAAAAATCGGTCCTAATTCTCGAATTTTAATTTATTCAACTTTTGCACACACTTTGATTCGTCATTTCGAGAAATTCAAAGGTTAGATCACTCCAACAACAATTGCGTTGTTCTTTACACACAAAATAACAAGAAATTAAGGGTAGGTATACGTTCTACTCACACACACATGAATAACATTCCCCTCTGTGTGTATAACATGTTAGATGCTTTCAGATTCTTATGCACGCACACAATCTTATGCAAAATTTTGTGCATGCGGTATTTAATGGCTAATCCGATATAAGGATTAAGGAAACCATTTCTTAAGTAAATTACTGTAAAGGAAATATTATTCATGCATCCTTTGCCTGTTCTGCTTAATCGTTTATGATAGCTTGGTCTGGAAAAAAAAGAAAAAAAGTCACATGAAAGCATTCTTAGAATTTAACATCAAGAATCAAAGTAGCGAATCCTGTGGATAACAATGACCTGAGAAACATATACATACATACATACAGTACTGTGAAAGATTATAGACTTAAGCCCAAATTTTAATTTTTCTTCGAATGAGCAATAAACGTTTATTACTGGTTTTGTCCCAAAATATTGCCACACGATACCAATTCAGGGAAAACCCTTTAATGATGTAAATCCTTTTTTTATAACGGGAATAAAAATAAATATTCGGCGCAACAGCTCTTTAAGTGCCAGGGTCTAGCTTCTCGCAACCACTCATGTTGTGTGCGTTATATTTTTCACACGAATAGAAGGGACCTACAGTTAAGTGCCGTATCCGAAGGGC
Organism: Brachypalpus laphriformis; assembly: GCA_945910035.1. Taxonomy (NCBI): domain Eukaryota; kingdom Metazoa; phylum Arthropoda; class Insecta; order Diptera; family Syrphidae; genus Brachypalpus; species Brachypalpus laphriformis. The sequence continues at coordinate 176,995,001 of OX246756.1, forward strand.
AATTTGTGTTGAGAAGCTTTCTCGAGACAACAATACTCTCGGATGTTTTTCAGACGTTCGGGAGAGGTGGGACAGTGAAACAAGTTTTTGGTGTTTTCTGGCGTTCGAACTTGGAACCTCACGCGCAGTAGTCCTACACACTAACCACCGAAACTAAAAATGAAATTGACACCAAAAATGGCCAAGAAGTGTTGGAGGAACATCTTTTTCCCCTAATAACGCTTACGGAGGGTAAAGATGTTATATTTCAACAAGACAACGCTCCTATCCATAAACCATCGACTAAAATAACGTGGTTGCAAGAGTATGGAATTAAACTTTTAGGTTGGCCAGCTTTAAGTCCAGACATAAACCCCATTAAAAACCTGTGGAGTATCCTGGCAAGGCCGGTTTATAATCACGAAAAGCCAGAAATTGCAAATGTCGAACAACTCAAACAAAGAATTGTTGAAGCATGGAATAACATTCCGGAAAGCACTTTAAACAATCCTATTTACAGTTTACCATTTCGATTAAGTATTACAAGAAATTAAATAAATTGTTATGTACTCGTACAAATTACCGAATTAAAGCCTAGAGTTTATATTTTTCCACAGGTTGAATATAATTTTTTTTATATCATACCATTCCCCTTAAAAAAAAGGGGTTATATCATTAAAGGAGTTTTCCCTAAATTGGTATCATTTGCCAATATTTTGGGACACAGCCAATAATAAATGTTTATTGCTCATTTCAAGAAAAATAATAATTTGGGATTGAGTCTATAATTTGTCACTTCACTATATTGATTCAATATGATGTTCGCCATAATTAGCGTACTAATTATAATAAATAAGTAATTTCCATTTATGCAAAGGAACATTCCAGTGTTATCAATATACCTGCGTATGTGTCGGACGCCTTTACTATGACCATCATCAGGCAAAAGGTTCAATAAAAAGGTTCAAATGTATTTTTTTTTTCCAATTTCCCGGCCAGTTTTTTTTAATGCAAACAATTTTTTTATAATAATTAATACAAGCTAAATAAAAGAAAACTTAAACAATCTAAGAAACTTTTTAAAAACATAAACTAATAAGGGAAGAGGTCATGAAGAGGAGTAGGAAACTTAAACTAATCGTAACACTCAATACTAAGATTTAGAAAATAAGGGAAGAGGCCATGAGGAGGTGCAGAGGGAATTTCTAAGGAAAGATACATATGAAATGAAAGTCAATGGTGTTTGGTGCGTTGTTGGCCAGGCGCAACATTCTGGAGATTGGTTCGAAATGGCCGTAGTTGGTGCAGTGGTGAGGGAGACAAAAGAGCGGTACAGACCTAAGGTTATATGGGTTAGTGTGAAGGGATTTCCAGTAGTGCGGGGGAATCGATCGTACCAGTTAATAATTGATGCACGAAGAGTATGTCAGGGACTTCACAACGTTTTACAAGTGTTTGCAAGTTAATCAATTTTAGTCGATCTTTCATAAGTGGGTAAAATATAGATGTCGGTTCATGGGAGATCGCGTAAGCCAAAACGGATAAACCTACTCTGCACAGCTCCGATTCTAATTGAGTGTGTGTCGTGAAATGGTGACCAAACTTGGCTGGCGTTACCTAGGTATTACCTTGAGGGTTTTCATGTCATCCGCGTAAATAGACATATCTGAGTCTTTTATGCTGTGACCAACATAGTTTTTTGTTAAGACAAAAATCAGTGGACCAAGATGACTGCCTTGAGGAACACCTGAAGTGGCGTTAATGGGGTCAGGGACTGAAAATCTAAAGAGAACCCTGTACTGGCGTTTCTCTATCTACGATCTCAGCCATAAAATGAAAGAGGGTGGAAAACCGAGGGCTTTAAGTTTAAGGTAAATACTTAAGTGACCGATTTTATCAAACGTTTCCTTACCTCCCTCTAAAGCTTGCAGTGTTTTAGAAATGAATTCGATTAGGTTAGTCGTTGTGGACCTACCCTTTAAGAAAACGTGCTGTTGTGGGGAAAAGATGGATTTGCAGTGCTTTCGACAATGCTTTCGAAAAGCTTGGGGATAGAGGAGAGTTTGGCTAGGGGTCGATAGTTTGACATGTCGTTTTTACTGCCTTTTTTATGGATAGGGAAAATAAAGGGATCCTTTCATAATTTTGGGAAAGCGACTTGAGAGAGTGAGAGTCGAAATAGAGTTGTAAAGGGCTGACACAGGACGTTTACACATTTCTTTAGAAATATGGCGGGCAGATCATCGGGACCGGGGAAAAATCCTTGAGCTTATTATTTTTTTCTTGTATGATATCAGACCTTATGTCAACTGAGACTAGTGGAGATTTGTGGGTAGTTATTCAGGTAGCTGAAATATCGCGCACCTATATTTTTGTTTGCCCCTTTCGCGTGCAATGACGCCTTATCACGTAATGGGGAATGTTATGCCGTGGTACACGATGTGAAATCACTTAAAACATTTGAAACTACAATGTGTCAGGACGTGTTATCATGTTAAGTGTGTTTATTGTGTCTCCCTGGAACCCGTGTAAACCCGGGATCGAATCGTCGTATCCGTGAACGATGACTCGTCATGTAATTTGTTTTTATGTTGCTGGATCACTACGCATGAGGTTCCAAGTTCGAATCCCAGAAAATACCAAAAAGTTTTTTCACGGTCCCACCTCTCGCGAGTGTCTGACAAACATCCGAGAGTATTGCTGTCACGATAAAGCTTCTCAAATCGCCGTTCGGATTCGGCATTAAACTGTAGGTCCCTTCCATTTGTGTGAAAAAATATAACGCACGCAACATAAGTGGTTGCGAGAAGCTAGGCCCTGCCACTTTAAAGAGCTGTTGCGCCAAATATTTGTGTGTTTTTTGCTGTTAAATCTTCCAACAATAATACAAATTACGTGATCAGTCATTCGTTCATGGATACGGCGATTCGACCCCAGATTTCTGTTCATGTAGAAGTATTTCTAGAACTGGAGATGTAGCAAGTAACTTGTCTAACACAGTGAACTTAGATATAATTTGTATTATCCTTTAGAATCTGTATGTGATTGAGTAAGGCAGCGGCAGAAATTGAGGCTGTAAAGCAACTTAAAGAATTTAGCTAAGTGATTGGAGATGTCGGACGGATAGGTTAGTTATCGACATGAGTGTTTGGTTTGCAGCAGGCAATAGCAGGGCATCCACATGGATAGTGTTCTGCAGTTTCTTATTCTTCGAGGCAGAGTTGGCAGTCGGCTTTTACATATCTTTTTGAGAAAGTAGTTAAGAAGTCAGTGGCCGGTGAGGAAGTACATAAGGAGCTTTAGTTTACCTATCTTTAGGGAGAGAAGTTATTGGTTTCTTCTTTTGTCGCGGAATTTAATGAGTTCCTTGTTCCTTGAAGACCTTGCAAGGAGGTTTATTCCTTCAGGTGCTCCCAAAAGCTAAGCTTAGATTTCAGGTGGGTATATCTATAGAAGTTTTGAGGACCAGTGAAAAGAGTTTGAGTCTTGCAACTTGAAACGGCTACCCAAGAAGGGAAGGCTGTTGAAGACGGCAACCGCTCGCCGTCAATCCCTGCTCGTACTTGTGTTTGGACACCCAGAGTTGACAGTGACATCAAGAAGATATACATAGTTGATTATCGCTTTGCAGTTTAGGTACATTAGACGTATTTTATCTAGGAAGGGACTTACAGATTCGATCATGTATTAGTTGGACGATTTTCTGCATACTTTCGTTTAATGAGTGAATGTGTTCGCATATCTGAGGATGTGAACCTGAAGGTAGGTCTATCGTCACAGGCGACATGAAGAGTCTTCGTAATAGGCTCTAACCACTTTAGTGAACTCAAAGTGCCATTTCACTTAGCCCCTTTGCTTCACTTATGCGCCCATTCAACAACACCTGTGCCTCTTTGCCATGTATTCCTAGACTCGCTAATTTTATTTCAATAATTACATATTAGCCATCGAAATCGAATGACTCATTCATACTCACTTTCACTTTTCATATGTTATTTGTTTGTTTGCGCGCGGCGCACAGGAGGAAGACGACGATTACGACCCTGAAGATAGTCGTAAAAAGAAAAAAGGTAAAAAACGTAAAACTAAGAATGAAAAAGAAAAAGGTCGTAAGAAGAAGAAGCGCAAGAAGAACGAAAGCGAGGAGGAGAGTGATTTCCAGCATGAAGAAGAGGTCGAATATCCAACAACCAAACGCGGTCGCAAGCGTAAGGAGGAGAAGGCTGCCAAGGAGAAGGAGGCTTCCTCATCAGGTAGAGTAAACACGTCACAAATCAAATTCTTTGGATGGATGATGAGATCTATCTGTGTGTAATATCCGTTGTTGTTCGTTCAAGCGCTGTTGTGTCGAGGGTTTGGGATGCTCCTCTAACCCTCGGAAATCATTCATAGCATCACTTCGGTTTGACTAAAAATGTGATTTTCTTTCTTAGGGATGCCATCTGTGGAGGATGTCTGCTCGGCATTTAACGTGACCGATGTCGAGATAGACTACACTGATAGCGATATGCAGACTTTGACTTCATACAAACTGTTCCAACAGCACGTACGCCCGATCTTACAGAAGGAGAATGCCAAGGTACCAGCACCAAAGCTTATGATGTTGGTTGCCGCCAAGTGGAGGGAATTCTGTGAGGTGAATCCAAACATACAAGGTGAACAGGGGAGAGATGACGAGGAGCCAAGATCATCTCGATCGTCTAGAAACGAGAAGGTGGGTTTGTTGTAGTAAAAAAAAAAAGAAAAAAATTCAAGTATTTTCCACTTCAGCCCGATGATATCTACGAGGAAGAGGAGGAGGAGGAAGAAGAGGAACAGGAACAAGAGCAGCGTTCACGTCGTAAACGTGGCCGTGGTGCAAGCAAGAAAGGTCGTAAGTCCTCTGGCAAGGTGCCAACACTAAAAATTAAGTTCGGCAAACGCAAGCACGCCAGTTCCGACGAAGATCAGGACGCTAGTGGCGTCTCTGAACGTGACTCTGATTTGGAATTCGAAAAAATGCTCCAAAAGTCTGAGGAGAGCAAGGACGAGACCGTTGAAGAAAATGCCGAGGAGGAAGAACCACCACCAGTCATAAAAAAGAAGGCCAAGACCAAGTTTGGTAATAAGTTCAAGAAGAAGAAGAAGCTACACAAGACCAATCGCTTCCCTGACGGAGAGGATGGAGATCATGAACATCAAGACTATTGTGAGGTGTGTCAGCAAGGCGGGGAGATTATACTGTGCGATACATGCCCAAGGGCATACCACTTGGTTTGCTTGGAACCAGAACTGGATGAAGCTCCAGAAGGCAAATGGTCGTGCCCCCACTGCGAAGCCGATGGCCCAATGGAAGAGCAAGATGACGACGAGCATCAGGAGTTCTGTCGGGTTTGTAAGGACGGTGGAGAGTTGCTGTGCTGTGATTCATGCCCATCAGCTTATCACACTTTTTGCTTGAATCCACCATTGGATACGATTCCCGATGGAGATTGGAAGTGTCCACGCTGTGGATGTCCATCGTTGAATGGAAAAGCCGAAAAGATTCTCACTTGGCGATGGCAGGAGCCTAAGAATGAGGCTTCCACTTCAAAGAAGCAAAAGCCGCGCATTCGTGAGTATTTCATTAAGTGGCACAATCAATCGTACTGGCACTGTGAATGGGTCAATGAGCTACACCTGGACGTGCACCATCCGTTTATGATGCGATCCTTCATGCGTAAATACGATATGGAAGAGCCACCCAAATTCGAGGAGGCTCTGGACGAAGCCGATTCACGCTATCAGCGAATTCAGCGTCACAAGGCCAAAACCCACGGCAAACACGCAGAGTTTACTGAAAATGATTTGGAGGAGCGTTTCTATCGTTATGGCGTTAAGCCAGAATGGTTGATTGTACATCGCGTGATCAATCACCGCACGGCCAGAGATGGTTCGATGATGTATTTGGTGAAATGGCGGGACTTGCAGTATGATAAGTCCACCTGGGAAGAGGAAACTGATGATATTCCTGGTCTCAAGGTCGCTATTGAGTACTACATGGACTTAAGAGCAATTTGCTCTTCAGACACGGTTGCTCGTGCCAAAAAGGGCAAAAAGGGTCGAAAGAGCAAAGTCAAGGAATTGGAAGAAGATGAACGTTCGACTGCACTGGTTCGACGCTACACTCCCCCACCAGAGAAGCCAGTCACTGATCTGAAGAAGAAGTATGAAGGACAGCCGCCATTCTTGGACGAGACTGGAATGCAGCTTCATCCCTATCAGATTGAAGGTATCAATTGGTTGCGGTATTCTTGGGGGCAAAACATCGATACGATACTTGCCGACGAGATGGGTCTCGGAAAGACAATTCAGACAGTGACGTTCTTGTATTCCCTGTACAAGGAGGGTCACTGCAAGGGACCATTCATCGTGGCGGTGCCTCTATCAACTGTCATCAATTGGGAACGAGAATTCGAAGTCTGGGCACCTGATTTCTATTGCATCACATACGTGGGCGACAAGGACTCCCGTGCGGTGATTCGAGAAAATGAGTTAACCTTTGAGGAGGGTGCTATTCGAGGTGGAAAGGCGTCTAAAATCCGCACCACTTCGTACAAATTTAATGTACTGCTGACCAGTTATGAATTGGTTTCCCTGGATGCAGCTTGTTTGGGTTCAATTGACTGGGCTGTTTTGGTTGTAGACGAGGCGCATCGTTTGAAGAGCAACCAGAGCAAGTTCTTCCGCATCTTGAACAGCTACAACATTGCGTACAAGTTGCTGTTGACTGGTACCCCGTTACAGAATAACTTGGAAGAGTTGTTCCATCTGCTGAACTTTTTGAGCAAGGATAAGTTCAACGATTTGGTCGCATTCCAGAACGAGTTTGCTGACGTTGCCAAAGAGGAGCAGGTAAGAGAGCGGGTGTTCCCCCTTATTTAACGAAAATATGTAACTATTTTGATTTTCTAGGTAAAACGACTTCACGAGATGCTTGGTCCTCACATGCTACGTCGTCTCAAGTCGGATGTGCTGAAGAACATGCCGTCGAAGTCTGAGTTCATTGTGCGCGTCGAGCTGTCTCCGCTGCAGAAGAAATACTACAAGTACATCTTGACTCGCAACTACGAAGCATTGAACGCAAAGAGCGGTGGCAACTCATGCTCCCTCATTAACGTGATGATGGACTTGAAGAAATGCTGCAATCATCCATATCTGTTTCCATCCGCAGCTGAGGAGGCGCCACTCGCAGCAGGCGGTGGCTACGAACTCGCTTCTCTGACCAAAGCTGCTGGAAAATTAGTTCTGCTCGCAAAGATGTTGAAGCTACTGAAGGAGCAGGGACATCGTGTCTTGATCTTTTCGCAAATGACCAAGATGTTGGACATTATGGAAGATTTCCTGGAGGGTGAGGGCTACAAGTATGAGAGGATCGATGGTGGTATCACAGGAAGTCTGCGCCAGGAGGCTATCGACAGATTCAATGCACCTGGAGCAGCGCAATTTGTTTTCTTGCTGAGTACTAGAGCTGGTGGTTTGGGTATTAACTTGGCCACAGCAGACACGGTAATCATATACGACTCGGATTGGAATCCGCACAATGATATCCAGGCCTTTTCTCGTGCTCATCGTATCGGACAGGCGAACAAGGTGATGATCTATCGATTTGTTACTAGGAACTCAGTAGAGGAGCGTGTGACACAGGTAGCCAAGCGAAAGATGATGTTGACTCACTTGGTTGTGCGCCCTGGAATGGGTGGAAAAGGAGCGAATTTTACAAAGCAGGAGCTGGATGATATTTTGCGATTCGGCACAGAAGAGCTGTTCAAGGAGGATGGCAAAGAAGAAGAGGCAATCCACTACGATGACAAGGCAGTGGGAGAGCTGTTAGATCGCTCAAATCGTGGCATTGAGGAGAAGGAAAGTTGGGCCAATGAGTATTTGTCCTCGTTTAAGGTGGCTTCCTATGCTACCAAAGAAGAAAATGAGGAAGAGGAGACGGAAATTATCAAACAGGAGGCGGAGAACTCTGACCCTGCTTACTGGGTGAAGTTGTTGAGACACCACTATGAGCAGCACCAGGAGGATGTGAGCAGGACTCTGGGAAAGGGCAAACGAGTGAGGAAGCAAGTCAACTACACAGATGGTGGAGTTGTCGCAGCGGAACCACGAGACGACAGCAACTGGCAGGACAATGCGTCCGACTTCAATTCGGACTACTCTGGTGCATCGGATGAAGATCGTGAGGACGATGACTTTGATGAGCGTACCGACAACGGCGAACCCACTCGCAAGGCAAAGAGGCGAATCGAGCGAAGGGATGACCGACCATTACCACCACTACTCGCCCGGGTTGGTGGAAATATCGAAGTTCTTGGATTTAATGCTCGTCAGAGGAAGAGTTTCTTGAATGCTATCATGCGCTACGGCATGCCGCCCCAAGATGCATTCAATTCGCAATGGTTGGTGCGGGATTTGCGAGGGAAATCAGAGCGAAACTTCAAGGCTTACGTGTCGCTGTTTATGCGCCATCTTTGTGAACCTGGGGCTGATAATGCAGAAACATTCGCCGATGGAGTACCACGTGAGGGACTCAGTCGGCAGCATGTTCTCACGCGAATTGGAGTGATGTCACTGATCAGAAAGAAAGTGCAAGAATTTGAGCACATCAATGGCTACTACAGCATGCCAGAGCTGATCTTAAAGCCATGTGAGCCGGTCAGATCGTACCATCAACACAATATGGGTGTAGATATGGTAGGTGGTGGCGATAAGAGTGCTACACCGAGTACAAGTGCAACACCGGCAACAAGTGCTGCTCCCAGCCCAGCACCTGCTTCAGAAAAGGGTGAAGACAAAGCTGCAGTAGTTGGTGACGAGAGGCCACGGGTCGAAAGTGGCGATGGATCAACTGGCGACAAGGATGATAAGTCCGGAATCAAGAAAGAATCCAGCGAAGATGATGTACAGTCTATTAAATCTGACGGCAAAGACGGGAAGGAGAAGGACTCCTCCGAGGCCGATTCGTCGTCGGTTAAAAAAGATGACGATAAAGACGAGTCGAAGGTGGTCACCGAAGACGACGATGATGATGTTCTGATCATAAAGGACGACGGAGAAGTTGAGAAACCGAAGCCAATGGAGCATAAGCGCCATGATACCGCAAAGATTGAGGAGAGTTTGGAGGTATTGAAACGCAAATTCATGTTTAACATTGCTGACGGAGGATTTACCGAGTTGCACACGCTCTGGCTTAACGAGGAGAAGGCTGCAGTACCCGGCAGAGAGTACGAAATCTGGCATCGCCGTCATGACTACTGGCTGTTGGCTGGCATCGTCACCCACGGCTATGGCCGCTGGCAGGACATTCAGAACGATATTCGTTTTGCAATAATCAATGAACCCTTTAAGATGGACGTTGGCAAAGGCAACTTCCTCGAGATAAAGAACAAGTTCTTGGCTCGCCGATTCAAATTGCTCGAGCAGGCTTTGGTCATTGAGGAGCAGCTGAGGAGGGCTGCTTTCCTAAACCTCAGCCAGGACCCCAATCATCCAGCAATGTCACTTAACGCCCGCTTTGCTGAAGTCGAGTGCTTGGCTGAATCTCATCAACATTTGAGTAAGGAATCGTTGGCTGGTAACAAACCAGCAAATGCCGTACTGCACAAAGTACTCAATCAGTTGGAGGAGCTGCTTTCCGATATGAAGAGCGATGTATCCCGTTTGCCAGCTACATTAGCTCGCATTCCACCGGTGGCACAACGCTTGCAGATGTCAGAAAGGTCGATTCTCTCCAGATTGGCGGCTACAGCTGGAAATGTACCCAACTCTGGTAAGAAAAAAAAGTTAAACAAGTGCTGAGCATCAATCAATGTTCGTTTTGTCTTTTCAGCGCAATTGATGACACAATTCCCTGCTGGATTCCAAGGTACTGCTTTGCCAGCATTCACCGGCAGTCCAGCCGCGAATTTCGGAACCTTCCGACCGCAGTTCTCGGTTCCTGGACAACCATCGACCAGTTTTTCTGGCACAAATTAAATGTATCTATTTCATAAATGTTTCTCTTTTCCTTTCCTCTAATTTCCGTCTATCGTCTTTAGTTCTAGTTAAACGATATACTTACATACCATATGCAACTCCTTATCGATATAAATTAGTAGTCCACGTCGCGCGATGTATTCATATCTCCTCCACTCCACTCCCTATTGTTTCCCCCTTTCTTAGTTTTCTTTTGTGGGTCATCTTTCAGCTACACTGTATTGTATTTGGGATCTGTTTTTTTATTTCTTATTATTTTTAACGTCACAATAAGATTTTTTAATTTATCATCATGAGATATCTGTAATGAATAAAAAAAAATGATAAACTCCATTCCAAGAGATGTGTGTTATTTTTTTTTTCTTGGCTTCTCCGGTTTTTGTTTAACGAAAAAGGGGGACATCTTGCGGGCTTTGTGTGGCTCCATGGAGCCATATTCTTGCCGTGGTGATGGGTTTCTCGTTTCTCTTATTCAGTGAAATTATTGGGCCGCGCAAACACTTTCGGCGAGAAGTTGGTTTAGTTATTTTCCCGTTTATACTCGTACAAAGCTCGTTTGGTTGGACGCTTTGAGGATAGTGCACCTTATGGTGTACTGAAGCACTTCGAAGAAGAAATTTGATTGTTTTGAATGTGGAAAAAAAACTATAAAGAAAGGTAAAAGATAGACGCCCTATAGAATTGGATTGAGGGAACAAGGAACAATTATGAGAATTGGCAAACATTTTCAATGGTTCGCTAATCCTTCATGAGGTTCGCGGGAGTAAGATGCTTAGGTGGACTCTCTATCCTTCTCGATCCTCCTTCAACTCATCAGGAGGAATCGCTAGACGGCTCCAGGAGAGACGTTGGATTTGATTCAACCATCTATTTCTAGGTCTACTGAGGGGTCGCTTAGCTGATGGCACGGCAGTCATGGTACGTCTTGGAAGCCGGACTGGGGCATACGCACTTCCAAGCATAGATCGTTCCGTTCGGAGAAGTAGCTGCTCAACGTTGAGCGCATCGCGTACTGTGGTGCTGCGCACTCGATCCCTACGAGTTATCCAAGCAACACCGCGAAGGAACCTTATTTCGGCAGCTTGTATTCGCGAACTTTCGGTCACTACCCAAATTTCATGACCATAGGTGAGAGTTGGAACATACACCGAGTATAAAACCGATAGTTTAGCTAAAATACTAAGTTCGGCCTTCCTTATAACAGATTGACCAAGCTCTCTTAAGATTGATCCAGACTGAGCTATTGCACAGGATAACTCGGCATTGCTCTTTCCACCACTCGTGAATAAGACCCCGAGGTACTTAAACTTATCCACCTGCTTCATTGGGACTCCACTGACATGCACTGAGTGGGCGTTCTGGAAACGACCATTACTTCCGATTTGTTCACGTTTACCTTCATTCCAGCATCATGGAGGTGACAAAACGCACCCTTGGCGGAGTCGAACGCCCATAGTGAAAGATATTTATTTAATATGCCGTTTATCCGAGCACAGCTTCAACAGTTTGTATATAAAGACTGAACCGCCTTAACCCATACTTACTTGTTTGGGGACTAACCTGCCATTTTACTTTTATTAGGAGGCCGCAAGACCACAACAAACTCGCTTATAACGACCTATCATCGGCCTAGTTGTTGGTTTTTTCATGGTTTAAATTAGTCGGCAGTCATCGTCAACGTCATCGGTTAATGACTAGCAGGAGACAACGATGAGTTTTCAATAAAAAATTGATCGCCTTCGTCATATCCTTTCACCATTCATACCAGAACCATGTCTTCCGTAAATTCCACTGCGAATTCAACATCAACGCATCCCGCTGTGTAATAGACCAACAAAACCTTCATCCAAAAGCAATCTAAAGCTTCTGATGTAAATTTTAATGTTTGTTTCAAGTGGCTACCATAGACCCGACGATATCGGCAGCGTGAGATTAGTGTGTCATCTCCGTTCACATAGCCACGCAGCAAAAATGGCGTGTCACCCTGTATCCAAAAGCCTACTAAAATGAGTCTACGCTCTCTGGTGTAAATTTCGATGTTAGTTTCAAGTGGCTACCTAGTCCAGAACCGAAGATATTGGCTGCACAAGATCAGTGTGTCATCTCCGTTCCGTAACCACGCAGCAAAAACGGCGTGACACTCTGTAATCCTGTATCCAAAAATTTCGATGTCTGTTTCAAGTGGCTACGTGGTCTAGAACCGAAGATGTTGGCTGCGCAAGATCAGTGTGTCATCCACGTTCACGCAGCTACGCAATACCCTTTATCCAAAAGTAATCAAATAAAATTGATCTACACCCTCTGATGCGTTAGTGTTTGTTTCTCGTCTATAACCGAAGATATCGTCTGCGATGGACTCAATCGCCCCGACAGAAATCTGCTGGAATTCAACCAAAAATTTTCGGGAAACACCAGACCACCAGAATGTCTCAGAAAACAGTAGGGATGCCGACCATTTTTAGACCCACACAGTGTTGCTGAGCATCAGTCGATGTGTATAATTTTTAGCTCTGATTTGTTTTTGTTGTAACTTCTTTTTTATTGACGGATTTTGATTATTTAGGCGTCAAATTAAAGTGCATCTGCAAAAAGGTGGAATATGCCAGCTTCCGGGTCGGAAACCAGACAATCAGGTTCAAAGAATCCTTGAAGTACCTTGGAGTCATGTTCGACAACAGGCTGCGCTTCAAAGCCCACGTCGAGTATTCTAGTAAGAAAGCATCGCTGATGCAGGCAGCACTCTCCCGAATGCTCCCGAACATCGGCGGGCCTGTATCGCTCGCAGGATCCTGCTATCCATAGTGGTCAGCTCGGTACTTCTATACGCTGCCCCGAAGTGGGCAGGTGCACTGGCGACAAATGAGTGCAGGAAGAAGCTATCATCAGCTCACAGGCTCTGCACAATCAGAGTGATCAGCGGCTTCCGAACTATCTCCGACGATGCAGCCTGCGTTTTAGCTGGGTTGGTCCCCTGGGATCGACATCCTCGCGGATGTGATGCAGAGGGTATACCTTAGACGTCCCTCGAACCGGCAGGAGGCAAAAAGGATTAAGGAGGAGGAAAGGGCAGCATCAGCAACGCTGTGGCAAACCAGGTGCGACAGCTCTACAAAAGGCAGGTGGACCCACAAGCTCATTCCCACTATAAAATCATAGACAGAGAGAGTGAGGGGGAACTGTAACTACAAAAAAAAAACAAATATTTGGCGCAACAGCTCTTTAAAGTGCCAGGGCCTAGCTTCTCGCAACCACTCATGTTGTGTGCGTTATATTTTTCACACGAATGGAAGGGACCTACAGTTTAATGCCGAATCCGAACGGCGATTTGAGAAGCTTTTTCGTGACAACAATACTCTCGGATGTTTGTCAGACGCTCGCGAGAGGTGGGACCGTGAAAAAGCTTTTGGGCATTTTCTGGGATTCGAACTTGGAACCTCATGCGTAGTGATCCGACACACTAACCACTTACGCCACGGCGCCCACAGTGTAACTACCACCTCACACAGTTCCTGTCCGAACACGGCGGCTACCGGAAATACCTCCATAGATTTGGACACGATAGTTCGCCCCTGTGTCCTGAATGTCCAAACGAAGAGGAGGACGCGGAGCATGCAGTGTTCTACTGCAGACTCTTTGCAGAAGATATAGCAAACCTGCCAAGTCCAGAAAATCTTGTAAGTCACATGACACGATCAGAGGGCGAGTGGATGGAGATCTGCTCATCCATAGTATGTGTGCAGAACGCGCTGCGAAGAGCAGAAGCCCTAAGAAGAGCCCAAGAGGCGGCCTCGGAGACTAGAGCATAATAGCTAACCAGTCTCGCGAAGAAATACCTAACGGCAGTACCGCGGGGAGAGTGGTTGAAGTGTGTAGGGTGTGTGTTTAGTACGTAGGCGTATTCCTGGAATCGATTACTCATGTTTGCGAATCGTGCATGCTAGCAGTACTCGGGCTATTAGTATCTATGAAGATTGCACATCCTTGGCGCAACCTAAAAAAAAAAAACATACATAGGTGCCATACCAAAATTGATGATAATGCCGAGAAAGATTCTAGAATTTCGATGTCGTCAATACAAGATGGCAGCTTCTGAAGAATCTTAGTTCTCAAGGTTGGATGTATAGGTAATACAAATGTATACCTATGTTTCTTGAACCAATACCTTTCTTTTAAACAAGTTTGTGGCCACGCCCATATAGCGCACATATAGGCATTGCGATCAGAAAGATCTATTGCGGCAGGGCCAACTTTTAGGACCGCGGTACTTCTACTCTCCTTATGAAAGCGATAGTTTCAGCTGCAGAGGAGTTCCTTAAATCTGTTGGAGATATGATATGCTTAAGGAAAAGGTCTCTCCTAATTCTACACAGAGCTGCACACTCACATAGTATGTGTTCTGCAGTTTCGTCGTCTTCCAGGCAGAGGCGGCAGCTGATATCCTCCGAGATTCTATTTTGTTGAGGTGGTAGAGTACTTGACAGTGACCGGTAAGGAAGCTTACAAGCCTTCTTCTGCTGTATTTAAGGATATCAACTGCCTCTTTTTGGAAGGGTTGGATAGCTATTTTAGCTTGCCTGAGACCTTGGGAGTTATTCCAGTGAGAAATGCACATGTTGCGTTTCCAACTGTTTAGGGTATATTTAAAGGCAAAATCAGATATTCCACAAAAGAGTTCAGGTCCAGTGAACAACTCAGAGGAACCTTTTCTGGTTAGTAGATCTGCAGTTTAAACAATACCGTAAGCTTGTACCTTTTCAATTAGGTACACCACTTCTGTCAAATGCAATTTTCATCTCAAACCCAATTACGCTCGTCCTCTGCGGCTTGCCTGAAATTGGTCGTCATCATTATTCTAGCTTTTAAGTAAATTTGCAAATCACTTACAATTACAACTTCCGTCTATATTTCTCTCTTCTCCGAAGGGATGTTCTATGGATGTGTGCGCATTTAAGGAAGATATGTGTGAACAGTATACACAACCACATGCTGGTTGGACTAAAACTCAGTGAACCGGCAAATCGATTGCATGTCAATACTGTCGCCGAATGTGAAGACAATTTGTTATTCTCTCGCAGAAAACTTTTATATGTTTATTCCTAAATGGCACAACAAAGCACAACACAAACAAACACACTCGCCCAGCCAGCCGCCGCGCCAGTCAGCCATTTGGCTCCCGCTTATTGGGCTATTTATATGCAAGACATGCGACAGATGCGAAAATTGAAGGATGTGTAATGGTAGATGAAATCAGGACCGTTCTACTCATCCAATATACATACGTATCCTCGTATTAGTAATTCGTGTCAAGCTGTGAACAAAAAGTCGGAAGCAGCAAAAAAAGCTAATGAGACTTCCCCCTTAGCATACAACACTACTCACAGACGATTCATATTAAATCGTTTAACGAAAATAGTCCTTAAATTGAATAGTGGGTGGGTGGTCAACAGCCATGATGGACAGAGACGGTGGACGTAACAATAGTTGTCTGGGTGGAAAGCATTTGGGTGTTTTTATTAGGCGTACGACTATAGTGCCGCAGAAGTTTCAACTTTTTTTTTTAGGAAGGAATGGAGAACATTCAAAGAATACAAGAATTTCCTATTGCTAGCTGCCAAAGGAAAAAAGCTAATTTTAAAGTGCCCTTTGCTAACCAACAAGCCAATCTCACTTCTCACAGCACCTCCTTCGTAACCATTTGGACCACTTTGCCTCGTAATTGCGGTGCATCAGTAACAGCCTTTATTGCTTCAATCTCAGGTTAGCGTGAGAAAATTAGAAAGTAAGTAGCGCTACTATAACGAACTTCACTTTGGTCTAATGGCCATTTACGGTCACTCCCATTAAGCGTAAACAACCCTCCTTATTTGTGCTTGTGCACCGGCAGTCGTCCTTATAATCATCTCATCCGCTCCCGGTAGAGCAGAAGAACGATTAAATACAAAAGGTACGGGGCGCCGGGGCACAAAATTAATTATAAACATTATGCATGAAGGATGAATACGCGAAGGTAAAGCTGGATGTGAGGTGATTACTAAACGAACCAAAAACAGTGGAATGCATTTCGCACTCAACCACGTAAGTTGAATGTATTTTTAGTTCTCTCCCACCCACTCTTCCTTTAATAGTATTTTTTTTCTTTCTAAATGCAGTTTTTCTATTTTTTCACATCCATCCTTAATTTGCATGAAATTCCGATTCACTCACATTCAAGCTGTATCGACCGCATCCAGCTGGAGCTAGTACTGAGCCGTTGTAGTCATGTGTCGATACGTATTATGTGTGTTCCTTTCGCCGTCATCGTCGACGTTCTATGTTCCTTGTTCGTATCTAGAGCTGTATATCAAATTCAGTTAATTACAATATGGTGCCCAGTCGACTCCAATCGAGTGGGTGGCAGTGAAAGGATGTGTGCTCATCCAAAGCAAAACAACAACAACAATAATACATATATACATACACAAAAAGGTCTGCACTCATACTAAAAATATATCCCAGATGTAGTAAGGGCGGACAGGTCGGTTTAATAAAAACACACAGCTAGAAGTTTCCGATTTAACAAAAGTGAATAGGCAATAGGCAGCAGGCACCTATCCTGCATACACTCCCACTCGAATGCACATGGTAGGTGTGCTGTGCTTGCATAACCCCTTATAGGTGAAGCGCCTGATTCACGACCTAGTGCCGCAGGAGGGTTGAGTCGCGCCCGCTTGCTGCATCCTGTGCGAATCTGGGAAAAGAACCGTCGCCTTATCCTTAATTTTATGCAAAGAAAAACTAATCGTGTGCTCGGTCGCTTGGCAGAGTGATGTATTACTATGGGGTATGCTCAGTACATAACATAATACAGTGACATGTAAAAGTATTCTGAAGAGGTTTTCGGACTCAGAGGGATTCGTATGTGTATACTCTCCATAAGAAGATTCAATGACGAGAATTTCTCATAGTTTAGCCTCTACATCAATATATATGCAGCTCAACCATGGAACGAAAGGATAAAGAGGTTTACATATCGAAACGGATGAGGATGAGAAAATGCTGAGCATGAGATTCTTGTAACTCAAGTACAGGCACGCAGAAAACCTTAAACGATTTGCATACTCTTTGAAAATCTTGGTAAAGTCTCAACTTTTTCCTGAAATTACAGAACGAATACACTTACTTACTTACTTAAAGGGGTACCGATACTTGAAGAGTTTCTGCCTAAGTCAGTGCTGCTTTCCATCTTCTGCGCTCCCAGGCACGCAGCTTTCAGTTGCGAAGACCAAGTTTTCTGGTCTCGAACCAGGAAGCTGAGATTCAAAGATTCTCTTGTTGTCCATTCGTTCGATGTGACCGAGACAATGCAGTCGACGTGTCTTAGCTTTTTGGACAACATCCACATCCTGGTACAACTCATACAGTTCATGGTTGTGTCTTCTCTTCCATTCGCCATCCTCGCATATGGGACCTTATATCCGACGAAGTATTTTTCGTCCAAAGGTACCAAATATTTGTTCTGCTTTCTTACTTATCGTCCAGCACTCGGCGCCGTAAAGCAAACTGGTAAGGTGAGCGTTCTATAGAGCATTCATTTGGTCCGTCGAGTTAGGAGTTTTGAACCCAATTGCTTTGCGAAACCGAAGTAGAAGCGGTTTGCTAGCGTTATTCTTCGTCGGATCTCCACGAAGGTGTCATTTGTGGGGTTTATGCTTGCTCCGAGGTAGGTAAACTCCTTAACTATTGGGTATATAACTTAATTCGTGCGGTTTTTTTTTCAAAATTTGAACGTTTATTTAAGAAAAACATGTACAATAGTATTATTGAAAGTATTGCCCATCTGCTTGAGTGACACCCAAAGATTCTGCGAGCTCTTCTTGTGTTTGGCAACAATCTTCATAGAGTAATGCTTCCAGTTCTTCATCTTCAAACTTTTTTGGCTGCCCAGGACGTTCACCCTCTTCCAAGCCAAAATCACCACTTTTAAATCGTGCAAACCACTTTTGGCATGTTCACCATAAACTTCCACCAAACTACGATGACTTTCGGCAGCAGTTTTCTTCATATTAAAGTAATGAAGAAGAACTCCCCGCAAAAACACTTTTTCAGGCACAAAGTTCGACATATTTGAGTGAAAAAAAATGATTGTTGTTTACGCTTCAAATGAATGACATATACTGAAATGACGTACAATGACAGTAGCTTTCCAACGCATGTTCCAATGGAATAATAACAATGGAATAATACAAGTTACGCCATCTCTTAGCAAACCGCACGAATTAAGTTTTAGTCTTCAACAGTGAAGTTCTGTGCAAGGTCTTAAGCAGATAATTTCTTGTCCTAATTTACTTCAATAACTACTCGTTTCTACAATTGCTGTAAATGCCTCTATAACAACTTGCCAGGATCTTCCGATGATGTCAATATGGTTCGTGTATGCCATCAGTTGGATGGATTTGTAAAAGATAGTGCTTTCCGTGTTTACACCTGCCCTACTCACTATCAATTCCAGTAGAATATTGATGAAGTCACTTGCACAGAGCATCTCCTTGCCGGAATCTGGTGCATGTTTGGAGTAGTTTGGAAGAGCTGTTTCCAAGTTGCACAGAGCATCGTCTGTTTTCCAACGTTACGCGACAAATCTGGATAAGTTTTGACGGTATCCCGAATTGGGCCATCGCTTGGTAGCGTCTTGAACTCGATGAATGCTGTCATAAGTAGCTTTGAAGTCGATGAAATGATGGTGAATTTCAACTTGATATTCGTTGGTCTTTTCCAGTATTTGATTTAGTGTGAAAATTTGGTCTATTGTCGATCTGGTGGGCCGCAAGTTACACTAGTATGTGCCGAATAGTGTGCTGCAAAAAGGTTTTAGACGATGGATATGATCTTATATGCCACATTTAGCAGGTATATGTCGATAGTTCTTACAAGACATAGGATCGCCTTTTGCTTTTTTTAGGCGAATCAGTAGAAATGCGGTGAAGTGGGAGGGTTGTGATCCCTTATTTTCGGATCATAACCTCGCTGATAAAAGGAAGAAGAAGGGTCGCCTTTTTTGAAAATGAGGCATATAGAGCTGATACTTCAGTCATCCTCCATTCAAACTTGGCTGTTGACTTGGTGTATGCGCTCTACCCAGACATCACCTCCGTATTTGAAAAGTTCAGCTGGGAGGCTATCAGAGCCAGCGGCTTTCTTTTTTTTTTTTTTTTTTTTTATTAAAGGAAACCCAAATCCCAGAGCACTCAGACTCTCTAGTTCATTGTACTGCCAGGCAGTACTTTGTACTTTTATGTTATTCGTTTTCCATTTTACACCCGGGTGACTGACGATTGCTGTTCATCGCTGTGGCTTGAACTTGCACACATCGGTTAACGAGCAAGCACACTATCCACTGCACCATTGCCACCCCTGAGCCAGCGGGTTAGTTGTTTTTCAGTTTTCTGATGGCTGCACTAACTTCTTCAGTATTGGGTGGTGGTATTGGTTCATCATTGACTGGAAGTGGGCTCTCTTCTTGCCCTATCACTCTCTTTGTTTGCTGCCCGTTAATAATCAATAATTTCCTATGTTTCGGAGACTAAGTTGCCTTTGCTGTTATGAAGAGGCTGTGTTTAAACCAAGCTACCAGTTACTTGGCTTTTCGGTAAAAATTCCGGATGTTGTTGCGCTCGCGAGACTCTTCGATATCCTTGAGCTGGGAAGCAGCGTGCTCCCTTTTCTTTTTACGCAGAATATTTTTCTCTTCCCTTCTTCTGATCCGGTACTCCTCTCTCGCTGCTCTTGTCTTACAAAAAAAAACAAATATTTGGCGCAACAGCTCTTTAAAATGCCAGGGCCTAGCTTCTCGCAACCACTCATGTTGTGTGCGCTATATTTTTCACATGAATGGAAGGGACCTACACTTTAATGCCGAATTCGAACGGCGATTTGAAAAGCTTTTTCGTGACAACAATACTCTCGGATGTTTGTCAGACGCTCGCGAGAGGTGGGACCGTGAAAAAACTTTGTTGGTGTTTTCTGGGATTCGAACTTGGAACCTCATACGTAGTGATCCGACACACTAACCACTTACGCCACGGCGCCCACAATCTTGTCGCTCTTGTCTTGCGCTGCA
Organism: Brachypalpus laphriformis; assembly: GCA_945910035.1. NCBI lineage: Eukaryota > Metazoa > Arthropoda > Insecta > Diptera > Syrphidae > Brachypalpus > Brachypalpus laphriformis. Next base: position 177,015,075 of record OX246756.1, read on the forward strand.
GCGCTTTCTTATGTGCATCTTCTGTCACCTTCTTTCGGTGAATGCACCCATCATCCTACCAAGGGCTCCTTTTTGGTGGTGGTTGGTAGCCAAGGGTGGTCACGGCCACCTCCTTGATAATGCTGCGGTATTCGCTCCACTGGTTGTTTGCAAATACAATACAATACGAATACGAATATAAGTATATCTTTATTTCACAACAAATAATAGATTTTGTCCCCAGTTTACCATTCGCCACCCTCTTTTTATCTATCACACTTTTATCTGGCATAAATTGACTATGAAATTCTTTGCGCTACAAGGACTTCTCCTATATTAGCTTTCTAAATAGCCCCCTAGTTACGAAAAGTTTCAACCCGCCTAATAACAAACTTCTACCACCCACTGTCACAGCAGCGCGAGCGACGACACTATGTGAGTGCCACCCCACAGTGAGACATGGAACAGTACAGCACAGCAGACGATGAAACAATCCAAAATCGCTAGGAGGTAACCTATTTCTAAACGGTGGTAATTTTTTAATGAAAGCCATAAAAATAAACTTAAATAATTTATGTATCATAAAAACACAACAACAGCAAAGGAAAAGAAAGCGCAAACAAAAATCTCGCACCGTTGCACGTAACACCGAGTTTTTGTGGCTTTTAAATTGGACCATAAAGTGGCTTGAGGGACGTGCAAGACCTCGATCCTGTCATTCCCCAGAGTTACCGGTTTCGGTTCTCTGAGCTAATCATTCTCAATCACCATCCAATGGGTTAGATAAATAAACAAGAAAAGATGTAAAATTAACCAGAGAATGAAAAGAAAAAAAAATACATTCATTGCAATTAATTACGGTTCTGGTTGCTTACGCAGGCTGTCAACCCTTTTCCACTGTCGTCAGAGGCAGGCTGCGGTTATAAGGGTACCTTAGGGTAAATTTGAAGACGAATTTATTTTGAGCGAATCGCATCAATCCAGCATTCAAATCGCGACTTTGTTCCCTCCTAAACGGGGTAGAAAAAAAAAAGATGTAAAACTTATTATAGTAAATTTACATTCATTTATCTCATAATCGTGCTGTCCATATTTAATGGCCTGACTTTGGTTTTGGTTTGGCGAAATATCCGCCATCCGCGCGGCGTTAGCCAATTTAAACTTTTACAAATGTTAAAAAAATAAAAATGAATCGTAAAACGTCAGGGTTGGCAACTGGGCCGGCCTGTGGCGGTAGAGTAACAAACTACGCGAATGGAAAATTAATTTCTCTCTTGTTGTCGAGACCTTTTCATCTAGGACGTGGCCAAGAATGGGTCTTGATTGGGATTTGTTTATTTTTTTTTCTTTTTTGGGCGATGAAATTGTTTACTCTATTTTTCGCGGAATCAACAAACTACCCTTACCCAGGGGATGTACCTATTTTCGGTGGTTGTCAAGGTGAATAGCGTATGGAGTGCGTTTGGGGTCCAATAACGGTCTGCGGAAAATTTGTATATTATAGTGCGATGGGAGTGTTTTTTTTTCTTCTACCATCCAAAATGCAGAGACTTAAGTGGGCTAATCAGGGGGTGGCAGATAACCTTGTTAATAAATAATTTATACTTTTGCCTCGGTAAATCGAATTTGTCAAACGAAAAGTTTTGATTGAAACTGAAATTGGAAATGTCTACGGGGAGTAGTTAGGAATACCAAAGTGTTTTGACGGGGTTAGGAGGTGGGGAAATTACGTGGAATTTTTATCACAGTGTACGGGATCGAAATCAGGTTGCACGTAGGGATCTTTGAGAACCGAAAAAAACACATGAAACTGATTTAATTTGGGGTTTTGTGTCCTGCCGCAGGTGTTTCGAAGATTTACAATCCGCGCAATGATGTGGACAATGGCCCTCTGTAGGTACCTGCTCAAGAAATCAGTTCTGCTATCCATGTCAATGCACCTTATTTTATTCAGTTTATTTAGCTTAGCTTAGTGCGGTGCACCTGGGAAACATCTTAAGTCCTTTGCTCTTTATTGCAGTCCTTGACTACATGATTGGAGGTAAAGTGACGAAACCCAACGATGGAGCCATCATAAGGGAAGATCCTACGTCCCTGCAACGAGCAGACGTTTTGGAGGGAAATGGCTACGCCATTAGTCCAAAAAAGACGGAGTACTTGTGCTTCACATTCGCTGATCCACCCAGGCCTATCCCAGACATTTATTTGAATGGAAGAGTGCTCCCCAAGTGCGAAAAGTTCAAATATCTGGGATCTATGATTAATAGCAAAGCAACCTGTGATGACAACATCAATCAGCGCTATCTTCTGTGATCGAAAAATGCACTTTAAGCTGAAAGGAAGACTCTACAACGCAGTTATGCGCCCAGCGCATTGGTTCACAATGTTGGATAATATATAAAGCGTTTGAGGGTAAGTTAACGGCAGCTGAGATGAAGATGCTTCGCATACAGCAGGAGTGGCAAAGCTGATTCGACGTAGAAGTTCGAAGATTCGTAGAAGCCTCCATGTAAAAAAAAACCATCTCACGGAAAATAGAGCGCGAACGATTCAGCTGGTATTGTCGTGTTCAAAGAAGAGATCATTTGAACTCCGTTGAAAGGGCAATATCAATGAACGTTCCAAAGACATCGCGAAAGAAAGGCTTACCTAGGAACTCCTGTATCACAAAAATGCAAAGACATCAACATTTAGTTTGCTTTAGTAACAAAATGATGCGAAATTGGGAGGCCTGCCGGTATTTTCTGAGGTCAAACATGCGAAATCCACAGGCGGATCCGTAGAAATGCAGTGAAGTGGGAGGGTGAAAAGGAAAAAAGCTTACCTTATTGGGATGCCAACGTTCTATACCGTTTGTGAGTACCTTACTATGATCTCGATGGGTTATATGTCTGCTCATCTGCCAAAGCAGTACAAGTGGAACATTTTTTATAAGCCACGTTCTCTTTGTTAAAAAACAAAATTTTCAATAAATTTTGTTAACAAAGTGTAGTTAAGAATCATATGGTATCATACGCTACCCAGCTACTCCAGCAGCTGAAAGGAGCGAGCTAGAGTCCCTATCTATATCTATATACATATAATAAAATGATAACAAGGGCTGTTGATGGGGGCGTGTTATGCAGAAACTACTGTACATATTTTAACGAATCTTTTGGCGTTCTATACCTTAGGATATTGGTCCTTATTCCGAGAATTATTACGATACTAAGGGGATTAAGGAATACTCTCTGGCCACTGTCTCCTAAGGAGGCATGCCATGAGACTAGAGTTATCCGATACGGATGTTTGTAGGTACTGCGATGACCTGCATGTCTCAGAGGATATAACTCATATACTCTGTGAATGTCAAGGAATTGCCAGCATAAGGCTAAAGTACCTTGGTAGATACTTCTTCGATAACTTGGAGGAGGTGAGGTCCTTGAACCATAACAAGGATCTCTTCAAATTTTGTAGGGAGATTAATTGCTTGGGGGAATGGGTTTAGGTCTTCTGCGTGAAGGTTCCCTAGGGATCGCGATGGGCCTACTTTGGTGCCTAGTGTTTTATGATAACCTCCTAACCCTATCTAACCTAACCTAACCTAACCTAACCTAAGGGGATTAAGATATTAAAAGAAATAAACACTGAGAGAGAGACGGTACAGAATCACTAAAGAGCTGGCAGGTGGTGGGCATCTCCAGCCAACACCCATTGAAAAGCCTAGACGGTTCCTTGTTCATTTCGGATGAGGACCAACTCAAGAGATACTTTACTTACTTAATTAGATCCTTTAACCCCTCGGGGGGCATAGGGCGTCAACCACGCCTGCGCGCCATCTTGTTCGAAGTTCTGCAACGCGTTTGAGCTGCCTCCAACTCATTCCTAAAGAGCCCGATTCCTCCTCAACTGTTCTGCGCCACGTTTGCTTAGGGCGCCCCGTTATTCTGCCTGCCTGGGTGAGCGGATTCCACTGCATGTCGTATTTCGCAATGGAGTTGTCTTTTCGCTGTAGGGTGTGTCCAATCCATTGCCACTTTCTTCTTCGTATAGTAATGCTTATAGGTTCTTGGCCCGTTCTCGCATAAAGTTGTTCGTTGGAGATGCGGTTCGGCCAAAAAATCCTCAAGATGATTCGTAAGCATTTGTTTACGAAGACCTGTAGCTTGCGTGTGTTAATGGTGTCCACCTTCAAAGTACTGCACCCATAAAGTAGCACTGATTCTACGTTGGAGCGGGACAGTCGCAGCTTGGTTCTTAAGCTGATAACATTGGTTCTCCAGATTTTAGATAGCATTCCGAACGCAGCTTTAGCCTTTCCGATTCTACTGCACACATCCAGTTCGGTGCCACCGCGATTAGCCGAGACCACACTTCCTAAATAAAGAAAGTTATCAACTTTCTCAACTTACTGTCCGGTGATGTTAAGTTGATCGCGGGTATTAGAAGTGTTCAGGGATTTTGTTTTGGCTGTGTTAATTTTTAACCCTACTTTGTTTGCCTCAGTTTCTAGATTGTGGGCCATCAGATAAAGATCCATTATCCGATGTGAAAGTAGACAAACATCGTCAGCGTAATCTAGATGTAAGATGTCATAGTCCAACGAATTCCATAGTTACCTTCCGACAATGCTGCACGGAGTACATCGCTGATAACCACAAAGAACAACAGTGGGGACAGTATGCAGCCATGACGTACTCCACTTTGGACTTCAAAATCCTCCGACACCTTACCATTGTGCACGACGTGACACTTACTGCCCTCGTATGTAGGTTTGATAATAGCTATAAGTTTTTTTGGGATGCCTCTCCTGCGCAAGGCCAACCAGATAGCATCTCGATTCAAGCTGTCAAAAGCCTTCAAGAGACGGAAGGTGCATTTTTCTACGATTTTGAACCGTATATTCACTAGCAATGTGCTCCGAAATAAGACCGAGGTGCCCGATGTAAAAAATGCCCGAATACTCACCACTACCCCCCAGTAAGGATGAGATCACTACCGCTATCAAAGCACTGAAAACCAACAAGGCGGCACGACCTGACGGTATTCCCGTGGAGCTCTTACGAGCAGCGCCAACAACATTGGCTGAGCTACTGCTTCCACTTATATAGAGAGCTTTTATACCAGTAAAATCATTGCCTGATTGCCAATCTTCCTAAGAAAGGAAAATTAAGGAGTGCGAAAACTGGATGGGTATCTGTGTGCTACTTGTTGTACCTAAGATAATAGCTCAAACCATTCTGGAGCGAATCAAACAACATCTCGAAGACACACTCGATGCCGAGCAATCAGGTTTCTACTCTGGATCCTTCTGTGTCGACCACATTAACACCCTGCGGATTATCACCGATCGCCACTTCACCCGCTGTTCATCGATTTTGAGAAGGCGTTCTATAGTGTCAACTTGGGGTTTATTTGGAGTATGTTACACAGGAGAGATATTCCCGATAAATTAATTGCTATTATCAAAGCTACATGCGAAGGGTCCAAATGTCACGTTCTGCACAGAGGAAGGTTGTCTGAGGAATTTAAGATTCAAAGTGGGGTAAGATAAGGCTGTAGTCTTTCTTCGAGCAGCTGCGTCGACGGGAAACGGAGAAATTCCATGGACTATTACATCCCACCTCAAACATCTTGACTAGGCTGATGATATAAGCTTACTCTCTCACAGAATTATGGACCTCAACCAAATGACTTCAGATGTGCAGAGGGAGGCAGGCGTCGTCAGTCTTGGAACAAACGCATCAGCTCAAATATGCATTGCTGGACAACCGGCAGAGAGAGTAGAAGATTTCCAGTATCTTGAGAGTATCATCTCGACCGATGGTGGAACTGAACTGAATATATCTACGAGTAAGAGAATCGGCAAAGCAAAATCCGCGGGATGGGGGATGTTTTCCAAAATATGGCAAAGCAATGCAATCAGTTTGAACACCAAGCTAAGACTGTTCCGCACCAACGTTGCATCCGTGCTGTAATATGGATGCGGCACTTGGAAATTGATTATTACTACCACGAGAAAGCTGCGAACCTTCGTTAACAGGTGCCCGCGCAACATCATTTTCTGCTTCAGTCGTATCTCTAACGAACACGTCGACTAGAGAATGGGTCAATGCAATTGAACTCTTTAACCCAGAATGGCATAATACATGGAGGAGAACATGATGCAGCACAGTCGAGAAGGAGGCATGGGAGGCAGTTGGGGAAAAGTTGGGGACAGCTGAGCCGCTTTGCCAGAAACCCTACACGATGGCGCGTAGGCGTAGTAGAGGCCCTAGGACCCACAAGGGGATACAGGACATAAGTAAACTAAGTGTACGCTACCCTACAGATGGATTGTAAGTTTACTGTACTGTAACCTTGTCTGTGTAAAATTTACAAAATATCTAGTCGAATCAATTTACCAGAATTCCACACTAGCAGCGACTTAATATTGTTAAACATAAATTTATAGGTATGTTGTCCCTACGAAGTGTAGAAATTCAACATTTACATAATGTTATTTCTACGCAAGGAATTCGGTTTTTGAGTGGTGCAACTATAAATTCCATTCGACTGTAAAGGGCGAACCTACAACACCAGCTTTGCATACATCCATAATGTATTATATTTCGATGAAAAACACAATGCATAAACTTGAGTTTAATTTGGTGAACCGTCATACCTGTCAAAATGCTGTCAAAAGTTTTCCCACGAATTCGAATAATATTTGCGCTGCAGGATGCAAGGATTTTTCGTAGCATTTTGCGTGTCACTTTTTCAATCAGACTACGATGCAATTTTAAACAAATAAAGAAAACATGACAAAGCGGTCGGTGGTTTCTGTCATATTGAGGGAATTCAATACCATTTGTGGGATTCTTTTCCTTTGCGAACGTGTGCCCGCAAAACAAATCGTCCTACTGCACTTGTTTTATTATTTTGCTTTTACTATATGCATCCCTACATAGAATGTGCTGTATTTAAAAAAAAAAGGAAAGAAGAATATGTATCTCTGTGGAGGGAATATTTTTCTCGTCCTGTTCGGATTTTTTTTTTTTTTTTCATTTCCTCTCCTTTCCGTAGTGAATTGAAAAATAATCCTTTATCAATGATAATTATGTTGAGTGGACATTTGTTTTGTTTGTTGATTTATTTTTTCCCTGTTAATGTATTTTCACATGTTTCTTGTAGATAAAGGGTGTGTATTGGATTCTTAAAAATGTTTGTTCTCAACTTTAACATCCCTGTGTAGTTTCGGACTTAGTCCTGATGTGTCACAATTGAATCGAATAAAATTTGACGTAATGAAAGAGTTGCTGTAAGTTGGATGACATATCAAACTTTAGATGAGCAAGCTTTGAATTTGGGTCTTATTCTCGACAAGAAACTTAGCTGGAAATGCAATATGCTAGAACGCGTTAAGAAAACCACTACAGCTCTGTAATGCTGTAAGAAAGCAATAAGAAACAAATGGGGACTACAGCCAAGAATTACATACTGTCTCAATGTATGTATCTGTCATCAGGCCCAAACTAACGTATGACGTGATTGTGATACTCCCACAACAATTTGAAATCCGCATCCCCTTCAGACTTGATTGGGATGAGGATTTGGGGTTGCAAGAGGGATCCATTATACTTCTATATCGATAGATCTAAAACAGAATCGCGAGTAGGAGGGGGTGTCTTCTCCAACGATGTGAACATAAGTATCTCTTTCGGAGATTATGGCGATAAAGGAAGTCCTATCATGGTTAAGGTATAATGTGATGTCTAATCGGGATACCACCATTTTTTACTGACAGTCAGGCTGCGATCAAATCCCTGGAGTCCGTCACCTTCAATTCAAAAACTGCTCTAAATTGCTGTCTGACTCTTGACGAGATGGCTAAGCAATTCCATATTCACCTCATTTGGGTGCCGGGACACAGAGACATTCGAGGGAATTGAATGGCCGATCAACTCACCAGTCTATCGATTTCACCGAACAAAGGGAATATCGGTATGCCTCTCGCTACAGTGAAACTGCAGCCAAAGCTCAACACTATCAACGTAACCAACCGCAAATGGGCAAACAACACTACGTGCCTCATCACTAGACAGATCTGGCCCAAGCCGGATCAAAAGCACTCGAATTTGTCTTATTAAACAGAAGAGAGCTCTTATTACAAATATAGTATGTTTCGATACAGGGAACTGCATCATTGGAAGCTGGCCATCAGGCTAGGTTTCCTCGCAAACGACTTCTGTAAAAGTTGCATGGACGAGGAAGAAGAGGAAACTATAGTTCAACTCCTTTCATTTTGGAAAGGTGAACACTATATGACCGAACAGCACACATGAGTAGGTGAGTGCAACAGAGTCGAATGTTTAATTTTTTTTCGATTTCCTATTTTTTAAAATGGAAATCAGGATAATCAGACGAAAGCGTCACTGCGGTGTTCCGGAAGGCCAGCGAGGCTCATATTGAATCATTGATATGTATGCATGCGTTGGTTTTCCAACAGAGAGAGAGGAAGAGTACTGCTCTATAGTGCAGGTGACGAGAACGGAAGTTTTATTGATGAAACTTCCTTTTTCATTTTATAGGTTGTGGAGAGTATGAGTATTATGATGCTGACCTATCCAGGCGGGGAGTGTAAATGTGAGATTGTAGATTGGCCATCATCGATCTCATTATGATTTGGAGCGCAATGAATTGAAATTTTCTATCCATGCTTGTCTTTCGTACCGTGTTTTCTTTTTTTTTTTGGCGGTTTGATAATGGAATTAATTGATATGGAGTGGTTTTCGCAGTTAATGGGAAAATTTGATTTTTTAATGAATTACAAGTAAAGGGCATTAAGCTCTTAAAGTTTGCAGTGGAAATTTATTATGATTCGCTGCTATATACTGTACATATGCGTATTCTCCATTCAACTACTTTGCACATAGAACCGAAAATCCGTCGAATGATTTTTCTATTGCCTGACTTTAATGTCTGTCCAGCACTTGCTATCGCCTAACATAAGTGGCAATACTATTCAGCTAGATAAGATAGATTTATTTATTTCTATCTAAGTTAAGAGTTTTCTTCTGTATATTGTATGATGCCAGGTAGTTCCAGGCCTAGCTCTTAAAAATGTTGTTTGGAATCTCTTCGGTTTCATCGCAGAATTTACACACCGCGTTGCTTCTGCACCTACCTTCCAAGGTGCATACAAACTTACAGTTTCCTGTGAGAAAGTCTATAAGCATTCGAAGCCTTTTTCGACATAAGACGATGCAGATCTTAGATCAACTTCTGCTTTAGTTCTACACATTTCCTAAAGAACTCAGCTCTTTTGATTTCTCCAGAGGGATATACACAAGTCCCGAATTGTATGCAGAAGGGAATGCAAATTCAGAGTTATTTCTTAATTTCAAGTACTCCTTCTTCTCACTAATGAAAGGAATCAAGTTCTTTGCGTAATGAAAATCATAGAACTTAATTATTTCAAGATAAACGCTCAAGACAATGAAAAAAAAAAAAAAAAAGTTATCCATGGACTTTGTTATGGTCAATAACTCTCATTCTTAATCCAATGGAATCCCTGAACGAGTAATGCAAATTACAAACGTCCACCTGGAAAATTAGTAATCAAAGCGAGTCCTGGCACACACTTGCCTTGCAATAGGGTGTGAGAGCAATGAAAAGTTCCAATTCCACCTTGACATGCTGACATCATTATCATCGGATTCCTGCCGTCATTGCCTGTTATGCTACTGTTGCTGATTACGCTTCAGATGCTGATGCTGCTACTGCTTCTGCTGTTCTGCTCATCAGTTGATTTGATACCTGTCGTTGTTCCATTAAATGAAATGACTTCCCCATTTGCGCACATTCTCGCTGGCGTCGTCATCTGCTGTTCGTTATTCGTTATTCGCCAGCTGCTTGAATAGCATTTTCATCTAGCAGAGCCCCCCTCCTCTATTGCTCACTGTGTGACTCCTCAACAATGACATGGCACTCTTTGCATTGGGAATTATCCTCATCCTTAATCGTAGAGGATAAATCATGAATGCAAAAAAAAAAAAAAAAGAATTCCAGAGACAGACATAGAAATCAGGTTTTTTTTTTCCTGCAATTTTCTTCTTTTTTGACGTGGCATCGCCCTCCGCCAGAGAGTTTATAAATTCCAAACCTAAATGAATAGCTGTGCAGCCAGAGATCCTTCATACTGCATCAACGTCAACATCACGAGGAGATTCAAAGGACAACTTAGAATGGATAAGCTTCCCGCACACAAACAATTGCAGGACAAAAACGAAAAGAAATAGTAATAATCATTTGAAATACGTTCACGGCATTACGGAGGTCTTTCGCGGTCGCATTAGTAACGCGGTTCCATTTGCTGCACAAAAAAAGAAAGCCCTTGTGAAAATAGAATAGAAGAAAAGAAGGAAAAATTCGGGAAACGAAAGCTATTCAAATGCTCTTCCGGAAAAGGATCTTTAGCTCTACCATTTGAGGTTGAAACTTTTGTAGCTGCAAAGTGCACCGACAGAGAATAGATGGCAGTGTGCTGCTGCGGCGCGATTCGTTTGCGTCTTCATTATTTTGTCATTGGTGGACTTTTTTTCTTTGTGTCCTTAAAGAAGAAGTAAACAAGATGTTAAATATTTCTCTTTTCTGTATATTTTCCGCAGAAGAATTTTGAGAAAGTCCAATTGAGAAAATGTTTGTCAGAGGGTAGCGCGAGGGAAAAAAATTATAAAAGTGAAAACCCCAACGACTTGAGATATTCATTTGTTAAAGTTGGACAAATGAATCTTAAGAATGTCAGTGGAAGGTGGAAATATGGAGAGCAAACAAATTCTGGATGAAGTTAGGGATAATAGTAACGATGGCAGCTTGACTTCGTTTTACTTTTTGAATAAGGTTGTGCATTGATAGTTTGCGAGAAAAGTTTTTAATAGTGTATTTGAAAAGTTGATGCAAAATAAAAGGAACCAAATGACCCAAAGGAATAGGTTAGATTTCATAAATGATGGATGAATTACAGGAAGAGTTTTAGAGGATAAACCAGGATATCCTATGCGAATTTTACTCAATGGAAAAGAGTCCCTCTTTCTATTCTCCCTATCGATGATATTAGTAAGATCTTCCAGCATTGGATGCAGACTATAGTGGATTGTGATATGTTGTACAACAGCGTCAGTCTTCGGCTCAAGTAGACCAAAAGTGAGTTTCAAGACACATAACCAAGCTACTGCCAGTGTTATGCGTTCGCAGTAGTGTTCACAGAAGCTTCTGCAAGTGATCGGACTGACTTTTTATATATTTCATGAGAAATAAATAAATGCTTGCTGACATCAGGATTTGAACCATGAACCATTAGCGTGGCAATTGACGACGTTACCACTACACCATTGCCACCCCAAGATTCAGAAGATAGGTGATAAATGGACCTTTTATCTTCTTATCTTCTTGTCCCTTACCACATATAATACTACAAGACAATAGACAAGAGCTGACGGCCAAAACAGAAAAGGAAAGATGCACTGATGTCGTCTATAAAATAAACTGCGTTGGGAACGAGACCGAAAACTGTGATCTATACCACGTAGGTACGACAAAATAACTTTGAAAGCAGCGAATGTTCAATCATAAGATCTGTAAATGCCAACAAAACAGCGCTCGCTAGTTACATTTGTATTCCTCCTATTCGTATTAAATTTGCCCAATAGAGACCCCTGATGCATGCAGCAATCCCTGGCGAAACGTCCGGAAATGCTCAAGGCAACATGTACGCAGCACCGTGTCAGATTGTGTTGGGTACTTGGACACTGCGATATAGAGGGAAACGAAAAAACCAATGTGCTGGTCAAAAGAGGAGCAGAGCTCCCACATACGAGTAGTAACATAATTGGAAGCATTAAACCACCAAGGTGCGTGGGGAAAAGATTTATTCTTAATAGAATCATCAACTTGGTTAACTTAAGATGGTCCAACTTAGAAGGGTTTTCAGGGCCTTGTGAGCGGCGTTAGACCGCAAGAAATCTGGGGAGATAATAAAACTAAAAAGACCATGGCTAAGAACAGCGATAGGAATATACTCTGGCCATTGTCTTCTAAGGAAGGACGCTATGAGATTAGGATTATCAATAAGAATGTATGCGGGTAAGACAAATTACCTACATATCTCAAAGGACATAACACATATACTCTGTGAATGCCAAGGCATTGCCAGGATTAGGCTAAAATATATTGCAAGCTACTTCCTCAATGATTTAGAAGAGGGAGGGTCCTGCAACCATAGCAACGACATATTCAAATTCTGTAGGGAAATTAATTGTATGGAAGAATTGGTTTGGGTTTTATGCCGTGAAGGTTCCTTAGTGATCGCGATGGGCCCACTATCTTCTTCTTCTTCTTTCTTTTATCAGCGAGGTTATGATCCGAAAATAAGGGATCACAACCCTCCCACTTCACCGCATTTCTACTGATCCGTCTGTGGGGTTCGCCTCGCGATGGGCCCACTATGATGCCTAGTATTTTATGGTAAACTCATAATCCTACTTACCCTAACCTAACTAATGTGACCAAAAAAGCCGAATACAGCTACTTATACTATATTCAATACTACAAGATATTTGCGCGTAGTTATCAAGGCCATTCTACTTTTGCGAATAAGTTTGACCAGAAAAGACATGGGACAACTGCACTTTGTAGAGAGATGGGATTACAGGGCAACCAATGACCGCCGAAGCACTATGATCTAAAGAGAGCGTTTGTGCTATCCCCTGGTTGGTGGTTCAAGAAGTAGTTGTCAGTTAGCTAAAATCTAGTTTATTGATGAAGCTAAGGATAGTTCGAGCTGAGGAAGGTGATGTAAAACCTTTGTTAAAGTGCTTTAGCCTAAGCCGGTCCGCCTCCCTGATCATTGTAGCGTTTTTCAGGCGGAAATCATGGCGATTAAGGAAGCCCTGTCTTGGCTGAAATGTAATGTATTATCTGTCAGCGATATTAGCATTTTCACTGACAGTCAAGCGGCTATCAAGTCCCTGGAATCGTGCTCCTTTACTTCAAAGACCGTCTTAGACTTCCGTTTGTCTCTTACAGAGACGACAGAGCAGTTCAACATTCACCTATGCTGGGTGCCAAGTCACAGAGACATTCCAGGAAACTGTAGGGTGGATGAACTCGCTAGACAGGGTACTACTCTAAGGATTCTGCCAGATAGGGAAGCCCTGGGTATGCCCCTCGCTACATGTAAGCATCTACTGAAGCTGAACGCTATTAGCAAGACCAACCTTAGGTGGGATAGTGGCTCTACGTGTCACATTTCGAGGCAGATCTGGCCTAAGCTGGACCAGAAACGTAGTGCCGAGTTGGTTAAACTAAAGCGATTACAGATCAGCTGCGTTATCGGTGTCATCACCGGACACTGCCTAATCGGGCAACATGCCAAAAGACTTGGCCTCTTTTCCAATGACTTCTGCAGGAGCTGTAGGGACGAGGAGAAGGAGGAAACCATTCTTCACTTCCTATGCACATGTCCTGCTCTATCACGCAAAAGAATGCTCCATCTAGGAGCTCCCTTCCTTGACGACCTCAGCGATTTGGCGTCCTTAGACGTCACGAACATCCATCGCTTCATCAAAATCTCCGGTTGGTTTTATTAGTCCCTGAGTGGTCTAATGGTAGATCCTTGGCATCGTAATGGACCTTTACTGGTCTAAGTGTGTCTGCATCGTGGTGCAGACAGCCAATCTAACCTAACCTAACCTAGCCTAAGCCGGGCTATGGCCGGGCAATCACACAGTATGTGATGGACTATTTCGGCGCCTTCAGGACAGAGACGGCACGTATTCGATTGAACACGGCTCATTTTCTTGAGACGGTACTTGAGAGAGCAATGCCCAGTTGGGAAATCGGTTAAGATCTTAGCACTGTACTTGCTCATTTTCAGAATGTCTCTGGTTCTATTTTTTTAAAAAAATAATAAATTTCTTGGAATACGTTGCAACAGATTGAGCATTCCAATGTGAGAGCATTTGTTCGCGCTCCCAATGGTATTGCTCTATCTCTATCTGGCTGTTAGGTAAACCGCAGAAAGGATCATTTCTAATGAGAGGAAATTGGGCACCTAGTCTAGCAAGCTCATCAACAGCTTCATTACCAGGGATACCTTTGCGTCCATAGACCCACATTAGCGTGATTTTATTATGTGCAGCAAGCTGCAAGAGAGTCTAGAAACAGTCCTAAATAAGCTTTGACTCAAAATCGAAGGACGTGAGAGCTTTAAGTGTGATCTTAGGAGGCTTCTCTGACGCATTCTCTGGCACAGAGTTTGATTGCATAAACCTATGGTTGGCAGATTATTGTGGATTGACCTAGTTGTGTAAAAAGTTTGTAGATGGGACTAAAGATACCAGCTCCTGCCCCATTTGGCCTTTTTGAACCGTCAGTGTATCAGTTGAGTTGAGGTGTTGTTTGAGGGATTTGAGGATAATTCTAATGGCTGCGATCCGGGATGGTAACTCTGAAGGGGTAGTTAAGACGAATTCTTTTTGGCACAGTCTGCAGAAGTGTTCCTTCCATATCTTCAGCACCGACTGCGATTCTACTACTATATTGCCATTTTCGTCCCTGCAGACTTCTGTCCTGGCTTTGAAAACCTGGCATGTTCTTTTTACCTTTTGGTAACATTTTCGAACATCATTCCTGCAATAAAGTCTCTCAATCTCCTCGATCCAGCGCTTATCATGCTCTTTTTTCTTCTTTCTGAGAAGTCGATGTTCCTCTTTTCTCCTGCGCACGTAGAGCTCGTAAGCAGCTCTCGTCCTTCTATGCAGCGCCGCTTTGTACGCCTCTTGTTTTGCTGCATGCGCGGGCCGGCATTCCTCATCAAACCAGGGGTTTCGTTGTGGTGGGCGAGAGAAACCCAGTACATCAGAGGCGGCATCTCTGATGGCTTGTTGGCAACGCTGCCACTGGTCTTCCGCATTTGCTGCTGGCGGCATAGGACTTAGATTGAGATTAGAAGAAACACGATCGGCAAAGATTCTGGCGGTCTCTTGCGATTGTAGCCACCCGACGTCAAATTTCCTCACAGCATTTCGTTGATTTCGCTCCGATGTGGATATCCGCATCCGTACCTTGGCTACAACTAGGTAGTGATCCGAGTCCACGTTGGCTCCTCGGAAAGTCCGGACATCCAGAATACTGGAAGAGTGCCTTGCGTCGATCGCAATGTGATCGATTTGGTTGACAGTTTTTCGATCAAAGGAGAGCCATGTTCCTTTGTGAATGTCGAGACGTGGGAACCGCGTACTAGCTACGACAAAGTTTCGCCCCGCTGCAAAGTCGATTAGCCTGAGTCCGTTGCCCGATGTGATGTCGTGCAGGCTGTGCTTTCCGACCACGCTACTAAAGACGTCCTCTCTTCCTAGCTTTGCGTTAAAATCACCTAGGATAATTTTAACGTCGTGGCAAGGGCATTGCTCATACGTCTTGTCCAAGAGCTGGTAGAAGTCGGCCTTTGCCGCGTCGTCCTTCTCCTCGTGACGGGCGTGAACGCATATTAGGCTAATGTTGGCAAATTTAGCCTTGATACGTATAGTCATAAGGCGCTCGTTCACATGCCGGAAACTCAAGACTTCTTGCCTAAGTCTGCCTTCAATGACAAGTCCGCACCCGAATAGACGCTGTCCTTTTTGTCTGTAGCAATCGCCGTAGTAGATGTCGCAGTTTTTCATACTTCTTTTGCCCGGCCCATCCCATCGCACTTCTTGGATGGCGGTAATGTCTGCTTTAAGACATTCTAGGGCCTCCGCAAGTTGTTCGGCTGCACGTGGTTTGTGGGCGACTGCATTTGGCTTCTTAATTCTATGGTGGGCCTACACTGCCCGCTCCAAATCGCGTTAGCGAGTGTCTACCGCTTATAGATCAGACAGCATGCATTTATTTATTTCTCAAGAAATATATGAAGTCAGTCCGATCAATTGCGAAAGCCGGTGAGAACACTACTGCGAAGGCATAACATTGTCAGTAGCTTGATCATATGACTGAAAAAATTGTTTGGTCTATTGATGACGATATGCCTATGACATCGGTTATCGGGAAAAACCGATGTACTGTGAATCATAAGCTAAGACAAAAAATAACAAAAATCTCCAGTTATCTAGACGCCACTCCCGGAGTTTCTCTGAAGCATAAACAACTGAGCTTCAAACCACAATACCAAATCTTTCTGTCTCTCTCTGTATCTATCCTTTCCAACACCCGCACTGTGTGTAAATATGATAAGGGTATCCATAACCCCTGGAGTGCGCGCAAATTATAAAAAAAAGACTCGTTAAGCTCTAAGTCTGTTCGCTTCTAGATCTAGGATCACTAACTTCTGAGTTGTTTCTGTGAGCATTTCTTGAGGTATTTACTATAAATTTCAGATTATTCTGTTGCACTTCAGCGTTTGAAGGTGCGCTCGGCTTCTTATGACGCCATTTGGTTAAGCCCAAGATTGGTGTCAATGGACTAACACCATGTAGGGAAAATAACGTTGTAAAATTATGTCCATCTAATTATATCCGCAAAGAATGCCTGCAAAATTGTATGTCAGAAACAGGCTTAAGAATAAATCCCTTAGCCAATGAAAACGCCATTCATTGAGGGCAAGCCCGTGTCTATATAAGCTCAGCCGTAACCATTTCTTTTGTGGGATTATTTTCCAAGTTAATGGCAATTAATTTAATCACTTTTACACAATATCATGAATGGTTTCCTCCCGCGAGAACTTCACATTTTTTTCGGCAACACCACCTTTCAGAAGCCCCATCTGGACCCGTCAACGTAAAAAAATATTAAAGGTATCCCTCTTTTATCCTCAAAGCATTATCCCTGGGAGCAGACAAAACCCACGCCTTCTGCAATCCCTTTCAAAATATGTATTACCGTTGTTTATGTGGTTACAAATTTCCCCCCCACTTTGGCCTGTAATGTAATTTTAATCTCTCTTCAAAGTACAATCCAAGTCTAATTATCAACCTTGGTAATAAGGGATTAAATAATAACAAAAACACTCCAGGATTATAGGTGTATCCCGTACTCTCCGCTCAAAACCAACAAAACCACATCACATCACCATGTGCTAAATGGCATTCAAGGAATTTCTCAACCCCAAAACATCATCTTGTGCCACTTGTCCCACTCAAAAGTTGTGCCGCCTGCCTCTTCCTTTAGAGCCACCCCGAGTGTTTGCATAAAAACTTGTTGAATTGAATGTGTGTCATAGAGGGCGCACTCTGTATATGGGAGGAAGAAGAAGATTTATCCACAAAGCTCGTTTGCATTTCAACTCGACATTTTGTGAGATTGTGTGCGTGACTTCGGCTTGTAAAATGTGATACGAGCCCAAAGAGATTTATCTCAACAGAGAGGCCAGAAACGAGTGGGAGGGTTGTTAAGTTGCCTAAAAGTTGTTGTGGGTCATTGCATGGCGGATTGAGAAAGTATAAATTTGTAGCGCAATGTTTTTTCTTGACACATAATGACAGTGTCAATCATCGTATGGGGATTCGTGTTTGACAGCTACGATGACATTTGACTTTTAGGTAAAGATGCTGCCCACGAGTCCTGGGAGGACACTTGAATGCTGAGAGAATATTTTCTTCTCTTTCTTGTCTTTTTCCACTGAAAACGCCCGCCCGGAGAAAAGAATCATTGAATAAAAGAATTTGCTGAGCTTTTCCATTGTCGGCCAATCAATAGGACGCTTCTACAATGGTGTAAGGTGTAACCTTACCGCACGGCAAGAAGAAAGGTTTAAAAATAAATTTTAACGATTTTCTCTAACCATTACCTCCAATGGTTGTTTCATTGTCTTTGGAAGGAAATCGAGGATTCTCGTCTTCGGCGGTGGTGGCGGTGGTGGTGTTGAAACCCTGGAGCGATGTTCTCCGAAGGAGAAGTTGTTAAACTGAACGAACACACGAGGTAAGAAAATAAAAATCCTAATGGCACATTAATTTAGTGCCACAAACATGTGGAGGAGATATACTACACATGTATATGTAAGGATTTCTATATAGAAATTCTATCTGTGCCAATTGTGGAAATTGAGAACAGAAATAATTAATTAGGAACATGAAAAAGGTTCCTCCACCACTAAAGAAGGACGAATGCTTTTTGGTGTCTGCTTCTGTCTGAAATGTAACCTGAGTGTTGGAGCACAGGAGCACTAATTGGGCGACGGGGGCGGCGGCGTCGGCGGAAGTTCACATTTATTTTCTGAAACATAAATCATTAGCTTTCAATTGCACGGGCAAATATAAATTGAAAATATATATTTTAAGAGGATCCACGGAGCATTAGTACACTCTTAATGGAAACAGAGTTGAATGCTTTCAAAGGAAAATTATAAGTGGAAGGATAGCTGTGGAGTATCTTAGCTCACACTTTACACATACACTACGTGTATAGGACTTGGCACTTCTGACGCTTTGACGTTACAAGATCTATTCCCGATGTAATGGTAATTCTATGTGTGGACGTGATACGAATGTTTGAAGAGATTGCTTCGGAATCGTTATTTTTTGACCTGGAAAAGATTATGTTTATTTTGGAATATTAACTTACATACGTAAAAGAGTTTAACTCTTTTAATGCAATTGCATGACGTAAGTTTGAGATGAAGTGAAGAGATGGGAAGGAGTTACTTTTGGTACAGTGATTTGAAAATTAGGTGAAGGTTAAGGGTCCGTGAAAGAAAAATACTGGCATTCGGACTCCTACGAGTCCAAGTCTCGGACAAAGCACGGTATTAAGTGTGCATACTTGACCTCAAACTGAGCTGGGGAGATAATACAACTGAAAGAATAAGGAAATCGTTCTATGCTTGTAGTCGAATTTTCGGCAAAAAATGGGCACCCAAACCTGCCATCATCCACTGGATGTACATAGCCATAGACAGACCCATTTTTACATATGGGTGCATTGCCTGGTGGCCAATGGTAGAGAAAGTGACATATCTCAAGAAACTGACAAAAACCCACAGACTTGCTTGCATAACATCCACTGGCGCTATCAAAACCACTCAGACCACAGCCCTTGAAACAATCCTCGTACTGATTCCACTAGACTTATACGTTAAGAAATCAGTCGCGATGAATGCCCTGCGAGTAAAAGAATCCAACTTGTAGAGAAAGGGCCACACGGACCAACGTGACGACTTCAGCCTGAACGTCACAACGGTCATCCCATCTAGAAAACACTGGGCAGATGGTAGAGCCATCAACCCGCATAGTATTTCAGTCTTCACTGACGGGTCCAAAAAGAACGAAGGAGTGGGTTCGGGTTTCTTCTCAGCAGAACCCGATATTGCAATATCACTAAGACTTCCGAACCACAGTAGTGTATTCCAAGCGCTAGCAGAGGCGGCACGAGAACTATCCACGAAACTTGTTACCAGAAAGGAGATTGACATTTACATAGATAGGCAAGCTGCTATAAAAGTCATCTCAACCGTGGTAGTAAAATCAAAGCTAATAAAACGCTGCCGCGAGGAGTATATAACCCTCACCGATAGCCACCATGTTACGAGAAGGGCGTATACGCGATCTAGAGCGAGGGCCGTCTCCAGTGAACTGCAAGAAGACTACAGGGTGGCTCGAAAGGAACTAAAAACAGCTATACTAAAGAGCAAACGGAAGTGTTTCGCCGAGCTGTGTGATGAAGCTGACGAAAATCCTTGGGGCAAAGCCTACCAAATCGTCATGAAAAAATTGAAAAGGTGGCAGCCACAGATTTCCACCTGCCCAGAGTTCTTACACAACATCGTGGTCGGACTATTTCCTCAGCAACAAGAGAACGCATTCTCGGATGATCCAATAGTAGAGGCACCAACAATCCGAGAGGTAACCAAAGAAGAAATAATCGAGATTTGCAATAAAATTGGAGATAAAAAAGCACCTGGTCCAGATGGTATCCCAAATATAGCACTCAAGACAGCTATAAAAGGAGTCTTCCCGGATCAGTGGAAACGGCAAAACCGAGTACTTCTTCCCAAAGGTAAGAAACCACCAAATGAACCATCATCATACCACCCGATCTGTATGTTAGATACGGCTGGCAAAATATTGGAGCGAATCATCTGTAACAGGGTAGAGGCAGCAATTCAAGAATCTGGAGGTCTTTCAGAACACCAATACGGTTTTCGAAAAGCGCGCTCAACAACAGATGCAATCAATGTGGTAGTTAAAACGGCACAAGAGGCTATACAGGGAAGAAGATGGAGAGGCGGTTCCAAAAAGTACTGCTTGGTTATAACTCTTGACATAAAAAACGCCTTCAATACGGCAAATTGGAGTCACATCTTACAAGCGCTCAGAAGGATGAGAGTTCCACAATACCTCATAGACGTTATTGTTGACTACTTCAGGTGCAGAATCTTGGTATACAATACAGACCGCGGCCCCAAGGAATATAAGATCACAGGCGGAGTACCACAGGGCTCAGTCCTTGGCCCTTTGCTCTGGAATATTATGTATGACGGCATACTGCGACTTCCTATACCCGCAGAAACAAAAATAGTGGGATTTGCTGATGATATCGCCATTATTGTCACTGCTAAACTGTTGGAGGAGGTGGAACAGATAAGCAATGCGACAATAAGGATAATACGAAAATGGCTCACCTCAGTTGGTCTAACACTGGCGGAGCATAAAACTGAAGCAGTCCTGATAAGTAGTAGAAAGAAGGTAGAAACTCTCACCGTTATAGTCGGCGGCCATGAAATAACATCTAAACCGCATATAAAATACCTAGGTATCATGATAGATACGAGACTTTCATTTAGAGATCACCTTAAGTATGTAGGCCGAAAAGGTGCAATAGCAAGTGCTGCACTCGCGCGTATCATGCCCAACATAGGAGGACCAAGACATAGCCGTAGGTTACTGCTGGCTAGAGTGGTTACGTCTATAATCCTATACGCCGCACCAATTTGGGCCGGGGCCATGGCAATTAAAATATACAGATCACATATCACATCTGTGTATCGAATATGTGCATTGAGAGCTAGCTGCGCATTTCGCACTACTCTAGCGATGCAGCTTGCGTGGTAGCGAGAATGCTCCCAATAGATATCTTGGCAGTAGAACAGCAACGTCAGTACTGCGCAAGAAGAGAAAGAAACGAGGCCAGCGAAAACCGGCTCTATAGAGCAGAAAGCTTAAGAAAATGGCAAGAACACTGGAATGCTTCTGAGAAAGGCAGGTGGACCCATAGGCTCATACACCAAATCCAGCCATGGTTCGACAGGCAACATGGAGAACTTGAGTTCTACTTAACGCAGTTCCTAACGGGCCATGGATGCTTTCGTTCGTACTTACATAAGTATAAACACGACAATAGCCCTTACTGTCCGCATTGCTCTGACTGCGTAGAAAACGCAGAACATATATTTTTTGAATGCCCAAGATTCTTCGACGAAAGGAATGCACTAAGGAGTGAACTCGGACATCCACTGACGCCAGAAAACATCGTTGGCGAAATGCTCAAAAGCCAGGAGGCATGGGACGCAGTCGCTGGGAGCACAATGCGCATAATGAAGATTCTAAGAACCCTAGAAAGAGAAAGGAAAGAATCAGACCGGCGAAATACAATCAATGCTGAGCAGGATAATGCAAACATGCACTAGTCGAATACATCAGACTAAAACCCCCCCCCCCCGCGATGAAATGCTTGACGGCAGTACCGCGGGGAATGGGGCGGTCGTGGGAGGGGGGTTTAGTGGGTAAGAGTCCCACACTGTTACTCAGGACGTATTGAGTTTCGTCTTTTGAAGATTACCCCTCCCAATCAAAAAAAAAAAAAACCATGTTACATTCCCAGGACACAATGCAATTCCAGGGAACGGAATGTCAGAAGAACAGGCAAGAAATGGATCAGAACAAGACCTTGACATCGGTTATCGGGAAAAAAGTACAGTGAATCAGAAGCAATGACAAAAAATAATCTCCCCAGTTATTTGGACGCCACCCCCGGAGAATCTCTGAAGCACAAACAACTGAGCTTCAAGAACCACTACAGCAAAATCGTTCTCTTTCTCTCTCTCTCTATCAATCCCTTCCAACGCCCGCACTGTTGGTAAACATGTTAGGTATTCATAACTCTTTGAGTGCGCGCAAAATTATAAAAAAAAGACCTGTCAATTATCCAAAACTCAGTCCTCCCTCCCCGTAAATTTGTTAAATCAAACATATCACTTGAATTCAAACGACAAGCAAAAGAACGATAGAGAGTGCTTCTATCGTACCGCGTCTTTAGAAGTTTTGGATAAAACACAACAAGGTGAAAACCAAGCTCATCCTCACTCAAAGAAGACAAAGCTTTTCATAAGAATCATTATCGGCCACAACCTATTGGCGGTCTACCGAAAAAGAATGGGGCTAAGTACAGTTGAACTTACGGACCACTTCCTATGCAAATACCCTAGTCTATGCATTTCCAGAAGGACGGCCCTCGGAAAGTATTTCTTCAATCATCTGGGCGACCTGTCCGAAAAGCCACCAACCGCCAGGAGGTCGCTCTAACACCACAGAACTCTAGTAACTTTGTTTCCTTTTCTGTCTTTTCAGGGTTCCAGCCAGGAAATTCCACGTCAGGGGAGCACAATGGATCCTCTCGAGATCCGAGTCCAGGCTGCACCCATCCGTTGCAGCTAACCCCTTTAACCTAATCTAAAATGTTGGCTTCCCAACAAGTCTATTGTGAGGTCACTGTTTGCACATTATCTTTTGAAAAACTGCAAGGCATTGACTTGCAAAAGAGTATCAGCCGCTACTAATTTTAGGAGGGATAATACTCCTAGCTTTTTTTTTTACCACGAGAGTGTAAAAATAGTATGACCGCACATAATAATGAAACCCATGTCATCAAGTCTTAACTGTCTGAGAATGCCTACACAAGCTTAACGAATTGGGCAGAGCCATGTCGGAATAGACGGTAACGAAGCAGCGGATTCGCTAGCAAGACAAATAGCAGCAGAACCCTTTGTAGGTCTCTACGGAATAGGAGACCGTACCCTAAAAGAAGAATTCAGGAAAGTAGAAAGAGGAAATAGGGCAAGTACCTGGATCAACACTCGAGGTATAAGGCAAGCGAAAAAACACTAGAGAAGTATAACCGAAAAAAGGTTGAAGCATTAACCTAAATAAGAATAAACTACGCATCCTAACAGGTTTCCCAACTATGCACTGTTAACTCAAGGAACGCCTAAGGAAATTAAGTTAGCAGAAGAAGGACTTTACAGATTCTGCAATTCTGATTCTGTCTTGTAGGGCTCTAACGCAAAAATGAATGAAATATCTGGGCAAGTACCAAATATCTGACGAGGATACACAACCCATAGAGCTGCTTTTCATTCTAAAATTTCTCAAAGAAGCTGGACTGGAGAGGGTGCTCTAAGGACGAAACGAGTGTAATGCGAGTAGAACTAACCTCTACAAGGCATTAGTAGGGGACACAATAGACTATCAGGCCGCAGTGTAACATACCTGAAAAAATCCTTTAAGTGGTATACAGATTCAGAAGAATATTTTTCTAAGAAACTTACAGCCCCTTCACTGCTCTTTACGGTTCTACCATTATTTGGGTGGTGAACTCACTTCAGTTGGCCTAATTACAATGTACACTCTTGACTACACTTGCCAACATTTTGTCCAACACCTTAATAGGAAAAAAAAAGTAATAAAATCATCCTTCAAAGCAATCCCTTATTAAGCCATAACGAACTCACGAATTACCGAATCAGGTCATAAAAAAACTTTACGAGCTATGACCGATTGATGCCTAATGAAGCTTACGAAATTTTCGGGCTCGTCAAGCATGACTAACTATTACTTCAACACACCATCAGTAAAATTATGTTTGGTCACGAGTACCTACTCTGCCCATTTCCCAGCCCCAAAATAAATATTTGATTGATTCCCCAGCACATCGAATCGAATTATTTGTAGGTACGAGTACCACAAAATAAAACAAAAAAATACACATCACCCTTAAATTGACTCCTATTAGAGGCTAAGCATTTCCTTGAGCTTATTACGTGTAATCCTCTTATTCCCTTGAGTGAGACATACGGTCTTACACTGGATTAAATGTTCAAAATCCATATCAATTAACAATTTAGGCAGCACACCCCCCCGATGACTTACGGCAGCTGTCACTTATCCATAATCTTCCACTTGAAGTCATTGAACACATTAAACGGGCGCTCCCCAAATTTCTGTGACAAATCGGAGGAGCACAGCTGGTGATAGATAGCCTGCCATATGTCAAACCCAATTGAGGATGTCACTGAGACAGGAATCAGAAATCAACTGCCTTCCTGTATTGACTACCCTCCCTCAAGGGGCCCACAATGAAATTAAAGACATTTGACCGAGTGATTAAAGTTTAATTGTTACCCGTCGCCACCCATTCTGCGCACGAATTGTAGCAGGTTAAACCAAGTCAAATTGACAAGACACCATTTATCAATTACCTTCCACTTGAGCGAGCTAGCAGAGCTACATAAAAGCAAAAAAGAAAGAAGAAGTATCTCTAAAAAGCGAAGCAGTGACTGCTGGAGAAGATTAATCCATAAGGATGACCCGAGGAGATGAGGGGGGAATCAACGGATGCGGTTGACGTATCAATTACATTGGCAAACACTTCCAATACACCTATGCCACCTGCACAGTGGCTGCTTTTAAAGTCGCATCAAGCGATAGGAGAGTGGTGAACCAACCACTCACTTTCGGGTGAGCATCTTTAAAATTTTATCTATTATCGACGAGACGAAGATGATGACTCGGATAAGGATACTTTATCGACAAGGACACCCGAGGATGATCAGGTGAAACTACGGTGCTCTTAAAAGCTTACCAAACAGTTTATCCATCTCATCCATCTCTCTTTCCTGGCACACACCACCACACATTGTTGCTATTTCTCCATTATACTTATTTTCCGCATTTTTTTTTGTCCTTCCTTACCGGAGTGATGGAGCGGTCGCTTTTACATTTTTCGCTCACGTTAATCGACCCTAGTTGGCAGAAGCAGAGAAACGTGGTTCGGAACTGAAACTGTGATTAGGACTAGGGATTACCCAGTCTTTAATATATGCGTTACACGAAAGCACGAAAGGAGAATACGAAGGACACATGTTACGAGACGAAATCCACCCTCTCCACTCATCCGAGCACTTCGTATACATATATTTATGAAGTGCAGACACTTGAAACAATCACGAAGACCACTTTACTGTGGTAAAATGCTCCTTTTGTCCTAGTGACGTGCCACCACCACCACCACCATCTCTGTGGGTGCGCGGACGGGCGTTCGCTGAGCTGTATTTAGAAGTGCAAACATACTTTCCATTCATAAGGGCGAAACAATTGCTCTATAACTTAAGGGTGGTTGTGGCCGGTATTCCCTTATAACTAGAATGATGTTGATGGGTACACCATCAGGATTCCTGGGCAGACAGAGAGTGAGTGGTAGGTATATGCATAAAACAATATCTCTTATGCAATTGTTGTTGGAGGTGCTCCTCTTGTTTGTTGATGTATTCAAACTGCACAAAGAGGGCGAGAGCTCGAGATTGTTTGATTTTGCTTACGTTCATCAAGTGGAACGAAGCATAATAATCAATAATGTTTTTATTTCATCATCGTAATCATTATCATCAGCGGCATCATCTTCCATCATGGGTGAAGGAGAGACGTCGTCGTCGGAGCAACAGAGGCAGCTAAAACAACAAGACAATATAACAACATCATCATTCGAGCGACTAAAAGCTAACAGATTGTAAACTGATTGGAAACTTTAAATCATTCAGGCTACGTATGAGGGCGACGGTGGTGGTGGTGGTGGTGGTGGGGGTGGAAATGTATCGCAGACCTTGAGCAAAACAAAACAAAAAATAATAAAAATGAGAAAGGGAACAATGTTGAACTTTCGAACTTTGCCCAACTCTAATTTGGGAGGAATGGATAATGGATTCTGGAATAGAAAAAGACATTAAAGGTGAGGGTCACAAAAAGTTTGGGTTAAATGCGGAATTTGAGGTTGATTTAACCCTGATGGACTTGTTTTAGTCAAACAGTTGACTGTTCAGCCTGAAAGGCTTAAATTTGCCTCATTTAGTATAAGGGCTTAGGTTTTCAAATAGTAAACACAAAAGGGGGTTTCTTCTGGGTTCACCATGAAGTTTGCTCAACTCTATTGACCATAGCTGATTTTTTAGCTTCAGGTTCAGTGAGATAAAGCGCTTCCCCTGCTGAGCAAATACGTAAAATGTACCGGTGAAGGCAGAGCAAAGCTGGTGCAACTTCCGAGTGAATATAGTGCCTAGATTGAACAGTGAAACCACTGCAACAAATGCAGAGACGCGTTTCCGTACTCGTTTCTGTCTGCGGTCTCCCAGAGTTCTTTTTATTTGAGTAAAAACCACTTCGGCGTTGGCAGATCAATACTCGAACTGACAATCACATTTATTTGCTATGATCCCAAAGGAAAGAGTAAGTAAAATCTTCAATCAGTTGTTATTTGTCCCAAACCCACACATCAAATACCAGTTTCTCTTATTGACAATACAGTAAATGAACGAATATCCCTCAGAAAATTCTGAAATATAAATCCGCATTCATGACATAATGGCAACAATGACAAAAATAAGTACAATTGTTACAAAAAGACCTTACCCCATCCCTAACTGATTGAGAGCTTCTTTTGTGCTCTAATCCTATTATGGTTTCAAAATTTTATATATACGAGTATACAGAATACATAGACATATATTTTCTTAATACTCCATTCATATACAGGCCATAATGTGGAGGTAATCGATTCGACGACAAATGCCTTTTCCTGTCAACACTTCTACATCAAAACAGGATTTTCTTTCAATTGGAAAAAATGGAAAACAGCCTCTCGTCTCGAAGTGTTTTGTATATTCTTGGAACGAGTAAGTGAGTGATGCTGTTTTGGAAACACTCGAATCTTTATTTGATCTACATAATACATATAGATTTGAACCTGTGTTGAGAATAATTTCAAGTATACTCTAGATTGAGATCAGATCTCGTAAGTGAAGTGGTGGTAATGCTTTTGTCCGGCACTCTATGTCACATCCCAGAACTGGTAAATGAACAGACAAATACGAATGATTCACTTTCTGCAGATTGGATAGCGGACATCTGCTGAGATTGAATAAAAAAGGAAAATGTGAGCTTTGACTGTAGTATTTTTGAAATCCACAGGGAAGCAAGGGGAGTGGCATTTTTCCCGCTTTCCATTAGTTATTACCAATCAGTCAGAGGGTGTATTTTTGGCGATTCCATACAAGTTATTTTTATCGAAACTATTTCTAAGCAGTTATAATTATTACGGATAGCATATGCCGATATAGAAACTTGTAGAGATGCAAAAGGAAACCTCGTAGTACGTGGGCGCCGTGGCGTAAGTGGTTAGTGTGTCGGATCACTACGCATGAGGTTCCAAGTTCGAATCCCAGAAAACACCAACAAGTTTTTTCACGGTCCCACCTCTCGCGAGCGTCTGACAAACATCCGAGAGTATTGTTGTCACGAAAAAGCTTCTCAAATCACCGTTCGGATTCGGCATTAAACTGTAGGTCCCTTCCATTCGTGTGAAAAATATAACGCACAAGACATGAGTGGTTGCGAGAAGCTAGGCCAGGGCACTTTAAAGAGCTGTTGCGCCAAATATTTGTATTTTTGTAGTACGATTAGAATCACAGTCGATGCAGAGAATATGGAAAAACTACTTCTGTATATTTTACAACGGTGACAAAGGCCAACATATCGCCGTCAGGAAGAATAAACCATTCAACATGGACGATGATAGTCAACATTTCCCTCCACCTGATCAAAGTGGAGTGAGGATATCCAAGCTGGACCTGACGGCTTACAGGCTGAACTTTTCAAGGCAGCTGGTGCTGAATTCAACAAGATTTGGTCAAATGAGTGTATGCCTGATAAATGAAATCTTAGCATCGTTTGCCCGATCCTCAAGAAAGGAGCCTCCATAACTGCGCCAATTATAGAGGTATCCGTCTCCTCAACATTGCATACAAGATCTCTTCTGCGATATTGTGTAAACGCCTGAAACTTCTTATCAACAGCATGATTGGCTCTAATCAGTGCGGTTTCAGGACAGGAAAGTCCACCATCGACAAAATCTTGACATTTCGATAGATCCTGGAGAAAACCCAAGTAGTCCAAATGGATACGCATCATCTCTTTATCAATTTCAGAGCCGCCTATGACAGCATCTATAGAGAAAAGCTAAATTGAGCCATGTCTAGTTTTGAAATCCCTGCCAAACTTGTCCGTCTGTGCAGGATGACGATGGAGAATGCTCGCTGCTCTATCAAGGTCAGTAATCACCTCACCGAGACCTTTTATGTCAAAAAAGATTTAAGGCAAGGTAATGCGCTGTAATGGATGGCAAACGACTAACAAAGGCCTCGTAGGGGCAGCATCTCCCGATAGGTGCTGGTCCGCTAAGTAACGAGAAGGAGCCACTGCAGCCGAAAACCTAGCAGCTCTGTTAGTAAGCCCTACTCCCACCTCCTCGTGGTGTCATCTGGGAATTTCTTCGGAAATTGCTAACGGGAGAGGACGAATGGCGAGCTTCCTGCGTCAAAAAACAGGATAAGTGTCGGTTGGTCTGTGGCCTAGCGAGCCGCAACCGTAAAACAAACTATTGCTCCGAAACGGAAACAATCGCCTCGGATAAGGACGGATCATTTGTTGACGACCTTTGGCTATCGGACACGGACAACGATCGGATTCTGGAATGTTAAGACCCTCCTGGACTCACTCAATGAAGGGCCTTATAACGCCAGATTCCTCCAATTGGAGCGCGAATTCGCATGGTATAAAATCGACATCTTAGGGCTGAGCGAGTTAAGATGGAACGATGCTGGGGAATACATCTCCCCAATAAAAAGCACTATGATGCTCTACTCTGGTAAACAAGCTGGAAGTACACGGAGTTCTGGCGTAGGACTCATGCTAACTCCAGCAGCACGTAGTAGCCTCATATCCTGGAAACCCCATATTGACCGGATATTGACGGCTAGGTTCCAGAGTAAAGTTAGAAAAATTACCATCATACAGTGTTATGCTCCGACTCTAGACGCGACTGAGGATGAAAAGGAGGATTTTTATAGCCACTTAGGCGCCGCCTACAACCAAACGCCTAATGGGGACATCGTAATGGTAATGGGAGATCTCAATGCCAAGGTGGGTAGCGACAACACCATGCTTAAGCACGTGATGGGAGTTCACGGCGTGGGAGACCGTAATGACAATGGTGAGCGGTTTGTGAACTTCTGCAATACCAACTACCTAGTCATCGGAGGTACGCTGTTTAAGCATAACACCTGCCATAAGATCAGTTGGGTCTCTAACTGATAGGCAACGAACATCCAACCAGATCGACCACATTGCGATCAGTCGCCGCTTTAGAAATTGTCTCCTGGACGTCCGAAACAGACGTGGAGCTGACGTCGGACAAGAACGAGATCACCATCTTATGGTAGCTCATTTACGCCTTCGTACTGCATCCGTCAACAGCAACCGCTCAAACCTACTTAACATCACCAGGTTTAATACCGACAGGCTCAAGGTTCCTCAAGTGCGCCAACAGTTCAGGGACCATCTTGCCTTAGAAGCAGAAGCAATCAGCAGCATAGAGAACATGGATGACCACTGGAGTGCTGTGAAAAATGCTTTTGCAACTGGGGCACGTACTTATGTCGGTAAAAAGCAGAAACACCACCGCACATGGCTTTCTACAGACACCTGGAGACGGATCGATGAGCGTACAGCAATCAAGGCTCGGATTGCAGCGGCCTCAGCAGTAGAGAGAACCGAGCTTGAAGCCCAATACCATGCGAAGAAAAAAGAAGTGCAGCGTAGTGTGAGACGTGACAAACGTCAATATGTCAACTCACTGGCCTCAAGAGCTGAAGAAGCAGCGAGTAGGCGCGACAGTAGGACTGTTTACAACATCACTAAGGAGCTCATTGGTGGTCGAAACTCCAAACAACATCCAGTGAAGAGTCTAGACGGTAACCTTCTGATTTCGGATCAGGACCAGCTCACTAGATGGAGAGAACATTTTGCTACAGTGCTAAATCACTTAGACGACGGCGGTATGATCTTGAATTCGAATGAGCAGTTCGAAGCAACAAATTCCCGAATTCGCACTGTACCTCCCAGTAAAACTGAAATAATAACAGCAATCAAGTCCCTCAAGAAGAACAAAGCGGTGGCTATTGATGGCATCCCTGCCGAGCTATTTCAAGCGGCGCCAAATACATCGGCAGATTTGCTGCATCCGCTAATACGGAGAGCTTGGGATAGTGAACAATTTCCACAAGAGTGGAAAAGGGGGATGATCATTAAGCTTCCAAAAAAGGGTAACTTGATGGAGTGCGGTAACTGGAGAGGTATACCATATGTGTTCTTCCAGCTGTAGCCAAAATAATAGCTAGAATAATTTAAGGAACATTTAGGTTGAACTCTCGATGTCGAACAGGCAGGCTTTCGCGCTGGATCCTCTTGCATCGACCACATAAACACCTTACGGATCATAATCGAACAATGCGTTGAGTATAGGTCTCCGCTACATTTACTGTTTATCGACTTCGAGAAGGCTTTCGACAGCTTGAATCGAGATGCTATCTGGTTTTCACATCGGATAATGGATCTTCATTTGATGGCCCGAAATCTAGAAGCTGAGGCAAACAAAGTGGGGCTAAAAATAAACACAGCCAAAACAAAAGCCCTGAGTACTTCCAATACCCTCGCTCAATTTAACATTGCCGGAAAGCAAGTCGAGAAAGTTGAAAACTTTCTTTATTTAGGATGTGTAGTCTCGGCTAATCGCGGTGGCACCGAACTGGATGTGTGCAGTAGAATCGGGAAGGCTAAAGCTGCGTTCGGAATGCTGTCCAAAATCTGGAGAAGCAATGTTATTAGCTTAAGAACCAAGCTGCGACTGTTCCGCTCCAACGTAGAATCAGTGCTGCTTTATGGGTGCAGTACCTGGAAGGTGGACACCATTTAAACACGCAAGCTGAAAGTCTTCGTAAACAAATGCTTAAGAATCATCTTGAGGATTTTTTGGCCGAACCGCATCTCCAACCAACAACTTTATCTAAGAACGGGCCAAGAACCTATAAGCATTACTATACGAAGAAGAAAGTGTCAATGGGTTGGACACACCCTACGGCGCGAAGACAACTCCATTGCGAAATACGCCATGCAGTGGAACCTGCTCACCCAGGCAGGCAGAATAGCGGGACGCCCTAGGCAAATGTGGCGCAGATCAGTTGAGGAGGAATCGAGCTCTTTAGGAATGAGTTGGAGGCAGCTCAAACACGTTGCAGAACTCCGAATACGATGGCGCGCAGGCGTGGCTGACGCCCTATGCCCCCCGAGGGGTTAAATGATATTAGTAAGTAGTAATTAAAATCGATGTTATGTAATCCACACAATCGGATTTGGTCTCCGATTTACATAACTGGAATTGTGAGTGCTGTCAATGAATCCTCTGCTTAGGTCAAAAGGTAAACGCTCTCGAGACGCAATACACTTAAAGACGAAGTGACAGTAGCTGGCGAAAGATGATCATAAATTCTACTCGGTTTAGTTCTAATTTATATTGTACTATGCCAGCAAGTTCTTGTGAAATATTGCTTTAGATAGATTTTTCATTGAACTCATTCTTAGATTTACAGCATAAGATAATAAATTTATTTGCTTTGCCACAACACACGTGCTTATCCTTGCAACACGCACATGTATCAATTAAGTTTCGGTGGAAAACTCCACCCCTAATCAAACTCTCCCAGTAGTATTTATAAAACATTCGCACTGCAGGACGCTCCTATAATACAATTGGACTGACAGAGGCCAAATCAATGACATGTCCTTAAACATCAAGAGAAATAAATCATTCCATTTCATTTCCAATTCAGAAATAGCATGACCAATTTAATTAACTCTCACATTTTCAGCTTCTTGTTCAACAAGTCGCCCCCAAAAAAACATATCAATTAAACTCCACGAGTCACAAGGACACACTCGTAGGGGGACACATGCAAAATGAAACCGAAATTCCACGTAAATTACTCAATTAAAGCAATTTCAAGTGACTATACCCATAGACAGTGAATATCGGGGATTAAAATGACTTAAAACAAATTAAACGACCGTCGGCCGACGGATCTCTATACAAAGATTTCCGGGCCCAACTATCCGTAACCGAGCGAGAATCGTTGACGACACACACCCGCTTTCAGGGCTGCCTGCCATTCGATTTTCAATTAGTGCGACACTCAACCGAAAATCCGTCGTTTCGTCCTTCCGATTGAAGTGAAACGAAATCCTTATCCGCCGGGTGTCTCCTCCTGTATCCGGTGTCATTGTCAACGGGCGACATTATTATGTCATACGCGCACGTATCCGTATCGAATGCCTCACCCGTGCGTCGCCCACCGCCACATACCACATATAAAAGTCATTAATCACTTATTTCACTTTGAGGCTAATTGAGTTTTATGAAAAGGCCGCTATTAATTATCCTTCAGTGGGTGGTGGGTGGTGGGTGGTGGGTGCTTGGTGCTGGGAAACCTCCTCTCGATTTATGTTTTTGGGTGAGTAGGGTATATAAAGGGAAACGCGCGGTCCAGCGATGCGTGCGCTCGGGTGTTGTTGGGTCATTTGTGTTCTTTAAATGTTATCATTCGTAAAATCGATGACTGTCGGATTCCTTGCCATACGAGTGGGAGCAAGGAAAAAAAACAATGCTCTCTCTCTGGATTTATGGGCATTTTTTTCTGGTTTAGTCCTTTACGGGTCCGTGGTGTAGCAGCTACAGCTACAGCCAAAGCAATTAAAAGCGAATGAAATCGAAATCGTTTTGTGGTCTATCGGCACTTGTTTGGTAATTCAAAAGTAATTTGCGTGCATAAAATGTTAGAAATGGATACCTTCCATGGGTTGGCGGAAAGATAATTGATTTTCAGTTCATGTCTAGTAATTAAACTGCGAGGGTGTACGAAATTTGTAAAAACAGAGATAATTACTGATGGTTGGGATTATTAGTTAAAATCCTTCGAGAAATGTGTCGTATAGAAAGTCAGTCAGATTATTTACCAGACATATGCCTAATGGTTGTAGTGATCGATCCACCAGGAAGTTGTGTTATTTTCAGTAAATGGAACGACCGTCAGCATTTTGTATATGAGTTCTTCTCTCCATAGTGTATCATAAGCGGCGGTAAGATCAATAAACGCTGCAGAAGTCTTAGGACCCTTTTCGGAACCAGTCTCAGTGTATGTTGTAAGAGAAAGCACTTGGTCTTCACAGCAACGACCAGATTGGAAACCAGTTTGTTTGATTGATAGAGCATCTGCAATAATCGTGCTTAGGTTAGGTTAGGTTGAACCCCACATGCGGATCAGTAGAAATGCGGTGAAGTGGGAGGGTTGTGATCCCTTGTTTTCGGATCATAACCTCGCTGATAAAAGGAAGAAGAAGAAGAAGGTTAGGTTAGGTTGAAGTTGCTGCCAGCTGAGAATCGCCAACACAATTAAACCAATAATAGGTCCATTGTGATACCACATGGATCATGGGAGAAAGTTTCTCCTACCTACTCGTTAAACCATTTTGAGCTTCTTATGAAGCGTAGGAGGCTCCTAATGTTGATGTTTTACAGGTCGCCAATGTCGATGTAATAGGGGGCACCTATGCCTTGTAGCATGCTTGCCTATAAGATAGATAGGCGAACCTCACAGGCGGATCAGTAGAAATGCGGTGAAGTGGGAGCGTTGTGATCCCTTGTTTTCGGATCATAACCTCACTGATAAAAGGAAGAAGATAGTTCCCAGTGATGACACCTATTATAGCGTCGATATGCAGTCTGTTGAGAGAAATCAAATTCTTAGAAAGTTTTAGATCCAGCTTTGGCCAAATCTGTTTTGTCGCTAGACATGTGGGTCCACTTGTCCAGCTAAGATTTGTACTCTCGATAGCATTCAGCTTAAATTTGAGTTTGCAAGTAGCGATTGGTATACCTAAGCAGCCTTTGTCCGACAGGATGGGTATAGTTGTTCCTATTCTGGCGAGTTCATCGGCCTTACAATTCTCTGGAATGTCCTTATGCCCCGGCACCCAACACAGGTGAATATTGAACTGCTCAGCCATCTTCGCAAGAGACGATCAGCAGTCTAGAGCTACTAAGGAATATTTAGAGGTCGATTCCAGGGATAAGATTGCTGCTTGGCTGTCTGAAAAGATGCGGATATCTCTAGCAGGTATCACGTTTCTCTTAAGCCAAGATAGGACTTCTTTAATCGCCATTATTTTCGCCTGGAACACACTACAATGATTTGGTAGACGGAAGGAGGGCTTAAGGTTAGTTCTGCCAGTGAAAACACCTCCACCAACTCCGTCCTTGGTTTTTGAGCCGTCAGTGTAGAAGTGGATTGACTTACTTACTTACTTACTTACTTAGGTGGCGCTACAGTTCGGGGTGAACCTGGGCCTCAACCAACAAGCCTCTCCATTTAGCTCAGTCTTTAGCTAATTGCCTCCAGTGGCGCACTCCAAGTTGGTCGAGGTTCCCTTGAACTTGTGCGCGCCTCCGACGGCGATGATTCCCTCTACTGCGTCGTCCCTCTTGGTTAGGTTCGGAGCGTTGGTGTCCATTCGCTCTACATGTCGTAGCCATCTCAGACGTCTAATACGCAGTTTTTCGACTAAGTCGATGTCGCTGTACAGCTCGTATAGTTCGTGATTGAATCTTCTCCTCCAAAACCCGTCAACGCAAACGGGACCGAAAATCTTACGAAGAATTTTTCTCTCGAAGCGACCAAGGATATCTTCATCCTCTTTTAATAAAGTCCATGTTTCAGTGTCGTAAAGCAGGACTGGGATGATCAAGGTCTTATATAGAGTCTCCTTAGTTGTTCGAGATAGGGCTTTACTGTTGAATTGCCTTATAAGCCCGAAAAAACAGCGATTGGCAAGAGTTATTCTTCGATTGATTTCTGCGCTGATCTTGTTTGTAGAATTTATAGCAGAGCCAAGGTAGACAAAGTCCCTTACTACCTCGAAGTTATAGCTGCCGACTGTGACGTTTTGTCCAATTCGTCGGTGTTGGCTTTCCCTTCTTGTTGACAGCATATACTTGGTTTTTCCCTCGTTTATCGCTAAACACATTTTGGCCGCTTCCACCCCAATGCTTGCAAACGCACCGGTGACAGCCCGCTGAGTTCTTCCGATAATGTCTATATCGTCGGCGTATGCAAGCAGTTGTACAGACTTGTAATAGATTGTGCCTCCGGTGTTGGCTTGTGAGTTCCGCACAATCCATTCTAGTACAATATTAAAGAAGTCACATGACAGCGCGTCACCTTGTCTAAAACCTTTTTTTGACATCAAAGGTCTCGGTGAGGTCATTACCGACCTTGATGGAGCAGCGAGCGTTCTCTATCGTCAGCCTGGATTGACCCATCTTCTAAAAATGTATCATCATTCCAGAGTGATCGGATGAGGAAGTTCTTGAATGATCGAGCTTATACGATTGACTATTAATCTCTCTAGTAGGTTATAACAGACGCGTAAAGGCGCTATGGGGCGGTTGCTTTCGGCTTGGTCATTCGGTTTGTTAGGTTTCAAAATTGCAACTATATTAGTCTTCTTGAAGAGCGGCGGGTGAATTCTTGAAGCCAAAATGATGCTATAGAAGCCGGCTAGCCATTTTCTTGTATTTATGCCAGCATGTATGATAAATTCTGAGTAAATTCTATCAAGTCCTGTTGTTGCTGCAAAGGTGGTAACTAAGTCCTCCTGTTTTTCCACCTTTGGTTGACCTAATAGTGAAGTCGAGCTCTTCGGTCGTAAATTGTCCGATAATGTCGATGATAAGGGTGTGTTGCGTTTCAGTTCTAAGTAACACCATATGTTCGCCATAACTTTCATTCTCCATTAAGTTATTCGACATCCTTCCATTTGCATACAGTTTAACCAGAACGACCTTGCCGTAGATATCATAAATATTTCATTTACCCTTCACATGCCACTTACTATGCCTTAGTATACCCATATGTACCTGCCATTCTTACAGCACGGTGTAGAGAACATTTTTATTTTTTCTCATTCACTTGGCAACATTTTTATCAATGAATATCAATTCCTTACGACCATATGGCATCATAACTCTGACTAACGATACACATCACATCAGTAGTAAAATCCGCTTCAATGCCTACCTTAATACCGCGTTCAAAACACCACCAAATCCATCTTCAATCATTTTTAATCCCCCTGCACACATGCCTGCCAAGAATAAAAAAAAAAAATAAAACAAAAATATTACCAAAATCACTCATTCGTCTCGGGGCACCTAAAAAACACCTTCTTTTCCGGCAAAAAAAAAACAACAACCAACTTCAAATTGGTTGACTAAATTTATAGCACAGTGGATAAATTCGCGAATCAGATAGCGGTAATATAAACAATATTGCTAACATAAATATTCGCCTCCCGCACTCGCCCCTCCCTTGAGTATCGACATGCCATCAATCGCGTGGAAAAAATGCAGAAATGTTACAATACGGGTGGAATGGATTATGCGTCACCCTATTCTTTGTATTTTGACAAACTTGTGGAATGACTGGCTTTCACATTAATTCTTTTTTATCCTTTTTTCAATGTAAATCCATTCTGAAGTGCTAAGACTTGATTCCAATCGTAAAAAAGTTGTACATTCATTTATTTGAATAACAGATACCAGGGATGTTATTTTATCAATTTTCTTTTGTAAAGACTGCATTTTTGACAGATGGCATTGAAAAGGCACTCTGGTTCTAAAATACAATACTTACTTACTTACTTAGGTGGCGCTAAAGTTCGGGGTGAACCTGGGCCTCAACCAACAAGCCTCTCCATTTAGCTCGGTCTTTAGCTAATTGCCTCCAGTTGCGCACTCCAAGTTGGTCGAGGTCCCCTTGAACTTGTGCGCGCCACCTACGGCGATGATTCCCTCTACTGCGTCGTCCCTCCGGGTTAGATTCGAAGACTCTGCGGGCCGGAGCGTTGGTGTCCATTCGCTCTACATGTCCTAGCCATCTCAGACGTCCAATACGCAGTTTTTTGACTAGGTCGATGTCGCTGTACAGCTCGTATAGTTCGTGATTGAATCTTCTCCTCCAAAACCCGTCAACACAAACGGGACCGAAAATCTTACGAAGAATTTTTCTCTCGAAGCGACCAAGGATATCTTCATCCTCTTTTAATAAAGTCCATGTTTCAGCGCCGTAAAGCAGGACTGGGATGATCAAGGTCTTATATAGAGTCTCCTTAGTTGTTCGAGATAGGGCTTTACTGTTGAATTGCCTTATAAACCCAAAAAAACAGCGATTGGCAAGAGTTATTCTTCGATTGATTTCTACGCTGATTTTGTTAGAAGAATTTATAGCAGAGCCAAGGTAGACAAAGTCCCTTACTACCTGGAAGTTATAGCTGCCCACGGTGACGTTTTGTCCAATTCGTCGGTGTTGGTTTTCCCTTCTAGTTGACAGCATATACTTGGTTTTGCCCTCGTTTATCGCCAAACCCATTTTGACCGCTTCCGCCTCAATGCTTGCAAAAGCACCGGTGACAGCCCGCTGAGATCTTCCGATAATGTCTATATCGTCGGCGTATGCAAGCAGTTGTACAGACTTGTAATAGATTGTGCCTCCGGTTTTGGCTTGTGAGTTCCGCACAATCCGTTCAAGTACAATATTGAAGAAGTCACATGACAGCGCGTCACCTTGTCTAAAGCCTTTTTTGACATCAAAGGTCTCGGTGAGGTCATTACCGACCTTGATGGAGCAGCGAGCGTTCTCCATCGTCAGCCTGCACAGGCGGACAAGTTAAGCAGGTATGTCAAAACTAGACATGGCTCTATAAAGCTCTTCTCTATAGATGCTGTCATAGGCGGCCTTGAAATCGATAAAGAGGTGGTGAGTATCGATTTGGAATTCTTGGGTTTTCTCCAGGATCTGCCGAAGTGTGAAGATTTGATCGATGGTGGACTTTCCTGGCCTGAAACCGCACTGATAGGGTCCAATCAGGCTGTTGATAAAGGGTTTCAGGCGTTCACACAATATCGCAGAAAAGATCTTGTACGCGATGTTGAGGAGACTGATGCCTCTATAATTGGCGCAGTTGAGGGGGTCTCCTTTCTTGTGGATCGGGCAAACGATGCTGAGATTCCATTCATCAGGCATACACTCGTCTGACCAAATATTAGAAATGAGTTGGTGTATGCACTCTACCAATTCATCCCCAGCTGCCTTGAAAAGTTCGGCCGGTAAGCCGTCAGGTCCAGCAGCCTTGTTGGATTTTAGCTTGGATATTGCTATCCTCACTTCGTTTTGGTCAGGTGGACGGAAATTTTGACTATCATCGTCTATGTTGAATGGTTCATTCTGCCTGACCGCGGAATGTTGGTCTTCGTCGCCGTTATACAGTCTGCAGAAGTAGTTTTTCCATATTCTCAGCACCGACTGTGATTCTACTACGAGGTTTCCATTTTCATCTCTACAGGTTTCTGTACGGGTATTACTTCTCTGACACGTCCTTTTTACCTTTTGGTAAAACTTCCGTACATTGTTCCTGGAGTATAGACTCTCGATATTCTCAAACGCGCGCTTCTCATGCTCTTTCTTCTTCTTTTGGAGAAGCCGATGTTCTTCCCGTCTCTTTTGCTCGTAGAGCTCACGAGCAGCTCTCGTCTTCCTTTGCAGCGCCGCTTTGTATGCCTCTTGTTTTGCTGCATGCACTCGCCGGCATTCTTCGTCAAACCAGGGGTTTCGCGGTGGTGGTCGAGCGAGACCCAACACATCAGTCGCGGCGTTTCTGATGGCATGTTGGCAGCGTTGCCACTGGTCTTCGGTACTTGATGCTGGCGGCAAAGGGGTGATTGAGAGATTTCGGGATACGCGTTCAGCGAAGAGTCTGGCGGTCTCTTGCGATTGTAGCTTTTCGACGTTAAATTTTCTCACAGTAATTCTTCTTTGTTGCTCAGATTGGGATATCCGCATTCGTACCTTGGCTACAACAAGGTAATGATCCGAGTCTATGTTGGCCGCTCGGAAGGTCCGGACATCCAGAATACTGGAGGCATGCCTTGCGTCGATCGCAATATGATCAATTTATACAATATAGTTCGATTAAGGATCTAGTTTCTAGGTGCGTTTCGGAAGATTTTTTTTTTTTTTTTGCCGAGAGTAGGTGAAACATCTTCTAAAGACACCATAAGGCCGGGCCGAGCGTCCTTATGGTAGTGTGAGATTTTTACTCACAAAAACAACACCTCTCTTCAAAAGTAATGCTACAACTAAGCCGAAGCTTATCCAGCAGTTTTATTTTCGCTTACGATACACGTTATTTTTGGGGAAAAAAATTGTTCGTACGAAGTTAAAAGAAATGTAGAACTTTAGGCAGGTTAAATTCCAATGATAGATCCTGCCTTTTTCGCGACCGGCATATACTATGACGCGGGGTCAAAAGGTTTTATCCTTTGAAGACGACGAATTGAATTATTCGCGTCAAGTAGTTGAATGACGGTACGGTTACAATGGCCGTGAACACGATCTTTGTGTTAACGCGCAAATTTTTTTACTTCTTCGACGACGCTGGGAATTCCCAGATCTCGATGAATATCTTCGTTACGTACATACCACGGTGCGTTGACGATCGTTCTAAGAACTTTATTTTCAAAAGTTTGTACGATGTTTCTATTGCTTTTCTTGGTACAACCCCATAGTTGTATACCATACGTCCAGACAGGCTTTAGCACTTGCTTATAGATAAGCAGTTTGTTATGTAGGCTCAACTTCGAATGTTTTCCGAGTAGCCAGTACATTTGTCGGTATTTGTTTTCTAGCTCGTCGCGTTTCTTTTTTACGTGTGATTTCCATTTAAGCTTAACATCTAGAGTCATTCCTAGATATTTTGCTTCGTTCGCGTACGGTATTTGAGCCGAGTTAAGATATAGAGATAATCTATCCGTTTTTTTATAGGTAAAGTTGACGTGAGTAGATTTGCTTTCGTTCAGCACAATACGCCAAGAATTCGTCCAAGCGTGGACTTTGTTAATAGCATGTTGCAGCTTTCCAGTTGCTGCTTCAATAGTTTCGCCCGTGGTCAATATCGCCGTATCGTCCGCAAACGTGGCGACGACACAGTTTCTTTCCTGCGAGATATCACGCGTGTAGAGTACATATAGAAGCGGGCCAAGGACACTTCCTTGTGGAACTCCGGCGGCAATCTCCTTGAAGTCAGAGTAATCATTTCCGTGCTTAACACGAAAGAGTCTCTCGGTGAGATACGATCGTAAGATAAAAAAGAGTTGCCGTGGCAGTAGTCGTTGCAATTTATACTCCAAGCCTTCGTGCCAAACCTTATCGAAAGCTTGTGAGACGTCAAGAAATATACCACAACAAATCTTGTTTTCTTCCAGAGCTTTCTCAATCACGTCAGTTATTTTGTGGACTTGGTCAATTGTAGAATGTTTAATTCTAAATCCAAGCTGATGGTCAGGAATGAGACGTCTTTCGTCGATGACGGGCTGTAGACGTTTGAAAAGAAGTTTTTCAAATATTTTTGAGATAACCGGCAATAGGGAAATATGCCGATATGATTTCTTCTCATTTAGCGGTTTGCCTGGTTTCGGAGCCATTATAATCTCGGCGACTTTCCATTGTCTCAGAACATAGAGCAAACTGAACGAAGCGTTGATCAAATAGAGCAGTTTGATAATAGCTTTATTCGGCAATTCTTTAACTACCTGCGTCGTTATCAAGTCGTAACCCGGAGCTTTTTTCGTCTTTAAATTTTTAATCACTTCCCTCAGTTCAACCAATGCAACTTTTTTTACTTTAAAGTCGGCCGTTAACAAAGGGCCGTCGAACGGCTTAAACGTTTCTTCTAAGTGCAAAGCAAAAAGTTCTGCATTTTCTTTGTCGCTCTTGGCCGAGTTTCCATCGATTTTCCGAATTGGTGGTGCTTGCATTTGAGGTTTCCGGATGACTTTTAGCGCTTTCCAAAGCGAATAATTTGATTCTCTTTCAACGGAGAGATTTTCAAGGTAGGTCGCTATCTTTTTGCTTTTAAATTCGCGAATACTATCTCTAAGCCGATTGCATAGTCGGTTAAGGACCGTTTTATGCTGCGGTGCACGAGTGATTTGCCACTTCTTTCGTGCTTTTCGTTTCTCCCTCACCAGTTCAGTGATTTCACTGGGATACTTTTCGTTGCGGCTGATCTTATGGCTTCTAGAAGGAGTATTTCTCCATGCCACTCTTTGAATTGCTTCCACGAAACGATCAATTTCGTCCTCTAGTTCACAAGGTGTTCTAAGTGATACATTTAAGGCGATATTTGTTTCGCAATCATTTCTAAAGCCCTCCCAGTTTGTTCTATTGCTAGTGAGTCTTAGAGGTCCTTTTTTCTTGATCAGCGCTTCTCCAAGTAATAAAATTACCGGCGAGTGTTTGTTTGGTTGCTTTGACTGCAGCCTGAGAATACGTCAGACGTACGGGGTTCGCTGGCTTATCCGAGGTTATTTTTCGTTCAGCCTTTTTAGTGGCCGACTTTGACGTACGTTTAATCGGCTCAGAAGGCTGGTTGACTGTTGTAAGAGTCTGTCCTGCTGATTCAAACGTCCTTTCAATCGGCTTAGTAGTTTGAACAATTGGTTTACGAGCCCGCTCAGACTGCTTAGCAATACGTTCTATTGACTTAGGAGCCCGATCGACTGATTTTGTTCCCCGTACAATCGGCGTTGTAGATTTTTTCCGTCGCATCTGTAGTTCCTTAGCGACTTCGCAAGATGTTTTTCCATTGTTTCCACCGAGAATAACCGCAATAAGTATGTTTGCAGACAAAAATTCGCAGAGATTGTATAGAAATGACAGTTCGTCCATATCAATGATGGATTCCATGTAGCTAAGTAATGATTTACAACTTTTTGGCTCCAAAAATTGAGGCTCAAATGACAGGCAGGCATATCTATATCGATGGATCCTTCAAACCTGACCAAAAGTATACATTTTTTGTGATAAGTTTAGGTTAGGCACATGGGTGCTTTGTGAGGTGAGTTACTGCTCACTTAGACCAGCAAAGGTCCACTGTGCCCATTTTGTTTTTACCCTGGGAATCTGAAAAGAAAAACTCCTAAATTAAACCTATCTAAATAGGGGTAAGGATAAGGGTTGGCGCTGTGGCGTAAGTGGTTAGTGTGTCGGACCACTACGCGTGACGTTCCAAGTTCGAATCCCAGAAAAAAACAAAAAAGTTTTTTCACGGTCCCACCTCTCGCGAGCGTCTGACAAACATCCGAGAGTATTGTTGTCACGAAAAAGCTTCTCAAATCGCCGTTCGGATTCGGCATTAAACTGTAGGTCTCTTCCATTCGTGTGAAAAATATAACGCACACAACATGGGTGTTTGCGAGAAGCTAGGCCCAGGTACTTAAAGAGCTGTCGCGCTAAATATTTGTTTGTTTGTTTAGATAAGGGTATGAATCTTAGAGGGCGAGTCAGGTTGGGAAGGGACACCGCTAGATTAGAATCACCTAGATAGAGATATGAATCTCAGGAGGTCATTCAGCTTAATGAGACGTAGATACTCCAACTCAGTGAAGAAGTAACTACCGAGAGTCCTCATTCTTCTGTCATAGTAGGTAACGTACGGATTCAATTTCTTTCTCTTTCCTGCAGTTCTTGCAGAAGTTGTTGTAAGGTACGCAGATACGCTCCGCATGAACCCCAATGGCACAGTGTCCCCTATTACGGCTAAGCCTAACCAGAGAACGTGCTCTCCTCGACTCGTACTTTACTTACTTTACTTTACTTTACTAGGGTCTTATACGCACTGCGACCTATAAGATCTATTGTGCCAGCCCGGTGTTTAGCTGGGAACTTGATTAAGGCTCTTGATAAACCTCAACAAAGCTCCAGGCTCAATATTCCAGAAGTCAGAGGGACTTAATAAAGCCCTTCCGATATGGAGAA
The DNA here is from genome assembly GCA_945910035.1 of Brachypalpus laphriformis. Taxonomy (NCBI): domain Eukaryota; kingdom Metazoa; phylum Arthropoda; class Insecta; order Diptera; family Syrphidae; genus Brachypalpus; species Brachypalpus laphriformis. The sequence goes on from OX246756.1 coordinate 177,058,132, forward strand.
ATCTATTTCTTGCGGCCATGGGGCATTCACAAAGAATATGTTCTGCCGTCTGTTTTTGCTCTCCACATAGCCGGCATTCGTCTGTATCTGCTACTCCTATCTTGTGCAGATGGTACCTGAGTGGGCAATGACCAGTCAAGTAGCCTGTTAAGGTTCTTAGGTCTGCTTTCCTAAGCCCGAGTAGCTTTTTAGCCTTGCATCGGTTGAGATTAATTAACTTCTTTGCCTGTCTTAGGCCCTTGAGTTTGGCCCAGTACTCTGCATGATGATTATCTTCCCATTTCTTTATTTTTATGTTAACGCTACTCCGTGCGACTCCAAAATAGGGTTCAGGACCGACTAGTGGGCGACTAGCGCCTCTTCTCGCTAAGCAGTCCGCCCGTTCGTTGCCCTCGAAGCCTTTGTGTCCTGGTATCCAGGCCACAGTGACTGTGTTTTTCGATGCGAGATTTTCGAGTAGGTTTAGACAGTCCACTATAAGTTTTGATCCTACCGTGTACGATTTCAGAGCCATAAGTGCTGCCTGGCTGTCTGAGAGGATATAGATACGAGTACCCTCGACTCTTCTACGCAGACATTCTCTTACACAGAGCTCGATCGCATGGACTTCCGTCTGAAAAATTGTTGGTGATTTTCCAAGCGCAGCCGCACGTTGGAACCTGGGTCCATAAACCCCTGCGCCAGTGCTACCATTTTCCAATTTGGAACCATCTGTGTACCAAGTTTGAGAGTTTGGTAAGACTACAAGTCCTTCATTCCTTCATGTGTGGGGGTCACCTATGACCACATTGAATTTCCTGGAGAACCGGTATTTCTTGATCATAGTATCTGGGATTTTGAGAATAGGGTCATTTTGAATATAACCTAGAATCTTCAAATGGCCTGTAAAGTTGCCGATTTTAAGGTCCGAGATCTTGGGTAGCCTAAGAGCACTCAGCATAGCTTCTTTTTGTGCTGCAAGGTGCAACAGTGTGAGGCTAAGCATTGCTCCCATTGCTGCCGTAGGGCACGTTCTCATTGCTCCTGTGCTACTCAGACAGGCTAGACGATGTATTTTATTCGACTGTTCCTGAGTCTTGGCCTGTAAGGTTTTTGGCCACCAAGCCAACGATGCATAGGTGACCATGGGTTTGATAATGGCGCTGTACGTCCAATATATTATCTTGGGTTTTAGCCCCCAAGTTTTACCATGTAGGCGCTGGCACATAAACATTGCTCTAGTCGCTTTCTCGGTAACCTTGTTCAGGTGTGAATTCCAGGTGAGCGTCTTGTCAAGTATAACCTAGGTATTTCGCTTCCTTGGAAATGTCGATTTTGACGTTTTCCAGTTTAATTTCTTTGAGTGTGTGGTTTCTTTTCCTGGAAAAGGGTACAAGTATAGTTTTTCCGGGGTTGATGGTAAGTCCCTTTGTCCTGCACCAATCGGAAGTTAAATTGAGGGCACCTTGCATTAGTTGAGAAATTATGTCCTCAAATTTTCCTCTGATGCTGATGACAATGTCGTTTGCGTATCCTTGTACTTTGTAACCCGATTTTTCAAGTAGCTCTAGGAGTTCGTCAATAACTAAGGTCCAGAGCAGGAGAGAGAGGACTCCTCCCTGCGGGCAACCTCTGGTAGCTGTTATAATTTTATGCGAGCCTCCGCACTCGATTCTTATCTTCCTGCTGCATAGCATGGTTAGGATCCAGTTTATGATCAGAGGAGCGATATTTTTCCTGATCATAGCCTTTTTGATAGCCTCATATGAAGTGTTGTCGAATGCTCCTTTTGTTTTTTTTTTTTTTTTTTTTTTTATGGTTGCGCCAAAGGGTGTGTAATCTTCTAAAGATATTAGTAGCCCGAGCTACTGGCATGCACGATTCGCAAACCTGAATACTCGATGCCAGGAATACGCCTACGTACTAAACCACACCCTGCACACTTCAACCACTCTCCCCGCGGGACTACCGTTAGGTATTATGTCGCGGGGCTGGTTAGCTTTTTATGCTCTTCATTCGCTGTCTTCCGCTCTTTGTTCCAAAAGTGTTGCCGGTTGGACTTGGTTGCTCTTTCTGACTCTTTCCAGCCGCCTAAGTTCCTGCACAATTATCGCTGCAACTTGTTTCACCGCGTCCCATATTGCATTCGATGCTATAATATGGTGCACAATGTTTTCGGGGGTTGGTATTTCCCCAATTTTTTCCTCCAGTTCTCTGTGCTCTATATGAAAACGTGGGCACTGAAAAAATACGTGCTGAGCGTCTTCTGAGGCCACTCCGCAATTTGGACAGTTGGGAGATTCATCGAGCCCAAACCTGTTGAGATACGCTCGAAAGCAGCCATGTCCGGTTAGGAACTGGCTAAGATAGAAATCTACCTCTACGTGTTTCCGGTCCATCCATTTTTGGATATCCGGTATAAGTCGATGGGTCCATCTTCCCTTTGAGGACTGGTTCCATCGCTCCTGCCATGCTCTAATGCTTCGCTGTCTTTCTTCCAGCTTGATATTTTTTACTGACGCTTGAGGTTCCTGAATTTTGCCGTCGTAGGTCCTTTGTAGCTCGATAGCCAAGATATCCGCTGGTAGCATTCCCGCGATGACACATACTGCCTCGTCTGACACCGTACGGAAGGCACAGCATACTCTCAGCGCACATAGTCTGTTGACAGAGTTTATCCTTCTTGCGTAGGTCTTTTTCGCCATAGCTTTGGCCCATATGGGTGCCGCATACATAAGGATGGACTGCACCACCCTGGATAGAATAAGTCTCCTTTGTTGCCTAGGTCCTCCTATATTTATCATTATTCTTGATAAGGCACCCGTGCACCCGTGCCGCTTTGTCACATGTTCTTTCAAGGTGCTCCTTGTAAGTGAGCCTCGCGTCGATCATCACACCTAGGTATTTGATAACCGATTTTGATGTCGTATTATGATCTCCTACTCTGATGGTGATTTCCTCTCTTTTCTTGCGGCTTCTTACCAATACTGCCTCTGTTTTATGTTCGGCGAGCTCTAACCCGACTGCTGCCATCCACCGTTTGACTTTTCGGATACATTCATTTGCAATATCCTCTATTTCCTCTAGATGTTTTGCAACCACGACAATTGCAATATCATCGGCGAAGCCTATGATTTTTCCCTCATTTGGGATTCCAAGCCTTAGAACCCCTTCATACATAATGTTCCAAAGGATAGGGCCTAATACCAATTCTTGTGGAACTCCGCCAGATATGTGGTATTGCTTTACTCCATCGTCGGTATCGAAGAGCAGAAACCGTTTCTCGAAGTAGCTCAGTATTATTTTAATTTAGAACCATGGCACCATCATTGACCTAAGCACTATGGGTCCCCAATTCGCAGAATTGAACGCGTTTTTGACGTCCAATGTTATTACGGCACCGTATTTCTTTGCACCGCCTCTCCATCTCCTGCCCTGAATAGCTTCTTCCAAGGTTGTAGTTACCCTTCTTATTGCGTCTACTGTAGATCGAGCTTTCCTAAAGCCGTACTGTTGGCTGGAGAGATTGCCACTTCTAATCGGTTGCATATGATTCGCTCCAGTATTTTACCCATTGTGTCTAACAGGCATATGGGACGGTATGACGAGGGCTCGTCTGGTGGTTTTTTCCCTTTAGACAGCAGCACTAGACGTTGCTTTTTCCATTGGTCTGGAAAAACTCCTTCTGTTAGGCACTTGTTGTAGAGTTCCACAAATGGTTGCATATTTGTTTTAATGGCTAATTTAAGGGCCTTGTTCGGTATGCCATCCAATCCAGGTGACTTGGTATCATCGAATCGTCTGCATACATCCAGGAGTTCCATTTGCGTGACAGTTGGGATGTCCTGTACTTCCGGAGGTGGCTCTATACGCTCTGCTGGTATTTGAGGTGGAAACAACCCCGATACAATTTTCTGCATAAGGAGAGGGCATGAGGGGGAGGGTGCCCTAGTGCCTTTGAGTTTTGCCATTACTGTTCTATAGGCGGTGCCCCAAGGATTTACATCAGCTTGCTCGCAGAGTTCCTTAAAGCTATTGCTCTTACTTCTGCGGATAGCTAGTTTTAGCTCTCTTCGCCTATCTTTGAATTGCACCCGTAGGTCCTGATGTGTGGACAAACCTCTGGATCGCTGGAATAGTCTTCTGGCTCTATGGCACTTGCTGCGTAGCTCTGCTATCTCTTGGTTCCACCAGTATACTGGTGGCCGGCTGTCGAATGCTCCCTGTACATGTATGAAGGCACATAGGGCTGTTTCTTTGGCAGCTAATGATTTTTCAATCAATAATGTTAAGCTATGAATGTCTGTTTCCGTAGATTTCCCAGGTTGATAAGTAAATTGGTTTGCATGCAGAGGATCATGTATAAGGAACTTTTCCCTTATATGATGATCGACAATTTTCTCCATCGTTTTTAGGAGAAAGGAACTGAGACTAATGGGTCGAAAGGATTTGGGCGATTGCTCCGGCTGCTTTGCCGCCTTTGGAATGAAGACCACCTTAACCTCCTTCCAACTTTTTGGTATGTAGCCTAGTGTAAGGCTGGATCTGAAAATTCTTATAACAGGTTTGCTCCTTGTTGTAGTAGGCAGGGAAATATGCCATCTATACCTGGTGATTTAAATGGGCTAAAGGTAGATAGAGCCCATATAATATGGTTGGCAGTAAAGATTTTGCCAGATAGGCTATAGTCTCGTGTAGAAGCAATGAGAACGTCGTTCCTCAGGTGTTCTGGAGAGACAGCACAATCGGATATACAGCCTGGAAAGTGGGTATCAAGTAAGGCTTGACAGGTTTCCTCCGGACTGCTGGTTAATTCCCCATCTTGTTTCTTTAGGGAGCCAAGATGCTTGGAGTGACTCTGGGCTAGGGCCTTTTGAAGGCGAGCCGCAGTGGGGAAGCTTTCGATACGTTCGCAGTGAGTTCTCCAGGATTCGCGTTTAGATTTTCTAAGTTCTTTGTTATAACTTGTTAGAGTTTCTTTGTTAAGGCACAAATCGCCATTGATTTTAGCTCTATTGAATAGCTTCCTAGTTTCACGCCTAAGTGACTCAAGACGCTTATTCCACCAGGGGGCGTCGCGGTTGGTCCTTTTCTGTGTTTCGGCACAACTGCCTTCATAAGCGACGGAAATGGTTTTTCGAAGGTGTTCTGCCTCGAATTCCAACTCTGGAATGGTATGTATAGGATTCGAAGCACGATTTAGTTCTGCCCTCGAGGCCGATAGGAATCCCAATTAGTGTGCCTAGGGTTCCTGTAATTTAGCGTGTCACTCATGGAGATCCCTATATTGAATCTGATGTGGTTATGGTCCGACATAGAGACTTCATCAGACACGTGCCAGTTTGTGTCCTGGATTCGTAACCCGGCCACAGTGTCTTGGCAATGACGCACGTATCCAGATGGATCCATCGTTAGTTGCCCTGGTACCCAGCATAGGGTCATCTTATTGGCCATTTAGATGTCGTTTGCAGATTCTGACAAGTTTAAGTCTGATTATGGTAGATTCCATAGCCTTAAGCCTTTTGGTGACAAACTATCTGTCAAAACTAATACATACCCTATCGACGGATAACGGTTATAAAAAAAATATATTTCATCATAATACATAATTGAAATGTATTTCATGTGCGGGCTTCGGGAGGAGATTATATCTTTTTCATAAAAAAAAGGATATTTTTCAGTCAATTCAATAAATTACTCGTTGAGAGTTGCCATCGATGCCATGCGAGCAACACACAGCCATCCTCTGGGACTCGTTGTCCCTTTTATTCCTCCTAAACCCCAAACACACTCGTAAATTGTCCTATATCCCCAGTTTCAGTTAGGTGAAACACAAAAAAAGAAGGAAAATATATTTAATTTATTAATAAATAGTTTGAATGTGAACAGCGAAATCAACAACCGATAAACGAGCGCGCGGAGGTTCTCGTAAAAAATCCCAAACAACAGGACTATTCACACAGGCGGGGGGTTTAAAATTTACAATGGATTTCTATTTTTTTTTTATACATACAAGTATTTTCTTTCTTTTGTTTTTGAGTATTTATTTGCATGCTTCATTTAACCTTTTACTTTTTTGGGGGGTGGGGGTGCGTGGGTGGGATGTGAATTTGGCACATCAAAACTAGCCACGTGAAGGGGATACACTGGACTACCAACGGGTGGGTTGTTCACGCTGGAAGTGAGATCTACCGAGAGTATGTCCTTAGGGTGATAACATTTTATTAGTGGCATAATTTCCACAGGAATAAAAGGATGAATAAAATTGTATCTATACGAACTAGCTCTTGTCTATCCTGTACATATGTATAATGTGGAGGTGCTGCAGAGAGAGTGTATTTTGAAAAATAACGAGATTCAGACACGATGGGATCGAGGAGGGAAAAGGATAAAATAAACGAAAGCGCGAAATCCCACCATCAATTGCCGGAGATTATTGACACGCAGAATTCAATTTAAAGGATTCTCCCACCTGGAACGATGAGTGATGCGTTTGTAAGGGAAGTTGTGGTTGCAAAAAAAAAAGTCGACATCGTGTGTGAATATCATATTTGCGCAGGATTTTATCTGTTTGCATTTAAAGTGCTGGTTCAGTGTTCCCACGTAATCAGATTGGCTATAAACATGCAATTTCTGTTTTCGCACGAGGGCTGCGAGCAGGTGATGAAAAGGTGGTTGGTGTGGTTAAATAGAAATAAACATTGAGGCTGGGAATTGATAGATAATACGTAAGGTTAGGTTAGACTGAAGCGGCTGTCAACTTACGCCAACACACTTAGACCAGAGATAGGTTCTTTGTGATATCACATGGATCATATAATCCCTACCCTCTCGATAGAAGCATTTTGAACTTCTGATGAGGCGTTGGAGGCTCCCTACATCTATGTTTATCAGATCACCTAAATCGTTGTAGTAGAAAGCTCCTAAGTGAAGCTTCCTCTGTGGTTTGGTTTCTTCCTCTTCTTCGTCCATACAACTTTCGCAAAAATCGTTTGAAAATACGCCAAGCCTTGTTGCATGTTTGCCTATTAGGCAGTGCACAGCCATGTAGCGCCAATATGCAATCTGTTGAGAGAAATCAACTTCTTAGAGCATTTTAGATCCAGCTTGGGCCAAATCTGTTTTACCCATTTGTCCACCTAAGATTCGTTCTTTCGATAGCGATAGCATCCAGCTTAAATTTGAGTTTGCATCCTTATTTGTATAGTTGTTCCTATTCTGACGAGTTCATCAGCCTTACGATTCCCCGGAATATTCCTATGTCCTTGTATAAGCTCCTTTCGGGAAGCGCGAACTTATAACGCTGAGTCAGCGTCTCGAGATGCCTGCAGATGTCTGTTGATTTTGCGTTTAAATTGTTGCAGATTATAGTTTTCCGCAAATATTTTACCTGGGAGTGAGTTCCAAAGATTACTTGGACTGTAACAAAATCAATTTTGGTAGAATGATGTTCTTGTCGTTGCCAGGATGAACATAAAAGTTGTGTGCGCTAGTGGCCTGCCTGGTAGTACGTTGAAAGGTCGAGTTTCTAGGGATTATTCTATTGAGATCTGCCGAATATCTGCAGAACAGGCATAAATCCGCCCCCTGCCTTCGATGACCCAACGAATGAAAGTTGGATGTAAGTGCTGGATCTTCTATTAAGCTAACTGCTCGTCTTTGGATGCTGCCAAGTAGATTTATATTTTTTTTTTTGGCCTCCAAAGATGAGAGCAGTACTCAAGCCCCGGTCTTACTTGTGTTTTGTACAAAAAAACGAAGTTGCGTCGGCGCGCCGCGGCGGTGTAAAGTACTTCTTTGCTCTGAAAAGACAACTCAATTTCATGTAAGCTGATTTTGCGATGTTGGATATGTGGTCATGCCATGTTACTCCAAAATTTTCTGTGACACCCTGTAAATACATGGCATCCTTCGGATCGATTGTTTAGTTGTCCATTTGAAGAATAGAAGATGGGATAGAATAGAAGATGTATTCTTTCTGGAACTCCATAAAATTCGCTTTTTCCCCATTACACGATTTTCTGCAGATCTTCGTTAATTGTGAGGATTTGTTCGCATCTCTGACTATATGAGGTATTGGCCCTCACCGGCATGTTGTTTTCATTTGATGAATGTACAATGCCTAGGCTAACATACTGCTATCTAAGTGCCCTGGCACTTTAAAGAGCTGTTGCGCCAAATATTTGTATTTGTATCTGTCAAATTGGCTGCCATTTATTTAGTCTGTCTTGCCAACTCAACATGGTTATAGCGTTCAACAACATGTGCAAATTATTAAATTGTTTTATGAAAGTGGGTCTTCTGTTCGTGCAACATTTCGCGCGCTTCGCCCATTTTACGGTCGCCATAATCGTCCTTCCGAGAGGACTTATCGCAACGTGGTGAATAAATTCGAGTCGACCGGTTTAGTGAACAATCCGCGAACACCCGTACGTCAACGAAACGCAAGATCTGCCGAAAATATCACCGCTGTCCGTGAGAGCGACCAGGAGAATCCGAGGCAGTCAATTCCGCGCCGCGCCGCGCACAAGAACTTGGCCTTTCGCAGACCACAACTTGGCGAATTTTGCGTCATGACTTGGGCCTACACCCGTACAAGATTCAACTGACCTAGAAGCTCAAAGTCAATGACCATAGTGAACGTCGTTTGTTCGCTGACTGGGCTCTCGAGCAGTTGGAAGTTGACCCCAGCTTCGGTCGAAAAATCATATTCAGCGACGAGGCCCATTTCTGGATGAATGGGTTCATCAACAAGCAAAATTGTCGGATTTGAGACGATAACAATCCACACGAGATCCACCAAATTGCAATGCATCCAGAGAAAGTTACTATTTGGTGTGGATTTTGGGCTGGCGGCATCATTGGTCCATACTTCGACGTTGGCCAGGCCATCACCGTCAACGGCGAGCGCTATCGGTCGATGATAACCAATTTCGTTTGGCCCGAATTGGATGATATGGACACCGACGATATGTGGTTTCAACAGGACGGTGCCCCGTGCCACACAGATGGTGCCACGATGGACATTCTGCACGAGCGATTTCCGAACATGGTTATCTCACGCGGAGGCGATGTGAATTGGCCACGGAGATCGTGTGATTTGACCCCGTTAGACTTCTTCTTGTGGGGTTTTCTTAAGTCACAAGTCTATGCCAATAAACCATAAAACCACCACTGCTCTATAAGCCAACATAATCAATGCCATTGGTCCAATTCAGCCTAATTTATGCGCCAGAGTTATGGAAAATTGGACGTTTCGGATGCGCGCAACCCAGCGAAGCCCCGGCAGACATTTGAATGATGTTATATTCCATACATAACGGCATACACGGGCCTTCTAAATAAATAAAAAAATGTCATGATATCTCACTCACAGTTTGTTTTATTCAAATTTTAAGATAGGAAACGCTTAATGGAAAACCCTTTACATGAGATCATTTGGTGCATTATATATTGAAAGATTTCCAGCTAATTGTGGGCGCCGTGGCGTAAGTGGTTAGTGTGTCGGATCACTACGCATGAGGTTCCAAGTTCGAATCCCAGAAAATACCAAAAAGTTTTTTTCACGGTCCCACCTCTCGCGAGCATCTGACAAACATCCGAGAGTATTCTTGTCACGAAAAAGCTTCTCAAATCGCCGTTCGGATTCGGCATTAAACTGTAGGTCCCTTCCATTCGTGTGAAGAATATAACGCACACAACATGGGTGGTTGCGAGAAGCTAGGCCCTGGCACTTTAAAGAGCTGTTGCGCCAAATATTTGTATTTGTATTTTTAATTGTATCAGATACCAAATAAATGTAAAAATGAACGTATAACACCACAGTACACTGCGAACTGGAAGGACATCGCAACATCATCGACGGAATCGCTTCGGAATATGAGGGTACCCACTTACATCACGGAGATAGTAACGGATGTCTTCAGAAAAGGGATCCTGATATATGACCCAAACGATGTTCCTAAGGAGTATACCGTCACAGGAGGGGTGCCACAGGGTTCCGTGTTGGATCCACTTCTGTGGAGTGTCATGTATGACGGGATACTCAATCTACCTATACAAGAAGAAGCTGCGATTTTAGGCTTTGCGGACGTCGTGGCGTCAAAGTTACTGTAAGAAGTGGTCCAAATAAGCAGCGACACAATCGGGATCGTTCAACGCTGGCTTGAATCTGTAGGACAGTCGAACATAAGATAGAAGCGATACTAAACAATAGCAGAAAGGTGAGGGAAACGATCACTCGAACTATAGGGGAACACCAGATTACGTCGAAGCACGCCATCAAATATCTAGGCGCCGTGATTGACACTCGTTTAACGAACATTTGGAATATGCTAGTGGCAAATCCTCAGTACTCATATGCACCATGCCAAATCATGGAGGATCGAGATAAATTAGACGCCTGCTCTTGGGCAGTGTGGTTACATCTGTGATGTTCTACGGGTCACCGATATGGGCCAAAGCTATGAAAGCCCAGTCATACCGGCGTAAAACTGAGACGACATACCAACTTTTTTCAATACGAGTAAGCAGTGCATTTCGTACAATATTAGGAGATGCAGTCCATGTTATTGCAAGATTACTCCCAATCTACATACTGGCAGAGGAGTTTTAGAAAAAATGAGAAATGAGGAACAGGAACAAGTGTTAACCGACTGAAAAGCGAACTTACCAGAAACAACAAACAGCAAAGCGAAATGGCAACGACGATGGCGCGTATCAAGGAAAGGCCGGTAAACCTATCGTCTCATCCCGCTTCTTAAGGCATGGACGAGGTAGATTTCTACACAACGTAATTACTAGAGGATATGAATGCTTTCGCACGTATCTCTATAGATCCCTTCTGTCCGAATTGTATCCAGGCTAAGGATGGTGCGGAACATGTATTCTATCACTGTCCGCGATTCGAATCCGAGAGACAAACGCTACCAAATAAGTTTGGAGAAATACCAACTCCCGAGAACATAGTCCATCTTATGATCCAATCGCAGGAGATATGGAGTGCTGTGAGAATGTAGAACAAGAGAGGCAACTGAGTGATGAACCACCAATAAGATTGTGAGCATGTTTAAATGCCAAGACGGCGGTACCATGGGGAAAGGACAATGAAGAAAAGGTGCGATATAGTGGGTGGAAAACCATCACTGTTACTGAGTACGGGTTCAGTTTCGTCGTTTAAAGATGCTTCGATGGTTTGTTCAGGTAGTGCATAATGCCCACAAAACGGCTTCCAAGACGTGCAATGATTGCCATGCCATCAGGTAGGCCTAGAAATAGATGGTTGGATCAAGTCCAACATCTCTCCTAAAGCCGTCTAGGAATTCCTCCTGATGAGTTGGAGTCAATGGCCTCTCTGTGTTACCTCTGTCACACCATCAACGGAGCTGAGGATGAAGAGTGCAGAGCACAAAATATGTGGGATTCCCTACAGCGAACTTGCTTAAAGAAGGCCAAATCACTGCTAGGAGCTTCAAAAGGCCACCATCAACACGCCAAAGAAACATGGTGGTGGAGTGATGAAGCTAAGAATGTGATAAATGAGAAGAAAGCGGCTTTCAAAGCTTGGTCAAAGTGCCCCTCTAATAATAGTGACGAAAAAGTTCGCCTCGAAATGGAATGCAGATGATGCAAGAAAAAAGCGAAGAAGAAGTGAGTCCAGCTTCAAGCAGAGAGTACGGAGGGCCTGTATCGGGAGCTGGAGAAAATATCTTCCCCGGTTGCTGATGAAAACCAGGCTATTCAGGAGCTGCGAAGACACAATATGAACAAGAGCGTCACTATCTTCAAAATAGCCGCCCAAAGAAGGAGAATGCTCAGGAGATTCGTTCGCCAAAGTTCATTAGCAATGCTCATGGCCAGCTTCTTATGGATGACGACAAAATTCTGCAGAGGTGGCGGCAGTATTGTAAAGAGCTTTTAAATGAACAGTTTCCCCGGCTATACTTTCCAAGAGCCACCCCTAACTACGAAGAAATACCCAACATTACAGACGAAGAAGTTAGTGAGGCGGTCAAATACTCCAAAAAACGAAAAGCGGTTGGGCCAGACGAGATGCCCTCTGAGTTCTGGAAAAAGATGGGAGACATCGGGTTCAGATGGCTCAGAATTCTCATCTCCAAATCCGTGAGAGGTGATCCAATGCCGAATCAATGGAGGGAAAGTTACCTTCTCCCTGTATACAAAGGGAAGGGTGATACGCGAAACTGTGATAGCTACCGGTCGATCAAGCTGATGTCACACACCATGAAGATCGTTGAGCGGGTATTAGGTGGCCGACTGCGAAAAATAATACGGCTATCTGATGATCAGTGCGGGTTTGTCTCGGGTAAATCAACCATAGATGCAATCCAAAGTATAAGGATCATAATGGAAAAATATCGTGATTCCTTAAGGGATTTGCATATTGCATTGGTTGACTTTGAAAAGGCATTCGATAGACAACCACGAGATTTGATATGGGTGGCGCTAAGGCATCGAGGGGTTCCAGAAACCAATGTACAGGTGATCATGGGCATGTACGAAGGAGCAAAGACAAGAGTAAGATGCCCCGCTGGAGTAACCGAAGAGTTCCCAATCAAAGTCGGGGTGCACAAGGGAAGCGTTTTAAGTCCTTTGCTCTTTATTACAGTCCTTGATTATCTGCTTGAAGGTAAAGTAATGGATCCCAAGGTACATCAGTTATTCTTTGCTGACGATGGAGCCATCATAAGTGAGGATCCTACATCCCTGCAATGAGCACTTGATGTGTGGGTGGAAGTTTTGGAGGGAAATGGGTATCGCATTAGTTCAAAAAAGACAGAGTACTTGTGCTGCCCGTTCTCTGATCCACTCAGGCCTATTCCAGACATTTATTTGAATGGAACAGTGCTTCCCAAGTGCGAAAAGTTCAAATATCTGGGATCTATGATCAATGGCAAAGCAACTTGTGATGACGGCATCAATCATCGCGTAAGCGTAGGGTGGATGAAGTGGCGCTATTTTCTGTGACAGAAAAATGCCACCTAAGTTGAAAGGAAGGCTCCACACCGCAGTTGTGCGTCCAGCGTTCACATACGGTGCACAATGTTGGACGATGTACAAAACGTATCAGAGTAAATTAACGGTCACTGAGCTGTCGCATGACAGCAGGAGTGACAAAGCTTGATCGAATAAGAAGTTCGAAGATCCGTGGAAGCTTTCACATCAAGGAAACCATCGTACAAAAAATAGAGCGCAACCGGCTCAGCTGGCATTGCCACGTTCAAAGAAGAGATCATTTGAACCCTATTAAAAAGGCAATATCTATGCATGTTCCAAAGACATCGCGATATAGGAAAGGCAGGCCTATAAACGCCTGGATCAGACAAATGCGACGACATCGGCATTTCATTGGCCTCAGTAACCGAGTGATCCAAAATCGGCAGGCCTGCCGATATTTTCTGAGGTCAAATAGGCGAACCCCACAGGCGGATCAGTAGAAATGCGGTGAAGTGGGAGGGTTGTGATCCCTTGTTTTCGGATCATAACCTCGCTGATAAAAGGAAGAAGAAGAGTTGGAGTCAATGGCGGAGGATTGAGAAGAATGGAGAGCCCACTTGAGCGTCTTACCGCCGCGACCCTCATGATGGATTAGCAGACCATTGAAAATGTATGTACATATGTATGAAAGTTCTTTACCTCCCTCCGAAAAAAAAAATACAGTATCCTCGGCGATTTCCGCCCCAATAAATTTCATCAAAGTGTTAACACTGTCTCTGCTATTCATCACCCAGAATTCATTTTCAAGAAGCCACATCTGATACATACATTTTTTATTATATCTCGGTTTTACTGCCGTACTCACAGGTGATCGCATTAACACCCCCGCTGCAATGGGATGGGTATGATAGTATAATCCACATACTGCACTGTACGTCCTTTTGTCAGATGCTCAATGAAGGATGGCCATAGAGCGCAGCAGCGCACAATGAAACAATAGTAAACTTTTATTGTGTACATTTGTTGAGTGTATAATTTTATTTTTTATTTCCTGGATGCGATGGTAACAGCATCCATCCGCATTCCACATACTTTTGTATGAATGATAATGTGCGTGTGACCCTAATAAAATCTGATTTACGATCATAATCTCAGGATTTATGTACATGTATCTGTATAACATAAGTGGCATAAATTTCCATAAGTTATTACATTAAGAACTCAAAGCATTCGGAAGATACGTACATACTTTTCATTTCATCTTCATCGTCTCTCTTCAGTCGTCAGAATCCTTAATTTTCCCTTTTTTGGTTTTTTTTATTTTTTTTTTTTGTACAGACAAAGAGGGAAATTACGAATTAGTAGCATAGGCCTGGTGGGAGTAGGAAGCTAAAGGAAATTGCCCTTTTCCCCATTCCATGTTGGTTTAAAGAATTTTCAAAGTCAAAAAGTGTGTCTTTGATCAGAAAGTAGAAATTTTCCCATTTTGCGTCTCGTTAGGAAGAACAATCGCACGTATTCAAATCCGATATAGGATTTAATTAAACAAATGAATGCGCGTCGCACCTCAAGGAGATGTGAAAAACAAAAGGCAAAGCCTCTTTTTGATGTACAATCCTTCACGTAATGCCAATGTTATGGGTAGCGAGTGCGGTGCAGGGGTGTAAGCTTTAAGATTTCATACAATAGACACGAGAACTGGGGGTGAGGTATGAACTGAGGCGGCAGACTTCAAAAATACAAGCAGAGGCGATTATACCTAGAGTTTGAGAGATTTTCCAAAAACTGTGTACGTTAGACTTGAAGGTCTTACAGGACTACACAAAAACATTAGTTCAAGCGGTCGAGAGGGACTGTTAATTTGTTGGTGTTTTGCAGCAGTGGCAGAAGATTCATTGTGTTTAGTTTCAGATATGACAGCTTTTCAAGCGAATACGAGTACCAGTGTGTGCTTTCAATTATTTTATTGTCTAGCTAGACAGGGGTCGTTGTTCTTAAATGGTCATATTTTATGGGGCATTCCAGTAAAATGTACTTAACGCATCAACGATTTTGACCAAAATTATGGCTTTTTGTCTCTGCGACATGTCCGAAGAATGAAGCCACAAGACATAAAAACATTAAAGCAGTTTCGCAATGATTTAGTTGGATGTTTCTCCTACTACTCTATTGTTGTTCTGTCCTGTTGGTACACTTTCGAATATACGCGTCTATTAGAATGAGATCACTCCACGCTGAGCCTTAGTCGTAGAAGCCGCAGCACATATTAAAAGCAACCCGACGCCAGGGGTGGACGAGATCCCGAACATCGTTCTGAAGGATGAGATCAAAACCAGACCAGATGTCTTCACACACCTCTACATAGCATGCCTAACAGAAGGAAAATTCCCATCTCAGTGAAAACGGCAACTAGTCCTCGTACCAATGGGCGACAAACCACCTGAGTAATCATCATCGTACAGTCTGTTGTGCATGCTAGGTACCCTGGGGACAGTGCTGGCAGAAGGGGACTCAGGGACTTTGTAACCGACAGTTTGGACTTAGAAACAAACGAATCACCAACCATGCAATATAAGCTGTGTGCGATATAGCACGTGAAGCAATTGCGGGAGAAAGATTCCTCGGAGGGACAAAACAGTACTGTGTGGTCGTGACACTTGACGTGAAGAACGCGTTCAATTCAGCCGACTGGAACTGTATACTAAAAGCAATGAGTAACCGGGTTCCAAATGACCTACTGTAGATAATTGTGAACTATTAAGAGGACAGAACCCACTACTATGACACGGAAGTGGGACCAAAGAGGTACAAAATCACGGGAGGAGTTCCACAAGGGTCAGTCCTGGGACCAATTCTATGGAACATAATGTACGATGGCATTCTAAGAATACAAAGGCTGAATGGAGTAGTCATCATAGGTTATGCCGACGATATTGCAATTGAAGTATAGTAGTGGCCAAAATATTAGACGAAGTTGTGCAATCAAACAATCACAAGCGTGAAGCTATGGCTACAGGCATCAGGTTCAGAACTAGCAGACCACAAAACCGGAGCAGTTGTAAGAAACTGGAAAATCATGCAGGTCGGTGAGCAAATCATCGAGTCGAAGCCGTACATCAAGTACCTGGGAGTATTGCTGGACCATAGACTCAGCTAACGTACGCAGGCGAGAAGGCCTCTCGGGCAGTAGCGGCACTATACAGACTAATGCCAAATATTGGAAGACCAATGCAGTAGGCGAACCCCACAGGCGGATCAGTAGAAATGCGGTGAAGTGGGAGGGTTATGATCCCTTGTTTTTGGATCATAACCTCGCTGATAAAAGGAAGAAGAAGATTGGAAGACCAAGGCAGTCATTAAAAAATCTTCTAACGACCGTGAGTAAGTCAATACTCCTGTATGCAGCCCCAATATGGGCATAGGCGACGCACCGTAAATTGTACATTGGAGCGATGAACTCGGCGCATAAGATCGAATCTTCAAGGGTATGGTGCGCCTTAACAACTGAGTCAGCGGATGCGATAAGTGTAATTTCAGGCCGAATGCCTATCGATCTAGATGCGAAGAAGACCGCGGTACTACGTGAAAACGAGCACGATGACAGAATAAGAATAAGTAGAATCTATAAGAACAGAACGGCAATATATGTGGAACATCTGAACCAAAGGGCGATAGACATACAAATTAATCCCCGAAGTTGATGAATTGATTAGCAGAAAGCACGGGGAGGTAAACTACTACCTAACGCAATTTCTATCGGGGCATACATGGTCCGGGAGTATCTCTACAAGTACAAGTACGCGGATGATCCATTCTGCCAACACTATGAAGGAAAAGTACAAAACGCAGAGATGTACTGATGGAGTCCCAAAATTACGCAAGGGCTAGGAACATCCTAGAAAGAACAATTGGCGGCCAAGTGACCCCAAAAAGTTTGATCTCATTTATGCTGGCGAGGAGCGAAGGGTGGGAGACTGAAAACGAAGTAATCACGAGTATGATGCAGCAACTACGTATAGAGGAATGAGCAAAGAGAAACGAAATGAACGAAGATCCTGCCAACTCTGGCAGCTAAAAAAGAAGTGACGAAAAGCTGCCCCTGCAAAGGAATGCCTTGATTGGCGGTGCCGCAAGGGAACAACAGGACAGGGAAATATGAGGAGTTTTTTTTAGCACGTAACCATGCAGGAACATGGAGTCCGGCATAACTCGTAGCACGGGCTACAAGTACTCCTACCTGCGCATCAAAAAAAAAAAAAGCGCTGAGGATTAGTATTGGTGTCTTTGTAGAAAAGTCTTATTTGATCCATAAAATGCTCAGTTCATAATTCAACAGCTGATAAATGACATATTTGATACCGAAATCAACAAGTCACACTTAGAACCGCAAAGAAACTTAAATATTGATCATCCTTAGCTGAAGAGTGCAAGGATCTATGCACGTTCAATTAATTGAAACTATACACAACAACAAGAAACAACCTTCTACCATAATAAAATGAAACCCATTCAATCATATAAGCCTCCCCATAGCTTTCTAACACCCAAAATAAATCCCCATTTAAGAGCGCCGCCTCCTTTAACAAAACAATGACTAAACAATCCATCAACCCTACAAGGACTATGCATTGTAATTCGACCTTCAATCAGCGCCCCGTAAAAGAGCCCTTTTTCCATTTCATCACTCCATCTTTTCCCATGGTATTTTTATGACCAAACCAAAACCGAAGGACTTCGTCCCAGCGAGAGAGAGATTAATGGACTCCCTTCAATGACCTTCAATAGTGTGATCTTTCACTATAAAATCTCCCAGTCTCTTTGGTTCACTCCTACACATGTACTCGTACATAGGAGCACAGGATGCTCGTATATTCTGGGATTTTCCCTATGAAAATCATTTTTCATCGAAAAACGCGTCACTTTAATAACTCAGAAGTAAACATGTTGGCGCGTAGAGTATGGCCTTATCAGGACGAAGGAAATAATAGCCTCCAATAATTCTCCTTGAGGATAAATTACAGATTTATTTACTTTTCTTGCTCCTCCTCTGCGGGAAAAAAAACCATACAGAGGAAAAACTGCTGACCGTTGAGGAAAAAAAACTACCCATTTTGTGAGTAGAAGAAAATACACACACACCACAGGACTGAGCTCCATCTAAGGAAAGGGATTTCTTTTTTATTGCATCGAAGATACACACCATGGGACTGAAACGACATATATGAGGTTTTTATCACCTTCAGTCCCGATAGCCTTATTCGTTCACTTTAACGATTCGCCAGATGCGAGACAATGGAAGTATCTTGCTGCGGCAGCGGCGAACACTCATAAAACGGATCCGATATGTCCTTAAAGTGATGCTGAAGATAGAGACAAAGGGACCTCTGACACTATCAATTAACTCTTGATATTGAAATTATGTTTGTTCAATAAAGTTTCATCTGCCGCTAGTGTTGTGGGCTCTAAAGATAAAGTGCAATGGGAATAAGAAAACAGTGGGGCTTAAAAAATAATGGTCTTGCAACTTTTTTTTTTGTGGTAATACTCTGAGGAATGCTAGGCAATGAAATTGTCATATGCCAGCAAACGGTTGCTGTTGGTATTAATGCTTATACATAAATCACCCCCAAGCAGGCCATCCTAGTACATACGTACATATATATGCACAGGGATATAGGAAGTAGGGCTTATACGTAATATTCATTTCGAGGCACGAATTCAGGAATTATTGTGCCTCCTCCTGTTGCCAACTGAGTTGGTTCGTAGATCAGACAGTCTGTCCAGTTTAGTTTAGGCTTTATAAAATTCTGATAACTTCGGCTGGGTTTGTGTCTAAGTTGTCTCATACATATGTATGTTCTCAACAGAATGTACGATGGTATATGCGAGTACGGTCACACTTTCCACTTCAATGAGTGGATCAGAAAACTGGAGTAGACCAGCTGTACAAAGAGTTTTAAGAAAGCGGCAATAACAACATCGCAACCGAGTTGTTAAATTCGCTCGACATCTCCAGAGCGCAGAAATGGACAAGTGTAACAGAAAACCTAGAGTTTACACACTCCAGTACCAAATCATCGAATCTCCTACGAAAACTCACAGGAAGTAACTCATTACTCCAACCAAGGCCAAAGTAAGATTTGATTGCTAACCGTATCGTGAATGTATCTAGATCAAAGTCAGATAAAAGCCACATTCGTAAAGTAAGGAAAGACTTGAAGATTTTAAAAGCAACATCTCACCCGTCTTCTGAACTGATGCTTCCGTTTTCTCTCTCTGAGCTGGAGGCCGCAATTAAAAGCACAAAAAAGGGAAATCAGCTGGAGTCGATGGTACCTACTCAGAATTCCTTAAGAACTGTGGCCCAAACACTAAATCCTGGCTGATCCATTTTTTCAGTGACCTCCTTGAATCTGGGTACATACCTCGAACCTTCAAACGCAGAAAAACAATTGCACTGCTGAAACCGGGAAAGTCAAGCGACAAAGCGGAAAGCTACAGACCAATAGCACTACTTGGTTTTTGCTACAAATCACATTTCCACAGAACTTAAATGATTAGAATGAGAAATGAGGCAGAAGGAACAAAACACGAATATTTTGAGTAGTGAGCACTGATCGCTCTCGTCATTGGATTATAAAAATGCCCATATAGCACTGCTGTGGAGGTAAAAGGACAATAGAGAGAATGTGCTTAAAATGGGTTTCAACTCTATGCTGTCCTTGAGTACGAGGTGCTTGAAAGGATTCTGTACAACCGCATTGAACCAATTATTAATCAGTACATCCCAATCGAGCAAGCCGGGTTTGGAAGCGGACGCAGCTGAACAGATGAAACCCTCGCACTGACAACATTTTTAGAATTAGGATTACAAAATGGAAACATCTAGTACTGTTTTCATCGATCTGACCGCTGCCTATGATACTGTTTGGAGAGAGCGTCTAGTGTACAAACTACTCAAAACCCTCAAGTGCTCTAAAACCTCCAGTTCATCAACAATATGCTCACCAATCGGATTTTTCAAGTTTTCTTAAACGACGATTGCAGCAAAGCTAGGAAACTGAGCAATGGTCTACCACAAGGGTCTGTCTTATCCCTGCTGTTGTTTAACTTGTACGTCTCTGACCTGTCCGGACAATATCACGGAAATTTGGATACTTAACTGCAGATCTAACCCCTCTTAGCCAATATTTAAAAAAATGGATATCTAACCCCAGCATGAGCAAATTGGAATTGGGTTGTTTCCTTCTCAGCAGTCCTTTGGACAGAAATCGCCTCGAAGTGCTATTTAACAGTTTTATACTTAACCATAACACTACGCCTATGTATCGAGGGGTAACACTAGATTGGACACTGTCTTTCAACAAAATCCTCTCAAACACTGCTGATAAACTGAAGTCCAGAAACAATTTTTTTTTTCATAAATTAGCTTTTACCACATGGGGTGCGGATGCCCCCGCACTGGGTCGCGCGTTCTGGCAAAGCTCACCGCTGCATGTTCTGTGTCTTTCTCTTGATCTAAGGAATCTGGACAGGGGGGTGAGCTATCGTGTCCAAATG
This sequence comes from Brachypalpus laphriformis, assembly GCA_945910035.1. Taxonomy (NCBI): domain Eukaryota; kingdom Metazoa; phylum Arthropoda; class Insecta; order Diptera; family Syrphidae; genus Brachypalpus; species Brachypalpus laphriformis. The sequence continues at coordinate 177,078,628 of OX246756.1, forward strand.
TGCGTAAATATTTGCGATAGCCGCAGTAACCCGAACTGCGTAAGGTGGTAGTTGCAGCCCCCATACACTCATTTTGTCCAGACCTCGATGATGTGGATCAGCTAAGACTGAGAGAAGGGAGATTGTGGTCATCGAGCCTTTACGACCATGTCTCCATTCTATCCCGATGGGGGACCACCAGTGGATTGACGGAAATTGATCACATGAACCCGATGCTAGCATTTGAAAGGAGACTCACTACAAGAATTCCTGACAGAATATACTAGAAGAACCGAAGAACCGAAGATGGCACGGGAGCCGGAGTTTATTGTGAAGCCCTAGGAATGAAGCACTTCTTTACGAGTAGAATAAACGACGACTGCAGCGTTTTTCAGGCCGATGTCACAGCCATCACACAGGCTGCTGAAATTATACGCGAGAGTAATATCGTTGGTAAAACGATCACTGTCTATACAGACAGCCAGGCAGCCATTAAGGCTCTGGACTCTGTTGTAATTAGGTCAAGGCTTGTGAGAAGCTGCAAATCACTCTTAAACGAGATTTTTAGAGCCAATGTGGTGACCCTCTGCTGGGTACCAGGGCATATGGATAACGAAGGTAACGAAAGGGCTCACGAGATTGCTAGGAAAGGGTCGACGCTGCACTTATCGCGGGTCCTCTCCTCTGTAGCAACCCCAATCAGTTCCTTACGGAAGAAAATAGAGGATGAAGCTATCAGACGGTGGGTTCATCTGGAAACATGCTCAACGGCCAGGGTGCTATGGCCGGCCTGCAGTACGAAGAGATCAACCTCTCTGGTAAAACTTACTCGTTATAACGAACGGGCCATTTCTGGCATAATTACTGGACATTGTGCCATTGGCGTTCACGTGGAGCGACTCGGTGTGCTGCATAACGACTATTGCAGAAGTTGCAGGGACGAAGAAGTAATTGGATCTATTCGTTACCTGCTGTGTGAATGTCCTGCCCTATCTGTCAAAAGAATGAGGACTCTTGGTAGTTACTTCTTCTCGGAGCTGGAGGACTTGGGTAGTGTTGAGCTAGCGGACCTCCTGAGATTCATATCACTTTCTGGGTGGTTCTAACGGCGGATTTTATTTACAGTGTTTCCAGTGCACAATGGACCCGTACTGTTGGTCTGAGTGAGCAGTGACTCTTTGTCACAAGGCACCCATCTACCTAACCTAATCTATGGGGCTTAGCTTGTAGGCCCATCTGCCTTGTAACGAAGTGACATAATCCACCACCACAGAAGCGATCATCCACACTCTACGCACATCTAATGCGGAGGCCGCCATCTGTTGGCAGGTAGCGAAACCGCGAATATTCTCCGAATCCTCAGTCAAACAAGAGGAAACGGAGGAAAGGGAGAATAGTACAATATGAGAAAAAGTAAATACAAAGGTCGCAGACGAGAATGTGGAGGAAATTTTGCATTGGCTCATGATTCACATTCTTGTCTTGCAGGATTTTTCCATAAAGGAAAGTGGATGAAAGTCAGTCGGCAGAGTCTGCTCAAGTGTGGTAGTACCAATCCAGAGTACTTTTGACAGCCTCTCCAGGAATTGGTCTTACGACTTTCCACCGATTTTTTTCTGCCTTCACCTCGGTGATTGGGACTCACGGGTCTGCTACCAGCTATAGCCGGCCCGTCCGATAGGTTTCTCACCTTCTGAGAGAAACAAACCGATTTAACTACAGCGGATTTGCCGCCCTTTGTTAAGCTACTTTCCAAGCCTGCCCTAAGTGCGCACTGGATCCCTCCTAAGCCTGCCCTAAGTGCGGACGGCTACTTTCCAAGTCTGCCCTAAGTGCGGACTGCTACTTTCTAAGCCTGCCCAAAGTGCGGACTGGATCCCTCCTAAGCCTGCCCTAAGTGCGACTGAAACTCCTTCGAGACGACGCACCGAACTGAGCCGGACAACAGGACGCATAACCCCGGCCCGTACCAGAACCAGCCGCAGGACGACGATAGTAGTAAGCGTATCATTGCTATTATTAAGTATAAAAGTTGTTAAGACATTTATAAAAACCATACTAGTATTGTTCCAAGTAACTATTGTGAAACAAATCCGAGAAATAAAGTACCTCTTTCCCAAAGTCTAGGGTGTTCCTTTGGGTTGACCCTGGGGCCGGCGAGCCCACTTCAGCCTTTGAAGAAAGATACCCTCACAGCCTTTTGTACTATTATCCCACCTGGTTTGCCATATTCTCCTTTATTCTCTTGATAATCCCTGTTTCTTGATGGGTGGATGGATCCTTACTATCTCTTTCAAGAGGATGTCGATAGAGATTATTCCGGCTATGACACAGGCTGCTTCGTCCGATATTGTTCGGAAACCGCTGATTGTTCCTATCGCGTAGAGCTTGTTTGTTGCCGACAGTTTCCTCCGAATTTCAGTCGTCGGTAACGCCGCTGCCCAAAATGGGTCAGCATATAGGAGAACTGGGCTGACAACTTCGGATAGTAGAATCCTTCAAGTGCATCCAGATTTCTCGATTTTTGGTAGTATTCCTCAAGCCTTCTTGCTTGAGTATTCCTCGTGAGCTTCAAACTTCAATCTGTTTTCGAGCATTAATCCTAAATATTTAACTGCTTCCTTGGATCTCATAGCATTTATAGGTGCAAACGCGTGTTTGCTAAACGTCATGATATATAATGCAGTGAGTTATAAGCTACAAGGTTGAAGAGCTTCAAAAGAAGTTTAATTTGAACTTCATCAACATACTACGAACATGAGTTTGAACGTATAGGATGTTCGGAAGAACTTTTGAAATTCAATACCTGATGAGGTTATAATGAAAAATGGCCTTAAGCATGAGATGGACTCCAACGAAAACATGATTTGCATACTTTAGTGATGAATTATCATTTTCAATCAGGCCACATGCTGGCCCCTTTTGCGAATAAGGTATGCAGCTTTCCCGAGTACTCCTGGCTCTGCTTTAGACGCTTTACTGAACTTACCTCCCCTTGATACTTATATCATGGGTTGCACTATCAAAGCCATCCATCGTCTTCGCGGGGGCGGTTTTTAGTGTACTCCACACTGGAACTTTGATGAACTTGCGCGACACTTATCTTACGACTCCGGTCTTATGGATATGCCGTCTGATGCAATGACACCAGAACTCCAGCTGATGCGCAAATTCAGAGTCGACTTTCCTTGTGTCCAGGACTGGCTTCGGTCAGAGTCTGAGCCGGGAATGGAATGTAGTCGTATTTTCATGGATGGTTCCAAAACCAGTCAAGGGTCTGGCGCTGGGGTCTTCGTGGAAGTCGACAACATTAGACTTCACTTCTCGTTAGGCAAATATGCGTCTGTTTTCCAAGCGGAAACTTATGCAATCCTAATGGCCATGAACTATGTTGTGAAGAACAGGTGGAAGGGACGTAGCATTTGTGTCTGTAGTGACAGTCAGGCTGCGCTTAAGGCCTTGCTTAACCCTTTAACCACTTCCAAAATAGTTCGTGAAACCAAAAACTCTTTGAACTCGGTCGCAAGGCTGAATTCTCTGTCTCTTATCTGGGTCCCAGGTCACATTCGGATCTTGGGGAACGAGATCTCCGATGAGATTGCTAGACATGGCTCAGAGGAGGCTTTCTCAGGTCCCGAACACGCGTTGGGTCTTCCAGCGCCCTCGGTTGGAGCTTCCATTGACGTTTGAGTCTCTCACGAGCACAATTGTGTGTGGCATGATTCTCCAGGATGCAGGTTGACTAAACGAATGCTCCCGGACGTCTGTAAGAAATCAGCGGCATTCTTGCTGTCTCTCAGCAGAAAAGACTGTAGACAACTTATTGGCGTCTTGACAGGCCACTTCGCTTTTGCCAAGCACCTTAACGTGTTAGGCTTAAGTGACACTACAATCTGCGACGCTTGTAGAGAGAGCGACGACACCGCGGAACATTATCTCTGTGAGTGTCCGGCCTTTGCTCGTATCAGGTGGCAGATCTTCGGTGCGGATGTGGTGAGTGCTGGTAGTGTAAGCTCCTCATCACTAAAGTGCTTGCTTGGCTTTCTTCGAAAGTCAAGGAAATTCCAATAAAATGGGTAAATCAGGATTTGCTCTCTGGCAGTACAATGGACCAGTTGTGTCTGAGTGCTCCAGTCGAGTGTTTCCTATCCCGACAAAAAAAAAAATGTACCTATGCATTTTAAATAAATCTTTTCAATACGGGGATCACCCGTTCATCGTAGGTATATTTTTCAGCCATATCGTATGAAATTAACTTGCTTAAGCTTATAAATCGCAAACAAATATTTCTCTACATACTTTTACAAATCTGAGTAGACCTAAGGGTCCGTCATGGAAATATCCATGTGTATATCTGCCTGTTAAACGCCTGTTGAATCCCTAATGACGTTTGATATTTTTTTAGCCACATTGTGCTTCATATTACGAACTGTGTGCGGTTGTGGCTGTGTCTGTCATTTTATGATGCATCTTTAAAATCCATTTGACAGATGACGTTTTTCGTTTTCCCACCATTCCACAGAGCAGTACCATATCATTTTCCACTTTATTTCATTTTATGATCAATGCTGTCAATGGACACTGAAAAAGATTATGTCGAAGATCTCCTTTTGTGGAGAGGACTAACAACTTTCTTGACATTGGGAAAGGATCTTATTTTCCGTTTGAAAAACTTTTCAAATCCATTCCAAGGAGTCTGGAATTGAAGACTCAATAATGTGTGTGATATAGACGTCGAAAAAGAAAATAAATTTGTTGATGACAGTTGAGGAACAATATGAAATACAACAATGACAACCCACGGTGTTCAATTACCGTCAAATTATTTGTTTCCATTCTTTTCAATTTATGTACGAGTATGTATTGAATATTCAATTTGAAATTGTTAAAAAGTTGTCAAAAGCAGGAATTATTTGCGTGTGTAGTCGTAATTAATGGATAGATGGATCTCTCCTTCATTTTTCTTGACGGCGCGGCCGGCCACCTCCCTGAAAGGAATAGCCCGTTTCAAATGGGTTGCCGAATTAAATTTAAAGCGTTGGGTACCACTTATACACATCAGCAGGCGGCGGTTAGGTTTGAGCGGATGGATGGACCAAACCAAACGAAACCGCTTCAACTCTACGGGCCGCAAGTGGAAATGAATGATGAAAAGCTTTCAATTAAATTTACTTTTGAAACTTAATTTATTTTGCTTTTAACAGAGGCTCAACCCCCAAAATTGCATGTCAGGCCAGCAGGGGGTGGTGTATGTGTGTGTCTATGGCGTTTGGTGTGAGAAAGGAAACCACCAACTAAAAGGTTGGACTTTCATAGTTTCACTCGTACTGGGAAATTGTATTTTTGATAAATTATTCTTGCACAAGGAATTTTCATCCAACATTTTGCCTCATTTTCCATTCCACATGACGTTTAGTGTGGCTCCACCACCGCACCGTCAGCACCGTCTTTGAAAACTGAAAACTGCGCTCGACATTATCCCGTTGGCTATTATCCGCACCATCATTGTGGTGAATAAGGTGTATAAGCGCACACTGCGCCAGGGGGCAACTTAATTTATGACGGTTAATTTTTCATTCGAAGGAATAGTAGTAGTAAGGACCTGCTCGTCCTCCTCCTTCACAATGTAAATTTCTAAATTACACTCGTGTTGAGAGTAGCCTCGCCCTCATGTGTGTGTGTGTGTGTGTGTGTGCGTGTGAGGCAAGGGGATTTCGTCGAGAGAGAAAGGATTTATGTACATTTGGCAAGGCTTAACGATTATGTCGTGCTTCTTCGTTTTCAGTATTTTTTTTTTTTTTTAGGAAAATTAGCTTTCGGGTAATATTTACATTTTTGGTTGTGACCACCGAGTCTTCCTTTCTTTTGTGAAAGGCCGATGAATTATTTGTGTATTTGAATTGATAGAGCTGTTTTGTAGGCTGGCTGGTCGCGGGTTGCCAAGTGGTTGTTTTATTTTTACCAGTTAAGAGGAATTTTATTATTTATTCATGAAGCGTTTAGCAAATATTTTACTTTACTCAACCCGGTCTACTTTAAATGTTACTTTTAATTAAGTTATCCCTCTATAAATCAAACTGAAAAACCTTCTCTCAATGAGAGGTAGTGTATGTTGGCGATAGAATTTGGCCAGTTGGAGTGGCTACTGGAAAGATTGTGTGCGTTGTTGGGGCTTTTCTTGGCAGAATACCAACACAAATTTGAGAGAGTTTAGGGGCTGTGCATCCATATGGAGTTAAGAATGCTTATGGCAAAAGCTGTCATTTGCTTGGGAATAGAAGTGTTTTAAATTTGAAAATGTGTTGTAGACGATTTGGCAAATTTCCGAAAGAATGGAAATAAATTTTCGAACAGATAATACAATATGTGTGGCTTATGTGTGGAATTGTGAAAGTTTTTGGGTCCATGATTGTTGTTTAAGGGGATACTTTGTCGTGGGAATAATAATTTTTTAAAACCGCTCTAACTTCAATCCTAAACGTTAAAAAAGAAGCAAAAAGCAAGCGAAACTTGGGTTTTCAATGCATGCGAACGAAAATAGCCCAAAGTGCGAAAATTAATGACTAACATTTTTTTTCATAATAGATTCTGTTCTCTGGGAGAGGCAATCGCTCGGCAACATCGTCTCCTGCTACCAGAAATTTTTATGAAAACACCGAAGAAAAGCAAACAAACAAGGGTCTCTGAGAAAATCAAGTGGTACAATCTGGACAAAGAAAAAAGCGAGACTTTTGTTTTCGAAAAATTACCTCTCTAACACCATCAATGGAGCTGAGGATGAAGAGTGCAGAGCACAAAACGTGTGGGATTCCCTACAGCGAACTTGCTTAAAGAAGGCCAAATCACTTCTAGGAGCTTCAAAAGGCCACCATCAACACGCCAAAGAAACATGGTGGTGGAGTGATGAAGCTAAGAAAGTGATAAATGAGAAGAAAGCGGCTTTCAAAGCTTGGTCAAAGTGCCCCTCTAATAATAGTGACGAAAAAGATCGCCTCAAAATGGAATACAGATGTTGCAAGAAAAAAGCGAAGAAGAAGTGAGCCCAGCTTCAAGCAGAGAGTACGGAGGGCCTGTATCGGGAGCTGGAGAAAATATCTTCCCCGGATGCTGATGCAAACCAGGCTATGCAGGAGCTGCAAAGACACAATATGACCAAGAGCGCAACCATCTTCAAAATAGCCGCCCAAAGAAGGAGGAATGCTCAGGAGATTCGTTCGCCAAAGTTCATTAGCAGTGCTCATGGCCAGCTTCTTGTGGATGACGACAAAATTCTGCAGTGGTGGCGGCAGTATTGTGAAGAACTTTTAAATGAACAGTTTCCCCGGCTATACTTTCCAAGAGCCACCCCTAACTGTGAAGAAATACCCGACATTACAGTCGAAGAAGTTAGTGAGGCGGTCAAATACTCCAAAAAACGAAAAGCGTTTGGGCCAAACGAGATACCCTCTGAGTTTTGGAAAAAGATGGGAGATATCGGGTTCAGATGGCTCAGAATTCTCATCTCCAAATTCGTGAGAGGTGACCCAATGCCGAATCAATGGAGGGAAAGTCACCTTCTCCCTGTATACAAAGGGAAGGGTGATACGCGAAACTGTGATAGCTACCGTTCGATCAAGCTGATGTCACACACCATGAAGATCGTTGAGCGGGTATTAGGTGGCCGACTGCGAAAAATAATACGGCTATCTGATGATCAGTGCGGGTTTGTCTCGGGTAAATCAACCACAGATGCAATCCAAAGTATAAGGATCATAATTGAAAAACATCGTGATTCCTTAAGGGATTTGCATATTGCATTGGTTGACTTTGAAAAGGCATTCGACAGACAACCACGAGATTTGATATGGGTGGCGCTAAGACATCGAGGGGTTCCAGAAACCTATGTACAGGTGATCATGGACATGTACGAAGGAGCGAAGACAAGAGTAAGATGCCCCGCTGGACTAACCGAAGAGTTCCCAATCAAAGTCTGGGTGCAACAGGGAAGCGTTTTAAGTCCTTTGCTCTTTAGTAGTCCTTGATTATCTGCTTGAAGGTAAAGTGATGGATCCCAAGGTACATCAGTTATTCTTTGCTGACGATGGAGCCATCATAAGTGAGGATCCTACATCCCTGCAACGAGCACTTGATGTGTGGGTGGACGTTTTGGAGGGAAATGGGTATCGCATTAGTTCAAAAAAGACAGAGTACTTGTGCTGCCCGTTCTCTGATCCACTCAGGCCTATTCCAGTGCGAAAAGTTCAAATATCTGGGATCTATGATCAATAGCAAAGCAACTTGTGATGACGACATCAATCATCGTGTAAGCGTAGGGCGGATGAAGTGGCGAGAAAATTCCGGTATCTTCTGTGACAGAAAAATGCCCCCTAAGTTGAAAGGAAGGCTCTACACCGCAGTTGTACGTCCAGCGCTCACATACGGTTCACAATGTTGGACGATGTACAAAAAGTATCAGAGTAAATTAACGGCAGCTGAGATGAAGATGCTTCGCATGACAGCAGGAGTGACAAAGCTTGATCGAATAAGAAGTTCGAAGATCCGTGGAAGCTTTCACATCAAGGAAACCATCGTACAAAAAATAGAGCGCGACCGGTTCAGTTGGTATTGCCACGTTCAAAGAAGAGATCATTTGAACCCCGTTAAAAAGGCAATATCAATGCACGTTCCAAAGACATCGCGATGTAGGAAAAGCGGGCCTATAAACGCCTGGATCAGACAAATGCGACGACATCGGCATTTCATTGGCCTCAGTAACCGAGTGATCCAAAATATTTACACTCCTTTGTTTCTATCGACCCTAAGCGAATCAATGCAATCTGGACTGAACGATCTCAACAAATGGGTAAAATCGTGTAGTCTAGGACTAAAAAAAAATTGTTTTATTCACTAACGAACGATTTATTCCCGACTTCGCATTACCGACACTGAAAGGCCCTGTACCTAAATTGTAGAAAAACGCAAAGTATTTGAGCCTGATTCTTGAAAGTAAGATCAACTGGAATCTAAGTATACGTAGCAGTCACTGTCTGACCAGTTTTAAGCGGGATGACTGTGACCATTTTCGCCCTGGTGAAGTACATCGACATCATAACTTTTGTCGCTGAGTTTTGCTGTTTGGCCTTTACTGGAGGATTTGCACCTTCTGGGCTCCATACCAAGGACTGCTGTTTGGTTTCCGGGTCGTACTTGTAGAACCAAGATTCATCACCTGTAACGATTTTATTGAAGCAGCTTGACTCTCCATTTTCAAACTTATCCAGGAAATGTTGAGCTAAACGAATACGAGCCTCTTTTTGTTTTCCATTCAAAATTGTTGGAACCCATCGAGCTGACTTCTTCGAATATTTCAGCTGATAATTTAAAATTCGTGACACAGCCATGGCATTCAAGCCCATTTCATCCGCTATCATCTCCTGTGTCATCCTGGCATCTCCGTCAATTTAAGCCTTCACCAGGCCGGTCTGGAATCTTCGAAACCACTTTGAAAGTGGTCTTGTGAAAGAGATAGTGCATTTATTCCGTATGCATTTTGGCGTTCGTGCAGAATTTTGTCTGGCGTGAGTTGACGTCGAAATCCGAGGAGAATGGCAAAACGAATTTCTTCCTGTGTTGGTGGTGGAACTTCAACCGAGCTTACGTCACTAATTTTTCTCTTTCTCGTCTCCATCTTTACCTATTGTTCTGAAATTTGGAAATAAATATTGCTAGATTATAAGCTACAGAAATGCATCTTTCTTTTTTTCAAAAACTACTAAATTGACACCAACTAATCTAACTTTTGTTAGTCCCTGCGTAGAAGAAAGAGTAAAAAAAAAGGCATCAGTAGCTCTACATATATAGCTTCAACAGAATATGTAGGAAAAAGTGGGGGCCTCTCCAACAATCATGCACTGGCTATACACAGCAGTTGTAAGAATCATACTCACATATGGTTGTATTGTATGGTGGGCGGCCTCATGTGAATTCAAAAACTATCAGTTACTTGGAGCAGCGTGTCTAGCCACAACAGGAGCTCTAGGATCAAGCCCAACTGCGGGACTAGAGGCAAGATTGTATATATTCCTATAGACCTATTTATTAAAGCCACTCTTATGCCGATGAGGCAACGGATTACGTGGTCCACCCTATATGCATTCCAATCGAAATTACTTGGTGTGAATACGAAATAGAGATGAATGGGCAGCTAATACTGTCACATGTGATTCTGAAATTGCAATTTATACGGACGGATCAAGGACAGACGATACTGGATCTGGTATTTTCTCGGAAAAAATTGACACATCCAAGTCCACAAGACTCCCGAATTCCTGCAGTGTTTTTCAAGCTGACATTTTAGTCATACGATGCAGAGTATTGGACATATCACAGGAGGAAATCTCCCTATACGTTGATGGCAGTCATTAAGGTCCTAGCACTCACTAAAATATCGTCTAAAATAGTCAGGGTCATACAAAGTCTTTATGAAGATAATAAAGGAGCTGTTTGGGATGGACACAACTTGTCCAACTGGTTTAAGTCTCAAATGGGAGTGAAGCAAGGATGTCTCATGAGCCCACTTCTATTTTCAATATTTCTGGATGATCTTGTGCCAGATGGAACCGTGTTCGGCGGACTCCAAATAAAGCTGCTTTTATACGCAGATGATATCGTCTTTCTACAATATCAGAAACTCCAATAATATTGCAGATGAAGCTTAATAAGCTCCAAAACTACTGCAATTTATTGAACCTAAAAGTGAACACCGCTAAGGTGTTGTAATGATTTTTAGAAACGGGCTTGGACAATACTCAAGGTAAGAAAGATGGACTTGGGAAAACCAGGAACTTTAAGTCGTTAGGGTGTATAGATATCTCGGAGTTGTAATTACATCTCAAGTATCCTTCAAGGCTAGATAGGCTAGGCTGGATAGCTATCTGATAGTGAACTAACGATGAGCGTATGCTGAGTCTGACGATATACCATATGTACAGCTGAACACTCGGACCTGCGTAAGCACATCTGGGTGAACTTCAGCGCGCATTTGTTTAACCAGACGAGGCATCTCTTGTTGACCTGATCGGCTGAAATATGCGTCTCAGAAGTCTAACAAGAGGTCCTCAGAAGGAGGACGTGCGGCGGATGAATTCTCCCTATGGAATCAACGGTGACGTCTACAGACCAGCGGAAACCTTACCGGAGATACTTCGACATATTTGAAGCTGAGGTCTGTAAGGATTTTCAATACTACGTCAGGGTATTGAAAAAGAGATGGTGGCGGATGAACCCTAAATGGGCCAACGGCAGCGCTCATATCCCCGAAGTGGGTTACTGACATCGGTGTATCCGGCCCCTCGTCCTAGGGGTTGCTAAAAAAGGATCTGGTCCTCCAGGTTGGGGGTTGTGCCGTCGGGTTAACTTCCCTACCACGTAAAAAACCTTCGGTTACGAAGCAACCAACAGCCTCGGATACGGATGAATTTACTGTTGACGACCCAAGCAAACGTAAAAAGGACAACGATCTTCGTGTCTGCACGTGGAATGTTAGGTCCCTCTACAAACCACGTGCAGCCGAACAACTTGCGGAGGCCCTAGAGTGTCTCAAAGCAGACATTACCGCCATCCAAGAAGTGCGATGGGATGGGCCGGGCAAAAGGAGTATGAAAAACTGCGACATCTACTACGGCGATTGCTACAGACAAAAAGGACAGCGTCTATTCGGGTGCGGCTTTGTTATTGGAGGCAGACCAAGGCAAGAAGTCTTGAGTTTCAGGCATGTGAACGAGCGCCTTATGACTATCCGTATCAAGGCTAAATTTGCCAACATTAGCCTAATATGCGTTCACGCCCCTCATGAGGAGAAGGACGACGCGACAAAGGACGGCTTCTACCAGCTCTTGGACAAGACGTATGAGCAATGCCCTTGCCACGACGTTAAAATTATCCTAGGTGATTTTAACGCAAAGCTAGGAAGAGAGGAAGTCTTTAGTAGCGTGGTCGGAAAGCACAGCCTGCACGACAACACATCCGACAACGGACTCAGGCTAATCGACTTTGCAGCGGGGCGAAACTTTGTCGTAGCTAGTACGCGGTTCTCACGTCTCGATATTCACAAAGGAACATGGCTCTCATTTGATCGAAAAATAGTCAACCAAATCGATCACATTGCGATCGACGCAAGGCACTCTTTCAGTATTCTGGGTGTCCGGACTTTCCGAGGAGCCAACGTGGACTCGGATCACTACCTAGTTGTAGCCAAGGTACGGATGCGGATATCCAGAACGGAGCGAAATCAACGAAATACTGTGAGGAAATTTGACGTCGAAAAGCTACAATCGTAAGAGACCGCCAGAACCTTTGCCGATCGTGTTTCTTCTAATCTCAATCTAAGTCCTATGCCGCCAGCAGCAAATGCGGAAGACCAGTGGCAGCGTTGCCAACAAGCCATCAGAGATGCCGCCTCTGATGTACTGGGTTTCTCTCGCCCACCACAACGAAACCCCTGGTTTGATGAGGAATGCCGGCAAGCACATGCAGCTAAACAAGAGGCGTACAAAGCGGCGCTGCATAGAAGGACTAGAGCTGCTTACGAGCTCTACGTGCGCAGGAGAAAAGAGGAACATCGACTTCTCAGAAAGAAGAAAAAGGAGCATGAGAAGCGCTGGATCGAGGAGATTGAGAGACTCTATTGCAGGAATAATGTTCAAAAATGTTACCAAAGGGTAAAAAGAACATGCCAGGGTTTCAAAGCCAGAACAGAAGCCTGCAGGGACGAAAATGGCAACATAGTAGTGGAATCGCAGTCGGTGCTGAGGACTTGCAGACTGTTAAACGGCGATGATGACCAATATTCCGCTGTCAGGCAGAATGAGCCATTCAACAGTGACGATGGCAGTCAAGATTCCCGTCAACCCGATCAGAATGAAGTGAGGATAGTGATATCTAAACTCAAATCCAACAAAGCTGCTGGAGCCGACGGCCTTGCCGCTGAACTTTTCAAGGCAGGAGGAGATGAGTTGGTAAGGAGCATGCACCAGCTCATCTGTAAAATCTGGTCGGACGAAAGTATGCCCGATGAATGGAACCTCAGCATCGTTTGCCCGACCCTGAAGAAAGGAGACCCTCTGAACTGCGCCAATTACAGAGGTATAAGTCTCCTCAACATCGCATATAAGATCCTGTCTGCCGTATTATGTGAACGCCTAAAACCGATCGTCAACAACCTGATAGGTCCTTATCAGTGCGGTTTCAGGCCTGGAAAGTCCACCATTGACCAAATATTCACACTACGGCAGATCTTGGAAAAAACCCATGAATACGCACCACCTTTTCATCGATTTCAAAGTTGCCTATGATAGCGTGTATAGAGACGAGTTATACAGAGCCATGTCTAAATCTTGGAATCCCTGCCAAGCTCGTCTGTTTGTGCAGAATGAGGATGGAGAACTCTCGCTGCTCCATCAAAGTCGGTTAGAACATCACCGAATCGTTCGATGTCAGGAAAGGTCTTAGACAAGGTGACGCGCTATCATGCGATCTCTTTAACATAGTACTTGAGAGAATTGTACGAAACTCACAAGCCAACACCGGAGGTACAATCTTTTACAAGTCTGTACAACTACTCGCTTATGCCGATGACATTGACGTTGTTTTTATGGGCTAGAACAGCAATTGAGTAGCAAAGCCCTATCTCGAACTATTAAGGTAACTCTTTATAAGACACTAATCATCCCAGTCCTGCTGTATGGCGCAGAGGCATGGGCTTTGACAAAACCGGATGAGGATGCCCTTGGTTATTTCGAGAGAAAAGTTCTTCGAGCGATCTTTGGTCCCGTCTGCATAGACGGTGAGTGGAGGAGAAGGTACAATGCCGAGCTATACGGCATGTACAAGGACATCGACTTAGCCAGAAGAGTTCACATACAGCGACTAAGATGGCTGGGTCATTTAGAGCGGATGGAGCCCAACGTTCCCGCTAAGAAAGTTTTCGAATCCACCCCGGATGGACGACGCAGTAGAGGACGACCTCGCCCTTGTAGGTGGCGCAAACAAGTGGAGGGGGACCTCAACCAACTTGGCGTGCGCAACTGGAGGCAGTTGGCTCGTAATCGTGCTAGCTGGAGAGGTTTGTTGGTTGAGGCCCAGGTCCACCCCGGTTTGTAGCGCCATCTAAGTAAGTAAGTATCCTTCAAGGCCCACCTGGGAGAAAAACCAAAGCAGGCGAAAAAGGCAATAAATTGCAGCTGGCGGGGATTTCTTGGTAGGAAAGCGTTCCATCGAGCATCAAATTTAAGGTTTTCGAAGCGGCTATGAGGTCAGTCATGTGGTATGCTGCACAAGTTCGGGGTATATTCGAGTACGAAGAGGTTAAAAAACTTTCAAGATATTTGTTTAAAAAAATTCCAGAATACATGAAAACACACCGACATACATGTTGCGGCTTGGAACTGGTTTATCTCCTCTCTACATCTTTACATTAACATTGTACTTTCTCTACAGTCAGTAGGTAATGGAACTCCCAAACTACCACCTTCCACACATCGTCGCAAAATATTTGGTGCAGCGAAAGCTGCAATTCTTTAACGAATGGTCGAGGTTAAGCAGCGAACATAATATGCAAAATTTGTAAAAAAAAATTGAATATGAAGTTTAAAAAATAAAATTTACTTTACTACTACTACTACTACTACAACTACTATTATTCTTTAACAGACTTTCTGCAAGAGCCATAACAGTTCATAATATCCTTTGCAAACACTCAGAGAAGATGAAGCTAATTAACTTGTAGCACGTTTGTAGACGTTGAGGAGGACACCGGACCCTTCCTATGCCACTGTCCAGGCATCAGAAGGCTCTGTCGAAACTCTTTTGAGCTTTGATTTCTATTACTTTAACGAAAGCAGGCCTATTCCTCTCATATTAATTAATAAAGTCAAAAACGCAAACTACACCTTTTTAATGCTACCCCAATGAAAACTACAAGAAAATACGTCGCATACACATTTATTCAAACTCTTACCACGTGGCACGAAATTTGAAATTCAAAACGCCATCATTTCAGTTTTGCTCAACACCTTTGACAACACCAAGGTTCATTTTCCGTACACAATACAATAAAAAACCATCTAATACCCTAAAACCAGCTGTTTCCACGCACCCGCCTCCCAATGTGCACGACAAAAACGCGAAATATTTGCATATTTTCATTTTCAGCACTTCCCCTAGTTATGCAAATCATAACTTTCCAAGCCTTGACACCTGACCCGAGTCAACAAGCATTTCCTTCCGTTTTCCGTGTGATATAATTCAAATTTTGTGACACCAAAAACAATCATCTCCCGCAATCAATCACTCCCCAGCTGCTAAACCAACCTTCGCCGCCTACCCTATCCACCCCACACAGTTGCAGTAGTCCATTAAATTAAATTGACCGAAAAGAAAGAGTATAGTCCTCCTTCGGAAATGGAAAACCCATCAAAAGGACCCACAAAATAAAATTTAATAAACACAAGGAATTCCTAAAACAACTCAAACACACACACACACACTTCTTCATTCCACCCCTGAACGCCCTGAAGGAATTATAATTTCTTTCCATTCGGAATCGATTTTGTAGATCATCCCTTCTAGTTTGACCTATTTCAGGTCAACGAAATGAAATAAAAAAAATAAAAATTAAAAAGGATTGCAAAGTAAATAATTAATAAAAAAAAAAGGATAAAAGGACGACGACGACAAAAATATGGAGTCCGGGATATGGATATCAGCATTAAGGAATCTAAAGAAACTCAGCAGAGTATAAAATTGCTTACTTACTTCATTAAGGACAAAGGAATAAGGAAACCGATGTCCTGCCACAGTGCGTAGGCAACGACAAGCGATGGTCGGTCAAAGGGATTCTAAGCCCCCGCTCATTCATTCCATAAGCAGATGATGATGGAATGAAAATGAAAATGAAAATTCCTTGTGAACCTTTTTAAAAGTGAAATGACACAGGAAATGGCCAATGAATATAAAAATAAAAATTATATATATCCAGGCATTGAAGAAAGGACCGTTGTCGTCGTCGTCGTCCGTTCACACAGTTGGCGAATGCCACTGTTTACAATGATGGCTTCCTTAAAAAGCCATAAAAGAATTATTAAGGAGATTTATTTGCTCCATCCTGCCGGCCGGCCGTCCGTCGCTTTAGATTATAGATAAACCAAAGTCAACTAGAAAAAGGATACCTCTTTCTGTCCTCCTCCTTTGATCTACACATAAATGGTGTCCCGATTCAGGAGATTATCTTATGACAGCCACAAAGGCAGCACACCGAAAGGCAGTCTTCATCTCTGATATGAGCCATTGCCGTCCTTAGTTGAAATGCATGGAATGATTTGTGGAAAAGGATATCAAGGGTGCGATGGTGATGAAGTACATTAGCATTTGCATCAACGCGTAATTATCCGACAAGGTCGGTAAAATGGTCTCCACTTGCTGAGTAGTGGATACACCTGCATTCATTTACGAGTAATTCTGGACTTACTTCGATTTACACTCAAGTTGGACTACACACCATCACATGCATAAATGCATTCGGCTTTTATGTGGACTTCAGGAGGATACTTGGATACGAATCAGTTGTTAATGGCGTAGAGGTCTTTGCAGAAATGGTACGACTGGACTTGGGGTGAGTGTTTTTCAACCCCATTTTTATATTTGAAATTCTGATAAGGACATTAAAGGATATTCGTGCCACTTGAAGAATGCAATGGTAGAACTAGCAAGCTTTCTCGGTCCGTAAAATGCAATTCATGGAATTTTATTTAGTTGTCCGATGCCAGTGTCGATGGTAGAATGAGTTAGGTACAGTGTTGCCATTGTCAAGTATCCTGGCGCATGAAGTGAAACAATTATTTTAATTTTTGTAGCTTTGATACCCTTATGGTCGACTTATGATTCGTCTCTTATCTGGCGCCATGGCACCAGAACTTCAACTGGGCGGAGGTCTAGTGGTGGAACTCTTTAACTTTAAGTAGTTGCAGTATGCAAGAACTTCGCATCTTGACGGGCACGCTAACGGGTCACTGCAGACTGAAGGAGCATTTACGAAAACTGGGAATAGAGGGAGACGGACACTGCAGATTCTGCAGGGACTTCGCAGAAACACCAGCGCACCTTCTTATGGAATGCGAAGCACTGATCCACAAAAGAAATGTTTTTTGCAACTGGGGCACGCACCTACGTCGGTAAAAGGCAGAATAATCACCGCACATGGCTATCAACAGACACCTGGAGAAAGATCGATGAGTGTAAAGCAATCCAGGCTCGGATTGCAATGGCCTCAGCAGTAGAGAGTACCGAGCTAGAAGTCCAATATCGCGCGGAAAAGAAGGAAGTGCAGCGTAGTATAAGACGGGACAACCACCAGTACATCGGCTTACTTGTCTTAAGGGCTGAGAAAGCAGCAAGCAGGTGTGATAGTAGAACTGTCTATAACCTCATCGAGGAGCTCATTGGTGTCCAGAACTCCAAACAACGTCCAGAGAAGAGTTTATATGGTAACCTTCTGATTGCGGATGAGTTCACTAGATGGAGAGATTATTTCGCTGCAGTCCTTAATGACTTAGACGATGGTGATATGATCTCAAACCCTAATGAGTCTTCCAAATCAACAAATTCCCGAATTCGCAACGGACCTTCCAATAAAACCCAAATAACAGCAGCAATCAAGTCTCTCAAGAAAAACACAATTGATGGCATCCCTGCCGAACTATTCCAAGCGGCGCCAAGCACATCGTCTTGACTGCTACACCCGCTCATACAGAGAGCGTGGGAAAATGAACAATTTCCCCAGGAGTGGAAAAAAGGGATGATCGAAAAGCTTCCGAAAAAGGGAAATCTGATGGATTGTGGAAAATGGAGTGGTATATGTGTTCTATCGGCCGTGGCCAAGATAATAGCTAGAATCATATTAGAACGCATTAAGGAAAATTTAGATTTAACTCTCGATGTCGAATAGGTAGGCTTTCGTGCTGGATCCTCCTATATCAACTACATAAACATCTTACGGATTATAGTAGAGCAATGTATTGAGTATAGGTCTCGCTACATCTACTGTTTATCGACTTCGAGAAGGCTTTCGATAGCTTTGAATCGAGATACTATCTGGGTGGCCTTGCGCAGGAGAGGCATCATAGAAAAACTCATAGCTATTACCAAGACTATCTAATGGCACAATGGCAAGGTGTCGGAGGATTTTGAAGTCCAAAGTAGAGTACGTCAGGGGTGCATACTGACACCGGCGTTGTTCTTGGTAGTCATCCGTACTCCGGCACACATCAAGAGGCGTACATCCTTGACGTATTATATACACGTATGTACGAGTATAGCGTGGAATTGGGTCAAATTCGTCAGAGATAATGTTTGTTTAACTATATTCGTACTTTTTACACTTTGAATGTACTAATCTGATGTCCGTCGTGTCAGCTGAGACGCTTTTTAAGAGAATCTCATCAAAATTACATTTCAGTCAATTAAAAGGGTTTATCTTGAGTTTGAGAGACTGCTCAGTACTTACAAGTATCTAAATAATTCCTTGCCTACGGTAACACTGCTAAAGACCTGGTATCTATCCGCCAACCTCAATTTAATACATTAAATGTCCGCTACACATGCAATGGAGGATGCGGTGTCTTCACTATCTGAGAGTGGGTTCTGCTACCACCTCCATCCGTCCGACATTCAAACTATAATCAAGGATTTACCTGGACTGTAGATGAAACGAGGAATAATAAAAATAAAACTTCTTTTATGTAAACGTACGTACGTACTGCTCACGTAAAAGTGAGCAAAAAGGTTGAGCACATCAATATTGCAAATTCAACTCAATCCCTCTTCATCTATGCCCGTTGAAGACCTTCAAATTTCGGCATATGGCTAAGATACGGAGCATCAGTTATCGCTTTAATGAAGTTCAACAAATGCACTCTCTAAGCTAATCTACGTAGCAGTATAGATGTGATATCATGCCCAACGAAGCCAAGCAAAATAAATTTAATTAAAACTCGTTTAGATGAAGCAGACAGATGTAGAACAGGAGATGGAAGTGGAGTATTATTTTTTTTTGAGTAGCAAATGTCAACCGAATAAATAACAAATTAAAATAAGGATAAACGCAAAAACGGGGGGAAATAAAGGAAGTTTCATACGTCCTCTGCTCCACCAGCCCAATCACAGAGTCTGTCAGTCAGGATGTCATGCAGACAGTACCAGTCATTGGCAGCATACTTGCCACTCTAATATAATCCTAGGAGAGAGCTTAACAAAAAACAAAATGAGTCTCTCATATATACTCGAATTTAATCAAAAGAACAAACTGTGAGCATCTGCCTATGTCAGGCAGCCGTGTTCGCTATATTCTCACCAACACGAATGTATTAGTTTAATTTCCTGGAACAAGGATATTTATACAGAATGCTGCAAATGTCCTGCACTGGTCAAAAGAAAAGTCACACATGCACACACATGTGTGGGAATTATGTATTTTTGAACTCACACGGAGAAGCACACAAAAAACGAGCAGTAAAACCAGGATATATCCGTATGAGGAAACGTAGCGCTCTTGATTTAATTGTAGACACAGGAGGTTTCAGTAAATTTTCCATGCACACAGAGTGCTTAGAGGAAGGCAGGCACATAGTGTCCATTGTCTGTAACATCAACTTCTATGCAGAGGTACTGCTGCAGGGATAAAAACAGGGATAGCAAGTTTCATATCCGGTGCAAGTCGTCAGTGAATCCGATGAGCTTCTGCTACTCTTCGGATGCGTATGTGGTATATCAATTTTTTCTTCTTTACGGCCTCTGAGGAAGGACCAAGGGAGAGTTCAAGAACTTTGAAGAATGCTTCGATATTTTGATGGAAATTGTGCAGTATCTATGCGAACAGATTCTGTTCGGAGAGCCTGAGCACTTAATCATTCTAAGGTATGCCAGTCGCATTTGCGTGTGTATATGTGTGCTAAATCATTTAAGCTAGTCAGTTTGAAAGATGGTCAATCCCTTTTTGCAGTTCTTTGTGGAGTTATACTTTTACGTTGAGTTATTGGATGACATAAGAGTATCGAAGGGATTTCGTAGAAATGAAATTGTTCGCAGAGTATCCTTGTGATATTGTGCTGTGATCAAAGAAGTTGCAAGGAACTAATTGAATCTGATGGTCTTACATAATGTATGTAAGTGCCATCTGGTGTGTTGGAATGGGCTATTAAACGTCTTGTCTTTGAACACACGAATTAGGCCATTGTTGTCATGGATTTACGTTTAGACCAGCTAATTGAATGAACTCTGTATCCACACTTACTGTAAGCTAAAATCAAATTACTAATCATATTGTTGACTAGGATCCATACCGGTGACTAGGATTTAGCGATTCAGCACTTCTCTTGGCATTTGCATCTCAACAGCTTCAATGTTAAACTTTTAGGTTGAAAATAATCTGATCAATGCCATTGGGGAAAATATCCTTACAAAGAGATTTCAACCAAATAAATTAATAAATATTTCAACACCATCAACCGAAGGTCGAAAACAATCCACAAGTGCTTCAACTCCATGGACTGATGCGCCAACTCCATCAACGGATGCTCCAAGTTCTAAAACAGGCGCTCCGTGTCCATTATTCCACTCTGGTTGGACGAAGGGTGGTAGTAGTTGTGCGAACTGTTGTATCAATACAATTTTTAATTGCTTACTGTGTTGTTGCATACAAACCATCTTGTGGATTTGGTGTAGTTCATTATTTCGTCTGTTGGTGTTCTGGAAAGTTTCTCTAGATTCTGGAAGAAGTGTCTCCCGAGGAATTTATGCCTGGTGTGATGGAAGACCGGGCAGTGACACAGAAAGCGGGTTGTGTCCTCATAGACTCCCTAGTCATCGCAGCCTTAGTAAAGATCTTCTTCCGTTTGACGCAATTTCTTTATGTGGTACCGCAGAGTATTATATGTCTCGCGATAATTCCTACGAGGGTGGAAATGGATTTCATGCCTTTCCGTAGAAGTCTCTCGGTCCTTGCTTTGTCAAAAGTGGGCCAAAGCTTTCTTGTGGTGGTAAAAGTTTTTATGGAGGTCCATCTGCTTCAAGCTTGAGTGTGAAAGGCGGGATATCCACAAAGGTGTCTGCTTGTTCAGATAGATATATCGAGTCTTCTCATTGCCTGCTATGCCTTTATGTCCAGGGACCCAGCAGAGCGTGTTGTGTTCCAAGAACCTTCTTCTCGACAACATTTCACAAGCTTCGATTTTATTTATATAGCAGATATAGCTTTTATAGCTGCCTGGGTGTCGATAAAGAAGGTGATACCTTCTGGTGGTATTGCCCCTATCGCAGACTCACGGGCGGCTGTTGTCACTGGCTAAGACCTCCGCCTAGAAAACACTGATGTGGTTCGGGAGGCGGATTCACTTTGATATACCCAGTGGTTCGGAGAAAATGTCCATTTAGAGCCGTCTGTGTGGACTGCTATGGATTACACGTTAGCTATATGACCACTTTTCCATTCTTCTCTGCTAGGATAGGCGCTTATGAAGTCCAGGTATGGCTTAATGTAGTCTGTAGTAGCTACATGGTGTAGATATTTTTGTAGAAAAGTTGGATGACCCATTGCATTTGATTTCCAGTTATCTGATTGGCGCTAATGGCTGCCGATTATTGTATACAGATATCTAGCAGGAGCAGGTTAAAGAAAGCCTTAAGCCCTGCAATGGTGTTGTTCTCAATGCATTGGTGATACCGATGTAAGCTTCTTTGTACTTTCATGATAGACATTAGGTTGGTGGTGTTATTGACGGCTGCCATAGGTCAGCATACGAGTATGTCTTACCATAGCCGTGTACATCCACGGTATGATTTTAGAAGAGGGTCCCCAAGTTTTCCCGAATATTCTGCTGCATGAGTAAAAGACTATTGTGGCTTTTTTGATTTTTCCATTAATGTTCAGTCTCCAGTTGAGTCTCTTATCGAGCACCCGGCCTAAGTATTTAGCGCTGTCAGATATTCTAAAGGCAGTACCTCCAACACAGATGTTATAAATTGTGGTGTCTTCCTTTTGTTAGTGAGTAATGCCAGCTCAGTTTTATGTGGTTTGACTGCGAGTTCGCAATTCCTGGTACAGATATCTGAGGTTTTTAGGGCACAATCGATTTGCTCGCTAAGCATTGGAAGGAATTTGCCCGTTGCCAGCAGATATTCGGCTTATAGCGGCTATTCGTCTTGCATGAGCTTTTGCTGCTTCTTCTCCTTTGCGAATTTCTCGATTCTTTGCAGCTCAATTTGCACATTCGCTATGTATGCGCGAATTTCTGGCCAACTCTCCTCTGATAACAGCATGTGATCGATTATAGACGATGGGCTATGTAATGCTGTTATTTAGGCGAACTCCACAGGCGGATCAGTAGAAATGCGGTGAAGTGGGAGGGCTGTGATCCCTTATTTTCGGATCATAACCTCGCTGATAAAAGGAAGAAGAAGGGCTTTGTAATGCTGTTCTCCAATGTGAGAGGTGTCTGCAGTGGAATATTGCATGCTCCATTGTTTCTTCTTCTTCTGGACATTAAGGGCAAAGCGGTGAGGTATCGTGTCTAAATCTGTACAAGTACTTGCGATATACTCCATGACCGGATAAAAACTGTGTAAGGTGACAGTTACTGTCTCCATGTTCGCGACTTGTCCAAACATTGATTCTTGGTATAAGTTGTAGGCCCATCTGCCTTTTGTGGCACTGTCCCATCTATTCTGCTAGCGGGCTAGTGATGTTGACACTTGTTCTTCCTTTATTGTTCTCGCTGCAGCCGCATCTTGCGGGTGGGGGAGTCTCCTTATATAGATACGCAGCATCTCGTCTGCGAGAATATCGATGGGGATCATTCCGGCCATAACAAGTGCTGCTTAATCCGAGATTGTTCTTAATCCACTTATGGGTCTTAGAACACAAAGTCTATATACCGAATTGAGTTTGTTTCGAATCGCCGTTGTCAATGCCTTCGCCCATACCGGGGCCGCATGAAGGAGGACCGAACTGACTACTCTTGAGAATAGAATTCACCTGGCGTAACAGGGTTCCCTGACATAGGATTCTGCGGAGCGCTACCTGGATTCCCGAGGTTTTTTTACTCATAGATTCTATACGGCTCTTAAAGTTCAGCCGGTTGTCAAGCATCACACCAAGGTATTTGATGGCGTCTTCGAACTTTATTTTGCTGTTTCCAATCTGGATGTCATATTCTGGAACTTTTCACCTGGTTATAAGGACGGCCACCGTCTCATGGTCAGCAAGTTCCAGACCTGCTGTCTTACTTACTTACTTAGATGGCGCTACAGTCCGGGGTGGACCTGGGCCTCAACCAACAAACCTCTCCAGCCAGCACGGTTACGAACCAGCTGCCTCCAGTTGCGCACGCCAAGTTGGTTGAGGTCCCCCTCCACTTGTTTGCGCCACCTACCGCGAGGTCGTCCTCTACTGCGCCGTCCGTCCGGGGTGGATTCGAAGACTTTCTTAGCGGGAAAGTTGGGCTCCATCCGCTCTAAATGACCCAGCCATCTTAGTCGCTGTATGTGAGTCTTCTGGCTAAGTCAATGTCCTTGTACAGGCCGTATAGTTCGGCATTGTACCTTCTGGTCCACTCACCGTCTATGCAAATGGGACCAAAGATCGCTCGAGGAACTTTTCTCTCGAAATAACCAAGGGCATCCGGTTTTGTCAAAGCCCATTCCTCTGCGCCATACAGCAGGACTGGGATGATTAATGTCTTATAAAGAGTTACCTTAGTAGTTCGAGATAGGGCTTTGCTACTCATTTGCCATTTTAGCCCATAGAAACAACGATTGGCAAGAGTAATTCTCCGTGTGATCTCCCTACTGATGTCATTTGCGGAGCTGACCATAGAGCCTAGGTAGACAAAATCCTTTACTACCTCAAAATTATATCTGTCTATTGTGGCGTTCTGTCCAGACCTGCTGTCACTAACCAATTTTTGATGCGGCATATTGCTTCATTTGTGACTGTCTCTATCTCGTGGGTATATTTCGCAATGATAACCACAGCGATATTATCAGCTTTTTACACCTTGCGGCAGAGATAGTCGCAGAACTCCATCCTACATCATGTTCCACAAGTCCCCTGAGCGTAGTCTGCTGCGAATGTACCTTATGTCGACCAGTCTTCCGAGTGTCTTAATGATAAAAGAGAAAAGGCTTATTGTCCTTTTACAGTAGTATGACTTGCTTTGTCAGCATTATGTATGAATACAATTCTTAACTCTTTCCATCTTCTTGGTTTATAACCCCGTATGAGGCAAAGATGGTACCTAATTCAATAATCTCTCCGAAAAATAAAGGGGTATGTGCAGCTGAAAATGTCTAATTGAATAATCCAAATAATCGCCGGTAACTCCTTCGACTGAATTAAATGAAATTTCGCCGAAAACCTAATTAATCCTGAGAGCACTGAACATATGGTATGTACATAACTCTTTTTTGTAGATGAAAAATTTCCAAGAACTGGTTGCAGGCATACCTATGAAATACTAAGCAAGCTGTTTTACTTTTAATAAATTCTTTAACCTTCAAAGGTCCTTTCAACGCCTATCATCCTGTCCCATGATAGATGATTTTTGCACTCGATTTCTGACACTTGATATACTGAAGGTACCCTCATCATCCTTATTTCTCATACGACTACCCTCGCCAAATTGCTTTTATACCCTAACAATCGAATCATACACTGTCTTCCAAAAGACCTCAAAAAAAAAAAAAAAACGACGACCAACTCAAGCGTCAGTAATCAAATAACAAACTACATCTCTATTAAAAGTTTATGAAAACAAACAAAACTAGGTTAATCCTTTTTTTTTAGCATTCGCCTTTCGAAATCAACAAACTAAACCGCAACCCATTCCGAGTGGCAGCACATTCACCACACTTAACAAACATTCAGGAAGGGAGAACACTAACTCCAGTCAAACTGATTCAATAGTGCTTAAAGCGCACTCACCCTCGCCACAAAGTAATTTATTTTTGGCACAGAGCACTAGTGTGGCTGGCCACATACACACCCGACGATTGGTAAATTAAATTTTATCTTCTCTATAATTAAGAGCAAAGTATATAAACAAAAAAAAATACAAAAATTATAATAATAACCGCAAATGGCTTAAATCGGTACTGAACGCACTCTCTGCTGGTTGTAGGTACTAAAACCCTCGAGCACGGAGACATTCGCATCCATCCATGCTGCATAAATTATCCTCTCGTTCTCGATATAATTAAATCCGATTCGATTGACAAAATCGGTGCACAAATAGAGAGAATATTGTCCCAAAAATACAAACAGTTTGCAACGTTCAATTGCCGTCCGGCAACAGTAATTTAGGGAGCAAATTTTCCGATTCGTAATTGCATTTTGCTGGCTCCAACCAGCGTCAGCGATGCAACAAGATACAACGGTGTAGTGGGTGCATTCAGATCGTCTGATTGGTGTATGTACTCGTATATGCATCAGAAAATTCGCAGTGATTATCACAAGGGATGGTTTTACTTTGCAGAACGCGAACGCACGTCACAGATTGCCAATGAATAACAGATTTTGCAGATTGCATATGGCGCTGGTTGTGGTACATGTCCAGGAATCAGTGGACTGCCAGGGATTTTTGTTGGGAATTAGTTGCCGAATTTTGAACGAGTATGAGCATGTGGGTGAGGTTTTCTTTTTTTGTTGTCTTTTTGGAATGCTACATGAGTTGTCTCTTTGAAGGTCTATGCACCTTTCCATACACAGTTCTGTGTCAATTAACACTTGGAAGCAGGAAAAAAAACCGAAACCAGACCAAGCAGTGCCAAGTCAATCTCTATTTTGTGTGTGGCTCCTCTGCACGAAACAAAATGAAAAATGACTTCCATCCGGTCGGCGGCGGAAATTCATTAGAAGTACATTCCTGTGTTGGCTTTCATTTTTTTTTTTCAAATTTCAGTTTGCTTAATTGAAAAAGAATTATAGGCATCTGACAGTGTACTTGGTGCTCTGTCTGTTGGCTTGTTTGACAAGTGAATACATCGATCCAAGCTGACGATGAGGATGTTCGTTCAACGTCCCCTTATACAATTGGCAAAAGGTTTCCTTTGTGTGTGTATTTGTTCTTCGATCGAAATGGGCCAGGTTGATGAACTTGGGTCGGAAATGGAATACGTGGGTATGAGTCGATTCCAGGCGGCACGTTCATTGGTGACATGTGATACCTATTTGTTGCCTGGATCAGCGGCTAATGATGAATTTTCTAGATAGAAGGTTTCCTGTATAAAATAATTTGTAACATAAGAAGACGTCGCTCGGTCGGCTGGTAAAAGGGTGTGAGAGTGCTTGACGTAAATTTCAAAATAAATTAGGGTTACCGGTGGCTGTTGAAGCAAATTTAATTTAGGATAGATTACGTACATATATACGTTCTTGTTTCATGTGTGTCAATCGGTTGACATAAATAGTAATCATTCGCGAAGCATGGGATTAAATTTCGGCCGCACTCAGGTGATATTTTCCGGGTTAATGGAATTCAATTTTGGGATCAGAGTGGCAACAGATATAAATTAATAATGGTGGGTCCTATTTTTAGGGACTATCGAGTTTTCTAATGAAGTGAGTAACTATGCTCTTCTTACTATTGACGTAGTAGGTGAGGGCATTATTACTTTAAATCTCGCTTTATGCAATAATTGCTTGGAAGCTTGCTAGAAGCGTGAAAGTTAGGGAGAAATCTAGAATTGGCGGCCTTCTACATTCATATTTGTACGAATGGATATACAAAAGTCAGACGGACTGTGATAAATTTTGCAGTGTCAGCCAATCATATCCAGCAAAGCCCTCAAATGGAAGTCCACTCTTGAGTAAGATGTGAGTTTAGATACATACCTTCTTCGCAAAATGGGCGAGCAAGTGGCCTGAGTGAAAACGATAATTCGTCACATCCCACACTGCATTTAAGTGAAGATGTGAGACATAATCATCCAACTCTTACTTACTTACTTAGGTGGCGCTACAGTTCGGGGTGAACCTGGGCAGCAACTAACAAGCCTCTCCATTAAGTTCGGTCTTTATTAATTGCCTCTAGTCGCGCTCTCCAATTTGGTCGAGGTTCTCTTGAACGTGTGCGCGCCACTTACGGCGAGGAGGCCCTCTTGGCTCGTGTTTGATTCGAAGGCTCTGCAGACCAAAGCGTTGGTGTCCATTTGCCTTAACTGTCCTACCTATCTCAAACGTCCAATACGCAACTCTTTAACTAGGTCGATGTCACTGTACAGCTTGTATAATCCGTCATTGAATCTTCTCCTACAAAACCCGCCAATGCAAACGGGACCGAATATCTTACGAGTAATTTTTGTCTCGAAGCGATCAAGGATATCTTCATCCGCTTTCAATAAAGTTTATGTTTAGTGATGTGCTTCATGCAGCTTTGTCGACGGGAAACGGAGGAATTCGATGGACTCTTACATCTCAACTGAAACATCTTGACTACGCAGACGATGTATGCTTACTCTCTCACAGAATTATGGACCTCCATCAAATGACAGAAGATGTGGAGAGGGAGGCAGGCGTCGTCGGGCTGAAAATTAATACGGCAAAAACTAAAATTATCAGCCTTGGAACTAACTCATCGGCTCAAATATGCATTGCTGGACAACCGGTAGAGAGAGTAGAGGTTTTCCAGTATCTTGGGAGTATTGTCTCGACCGATGGTGGAACCGAACTGGATATAGCCAACAGGATCGCCAAAGCAAAGTCCGCGTTCGGGATGTTGTCCAAAATATGGCGAAGCAATGCAACCAGTTTGAGCACCAAAATAAGACTGTTCCACTCCAACGTTGAATCCGTGCTGCTATATGCTTGTGGAGAGTGACCACTACTATCACCAGAAAGCTGCAAACGTTTGTTAATAGGTGCCTGCGCAATATCTTAAGGATTTTCTGGCCCAATCGTATCTCTAACGAACATCTTTACGAGAGAACGGGTCAGGAACCAATAGGCACAACTATCCAACGGCGGAAGTGGCAGTGGATTGGTCACACGTTCCGAAAGGGTGACAGTTCCATAGCGAACCATGCTATGCAATAGAACCCTCTAACTCAGGATGGCAGAAGACCTGACGGTCCGAGGAGAACATGGCGCAGAACAGTCGAGAAGGAGGCACGGCAGTTAGGGAAAAGTTGGGGAGAACTCAGACACATTGCCAGAAACCGTTCACGATGGCGCGTAGGCGTAGTAGAGGCCCTAGGACCCACAAGGGGATACAGGACATAAGTAAGTAAGTAATGTGTCAGCGCCGTAAAGCAAGACTGGGACGATCAGGATCTTATATAGAGTCTCCTTAGTTATTCGAGATAGGACTTTACTGTTGAATTGCCTTATTAGCCAAAAAAAAAAAAAAACACAGTGATTAGGAAAAGTTATCTTTCGCTTGATTCTGCGCTGATGTTTTCAGAATTAATAGCAGAGCCAAGAAAAACAAAGTCCCTCACTATCCTTTACTACCTCGACATTCTGCCCTAGGTGTTGATAGTCCCTTCTTGTTGACAGCATATTCTTGGTTTTGCTCTTGTTGATCGTTAAACCCATTTTTGTTGCTTCTGCTCCAATGCTTGCAAACGCACCGGTGACAGTCCGCTGAGTTATCCAATTATGTCAATATCTTCGGCGTACGCAAGTAGTTGCTAAGACTTTTGATAGTTTGTGCCTCTGGTGTTGGCTTGTGAGTTCCGCACAATCCGTTCAAGTACGATATTAAACAAGTCATAGGACAGCGCGTCACTATGTCTAAAACCTTTTTGACATCAAACGTCTCGGTGAGGTCATTACCGATTTTGATGGAGCAGTGAGCGTTCTTCATCGTCATCCTGCACAGATGGACAAGTTTGACAGGGATGTCAAAACTAGACATGGCTCTATATAGCTCTTCTCTATAGATGCTGTCATAGATGGGCTTGAAATCGATAAAGAGATGATGAGTATCGATTTGGACTTCTTGGGTTTTCTCTAGGATCTATCGAAGTGTGAAGATTTGATCGATGGTGATCCTGTCCTGCAACCGCACTGACAGGGCCAATCAGGCTGTTGATCATAGGTTTCAGGCGTTCACACAATATCGCAGAAAAGGTCTTGTATACAATGTTGAGGAGACTGATGTCTCTATAATGGGCGCAGTTGAGGAGGTCTCCTTTCTTGTGGATATTGCAAACGATGCTGAGATTCCATTCATAAGGTATACACTCGTCTGACCAAATTTTAGAGATGAGATCATACGATCTCTACCAATTCATCACCAGCTGCCTTGAAGAGTTCGGCCGGTCAGACGTCAGGTCCAGCAGCCTTGCTGGATTTCAGTTTGGATATTGCTATCCACACTTCATTTTGGCCAGGTGGACGGAAATGTTGGCTATCATCGTCTATGCTGAATGGTTCATTCTACCTGACAGTGGAATTTTGGTCCTCGTCGTCGAATCTGTAGAATCAGTTTTTCCATATTCTCAGCACCGACTGTGAATCAACCACCTCTGGCAGAGAGTAACAACTCAACTGGAATGTGCCGGAACTTTAGTGCCATCTGGTAGAAAGGGTCCATTTCTTCCTTACTGAATACCCCCCATCAACATTAAGATCATAATCTCAGAATTTTAACTTTCACTGCGGGTTGGCAAAAGGTATGGGTCCAACGTGCCTTTCCTGTAGTACTCCCATCTGTTCGCTGGAAATACGCATTATCATCAAACTTAATTATTATTTTAAAAAGAAAACCATGTTCTTGCTCGCACATGCCTCGGCTTCGAAGCCATAAATTTCCACACAAACCAATAGGGGCTTCCGGAAACAATTGATAATTGTACTTAACTCAATTAAACTTGTGAAGCATTCAAATTATATTTTAATGGGTTAGAGATGAACTCAGCAAATATTAATTACATCCGTGCTTTCTGTGCCACAGACGCACGCACACATGCCGACCCTCTTTCCATCCTGCGAGCTAATTCGAGAGAATTTCCAAAAATGAAATTCATTGTCTTTAAATTCGGCGGAATATTGTGTGCAGTGTGCGTGTACGGGTGACAGGATTTGCATATATTTCATGAGTTGTTGATTAAATACGTGTACCAACACAATAGGAAAGGAAAAAGGGCTCACTTTTCCTTCTTTCTTCCCGTGTATCCCAAAATTTGTTGATTTCTTTTCCTTTGCGAAGCTAATTAGAAAGCCTAATTAGATAAACGTCTTGAGCACTCAAAGGGTGGTTAGTCCTCTTATTTGCGGTCCTAATAGGATTTCCGACAAGAGATTCAGGATTCCCTGTACATAAATTGAGTGATTCTTGGGGATAAAAATTCTTAATGAGTCTCGAAAAAAAGCATGCTGTACGTATATCTCGTGGAAGTAATAATTAAGCCTTAGGAGTAGGGGGAATAAGGACTATACCAGCACGTTACAGGATACCATGCAAAGAAAATGACAGAGAGACTACATGGAGAAGAAGCGTATCTATAGCTGGACACTCGTTGGAATTGGAGAATTTCATACATTCTGGGTATTGTCAAAGTGTCCTTCTCTGCAACACCATCCGGTTGTCTGTATTCTACAGTTCAAGTGTGTTCTCAGCACCACCTGGGATGCCTTGTGTTTCAGTCTTTTTTCAGCCGCCATCCACCTGATTCGTTCTCCTTGCTTTCGACTATTTGGCATCCTGAATATAGAACTCGGTCCTCGATGTGCATTGTGGGTTTATTATTCGAGATAGGATTTTGCAGTTTTTGAAGTATCTCGATGCTTTGCGACTGCTATGTCATGTTTTGACAGATTTATGCGAATAAAAGTGGCTTCGCATGTTCATTTCTTCTCGCTCTGTCTGTTCGCTTGTCAGCCGGTGCCAGTTTTGTCCTGTTGTTGTTCCGGCGTTGTCCTGTGTTGTCTCTGACGCATTGTTGTGGTCCTCGGTGTGTACTCATTCGACTAATAAACGACATCGCAATGCATTTTGTACCCGAGAAAACGAAATTCATCTGTCGTCTCTGCAAAACTTTGGTGCTGCCTGGCATTGATGGTGACTGAGCTATTCCTGAGTCGTGATATTCGCTGTGGTGTGATGGTCACGATACTGTATGTGGACAGGCGGGTAACATTGATGAATACCACGCGCGCTTTTCTATTCTAGGAATCTCTATCTTGCCTGGTTGTGGATTGTTTGTTTCGGTATTTTTCGACAGATTTGTACAGGTTTTGGGTTTTGGTTGGATTTCTCTGCTGCCTCATTCTTAGAGTTTATTCAACAAGGACTCGGTCTATTATATAGCCGAGGTGGGGTTGTGATTGATTTTCGTTCGATGAATTTTCTGATTCTGAGAATAATCATTGTTCCCAGGTAAGGTAGTAGGTGTAGTGAACTTCGAAATAGTGCTAGTTGATTGATATGCAAAGGAATCGTGTGGGATAATTTAGGACGATGACAGGTTGTCGTGTGGTGTTTAGGTAATCGACGGCCATTAGTCAAAATGGGTTGGCATAGTTTTGGAAGTGACATGTGTACTACCAACAAACGCATTATTGTTAAGGCGGTGCACTGTACGAGTAAACACAAATAAACTTCTGACCCGCGAACCGTCTTTTTTTCTAGTACCATAAAGGGAAAGACTAGAGCTGCTTACGAGCTCTACGTGCGCAGGAGAAAAGTGGAACATCGTCTTCTTAGGAAGAAGAAAAAGGAGTTCTCATGCTCCTCGAGGAGATTGAGAGACTTTATTGCAGGAATGATGTTTGAAAATTTTACCAAAAGGTAAAAAGAACATGCCAGGGTTTCAAAGCCAGAACAGAAGCATGCAGGGACGAAAATGGCAACATAGTAGTAGAATCGCAGTCGGTGCTGAGGATATGGAAGGAACATTTTTGCAGACTGTTAAACGGCGATGACGACCAATGTTCCGCTGTCAGGCAAAATGAGCCATTCAACAGTGATGATGACAGTCAAGATTCCCGTCAACCCGATCAGAATCAAGTGAGGATAGCGATATCTAAACTCAAATCCAACAAAGCTGCTGGAGCCGACGGCCTTGCCGCTGAACTTTTCAAGGCAGGAGGCGATGAGTTGGTAAGGAGCATGCACCAGCTCATCTGTAAAATCTGGTCAGACGAAAGTATGCCCGATGAATGGAACCTCAGCATCGTTTGCCCGTTCCTGAAGAAAGGAGACCCTCTGAACTGCGCCAACTACAGAGGTATAAGTCTCCTCAACATCGCATATAAGATCCTGTCTGCCGTACTATGTGAACGCCTAAAACCGATCGTCAACAACCTGATAGGTCCTTATCAGTGCGGTTTCAGGCCTGGAAAGTCCATCATTGACCAAATATTCACACTACGGCAGATCTTGGAAAAGACCCATGAATATAAAATCGACACGCACCACCTCTTCATCGATTTCAAAGTTGCCTATGATAGCGTGTATAGAGACGAGTTATACAGAGCCATGTCTAGTCTTGGCATCCCTGCCAATCTCGTCCGTTTGTGCAGAATGACGATGGAGAACTCTCGCTGCTCCATCAAAGTCGGTAAGAACATCACCGAACCGTTCGATGGCAGGAAAGGTCTTAGACAAGGTGACGCGCTATCATGCGATCTCTTTAACATATTACTTGAGAAAATTGTACGAAACTCACAAGCCAAGACCGGAGGTACAATCTTTTACAAGTCTGTACAACTACTCGCTTATGCCGATGACATCGACGTTGTTTCTATGGGCTAAAACAGCAATTGAGTAGCAAAGCCCTATCTCGAACTATTAAGGCAACTCTTTATAAGACACTAATCATCCCAGTCCTGCTGTATGGTGCAGAGGCATGGGCTTTGACAAAACCGGATGAGGATGCCCTTGGTTATTTCGAGAGAAAAGTTCTTCGAGCGATCTTTGGTCCCGTCTGCATAGACGGTGAGTGGAGGAGAAGGTACAATGCCGAACTATACGGCCCGTAGAAGGACATTGACTTAGCCAGAAGAGTTCACATACAGCGACTAACATGGCTGGGTCATTTAGAGCGGATGGAGCCCAACGTTGCCGCTAAGAAAGTCTTCGAATCCACCCCGGATGGACGAGGCAGTAGAGGACGACCTTGCGGTAGGTGGCACAAACAAGTGGAGGGGGACCTCAACCAATTTGGCGTGCGCAACTGGAGGCAGCTGGCTCGTAACCGTGCTGGCTGGAGAGGTTTGTTGGTTGAGGCCCAGGTCCACCCCGGACTGTAGCGCCATCTAAGAAGAAAAAAGAAAGGGAAGTACCAAAATGGAATCTAAGGGAAAAGAAGTGTGTATGCACAGTAATTAAGGTGTCGGAGGATTTTGAAGTTCTAAGTGGAGCACGTCAGGGATGCCTACTTTGGTTGTCCTTGATGTGCATCAGCGATGTACTTCGTGCAGCGTTGACGGAAGGTAATAATGGAATTCATTGGTCTATGGCAACTTACCTTAAATATTTCGACTGCGCTGACGATGTTTGTCTTCTTCACATCGGATAATGGTTCTTCATCTGATGACCCAAAATCTAGAAGCTGAAGCACACAAAGTAGTGTTGGGAATAAACACAGCCAAAACAAAAACCCTGAGCACTTCCAACACCCGCGCTTAACTCAATATTGCCGGATAGGTAGTCGAGAAAGTAGAAAACTTTCTATACTTAGAAAGTGTGGTCTCGGCTAACCCCGGCGGCACCGAACTGGATGTGTGCAGCAGAATCGGGAGGGCAAAAGCTGCGTTCGGAATGCTTGCGAAAGTCTGGAGAAGCAATGTTCTCAACATAAGAACCAAGCTGCGACTCATCCGCTCCAACGTAGAATTAGAACTGCTGCAAACCTTCGGAAACAGATGTCTAAGAATCATCTTGAGGATCTTTTGGCCCAATCGTATCTCCAACGAAGAACTTTATCTGAGAACGGGCCAAGAACCTATAGACATTATTGTGCGACCGATAAAGTGGCAGTGGATTTGACACACTCTACGGCGCGACGACATCTCCAAAGCAAAATGCGTCATGCAGTGGAATCCTTTCAAGGCTCAAATATGGCGCAGGACAGTCGAGGAGGAATCAAGTTCTTTGGGAATGAGTTCGAGGCAGCTCAAAAACGTTGCAGAGCGAACAAGATGGTGTGCAGGCATTATTTATGCCCTATGCCCCTCGAGGAGTGAAAGGATTTAAGATAATGCACAGTAAAAAGAAAAAAGGAGCAGCAGTTGGAGCCCACTGAAATTCCAGCTGCCCACCATGTTCGAATTAATTTGTGAATTTCTTTCATTTCCATCATTGTCCTTTAAATATTCTTCCACGCCAAAGAAATTATTTCTTTTTAACAGATTGCATGTGAGGCTTGCAGAAAAAGCTCAATATAAGAACTGTCAACAATTAAATTGACACAATTCCGTAAAAGTCCAAGGATACACTTCAAAACTTATAACGACTTGCCCCAACAAGCTACTCATAGATGTCCTTCCATGCACGGCCTCATAAATATTACGCAAACTTTTCGCAATGCTCAATTAGGCACTCATAGCTTCCCCCCAATAAGCCTTTCAATTACGTATATTCAAAAACCTCTCTGTCAATCGGAAAAAACCGCGAAAAAAAAATTCCCAACCCAACAAAAATCTGAATAAGTAACGACCCAAAAATTCAAAGTTTTAAAAACGTCTTAAGTACACTTTTGTTTCGCAGAAGAAAAGCTGAAAAAAAACTTTTCTCAAATCCAATGACAAAGTAAACATCGATACGAAACGTCTTAAGCTGCAGTATTGAAATAGTTGTTCAATAAACAGACGCTCGGGCTCATAAAACTCAGAAAAATGAATTTCATTTGACATTTCCCACTCATCCGTCATGATGGTCGCGACCACGGTGAACTAAAGAATGTAAATGTACGAGGGTCAGCGAGAAGGAAATAAAAACTTTTTTGCTCTTCTTTTATTCCTTAAATACTTGAGAATTTTATTTCTCTATTTTGAAAAGAATGCCCTGGGTCCTGTTTGAATACCAAATGAAAACCGCCCCTATACACCGTAAGATATGACGAAATTTAACGATGAAAGTGACAGCTTCCCGCTGAACGAAGCCAACACGAACAGCAGAACACACAAATGAAACGAAACAAAACATTGTTCGTCGTAAAATTCAAAAGTTCAATTTCTCAATCTTAACATTCGCATGCGATAGCGATTGGGAGTGAAGAAAGGAAGGACGACTCCCTTAAATGTACAACCACCTCCCAACACCTTATGTCCAAAGTCATAGAACATTGTTCTTTGATTGTTCTAAATATATAAAAATTGAATTTATTCCACTTCTACACGTTTTCATTTTCCCGGAATACTCGTATCATACTGTGTCTCCTTTGCCTGCCAGTGGACAGAACAATGGTCGGATGAAAAGGGAACGAAAATTGCCTGCTGAGGACAGTTTTTGTATGTGAGAGCTAGAGCTAGGGCAGGAGGAAGGAAAATAATAAGCCTGACGTGTCGGAGATAAATTTGATGTCATTTTATCGGGAGAGTGCTATTGAATAGATAAACTTTGGTGTTGTGTGTGTGTGTTTTTTTTCTCATCCTGCCGCTTGTCTTCTTTCGATTTGATGGTCTTGTACACGACATCTATACTCTCATTTCCTGATCTCCTTCAGAAGAAGAAATGGCAGTCCTCATGTCCCCTCTATACCAGAGGCATTCTCTAAAAATATATGAAAGACGTATTCGCACTCACTCCTCCCCATACTCGTATCATGGCAAATGGCTGATGGTTGACGACGGTACGAAGATGGGGTATGCGGGCGGTTTTGATACAATCACACGAAAGTCGGGTCGGGACGGGCGTAAGGTATAAATGCGAAAAGTCCTTTTTTTATTTCCTCGCTATTTGTGTGTTACTTGTGTGAAAGGCAGAAAACTCACTCGTCTTCTCCATGAAAGTCAAATAAAACCACACACTAAAGCGAAAGAGACAGGTTTTGCCTGCTCCTCCGCGCCGCCCTCCCAACCATCCATCGTCCTGAGCAAGGATTTTTATTTCGTTGTTTTTATGTGACGTGTGTGATGACTGCACGGTATACTCGTACCTATGTGCTTCATCAGGAGAC
This sequence comes from Brachypalpus laphriformis, assembly GCA_945910035.1. Taxonomy (NCBI): domain Eukaryota; kingdom Metazoa; phylum Arthropoda; class Insecta; order Diptera; family Syrphidae; genus Brachypalpus; species Brachypalpus laphriformis. Next base: position 177,114,757 of record OX246756.1, read on the forward strand.
GAATGAAAAGTGATTCCACGCCAACGGGCAAAATGTTAGGATTTACTCTTCGTCTTGTTCTTCTTTTTTTTTATGATTGTTTCAAATCTTCGTAAATTGTGAACAATTTATTTACTTTTATTGATTCACTGACAGAGAATCCTCGTACAAGTCCGCCGCGTCGCGCTGCGCCCGTTGGGATGGCGAAGGAAAGGTGTGCATAAATTTGTTCCAAACGATTTGGGCGAAAGTTTGCTGTGTTTTTAGAGAGTGAATTTATTTTGTGTTTATCATTGGCAGGGGCACGTGGGGGACACAGGATGACATTGTTAGCTTGATTAAAACAGAGAAGAGGAAAAGTCCAATTCGTCATTTTGATTTCAATTTGATGGAAGTTTATCTGTGAGGTGTGAGCTGCATTCGGAATTGTATTTAATTAGTTATCTGGGAATCAGCAATAAATTTGTTTTGTTTTGGCTATAAAATTGATTATCTCGATATTTGCAATCAATAACATCAGTTGATTAGATATTCCGACTGTGACGTTTCAGGGACATTTTGGTAGAAGAGCCGTCTGTATGGGGTTTTGCTCATTGTGCGGTGTCTCGGAAAAAATGAGAGATTAGCCATTAAAAGATTTGTTTCTAAGAACTTGATGACTTTTTAGACAAGTATTCCTGTGATGGGTACTCAAGCAGATACTTGGCGAAAAATTGTTAACAAATTGGTTGCGACTAAAACAGCCTGTAGATGCATAGGGTGGCCGTCCTTTAAAACGATGAACAATTTGTTGTGGAGGACTTCATTTCAGAAACTTGACCAAGTAAAAGATTTAATTATTTCAGCATGTAATATGCTTTTATAGCATTTTATAGGAAGTAAAAGTAAAGACATCCGGGCTAAGGTTTAATACAGTCAAGACAAACGCACTCAGCCTTACAACTCCCACCGCTCAAAGTTTATAACTTTCTATACTTGGGAAGTATAGTCTCGGCCGACGGTGGCACGTGGCGTAAGTGGTTAGTGTGTCGGATCACTACGCATGAGGTTCCAAGTTCGAATCCCAGAAAACACCAACAAGTTTTTTCACGGTCCTACCTCTCGCGAGCGTCTGACAAACATCCGAGAGTATTGTTGTCACGAAAAAGCTTCTCAAATCGCCGTTCGGATTCGGCATTAAACTGTAGGTCCCTTCCATTCGTGTGAAAAATATAACGCACACAACATGAGTGGTTGCGAGAAGCTAGGCCCTGGCACTTTAAAGAGCTGTTGCGCCAAATATTTGTTTTTTTGTTTTGACGGTGGCACGGAACTTGATGTAGACAGCAGAATCGGGAAAGCGCTTGGGAGAGCTATCTATGCTCATTTACAATGACATAGCAGCTCTTAGCTCCTTAAACAAAGCCAATCTGCTTGCTGCTTACTTTGCCGCGGACTCCACCCTGCCTGATAGTGCTTTGACTCGGACTGTACTTGAGAGAGTTGAATTTTCCATTGGAAAAGTCCATTTTCGCACTCGTTCAGCTGCAGGAGTACTCAAAGGTCTTAACATACACAAATTCGCTAGTCCAGATGGTATCTCCCCCACCGCTCTTAAGAGGTGTTCTTCCACACTGGAAAAACCTCTGCGTAAGCTTTTCTGTCTATCCTATTCTTCTTCTAACCCCAGCAAGGCAGTCGTTGTACCGTTTACAAGAAGAAGAACGCTAAATATTGGCTCAGTGACTCTAAACGGCACAACAATCAATTTCTCAGATGAGGTCAAATATCTAGGAATTGTCCTGGATAAGAAGCTTAACTGGTACTCCCATATTAAGAATAAATTTGCCAAGGCGACTACTGCCTTGTGGGCCTGTCGCCGTATGTACGGCAAGACCTGGGGCCTGTCTCCAAAGGTCATTTTCTGGTTATACACCACGGTTGTAAGACCCATTCTGACATACGCGTCCATAGTCTGGTGGACGAAAACCAAAGAGGTCACAACCATTAATAAACTCACAAAACTTCAAAGACTAGCTTGCCTCTGCATCACAGGTACTATGCACACTTGTCCCACAACAGCCATTGAAGCTGTAATCAGAGTTACTCCGTTACATATATTTATAAAAAAAGTGGCAATCCGCAGTGAACTGCACTGCACTGTCTTAGAAAATCAGATGCTAATAGTACACGGGATCACGTGGATCTCATGGAGCTATTGTCCGACTTCCCCGAGCTAGACATGCTCAGCACGGTCTCCGACTTTACGCCTAAATCACTCTACTTTGGTAGAAGGTTTGAGATTGTGATCCCAATCCGTGATAAATGGAATAATGGCGGAGCGTCGCTTGATCCAAAAGGTATAGTGTGGTACACCGATGGATCAAAAATGGATTCAGGAGTTGGTGCCGGTGTGTATGGACCCAACCATAAAATTTCGAAATCACTCGGAAAGAGTCCTAGTGTTGTCCAGGCCGAGCTTTACGCCATTGAAACTTTTGCTAACATTAACTTGCACTCAGGCATTAAAGGTGCCTCTATCCATATACTCACCGATAGACAAGCGGCGCTCAAAGCACTGATCTCCCATGTGATCAGTTCAAAATCAGTTCTAAGCTGCTTCGACAGCTTACAAAATCTGTGCCGACACAATAAAGTAAAATTGTGGTGGGTACCGGGTCATGTAGGCGTTGACGGCTATGAAACTGCAGACCTGCTAGCTAGGAAGGGCTCCTCTGAGTTGTTCACTGGACCTGAACCCTTCTGCGGGATACCCGATTCCGCCTTCAAACTTACCCTAAACATCTGGGAGCGCAACATGTGCATCTCCCACTGGAATAACTCCCAAGGTCTTAGGCAGGCTAAAAGAGCTGTCCAACCCTTCCAAAAACAGGCAGTTGATATCCTAAAATACGGCAGAAATGACATAAGAAGGCTTGTGAGCTTCCTTACCGGTCACTGCCAACTTCTCTACCATCTTAACAAAATGAGAATTTCGGAGGATATCACCTGCCGCCTCTGCCTAGAAGAGGACGAAACCGCAGAACACATACTATGTGAGTGTGTAGCTCTGTGTAGAACTAGGAGAAACTTTTTCCTTAAAGAAATCATATCTCCAAAAGATCTTAGGAACTCCTCCGCAGCCGTAATTATAGCTTTCATAAGGAGAGTAGAAGTACTGCTGCCCTAAAAGTGGCCTATGGCACAATAGATCTCCTTGGTCGCAGTGCCGACACGCCATTTGGGCGTGTTTTGTTTAAAAAAAAAAAAAAAAAGAAAAAAAAATCCTATTCTTCTGGGTTCTTTTCGAGAAGATGGAAAACCGCATTTGTCCAGCCCGTTCCTAAAAAAGGGTGAATCTTCCTCGCGTTCAATTACCGACCCATTGTACCTATGTCCCTTCTTTCCAAGGTCATAGAAACGCTGATAAATGGTCAGCTTATGAAATATCTTGTTTCACGGAAACTCCTAAATGAGCGGTAGTATGGTAGTATGGTAGCAACAGGTCCACTGTTGATCTGATGGCATATCTCACTGAGAAGTGGAACCAATCTCTCCATCACCTCGGCGAAACAAGGATGGTTGCGCTCGATATTTCTAAGATATTCGACAGATTTTGGCATCAAGCTCTTTTCTCGAAAATGCGTTCATATGGCATCGATGATTTTCTTCTTCAATGAAGAAGAAATCACCTTTCGGGTCGTTCAATACAAGTCGTCTTGGACGGCTTCAAGTCTGAAATTCACCATATAAATGCGTCAAGCCCAACTTCGAGCGTACTGTCAAATACAGGGATTCGTTTATAAGCCGATCAGCACGTTTGTGGAATGATCTGCCAGGCTCTGTATTTCTACATTATTACAACCTTCAAATATTTAATCTTCTCGGTTCCTCTCCCTTCTTTTTCCTTCGGCCTGTGCCCTAAGAACCAGTATAAGGGTATTAACAATCCCTTCGGCGCGCACAAACTAATGGAAAATAAAAATACATACAGAAACAATACCTGTCGATCTGAATTTTCTGGACATTGTACAAAACTTCTGGGAAAACTTTTAAAAATTCCATCACTACCCACCATCGAAGTTCCAGAAATTTTACGTAATCCCTTAAGAAATTAAATCAAACGGCGAAAATTCAACCGCCCACGGAAAAATAGCTCCACTGGAATTTTCTACTCAACACACCACGCATTCCACCCCTCAACATCTTAACTTGTTTCAGTGTAACGTCTATGGAATCAATTCAATTTGCACCCCGCACACTGAATCACTTTCATGCCAATGATTCCTTCCTGCAAAAGTCATAACTTGTCTAAAACAAATTCCACCCGATCCATGCCCACGCAAAGGCAAACATTTCAATCAATGAACATTGCCTGAAGTTTAAACGAAGCAAATTTAAAGTCCTCTCCTCATTAATTCTCTCTTTTGGTTTCACTAGCAAAAAACTGCTCCACCCTTGGCGTAGCGTGGCGGTACCGACTTAAGTCAACGACGACGACGACGATAAAATGCAATGATCAGCATTTGAATGTTGTACCTATCTATGGGCATACAGGACATGCCAGACATACTAGGGCGAACACACACAAAATTGTTCCCTGGTGCCGATAAATTAATGTCATCATTTCATTCAATATAACACCCTTTTATCTGCGACGATAGCACCTTACACAGCACAAGTTGTTAACTTTTCCGTCTGTCTCTAGACGACACACACATACCGGCGACGATTTTTCAGCGAGAAAAAGCGTGAAAAACTCGCTTCCGTTGGAAAATAGTAATATCTCCTCTCATCGAAGGGTTGAGAAAAGTCGATGGGACCTGGGGGTGGGTGACGGTGGTGCTGATGGTGGGAAAAATTGTTATCACTAACTTTCATTGGGCCCCCTATGCGGAGAATAAAGTTAGGTAAGAGTGTTGCAGAGGAGCTGTGCTATCGGATAGACTGCTTCGTATAGAGGACAACGACGACACGACGACTCAGACGACAAGAAACTTTATGATATGTCGCACCTGGCCAATGAAAGAAAATTTAATTTAGAGAACATTGCGGGCGCACTTAATAGATGTGCGTAGCCCCGGCACCCATCCTTCCTTTCCGACGCTTCGAAGAAAACTTTTATAATTAAATTGGATACAAGCTTGAGCTTGTGGCAAAATGGCAAGCAAAGGGGCGAACCAAACAGCTTTACGAATGCGAAGGCGTTAGACTGCAGTGGTAAGTTTTCATCATAACCTGTTTGATGATAACGATAGAATACGGCAAGGCTAAAAAAGTCCTTAACGACCAGAGAGAGAACACACACACATAAACACACAAAGCCACACGTAACCAGAAGGAGGGTGTATCGACTTTATTCGCAAAAGCTAATTTCCCTGAATTGAGTGAGAGATAAGCTAACAAGTTTGGCAATAAACTTCTTCTGTACATCTGGGCGCGCCAGGAAGTAAAATTATTATGAAGTAGCGGCAGAAGTACCTAGCAGCAGAAGATGCCTTAAGGCATGGGAAAAACAATTTTCAATCTGTCGCAGGGGTGTGAGTTTGTTGGTTTGGATTTACCTTTAGCTAAGCAACAAAGATGAATAGTTTACTTAGAGAAGTTTTGGTTTGGAATTAATTTAAGGACGGTCTGGTCGGTCCAGAGTCGAATTCGATGATATAAATTGGTTCGAGTCAAGAGTTTTGGGGAAGTTTAATTACACATCGAAATTGTCCGTGAAGATGACATGTTGCTGCTTGGTCGAATGATTTACCCAATTCAAGTTAGGAATGAGTTTTTGCAAATATCGATTGGAATGTTAATTAAGCACAGAATTATGCAATTCGATTAAGGGGATACATTTATGCTTGAAAACATATTCGGTTCTTGCAATAGAATTTTGGGAACCATAATTTAGTTATGAGTAGGCAGCTGTGACTCTGACATAAGAGTCCAGCACTGATTCGACCTGAAGAGTGTCTAAGTGATTCTTCATATTTGATTATGAAATGAAATTTATTCTCTGTGTACAAGTTGTTCCTTGGTAAATATACTCAAGAGGAATCATAGCAATTTCAGAGGTGTGGTCATAAGATGTGAATGGAGTCAGAGGCGTATAGTGGACTTTCATACATTTTTGAAGTACTAACAAATATAGTCACTTGAGTTTAAGCACACTCAGGATAGGTTGCGAATTTGTCTGGTCGTCTAACTCATCATACGCACTATGAAACTAATATGAAACTATTGTACATGAAATACTATTATTTTCTCATAGGCTTAGATTGGTATCGCTGCTGTGAAGATGCTAATGTCAACCCACAATGTTAGTGGATCTGAGGTTTTGGATAAGACGGCTTGAACAAATTATCACTTTTAAACAACATCTCGAAGACACACTCGATGCCCAACAAGCAGGTTTCCGTTCTGGATGCTCCTGTGTCGACCACATCAACACCCTGCGGATTATCATCGAACAGTGTGTTGAATATCGATCGCCACTGCACCTGCTGTTCATCGATTTTGAAAAGGCGTTCGATAGTGTCAACAGGGGGTTTATTTGGCGTGCCTTACGCAGGAGAGGTATTCCAGATAAACCAATTGCTATTATCAAAGCTACATATAAAGGCTCCAAATGTCACGGTCTGCACAGGGGACGGTTGTCTGAGGAATTTGAGATCCAAATTGGGGTAAGACAAGGCTGTATCCTTTCACCAATATTATTCCTATTGGTGATTAGCGATGTGCTTCATGCAGCTTTGTCGACGGGAAACGGAGGAATTCGATGGACTCTTACATCTCAACTGAAACATCTTGACTACGCTGACGATGTATGCTTACTCTCCCACAGAATTATGGACCTCCACCAAATGGCAGCAGATGGCGAGACGGAGGCAGGTGTCGTCGGGCTGAAAATTAATACGACAAAAACTAAAATGATCAGCCTTGGAACTAACTCATCGGTTCAGATATGCATTGCATGGACACCGGTTGTCCGGTAGAGAGAGTAGAGGATTTCCAGTATCTTGGGAGTATTGTGTCGACCGATGGTGGAACCGAACTGGATATAGCCAACAGGATCGCCAAAGCAAAGTCCGCATTCGGGATGTTGTCCAAAAGTAAAGCAATGCAATCAGTTTGAGCACCAAAATAAGACTGTTCCGCTCCAACGTTGAATTCGTGCTGCTATATAGTTGAAGCGCGTGGAGAGTGACCACTACTATCACCAGAAAGTTAATAGGTGCCTGCGCAATATCTTAAGGATTTTCTGGCCCAATCGTATTTCTAACGAACATCTTTACGAGAGAACGGGTCAGGAACCAATAGGCACAACCATCTAACAACACGGAAGTGGCAGTGGATTGGTCACACGTTCCGAAAGGGTGACAAATCCATAGCGAACCATGCTATGCAATGGAACCCTCTAACTCAGGATGGCAGAAGACCTGGCGGTCCGAGGAGAACATGGCGCAGAACAGTCGAGAAGGAGGCATGGCAGTTAGGGAAAAGTTGGGGAGAACTCAGACACATTGCCAGAAACCGTTCACGATGGCGCGTAGGCGTAGTAGAGGCCCTAGGACCCACAAGGGGATGCAGGACATAAGTAAGTAAGTAATTATCACTTTGTCTTTTTTTGCACAGAAGCATCAAAAACCAAGAACTTAATCTAAACTTCCCTTCCGTCTTCCAAATCATTGTAGCATCTTTTAGGCGAAAATAATGCCAATTAAGGAAGTCTTATTTTGGCTAAGGAAAAACATGATATTCGTATCTTTGGAGAAAACCCAAGAATTCCAAATCGATACTCACCACCTCTTTATCGATTTCAAGGCCGCTTATGACAGCATCTATAGAGAAGAGCTTTACAGAGCCATGTCTAGTTTTGACATCCCTGCCAAACTTGTCCATCTATGCAGGCTGACGATGGAGAACGCTCGCTGCTCCATCAAGGTCGGTAATGACCTCACCGAGACCTTTGATGTCAAAAAAGGTTTTAGATAAGGTGACATGTGACTTCTTTAACATTGTACTTGAACGGATTGTGCGGAACTCACAAGCCAACACCGGAGGCACAATCTATTAAAAGTCTGTACAACTGCTTGCATACACCGACGATATAGACATTATCCGAAGAACTCAGCGGGCTGTCACCGGTGCGTTTGCAAGCATTGAGGCGGAAGCGGTCAAAATGGGTTTAGCGATAAACGAGGGCAAAACCAAGTATATGCTGTCAACAAGAAGGGAAAGCCAACACCGACGAATTGGACAAAACGTCACAGTCGGCAGCTATATCTTCGAGGTAGTAAGGGACTTTGTCTACCTTGGCTCTGCTATAAATTCTACAAACAAGATCAGCGCAGAAATCAATCGAAGAATAACTCTTGCCAATCGTTGTTTTTTGGGCTTATAAGGCAATTCAACAGTAAAGCCCTATCTCGAACAACTAAGGAGACTCTGTATAAGACCCTGATCATCCCAGTCCTGCTTTACGGCGCTGAAACATGGACTTTATTAAAAGAGGATGAAGATATCCTTGGTCGCTTTGAGAGAAAAATTCTTCGTAAGATTTTCGGTCCCGTTTGCGTTGACGGGTTTTGGAGGAGAAGATTCAATCACGAACTATACGAGCTGTACGGCGACATCGACCTAGTCAAAAAACTGCGTATTGGACGTCTGAGATGGCTAAGACATGTAGAGCGAGTAGAAGACAGATTTAATATGTACACGTAGCTAGGTTATATCCCCTTCAGAGCAAAGAATTAACAAGCTTACCTCGTAAAATGGTTATAACCTTTAAGTAATTTCTATAAAAAAGAAAAACTCACCGCATGGCTTTGCGCAGCTTTCTTTTATGCTAGGACGGAACATCTTTATATTCATCCTTGGTAGTATTAACATTTGAATGAGCCCAATGACCCCTCTTCAGAGTATACCAATCAATGCGCATAGATTTTATTACATTCGCACTTCATGCACGCTCCAGTGCTTCTATTACTTATCTAACCTTTCTCTACGAGTCCTCTTTTATCTCCTCCTCCTCCGGGGGCACTCTTGATACAATTACGATATTACTCCCTAATGCCGATCGGCCATTTCTACACCCAATCCATCCATTAAAATAATCTCATCGATACCTTGTTTTATATTCCATCTCCGCATAATAGCAAACAACAACGGTTCACCTCACATTTTCCTGGTTCCCCTTTTGTTACGTTCTATATACTTACCTACTTGTGTGCAGTTTTTTTCCCAGGGAAAACTTCTCCTCATAACATTTTATGAATATTATCCATTCCTTTTCCCCAATGCGTTGTAAGGCAATCCTTACCTCATTAACTGCTTCAAAAAAGAAAAGAAAAAAAAAAAAACAAGAATGGACACAGTCCCTAAGAAGCTTTCGAAGAGCTTAAATAGATTCTCATTTGAAGGGAAGAGCATAGAAAAGCTATAAAAACGATGAAGAGGAAGGAATTAGGGAATCAAAATCACCATTTTCCATCCAACTTGCTTCGACTTAATGTAGAAAAAGTAGTATTCCTCTTCTTCCGTGGAACATCATCGAAGGAAATGGAAATTTACTTCGAAACACGACCTAATCTCTAAATGAGATTGTACCCGTGGAGTTATGATTTAATTCAATTACGAACGGCCGAAGCAATTAGCATCACCTTCACCTACCGCCACCCCCGGAGAGTCGCCATCATCATCATCATCAGCTTTGTGATGAGCATTCTCATCATCATCTTCCCATTCCACTCGTCTAAATGTTATTCTAGAATTTGTAGGACAAAGATATTCAAAGAGAGAGTTGGCCATCCCCCACCACTCACTTTCTAGGATCAACAAATAGAGGCCAATTATACATCACCACCGTCGTCGGTCGTCGTCGGTCGTCGTCATCGCAGTCGTCGTAGTCGTCGTCGTAGAATAAAATAAATTCAAATCAAAGCTGCGCCATGAGGGCAAAGGAGCGCTGGTTATCACAAAACATTGCGTACACACGTAAGCCGCTCAGCATTAATGTAGATTTGTGGCAGCAGGAACTACAACCCCTGCAGAAGGACACTAGCAACCAAACCAAGTGTTCTAGTGTTCTGAACTTTTTGCAATAAGAAATTAACATAATTAAAAGTTCTTTTGTCATTCTACTATAATAGTTGAGAGAGGGATGGCAGTGGGAGTGGGAGTGGGATTGTAAGACATTCAAGCCAAGTGGTGCTCAAGTAGTGGGAGGAATAGTGAGTAGTGACTCTCTGTCTGCACTCGTTTATTTTATAGCGATTATTCTCGAAAACCCCACAACATTGTACTAGGGATAGCTTAGCCTTTCTGCTGTTTGGCAGCCACTGCACAAGATTTCTTCTTGTTTCCAAGACCAGAATGGATAGCGAAAGTTTTAGCAAAGTGTGTTTTCTATAATTCCCCTAACGACACCGATAATGATGTTGATTTGGCAATGAAGGGCATATGAATGTTTTTCTTTATCATTTGCAATTAAAATGTATCTTTTGAGGGAATATCCCAATTGCCCTTGTTTCGTAATAACACAGTTCGACACAATGGCACATCTTGATGGGTTATGTGGTTGCGGTTGGCATAGATTGTGGGTGTACCCACCCCGCTGCTGATCGGATTGTTGCTGCTGCATGAATAATTGGAATTGGGTTTTGGTATATAATGCAAATTTACTTGGGATTTCGAGGAAGTAGTAATAATCGGGAGTAATTGCGGCAATAAAACCCGCACGAATGCGGTTGGAAGGAGGCAGCAGCTAAGTGCGTTTTATGTGGCAATAACTTTCGTTGTTAGAAAATTTTGATTACAGTGATGGAATAAACTTTTGAGATTTTGCTATTATTTAAATAAGTTTGTCGTTGGCTTTGTTCTGTGAAGATGGAGTCTTAACTGTTATCCCCCAAAAATGGGTTGGGATAATAAACGGCAATTGTAGGAAGGAGAATGCGTTCGTGGATTGAAACAGAAAAACAAAGATTTGACAAGATTCTTAGCTTCGGCAGTTACTGCCATTAGATAGAAACAGAACAAAGTTTCGCAGCCTGAAGTATGTAGTTGAATGTATTATCTTCGTGAATACTATCTGGCAAGAGTTTTTGGGATGGCAAACGACTAACAAAGACCTCGTAGAGGCAACATCTCCCGATAGGTGCTGGTCCGTTAAGTAACGAGAAGGAGCCACTGCAGCCGAAAACCTAGCACCTTTGTTAGTAAGCCCTACTCCCACCACCTCGTGGTGTCATCTGGGAATTTCTTAGGAAATTGCTAACGGGAGAGGACGAATGGCGAGCTTCCTGCGCCAAAAAACAGGATAAGTGTCGGTTGGTCTGTGGCCCAGCGAGCCGCAACCGTAAAACAAACTATTGCTCCGAAACGGAAACAATCGCCTCGGATAAGGACGGATAATTTATTGACGACCTTTGGCTATCGGACACGGACAACGATCGGATTCTGGAAAGTTAAGACCCTCCTGGACTCACTCAAGGAAGGGCCTTATAACGCCAGATTCCTCCAATTGGAATTCGCGAATTCGCACGGATTCGCACGGTATAAAATCGACATCTTAGGGCTGAGCGAGATAAGATGGTACGATGCTGGGGAATACATCTCCTCAACAAAAAGCACTGTGATGCTCTACTTTGGTAAACCAGCTGGAAGTGCACGGAGTTCTGGCGTAGAACTCATGCTAACTCCAGCAGCACGTAGTAGCCTCATATCCTGGAAACCCCATAGTGACCGGATATTGACGGCTAGGTTCCAGAGTAGAGTTAGAAAAATTACCATCATACAGAGTTATGCTCCGACTCTAGACGCGACTGAGGATGAAAAGGATGAAGACAACTCCATTGCGAAATACGCTATGCAGAGGAATCCACTCACCCAGGCAGGCAGAATAGCGCGACGCCCTAGGCAAACGTGGCGCAGAACAGTTGAGGAGGAATCGAGCTCTTTAGGAATGAGTTGGAGGCAGCTCAAACGCGTTGCAGAACTCCGAACACGATGGCGCGCAGGCGTGGTTGACGCCCTATGCCCCCCGAGGGGTTAAAGGATATAAGTAAGTAAGTAAGAGTTTTATGACTTTAGAAGACTGCGGACTAGGCAGAGCTTTGAGGTTCAACAGAGAAAAATCTCACCTGATATCTTAACAACTCGATGAACTACTCGCTACTGTGTATTGGACGTTTGAGAAGGCTAGGACATATAGAGTGAATGCACATGAACGCTCCGGCCCGCAGAGTCTTCGAATCTAATCCCACAGAGGGACGACAAAGTAGAGGGCCTCTTCGCCGTAGGTGGCGCGTACAAGTTTAAGGGAACCTCGACCAACTTGGAGTGTGCAGCTGCAGGCAATTAGCTGAAAACCGAGCTAAATGGAGAGGCTTGTTGGTTGAGGCCCAGATTCACCCTGAACTGTAGCGCCACCGAAGTTAGTAAGTCAGATAGTATGCAACCTTCTCGCACAGCACTACCGAAACTGAACGGATCTCAAATTCCACTATGCAGCATGTAATTTTCTGTTTTGCGTTTTTTTTTTGTCGGGATAGGAAACGCTCGACTGCACAAACTCAGACGCAACTGGTCCATTATACTACCAGAGAGCAAACCCTGGTTTACCCATTTTATTGGAATTTTCTTGTCTTTCTAAGAAAGGCAAGCAAGCACTTTAGTGGTGTGAAGCTTACAGTACCAGCACTCACCACATCAGCATCGAGGATCTGCCACCTGATGCGAGCAAAGGCCGGACGCTCGTGGAGATAATGTTCCGCAGTGTCGTCGCTTTCTCCAAAAGCGTCGGAGATTGTAGTGTAAGTGTAAGCCCAGCATGTTAAGGTGCTTGGCGAAAGCGAAGTCGCCTGTTAAGGTGCCAATAAATTGCCTGCAGTCTTTTCTACTGAGAGAGAGCAAGAATGCCGCTGATTTCTTACAGACGTCCGGGAGCATTTGTTTAGTCAACCTACATCCTGGAGAATCATGCCACACATAATTGTGTTCGTGAGAGACCAAATAGTCAATGGAACACCTAACTGAGGATGCAGGGAGACGGGACCTGAGAAAGTCTAATCGTTTCCCAGGATCGCAGTGTGATCTGGGACCCAGAGAAGAGACAGAGAATTCAGACTTGCGACCTAGTTCGCAGAGCTTTTGGTTTCACGAACTATTTTGGAAGTGGTTAAAGGGTTAAGCAAGTCCTTAAGCGCAGCCTCACTGCTAAAAACTACAGTCCTTCCATCTGTTCTTCAAAACATAGTTCATGATCAGTAGGATTGCATAGGTTTCGCTCGGGAAACAGACGTTTATTTTCCTAACGAGAAAAGAAGTATAATGTTTTCGCCCTCCACAAATATACCAGGGCTAGATCTTAACTGGTTTTGGAGCCATTCGTGAAAATATGCCTGCATTACATTCCTGGCTCAGAGTCTAGTCGAAGCCAGTCCTGGATACAAGGAAAGTCGACTCTGAATTTGAGTATCAGCTGAAGTTCTGGTGCCATTGCATCAGACGGCATATCCATGGGATCGGAGTCGTAAGATAGGTATCGTGCAAGTTCACTAAAATTTCAGTGTGGAGTATACCAAAAATTACCCTGCCTAAGACGATTGATGGCCATGATATAAGTATCAAGAGTAGGTAAGTTCAGTTCTAGAACAGAAAAGCTCCCGTGCACCTAGCCTACTAGCCCAGTTTGAACTTTTGTATTCTGAGCATCAACATACAGTGGAAATTGATCTCTTATTTTCCAAACATAACCAAGCGTAAGCCCACACAACCTCATTGTCATTAGAAATGAAAACGTTAAAAATTATTAAAATACTTCGAAAGCCCAGCATAGAAATATCCCCTAAAAATGTCGCCCTTATACCAGGGACCAAAATCCAAGCAGTAAACATTTTTATTCCTCACATCACCCGAAGCCATAGAGATTTAGAAATTCACAAGAAAACCTACAAATTGGATTCCATAGATGTCAGCCATATTCATTGACCAAAATCAATTTACCATAGAAACTATCTGATTATCCCAATCTAACTACAGCTTTCCACATAAGCCTCTGGCGGAAACCCTCTCGGGACGTTTGAGACAAATACAAAAGATTATCCAAAACTCAATAAGATAAGCACTCCTATGGTGTGGGTGGGTAATCACTTTAACAAAACTACTTCCTTTCGTCCGTCAGATGTTCTTTCTTTTCTTCATTTCCCTACCATTCATCGTCCTCTTTATGTAGTTAAGTGTTGTAGATTTAATTAATATACATTCTGTAGCAGGACCAAAGCTATCTGTTCATGATCTCTTATCACAGTTAAATAACTCTTTTCATGTACGTTCTCGTTCTCCACAAAAGTAAATAAGAGCCACAATCAGGACTAATTAAAGATTCTTTTGCGGTTCCTTCATTCCTTCTTTGACTCTCTCTCTCTCTCTGCCTCTCGTTGAGAAAAGTAAATACTTCACAGCTCCATCTGCTTCTTAGCCAGAAAGGATAAAAATAATCCTAAGGCGGTTGGATGAGATAACAAATTTGCTGGAAAATATTTAAACTGCACACACAGTGAGAGGAAGGTCAGTGTTGTCGGTGTCAATAGCAGAGAGAATCTCTATCCTTAAATCCATTTCGTACAACCTATGCTAGACTTCAAAATAAACCAAGATGCATGAATATGCGAAGGGATTGTTTGTTTATATGTACAGTAGATGTACACGCCCCCTAAATGTCAACTATACGAGATGACATACTGCCTAAACCTTTAGGGGGGAAAGGCTTTAAATTGGGGCTCTAGAGAGAACTTGCCTCACCACCATGTCGCTTAACGCCTTTCAATCATTCATACTTCACTCCGTATCTCCGTAATCCCATTTAGTTGATGGTTAGATAGATGCATGTAGGCAAGCAAGCAAACACACAAGCAGCAGGGAGGCAAGTCAGCATATAGGGTACCCTATTAGGGACATTTTCTTATCTCATTTCGCACCTTCTATTTGACACACGTAAATCTGATATCATTCAACCTCAGGAAGGAGGACGCAGCAACAGACTCTCGATAAAGACGACCAACCAACCAACCAACCAACCGACACACGTTAGACAAGAGCTAACAAATGTCGCATAATTTTCTAAGCTCTCAGGTGTTTGCTCATAGCATTACCTGGCACCCTCCTCTCTCTGTAAACAGGGCGTGGTGGTGTCGATGTGTAAACAGCTTGCTATAGTCGACCAGCCGGTCCTTTGTACACATCACACAGTGGAAAGGGTTGGGTATGGGCCACTTCCATGTTAATCAATTTCGTTTCGTTCGACAAAAGGGGTTTTTCGTTCGTTCTTTCGAATTCCATCAGTTCAGACAGAGTTAGAAAGGAAGCGCCTTAGAATGACTTCGCATTGCCGGTTCTTTGGAGAATTTATTGCCACGGTAATCGTGACTGATGCAAAACGATCGAATATCTACCTCACCTTAAGCCAGTGAATGGCCTAAACCACCGACCTGGCCGGCCCCCAAAATGGATGGTTATCGCTGCTTTTTTAGAAATTGAATTTCTAAGCAGGTAATTTGTTTTGCCACACGGCATAGTCTGTTGGGTGGCTTTGTTCGTCTTATCAACTGACACCATGTTTGGAGTGAAATTAATAGGATTTGGACGTTTCCCCGATAATGGCTTACTAGTGTCAAATCTGTCAAATTTGTGAAAAAAATCCGAGCAGTGTGTGAACGTCATATATTGATACCAACTCTTAAAAGGGTTTACTGGATGACACTGATGGTTGGCGAGTCCAGTGAAGATTTATCCGCACCTCACTTTTCTTGACGTTTGTATTTATTGATTTTGTTTCGCCCCCCTCACCCCCGTGACACATCGGAGACTGGAAGTCTACTTTTCCGACGACTTGATGGTAATCAATCAAAAAATAAGGTCAGAGAAGCAAAAAGAAAAACACCAACATTTAGTCAGAGTGACATATTGTTTGAGTTTTAGAATATTTTTTTTTTTTCTAAAGTTTTCCTTTTGAGAGGACCTCTAAGGCAGAAAAGGTACGCCTACGTCGATCAAGAATCATCGTTATTTTGGTTCCGTTCTACTTATATATATTTTTTTTTTCTTTGCAAGATTAATGGACAGATGACGAGGGCCAGCATCCGGGTGATGTGTGTATGACAAAGAGAAGAAAACTTCTAAGAGGGGTCAATGTAGAAAATCAAGGCAACGTACACAAGTTGATGGTATTAAAGGAATATCAAGGTGTACGAGTATGTAGGATTAGTGAATTTGATAAATTGCCATTGATAGGTGATTTTTTTACTTCAATGTGCATTTTTAAATGAATCTTTTGAATGAGATTGTGAAAGTTGTTGATTGGTTTCGATTGACATTTGTAGACGTTCAAGATTAGCCAGCCTTTGGCCTGGCCTTTTTTTTTAGGTCAGTTGAAGTGCCGAATCTGTCAAAGGTGGTGATGTTTGCTAAGAAGTATCAATGTACTTACTCATAGGCCGGACTGTCGTTTGATCAAGTTGAACAAGAGAGTAGGAAGTAAGGTGCGGATCTCAAAGGGCGGTCCACAGAAACTGCTCTTCATGAGGTCGTGCGTACAGTGGAAAAAACTCTTCACTACAAAGAACATACTCTCGCCACATTTTTTGATATAGAAGGAGCCTTCAACAACATTTTCACTGAATCTATTCAGGAATCTTTCACCGAGTTAGGTGTAGAAGGCTTTATTAGCCAATGGATAGTTTCTATGCTCAGTACTCGTATAATCCAAGCAACACTAGTCAACAATAGTACAACTAAGACGGTAAACAGAGGAACTCCACAAGGCGGAGTCATCTCCCCCTGCTCTGGTTAATGGCGATCAATAAAATCTTGGTGCGACTTGATAGGGAGGGTTTTAAGGTGGTTGCGTACGCGGCTGATATGGTTATACTAGTATCAGGAAAGTTCCTCTCCACGATAAGTCAACTCATGGAGAGGGCTCTGGATAAGGTACACTCATGGGCTACGAGCTGTGGCCTCGGAGTAAATCCGGAGAAGACTGAAATGATGCTGTTTACCACTAAAACCAAGGTACCGGCATTCACCCCCCCCAAACTAGATGGTCAGCCTCTCTCGCTTTGCTTCAGTGCAAAATACCTAGGCACGGTTCTAGACCCGAAACTTAGTTGGAAACTCAATATAGAACAGCGAATTAAAAAGGCAAGCGTAGTCTTCTATGCCTGTAATAAAACATTCGGTAAGAAATGGGGACTCCAGCCAAAGATGACCCTTTGGATGTACACAGCCGTTGTGCGTCCAATTCTTACTTACGGCGCCATCGTTTGGTGGCCAGCTTTGAGCAAAAAGTACAATATCGACAGAATAAAAAAAGTACAGAGATCGGCGTGCGTGGGTATCACAGGAGCAATGAGGTTTTGTCCAACAGATGCTCTCAGTGTGATCTTGCATCTGATCCCTCTCGAACTACACATCATAGACACAGCTATATGCAGCGCAGTCCGGCTCAGGGAATATGGATGCTGGACCACAAGGCCATATGGTCACAGCAAGGTCCTGGAGACGATTCCAAGTGAACTGGTTGCGCCCTCGAGCGACTACACGATACCCAAACTCAACTTCAGAAAATCCTTCTTAGCAAAATTCCCTTCCAGAGAAGAATGGAAGAACGGAAGCGTTACCTGCAACTATGATATAGGGATATACACGGACGGTTCGAAGATGGACTCCGGAGTCGGCGCAGGCATCTTCTCTGACCAGCTGAATATATCAAGGTCCTTCCGTCTCCCAGACTCTGCTAGTGTTTTCCAAGCGGAGCTTCTTGCGATTCGAGAAGCCTGCCGCCTGCTAAACAATCTTCCAACATCTAATCACAATATCGCTATTTTTTCGGATAGCCAGGCTGCCATCAAGGCCATTGATGCGATCTGCATCTCTTCAAAACTGGTAGAGCAATGCCGGTTTGAATTGAATCAACAAAGCACTCACTCGAGAATCACTCTCATCTGGGTCCCAGGGCACAGCAACCATGAGGGAAATGAGCGTGCTGATGAGCTGGCCTGGCGAGGGTCGTTCCTTAACGGCTCTCTAGCAGAAAGAGTCGACATTCCGCTTGGTGCCGTTAAGGGCTATATTTACCTTCACTTCCTTCAGCTAGCCAATCGCGGGTGGAACAACCTCACAAGCTGTGTCATATCTAGGAAGACGTGCCCCAGTTTCAACAAACCCAGGTCAAAAGAGTTACTAGGCAAACCAAGACCAGTTATTGCCAAAATCGTAGCTATTATCACAGGCCACTGGCCAGTTGGAGACCATGCTGCCAAGCTTGGTATCCCCCACAACACCTTTTGTAGGAGCTGCAAGGATTTTAATGAGAAAGAATCTCTATGTCATTTCCTTTGCAGATGTCCGGCCCTGGCGAGGATCAGACAACAAACTCTTGGCAAACACATCTTCGAGGATCTGAGAGAGATAGCGGACAAGAGGATTGGAGAACTAATCCTCTTCCTGAACTTCACGGGCTGGGTTTAAACTTAACACCCCTTTTTTAATTAACCACTACAACAGGTAGACACGAGTCCGTGGTAACAAAACGGCGCATCTTAAGCGCTAATTGGGTTCTTTTTTGGACCGCCACTTTACCTACCTACCTAAGGTGCGGATTAATAGCAGAAGGCAAGTTTGCGGAGGGACACCTCGAGGTGGGGTACTCTCACCACTCATTTGGCTCCTTGTGGTGGATGAGATTTTGCAAATACTCGAAGCGAATAGTTTCGACGTGTGTCGGCTTACGCTGACGATGGCAACATCAAGGAAATTTCTTTCAATCCTCAGCGATAGACTCAATTATACACTGCTACTAGCTAATAAGTGGGTCACTAGCCAAAGTCTGAGTGTGAACCCCACAAGGCAGAGAAAGTCCACTTCATCAAGAAAAGGTCATTCCCCGACTTTAAACCCCCTAGGATCGGAGTGTTGTACTATATCTCTCAAAGTCAGCACGTCACCTGGTCGTAATTCTAGATTCTTAATAAAATTGAAAGGATAATATCGAGGATTGCATTAAAAAGCATGTGTAGCCCAACGCGTTCTGCAATACGTGGGGTATCAAGCTGACTGTGGTATATTGGTTATACACGACGGTTGTGCGATCTATCCTAACTTATGGTTCGTCATTCTGGTGGAAGACACTGGAGATGAAAAGCTAGCTTTCAAGCCTCACCAGGATCCAAAGGTCAGCCTGCATCCAGATCATGGGATCGTTAAGTATAACACCCATGGTAGCAAGTGTTACTCCGCTGGATCAATTCTGCAGAAAAACGGCGGCCAAATCGGCACCTAAACTGAGGGTAAGAGAACTCTGGCCATCTGCACCATACGATCACGCCTCCAACCTATTCAGATTGGAGGTCACAAATAGGCAGTTAGAAACCGATTACATGACTCCGAAGCAAACATTTGACAGGAAATTTAATATCAGAATTCGTGACAAAAATAGCTGGAAGAGCGAACAAGTTACTAGTAATGAGGAATTGACCTTCTACACTGACGGTTCCAAAATGGATGCCGGTGTGGGAGTTGATGTGTCCTGTAAAACAATAGGGGTAAACCACTCGTTCAGAATAAACAGCGACTACAGCGTCTTTTAAGCTGAAATCGCAGCCATCATCCAGGCTGGGAAAATATACCCAATCAGTTATTGTGTACATCGACAGCGAGGCAACCGTTAAGGCTCTGGAATCTCTACAGCAATTAGATCTAGGCTCGTTAACCCTTTCGGCCCGATTGGGACAATATATCCCAAAGAAGTTTGAAAAATGAAAATGTTCGGGTCGAAAGGGTTAAGATCTGTAAGCGGCATGTTAATGAGGTATCACAGGCCAAGAAGGTGACCCTATGCTGGGTACCAGGGCATATGGGCATACCGGGTAATGAAAGAGCAGACGAATCCGGTAGATTGGAGTCGATGTCGCACATCTCACAGGCCCTCTCCTGTTTGAAAGTTGCCATCATCTCTATAAATAAACTCGTCGGAGATAAAGCCATTAGCGAAACCAACAGATGATGGATCCATCTGGTCTGGATACATGCGTCACTGCTAAAATGCTGTGGATGGCCTGTGATTTAAGGAGAACACGTTCTCTAGTTAGGCTTAGTTATAACAGTGCATGGGTTATGTCTGACATAATCACGGGGTCATTAGGATTCATGTAGAGCATATCGGCGTACCTCACAATGACTTTTGTCGAAGCTGCAGGGATGAGGAAAAATTTTATTTGTCGGACACTGCTGTGCAAATGCCCTGCCCCCGCCGGCAGAAAAACGAGGACTCTCGATAGCTACTTCTTCACTGAGTTGGAGAACCTACGTCACTGAAAGACTTTTTTATCTCTGTTATAGAGTTTTAGTAGTTTCCAGGTCCCCAGGGTAAAAACAAATTGCGCACAGTGGGCCCTTATTGGTTTAAGTGAGCAGTAACTTCGTTACAAGAAACCCATCTATCTAACCTAGCCTGAGGTCTATATTTGGGTAATTTATAATTGAAAAATAATGTGGTAAGATGTAATTTATTACACCCCGCCCACTTTTTCTCAAAAACGGAAGATGCCATACAACATTTTTACATGTTGCCATGTTTTGCAGATCTATATGCGAAAATAATTGCTTTGGGAGTAGAGAGAGGCATCGATTTTAAAATCGTTTCTAAGCTTTTTTGCTCAGTAAAATCTATCAGGGAAAATATTTTTTACCTATTAAATTGCCTTATATCTTTTCCATCCATGATATGCCCTTCGGGGACCTGCATTGCGATTGATCGGGAAACTACTGACTGCCCAAAACTTGGCTTGGGCCAGTAGCGCAACAATCAAGTTCGTGATGAAGTGCTTACTTTACCTCCTAGTGGTGGTCCCCGGGCAACTATACGTATAAACCCTTATACGTATAGGCCAAAATTGTAAGTGCGGGTTGTCTAGGGCCTTGATTCTAGGCTAGGTAACGTGGGCCAGCAACCTGCGTTACTGAAACCAGCTCGCTACTGAAACCGACACTATGCCTCGGATAAGGACTGATCACATGTTGACGACTTTTGGCTATTGTACCCGGACAAAGATAGGTTTCTGGAATGTAAAGACGCTCCTCGACTCGGGAAGCGAAGGTCCTTACAATGCCAGATTCCTCCAACTGGAAAAGGAATTCATGCGATATAAACTGGACATTTTGGGGGTAAGTGAAGTAAGATGGTTAGAAGCGGGCGAGTACCAGTCTCCAACGCGTAACACTGTACTACTCTATTCTGGAAGACCACCCGGAAGTCCGCGAGAATATGGAGTCGGACTACTGCTAACAACAACAGCACGCAAGGGCCTGATTTCCTGGCAGCCTCATGGTGATAGGATTTTGACGGCCAGATTCCGGACTAGAGTACGACGTGTCACCATCATACAGTGTTACGCCCCAACGAATAGTTCGTCTGAGGACGAAAAGGAGAGCTTCTACAATCTCTTAAGCGCCGTCTTCAACACAACACCAAATGGAGACATTGTCATAGTGATGGGGGATTTGAATGCCAAGGTAGGCAGCGACAACGAAGGGCTCAAGCATGTAATCGGGAAACATGGTCTAGGCAACCGCAATGACAACGGCGAAAGGTTTGTGGATTTCTGCAATGCCAACCGCCTTGTGATAGGTGGCACCATGTTTGAGCACAAGACCTGCCACAAAGTCAGCTGGGTTTCCAACGACAGGCAAGCAACCTCCAACCAAATTGACCATTTTGCTATCAGCCGCCGCTTTAGAAGCAGTCTCCTGGACGTCCGAAACAGGCGAGGGGCAGATGTGGGGATAGTACGTGATCACCATCTTATGATAGCTACTCTCCAACTACGCACTGCTGCAGTTCGAAGATCCCACGACAACACAAGAATGCCCAGGTTCAACATCGATAGACTTAGTGATCCCTCAGTGCGCCAACAATTAAGGAAGCACTTTTCGCAAGGTGTGGAAGCAATCAGCAGCTCAATGCCCGCAAAAATGTTTTTACATCTGGTGTGCTGTGAAAAATGTTTTTACATCTGGTGCTGAAAGAATTGTCGGTCGATCGCAGGGAAGACATAGGGCGTGGCTTTCCGAGGATACCTGGAGAAGGATTGACGAACGAAAACAGCTAAAAGCTCGCGTTGCAGCTACCCCAGCAGCAGGGAGAAGCGAGCTAGAGTCCCTATATCGCATGAAGATGAGAGAAGTTCAGCGTAGCGTACGACGTGACAAGCGCAACTACATCAACGCGCTGGCTACAGAAGCAGAAGAAGCTGCACGGAGGTGCGACAGCAGGACTGTCTACAGAATCACGAAAGAGCTGACAGGTGGTCGCAGCTCCAGCCAATACCCAGTGAAAAGCCTAGACGGCTCCTTGCTCATTTCGGATGAGGACCAGCTCAAGAGATGGAAAGAGCATTTTGCTACGGTTTTGAACCGTGTATTCGCTAGCGATATGCTCCCAAATCAGACTGAGATGCCCGAGGTGAGAAGTTCCCGAATACGCACCACGACTCCCAGTAAAGATGAGATCATTACCGCGATCAAGGCACTCAAAACCAACAAGGCGGTAGGACTTGACGGTATTCCAGCAGAGCTCTTACGAGCAGCGCCAACAACATCGGCTGAGCTTCTGCTTCCACTTATAGATAGAGCTTGGGAAGCTGAGAGCTTTCCTAACGAGTGGAAAAAGGGAATGATCGTCAAGCTTCCTAAGAAAGGAAATTTAATGGAGTGCGGAAACTGGAGGGGTATCTGCGTGCTGCCTGTTGTAGCTAAGATAATAGCTAAAATCATCCTTGAGCGAATCAAACAACATCTCGAAGACACACTCGATGCCGAACAAGCAGGTTTCCGCTCTGGATCCCCCTGTGCCGACCACATCAACACCCTGCGGATTATCATCGAACAGAGTGTTGAATATCGATCGCCACTGCACCTGTTGTTCATCGATTTTGAGAAGGCGTTCGATAGTGTCAACAGGGAGTTTATTTGGCGTGCCTTACGCAGGAGAGGCATTCCCGATAAACTAATTGCTATTATCAAAGCTACATATGAAGGCTCCAAATGTCACGTTCTGCACAGGGGGAGGTTGTCCGAGGAATTTGAGATCCAAAGTGGGGTAAGACAAGGCTGTATCCTTTCACCAATATTATTCCTATTGGTGATTAGCGATGTGCTTCATGCAGCTTTGTCGACGGGAAACGGAGGAATTCGATGGACTCTTACATCTCAACTGAAACATCTTGACTACGCTGACGATGTATGCTTACTCTCCCACAGAATTATGGACCTCCACCCAATGACAGCAGATGGCGAGACGGAGGCAGGTGTCGTCGGGCTGAAAATCAATACGACAAAAACTAAAATCAACAGCCTTGGAACTAACTCATCGGCTCAAATATGCATTGCTGGACAACCGGTAGAGAGAGTAGAGGATTTTCAGTATCTTGGGAGTATTGTCTCGACCGATGGTGGAACCGAACTGGATATAACCAACAGGATCGCCAAAGCAAAGTCCGCGTTCGGGATGTTGTCCAAAATATGTCGAAGCAATGCAATCAGTTTGAGCACCAAAATAAGACTGTTCCGCTCCAACGTTGAATCCGTGCTGCTATATGGTTGCAGCACGTGGAGAGTGACCACTACTATCACCAGAAAGCTGCAAACGTTCGTTAATAGGTGTCTGCGCAATATCTTCAGGATTTTCTGACCCAATCGTATCTCTAACGAACACCTTTACGAGAGAACGGGTCAGGAACCAATAGGCACAACTATCCAACGGCGGAAGTGGCAGTGGATTGGTCACACGTTCCGAAAGGGTGACAGGTCCATAGCGAACCATGCTATGCAATGGAACCCTCTAACTCAGGATGGCAGAAGACCTGGCGGTCCGCGGAAAACATGGCGCAGAACAGTCGAGAAGGAGGCACGGCAGTTAGGGAAAAGTTGGGGAGAACTCAGACACATTGCCAGAAACCATACACGATGGCGCGTAGGCGTAGTAGAGGCCCTAGGACCCACAAGGGGATACAGGACATAAGAAGAAGATGATATGCCTTATGTAGGATACATTTGCATAGTGCGACAAGTATATAAGCTCTCTGCAGCATCAGGTAGCAACTCTAACTGAAAAAAATATAAATTTTCCGAATTAAAATGATTTAATCTTTTTTTTAGCGGTGTAAAGCGTTATCGCCCGATCCACAGAAAAAGGGACCCTCTAAACTGCGTATAAGATCTCGTCTGTTATATTACTATACATAAATGTCTCAAATTTCTGACCAACAACCTGATATGCCCATATCAGTGTCTAGAATCTAGTTCGCCAGATTTTGCGATATTCAAATTATACTCTGTCCTGCGACATAATTTAAATATCTCTCCAAATGTCCTTCGTCCCAGTCAAGCCCTAAGCTACATTTGACACCAGGTTCTACCCAACGATAAACACAACATTTCTAGAGTCCCACAATGAGTTGATAGGATATCTCTTTTATTTCATCCAAAAATGAAAAAAAAAAAAGGTTACGTATCCGCCCAAGTGCCCGCTGGCAGATTCTTAAAATGTTTAATACACTCTTCTCCGAAATTACCACTTAACAAAAAAAAAAAAAACAAATAATTCGTTTCTCAACGAACCATATGAGTCCACTGAATGAGGAGAGTGTACTTAAGCAGCACATCCATCCATAAACGACCTGGCGCAAGGATATAAACTTTTTTTTTATTGCCTGGAAAGTATTCTCTTCTGCGATGTTCTCCTAATTGGAGGCACCACCTAATTCGGCGAGAAGAAAACAATAAAACAACAACAAAACAGTAATAACCGTGAACACAACGGAACCAAATTACCGATGTGAATGTGAATTCGCTAAATGTTTTATTAAGAATCGAATATTCGACCATATTACTCCCCACAGGCGTGCTCAGTGAATCGGGGTGGCTCGCAAGGAGGCGGATAATGTGTTTTGGGGGTGTTCAGATTTTAATGTTCATAATTTTCCCCTGTTTCGAAGGGAGGGAATGGCCTACCATTAATAATGGAAATGCAAGAACGGCGGATGCATAAAATTTAACAACAGGTCGTTTGCTTCACGTGTGTAGGAGAGCGGAAGTGGTGGTACAGCGGCAGGCAGTAACGAAGTAGTTACTGCCATTTTGTATTGCTAAATTGCGATTGACTATCTCAGCTTCTTTCTGTCTGCCGTTTGCCGAGTAGTTACCAGTTTTACAATCAAGCAAATGGCGGGTGGGTGTAGATGGATTGGATCGCTTTAGTGCTTCCTTTTGTAGACCATCGCATCCACATATTGCCCGATGACTAGACGGAAAGGGGGAGACGGGATCGCCTTTATCCAATTTCACCCGAGTCCATAATTTGCAAGGATAAAATGTAAATTCGGACTAATTCGTGCCTGATAAGAGAAAATAACCACCATTGTAGTAAAGTAAACGAGATTCTGGCACCATATAGAGAAAAAGGAAAAACTACATATAGAATCGATGAGAAACAGTGTGTGCGAAAGGTATGCAGACTGAAGTAGTTTGTGTGTGGGCAGTATGTTGGGCCTAAATCAAAGGATTTCCGACTTATCAGTCTATCGCACTTTCTACTGAAAACGTTAGAAAGGTCGATTGATATCCACCTTCGACAGAGCATTAGTTAGACTTTGCTCTCGGCGTCCCTACATGTGTACTGCAAAGGCAAATCGGTAGAGACAGCCTTACACTCGCTTGTGCACATCGTTGACAAATCTTTGAGTATTAAGGAATACACAATGGTGGCTTTCCTTGGCATTGATGGCACTTATAACAATGTTAAATCAAAGATAATTATCGGTGCTCTTGCAAGTCTGAAAGTGGATACATCGCTTGGAGTGTTGATCAATCAATCGCTTACATGCAGGCTTATTAACACACAGCTATTGGCAACGAATCTGCAGATGAGCTTGCTAGGGCTGGCTCAGAATCTGTGTTCATAGGTCCTGAACCTTATTGTGGCGTCAATTGGGCGACAGCTACAATGCTGATTAACGAATGGGAAAACAAACATCGTCTAGACCACTGGACTAGTGGGCCAGGTCTAAGACAATCCAAACGATTAATCAAGCCTTACTCCTATAAGGAAATCCTTAACTTAGATAGGGAAAGCATTAAGAAGCTTGTGAGCTTTCTTATTGGCCATTGCGGCTTGAGATATCACCTTAACAAGATGAACCTGTGCCAAGAGAAGGACTGTCGGTTCTGTTTAGAAGAGCATGAAACCTCCGAACACATTCTTTGTAAATGCCCGGCACTTCACTGGTTAAGGAAACGTATTCACCACAAGGCGATACTTACTTCAGTGGAACTGAAATGCTCCGCTACTAAGGACATACTCACTTTCATAAGGGAGGTAGTACGTCTGTTAGATTAACTCCAACCCTCCGATACAATAGATCTTTCAGGTCGCAGTGTCGTTGCCACGCGGGCATGGGTTGTACAAGAGGAAAAAAAAAAAAGCAAAGCTGGGCGGAGCATCGTCTTGCTGCGGAACATCCAAGGTGGAGTCTTGTCACCTCTTCTGTGGAATCTGGCAGTAAATGAGCTACAAGTGGAACTGAATAGGTCAGGTTGTAGAGTAATTGCATATACTGATAATATTGCACGCAGACACTCTGAGGGACATCCTCCAATATGCTCTCCTTCAGCTCACAAGACGGGCCTCCAAATGTGGACTGGGTGTTAACCCTCATAAAAAAGAACTCATTCTCTTCACGAGGAAATATAAAGTTCCCCTCATAGACCCGCCTACGATAAATAGCACCAGTCTCACCTTTATGAAAATGCAAGGTACTTGGTTTTTATTTTGGACAGAAAACTAGACTGGAAACCCAATCTACTAGAACGCTTAAGGAAAGCTAATGTAGTTCTCTATTCCTGTAAAAAGGCTTTAGGTCGGAGCTGGGATATGGAACCTCAAATCACTCGCTGGCTGTTCGTGTGCGTTATCAGGCGTTATCATGGCATGTCGTATGGTGGTCTGCTGTTGATAGGGCTGTCCACCTCACTCACCCAGCTAAGGTGGAAAAATCTGCATGCATATGCATAAGTGGTGCACTGAGAACTAATCCCTCTGCGGTACTGGACCTTTTGTTTCATTTACTCTTTACCATTTGTCTCTGACGACAGAGATGTTCAACGTTCACATATGCTGGGTGCCAGGTCACAGGAGCATTTCGAACAAGCTCGCCAGATAGGGCACAACTCTAAAAATTCTACCTAATAGGCAAGGCCTGGGTATGCCCTCGTTACATGTAACCATCTACTAATGCTGAGCGCTATTAACAAGACTAACCACAGATGGAAAAACGACCCAATGTGTCATATTTTGAGACAGATCTTGCCTAAGCTGAAGCAGAAACGTAGCGCCGAGTGGGTTAAGCTTAAACGATCTCAGATCAGTTGCATTTTCGGCATCCTCACTGGACACTGTCTTTTAGGCCAACATGCTAAAAGACTTGTGCCCTTCTTTAACGACTTCTGCAGGAGCTGTAAGAACGAGGAGGAGGAGAAATCTGTCCTTCACCTCCTATCTCGTAAAAGAATGCTCCAGCTAGGGGCCCCCTTCCTTGATGACCTAGGCGATTTGGCGTCCTTAGGCGTCAAGAGCATCCATCGCTTTGGGCGCCGTGGCGTAACTGGTTAGTGTGTCGGATCACTACGCATGAGGTTCCAAGTTCGAATCCCAGAAAATACGAAAAAGTTTTTTCACAGTCCCACCTCTCGCGAGCGTCTGACAAACATCCGAGAGTATTGTTGTCACGAAAAAGCTTCTCGAATCGCCATTCGGATTCGGCATTAAATTGTAGGTCCCTTCCATTCGTGTGAAAAATATAACGCACACAACATGAGTGGTTCCGAGAAGCTAGGCCTTGGCACTTTAAAGAGCTGTTGCGCCAAATATTTGTTTTTTTTTGGTTGGTTTTAATTTGTCCCTGAGCGGTCTAATGGTAGATCTATGGCACTACAATGGATATTTACTGGTCTATGTGTGTCTGCACGAGAATGTCAGCCAACCTGACCCAACCTAACCTTGTTGCACCTATTTTGAAAGCATGCGCTAATATGTAGCTAATCAAAGCTTCAAAAACCAGAAAAGATATGTTTTGCCTTTTATGACAATGTTAAAGGACATCTAAGGATTAGTGTGGGCATTTTATATTCATCACGTTTACGTCACTATCTTTAGCCAAATTTAGTCAAATTCTGCAGTGGAAAGAACGATTGTGAAGACAGAGTTAGACACCGCAGGGAGTCACGCATTTGCCCATTGAATTAGTTACAGAAAGACACTTTGGAGAGCAACT
Source organism: Brachypalpus laphriformis (assembly GCA_945910035.1). Taxonomy (NCBI): domain Eukaryota; kingdom Metazoa; phylum Arthropoda; class Insecta; order Diptera; family Syrphidae; genus Brachypalpus; species Brachypalpus laphriformis. The sequence continues at coordinate 177,143,091 of OX246756.1, forward strand.
CCCTACTGTAGGTGTGGCGTATTAGAGTCATGAGAGGGCGATCTAAATGTTGAAGTCATAGCTTCCAAATCAATTAATATTTTGCGGTTTTACATGCAGGGAAGTTTCCGTCTACAAATTGGAATGAATTTGCGAAGTGTCCTGTCATTTTATGTGAAGAACTATTCATGAGGGTAACATTTAGTACTTTCCTCCTTCCACAATATATTGAGAAAATCTTATGCTAGGTGTTCCTTTTAAATGCAACTGAAATGAACCACTCAAGATTGAAGACGACCATGGATAGGTTAGGTCAGTAGACATGTTTTAAGATCTCTGAATGTGCCTTTTATTTTTCGTTCATACTGTGCACAAAAATTACACCCAATACATATGTACAGAGCAAAGATTAACTCAGGAGGCGTTTGGGGGGCCAGTCTTAGAGCAATTTCATGCCAAGAATACCGAAAAACCTCCCGCAAAACGTTTCGTTTGCACTGTGTACTTCATTTTTTCTCACTAGACCCACCATCAAGCTGCCTTGGCTTTCGGGGAATCAGCAACCGCCGCCGCGCCGTTGCCGTCGCCTTTTAGCGCTTGAATGGTGATGGTGATGGTGAATTAGGTTGAATTAGGCAATCTACTTAATGCCGAGCCGTCGGCAATCCTATCGCCTTCTGTGTTCGCTCCCTCACTGTGTTGTGTTCTTTGGATGTACTTTGTCGCCTTACACTTGCTTATCCTCTGACTCCCTATTATCCACATACATATGTGGATGATGATGTGATTTACAAGGCTTATGAAATAAATAAATAAAAATCGCAATTCCACGACGACGACGGCGGCGGCGGCGACGAGGACGCCGTTGCTACTGAAGAGAGTGAAAGCACCGATGGTAGTTGACGGGAATCGAAATCCTTGTGTTTCATCTTTTTATTCCTTTTCCCCTGTAAATCCTGTTAAAAGTGCTGGGACAAAGTGGCGTAGGAGGAGGAGGTGGAGGGCACGGATAAAAGGAGCATGGTAGTAATTGCCAAATATTCATAGCAGCAGATGGTGCTGCTTGTACGTTCACATCCTGTCTTCTGTGCAACAGAGAGTATGTATATGTGCGGTCTGGGGATATCTCTCACTCTTCATCCGCACGTCAAGGAGTTACTTAGTATGTTCTTGCTTATCCTTTTTGTTGTTCGCTGCCGTCACGCTTTTCATTGTGTACTTTTCACTGGTACAGAGGGAGAGTGAGTTCTTCTGCTTTTTGGGAAGAAGTTGGATACGTTCCAATGAACGTACATACTCGTGCTACAATGTATGTATACACATCCAAGTAGGGGTGTTGCCTGCTGCACAAAAAAGTTAAATAAATGTTTATAGCTTGAGGGCTACTTTTTTCGGACATCTGTAAACGACCGAACGACGATGATGATGACGACGACAATGACGACGACCGGGTAAGTAAGCACGAAGAGCCCAAGCAAAACAAGGACTTTCTTTCTTACTTTTTTCTTTAACCCAACTTTTCAGAAGAGAACTCTTTTTTTCGGTGGCGGGGGGCTTAACATAATTGGCTTTGATGCAGTTTTGTTTTGCGGTCTTGAAGCGGGAGCATGAAAAAAGGATAATAATCGTTTAAGTGTTGCAATATAAAAATTGTAGCATGTGTTGCTGTGTGTAGCCGCCTAGATGTTGTTGGGGTGTGGCTGCTGTTCTCGTTCACTTGTATTGTTTTTTTCTTTAGTTTTTATTATTTATTATTAAATTCTTGTTATCGGCAAGGAGGTCGCAAAAACGAAGAAGACGGTGTGGAGGAAAAACTATTATTTGGTCACATTTTGTGTGAAAATGGGAAACGTATGCCAAGAAGTACTTTTGTCCTAGCTGAACTATTATAGTAGTGCAGTGGAGCAGCCCGTGTTATCGAAAAGAGGGTGAGTGGCAATGACTGGTGTTATGAGGAAACGATTTCAGTGTGAAATTGAAGTGATTCGGACGTTTTGCGGGAAGTTTCTTGCACTTTTCCGAGGTTTCGAGGTCGAAATTATTATCTTTGAAATGTAGATGATCGATGGGAGTATGGGTCGGATTGAATGGTGGCTTAGTGGTGTTGAAATGAGATTATTTATATGCTTGGGAGGACTTTGCGATTATTTTTTGTAGACCCAAGGCGACTTAGTTGAAGCTGCTCATGTTATCAATAGCAAGTTGGTTTTCTACGAACCTTTGAGGACTTTGTTACTGTTATATCGATGTTGCGTCCGAATGTCAATCTGTATGCTTAGAGCTCGAACTGCATGCGCAACGGAGTTGAACTGTTTCCGATCTTATATTTACTGATACCAGTGATTTAATGGCACATCCTTGCCAAGCCCTTGTATTCGGATCATAACATCGCCGAAATCGGAAGAAGATCCTTGCCAAGCTTATCCATCTGTGCAGAATGATGATGGAGAACTCTTGCTGCTTCATGAAAGTCGGAAAGAATAACACCGAAACGTTCGATGTCAGGAAAGGTCTAACTCAAGGTGACACGCTATTATGCGATCTCTAATATTACGAAACTCACTAGCCAACACCGGAGGTACAATCTTTTGGAAGCCAGAAGTGCAACTACTCGCTTACGCAGATGACATTGACACAGTCGGAAGAACTTAACGAGTCAAGCAGTGGAATCCGCTTACCAAGGCAAACAGAACAGCGGGACGTCTTAGGCAAACGTGGCGCAGGACAGTTGAGGAGAAATGAATATCTTTGGAAATAAGTTAGAGGCAGCTTAACCGCGTTGCAGAGCTCGGAACAAGATGACAAGCAGGCGTTGTTGCTTTATGTCGCCTTTCGTTACTAGCTTCTTAATGTATGGTAATGCCTTTCCCTTCAACTTCAAATATTCATTCAAATGCAACTACATCACAATTCTTAATAAAGCTGTCGAACGTCAGAAGTCTAAGCCCATATACATAGTTTGCCCACTCCTTTGCCCCCTCTCCGAGCAATCTTATGCAAAAGCATCTCTCCCTTTCAAAGGCATGCCAATTTACCTGTTATCCAGCAATTACTTTTTAATTCATCACTTGTCCGGTCAGGGTAAATAAATTACAATCTCTCCGGCGCAATCCGCACTCAAAGTAAGCCCTGCCACAACAAAACAAAAAACACAACATCATCATTTGCCATCGTCAGATGTTACGTCCCCTTTCATCAAATTGCGAATGAGTTTCCATTCCGTAACTAAATAACCATGCAATGAGGTTAACATGTCATCCATCCGAACGGGCGCACGGGCGTTGGTTTTTCGATCTGTCGTAGGTCTCCTGTCCGAATGGTATTCCAGCCATTTATCCGCACTCTCGCACACACTCTGTCCGTTCCCGGAATCTGTGCCAAAATAAAAGCACAATCTTGTGATAAATTACAGATATTCCCAACTCTTTCCTGTTTTTTTTTTTTTTTTTTCGTTGGTCACCCGTCGCCACCCGCCATACACTCCATGCACTGTATGTATCTGCAAAGGGCGCGCGCGAGGGCGGATAGATAGGTTTGTATACGTGGCATCATGTGCCATGACATGGATTTCCGGAAAAACTAATTTCCGTCGAGCACCAGAACGGACACATAATATGACTTTGTTATTTGTCACATTAACTGCATGTTGACGATAGTCGTCGTTCGTTGGGGGTGGCATCGTGTGATGGTGGCAAAGGATTATCTTGTACGACTTGTGACACTCTTGCCTTCGAGGGTGCCAAAGTACTTCGAAAGTGTGTTCCTCCTTTTTCTCTTTTTTTTTCTTTGCAAACAAGTCCTCTTGCTACTGTGTGTTCTTCTGTGGTTTATTATCACCAAGCTGACATTCGTTGTGATGATAACGAGAAAGAAGAGTTTTATATGAGAGATTGGCAGCAGTAAATATTATGCTCATCTGTCAATCGGAATGAAAAGTGATTTTTAGGGGGCGGCGGACAGATTATCTATTGACGAATTGAACGCTGCGATGGGTGATTAGTGCTGATATTGATAGATACACACATAGAATTAATGATGACTGTCACTGTCCGCCACTTCGAGTTGATCCAGAGGATGAGTTAATGAAATTGCCTCAAGTTTGCTAATTGTTTGCTACTATTGCACATATTGCGTTGGTTGTGTGTCGTGTAAATATTATTAATACGCACGTGGGGAGGATCTATCTATATAGAGTGGGTATTGTACACATATTGGAGGACTAGGAGTGAACGAATAGACGTGACAAAGCCATTGGCCTTGTACTTATTAGGCACTTTCAATAAGGCTTTTCGCGCACAAACACGAAGAGGGGAAACATAATAGTTATGATGAGATCTTCACTAATGATACTGAACCCGATGAGGCTAGAAACAATGAGCAAAAGGATACACCACAGCAAGAGAAAACTTCGAAACAAAACCAAGTAGGATATTGCGGAGGAAAAGTCCCAGGAGATAGCATTGAGCCTGACGAGGCTAGAGGCAATGTCTTAGCACAGAGACATCTCATTGGAAGATTAAATCTTTAAACGACCCCAAGTGATGTATTGCTGAGGAAAAAATCCAAGAGTTTGTAAAATCAAAAGCACTGAACCATGAGTAGCAACATGGGAAGGGTCCTCTTCTATCACGTCCGCAGATTCGCGGATTCGTTTTTTTTTTTTTTAGACTCATGTTCATGCTGAAGTGTTGATCAGTCAGTATGTCAACATAATAGCTTGCCAATATTCCCCATTGGCGCAAAAGAATCATTCGTCAGTTGCGCATTGCCTGATAAAAAATTGTGAACTTCTTGCTGGTGCTTCTCAGTTTTCTAGATACACCCAATTATACTTCACGAAGTTTACTCGATTTACACATTTCGTACTATTGTTGCCAATGAAATTCTGTTTTTCGGTCGCAATATCCACCATGCTATATACTCTTCAAACACGTTAAAAAGGTCTTCAGCAAGCAAATTTAGTGACACCACCTTTCCGGCTTTCATCTGCTTGCGATTCTTACATGATTTGATAATCATCCATCTACTAGTGCAGCCGCCTAGTTTTGTATTATATTGAATTTGACAGATGGCCCATTGTATTTCAGCATAGCCACCCGTTCTCTATTGGTTAGCCTATCAAAACTACTGTGATACCCTTCACAAAAAAAACACAGCTAAGGCGCATGCAACCTATTCTACTGAAAGGAATTAGAATCGACCCACAGAAACAGGTCAAGTATCTACGTTTAACACTAGACAGCAAACTCCTTTGGGAAGAACATGCAGATGCTGTGGTAGCCAAAGTCACCAGAGCACTTATGGTGTGCAGGAACATTTCAGGAAAAATCTGGGGATGCAGCCCAGCCACGCTTACGTGGATGTACATGATATCATAACATACGGTGCATGGGTTAACAGAACAACGCTAACCACGACGATGACATCCCTGAGCATGGTGCAAAGATTAGCCTGCATCTGTATAACAAGAACCTGTCCCACAGCAGTACCAGAGATTATCGTATGTATACCTCCGCTACACATAGTGCTAGAGTGAATCGCCAAAGAGACCATATTGAGAATTAGCAAAGAGGGCTTCGGGAAAGGAACAAGCATCGCAAACAAAGAGCGAGTAACCCTATCTAAATCGGTTCCACTTCTGGACTGACCTAGAGACGATATGGTCAAGAAATACTGGTTTGAAGGACAAAGTTTGAATCAAAGCTGAGCAGCAAAAGAGATTGGGGCAGTGAGTCCGATAAGTACCAATTCAAACAACATGCAATTAAATGGTACAAAGACGGATCGAAACCATCTACTGGCACTTGGGCAGGAGTGTACGGGCCCAGGACTAGACACTCAGAATCACTGGGAATATTCTCTAGTATATTTGAAGCAGAAGTTCACGCGATCGAAAGATGCGCGCAATTCAATCTGGACAGGAAATATCGCGGGCAGGGCATAGCAATACTGTCAGACAGCCAAGCTGCTGACTGACCTCGCACGAGATCAGGTCCAAACTGGTATGGGAATGCCTCAGCACTCTCACTCTCTACTGGGTACCAGGACATGCAGAAGTGGAGGGCAACGAAGCAGCAGATTAACTAGCGAGAAACAGATCGGACACGTCGTTCCTTAGACCAGAACCCTTTTATGGGAAAGGACCCCACAAAATACGGAAAGACTTAAGGAAAGAGGAAGAGAACAAATGGGATAAGCATTGGGACGATATCCCCCAACTAAGACAGGTAATCTTCTGGGGTAATACAACCAGAAAAGTAGCAGAACCTGCAAGAAAAGAAGTTAGCAAGAATCGACTCCATATCATGACAGGCATGAGTCACTGCAGACTATAGGAGCAATTTAGGAAACTGGGAATAGAGGGAAACGGACACTACAGATTTCGCAGGCACTTTTCCGATGCACCAGCGCACCTTCTTATGGAATGAAGAAGAAATCCCCTAGGTATCTATCTCATATCAGAAATGGATCTACTTTAGCTGAATCCACTCAAGATACTCCGGTTCAGCTGGACTGGAGGAAGTGCTCTAGACCGAGTGTATCATCGAGTATGAGGAGCACAATATATCTGGTAAAGGTCGCTGTGCACTTGCACGTCATTACAACTTTATATCTATCTATCTATGATCCGAAAATAAGGGATCATAACCCTCCCACTTCACTGCATTTCTACTGATCCGCCCGTGGGGTTCGCCTATTTGACCTCAGAAAATATCGGCAGGCCTGCCGATTTTGGATCACTCGGTTACTGAGGCCAATGAAATGCCGATGTCGTCGCATTTGTCTGATCCAGGCATTTAAAGGCCTGCCTTTCCTACATCGCGATGTCTTTGGAACGTGCATTGATATTGCCTTTTTAGCGGGGTTTAAATGATCTCTTCTTTGAACGTGGCAATACCAGCTGAGCCGGTCGCGCTGTATTTTTTGTACGATGGTTTCCGTGATGTGAAAGCTTCCACGGATCTTCGAACTTCTTATTCGATCAAGCTTTGTCACTCCTGCTGTCATGCGAAGCATCTTCATCTCAGCTGCCGTGAATTTACTCTCATACCTATCTATCTATCTATCTAGCCATTACGCACTGAGCCAAGATCTCCAATCCTGGCCGTAGCCTTTGCAAAGCTAAGGAGACTCGCGAAGTTAAGTCTGATAGCTAGGGAGTATTTGCTTAAACCATCTTAATTCGACCGAAGCCAGACATTCAGAAGTAACGACGTAAGGAAGTTTCGTCTGCCTCTAGAAGGTTTTAAGGGACTAAACCTGGTAACAAGACTGACTAAGGTTCTCAAGTAACGTTTGTTTCTCTTCGGCGTCATGACCTCAGTCTTTTATCTAGGCTTATCTAGGAGGCGAACCCCACAGGCGGATCAGTAGAAATGCGGTGAAGTGGGAGGGTTGTGATCCCTTGTTTTCGGATCATAACCTCGCTGATAAAAGGAAGAAGAAGAAGAAGAAGAAAGACCTCATTCGGTTATCTGAGCAGATGCACGGCCGCGCTCCATCTACATTTTCATCATTGATCGATTGCTTGCGCATACAATTATATTAAATGAATAGAAAGTTATCTGGGAGTTTTGATGGTATCAAGCCGCCCACATATACACGTGTATCCAATTGATTTAAACCAATTTCACGCCATTTATCCCTACTTTACCCTTTATATTTCCTACGTATGTACATGTGCATGTCCCTCGTCCCAGTGTTTCTCCAACAACATTAAATAAATGAATGACAACGTAAAATACAATAATTACATATACTCGTATGTCCTTAATTGAACATCAAAATACGCAACAAAAGGAGCGAGTGCATGCGATTGCTTAATCACAAAGCCCCCGGTAGCCATGTCAACAAATATGACCAATCCCTGTCAGTGGATATCATTATCTGACCAGTCTGCCGCCGCCGCCCAACTCACATTTCAATATTTGCCAATTTATCAAGCAAACTAATTAAACGATTAATTATTTCACTACGAATGATTTCGGTATGAATTCCCAAACCTTGTCCGGAAAAATGAAAGCGCGGTTGCCGTGGCCAACTGTTGAATAGACAACCAACCTACCTAAACTATGTACCACACCGAGCGCCATTGTTTCCGTACCGCAAAAACCCTCATTCACGCCCGGCCACAAACATGACAACCTGCTAGTTTAGTTCGGTTGACGGTGCTGCTGCTGGCATTCTTTGTTTTCCGTGCTGGTGCTGAGGGGTGTATAAAGGCGCCTGACAGCAGGATAACCGGAGATTTGATCCATGGAGATGGGTTTTACCCATTTTTTTTGCTTTTTCTCGACTAAAAATAATTTTATTAACACTGCCTCCGTTTACATTTATTTGACACTTACGAATGATGATGGTTGGTTACGTTCCCGTCATACGTTCGTAATATATGGAACGCTGTCTTTTATTATCCTGTCTCTTCACTGTAGATACAGACGATGCGCGCGACACCCACACCATCTATCAGGGGCTCCGTAATAAATCAATCTGTCAGAATCTGACTATACATTACATTTTTACATCCCGTATTCGTCCTCTGTTTGTTTGATCCCAGCGATGATGTGCCTGCCTGCCTGCCTGTGCTGCTCCTCGTTTGTTTCGGTGGATTTAGAGTTAAAAGAATTTCGATGTCCATAGATTTTAGAAACTCCCCCTCGTGACATGCAACCATTTATATTTCGTCGGTTGCACCCTGAAATTAGTCAAAATTTTGGGATTTACTGTGTTCGAGTAATTGGCGCGATGGTTGTCCTTGCCGTGTGACGAAATCCACAATTTTGGAAAGCTGTTGACAAATTTCACGACAGTGACAGTTGGCAAACAACAAATATGAAGGGAAGTGTTATGATTTTTATTTTTTTTTTGGGACCCAGGTGAGGGAATGAATAGGCGGTGTTCATACATTTCATCGGTATTGCGCCGGTGGGAACAGTGTAATTGGACGAAAGCATGACGCAGAGATTAGTGGGTAGAGCTTTGATTTAAGGGCCCATAAAGCTGTGACACGGATACTGTGAGGTTGACAATGATTAGTATGTGTCACGAATGAGGGGAATAGAAGAAAATGGCTTCACAAGCTATGAATGATTGGAATAACAGCGCGACTCAAATTGGATATCTCTTCTCTGCACGTTGGGTATTACTCTACTCTACTTATTACTAAGTAGAATCCCTCCCCAAAGTTCACAATGTCTGATGAGAAATATTTAGAAGAATGTAGCACAGTTCCCAAGATACTCAAAGTTGGGAAAAGATCAGTCGTTTGCTACCCACATCCTAAAAAAAATTAATCTTGATCAATTCTCCTACATTGTGCGCAAACCTTCTTAGTCTTAGAATTCGGTGGACTCTCCTTCATCCCAACTGAAACATCTTGACTACGCTGACGATGTATGCTTACTCTTTCACAGAATTATGGATCTCCACCAAGAGGTGTGGAGAGAGAGGTAGGCGTCGTTGGGCTGAAAATTAATACGGCAAAAACTTAAATGATCAGCCTTGGAACTTATTGGCTCAAATATGCATTGCTGGACAACCGGTGGAGAGAGTAGAGGATTTCCAGTATCTTGTGAGTATTGCCTCGACCGACAGTGGAACCGAACTGGATATAGCCAACAGGGTCGCCAAAGCAAAGTCTTCGTTCGGGATGTTGTCCAAAATATGGCGAAGCAATGCAATCAGTTTGAACACCAAGCTAAGACTGTTCCGCTCCAATGTTGTCTCCGTGCTGTACATGGATAGTGACCACTACTATCACCAGGAAGCTGTAAGCGTTCATTAATAGGTGCTTGCTCAATATCTTAAGGATTTTCTGGCCCAATCGTATTTCTAACGAACATCTTTACGAGAGAACGGGTCAGGAACCAATAGGCACACCCATCAAACGATACGGAAGTGGCAGTGGATTGGTCACACGTTCCGAAAGGGTGACAGTTCCATAGCGAACCATGCTATGCAATGGAACCCTTTAACTCAGGGTGGCAGAAAACCCGGCGATCCGAGTAGAACATGGCGCAGAACAGTCAAGAAGGAGGCACGGCAGTTGGGAAAAATTTGGGGAATGCCGAGACACATTGGCAAAAACCATACACGATGGCGCGTATGCGTAGTAAGACCCACAAGGGGATACAGGACATAAGTAAGTAAAGTAAAGTAAAGTTCCTAGTCTTTGTGGCGTTGTTAATTGTCAAACCAATAAACTCAACGCCGAATACTCTAAAAGTCCATTTGTGCACAACCAAGCGCTTTTCAGCTATCAGACCCAAAGGGAGAGTTGTTTTAAATGTAGAAGGACTCGGAAATAATTCGTATCCATTGAAAAGTCTGAAAGTGCGAAGTATTCAACCAGATTAGATTGCATTGCTAGAATTTGATGCACACACAAGCTCTGCGAAAGCATCATGCATGACACAATGTACTTTCATTATAAGCCAATGAAGTGCCTTGCATTCCTGGGGGTTATATCATTCGCTACGAGATTGTTCACTCAGTCACTTTAGCCAGAGTGTCTGAAACAATTATAATGATGTGCACAATTCAAGTTCTTACTTACTCAGGTGGCGCTCGGTCTTTGGCTAATTGCCTTCAGTTGCGCACCCCAAGTTGGTCGAGGTCCCCTTGAACTTAAGCGCACCACCTACGGCGAGGAGGTCCTCTATTGCATCGTCCATCTGAGTTAGATTCGAAGGCCATTCAGTTTGTTGTATATCTTTTCGGGTCAAATTTTTCGATGATGTCAAGATGCAGATGCAATGGGCATTCCATCCCGTACAGACATGGCTCTATGTACCTATAGATGTATGACTGGTGAGGTGCGTAGGCACGGCGACCTATAGTAGATCTATTGTGCTCCCCAAACTAAGGCTCTAGTCGATGACGTGCTCGATCTAGAGCACTTCCTCTAGTCCAATTGCTTTGATAAACCGGAGTACCTGAAGTGGATCCAGCGAAGATAGATCCGTCTCTTATAGAAGGTAGGTTATGTCTTCTGTTAGGGATTAGTGCTTTGTTTCCCATAAGAGGATATGCAGGTGTTTCTGCGAGGCCCCTGCAGAATCTGCAGTATCCATTTCCTTCTATTGCCCGTTTCTTAAGGTGCTCCTTGAGTCTCCAGTGACTCATTAGCATGCCTGTCAAAATACGGAGCTGAATTTTAACTCTAGAGGCAGATTCTGATTCTTTTCGGGTTGTAATTCCCCAGAATTTCTTTCGCCTGTTTCAATCGGGGTATATCGCCTCAATGCTTAGTCCATATTTGCTCTCTTTTCTTTCTTTTTCTAGTCATTTCCATATTTTATGTGGTCCTATCCCACAAGAACGTTCCGGTCCAACAAACAGGCCGTCAGAACCGTTTCTTGCTAGTTCGTTTCCCTCCTCTCCTGCATGTCTTGGTACCCAGGAGAGAGTTACCTCTAACCACCCCTAAATCACTGAGAAGCTGGTGGCCATCATCAGCCGAAATATTCGTGAAGAAATGCGCAAGGTTTTTGATTATAATTTGATTGCTCATTACTCAAACGAATTTTTAGTACTCGTTTACATCGAATCAGTTTACACCATCTTCTTCATTTTATGACACCAATTCGTCAATTTCCTCCTATCCAAAATATCTGACGAATTTCCTGCTCGTATGCCATAGACATTTACAACGCATATACATAAATTTCCTCATATCATTGGCATTCTGAATACAAGCCGAGCAAACGAAAAAGAAAAAAAAACAGAAACATCATAAAAACAATATGAAAATCCCAATTGACAACCTAACCGTTGAAATATAAATCTAAATAAAACGAAAGTGATACGAATCCTCATTCATTTATATGTTGTTTGGCTTCGCAGTTCGCCCATCCCACACATATGGATACATTCGGTTTGTCATTCGAATCAGAAATCAGAAAATCGAAGGTAATATGGTTGGCAAATATTAGAATGTAGCACGGCTAGCACTGAAAATTCCCTTATAATGCAAGCCCAGTGCCATCCACAATGGCCGTCTTAGTACTCCTCAACATATTGTCTCAATATCATGTTCTGAGGAGGAATGTGGCATGTAAGTCCATATGTAGAGTTCAGAATAAAGATCTCACAAGGAAACAGATGTCGATATTTCGCATATTGTTTTATTCTTTTACTGTCGTACTTTTGTTGGCTTTTTTGATGTCTTCCTCTCGCTTTGGGTTGGGGATGCTGTGTCCCCTTTTGGGGAGCAAATATTATCGTAGATACTTTGAAATTCAAATCGAAACGATGTGAGTTGAAAATAATCTGACGAAAATGTTCGAGTACGTTTGTAGTCCTTTTAAACGGTAAACTAGTTTTTAAGATAAAGTTTTAAAATGATTGGTGTTGGAGAGTGGGGTGATTTCATAAGATTCATAAGATTTTATTTATTCATATAATTTTTTCTAATACAGTACAAAATCAAAATCAAAATTTAGCATGGCTTTGCCGTCTGCCTGGTTGATTTATTAATATTCACAAGTAAAAATAAAATAGTAATTTTAACTTCTATAGTAAACTTCACAAAATAAAGGGAATAGTTTGTTAAAAGCTTTCGTTTATAATTTGCTGTCGATATGTTAGAGCAATTTTACAATACCGGTAAAGTGTGCTTACATCCGCTTCATTAAGGAGGGAAAGCACTTGCATCTCCGTCAAGACGTCATATCCAAATACATGCCTTCTTGTTTCTCGTAGGATTGGGCATCTTCCCATAAAATGGAATACATCTTCTCTCTCCACTAAGTTACACATGTTGCATAAAATGGGCAAGTTCTCCCTGTGGGGTACGTATTTCAGGTTCAGGAGTTCACCACGCAGTCTCAGTATCATAGTTATTTCTTCTATCTTGTAATTATCATGGAAATAATTGTTACTCTGCAAGTTATGGTTGAGCTTACTGTAGATTGCCCTATGTACTGATCCAGTTGCCTCTTCAGCATATCTCGCTCTAGCCTGCTCGTCTAACTTTATAATGAGCTGGTACAATTTGGTGTCCCAGTTTTGCATGTTCTCCTCTCTTAGTTCGATCCCACATCCATCAGCCAGATTCAGCCATTCCCTGTACCAACCAGTTTTTGTTTGCACAGCATTCAGAACTACTTTTCTTGGGAGACGGTGGGCTGGCATATTAAGAGCTTTTAGTATATAATCTACCTGTAGCTTGAATGCCTTAATAAATAAAGGCGATAAGCCTGTTTCGAGCATAAGCATGTAGTTAGGTGTATTCGGTGGAAGGCGGAATATTCTTTTCACATAAAATCTTAATAGCTTCTCCACCGTTTCGTACTGCTATCCGCCCCATACTTGCGCCGCATAGAACAGGATCGACTCGGACACCGCTTCAAAAACCCTGAATTTGCTGCTATGATTAATATATTTGCTGTTGAAACAATTTTTCCAAGCTACATTGATGGCCGTTTTAGATTTTATTAATTTTTCCTTGAGATGCCGTTCCATGCTCATATTTTTAGTTATGTAAACCCCGAGATACTTGAACTCCTTAACAATTTCGATTGCTCCCTCATCAAAGTGCCACTTTTCGTTGGAACAATTTCGGCCACCACCTTCCTTGAAAATCATAATTTTGGACTTGTTAAGGTTGACCACTAGCTTCCATAATTTGGTGTACTCATGCAAACGATTGATCATGAGTTGTAAGGAATCCGGGGAGTATGCCAACAGAACAACATCGTCCGCAAACAAAAGGGCTTTGACGAGCACACCCGCGTATTCCACACCTCCTGGTAAACAGTCAGTCAGGTCATGAATGAACAGAGCAAATAAATTTGGGATCAGCGCACATCCCTGTCGTACTCCTGAATGCGTTTGGAACCATGCCGATAGAACATCTCCATCCCAAACCGCAGCTTTCGTATCAGCATATAGATTTCCTATTAGCCTTCCAAATTTCAGTGACATTCCCAAAGAGTAGAGCTTATATAATAGGGCAGTTCTGTCCACCGAGTCGAAGGCTGCCTTAAAATCAATAAAGAAGGCGTAGAGCTTCTTGCCTTGCGAAAGAAATGACTTTGCAATGCTGCTTAGTACAAATATATGGTCGACTGTAGAGTACCCTGATCTAAAACCCGCCTGGAACTCATTCAGTAGGTTATTGGCTCCTATCCACGCATTTAATCGTTTTTGAAGTATCGCCGTAAAAATTTTGTAGGATGCATTCAGAAAGGAAATACCCCGATAATTCCCTGGATCCAATGTACAACCCTTTTTATGGATAGGAAAAATTAATGCCTCCTTAAATCGCTGCGGGACACATCCGAACTCCAAAATATTATTAAACAAGCAGGTCAGTCTACCGTGAAGCTCATTGGTGCCATACTTGTAAAACTCCGAAGGGATCCCATCCGAGCCTGCTGCTTTGCCATCCTTCAGATTACACAGTGCTTCTGTAACCTCAGCATGTGTTATCGCATTGTCCAAAATTTCATTCGCGAAGCCAGGTGTAGCATATTGGAAGCTTTCACTGTACGCAACCGGGTTTAGTACACTTTCGAAGTGCTGTCGGAGAATGTTAGGGTTCAGCTCCCTAGCAATAGTGTACCTTCTGCCATTGACATTTCTTATTCGCTTCCAAAAGTCAGCTGCATTCACAATGCGCCAATTTATGTGCCTCTAGCTGGCTGTGGTTTTTCCTCTTCTGCATACACAGGGTCTTGTACTTAATGTTGGCTTTGATATAAGAGTCACGGATCACACTTTTATTACAGATTCTAAATAGTTTAAGCCAGGCGAATGAAATCTGTCTGGCTCTTTCGCACTCATCATCAAACCACGGTTTTATGCCTTGCGTCTTCTGCTTGTTGCTTCTAATGGAACATGGGTAAGAGTTCTTAATACTATCTTCTATTCCTTCAAGATTTAATTCCTGTTGGGCTATAAGGTTTTCATCTAAAAGCTTCATATACATGGGTTCCTTCGCAAAACTCCACACCAGCTTGGGGGCTAACTTCATATCTCTGGTTCTCTCCATCTGGGTGCTAGTATGTTCAAAGGTAGCAACAATAGGCAAGTGGTCAGAGTAAGGCACCAGTTTAACCTCTAAGTCCGTAACGCGCAAATTCCAATCACCTCCTAATAAGCAATAGTCAATAACCGACGTTCCGACGACCGAGAGTGGGGTGATGGGAGGGTGTTTTAAGACCCAAACGAAGTACTTCGACCTACAAAGTGATCTTTTGTACTAACCCTTGAAGGAAAGCGTGTTTCGATGGTGTCCTAGCTGAAAGCAAGTTCTCGAGGGAAGAGGTTATGTCAGATGGGCTGATACATTTTTTGTCTACTGCGAGCGATGGCGGGACATTCACACATGATGTGCTCAGCAGTTTCAGTGTCTTCAAGACATAGTTTGCAAGTGTCAGATGTCAATTTTCTTAAAGTTGTATTTGAGAGAGCAATGACTGTTGAAAACTTTGTATTATGCTTGTTCATTGCTAGAATTTCTTTCGATCTTTTACTGGAGAGATGAGTATATCTCTTTGCGTGGCTTACGAGGGCAAGGTGAAAAGTTCTCGGCCTGACAATGCAAGACTACGATTTTCAGTTAAAAAATGATTTTATTTTTCTACATAATCTCCCTTGACTTCAACACACTTAGTCCAGCGTTTCTCCAACATCAGTATTCCTTCTCGGAAGTTGGAGTCTGGAAGGCTGTGAAAATATTCATCTACGGCCCTCTCAACTTTTGCATTGGATGTGAAGCGCTTCCCAGAAACAAATTTCTGGTTTGGGAAGAGATGAAGTCTGAGGGTGCCAAACCAGGTGAATAGGGGGGACGGCCGAGCAAATCGTACCCCAAATCCCGCAGTTTTCCCATCGCCAACGCACACTTGTGTACAGGTGCATTGTCCTGGTGAAAGATGATTTTTTCTTCTTCAAGCCAGGCCTCTTCTCGCGAATTTTGGCATCCAGCTGGTCAAGAAGGTTGGAGTAATATTCGCCTGTAATGGTTCTGCCTTTCTCAAGATAATCAATTAACAGGATCCCTTTCGCATCCCAAAACACACTGGCCATGACCTTTCCGGCAGATGCGATCCACTTTGCTTTCTTTGGCGCTGAACCACCGGCTTTCACCCACTGCTTCGACTGCTGTTTCGTTTCTGACGTATAGTGGTGGACCCATGCCTCATCCATGGTGACAAATCGCTGCACAAAATCGGTCGGATCCCTATTGAATCGGTCCAAAGATTGCCGCGAAAATCGTTTGCGCATTTGCTTTTGATCGGCTTTCAGCAAATACGGCACCCATCTTGCGCAGAGCTTCCGCTTCCCTAAGTTTTTGTGCAAGATGTTTCGCACCCTCTCTTCCGATATACACACAGCCTCAGCTATCTCACTCACCTTCACTCGCCTATCGTCCAACACGATATCATGCACTTTTTCGATGGTTTCGGGTGTGGTTGCGGTTTTTGGCCGTCCTTCACGTGGGTCATCTTCGAGGGACGTGCGACCACGTTTAAATTCAGCTGCCCACTTTTTAACGGTTGACATGGAAGGAGCAGAGTCCCCGTAAACTTTTGTCAACTTTGGATCAATTTCCTTAGGGGTTAACCCATCCAAAACGAAGAATTTTATGACCGCACGATATTCAAGTTTATCCATTTTAAGGAAAAACACGCAAGACGTCAACTGCAAAAATTCGTGTAAACAAACTACTTCAGAGAAAAATTTGAAACTTGTTATACGAACTAATGAGAAGTGCACCCAGGTAGGAAACATAATTGTTTGCTAATTGGAACGCTATCTCTGCGTCAGGCCGAGAACTTTTCACCTTGCCCTCGTAGATCTATTTGTGAGTCTCAGTATGAGCGTTTTTCGCATTGTTTCCAACGATCTAAGCTCAATTTTGATTTGGCTCGAAGGTAGGCTGCAAAAAGGTTCCGGACTAATGAATTTAAGTTGAGAGCCAGATCTGGGTAGTTCATTACAGTAGTCTCCTACTAACTAACCTAAATGAGTGAGAGAATGTTGTGTGCAGCAAGCTGCTTGAGGATGGTGAGACACTTCTGAACTAAATTAGACTCAAAGCTGAAGGATTTGAGAGTTTTCAGAGCTGGTTGGCTATCTGGTAGAATGTTTATGGGTGATTCTTGCACATAGCTCTACAGCATAGACCTCTGCTTGGAAGATAGAATTATTTTGACCTAATGGTACAGCAGATTTAAAATTGGGGCCAACAATTCCGGCAGCCACATCATTTGCCATTTTTGAGCCATCGGTGTCCCAATTGATTTGTTGGTCCATCTGGTGGAACTGCGGTTCGATTTGGAATGTTGATTTTGAAGGGATGATTATTTTTGTGGGCATGAAATCAGATACACATACTGCTGGTGGGGTTAACAGCGGAAGTTTGCTTAAAATCTTCATATGCCCCGTTAAATCAGAGTTCTTCACATTACAAAGGAGATGAAGCTTCAGAGGGCTGGCGACAGCAGTTTTTTTAACTTTTTTGTATAAAGGTGGGAGGTTCAATCGGGCTTCTAATGCCACTGTCGGGAATGTGCGCATCGAACCCTTGATACCTGCATACGTAGGCGAGTCGTTCTACCTTTTGAATGGTAGTTTGAGCATGGACCTGTTCGATTTTTTCCAACCATATTAGTGAGGCATAGGCAACTATGAGAATGACGTTGGTAAGACATATCAAGTGAATCATTTTGAGATTCCATTCTTTGCCAAAGATTCTAGAACAGGCCCAGAAGGCCTTTGTCGCCTTTGATGTAATTCTAGCTAGATATGGCCTCCAGGTGAGTTACTGGTCTAGAGTCACCCCAGGTATTTGGCTTCACTGGAATAATTAACTTGGACACCATTTAGTTTTAGTGTCTGGAGATTTAAATTTCTTCTCCTGGTGAATGGAATGATGATAGCTTCTGATTGATTAGCTGTTAATTCTTCTTTCTGACATCAAACGGTTAGTTATTGGTGTTAGGCACCATATAAGTGTCAGGAAAAGTTGTGCTATTTAGATACTCGTAGTGTAACCTATTTTTTTCCTAGGAGTTTATTAGGATCGTCATAATTCTACTACAGAAAGGTGAATTTCTACTTTTTAAGGGGGCCCTAGTAAGTACTTTTCATTTCACCATTTTAAAGAAATTGCCAGCGACGGAGGTCATTCTCGTGTGATAAGGGTCCAGGACTCTGCTAAAGGATGGCCTCATCGTAGTTTCACTTCTAAGGCACACGTTGGGTCGCAGTATTAGTTCAAACCAAGCATTGTTCTGCAGTCTTCCTTTAGTGCAAATATAAAGATCTATCACGAAACGCTTGCTGGTTTTGCAAAAAAAAAAAAAAAAAATTAAGCTAGACCATCTTTCTTCTTCCATCTTAGGCTAGGTTACGTAAGAGAGAAGTGCACCTGAGTGCTTGTTACGGGGACCATAAGGTCCATTGTGTTTCCCTTTTATTGTGTGAAACCTGTATTTGAAAAACATGGTCTTGCTAGTTCATCTGCTACCTCATTTCCTTTTACATTTCTATGTCCAGGAACACAGCAGAGAGTTACGTCACAGGGTATTGCGGCATCTAGAAACTGTTTTCGATCTTACTTCCTTCTAGTGCTTTGATTGCTGCTTGACTATTCACGTAAATTGTAATCTTGGAAGGATTACGTCTCTTACTATGTATAGTCTGTGCAGCCCTATCAATGGAGAAGACCTCAGCTTAAAAGATACTACAGTCATCCGGGAGTTTATATATGGTAAGTCGTTGATTTTAAGTGACTCACAGAAAACTCCCAGTTTCGATATCCATTTAAGACCTGTCAGTATACTGTTAAATATTCTGTTCATTAATTAATGTGTTCGAGTCCCGCTCTTGACTTTGGGGAATAAAAATGGAGTAATTCTTGTCGAAATCTATGCTCCATCTTACATGTGAGACAATTTTTACGAGTTTCGAGGGGCTCCTACTTAGCCATCTCGCACAATTCGTTGATATCTTGTAAGCGACTCTGCATTATGATTTTCTTAAAATCGTACACTATGAAGCCTCATCTTGTGAACATTTTCTAGAACCACTGTAAATCTATGCGCAAAACCTTTAAGAGGCTCCATTTGAATAGGTATTATTCTTCCTCCTCTTTTCTTTCCATTTCTTTTCGTTATCCTGGGTAAACCTCTTCTGAACAAAGCCCCCCCAAGAGAATCTTCTTTTCCGTAAAAATCCTCGAAACACACAATTGTGGTGATTGTCATCTTTGATGTGGATGCTCTGTGTGTACACTCGTAAAAAGGATAAATCAATTGGTGCATAAAAATAAAATATCCATACGTGACTGAGGGCAAAACTCCGTTAAAAGGGAGAAAAAGGAAGCAAATAAATGATACCCCTAGTACTCCATTCTACACCACTTTGTCAGAGTGTAACATTTAAATTCAGGAAGAAAAGAAGAGAGAGAAGTCGAGTTTGAATATAGTTCTAGGTTATCGCTTTGGGAACGTCCTTAAGTGCTCTAGGAGTATGTGACTACGCAAACCTCTGTATTTTTAAAAAAAATGGATCTGAAGGTTAGTCCCACAGCTCGGCTGGCCCATTTGTGTCTTGCCTAAGGCACTTTGTAACCAGTATCCTTTTTCTCTCATATTTTTGTTCCTTTAACGATTATGTTTGTATTCGGCTGCGCCGCAACAGGAGAACTCAATAGAGTTATTAGACCGCCAACGTCAACCCCTTTATGGGTAACCGCAATTCTCAATTTAATGCAACAAAGTGTGTCCTTTGTCTGTGCGCAAACATACGTACAATCCCTAACAGAAAGCTATTAAAAACTTTGTCGCATACAAAAGTCCACACAGAACTCAACTGCTGGTGCATCCTTTTTTGCTAATGTTCAAAGGAGCGTATGCAATAAATGAGTGCGTGGGTGTGTAGTGTATAGCCTCAAACAATTACTATTTTGTTTTAATTAAAAACCTCGACAGGTGTATTGTCCTAGGATAATGATGACACAATCCACACATCCTTGCGTACAATAGAAAAGGAGTAAATGTCCTGGCACATTCACTTCAGCATAACATGATGGAAGTATGCATGAAATCTGGTTGCTTATTGTAAAAAGTCCTGAGGCTCGATGTTTTGTATGCAAGAGCTCTGGAATTTCCGGCCGAGAATGCGAAGGTTGAAGTTTATTTTTCGGTGAGTGGAGTTGTAAAATTATTTGCGACGATGAAATTTCTAATTTCCATGGTATTTTTAATTAATATAGAAAACAAGTTGGGTGTGGCTAGTGTGATTGTCAAAGTTTTATAGACTGTATGAGGTTATGTTTCATGTTAAATTTTTTGCATAAATATGAAATAAGTGAATAAGTGAAAGTCTGTTGTTTAGGTGAAGGTATCGTTCAATGTTGTCATTTTATTGGATTTGAATGCCAAAAGGTTCTGAATAATTGAAAGGTGTAAGATCATGCTAATGTAATTGAAACATATTACGAACTAAGAACTTTGTATTTACATTATCAACTGGATGTACGCAGCGATCATCAGGTCCATTCTTATCTACAGAACTGTTGTATGATGGAATGCAACAGACAAAACCAGCTGTCTAAAAATACTCACAAAGCTACAAAGATTAGCATGCATAAGCATAACAGGAGCACAGAGATCAACACCACAAGCGGTTTTAGAGGTGATGCTAAATATCCCTTCCCTAGATGAGTACATACGATGCATAGCTGTCAAAAGTGCGATTCGTCTCAAACAGTCAGGCGCATGAAAGCAAAGCTCCTATGGACATGGATCTGTACTCAACAGGCATAGAATAACCGATCTCGACAGAACACAACATTACGTATATATCATACGCTACATAGATTTCGACAAGAACTACTCCACCTTTATTCCCGAAAGACAAGAGTGGGACTCCAACACATTCAATTCTACACTGACGGGTCTAAAATGGGTATCGGAACTGGGTGTTTTCTGTGAGTCACTTAAAATCAATGACTCATATAAACTCCCGGACGACTATAGCATCTTTCAAGCTGAGGTCTTCTTCATTGACAGGGCTGCACATACTATACATAGTAAGAGGTTAAATCCTTTCAAGATTACAATCTTGATGGATAGTCTAGTCTCTAGACAGCGAGGAAATTAAATCAAAAACAATTACCAGATGCACCGATACGTTGAACAGAATATGCAACATCCATGACGTAACTCTCTGCTGTGGTCCTGGACATAGAAATATAGAAAGAAACGAGATAGCAGATGAACTAGCTAAAAAAAGGGATCGGCATTGGACTTTCAACATACTCGGATATCAGAAGAAGCCCCAATTGGTATAGTTACAAGAAAAATAGATCTAAAAGCAAGAGAACTGATTAACTTAACTCCGCAGAGCACGCCAGAAGCGACGTCAAACCTCCCAGCTTATGGTCAACTTCTTCTTCGCGCTCTATTTTTCGTAAGATAGTTTCTTTGACGTGAAGGCTTCCACGGATCTTCGAACTTCTTATTCGATCAAGCCAACACTGAATGAAAACAGAACCAAAAGCCTACTGGCGATGAATAAAAAAGAAATTCGTATCCTAATAGGCGCACTAACAGGACACTGCGCGAGAGGGCAAATTGCTGCTAGACTAGGCATCAACTCACCCTACCATTGCAGGAGCTGTCAAGATGTAGAGGAGATAGAAACTATCAAGCACTTGTTGTGATTTCCCATATCTTCAAAACCGCCAGCCGTCTCCGCCATATGGGAAACAAGCCTTTTGACGAACTAGGCGATTTTGTACATGTTCCTCTTAGGAACATGATATGCTTCATAAAGAGCACAGGCTGGTTTGCAACAGAACCGACCGATTTCCCATATCTTCAAAACCGCCAGCCGTCTCCGCCATATGGGAAACAAGCCTTTTGACGAACTAGGCGATTTTGTACATGTTCCTCTTAGGAACATGATATGCTTCATAAAGAGCACAGGCTGGTTTGCAACAGAACCGACCGATAGGCAAAAAGGAAAACACAATGGACCGTATAGCCCCCGTGATAAGCACTCAGATGCACTTCCCTCCAACCTAACCTAGAATTTTGTAGAGTTCAACGGCAGCTCATACCAGCAAATACGCTATGCAAGACTGTATTCAACACAGATCTGATATTGTTATTTACGTAAGTGTGAAGGATCTTTCAACCACTGGGTTCGAAAACTCCTTTTTTGAATCCACAATCCTAAAGTAGTGAAGGCGAACTCCACAGGCGGATCAGTAGAAATGCGGTGAAGTGGGAGGGTTGTGATCCCATGTTTTCGGATCATAACCTCGCTGATAAAAGGAAGAAGAAGAAGAATCCTGAAGTAGTGCTAGCCACGTCTGTTATATTTCGCTAACATATGGATTCTATTGATAAAAACAGTTTGTCAGGCTAAGTCTGATGAAAATACTCTCTTGAATGGGAAGAGAAACAAAGAAATATGTATGACATTCACAAGACTACTTTACGAGTACTATCGGCTAAGAAAGTATAGATGTAACGGAGATCTTTCTTTGGTAAGGGTTTGTTTAGAATCTTTAGAAAAACGCAGAGTTAACCCATCGGTGGTGAATATCTCAGCATATAGGGCGATCAAAATTTAAACTAGAACTTCAAGACTTAAAGGAAGGGTTAACAAAGGCTGCCCGCAGGGAGGAGTGAGATGAGACTGACATGCACATTGTGGGATAAGCCGATGACGTAGCAATAATGGCAAGTGGAGCCGTGGTCCCAGGAAGAAGGGCTCACCATTAATTCGAAAACGACAGATCTAATCATATTCACAATGAAGAAGAAAGATCTGGATACCTTTGCCACTTTCCGGGTCGGAGCTAAAGTGACCAGGAAAGTTAAGTATCTGGGTGTATACCTTGATAATGGACTAACTTGGGAAGTGGAAAAGAATGCTTCATCAATGGAGAATCTCGCCGAGGTCAGCATGCTAGATGTATACGATGATAGTTAGACCAATTATCACGTATGCAGTTGTGTGGTGGCAAAAATCCTCCCACAAAACTAAGAAGATGCATTTGGATATGGTCCAATGTCTGGCTTGTTTATGAATCATCGGTGCTTATTTATAAAGAAAGTGTCACTTCGTCTGCACCGAGATGCTAACTGCCACTTGGGCGATACTATCTATGGGCATAGGAAAGTCCTGGATCTCATGAACAACGAGATTAGGCGGTTGAATATGCCATGGATGGAATAAAGACAATCTGTGTTACCGAAAGTTATTACAAAACTCTTATCGGCAATGGAACACTTCATGCAAGGAAGTGGTATCATCATTTTTACGGATGGATCCACGATGGATGGCAGAGCGGGGGCAGGTATCATTTCAGAAGAACTAGAACTAGTCTGTCATATTAGTTTGGGGAAATGTACCTCAGTTTATTAAGCTGAGATGATTGTTTTGTTGCGTGCGTTGGATCACTTGAAAGATGGTCAGGTTGATGGTAAAAATAATATTACTATATCACTGAACAATCAATCAGTGATTAAACATCATTGGTATCAATACATCATTGGTATCGGAATGTTTTCAGATGCTCAATGAATGCTTACTTCGAAACAAAATGACCCTGCTCTGGATGCAAGGGCATCTAGGGACTGAGGGTAACGAAACGGCGGACTCTCTAGCAAAGCAAGAAACCATTTGCTGCAATTGGCAGTGAAATGGTAGAGCACCTGATCAATAACTTGGGCACTGCGGAACACCACAGAAGCTGGTCAACCGTGGAAAATTGCAGGCAGGCAAAAATAGCTGTTAAAATGCCGACTGGCACCACATGTAGAGTAGTTCTAAGCCTGGAGCGAAGAACACTGAAATGGGTGGTAGCATTATCTACAGGTCATGAGAATTTCGGATCTTAAGATGGGTCTTTAGGAGGATGACACATGTGAACGAACTATGCCTGAAGGAAGTAGAAATGGCGGTACATATATCGTGACAATGTCCGGTACCAGCCAGCAGAAGAAGGGAGATCTTGGGGCGCCCCTGGGTGGAAACCCAGAAGACGAGCCGGATTTCCATTAAACAGATGCTAGCGTTGACAAGAGGAATTATATCCGAAGAAGAACTGTGGAGAAATCCAGAAAGTCTCTCTGGCTAAGATGGATCGTAGGGAGATGAAAAGGGGCTTGTTTTACCAAGTCTTAGTTTACCCGCTAGTCAAAACAGCGAAGATCACTGAAAATCCATACATTCCATGCATATAAGCCGCATCTACGTAGTTGGCATTCCTCTATTTTTCAGCATTTTCGCTGGAAATATATCCCCTCACAAAGGCCGATTGAGCACTTTTATATCAAACTCCCTCGAAATTTTCTTTTAGTATCATCCTACAGGCCTGATTACATCGTACATAAATCCTTTTATTGATTTTAAAATGTTTCCATCAACTCAAACAATCGGCGGTACACTGTTGTTCAAGTTGTAAAAAAAACTTTGGTTAATATTTGCTTTGCCCGGTGATCAATGGAAAACTGCCAACAATATTGCACAAGGTAAACTGTCGGAACACCAGTGGTAGCATAAATAAAATTTCCGCCCACTAACACCATCGGTGTCGTCCGCCCCCATGGAATGCGGGCCTACAACATAAACATCATCATCACCATCACCATCACCATCACCGGTGCCAGTACCGGTAGTGGCAGCAGGCCACGAACGCTGTGAGGGGTGTACGAGCACCGGAAATCGACGTAAATAATAATTTTTATTGAACGTGATTGAATGATAATGGAACATTGGCTGGATGGAGGAACCAATGGAGGGGCCCAGCACAAGCCCTTGGAGCAATATAAATGGAAATTGAAACCCGACTGAAGAGACTGGGGGTTGCTTTCCCGTTTTTCCATTTTTGGTTGGTTTTTCTTATTTATTCGCTTTTTCAGTATGAATTTCCTGCTCCTTTCCGTTATTTTTATATTTTTCCATTTCTTTTGTTATTACTCGTCGACCATCATTGTTGTTTTGCCAAACGAACCCTAGAGTTTGATGATAGATGTGTTTCTGCTGTTCCCCCGGTGGTGTTCCTTTTATTTTGCCTTGGAATGCAGATGGCTTCAGAAAGTTCTTTCGGGCGCAGGGATGGTGTATGCTGGCTGTGTTTGAGATTATTTGGAATTAAGGTTATTTGATACGTTGCTGTGCTTGTCCTTGGGTCTCATCGGGCGTTTAAATGGAATGAATTATTCCCTAATGAATACGAGCGTAATGTTTCCGTGTTTTCCGTTGACAAATAGCTCATTAGATGGATGGAATTTTTATTTATTGGTTTGTGGACAGGTAGTGTTTAAGTGGAAACCATCACGTGCAACATATGGTCATTTGAATTAGATTTATTGTTAGTCCCAGCTTATCTCCGGCAGAATGGCGATAGACCAAATTTTCACGCGAATGCCAATCATCGAAAATAACAAAGAATTCAAGTTCAAACTTAGTTGCAACATTAGGGTTCGAATGTATCAGTCATCATCTCACCTTCTAACCATACAACGAGGTCAGAACTGAAGCAGTCTTCTTTGCATGAGCAACAAGGGACCTTCATACATCCTGCTTAGTTTTCATTATCTGCAAACTGTACAGCTGGACAGTACCAAGATTTCAATTAGTCATCCCTACTACTGATACGCACCACTACCACCTTCACGATCTAACTAAACCAAACCATTCACATTTATATCAGTTCAAATCCCATCTGCAGTTAATCAAATGTTTCTCAAGTTAATCGGTAACTTCCGGTCAAATTGTGTGGTACTGCAAACGGCCTAATCTTAGCCTAAGGTCCTGCCAGGATATTCACCTCACCTAGCTAAAAATTTAGACAAATAAACTCAAAGATGTGCTCCGAAGCATTGTGTAAAGTTATGCGATTATGAGTTAAGGAAATTTATCAGTTCCAAACTAGGAATACCCCAAGCGAAAAATGGAACAGAGGGGGTGGAGGATCAGGTATCTACTCGTAATTGCCAGGTCAACAATGCTTCCAAACCACTGCAGTGTGTTCTAAGCGGAAGTTCTCCAGTAATCGTCGAGGCGGCCAGCTTCTGCTTCCACTTATAGAGAGAGCTTGGGAAGCTGAGAGCTTTCCTAACGAGTGGAAAAAGGGAATGATCGTCAAGCTTCCTAAGAAAGGAAATTTAATGGAGTGCGGAAACTGGAGGGGTATCTGCGTGCTGCCTGTTGTAGGTAAGATAATAGCTAAAATCATCCTTGAGCGAATCAAACAACATCTCGAAGACACACTCGATGCCGAACAAGCAGGTTTCCGCTCTGGATCCTCCTGTGCCGACCACATCAACACCCTGCGGATTATCATCGAACAGTGTGTTCATCGATTTTGAGAAGGCGTTCGATAGTGTCAACAGGGAGTTTATTTGGCGTGCCTTACGCAGGAGAGGTATTCCCAAAAAAACTAATTGCTTTTATCAAAGCTACATATGAAGGCTCAAAATGTCACGTTCTGCACAGAGGAAGGTTGTCCGAGGAATTTGAGATCCAAAGTGGGGTAAGACAAAGCTGTATCCTTTCACCAATATTATTCCTATTGGTGATTAGCGATGTGCTTCATGCAGCTTTGTCGACAGGAAACGGAGGAATTCGATGGACTCTTACATCTCAACTGAAACATCTTGACTACGCAGACGATGTATGCTTACTCTCTCACAGAATTATGGACCTCCACCAAATGACAGCAGATGTGGAGAGGGAGGCAGGTGTCGTCGGGCTGAAAATTAATACGACAAAAACTAAAATTATCAGCCTTGGAACTAACTCATCGGCTCAAATATGCATTGCTGGACAACCGGTGGAGAGAGTAGAGGATTTCCAGTATCTTGGGAGTATTGTCTCGACCGATGGTGGAACCGAACTGGATATAGCCAACAGAATCGCCAAAGCAAAGTCCGCGTTCGGGATGTTGTCCAAAATATGGCGAACCAATGCAATCAGTTTGAGCACCAAAATAAGACTGTTCCGCTCCAACGTTGAATTCGTGCTGCTATATAGTTGCAGCACGTGGAGAGTGACCACTAGTATCACCAGAAAGCTTCAAACATTTGTTAATAGGTGCCTGCGCAATATCTTAAGGATTTTCTGGCCCAATCGTATCTCTAACGAACACCTTTACGAGAGAACGGGTCAGGAACCAATAGGCACAACCATCCAACGACGGAAGTGGCAGTGGATTGGTCACACGTTCCGAAAGGGTGACAGTTCCATAGCGAACCATGCTATGCAATGGAATCCTTTCACTCAGGATGGCAGAAGACCTGGCGGTCCGAGGAGAACATGGCGCAGAACAGTCGAGAAGGAGGCACGGCAGTAAGGGAAAAGTTGGGGAGAACTCAGACACATTGCCAGAAATCGTACACGATGGCGCGTAGGCGTAGTAGAGGCCCTAGGACCCACAAGGGGATACAGGACATAAATCGAGGCGGCCAGAGAGCTAGCACGGGGACTAACCTCAAGAGAAGATATTGATATTTATACAGGGTGGGGCAGAAAGAACTCCCCGATTTAAAGAGAAGGTTAGGGTGGGGATAGCAAAGCGGGAGAGGTGGCGAGAGACAGCGGCAATTGTGCGGTTTTCAGTTGTCATAATGGTTTGGACGGGAGTACACCGGGCGTTTGTTGTCGAAGAACTCATTAAAAATGGCGGGTCGACGACTGCGATGCATCGTGCTTTTCGCATACACTTCACGTTCGGTCGACGTGATTCCGTCCTGATAAAAAAAAAACAATACGCCTTTGGGTGTCAAACTTTAGAGAAAGAGGCTCTGCACTCAAAAAGAAGTCTCCTGGGCGACCTCGTACTTCAACAGGAGCGGAAAACGTGGCCGCTGTCAGGGCTTCAATTCAGCAATATCCACGGAGTTCCGCACGCAAGCACGCGGCGGCATTGAGCTTATCAAATCGAAGTGTTCGCAGAATTCTTCACCGTGAGCTGAAAATGAAATGGATATCTTAAGGCCCAGGTGTACAAACATCGTCCGCAAACTTTGGAAGCTCTAAAGAATGCAATAACACAGGAAGTCGCTAACATCCCGCCTGAAATAACTCGTCGCGTAGTGGAAAACTTCCGAGAGAAGGCTACTCAGTGTATTCGATAATGTTTTGGTTGAAGCAATCTCGGACTAACAGACAACTTGTTTCATATCAAGCAAAGTCATCAAATATTCTTTGACTTTCGAAATTCAACTTCACTGCTGAAGGCAATTCTCAACATAATGGAGGCCGCCACTTGAGTGACGTAATTTTTAAAACCTAATTTAAAAACTGCATTATGTGTATTACTTAGAAATAAAGTTATTTCTTTGATATCTTGTTTATTTTTTGTTATATTAGCATCCCAAATGGGGAGTTCTTTCTGCCCCACCCTGTATGGACAGCCAAGCAGCCACCAAAGCCATCTTATCCAAGTCTAAACGGGATCTGCCGAAGTGTGAAGATTTGATCGATGGTGGACTTTCCTGGTCTGAAACTTAACATATTGGAGCCAATTAAGCTGTAGAACATAGGTTTCACGTGTTTACAGAATATCGCAGAAAAAGATCTTGCATAAAACTGATGCCTCTATAATTGGCGCGGTTGGGGAGGTTTCCTTTCTTGTGGATCGGGCAAACGATGCTCAGATTCCATTCATCAGGCATACACTCGTCTGACCAAATCTTAGAGATGAGTTGGTGTATGCTCTCTACCAACTCATCACCAGCTGCCTTGAAAAGTTCGGCCGGCAAGCCATTAGGTCCAGCAGCCTTGGTGGGTTTCAGTTTGCTATCCTTACTTCGCTTTGGTCAGGTGGACGAAAATGTTGACTATCATCTTCCATTTGGAATAGTTCATTCTGCCTGATAGTTGATCTTCGTCGCCTTTATACAGCCTGCAGAAGTAGTTTTTCCACATTCTCAGCACCGACTGTGATTCTACTATGAGGTTTCTGTACGAGTTTTGCTCCTCTGAAACAAAATAGCTGAGATACCTTCAATCTCATGCAATCCCACTAGAAAGAACAGAAAAGTATAGCTTTATACATACATACGAGTAATTAGTGTGCCCTTAGGTGTATCAACTTTGGCATTCTCACCTTCTGCATACACTCAGTCTGCCTCCTCCATACTCACTTATTCTGGCGCTTCACACTTTTTTCTTTTCTTTTTTCTACCACGTGTGTGCCATTGCCGTTGAATTTCACATAAAATGTATCCTTGGCTCATAGTTAGTCACACAGCCTTGCGCTCCGCAATGACATCGAATGGATGGCATTCGGTAGACGGACGGGTAGTGTTGAGAGCTACACTCGATGTCGTTGCCCGTAATTCATGGTTAAAATGTAAATGAGAAAATTACTTGCATTTTAATTGAATTTTAATTTCATTACAGAGTTTTTCTTTTATAGGAAAAAGTTTATAGTACGTGAGGAGGTCGACATCGACATCCACCAGGAGGAGGAGACTGTAGAATGTGTTCCGTTGAGTAGGACTAATGCTTCATTTAAAGTTTTGAATAATAATTCTTTCTCCTATTCGTTTGACTTTCTTTTCGTTCCTGTTCGTAATTTCTTCTTCAGATCGGAAGGAGGCTATCTGTCAGAGCTAGTGTTGCTTTGAGAAAGTGGTTTCAATTTCCAATTGAGTTTGCTAAAAGTAATTTTATTTAGTTTTCCTTAAAGTTTTTTTCTTAAATGTAAATTTCAAGTGGCAGAGCAATGGTTGCAGGCAGGAAAGTTTTATTTCAATGCACATTGAAGAAATTTGCATTTTTTTTTTCTTTTTTTAGTTTTAACAACTTTAGCGATGTACGAGTATAGTATTGGAATGGAGGAACAAAATTAACAGAGGCAGATGTGAAGTAAAAAAGTTTCCTTAAGTTAGTTGAAGGGAAGATAGAATGATCAAGTTCAATTTGAGCGAAGTAATGGTTAGATGCAATACTGGGCTAATAACTACAAATAAATAGTCGGCGCAACAGCTCTTTAAAGTGCCAGGGCCTAGCTTCTCGCAACCACTCATGTTGTGTGCCGTATATTTTTTCACACGAATGGAAGGGACCTACAGTTTAATGCCGAATCCGAACGGCGATTTGAGAAGCTTTTTCGTGACAACAATACTCTCGGATGTTTGTCAGACGCTCGCGAGAGGTGGGACCGTGAAAAAACGTTTTTGGTATTTTCTGGGATTCGAACTTGAAACCTCATGCGTAGTGATCAGACACACTAACCACTTACGCCACGGCGGCCACCACTCCTGTCTTCGCTGTTCTTTCGTAATGGTTGCTACAGTGTCGCTAACTGCTTTCCATGTATGTTCCCTGCTCATTATCTGTCTGTTTATGATGTCTGGGGTAAGATCCTTACCCAGTTTGTTCGCCAGCAGGTGTCTTTCTTCCTAGTATCGTCGACAATGCAACATGATGTGTTCCGCATCCTCGACTGCTTCCGGCACGTTGGGCAATAGGGGTTGTTGTCTAGTCCAAACCTGCGGAGTTAGACTCTGAAGCAACCATGGTCAGTAAGCATCTGGGTCAGGTAAAAATCCAGCTCCCCATACTTCCTATTGATCCAAGCGTTTGCATTGGTGATCAATCTCTGCGTCCATCTGTCTTTATCAATGTGATCCCTTCTCTCCTGCCATTCATCCAGACTTGTCCATGGTGGTACCTCAGTGACACTTCGACTCGTTCTAGTTGCTGCCGCTGCCCGGCTGGCATGGTATTTCCATTGAGCTTCTTTAGCCAGAAAGTCTATTGGTACCATGCCAGCCACTACACATGCCACGTCGTAGGAGGTTGCTCGAAAGGCGCTGCATACTCTCAACGCATTGATTCTGTAAGCTGTCTCTGTCTTCCTTTTATAGGACTTCGTTTTCATGGCTCAAGTACATATTTGGGAGCCATAGAGCATTATTGATGCCACAGCTTTTGCTAAGAGCAGTCTTCTCGATATTTGGCATGGTCCTTGCCAGGATAGCCGTTGTCTTTGCTGCCTTCCTCGCTGCATATAGCAGACGTTGCTTAAAAGTTACACTTGCATCTATAGCAATGCCAAGGTACTTCAGCTCTGGTACCATGTGATTGCCCACAGTGACTCATATAGTCTCCATGATTCGGCTGCTGCTGATGAATACTGCTTCTGTATTTTCCTCTGTAAGTTATAGGCCCATGCGTACTGGCCAGTGCTGAACTATTCCAATAGCTTCATTGCAGTCATGCTCCAATTTCTCAAGGAGTTTGGGCACTACAACTCCACAGTAGCGGACCTAGTATGGAGCCTTGAGGCACACCGCCTGTGAGGTTACACTTTTCTATTTTTTATTTTTTATTTTTTTTATAATTTGGCCGCACTCAAAGGGTTATGAATACTTTTAACATGTTTGCACACAGTGCGGGCGTTGGAAAGGATGGATAGAGAGAGAGAGAGAGAGAGAAAGATTTTGGTGTAGTGGTTCTTGAAGCTCAGTTGCTTATGCTTCAGCAATTCTCCAGGGGTAGCGTCCAGATAACTGGGGAGATTTTTGCTATTATTTTCTTTGCTTCTGATTCACAGTACTTTTTCCCGATAACCGATGTCAAGGGCAAATCATCATCAACAGAGCGACAATTTTTCCAGACACTGCCTCGTTCCAGCGTCGGTGTCGTAGTGCAGCATCCTATCTCTGAAATAGTCTGTCATTATCTCCTGCAGGTAGTCTGATACTCTCTTTGCGGTAAGTGCTCGCAGGATATTTCTCCAGTTTGCGGTGTTGAATGCGCTCTTCACATCTAGCGTGATGATTGCACAGTGCTGTTTACTCCCGGGATTCCATCATCTTCCTTCGATGGCTTTTTTCGCCAATTTACGGCTCTGTCGATTACGTCGACCGTAGAACGTGTCTTACGGAACCCATACTGGCGATCTGCGAGACCACCTGCCACATCGATTGCACTCTTCAATATATCACTTACGACGCGCTCCAGTATTTTCCCCGCGGTGTCTAACATGCATAGAGGCCTATACGATGAGGGATCATGTGGTGGTTTATTTCCTTTTGGTAGGAAGACCAGTCTTTATTTTTTTCCACTGGTCAGGGAATACTTCTTCCTTGAGGCATGTAATAGTATACTTCTGCAAATATGTGTGGGCATCAATTGATTGCTGCTTTTAAGGCAA
This sequence comes from Brachypalpus laphriformis, assembly GCA_945910035.1. Lineage (NCBI taxonomy): Eukaryota > Metazoa > Arthropoda > Insecta > Diptera > Syrphidae > Brachypalpus > Brachypalpus laphriformis. Next base: position 177,175,219 of record OX246756.1, read on the forward strand.
CATTGTGGATTCCATCGACACCAGGCGCTTTTTGATCGTTGATTATTGTGCATATTTGCAGGACAACTTCTTGGTAATGCCTTCGTCGAATTTCCCCTTTCCGTTTGTTCCTCTATTCCCTGTTGTTGGGGAAAAAGTCCCGCGATCACCTTTTCGAAAAACACTGTGGACGTGGGCGATGGTTACCGACCACTCTTAAACTTCATCATAACCACTTGATAGGCTTTCCACCAAGTTAAATGAAGCTTCTATTTTTACTGTCTTTAATTACAGTTTTTAGGGTTCTCTGGAATGTCCCTGGTATCTACATACATATGTGCATATGTATACAGGAACAGGTTGTGACAACCTCGAATACTGAAAACCCGCACTACTCCATACATCACTGGTCTACCATACCAAAACGACGGCATTAACCAATGTCAACCAAGTCTACTTCAAATTCCATTCCCAGACCTAAGCTCATATTCACCACAAATTACAAGTTGACACGAGTCATAATTTATGAGTTTCGTTCAGTTTGTCGGTCCCTTTCATTCCAGTTAATAATTGAAATTCTCAATTTACGAAAATCAATAGGACTTCTTTGAAAATACTAATAACCTCTGCCAAGAAGATTGCAATCGTTTCGAACTGGCATTTCTCAACAGGACAGCCATCAGGCACATTTTGCGTCTTATTCCTTCAAAAAAAGAACTCAAGTAGGAGGAACAACAACATGCTCTGTCATTATGAAGACTATCCTCAGTTATACTAATGGACTACAAATACTGTCACCCACTGTATATATATATATCTCGTCTATCCACCACCAACCCCCCCAAACAATGTCCTCATTTGTATTTATTTCCATAAAATCCATCAGAGAATATTTCACCCAAAATATGAAGGCCTACATAGAGCCCAGCCGCACACAAATCATTTTCTAACCGAAAAAAAGATAAATCTCTCTCGTTGTGTTTCCTATTGTACGAGTATCCTCCTTGGGCACTGTCAAGGCTTTAAGTTTGCCCTTTAATTTCCTTTTGGCCGGTGGGAGTTAAACGGGAAACTTGAAATGACAACAAATATGCACACACTGATTGAAAACGCCTTGAAGCAGTTCATTGACTTTCGAGCAAATAATAATATACAAACAATCCCGGCAGGTGCATGGAGCTCCAGATCCTTGCCTTTTAAAGACCTGCCGGATTTAAATGGGCCAACAAATCCAATTGGATTTTCCATCAAGGAAAACCACGAAGCGAGGTATTCACTCAAGAGGGTGGATGGGGTGGCGTTCAGTGAGCGTACAAAATGTTCCATGGTGCTGCTTCGACTTTGTGCTTTAATCGAGTTTCGATGTACAACGGCAGCTTAATGCGAGGATAACAGAAAAATTCCCACAAAAAAGTTAAACATCCATTAAGCCCTTGTTATGTGATTACAATTACAAGTTCAGCAGAATCCATGGTTTCCTTTGGTTGCTCACACTCTTCCTCATTATACCCGACGAAAGAAAAAATAAAAAAAAAACGGACATGATGCCACTTTGCGTCTGTCTGTTGTTTTTCTGCTTCCGTTTCCTTCCTTTTGTGTTGCTTGCCTGTTGGCGTGTGCGACCGCCGCACTATTTATCCGGCTTGAATGCTGTGCTTTGCGTATCCTGGCCTTGTTAATATACATTTTTAATTTTAAATTAGCGCGGTTGCTAGGTCATGAAAAATTCCACCCCCATAGCAGTTTTCCTGGCAATTTGATTCTGCATATTAATAATAAGTTAACTCATCCACATGAACCCTCACAATCTACACTGTTGTCCGCGGAATCGTTTTGTTTTACAACATATCGCTTGCCGTAGGTGGTGGAAAAGAAATTTGCATCCGGATTGGGATTGAATTTCGAATGAACGATGGAGATGGAAAATAAATGGAGAAAATCACTCGAGAACTGCAAAATATTCACACAATTTCAAAACGAAATCAAAAAGTCATTTGGCGTGCCGTCGCCGCTTTTTTATATTAAGCCGCCAACAATTTTACTGATACTTTTGAATGCTCTACAAGTTAACTAGCTTGCCAATGTATAGTATATACTCTTCCTCGCGAATGTATAAAACATCTAAGAGCTCGAACTTTATGCATCCTTTGTAGCCAATCCACCAACACTAGCACTTCCGGATGTTGAACTTAAGGCTTGGTGCCATTATCGATGAGCAACGACAAATCCTTCGGCTTCGCCAACTTCTAATTTTCACTCTCTTCGAAAGTAATCGCATTGTATTTAGATCCTTAAATTCATGCGTCTGCAAGGAACCATCGATTTAGTCGATTAACTTTATGATGACCTCATTTCGTTGCTTGTGTGTTGATAAATAGATTATTCTCCAAGAGCGTCATCAAAATCCACTCGATGGCATTAGTTCGCTTGAGATATTTGCATGAACTTCTACTTCAATACACTTCCTTTTGCGGTTGGTTCAAGTTTGTTGACTAGATGAAATTCACATCAGGACCAAGAACTACTTACTTGGTTTTCTTAATAATCAAACGAAAACTTTTGGAATGCTCATCTTTCCTTAGCAAAAGCAAAATTCAAGAATTCAGTCTTATCAAGCGAATGGGCGTCAACACAGTGTGTTGAACGTGCATGTAGGAGACCAAGTCTAAACAGGCAATCAAATACTTAGATGTAATGATAGACAATAGGCTGGACTTTAACCGGCATCTAGAATACTTAGGAAAAAGTGCGTCGATACTGCAATCATCACTAGCGAGGATGCAGCCAAACATCGATGGACCGAAACATAGTTGTGTAAGCTTAATCCTTCGCGCACGTAAGCAAACCAACGTTCGCACCCTTCGATAGTTCACGATAGAATGTCCTTCCCTTCTACGTTTGCCACCACGAACGTTGGCCACTCTCTTCGACCGGAGAGGATATTCACTCTCTTAGCGTATCTTTTGTTTCGCGGCTAAGAGAAGGGATCATTTTTATGTCTTGTGCAATGTCGCTTAACAGTTGTAGTACCCTATTGTCCAGATTAGTAAGCTCAGCACTACTATACGCCTCCCCAGTGTGGGCTGATGCTTTAGCAATAAAATAATCCAGACGGAAACTATCAACTGCCTATAGACTCAGGGCTCTAAGGACAATTTGCGCCTAGAGAACAGTGTCAGAAGAAGCGGCATATGTCGTAGCTGGGATGGTACCCATCGATATCCTGGCCGACGAAATGAAACGAGTGTACAACGGGAAATTCACGAATCTATAGTATGGAGGAGCTATCAAAACAGAAGGAAGGGCAATATCGATGGCATAAACCTATGGAATGACGCCACAACAGGATTGTAGATTGTTGAAGAGGTGGGGTTAGGTCACCTTATCACTGCGGCCACATTGCGCCTATTGTGATTGTCAACACAGGAAGATGGACACACAAACTTATCTCCAACAAAGAAATTTGGGTGAAAAGGAAAGTAGGAGAGACGAACTATAATATCACTCAGTTCCTAACTGGCCATGGAGGTTACAGAAAGTACTTGCACAGATTCGGTCACGACAGCTCATCACTTTGCCTGTGCTGTGATAACCAGGAAGAAGGCTCAGAACACTGCCCGCGTTTCATACCAAGAGACCCCAACTTTGAGGATCCCAGATAGATCATTGTAGATATGATACAGTCGGAAGACACCTGGCACGAAGCAAATGGATATGTGACCAGCATTCAGGTCGAACTCAGAAGAATCGAGCTCCTAAAAGAGTAAACAGCGAAGATGAGAGCAATACCTAAAAGGCTAACCAGTCCCGCGGAGAGAGTGGTAGATGTGTGTAGGGTGTGGATTAGTATGTAGGCGTATTCGTAGCATCGGTTATTCGGGTTTGCGAATTGCTGGTAGCCCTGGCTACTAGTATCTTTCGAAGATTGCCACATCCTGTGGTGTACTCCAACGAAAAGAAACTGTCCGAGTGTCGTCTTAATCGCGATTTAAACAATTGACAGAAAAGAAAGGCTGAACGATTTAGAAATTTATTTGAGACTGCCTAAGAAATCTAAGACTTCCTGGGATTATAAAGTCCATCAACATCAGTTAAAGCAAATATTTCTCAAATGTAAGTCTATAAGTCTAAGTACCCGCAAACCGCTCGACTTGTTCCCCATTTCTTGATATATGGTTTCATCATGATGAAATTCTCCATTATATGGGAAATGAGACATTTAACCCTTAAATCCTCAATCTACCTGTACCAAGATCCATCTCTTGGATTTTCAACTCTTTTTTGAAAATTTTCAGGTTTCCGATGTTAACACTTTGAAAATATTACCGAAATATTACGATATTTTTCTGCACACAACCAGTATCAATGAAGTTTACACTGAAAATGTTTCTCATCAGTTTCAGTCTATCGCCGGCAGGCAACTTCGTGGTTGCTCTGTACATTGTGGCTGGTATATCCCTTGCAGAACGCGCGGTTTCCACCAACAAGCCAATAATGACTTTTGCGGCATACTTTAAGATTCATTTCACGTACCACACATTGCCACTTCCAAGCAAGAGCTCTGTTTCCTTATTGTTGTCTAGTTGTGGCAGTTTTTGAAGTTCAAAATGCGATGTAGCTCATTAGAATTTTCACTTGTATCTGGGATACAACACAAGTGGCTCCCAAACCTGTTGAGCTCTATGCGAACATTTTCTGAGAACTAAAACCACTAAAGACGCTTTTATAAAGTAAGCACATTTGTATTAGTAGCAGAAGTGATTTTAATGAAGATTGGCGTTTGCCGTCAGCCGGAAAAGAGAATTTTAAAACGGAATTCAAAGAGCTCAATTAATTTTTCTATGCAGATTCATTTTAGTTATTTTCTAAAAAGCTTCATGTAATATTTGTTGCTGACTTTAAGTAGCTAAACAGAACCTTCCAACTTTGACCGTTTAGTATTGTCCTGACTTCGCTTTCCGATAGTATGTGTTTCTCCTAATGAGTTCGTCTTATCGCCTTTAGTATTAGACATACTCCGAGGAGATGGAAGACGTCTTCTATGATATGTAGGTTCCACCGTGAGCATTCAGCATTTCGATTTTATATGGCATTTAATTCATACGTAGGAGTTTGCCTCTAGATGTTGTAAGAAAAAAGGGAAGAAAAAGTGCGCCCAGCTTCAAGCAGAGAGTACGGAGGGCCTGTATCGGGAGCTGGAGAAAATATCTTCCCCGGTTCCTGATGCAAACCAGGCTATCCAGGAGCTGCGAAGATACAATATGAACAAGAGCGCAACCATCTTCAAAATAGCCGCCCAAAGAAGGAGGAATGCTCAGGAGATTCGTTCGCCAAAGTTCATTAATAATGCTCATGGCCAGCTTCTTGTGGATGACGACAAAATTCTGCAGAGGTGGCGACAGTATTGTGAAGAACTTTTAAATGAACAGTTTCCCCGGCTCTACTTTCCAAGAGCCACCCCTAACTGTGAAGAAATACCCGACATTACAGTCGAAGAAGTTAGTGAGGCGGTCAAATACTCCAAAAAACGAAAAGCGGTTGGGCCAGACGAGATACCCTCTGAGTTTTGGAAAAAGATGGGGGCATCGGGTTCAGATGGCTCAGAATTCTCATCTCCAAATTTGTGAGAGGTGACCCAATGCCGAATCAATGGAGGGAAAGTTACCTTCTCCCTGAAAGGGAAGGGTGATACGCGAAACTGTGATAACTACCGTTCGATCAAGCTGATGTCACACACCATGAAGATCGTTGAGCGGGTATTAGGTGACCGACTGCGAAAAATAATATGGCTATCTGATAATCAGTGCGGGTTTGTCTCGGGTAAATCAACCACAGATGCAATCCAAAGTATAAGGATCATAATGGAAAAACATCGTGATTCCTTAAGGGATTTGCATATTGTATTGGTTGACTTTGAAAAGGCATTCGACAGACAACCACGAGATCTGATATGGGTGGCGCTAAGACATCGAGGGGTTCCAGAAACCTATGAACAGATGATCATGGACATGTACGAAGGAGCAAAGACAAGAGTAAGATGCCCCGCTGGAGTAACCGAAGAGTTCCCAATCAAAGTCGGGGTGCACCAGGGAAGCGTCTTAAGTCCTTTGCTCTTTATTACAGTCCTTGATTATCTGCTTGAAGGTAAAGTGATGGAGCCCAAGGTACATCAGTTATTCTTTGCTGACGATGGAGCCATCATAAGTGAGGATCCTACATCCCTGCAACGAGCACTTGATGTGTGGGTGGACAGAAAAATGCCACCTAAGTTGAAAGGAAGGCTCTACACAGCAGTTGTGCGTCCAGCGCTCACATACGGTTCACAATGTTGGACGATGTACAAAACGTATGAGAGTAAATTAACGGCAGCTGAGATAAAGATGCTTCGCATGACAGCAGGAGTGACAAAGCTTGATCGAATAAGAAGTTCGAAGATCCGTGGAAGCTTTCACATCAAGGAAACCATCGTACAAAAAATAGAGCGCGACCGGCTCAGCTGGTATTGCCATGTTCAAAGAAGAGATCATTTGAACCCAGTTAAAAAGGCAATATCATTGCACGTTCCAAAGACATCGCGATGTACGAAAGGCAGGCCTATAAACGCCTGGATCAGACAAATGCGACGACATCGGCATTTCATTGGCCTCAGTAACCGAGTGATCCAAAATCGGCAGGCCTGCCGATATTTTCTGTGGTCAAATAGGCGAACTCCACAGGCGGATCAGTAGAAATGCGATGAAGTGGGAGGGTTATGATCCCTTATTTTCGGATCATAACCTCGCTGATAAAAGGAAGAAGAAGAAGAAGTAGGAGTTCGCCTTTAGCCTTGAATTTTATTGAAATAACTTTCACATTGTAAGTAATTCAATTCCCCAAGGTCATATTGAAGAGTTCAATACATGACTCTAGTTTGACTCTCTTGGGCTTTTACTTTAAATGCATCAAGGGTAGATAGCTGGATCTTTATCAACAGTTCCTGTACTGATTCTCTCCAAGATGTAGGATTGTAATCCGCTAGATGGATATCATGAATGTTGCAGAGCCTGGACCATCCTAGAAAGAATTGTTGCCTTGCATTGCAACTAAATTTGGAAGACTCTGACTCTAGAGTGACATTGCTTTTAAAATGTAGTGGAAGTGTGAAGATGTACAAGGGGGACAGTCTGGTTTCCAGGTGAAGCATGTACGTTGGCGTGTTTTTCGATGACCTTAAGATTTTTTGATGAAGTATCTTAGCAGCTGTTCAACTTCTTCAGACTGAAAGATACCCCATACTTGGGCATCATCGCACATGATGGACCTTATCACTGCTTCATAGAATTTATACTTTTTACTCAACGGAATTTTATTCTTGGAACATATTCCCTTCCAATTGCAATTTATTGTCTTTATCCTTCTCTGATTTTTTCCTGCTTTTGCTTTTTAAAATCCACTGTTCAAATGACTCCTTCCTCTTCTTCCTATTTTGGCGAGCCTATGATCCGAAAACAGGGGATCGTAAGCCTCCATCAGCCTGTGGGGTTCGCCTCAAATGACTCCAAGGTACTTATGTTCATTCAAGTTCACATTTTTCATCCCTAGCGTTACGCCATTTCGGAATATCATTATTTTGGACTTCCTTGTATTCAGTTTTAGGTTCCAAAAATTGCAATATTTTTCCAGCTTGTTGACCATCATTTGCATCATCGTTGGAGATTCCGACAGGGTGACGATTTCATCAGCGTATAAGAGGGCCTTTATTTTCACTCCAGCGAACTCGATTCCTTAAGGTAGGGATGTTGGTAAATCGTCCATAAATAGCGCGAAAAGAAGAGGACTCATGAGACAACGCTGCCTAATACCCATATGATACTCGAAGCAGTTTGTATTGCCACGTTAGAGAAGAGATCCCTGTTAAAAAGGCAATATCAATGAACGTTCCAAAGACATCGCGAGGCAGGAGAGGCAAGCCTTTAAACGCTTGGATCACACAAATGCATCGACATCGGAATTTCATTGGCCTCAGTAACCGAGTGATCCAAAATCGGGAGGCCTGCCGATATTTTCTCAGGTCAAATAGGCGAACCCCACAGGCGGATCAGTAGAAATGTGGTGAAGTGGGATGGTTATGATCCCTTGTTTTCGGATCATAGCCTCGCCGAAATAGGAAGAAGAAGAAGAAGAAGAGAGTCGAACCAGTTTGAAAGATTATTTCCGTCTCATACCGCAGTCATATTCTCCTTGTAGAGAGAGATAACTCTGAGCACTTTTGTTGACACTCCAAGATTGCATAACTTATAGAACGGAATCAAATGCCGCTTGGAAGTCCATAAAGAACTCGTACAATATGCTTTTCCATTATTCAGGTAAGACCTAGCTATGCTTGTCTACTGTAGTAGCCTTTCCTGAACCCGGCTTGAAACTCGCTAAGCAGGCCGTTTTACTGAACCCACCCTGTCAACCATTCCAGGATTATACCCGTAAATATCTTCATCAGCGGAGTTTAGGAAGGATAAGCCTCTACAGTTATAAGTATCGCTGGCATCTCCTTTTTTTAAATGTTTCCTCCTGAAACATTTGTATTCTAGATCTTAATTTGAAAATGGTTAAAAATGGCTCAACTAGTTACTCAAACATTTGACCATCCATCACGCAATTCATAACAGAAAGTAGCAAGCTAATTGATCCCTAAGGTCCTAGCAGCAATAACCATGAAAAATGTATCCGCAGCATCATTATATAAAACTGGCGCCCAACGTCGGCCACCCAAAAACTAAGTAATTTATAGCTTTTCATTAAGAACTCCAGAATTCACTTACTCCTATACGATTTATTTTTTCACCAGTCCTATAAGCTTTCAACTACTAAATACAAAAAAAAAAAAAAGAATTAATGACATAATTAATTTTACGAGTATTTATTTGTCGGCTTTTGTTGTTTTACCCCCACTTAGCTGCGAATGTGTCAGGAAGAACCTGAATCACTCACTTGCCACCAAATTGAAATTAAAATTTAATTCTTTTCGACAATAAGGGGGCTGTTGTCGTATCCGCTGTACAACCACCCATTCTCATTTAAAATGTTATTAACGGTATTCAAAATAATTAAAACTCGCTCATTCAGTACCCGAGCCAGAAAGAAATAATAAATGAAACCAGAAACAACGTTGTTCCGAGGAAACTACTATACACAGTCAGGACCTTCATAGGGAGCAGGGAATTAATTAAAAAAATTACACAAAACAAAAAAAAAAAAAAAAATGTTAAACGAAATCGCAGGCAAACAAAAGATGATGATAAATTTTCATGTGTGCAAGCGAAAAGATTTTTCCATTCCGAATGTTTTCCTCCGCATTTGGTTTTCTTCTTTTTCCGTATTTTTATTTATTTCCCTTTTGTTGTTTAAAATCTCATTGGGGGTGAGATTGCATCCTCTGTTCTGTGTCCTGTGTGACATCAAGTGGTCGGTGGAAGGAGTTGTTCGCTCGTATGAAATGGAATTACAACCACCGTGACGAAATGAGTAAAAAAAAAGCAGGCGCAGGGTGAAACTAGAAAGTGGGAAATTGCGGAGTTCCTGGTGCCCAAGTGACCTGGTGAGATACTTTCCGTGGGATAGGTCGCAAGGAGCAGCGGATAACTGAGGACGGTGAAATTCGAACTTGAAGTTCATTCTGAGTGGGAGCACTTGTAAACGGTACCACCGACGGAGTGGTTTTCAAAATACCATGCGCCGAGTCATGGACATGTTCTATCTCTCGGATAAGTGCTGAATGTGTTTGAGTAGGTTTTACGTGGAGAAAATGTTTTTTCGGAGTGTATGGTGTTTGGTGTAGTTCGATGGATTTGGTCAGAAATTCTCTGCGGTAGGTTTAAATTCAGCGGATATACGAGAATTTGTGGGGAAGTTCGAACCTGACCTACTCAATACAAGCATAAACGAATGTGAATTCATATCTTTTGAATTCAAACTGATAGGTCTAATGTGCAGTACTGCCACTTGTCAAAAAGGCACTATACTAAAAGTACTCTTTGGTACTCGCGCCTAAAATAAAGAAATCACATAAAAGTTAGCGGAAAAAGCAGAAACGCTCTAAGAATTTGATTTCTTTCAATAGATTGCATGTTAGAGCTATAATAGGTGTCATCACTAGGCACTGTCTAACAGGCAAACATGCAACAACACTTGGCGTATTTTCAAATGATTTTTCGAAGAAGAGGAAGAACCCATTCATGATCCTCATTGTTCATGCCCAGCTCTCTCCCACAGAAGGAAGCTTCACTTAGGAGCATCTATTATATAGGGTATGTCACCCAATTAATCATCCTAATTCACACGATTGTGCATATGTACAATACATGAAACTCTGAATGTGATAAGTACCGACGCTTTTGTCTGACTTAATTGATTTTATTTCTGTCACGTTATCGTTGGATTTAGAAACAAGTACAGGAAGTGCTGAAATACAGCAACTGTTCGGCTGAGATTTCTGCAGTCACATTCTTAAATTATTGTTTAAGTTTCAGACATCGTCTATGAAAGGCCAGTTTTTGGGAAAATAACATTTTTCGTCTAACGATTGACAGACGAAAAGAATTGCGATAGCCACATACCATAAGTGAACTCGCCGTAAATGTGGGCTATTCCAATCACAATTTTCAAAATTTTCTTTTGAAAGTTTTCGATATTTTAGATATATAGATATTCAACAGCAAGTACAATAATGCCCCTGATGTTCCAATCTCATCAGTAGACACACCAACTTGAACGCTTCAATTCCACTACCATATGCCACAACACTATTTTAATAGAATTTGGCATATTGCCTTAGTTATCAAGCTTGAAGCTTATGGTATTGGTAAAATTTGTTGATCGTGGATTGCGATAGGACGGATGTACAATACTTGTACCTGCTTCTCAACCAATGCTGGTGTACCACAGAGTTCAGTCCTCTCCAACCCTGTTTCTGATATTTATCAATAACCTTCTGTCTCTCACTCGTAATTCAATCAATTCCATTGCGGACGACAGCACTTTCGACTTCACCTACTCTTTAACGTCTCCACAGCAAGGACCCGAAGCTGTGAAGTCCCTACCAAGTTCAACTGTGATATTGATGCCATATCAATTGGGGTGCTTAAAACCGAGTTGATTTCAACTCATCAAAGCCCTATCTCTAAAGCAGGACACTATCGTAGCCAAACTAAAGTAGAAAGAAGTTAATATAGAGAAATACGATGGATGGTCAATACTAGGTATACACGTTAGCCCTGAACTGAATCAGCAGATTTACAAGGCTGCTAAAGATGGTGCTAGATGCTTCGAATTTTTTACATTTCCTACAGACATGGGCACGATCTATAAGGCATTTATTCATTCGAAACTTGAATGAAATTTTCATGTTTGGGCAAGAGTTCCCGCAACATATCTGAGTTTTCAAAAACGTTCTCAGTGACAAGCATTCAAATTGATTGATGATCAGTCAATTTTTAAACAAATTCCTTTGCTGAAGCACTGCCGAAATGTTGACTGCCTAAGGCTCCTATACCGGTACGTACATCCCCATTGTTCGGATGAAATCTATACTTGTGTCCCGCCCGTCCGTCAGTTCAATCGAAATACCCGTGCGGCATCTTCTGCACATCCCTACGGTTTTGAACCGCGCAACACTCAGTAACCTACAATCTACAAAGATTCTGTAGTCGAAGAATTTTTAAATTAATAATAATTCCAAAGTTGTTAGCCACACTATATCTATTGTATTTTAACTCCGTCTGTGTGTGTTAGGCTAAGTCTGGCCACCTAATCGTCTGATAAACCCGAAATGTCTCCACATCTGTAAAAACCAGTTCTGTTGTCACAATGTATGTTCTTACCATATTATGTGTATGAAAGATTACGTACTTTGCTCAGTCAATAAACGATCTTAAAGCGAGTTGGACATTGGTGTTTCATTTTCTCCCCTACAATTCAAAATTATCACATATCGTCACCACTCTCTCCTCCTTTCCTATTCACTCTTTAACTCACCTTTTTAATGTTTCCTTACACTCCACCACCGGGCTTATAACTTTAAGTGGTGAAGAACAATAAAAACAAAAATTAACAGGTGCTCCAACTGGTGCAGTATTTCAACAGATGCTTCAACTGCATTAACATGCGCCAACACCATCCATTAAATCACTAATTCCATCAACAGATATTTCAACACTGAATAGACGCTCCGAGTCCATCAACACACGCTAGATAGACGGAGTGTGATGGGTGTTGTGCGAACTATGCTGGAGCTCTCTCAAGAGTTTCCGGAGCTCTACCAACGGCCTCCGGATCTTCCGCAGGACTTGTAGCAACTCGGGAAAGTATTATTTTAAATTATTTTAAATTATCTGTCATTCTATCAAGCTTGTGGTTGCTTCGGAACCATTAGTTTTTTTACGTGGTAGGGAAGTTAACTCGACGGCACAACTCCCAACCTGGAGGGCCAGTTCCTTTTGGTAGACCCCTAGGACGCGGGGCGGGTACACCCTGTGCCAATAGTCCACTACGGGAATGTGAGCGTTGCCGTTGGCACATTAAGGGCTCCTCCACCACCACCACTATTCCAAGGTCCTGACTAACATTGAAAATTCCTTAGCGACCTTTGATCCGAATACGTTGAGGTACCTCGCCCAAAGTGTTCACTAACTCAACCAAACTGGAACGGTGGATGGCACCGTTGACTCAAAATTCATTCGCTGTCGTCTGAAACAAGAACAAGTGCTCTAGTGAGAAAGCTCTCTTCCCCCCTTTCTCGTCTCCTGCCGCCTCCTCTAAATCCTCCTAGCGGGTTGGTTACCCATTTCTCGGATCAAGGTACTATGCACCAAGCGGTCACCATTTGAAGGTTAAGAGTAGGAGTTGGTGGGCCTAGGCTAAGTGAAAACACATGTGTTTTCAGGTGATCGCATGCACTACCGTTTGACCACCATTGAGATCGATCCCAGAAGTAACTAAAAGTTTGTTTCGATCGATCAGTCTAGCGATCAAATTTTTTAACCAACTTACTAATTTTTATTTTTTTTTTAATTTTCAACCAAAACAGATCACCTTATGCTATTTAAAATCTTCGCAAGGTAGGCGCGATATATATGTCATTTTTTATATACCCTGCACTTTCTTTTTATTTAATAAATTTCTACAACTTTGACTACTTCTTCTTCTTCCTATTTCAGCGAGGTTATGGCCAGAACTCAAAAGATCATAACCTTTCCACTTCACGTTATTTCTATTAATCCCCCTGTGGGGTTCCCCTGTTTAACCTTAGAAAATATTGGCAGGCCTCCCGATTTTGGATCACTTCGTTACTGAGGCAAATCAAATGCTGGGGTCGTTGCATTTGTGTGATCCAGATGTTTATAGGTCTGCCCTTCTTTCGTGATGTCTTTGGAATGTTCATTGATATCGCCTTGTTAACAGGGTTCAAATGATCTCTTCTTTGAAGGTGGCAATACCAACTGAGCCGGTCGCGCTCTATATTTCGCAAGATGGTTTCCTTGACGTGAAAGCTTCCACGGATCTTCGAACTTCTTATTCAATCAAGCTTTGTCACTCCTGCTTTCATGGGAAGCATTTTTATATCAGCTGCCGTTAATTTACCCTCATACACTTTGTACATTATCCAACATTGTGAACCATATGTGCTGGACTTACAACTGCCGAGCATTTTTCGGTCACAGAAGATAGCGCCACTTTATCCACCCTACAACTACGCGCTGAATGATGTCGTCATCTTAGGTTGCTTCACTATTAATCATAGATCTCAGATATTTGATTTTTTCTCACTGTGCAGTTCAAATATTTATTTATTTATATCTTTTCCCTTATTAATAATACATTAAAATCTATCTATATATATAAAACTAAGTTGATATTTTGTGCGTTTACGTATAACTCACGTAATTTTCAACCAATTTACTTGGTTTTTCTTTTAAACTATATAGAAAAACAATGAAAAGGACATAGGCCCTTTTTTTAAATAAAAAAAAAAAAAAATTACTTTTTCATTCAAGAAAGTGCAAAATGTATATCTACGGACACATGTAATTCAAGATGAATGGCATAAATTCTGTTAACAAAACATCGAAATACAAAACATACGACGTTAAGTGAAAGCGTTCCAAAGAGCAATTACACCACCAGTCACTACATTGACTGCTTTTTTTGCTTTATGCCAAAGTGACACATTTACCAGTCAATTATTATACAGGGAAGTCCCACAGTATTACACATGGAATAAATGGACCAAAGTTTTTGCAAGACGCAAGCAAGGGAAGCCAGTTCCAGGTCATCAAAATGTATTTCAAACCGATGCATTAGGAAGACTTTATACAATTCATCCAAGACATGACGAGTGTTTTTATTTGCTTCTTCTATTAATGAACGTTCGTGGACCAACATCCTTTGCAAATTTGAAAACAGTAGATGGATTAGAGTGCCCAATTTATCGTGAGGCATGCCGTCGCTCTTGCTCACTGGGATTTTACGCTCGCTGAATCGTCAATTATTGCACCGCCTCATCAGATTCGTACACTATTTGCGATAATCATAGCAACGTGTAGCCCATCGAACCCATCTGAATTGTGGACAAATTATGCAGATTTTATGACGGAAGATATTTTGAATCGAATGCGTAGAACAACATCGAATCCGCATTTGCTAACAACACCAGAAATGCATAATGAAGCTCTCATAATGATCAAAGATATTTGCCTTAGAATTGCAAACAAAGCGTTATCCCAATTAGGCTAGTCAAACGGTAGTGCATGCGATCATATGAAAACACAAGCGTTTTCACTCAGCTGAGGCCTACCAACTCCTACTCTCAACCTCCACGCGGTGACAGCCGGGTGCCTAGTACCTTAATCCAAGAAATGGGTAACCAACCCCGTTTGGCGGATTCTTGGTGGCAGCAGATGAGAGAGGGGGGGGAGAGTGCTTTTCTCACTAGAGCACTTCTTCCTGTTCCAGGCGGCAGCGGACGAATTCCCTAGACGGAGTCAACGGTGGCGTCTATAGTTCCAGTTAGGTTGAACTTAGTGAATACCTTGCGCGAGCTGCTTCGACGTATTCGGATCACAGGTCGGTAAGGAATTTCCAATGTTGGTCAGGACATTGGAATAGAGATGGTGGCGGAGGAGCCCTTAATGGGCCAACGGCAGCGCTCATACTCCCGTAGTGGACTACTGGCACCGGTGTACCCGGCCCCTCGTCCTAGGGGAATAATTAAGGAACTGGCCCTCCAGGTTGGGGGTTGTGCCGTCGGGGTAACTTCCCTACCACGTAAAAAACGCATGGTTCCGAAACAACCAAAAGCCTCGGATAAGGATGACCCAACTAATGACGACCCCAGCAAACGAAATAAGGACAACGACCTTCGGATCTGTACGTGGAATGTTCTGTCCCTTTACAGACCACGTGCAGCCGAACAACTAGCAGAGGCCCTAGACTGCTATAAAGCAGATATTACCGCCATCCAGGAAGTGCGATGGGATGGGCCAGGCAAAAAGAGGATGAAAAACTGTGACATCTACTACGGTGATTGCTACAGAGGCAACAGGCAACGCTTATTCGGATGCGGATTTGTCATACGCGGCAGACTTAGGCAAGAAGTCTTAAGCTTCCGACACGTGAGCGAGCGTATTATGACTATCCGGATCAAGGCTAAATTCGCCAACATAAGCCTAATATGTGTTCATGCCCCCACAGAAGAAAAGGACCCTGCCTCCAAAGAGTGTTTCTACGAGCTCCTCGACAAAACATACGAGCAATGTCCTAAATACGACGTTAAGATCGTATTGGGCGATTTTAACGCCAAAATAGGAAAGGAGGACGTCTTCGGTAGGGCAGTCGGTAAGCATAGCCTACACGACACCACGTCTGATAACGGACTAAGGCTAATTGATTTCGCTGTGGAGCGAAATGTCACCATAGCAAGCACATGGTTTCCTCATCTCGATATTCATAAGCAGACATGGCGGTCCAATGATCATGTCACGATCAACCAAATTGATCATATTGCGATCGACGCAAGGCATGCCTCCAGTATTCTGGATGTCCGGACCTTCCGAGCGGCCAACATAGACTCGGATCATTACCTTGTTGTAGCCAAGGTACGAATGCGGATATCCCAATCTGAGCAACAAAGAAGAATTACTGTGAGAAAATTTAACGTCGAAAAGCTACAATCGCAAGAGACCGCCAGACTCTTCGCCGAACGCGTATCCCGAAATCTCTCAATCACCCCTATACCGCCAGCATCAAGTGCCGAAGACCAGTGGCAACGCTGCCAACATGCCATCAGAAACGCCGCGACTGATGTGCTGGGTCTCGCTCGCCCACCACCGCGAAACCCCTGGTTTGACGAAGAATGCCGGCGAGTGCATGCAGCAAAACAAGAGGCATACAAAGCGGCGCTGCAAAGGAAGACGAGAGCTGCTCGTGAGCTCTACGAGCAAAAGAGACGGGAAGAACATCGGCTTCTCCAAAAGAAGAAGAAAGAGCATGAGAAGCGCGCGTTTGAGAATATCGAGAGTTTATACTCCAGGAACAATGTACGGAAGTTTTACCAAAAGGTGAAAAGAACGTGTCAGAGAAGTAATACCCGTACAGAAACCTGTAGAGATGAGAATGGAAACCTCGTAGTAGAATCACAGTCGGTGCTGAGAATATGGAAAAACTACTTCTGCAGACTGTATAACGGCGACGAAGACCAACATCCCGCTGTCAGGCAGAATGAACCATTCAACATGGACGATGATAGTCAAAATTTCCGTCCACCTGACCAAAACGAAGTGAGGATAGCAATATCCAAGCTAAAATCGAACAAGGCTGCTGGACCTGACGGTTTACCGGCCGAACTCTTCAAGGCAGCTGGGGATGAATTGGTAGAGTGCATACACCAACTCATTTCTAATATTTGGTCAGAGGAGTGTATGCCTGATGAATGGAATCTCAGCATCGTTTGCCCGATCCACAAGAAAGGAGACCCCCTCAACTGCGCCAATTATAGAGGCATCAGTCTCCTCAACATCGCGTACAAGATCTTTTCTGCGATATTGTGTGAACGCCTGAAACCTTTTATCAACAGCCTGATTGGACCCTATCAGTGCGGTTTCAGGCCAGGAAAGTCCACCATCGATCAAATCTTCACACTTCGGCAGATCCTGGAGAAAACCCAAGAATTCCAAATCGATACTCACCATCTCTTTATCGATTTCAAGGCCGCCTATGACAGCATCTATAGAGAAGAGCTTTATAGAGCCATGTCTAGTTTTGACATCCCTGCCAAACTTGTCCGCCTGTGCAGGCTGACGATGGAGAACGCTCGCTGCTCCATCAAGGTCGGTAATGACCTCACCGAGACCTTTGATGTCAAAAAAGCCTTTAGACAAGGTGACGCGCTGTCATGTGACTTCTTCAATATTGTACTTGAACGGATTGTGCGGAACTCACAAGCCAACACCGGAGGCACAATCTATTACAAGTCTGTACAACTGCTTGCATACGCCGACGATATAGACATTATCGGAAGATCTCAGCGGGCTGTCACCGGTGCTTTTGCAAGCATTGAGGCGGAAGCGGCCAAAATGGGTTTGGCGATAAACGAGGGCAAAACCAAGTATATGCTGTCAACTAGAAGGGAAAACCAACATCGACGAATTGGACAAAACGTCACCGTGGGCAGCTATAACTTCGAGGTAGTAAGGGACTTTGTCTACCTTGGCTCTGCTATAAATTCAGCAAACAAAATCAGCGCAGAAATCAATCGAAGAATAACTCTTGCCAATCGCTGTTTTTTTGGGCTTATAAGGCAATTCAACAGTAAAGCCCTCTCTCGAACAACTAAGGAGACTCTATATAAGACCTTGATCATCCCAGTCCTGCTTTACGGCGCTGAAACATGGACTTTATTAAAAGAGGATGAAGATATCCTTGGTCGCTTCGAGAGAAAAATTCTTCGTAAGATTTTCGGTCCCGTTTGCGTTGACGGGTTTTGGAGGAGAAGATTCAATCACGAACTATACGAGCTGTACAGCGACATCGACCTAGTCAAAAAACTGCGTATTGGACGTCTGAGATGGCTAGGACATGTAGAGCGAATAGACACCAACGCTCCGGCCCGCAGAGTCTTCGAATCTAACCCCGAGGGACGACGCAGTAGAGGGAATTATCGCCGTAGGTGGCGCGCACAAGTTCAAGGGGACCTCGACCAACTTGGAGTGCGCAACTGGAGGCAATTAGCTAAAGACCGAGCTAAATGGAGAGGCTTGTTGGTTGAGGCCCAGGTTCACCCCGAACTGTAGCGCCACCTAAGTAAAGTAAGTTATCCCAATTAGGCATGCTATCGCCAAATCGGCAATTAGAAGATTTGTATAATCAAGATTTGCTGCGGGAACATGATTTCGATCGCAATAATTTAACTCAATTTGTTCTAACAAATGCTCCAAAGTTAAGCGCACAACAAAAAGATGTTTATGACATTTTGATGCGAGCAATGGCAGACAAAAGTGGTGAAACGTATTTCTTAGATGCGCCTGGTGGCACTGGAAAAACTTTATCTGGAATCGCGGCGACGTTGTTGGACGGCGGCAGAACAGCACATTCTGCGCTCAAGTTGACTTTGGACATGAACTTCAACGAAAATCCAACATGTAATATTACCAAAACGTCAGGCATGGTCAAAGTGTTGCAACAGTGTGAAATTGCCGTGTGGGATGAATGTCCTATGGCCCCCAGAGATCATTGGAGGCATTCAATCGTACAATGAAGGATATGAGAGCAAATCGACGGCTCTTTGGTGGCGCAAACTTTGCCAGTAATTCCTCGATCCACCGCCGCTGATGAGCTCAATGCGTGTTTAAAGTCATCCACTCTGTGGAGATACATTAACCACAAATGTGCGTGTTCAATTATAC
Organism: Brachypalpus laphriformis; assembly: GCA_945910035.1. Taxonomy (NCBI): domain Eukaryota; kingdom Metazoa; phylum Arthropoda; class Insecta; order Diptera; family Syrphidae; genus Brachypalpus; species Brachypalpus laphriformis. Next base: position 177,194,130 of record OX246756.1, read on the forward strand.
AATGATCCATCAGCCAATGCATTTTCAACGCAGTTGTTGAAAATTGGAGATGGAAAAATGCCGATAGGTAATGCAACTGGCCTAATAACGTTACCAACCAATTTTTGCAATGTAGTTCAATCAAAAGAAGAATTGATTCGAAAAGTTTTTCCAAACATTGTACAACAATACAAGACACATGTTTGGCTGAGCGAAAGAGCTATATTGGCGGCAAAAAACATAGACGTTACAGAAATTAATGAGGCCATTTTAAAAGTGATAAGTCAAGTCAGTCGATACCATTATGAATGAAGAAGAGGTGGTCAATTATCCCACCGAATTTTTAAATTCATTAGATTTACCAGGCCTGCCACCGAACATATTGCAATTGAAAGTTGGAGCCACTATTTTAAATGGGAAATTCAAAGGTGAAGTTGTTTTAATTCCACGTATACCGATGATACCAACAGACATGCCATTCGAATTCAAACGTTTGCAGTTTCCAGTGCGACTGCAATGACCATCAATAAAGCGCAGGGACAATCTTTGCAAGCGTCTGGTTTGAATTTGGAAAATAATTGTTTCTCACATGGACAATTGTATGTAGCCTGTCCACGTGTAGGGAAACCTGCTGATTTGTTTATGTTCGCACATGAAGGAAAAACCAAAAATATTGTTTATCACAGAGCCTTACAATAAATTCATTTGAAAGAAAAAAAGAAATGTTTTCTAATTTAGCAAACAAATAAAGGAAACGTCTAGCGAAGCGGACGGGGCAACGAAAGTTATTAATAGTAATGATTAAGAGCACTAGCAGCGAGGACTATCGGCTCTTCTATTCAAATAAATGTTAGGCCTGAGTGGAGAATGGGCAGCACAAGTACTACAAGTGCTCTGTCTTTTTTTTTGACTAATGCGGTACTCATTACCCGCCAAAACGTCCACCCATACGTCAAGTTGTATGGACGTATGACCTTCATTTATGATGGCTCCATCGTCAGTAAAGAATAACTGATGTACTTTGGGGTCCGTCAACTTTGACTACGTACCTTTTGAGAAAAACGCGAGTTTTATAAAGGGTGTCCCATAATTCACGCAAAATGTAATTTTGATAGAAAATACAGATTTTTAATTAGTTTTATTGATTCATAGAGCATACAGATTAGGGTTATGTATGGAATAGCACATCTGATAAATGGCCGCCACGGCTTTGCTGGCAAGTACGTACTCTTTTATTGAAATTTTCTATGGCCGTTTCGCATAAATTTCTCTTAATTTCATTAACACACCCCCCAATTTCCGCTTTCAAGGCGTTGCTGGTCGTGGACTTGTTTGCATAGACCTTTGACTTCAAAAAATCCGAAAGAAAAAAGTCCAATAGCGTTAAATCGCAAGATCTGGATGTCCAATTCTGATCCCAAGAACGGCCGATTACACGATTATGAAATGACTCGTGCAGTAATTGATTTGTTTCTCTGGCTGTATGGCATGTGGCACCGTCTTGTTGAAACCACATGTTGGTCACATCCATATCTTGTAATTTAGGTACTAAAAACTAGGTTATCATGTCACGATAACGAACACCATTAATTGTTACTGCCTGACCAGCCGTATTTTCGAAGAAGAATGGTCCAATAATGCCTCCAGCCCAAAATCCGCACCAGTCACGCGTTGTGGATGCATTTGTTTCTCAACAATTACTCGTGGGTTCTCTGAACCCCAAATGCGACAATTTTGGCGATTAACGAAGCCATCTAGATGAGAATGAGCTTCATCATTTTATACGAAAATTGCGGACTGTAGCTGACAAACCTTCATTATTTTTAAAATACTGCTCAACAGTGAAAATGCGTTGTTCTTTCGTATAGCGCTCCGTTTTTACTAACCCCGAAATGTCAGCTGTCCTGTCACATTGTTATCTTTTTTTCCGTTGGCACCACTGTACTATTAAATGGCGCAAAATTCAAATTTTGTGTGAATTATGGGACACCTTTTATCTCGTTAAAAAAGAAAAAAACATGCTTTGAATGCCTTAGTATATTTCTATGGCAATAAGATATAGTAGCTTACGAGGTCGATTTGTACGATTTTTCAAGAGAGGCGTTTAAAGTTGTCACTCACTTGACAATCGTATACCATTTTTGAATTGCTCCGTTACTCTGATAGCCATAACTTAGCAGTCTTTACAGATATGCAAAATAAGAAATTAAGAAACAATACTTTATGTAATTGGAAACATTTTGCCATAATTAATTAAATTTTTACCTAAGTCGTCTTCAGCTACTTTATTTTATTACGACAGATTTATTGCTTCAATTTTGAAAGGATAATACTCGTAGGTAAGGCGGTAATTAAATTATTCGTTTATTTCCAAAGTAAAAAAAAAAAAAAAATATTTTAAAATGGTAGAAGTCAGAAATAGGTTCATTTATTCACTACCTCGCCAAGTTCCAAGTGTCTTCGTCTGCAATCCAATCCAACTGATATAATTTCGTTTCGATAACTTTACTAGAGGGTTGTATAATACAAATGCTATACGGGAAAATTACCTACCACAGCTCGAAAACGTTTAAGGGGATTAAGGGGATGTTCTAAAAATATAAACTCTCCAATGGGGAATGTATCAAATTGGGAAATAATAGGGGTGGCTATTTTTAGGGAACGGAAAATATCCTTACAAAACATCGCAAAGAAATTAGTTTTAGGGTTGTTTTTTTTGCAAAAGCTTTCCCTTATTTTAGGGCAATTTTTATTGGTGAAATTCCCTTAGGTAGATTGGCATAAATCTCTTTTAATCAATTTCCCTAACAGAAATTTCATGAGAATTTCTTCGAAAGATTTGTAGGGTAGTTTCATAAAACATTTTCCCTAAAAATGCTATCCAAGAATTTGTGAAATATTTCTCAAGGAAAACAACTTTTTCCTTGGTACGATGCTGGGGAATACATCTCCCCAACAAAAGGCACTGTCATGCTCTACTCTGGTAAACCAGCTGGAAGTGCACGGAGTTCTGGCGTAGGACTCATGCTAACTCCAGCAGCACGTAGTAGCCTCATATCCTGGAAACCCCATAGTGACCGGATATTGACGGCTAGGTTCCAAAGTAGAGTTAGAAAAATTACCATCATACAGTGTTATGCTCCGACTCTAGACGCGACTGAGGATGAAAATGATAATTTTTATAGCCACTTAGGTGCCGCCTACAACCAAACGCCTAATGGGGACATCGTAATGGTAATGGGAGATCTCAATGCCAAGGTGGGTAGCGACAACACCATGCTTAAGCACGTGATGGGAGTTCACGGCGTGGGAGACCGTAATGACAATGGTGAGCGGTCGGTGGACTTCTGCAATACCAACCGCCTAGTCATCGGAGGTACGCTGTTTAAGCATAACACCTGCCATAAGATCAGTTGGGTCTCTACTGATAGGCAACGAACATCCAACCAGATCGACCACATTGCGATCAGTCGCCGCTTTAGAAATTGTCTCCTGGACGTCCGAAACAGACGTGGAGCTGACGTCGGACAAGAACGAGATCACCATCTTATGGTAGCTCATTTACGCCTTCGTACTGCATCCGTCAACAGCAACCGCTCAAACCTGCTTAACATCACCAGGTTTAATATCGACAGGCTCAAGGTTCCCCAAGTGCGCCAACAGTTCAAGGACCATCTTGCCTTAGAAGCAGAAGCAATCAGCAGCATAGAGAACATGGATGACCACTGGAGTGCTGTGAAAAATGCTTTTGCGACTGGGGCACGCACTTATGTCGTTAAAAAGCAGAAACACCACCGCACATGGCTTTCTACAGACACGTGGAGACGGATCGATGAGCGTACAGCAATCAAGGCTCGGATTGCAGCGGCCTCAGCAGTAGAGAGAACCGAGCTTGAAGCCCAATACCGTGCGAAGAAGAAAGAAGTGCAGCGTAGTGTGAGACGTGACAAGCGTCAACATGTCAACTCACTGGCCTCAAGGGCTGAAGAAGCAGCGAGTAGGTGCGACAGTAAGACTGTTTACAACATCACTAAGGAGCTCATTGGTGGTCGAAACTCCAAACAACATCCAGTGAAGAGTCTAGACGGTGACCTTCTGATTTCGGATGAGGATCAGCTCACTAGATGGAGAGAACATTTTGCTGCAGTGCTAAATCACTTAGACGACGGCGGTATGATCTTGAATTCGAATGAGCAGTTCGAAGCAACAAATTCCCGAATTCGCACCGTACCTCCCAGTAAAGCTGAAATAATAGCAATCAAGTCCCTCAAGAAAAACAAAGCGGTGGGTATTGATGGCATCCCTGCCGAGCTATTTCAAGCGGCGCCAAATATATCGGCAGATTTGCTGCATCCGCTAATACGGAGAGCTTGGGATAGTGAACAATTTCCACAGGAGTGGAAAAGGGGGATGATCATTAAGCTTCCAAAGAAGGGTAACTTGATGGAGTGCGGTAACTGGAGAGGTATATGTGTTCTTCCAGCTGTAGCCAAAATAATAGCTAGAATAATTCTAGAACGAATTAAAGATCATTTAGATTCAACTCTCGATGTCGAACAGGCAGGCTTTCGCGCTGGATCCTCCTGCATCGACCACATAAACACCTTACGGATCATAATCTAACAATGCGTTGAGTATAGGTCTCCGCTACATTTACTGTTTATCGACTTCGAGAAGGCTTTCGACAGCTTGAATCGAGATGCTATCTGGCTGGCCTTGCGCAGGAGAGGCATTCCAGAAAAGCTTATAGCTATTATCAAGGCTACATATGAGGGCGGCAAGTGTCACGTCGTGCACAATGGTAAGGTGTCGGAGGACTTTGAAGTCCAAAGTGGAGTACGTCAAGGGTGCATACTGTCCCCACTATTGATCTTGGTGGTTATCAGCGATGTACTCCGTGCAGCATTGACGGAAGCTAATTCTGGAATTCGTTGGACTATGACATCTTACCTTAAACACCTAGATTACGCTGACGATGTTTGTCTACTTTCACATCGGATAATGGATCTTCATTTGATGGCCCAAAATCTAGAAGTTGAGGCAAACAAAGTGGGGCTAAAAATAAACACAGCCAAAACAAAAGCCCTGAGTACTTCCAATACCCGCGCTCAACTTAACATTGCCGAAAAGCAAGTCGAGAAAGTTGATAACTTTCTATATTTAGGAAGTGTCGTCTCGGCTAATCGCGGTGGCACCGAACTGGATGTGTGCAGCAGAATCGGGAAGGCTAAAGCTGCGTTCGGAATGCTGTCCAAAATCTGGAGAAGCAATGTTATTAGCTTAAGAACCAAGCTACGACTGTTCCGCTCCAACGTAGAATCAGTGCTGCTTTATGGGTGCAGTACCTGGAAGGTGGACACCATTAACACACGCAAGCTGCAAGTCTTCGTAAACAAATGCTTAAGAATCATCTTGAGGATTTTTTGGCCGAACCGCATCTCCAACGAACAACTTTATTTGAGAACGGGCCAAGAACCTATAAGCATTACTATACGAAGAAGAAAGTGGCAATGGATTGGACACACCCTATGGCGCGAAGACAACTCCATTGCGAAATACGCTATGCAGTGGAATCCGCTCACCCAGGCAGGCAGAATAGCGGGACGCCCTAGGCAAACGTGGCGCAGAACAGTTGAGGAGGAATCGAGCTCTTTAAGAATGAGTTGGAGGCAGCTCAAACGCGTTGCAGAACTCCGAACACGATGGCGTGCAGGCGTGGTGGACGCCCTATGCCCCCCGAGGGGTTAAAGGACAAAAGTAAAGTAAGTAAAACAACTTTTTCGGAATGTGTCTCAAGAACGGGTACGTATTTTGTACCGAGTTTTCCAAACATAGTTTCCTAAAAATGGTTTCTCTCAACCACCTAATGCCCTTAATAGTAATTTTCCTAAAAAGGAAATACTAACACAATTATTCGCTAGGAAAATTGATATTGCGAAAACTGTTTTCAAGAATCAAGTTTTGACCACTTAAGGGAAATAATTTTGAGGTAGTAAAGGACTTTGCCTACCTAGGCTCTATGGCAAGCTCCGCAAATGAGACCAGTGGGGAGATCACGCTTGACAATTGCTGTTTTTTAATGGGCTAACAAGACATTTGAGCAACAAACTCCTATATCGAACTACTAAGGTAACTCTGTATAAGGCCCTTATCATCTCAGTCCTGCTGTATGGCGCAAAGGCATGGACTTATCAAAATTGCATGAGGATGTCCTTGGTTACTTTGAGAGAAAAGTTCTTCAAATGATCTTTGATCCCGTCTGTATAGACGGCTAGTGAAGGAAAATGTACAATGCCGAACAATATGGCCTATACAAGGACACCGACTTAGCCGGAAGAGTTCACATACAGCGAATAGTATGACTGGGTCATTTAGAGCGGATGGAGCCAACTTTGCAGCCCGAAAAATCTTCGCATCCATCCCAGATCAACGGCGCAGTAGAGGACAACCTTGTGAGAATATGCTATCAGATGACGTACCAGGTTTTTAGTTGAAAACTGGTCTTTACCTCCTGACTGCTTTTGAAAAATGTTTTACTGTTTTGAGGAAATTGAGTTTTAGGAAACTGCTATTAGGGAAATTGTTTTAGGGAAAATATTTCGATTGCCATCTAGTATAAGTTTCCTTTTGCGCACTCTGAGCCGCCATCTATTTCATTTTATAGAATCAGAATGCCGGGATGGTTATTGTATAAGAAAAACCAACGCAATGATTTTCGGAAAGAAAAAAGAAGGATTGTGCATGTACTAAAATACTACAAACTAAAAATAGGGTGTTACGAGAACTATTTACTTAATTAAAGCCGATTCGGAGTCCAATCCACTTGAAAGGAATAGTGGAGTTGAGTCACCTTACTTCGGACTAGGATCCCACCGTTTCAAGCCATTGCTTCTAGGAGCAGGATCACTGACTCTTCTGTTCAGTTTGCCTCACAAGTACTCTATAACATTCAGGTCCTGCGTATTTACTTACTTCCTTACGCTACAGTCCGGGTTGGACCTGGGCCTCAACCAACAAACCTGTCCAGCTAGCCCTGTTACGAGCCAGCTGCCTTTAGTTGCACACGTCAAGTTGGTTGAGGTCTCCCTCCACTTGTTTGAGCCACTTACAACGAGATCGTCCTCTGCTGCGCCATCCATCCGGGATGAATTCGAAGATTTTCCTGGCTAGAACATTGGGCTCCATCCGTTCTACATCACCCAGCCATCTTAGTCGCTGTATTGGTACTCTTCTGACTAAGTCAATGTCGTTGTATAGGCTATATATGTAGTTTGAATTTTTTTTTCACAGTAGCCAATGGCGTCCTCATCCGATTTTAACAAAGTCCATGCCTCTGCGCCATGAAGCAGGACTGAGATGGTTAGTGTCTTATACAGAGTTACCTTAGTAGTTCCAGATAAGGCTTTGTTACTCAATTGTCTTCTTATTCCATAAAAACCAGAAATTGGCAAGAGTGATCTCCCCACTGGTGTCATTTACGGAGCCCACCATAGAGCCAAGGTAGACAAAGTCCTTTACTATAATACATCAAATTTCAGGTCCTGCCAACGCGCTGAATATTTCACTGAATGTAAACCAACTTCGTTAGCTGTTCATGAATGCAATATGTAGCTATATGTAAGACTGTCACCGACAGTATCCATCTTTAAGATGCGTTTCCAGAATTTCGGCGTATTGTTTTGGAAGGACAATTCTCAGCTTATGATTTAGCCCCACATGCCACACTTTGTCAAAAGCCTGTGTCACATCCAAGAAAATCGTTAAGCAGACTCTTTTCTCTTCTAATGTTTTTTATTATTTAATTTTTTTTTTAATCACTTTTGTTTTTCTGAATTCGATCAACCGTCGAGTGTTTATTTCGGAAACCGAACTGGTGATTTGGAATCAAGTTCTTTCTTTCTTTGATTACGTTACTTTTTAACTAATAGTTTCTCGAAGACCTTAGACATATGGTATTCGTAATTGGCAATAGCGAGATTGGTCTATATGACACTGCTTTCTTCTTCTTCTTCTTCCTCTTTCGGCGAGGTTATTATCCGAAAACAAGGAATTATAACCCTACCACTACACCGCATTTCTACTGGTCCGCCTGTGGGGTTCGCCTATTTGAGCTCGGAAAATATTTTCGAACTTCTTATTCGATCAAGCATTGTCACTCCTGTTGTCATGAGAAACATTTTCATCTCAGCTGCCGTTAATTTACTCTCATACTTTTTGTACATTGTCTAACATTGTGAACCGTATGTGAGCGCTAGACGCACAACTGTGGTGTAGAGCCTTCCTTTCAACTTAGGGGGCCTTTTCCGGTCACAGAAGAGTCACGGAGTTTTCCCGCCACTTCATCCACCCTACGCTTACGCGATGTTTGATGTCGTTATTACAGGTTGCTTCGCTATTAATCATATATTCCAGATATTTGAGTTTTTGCACTGTTCCATTCAAATAAATGTTTGAAATTGGCCTGAGTGGATCAGAGAACGGGCAGAACAAGTGCTCTGTCTTTTTTTAACTATACGTAATGCGATACCCATTTACCTCCAAAATGTCCACCAACACATCAAGTGCTCGTTGTAGGGACGTTAGATCCTCATTTATGGCTCCATCGTTAGCAAAGAATGATTGATGTACCTTGAAGTCCGTCACTTTACTTTCAAGCAGATAGTCAAGGGCTTATGACGCTTCCCTGGTGCACCCCGACTTCGATTGGAAACTCTTCGGTTACTCCAGCAGGGCATCTTACTCTTGTCCTTGCTCCTTCGTACATGTCCATGATTATCTGTTCATAGGTTTCTGGAACTCCCCGATGTCTTAGCGCCACCCATATCAACGGTCGTTATCACAGTTTCGCGTGTCACCCTTCCATTTGTACACAGGGAGAAAGTAGCTTTCCCTCCATTGATTGGGCATTGGATCACCTCTCATAAATTTGAAGATGAGAATTCTGAGCCACCTTAATCCAGTGTCTTCCATCTTTTTCCAGCACCCAGAACGCATCTCGTCTGGCCCAACTGCTTTTGTTTTTTTTTTTTTTTTTGAGTATTTGACAGCCTCACTAATTTCTTCGACTGTAATGCCGCACAGTTAGGGGTGGCTCTTCAAAAATGCAGTCGGGAAAGCTGTTCATTCGTTTACATTTTCGTAAGTACACCACCGAATTTTTTCAGTATTCAGTTTATTAGATACTAAGCGGTAACTGTCTGAGTCCTTTACGTTTAGTTTCCATTTGTTGTTGTTGAGCGATGTTACTTCAAAATCGGATAGCAACAGAGGTTTGAAAATAGAATGCAGTTGCGGGGCCGCTGCGGTACAATTGCGGTGCAGTTGCGGTGTTATTGCGGTGCAATTGCGGTGCAGTTGTGGTGTCATTGCGGTGCTGCTGCGGTGCCGTTGCGGTGCATTTTTGGCGACTTCGAATATGTGATCGTTCCATCGAGACGGTTATTGATGCACATACCGAGAATGGCAAGTCTTTCGGATTCAGCGATACAAGTACCATTCATGGATAATGGTTGAGGGTTTTGGTTTCGCTTGAGAGACAGAAGACAGCATTGAGTTTTGGATACATTAAATTCCACTCTATTGATTGAACCCCATTTGGTTATGCTGTCCAGGTCAGAATTTAATGTGTTCAACATACGTTGTCGTTCCTCTTCTACGGCCGAAGAGCAGGGACGTGAGTTAGGAAACGAATATGAAAAACTGAGGGTACTGTCATCAGCGAAGGAATGGATTGGATTAGAAGTAGCAGACAAGAGGTCATTTATAAAAATGTGAAAGAGAGTCGGAGACAAAACGAAGCCCTGGGTAACACCAGCATTTATATGGTGAATTGCAGACTTGAAGCCGTCCAAGACAACTTGTATTGAACGGTCCGAAAGATAATTTCTAATCCATTGAAGAAGAGACTCATCGATGCCATATGCACGCATTTTCGACAAAAGAGCCTGATGCCAAACTCTGTCGAATGCCTTAGAAATATCGAGCGCAACCATCTTTGTTTCGCCGAAGTGATGGAGAAATTGGTTCCACTTCTCGGTGAGATATGCCATCAAATCACCAGTGGGCCTGTTGCTACGAAAACCATACTGCCGGTCATTGAGGAGTTTTCGTGAATCAAGATATTTCATAAGCTAACGATTTATCAGCGTTTACATGACCTTGGGAAGAAGGGACGTTAGTGCAATGGGTCGGTAATTGGAAGGGGAAGAAGATTCGCCTTTTTTAGGGACGGGCTGGACAAATGCTGTTTTCCATCTTCTCGGAAAGAGCCCAGAAGAATAGGACAGACATAAAAGCTTACGCAGAGGTTTTGCCAGCGTGGAAGAACACCTCTTCAGAACTATGGGGGAGATACCATCTGGACCAGCGGATTTGTGTATGTTAAGACCTTTGAGTACTCCTGCAACTGTACGACGCTCTCAAGTACAGGTGCAGATAAAGTACTATCTGGCAGGGTGGAGTTCGCTGCGAAGTGAGCAGCAAGCAGATTGGCTTTGTCAAAGGAGCTGACAGCTGGAATGTCATTATAAATGAGCGTTGGGATGGCGGGCGAGGCAGAATTTTTAATATTTTTGTCGAATGACCAAAAATGTTTACTACCTTTGGGACATTGTAGAATTTTTTGCCTCAATTTTTGGTCATATAAGAATTTTACACGTCGAATATGAGCATTGCAGTCATTTCTGGCTTGTTTAAACTTCTTTCGGTTTTCCTCAGATTTGTTGGCTTTATAAGACCGAAAACTTACCTCTTTCACCCTGATAGCTCTGGTCAAACCACGATTTTGCCTTAGATTTGATGCTTTTTGTTCTGTTAGGAATAAAGACATCCATACCTAAGAGGATGGTGTCAGTAATCATATCAGCGGCGGCATCCACGAGGAAGCACAGCACCAGTTAAAACTCCTAAAGAAACTATTAAGGCCGTCCCAATTGGTCCCCATACTTTTCTTTTGGGATTTTTTTCTTTAACTGTGTGGTCAGAATACGAGAATTTAGCTGATACGATGTTGTGGTCAGACCGGCCTAGAGGCGCTAAAACATCAATGATGTATTTATCAGGGTGTGAAGTAAGAAACAAGTCCAGAGTGTTGGCAGAATGACTTACAATGTCCGCTATACGTGTAGGCTCATTTACAAGCTGAGTCAAATTGTTTATCTCAGCGAAAAGTTCAACATACCTTCCTTCGGGTGTTGTCTGGCCAGAATGTCGAAGCCACTCCGAATTGTGTATATTGAAATCGCCCGCAATGACGATTTCAGTATGAGGATACAGGGAGACAATTCGTGTGATGGAATCGGACAGCGCATCAAATTCGTTAAAAGTCGAGTTGCTATCCGCACTAGGGCTTCTGTAGATCAAACAGTAGTGATCAGGTGCCGGCTTTGTTTGATGAACATTGTATTTAACACGCTTTCATCTACTCCATTAAGCTGAAATATATTCACAAGATCCTCCCCATTATATTAAAATATGTAAATAAAAAGAAAAACCATTAATTTTATTATATTTATCTCTTGTATTTATTTTTCATAAATGTATCAATATTTTACAATAACTCGCATTGACTGACGTTTACATCTTTACATCTACTGTATAATTTTGTTTGTTTTCTGTCTCTCTATCATTATCCTTGTGTCTGTGACACATACAAATATTTTCTCATATAATAATAATATTGTTTATCATTTTGCATGTCTATATTGTTTTATACTAAAAACAAAAAAATACAAAAAAAAAAAAACGTGAAGCACTTAATTTAATTATTATACGCTATGAGTTGGTTGTTGTGAGTAATACTCGTATATTTACATTGAAAACAAATTTAATCATATGTTTCTTTTTGTACCTATACATATATAAATTAGTCTTAACTAACTAACATAAGTTTCTTTACATAATTTAATTAAATGCCTAAAATTAATTTAAATCAATTATTCACAACGAAATCGCTTTTATAACAATGGCACAGGCATTTACCAATTTTATTTTATTCCCTACAACTGTCGAGTTGATTGGAGAGGAACAGTGCAAAGGCTAGGATTAGCTTGACTGTAACATTGTTATCAAGCCCCACTCATACTTCAAAGGTGTGTCTACTACCGACCAATCCAATCTGTCGATTCAAGTAACAATTTTTAATTAAAATTAAAATATGATTATGTAGTAAGATGATTTTTGTTTTTTTTTTTTAGTGTTGTAGAAGATTCATAGCTTGTTGTTGTTGTATTTTTTGCAATATTAAAAATATATTATTTATTTGTTTTTAATATTTTGTGTGAGATTAAAAATTTATTTATTTTTATGTGTTTTTGTTCAGAGATTTTGTCATTTTGGAAAATTTGCTCGACGTGTTCGTCATGTGAAGTCCTGTGTGCAGATCCTGTTTGTAAAAAGTTACTTAGTCATTTAGAGTTACGAGTATATTCAGTCCGTCAATTTGCAACCTTTCGTACAAAAGAATATCATTTTTGTTGCTCACTGTTTTGTCTCTTTCTTATCGTATAAATCTATAACAAATGCAAAATAATTGGAGACTGCGTTTTCCAGTTCGCATGTTTCCCGCCCTTTTCACCTGCGATCTCCCTTTTTAGATGTGATCTGTTAGACCAGTCGTTGAGTCCGGCACCAAAGCGGTGGTAGCAGCTGCATGCAACAGCTTTGTGACAACTTCCTCCCCAGCTTGTCCACTCTCCGAGCCGGAAGCAGCCAACGTGGAAAATAGTGTGCTCATGGTGGAGGGTATAGCGGCGACAGTTGTGGCCAAGGTTGTGAGAATAGTTGTTGTTGTTGTCGCTAATGTGGTAGCAACTGTGGTCGATGTTGCCAGTGTTGCAGGTGTTGTAGATGTCAAGGTGCTTAGTAGAATGCTACTATTAGCTGTGGTTGTGTGATGTAGGTTTGAGTGATCAATCACAGCTGAAGGGACGTATGGGTATGTAGGGCAGGGGTTGGTCAACTGAGCACCAAGCATTGACTCAAAGACATAACCAATCAAAGAACCAGCTGTCAGACCGACATTATATGAAAGTGTCATCATATTACCGGTCACCTCCTTGAGAGTGCCGGGCACTTTGGCCGGGGCTAACATCATTGGAAGACTTCCAGCAAGACCATTGCTAACCCCTAGACCAATGGTAAAGATAAAAGCGGCGGTTTCCCCGGCGATTACTGGCTGTGCACGAGGAGCACAGCAGAGTAAAAGTAGTGGCACCAGAGTAATTCTTAGACCCGACATTAGAATCAACTGTCTGCGGGACCAAGTGTAGGGAACAGCGGCGAGTATTTTACCAATGACATCTGCCGTGTTAAAAGTGAACATAAGTAGTACTGGCAACCATGTGCCTAGGCTGCAGGAAATTATCTCCGATTCGATGCCAGGATAAAGTGAAAGAGTTACACAGTAAGCCAAAGCTATACAGACCATATAAGGGTATATCGCTTGAGCTACTCGCCACCTTGATTCGAAGCCATTGCGAAGGTCAGTCAGCTTGCCGGGATTACACTGTCCGGGTGTCAGGATGTGCTCTACTTTAAAAGCAACATTGGGTGCTTCTTGAGGAGTTGTAGGCACATCTGGGAGGTTATTTAGTCCCTCGATAACCGATTCTCCAGCAGTTGGGTTTGACAGCTCATACACAGGATTGCTACAATGAGAATAAGAAACATATAGTATGACTTCGAGTAATGACTTCTTTTTCACCTGAAACTTAAAGCAGTTGGGGCATTCCCAGTGGCTTGCATAGATGGTGGACTAGATTCCAAAGTCAGGACACCATACTTAGCCGTAGCTGAATCACCATCGAGCGCATCGTTCTGAAAAGAAGAAAGAAACTACATTCATTTCTTTAAAGAATACCGTCGTCTGCTAATTATTACCAATCGATCTTCGTCAGGCCTCAAGACGATTTTAGCACACGCCTTCATATGGTACCTAACAAATGGCGAATGTATTGTCATCATATGCAATACATAGCTGAAAGCTATGTACATCGTTGAAGTCAAAAAGAATATTACAGTTGAGACTCGATCATTTTGAATAAGCAATTTGGTCACAACTCGATTGGAAGAAACCAGGAACCCGGCTAAACTCTCACCAGCCATAACGGCCTGAGTGTACTGTTTTGGCAACATGCTTGCAAATCCATAAAAGCTAGATTGTTGAACTGAAAGGAATTTGATTGTTGTGAAAAAGCTTGTATATGGGCGCTTAATTTCACTTACCTGTGCAACCGATGGCTACCAGTGAGACAGCAGCCAAGTTTACAGAATATGCGGTGTTAGCGGCAAACATATGCCATGCCACCTCACAAATTGCCACGAAAATCAGCGTGGTAAGCGATATAACATATCCAAAGAGCACACGTATTCGAAACGGTGCCAGTGACAAGAAAACATTATTTAGCAGGACCGTAGCGAAGGCTACGATAATGTACGTCATTGACATATCCAGGGCTACGGAACGTCCGGGGAAACGTGCCTGCCAGTAGTCTGCAGCAATGATGAAGCTGTAAAAGGATGCAAGTCATATAAATAAATTGTTACCCGTACTTCGATAAGGATACACATTTAAAATATATCTCTTCTCTTCATCACTGACTTTCAGCAACCATTTGCATTAAGACCCTAGTAACTAGGCGGAAGTAATATTTGTCTGGAATTTGGAACAACTACATATTTAAGTGTTCATGCTAGCTAGGGTACCCATAACTATCAAAGTAATGAAACGTTCTCCATAAATTTAAATTACACTCTAAAGAAAGGCAAAATTCCTCATTTGACATTTGAATTTCTCCATGCACCACCCCACCACGACATCATCTATTTCAAACGACCTTCACACAGGCGATACACCCCATTCACCCTCCTCTCACTTACACCATTCAATCACTTTTCCCATGATTGCTTGCAATTATTTTCAATTTCTTTAGTTCCTACTCTAGAGGTCAGCAGACTATCGTGTAAACATTGACACGAATTTAACGAACTAATTACGTAAATAATGCGAACAAGTTATCACATCAATCGAGGGCTTTACCTACCCACAAGCGCTCCGGCGGTGGGAATGGGTCTGTTCGTAGAAATGCACAACAGAGTAGACATCACTGACCTAGATCCCGATTAGACAGACAGTGCGACAGTGTGAGTTTTTGTGAAAGCTAAGCACGTAAAGATACACAGCTATTGGCTTATCATCCAATGGGAAAAAGTGGATGCAATTTCGCAAATTTTTAATGAGATAATGTGCATCGCTGAAGTGATCCGATTTGAAATCATTGAACAGGATGAAAAGGTTTTACAGTGTGGGAATAAAATCAAAGGCCGTACTAATGACTTTAATTTCGATGAAGGGATCTGACGATTTTAAGAACAGTGAAAGCATAGAATCGTTGGACAAAGCTAGCATGCGGTCGAAAACGAGGGAACTCAATTTACTTCCTTGCATAGGTGGCTCTACAATTAGAGGTGGACCTGGGCGTTTACCAACAAACCTCTTCAGCCAGTCCGTTTCCGAGCCAGCTGCTTCCAGTTGTGCAGGCCAATTTGGTTGAGATCCACTTCCACTATTTACGCCATTTACCGCGAGTTCGGCCTCTACTGCGCCGTCCATTCGTGGTGGCTTCGAAGATTTTCTGGGCTGCAAAGTTGGGCTCCATTCGCTCTACATGGCCCCGCCATCTTAGTCGCTGTATGTGAACTCTTCTGGTTAAGTCGATGTCCTTGTATAGGCCATATAGTTCGGCTTTGTACCTTCTTTTCCAGTAACCGTCTTTGACGGGACCAAGGATCACTCGAGGAACTTTTCTCTCAAAGTAACCAAGGGCATCTTAATCCGATTTTGGCAAAGTCCATATCTCTGCCCCATATAGCACTGTGTTCGAGTAGTAGTACTAGTTCGAGATAGGGTTGTGTTACTCAATTGCCTTTTTAGCTCATAAAAACAGCGATTGGCAAGAGTAATTCTTCATTTGATCTCCCCACTGGTGTCATTTGCGGAGCTCACCATAGAGCCTGGGTAGACAAAGTCCTTCACTACCTCAAAATTATATCTGTCTATTGTGGCCTACTGTCCAAGATGCCGATCTTCTTCCTATTTTGGCGAGGTTATGATCCGAAAACAAGGGACCACAACTTCACCGCATTTCTACTTATCCGCCTGTGGGGTTCACCTGTCCCAGACGCGGATGCTGGGCAATTTTGTCCTGTTTCGTAGACAGCATATATTTTGCTGTCTGCTTTCATTAACTACTCGCAAACTCCCCACTGACGACCCGCTGAGTTCGTCCGATTATGTCAAGTCATCGGGGTAAGCGAGTTGTAAAAGATTGTACCTCCTCTGTTGGCTTGTGAGTTTCGTACAATTTTTTCAAGTATCATGTTAAAGATAGCGCGCCACCTTGTCTAAGACCTTTCCTGACAGCGAACGGTGGTTCGGTGGTTTTCTTTCCGACTCTGATGGAGTATCGAGAACAGACGAACGAGTTTGGCAGGGATGCTGAGGCTAGATATGGCTCTGTATAACTCGTCTCTATGCGCCCTATCATAGGCAACTTTGAAATCGATGAAGAGGAAGTGAATTCCTTAAGTGAAATCCTTAAGAAAATTTAGTCGTAAACCGGGGCAGGTTTAAGCTAAGCGCCTTGATATGTCCTAGATATTTGTTATGATATACACTACATTTGTGTATGAACGGATAGGTGCTCAGAGTCGTGCGAAAACCTATATTGTATGTATATTCATTTATCCGGTAATTTTTTGCACACACTTTCCGACCTGGATATTTTCTATCACAGCACAAGAAATGCAATCTATCCTCCTCTGCTTTAGCCACGAAAATTTAATACACACAACCTATAGGATTTAGTTTGCTTATTGCACCAGTATACAGTACCTACATAGATTATTTTTTGGACTGGTTCCCAGATTGAAAAGGATAAAATATGAAGAAGAACCATTCATCTAGCAGCCCAGGGACGAGCAGCTAGTTCTATCGATTTATTTACTTTTTTTTAGGCACTTTAACCCGTCCAAATGGCAGCAACAGAGTTCAATTCGTGTAGAGGGGAGGAATGAGGCGATCCGAGATACAAAATGTTTTCTTTTTTAATCCTCATTCTCCATTCAATGGGGAGTCCTGTTTTTGAAGGCGCCACGAATGTGGGTCATAGAAAACCGCAAATAAAATGATATGGGTACGAGTATGTGGGCAAATCTTGATTAAATTTTCCACCAATATTCCTTTTGGGAAAGTTTTGTTGTGTTGCATGGGAGAAGTATGCAAGGTAAATAGAACTTGACTTTGATGTTTTAAAAAGAGTTTTACAAGATTTTTCTTTTAACAATATATTCAACCATGAGAAAAGAAATCAATGCCAACCAGGAAGAAGAGGCAAAGATTATTGCCTCAAAAACTTGTGGCAAGGATCCAATATATGAGTGTGAGTTCTCGGTTGTTGAAGAGAATATTGCGTCAACCTTACGGCAAGTGTTCGTAGAATTTCGAGGTTTTTTTCTTGATTAAGTGACAATGTGACTCTATTTCTTGGAACGAGCAGGTTGAGAATGGGAAAGATTACTTGTTGCCCTGCCTATGAAGGCCATATCCATGTGCTCGTGCACACAAAAAGAAGGAAAAGCAGCAGTAAATCAAGAATAACAAAACCTCTTTAAGTCATACATCAAACTGTCTTCCGCTGGAAAAGTTATTTAAAACATTATCACGCTTGAATGACATTTGATATCAAAACAACACTGCACCTGCGAAAGGTATATTCGCCGCAACCTTTGCCATTCTATCGCCCACCAGTAAAATGAACCCTCCCGTCTCCCACTCAACAAAGTTACGTCAACATTATGGCGCACACGAAGACCAACACAACGGATGGGGATGTAGAACGACTACAAATTCCCAAATGAACTTGAGGTACACCCTAATTATTTATCCCTCAGCGAATATTTGCACCCCAACTCCCAACTCTGACGACAAAACTTCACTTTTCACTTTATCATCCTACCCAACCCCCATTCAACTAAACCCTAATCCGTCGTCGTATGAAGCGCATAAGCCCACTTAAGACGAATGGCATTTTCGCTAGGAGCACAAACTCCTTCGTGTGCCTCCTAAGGCATTTGTAACAGGTGGAGCTGTACATTCCTCGGAAGGGATTACATTCTATTTTTAAAATCGAAGTTCCTTGAACGGAGTACCTCATGAGCATGTTATCCGTACAAGTCCCAAATAAATCGATTTGGAGGACAACATTAATTTTTCAAGGCGCACCGTGCCGCACCCCATGTCGAAAACACACCACCTACCTATTGTAAGGTAAGACAAATCCAATTCCTGCGGCCAGTAGCGCCAAGTATACCACGTGCTTCCGATCTTTTGGTGGACCAACATCAATCTCTGGACTATCCATTGGTTCATGGTGATTGACGCGTCGTCCTTCGAGAGGTTCATACGTTGTCGCCTGGACACCCTCCATTGCGAGTAAACAAAATCAAACTTGAACTGATTACGACCGACTGAAACAAGGGTGCGATATTATCACGGAGCGTAATTGATTGCACGCGATGCTGCGACTACAGAAGGCGTCACATAAAACGGATTCGCACTGATGTAACGATTCACACACACGCATTCACTGTACACTTTGTGGTGGCATATGTAGTTTTCACAAGCGACTCGTTTCCTGATTTTATAATTTTGCGGTTCACTTTTTTTTTTTTTGCTCTTCCCACGGTGAATACGGATGGAAGCAGGAACCGTTTTCTAAAGATTCTAGAACTTGTCACGGTTTTTTCAATGCAGCAGACATTTTTTGAATTCACTCAGATGGTTCGTTGCGGGGAGATGACAAGTTTTTGTTTTTTTTATGGAGTTTTGGAAAAAGGAACACCTTAGAGTTTGGTGAAAATTCGTCGTTTTCCGCGAACCATGTCGTGATATGTTTTCAATGGAAAACTGAAAATTTCTCTGCTCTGTGCAGCGCATGCATCGAAAAATCGATTTTTTTGTATGCCCAAGTGTCAGATGGTGGTGAATATGGTATTTGGCAGAAGAAATAGGAAGCGGCAAGTCAAGTTGATGGGTGGTGGGTTTTGAGATATGAACTGGTGGATCTGAATGGCGGGAGAATTCAAACCCTTTTCCAGAAAGTAAAAACTTGAAACTTTTAGACAAAAGCTAGTGTAGAAGTGTAGGAGCTTATTTCTATAACACAATGCACATCTAGGTTAGGTTAAGTTGAAGTGGCTGCCAGCTGAGAATCGCCAACACAATTTGACCAATAATAGGTCCATTGTAATACCACATGGATCATGGGAGAAAATCTCTCTACCTACTCGCTAAAACTATTTTGAGCTTCTTATGAAGCGTAGAAGGCTCTTGATATCGATATCTATCAGGTCGCCAAAGTCGTTGTAAGAGGGGGCTCCTAAGTGAAGCTTCCTTCTACGGGAGAGAGCTGGGCAGAAACAAAGAAGGTGAGGAATAGTTTCTTCCTCTTCTTCATCCATGCAGCTTCTACAAAATTCGTTCGCAAAAAGGCCTAGCCTTGTAGCATGCTTGTTTATTAGACAATTCCCAGTGATGACACCTGTTATAGCGCCGATATGCAATCTGTTGAGAGAAATCAAATTCTTAGAATGTTTTAGATTCAGCTTCGGCCAAATCTGTTTTTTCGTTAGACATGTTGATCCACCTAAGATTTGTACTCCTGTACTGTACTTATACACCCAACACATGTGAATATTGAACTGCTCAGTCATCTCCACAAGAGACGATGGGCAGTCTAGAGCTACTAAGAAATTTATAGA
The DNA here is from genome assembly GCA_945910035.1 of Brachypalpus laphriformis. Lineage (NCBI taxonomy): Eukaryota > Metazoa > Arthropoda > Insecta > Diptera > Syrphidae > Brachypalpus > Brachypalpus laphriformis. The sequence continues at coordinate 177,213,927 of OX246756.1, forward strand.
GATCGATTCCGAGAATTTGATGGCTGCTTGGCTCTCTGAAAAGATGCGGATATCTCTGGTAGATATTACGTATTTCTAAAGTCAAGATAAGACTTCTTTAATCCCCATTATTTCCGCCTGGAACACGCTACACTGATTTGGAAGACGGAAGTAGAGCTTAAGATTAAGCCTGTCAGAAAAAATCCTCGTCTTTGGCTTTTGACCCGTCAGTGTAGAAGTGAATTTACTCATCTTCTAAAAATGCATGGACGTCTAACAACATCATCAATGAAGTATAAAGAATCAGCTCTATACGTTAGATATGAGGAAAAGGGAGAGGCTGAGAGAGTGCGATCCCACGTATAGGAAGACTACCTAGACATTAGTGCACTACACCAACTACACAGTTGGAATTAGACAAGCTAAACACCGTTCTAACGTCTGCACTTAATACAGCTTTCATCGAATCCTGTCCGATCACAGGAAGAAAGGTGGGCAATCGTCCCCCATGGTGGAATGCAGAACTTAACAGCCTTCGCTGCACAAGCAGGAAACAATTCAATAAAGCCAAACGAACAAGGCTACCACTGGACTGGGAGATCTACAAAGAAAGGCTGAAGAACTTCAAAATAGAGGTTGGGAAAGCTAGACGCAGATCCTGGCGCGGTTTTTGTCAGAGTATTGACAACACGTCTCAATCCTCTAGACTGCGAAAAGTCCTCTCCAAAACACCAACTATACCTAGTGTCCTCATGAATCCCAATGGATCCTGGGCTGAATCGGACGAAGCATCGCTCAACCTGCTCATGGACACTCACTTCCCCGGCTGTACGCCTACCCCCAACGATGATCGCGCCCTGGTAAATGTGAATGTTACACACCCACAGGCACCTCCTCATCTTATCAGCGAAGATAAGCTGAAATGGGCAGTAAACAGTTTCGAACCGTTCAAATCCCCGGGACCGGATGGTATTTTTCCGGCCCAGATTCAGACGGCCTTCAATATAGTATGGCAGTATCTTTCCTGCATTCTGAAAGCTTGTCTTGAGCTCGGAACAACACCAACTGCCTGGACCGAGGTAAGAGTGGTCTTTATACCCAAAGCAGGCAAGACATCGCACACCCTCCCAAAGGACCTTAGACCTATTAGTCTAACGTCCTTTCTTCTCAAGATTCTGGAAACAATCCTGGACCTACACATCAAGGCCACTATTGATAGCACCCTGCTATCCACGTCACAGCACGCCTACCAAAAAGGTAAGTCTGTCGAAACGGCTTTGCACTCCATCATCCACCCTATCGAAAAATCACTCTCAACCAAAGAGTTCACCCTAGTGTCATTTCTAGACATAGAGGGAGCCTTCAACAACGTTGAAACAAATTCGATTACCAGTGCCTTACGTAGGCTCAACATCTGCGAACCCATCTGTTGTTTCATAGAACACATTCTAAAGAACAGGGTAATAGCAGCATCCTTCGGAAGTAGTACGGTCAAGCGACATGCACATCGAGGCACCCCTCAAGGGGGTGTACTGTCTCCACTATTGTGGAATTTGGTGCTCAACGAGGCCCTTCTAAATATCGAAAAAACTGGATGCAATGTTATTGCCTATGCAGATGATGTCGCCATTCTAACAACAGGCAGATACCCGCAGACGCTGGCCGATGTCATGCAGTCTGCTCTTAATGAACTGCAGATTGACCGATAAATGCGGCCTCTCCGTTAACTCGACGAAGACCGAGCTAGTTCCATTCACAAGAAAACACAAGCTACCTGACTTCACTCCGCCCAAGATAAGGGTATCCACCCTCAATCTTTCAAATAGTGCTAGCTATTTAGGTCTAAAGCTTGACCGCAAGCTAATTTGGAAGGAGAATGTCGTCGAACGGGCCAGGAAATCGCTGGCTGCTCTATACATCTGCAAGAAAGCAGTAGGCTCCACCTGGGGCCTTAAACCAAGCATCATGCACTGGCTATACACGTCGGTCATTAAACCGATTCTCATGTATGGAGTATTGGTATGGTGGCCCGCCTTGGAGAAGAAATCCAACCTATCCATAATGGAAAAAACTCAGCGAGTTGCATGTCTCAGTATTACCGGTGCACTGAGAACTTCTCCCACAGCGGCGCTCCAAACCATGCTCCACCTGCTTCCGATTGACATCGTCAGTAAGCTCGGCAATAAGACTGAGAGGCTCCAAACAGTGGAAGGAGCAACACACGGGACATGCCAATATACTTTCGATGCACCGTCATCTTCCCAATTCCACTGAACATCTGCCCACTGAATATGATTTTGACAAGGGCTACAAGCACTCGATACCGGACAGAAGTGAGTGGACGCAACGCAATGTCCTTTACAACGAATCGCTGTCAATCTTCACGGACGGGTCCAAAACCAAAGACGGAGTCGGTGCTGGAATTTTCTCAGAAGATCTGGACATACACCTCTCCTTTAACCTTCCAGACTACTGCAGCGTTTTTCAAGCCGAAATCACCGCAGTTCGCAAAGCTGCTGACTGGCTGGCGGCTAGCACACTATCAACACTTGATATTGTTATTTATGTCGACAGTCAGGCAGCCATCAAATCCCTCGCATCCAGCACTACGAGATCTAAGGCAGTGAAAGACTGTCCCATATCTCTTAACGAGATAGCTGGTCAGTACAACCTCACCCTTTGCTGGGTACCAGGTCACTGTGACATACCGGGGAATTGTGCAGCCGACGAACTAGCACGACAAGGCTCCTCTGGTACAGATAGCATAAACATCACCGACATCGAAGCGCCAGCGTCTTATGTTAAGTACCTTATTCAAATTGATGCCGAGAAAGTAGCCAATCATCGATGGCAACATCTAGACCAATGTCATACCGCCAGACAACTCTGGCCGATACTCAATAAATCCAGGTCCATCGGACTCTTGAAGCACAAGAGAGGAACCCTCTCGAAAATAAGAAATGTCCTCACTGGACACTGCGTCATAGGAAGACATGCCCAGAGATTAGGTATTCCTCATAATGACTTCTGCAGAAGCTGCAGAGATGAAGAGGAAGAAGAGACCATTAGTCATCTCCTGTGCGCCTGTCCTGCGCTCGCCAACATCAGGAAGGCCACTCTGGGTGAATACTTCTACAATGATCTTAATGATTTCGGCAACGCCTGCACGGCTAAAATTCACGCCTTCATCCAACGAAGCAAATGGTTCCAAGAGTAAGAGGGTGACCCACCCGCCTTACACATCGGCAGTACAATGGACCTACTTTCTGGTCTAAGTACATCCTCATCGAGGGCCGATCTTAACCTAACCTAACCTAACCTAGACATTAGTGCTGCAAAATCTTGCCTAACATTTTGTTTGACAGGATTCAACCGTTTTCCATTTTCCAATCGTACACCGGATATCGACAAGGTTGTCTATTTACTATTTCAAGTCGCACGTATATTCCTGAGTTTTTTATTCCCGTTTCAAACACTTGCAATAGAAAGGTACGTAGTAGGCATCAAAGTAACTTAATTTTATATTTGTACCTTAATTCAATTGCAACCTACAATTCGTGAAAGAGGTAGCATAAGTAATAAGAATTATGCTGTGCGTTGTAGTTCATTCAAATCAGAAACATATCATGTTGTACCCTATAGCCAGAAGATCACTGATCTGTTACATTATTTTAGCCACACGCAGGCTTAACTGTTTCCCTCTCTCGAATGTCATCAAATTTCAGTCATTATCCGCATTTGGCTCAAAAAAAAATTCCTCAATCCGCCCGCAATGATCACCAAAATTAAAACTTTTAAATTTTATTTTTTTCCGTGTTAGTTTTTCATAGTTTTTTTTTTCTGCTCTGTTCATTTAAAATTTTAGTATTTTATTCTCATTGTGTGTATACGGAATTTTCTGCTATGAGCCTCAGTGAGGAGAGCTTCCCCGATGATGGCCTTCACATCACCACGATCGATCGCAAGAGTAATGCCTCATCGTGTACTTCTTCGTCGCCTGGTGGAAATGATCAGAACTTATCAGCATCAACTTCTGGACAATCTTCATCCGGCACCAGCCATGAGACAACACAAAGTGATCCGGTAAAAAATACCGAATGCCGTGAAGAAGAAGAAGATTACACACAGAAAGTGAGATCATATCAAGATCTTCACTCTGTCTACACTAAGCGCAGGTATTCACACGTCAAGAGTAAAGTTCGGGAGTTCATCGAAAGCCAAAAGGCTGAAGATGAGCTTAGGAAGTCTACAAAAGAATACATTCGTCGAATGTCAATTCCAGAAACATTAGAGGGCAGCTGCAATGAGTTGGAAAATAAAACTCAGGAACCAGGTACAGTAGACAACAACCCATCATCGGACATCGCCCAGGCTTTAGTCGAAAAAGAGCAGGAGATGATGTGTTTGAAGGCCCACAATGAGCACCTACAGTCTAGTCTGCAGGAGAAATTGATCGAAGCAACGAGATTACGTCGTAAGGTCGACTGCATGAGTATTGAATTGATGCACGCTATGGACAAGGTAAAACGCCACTCAATGCACAGCATTAGCACGGGAATATGCAATCACTATAGTCCTCGGTTATCATTGCCGACTTTGGTTTACAAACTGCCGCGAAACACTATCGGCACACAAACTGATATTATCGAATCACCTCCACCTCCACCAACAACCGATAACAACAACAATAGTATCGGGCTATATGAGAACAAGAATGTGGCAACAATTCAGCCAATTTCTTTAAATTTTTCTACCGACCATAAGGGTCACCTTCAACGTCAAATTCGTCGTCGTACAAATTCGAATCCGCCAACACCGACAGGTGAACAAGAAACACCTAATAAGCTGGATAATGATCGGAGTGATTCAGCCATACACACCGAGGAGGGTGACTCCACATCGGACCACATTTTGAGGGAACAATTTATGATCTCCGAGAAGGGTTCAGATGATACTACAAACTCAAGCCAGCTGAATCAGAAGAAAAAAAAGAAGCGATCGTTCAAGCGAAAGTGGAAGTGGATTTTTGGACCGTGTGGCAAGTGTAGCGATCCAAAGAATACCAGTATTGGGGAGCAATACAGTCAGACTCCGTTGTTGGACTCAATGTTTGAACATAGATTACGTGTTGCAGATAACAATTCGTCATAATTTCAATTATTCTTGGTAGTATTACATTTTTTTTTTTTTTTAAGTTCAAGCTTGTCTTTATTTTTATATTCATCTTGTTTGGTATTTATTCTATTCGGCATATATCGTATCGCATTAAATGTTAAGTAAAGTAACTTATTTGTTTATTCAGATTTTTTTTTAATAAAACATTTAAAGCGGGCTTTAAAATTAAGACTTTTATTAATCAGTGAAGTGATGGCCTATAGACACAATGCGACGAAGTCTGATTCGGCTTAAGAGTCACGTATTATCTGATAGGTTCCTAAAAATATCCATACATCCGGTAATCCTTCATGAGAGTTGCGGGGCAGGATTTTTTTTTTTTTTTTTTTTTTTTTTTCGGGATAGGAAACACTCGACTGGAGCACTCAGACACAACTGGTCCATTGTACTGCCAGAGAGCAAACCCTGATCTACCCATTTTGTTGGAATTTCCTTGACTTTCGAAGCACTTCAGTGATGAGGAGCTTACAGTACCAGCACTCACCACATCCGCACCGAAGATCTGCCACCTGATACGAGCAAAGGCCGGACACTCACAGAGATAATGTTCCCCGGTGTCGTCGCTCTCTCCACAAGCGTCGCAGATTGTAGTGTCACTTAAGCCTAACACGTTAAGGTGCTTGGCAAAAGCGAAGTGGCCTGTCAAGACGCCGATAAGTTGTCTACAGTCTTTTCTGCTGAGAGACAGCAAGAATGCCGCTGATTTCTTACAGACGTCCGGGAGCATGCGTTTAGTCAACCTGCAACCTGGAGAGCCATGCCACACACAATTGTGCTCGTGAGAGACCCAATCGTCAATGAAAGCCTTAACCGAGGACGCTGGAAGACCCAACGCGGGTTCGGGACTTGAGAAAGCCTCCTCTGAGCCTTGTCTAGCAATCTCATCGGAGATCTCGTTCCCCAAGACCCCAGTGTGACCTGGGACCCAGATAAAAGACAGAGAATTCAGCCTTGCGACCGAGTTCAAAGAGTTTTTGGTTTCACGAACTATTTTGGAAGTGGTTAAAGGGTTAAGCAAGGCCTTAAGCGCAGCCTGACTGTCACTACAGACACAAATGCTACGTCCCTTCCACCTGTTCTTCACAACATAGTTCATGGCCATTAGGATTGCATAAGTTTCCGCTTGGAAAACAGACGCATATTTGCCTAACGAGAAGTGAAGTCTAATATTGTCGACTTCCACGAAGACCCCAGCGCGGGCAGGATGCTCCATCCTTCTCGATCCTCTGCCATTGTCTCCAACTCATCAGGAGGAATCCCTAAACGGCTCTAGGAGAGATGTCGGCTTGATCCAACCATCTATTTACAGGCCTACCGAGGTCGCTTACCTTTTAGCACGGCATTCATAGCACGTCTTGGTAGCCGATTTGGGAGCATACGCACTATGTGACCAAACCATCGAAGCAGAGATCATTCCGTTCGGAGAATGAGCAACAGCATTGAGTGCCTCGCGTAATGAAAATAAATGAAAATGAGTTATTCCAGCAACACCACAAAGGAACCTTATGTCGGCAGCTTGCATCCGCGATGTTATTCTTTCGGTCACTACCCAAATTTCATGACCATAAGTGAGAGTTGGAGCATACACTGCGCTAAAAACCGATAGTTTAGCTTGAACACTAAGTTCGGTCTTCCTTATAACAGATTGACTAACCTCTCTCAAAATTGATCCAGCCTGACAAATTCTACAGGAGGCATTGCTCGTGAATAAGACCCTGAGTTGCTTAAACTTATCCACCTGCATCAGTAGGACTCCACTAACATGCAGAGTGCACTGAATTGGCTTTCTGGAAACGACCATTACTTCCGATTTGTTCACGTTGCCCTTCATTCCAGCATGATCACAAATGGCTAAAAACCTTTCGAGTGCGCGCTTAAGTTCGATTCAAGAATACCCAAGGATGACCAAATCATCCGCAAAGAGCAGATGACTGATCATTAAGTCTCCCACTTTGAAAAATTCTTAGCCACGGCTGCGCTGTAACATCCAGTTCATACATAGAATGAAGAGGAAATGTGATAAAACGCACTCTTGTCGGAGTCCAACGCCCACAGTGAAACGTATTGATTTAACGCCATTTATCCGAAAACAATTTGTATATAAAGACTGGATTGCTCTTAACAGGGAACCATCAATCCCATACTCCTGCAGAATACTCCAGAGTATTCCACATAAAAATATGTGTTCCTATTCCGACCTGAGTAGTTGATAGCATCCAGTCTCTGGTAGTCATTTGTGGTTCGCCCTTTGGACTGAGTGGTTGATCGTGTCTCAGGAATTAATCATGGTTGGTTCACTGGTTGATAGCATTCAGTCTGAGAATCACTCGTGATTCGTATTCTGTCGTGAATGACGTAGTCTCTGATGGGTTCATGGGTAGGTTTTTTTTTTTTTTTTTTATGGTTGCGCCAAAGGGTGTGTAATCTTCTAAAGATACCAGTAGCCCGAGCTACTGGCATGCACGATTCGCAAACCTGAATAATCGATGCCAGGAATACGCCTACGTACTAAACCACACCCTGCACACTTCAACCACTCTCCCCGCGGGACTACCGTTAGGTATTACTTCGCGGGGCTGGTTAGCTATTTATGCTCTTCATTCGCTGTCTTCCGCTCCTTGTTCCAAAAGTGTTGCCGGTTGGACTTGGTTGCTCTTTCTGACTCTTTCCAGCCGCCTAAGTTCCTGCACGATTATCGCTGCAACTTGTTTCACCGCGTCCCATATTGCATTCGATGCTATAATATGGTGCCCAATGTTTTCGGGGGTTGGTATTTCTCCAATTTTTTCCTCCAGTTCTCTGTGCTCTATATGAAAACGTGGGCACTGAAAAAATACGTGCTGAGCGTCTTCTGAGGCCACTCCGCAATTTGGACAGTTGGGAGATTCATCGAGCCCAAACCTGTTGAGATACGCTCGAAAGCAGCCATGTCCGGTTAGGAACTGGCTAAGATAGAAATCTACCTCTCCGTGTTTCCGGTCCATCCATTTTTGGATATCCAGTATAAGTGGATGGGTCCATCTTCCCTTTGAGGACTGGTTCCATCGCTCCTGCCATGCTCTAATGCTTCGCTGTCTTTTTTCCAGCTTGATATTTTTGACTGACGCTTGAGGTTCCTGAATTTTGGCGTCGTAGGTCCTTTGTAGCTCGAAAGCCAAGATATCCGCTGGTAGCATTCCCGCGATGACACATACTGCCTCGTCTGACACCGTACGGAACGCACAGCATACTCTCAGCGCACATTCATGGGTAGGTAGGCTAGGCAGGTAGGTATGGTGGTTCTACTTAGAAAAGAAGAACCCAATTACGAGTAGCACTAGGTGTTTTGATACCACAAACCTGGATGTGAAGGTGTGTTAGAGGGGAGTCTCTAGATCCAACCTGTGGAGTTTAAGAAGATTATTAAATCTTTAATGTTTTTCTCTGAGACTTCTGCAATGGAATGGAAAAAGGGTTTTCCTAAAGCTCGTTGTCTGGCCCTAGCTAGTGCTGGACAGGCGCATAAAAAGTGGAAGTTGCGACATTACAACTGCGACAGTGTGTTGTGTGGGATGCCTAATTTGACTGCATGTCTCCTATAGGCCAGTGACCTGTGGTAATCGTTGTTATTCTGGCGATCTATTCACGCGTTCTGTTTAGGAAGTTGGTTGTGTTATTGTAGTTTTGCCATACCTTCCTACAGTTAGATGTCCTAGTTCATCTGAGGTTGGCTTTTGCAAGGAATTTTGAGGAGATTTCTGCTTTGACTGCTCTAAAAGGAATCTGAAATCTAATTCCGCAAGTGAGCGGTGGAAGGCTGAGCCTTGCCTAGGCAGTTCATCAGCAAGTTCGTTTCCATAAACGTTACTGTGCCCTGGAATCCAAATCAGAGTTACCTTGGCCATCTAGTGAGGCTTGCTCATTTCGGCCTCCTAGTACCAGCTTGGAGGATGTAGTAACCGAGGCAATGGCCTTGATGACGGCCTGGCTATCAATGAAGATCTTTTGCCTTGGCGTTATATTTGTGTAATTTGAGCCGGCGCGAGGCTTCCTGAACAGCGAGTAATTCTGCCTGAAACACACTGGCGAAAACCGGAAGCCTATATGATTTTGAGATGTTTAAAGATTCAGAAAACACACCCGCACTGACTCCACAGTTCATCTTTGAACCGTCTGTGTAGATTGTTACGTCGAAATCCTTAATCACCTGTCCATCTTGCAATTCGTGGTTCATACTTCATGATGATTGGTTGAGCAATCAAAGTCCATTTACAATCGGGCTTTAATGGTTACTGGGACTTCATTTAATGGCAATTAGTGGTTCAATGCAGGATTGGGCTGCACAGTTTTTTTTCTCTGGTCAGCCGAATTCTAAACAGGATTCAGGAAGGAATAAATGTTTCGATTTGCTATATTAGTATAGTAAAAGCGACGTAATTTTTTTTATTAAAAAATAAAAAATGTAACAAAATGCATATTATACAAGCCAAACCATATGAATAAAAAAAACAATACTTTTGGAAGTGTTCGTAGAAAAAAAATGGTGGGAATGATACAAAACCAATTTGGGAGTCGGATTCGAGTTACGGCAACTAATCTGTGAAATAATACAAAAGAATAATTTAATTATGTCTCCATGTTACGCAATGGATCGAAAATGTGCTTAAGGCTTATTACTTACTAGTAGATGAAGTCGTTTACGGTTGAGTGTCTTCAGTCCTCGCAGTAGTGCCTGGATAATCTGAATAAACATCTTCGAACATAAAGTCAGTCCGGGCAGTGGTGCCAACATCATCCGGATAGTGTGACTGATCATCGTCCAGCATAAGTTCGATCGGCGCAATGGTGTCAACTTCATTCGGATAATTTGAATGATCACCTTCTTGCGGTCGCGGAGTAGTACCATCTCCGTGGATAGATTCAGTTCGCACAGTAGTTTCCACCTGATCTGTGTTGTTGTCAACATTATCCGTATTTTTTAAATTACCATCTCCGGGCGTAAGTTCATTTGGTGCCGTGGTATCAAAGTGATCTTCAGGCGGCGGTTTATTGTCATCTTTATCCATAAAAATTAAACTACCATCTCCGGGCATAAGTTCATTCGGCGCAGTAGTATCAATGTGATCTTCATCTTTGTCTGGATAATTTAAATTACCATCTCCGGGCGCAATGATATCATCCTGACCTTGAGTCAGCGCTTGGTTATCATCTTTCTCTGGATAATCTAAATAACCGTCTCCGTGTACAGATTGCCAATCTTCGTGCATAACTTCAGTCCGCGCAGTCGTATCCGGATAATTTGAGCAACTATCTTCGTACATACATTCGGCCCGAGCCGCATTATTTGCCAAATTATCGTCACGAATAAATCCAGTCCACGGATTATTGTCAGCCTGGCTTTGGCGATATGAGTAGCGATCTTCGTTATAGGGTTCACAATCACTGCACACAGGAATGAACCGATCTTCTTCTTCTTCATCTTCGACTCCAGATAGTTCTGTTTTTGGATCTCGGTGTTCATTCACTGATGACATATTCCAATAAAGAAAATAAATTCAAATAGCCCACCGATTCTCAAAGGGAAAAATGCAAATATATGTATATGTACCTAATGGCAAACAAGCCACATACTTTTGCCGATTCCTGGATATGGTGCCGGATTATCGGTCATAAACACAGAATTAGGTTTAGGACTAGTGAATTCAGTGCACTCTGGCAGCCACTTCTTATATTCTTGTGGAGTTTTATACATTGCTTCTGGAGCTTCATACCATGCTCTAGACGGTGTGTATGGTGGCATATTTTCGGGATATATAGTCATACTCATCCAATTATCTCTAGCAATTGTTGCGGCGCACTGTAAAGCCTTAGCATATTCAATAGCTCCACCAGATTTAAAATGCAGTATGAATTCAACTTCTCCAGTATAGTTGCCATTCGGTTGGGCCCGAACTGTGCCCTTAATATAGTTATAAGGTAGTTCTAATTCCACCTGAAAGTTGAAATTCTCTTGATTATAGGAAAGGCAAGCGAAGTTCTCACTTACATCTTTCATTGCGATAAATGGTGCGCTAAACGATAACAAAATTTCAGTTTGCCTCTTAGTCTTGAAAATCATTCGATGTGAAGTCAAATAAATATGTCCATGTAGGCGTCCTTGAAACACTGGACTTTTTTGATTGGAAAACATAATACAGCCATTTTTGTTGTGCAGTAGAATGCTATACAAGAACAGTAAACTAAATGTTAGAGGGCTGGGGCAACAGAAAGGCATCGTATCATGGTAATAGAAGGCTGGCAGAAGAGCTCTATCTATATGTACTTACCATTCCCCAGAATGAATCAAAACGCCACCATTAGCGTGAGCTGTATTAATAGACATCTCCTTTGATATGGGCAATTATTATTATTAAACAAAGGAAAACAAAATAAAAAAAAAAAAAAAAAGAACAACAACACGCCGTACGGATCCAACAAATATGTATAACGTGATCGTCGAAGAACTTAACTGAACAATGAGCTCGAACTAATTTTCAAGACATACTGTTCAAGTAAGCTTTCAGAAAAGTATTTTATGCAGCCGAGTAAGAAATGGCATCAATTTCCTTCTGGAAAGAAAGGAAAAACTATTTTAAGTAGGTAGAGGTGGCGGTTCTTTTAAATTAGCACTAGGTGCCGTTTCGATACCACAACTCATGTAACCTGGCTGTTGAGGGTGGTTGGTGAGAAGTCTCTAAATTCGACCTGTGGACTTTAAGGAAGTTATTAGATCTTGAATATTCCTCCCTGAGAGCTCCTCAAGTGAATTGAAGAAGATTTCGCCTAAAGCTTGTTTTCGGGCCCAAGCTAGTGCCGGACAGACGCATATATAGTACGTAGTAGTAGTACGGCATGGTCTCCTATCGGCCAGTGTCCTGTGGTGATCGCAGTTTTCCTGGCGATCACTTTACGTGTCCTTTTTAGAAAAAAAAAAATAATATTTGGCGCAACAGCTCTTTAAGTGCCAGGGCCTAGCTTTTCGCAACCACTCATGTTGTGTGCGTTATATTTTTCACACGAATGAAAGGGGCCTACAGTTTAGTGCCGTATCCGAAGGGCAATTTGTTTTGAGAAGCTTTTTCGAGACAACAATACTCTTGGATGTTTGTCAGACGCTCGCGATAGGTGGGACCGTGAAAAAACTTGTTGGTGTTTTCTGGGATTCGAACTTCGAACCTCACGCGCAGTGACCCGACATACTAACCACTTACGCCATGGCGCCCACCTTTTTAGAAAGTTGCTAGATTGTGCCTTGTTGTAGTTTGGCCACTTCTTTCTAGATATGACACATGTTGTCAGTCTAGTCCATCTGAGGTTGACTTTAATAAGAAAGTTTGAGGAGATTTATGGCTTGACTGCTCCCAGCGGAATGTGGACTAATAAAAAGCAATACAGACCTCGTGCTGTTTCTTGGGGCCCAGGTTTGGGCGCCATTTAAAGTCCGTCATACTTACTTACTTAGATGGCTCTACAGTCCGTCATACCCGTCATCTAGATAAAGTATTGCTGCGTTGGTTGGTTAAGGTCGGCCTTCGATGGGGATGCCCATACACCAGAAATAGGTCCATTGTACTGCCAATGTGTAAGTTGGGTGGGTCTCCTACTCTAGGAACCATTTGCATCGTCTTATGAACTAGTTTTTTTTATAGCGGTGCATGCTTTGCCGAGATCATTTAGATCATTGAAAGAGTTCGCCTTCCTAATGTTGGCGAGCGCAGTACATACACATAGGAGTTGACTGACGGTCTCTTCATCACTAGAGCTTCTGCAGAAGTCAATTAGGGAATGACTCGGTTTGGGCATGTCTTTCTATGACACCGTGTCCGGTGAGAACATTTGTTATTTTTGAGAGGGTTCCTCTCTTGTGTTTCAGGAGTCCGATAGACCTAAATTTGTTAAGTGTTGGACAATGTTGTCTGGCGGTGTTGCCACCTTCTCCGCGTGCCGGTTTGGATAAGGAACTTAACATAAGACGCTTGCGCTTCGATATCGGTAATGCTTATGCTATTTGTACCAGAGGAGCTTTGTCGAGCCACCCTGTCAGCTGCACAATTCTCCAGTGTGTCACAGTGATCTGGTACCCAGCAAAGGGTGAGGTTGTACTGACCAGCTATCTCGTTAAGAGATACGCGATAGTCTTTCACTGCCTTAGATCTCATAGTGCTGTATGCGAGGGATTTGACGCCTGCCTGATGTTTATAGTGTATTAGCCGTCAGCCAGTCAGCGGCTTGGCGAACCGCAGTTAATTCGGCTGCAATGATTTGGGAAATTAAGAGAGATGTATCATATATCCAGGTCTTCTGAGAAGATTCCGGCACCGACTCTGTCCTTAGTTTTGGACCCGTTCGTGAAAATTGACAGCGATTCGTTGTATCCACTCAGTTTTGTCCGGAATTGAGTGCATGTAACCCCTGTTGTAGTCGTATTGAGTGGGCAGGTGGTCAGTGAAATTGGGGAGATGACGGTGAATCGAAAGTATTGTAGGTTGGCGTACCCCGTGTGTTGGTCCTTCCATTGCTTGCAGCCTCTCAGTGTTATTGCCGAGCTCATAGTCAATTGTTTACTGACGATGTCAATCGGAAGTAGGTGAAGTATTGTTTGGAGCGCCGGCCGCTGTGAGAGAAGTTCTCAGTGCACCGGTAATGCTAAGGCACGCAACTCGCTGAGTTTTTTTTCCATTATGTATAGGTTGGACTTCTTCTTTAATGCGGGCCACCATACATAAGAATCAGTTTTATTACTGACGGATATAGCCAGTGCATGATGTTTGGTTGGAGGTCCCAAGTGGAGTCTACCACTTTCTTGCAGATCTATAGGGCAGCCAGTGATTTCCTGACACATTCGATGAAATTTTCCTTCCAAATTAGCTTGCCGTCAAACTTTAGGCTTAACAGCTACAGTTATTTGATAGTTTAAGAGTGGATCCTTTCATTTTGAGTGGAGTGAAGTCAGGGAGTTTATGTTTTCTTGTAAATAGAACTAGCTCGTTCTTCGTCAGGTTAACGGAGAGGCCGCATTTGTCGGTCCATCTGAGGAGTTCGTTAAGAGCACTCTGCATGATATCGGCCAGCGTTTGCGGGTATTCGCCTGTTGATAGGATAGCAACATCAACTACGTAAGCAATAACCTTGCATTCAGTTTTTTTTTTGTCGATTTTCAGAAGGACTTCATTGAGCACTAAATTCCGCAGTAGTGGAGACGGGACACCCCCATTTCCCCATGAAGGGTGCCTCGATGTGCATGTCGTTTGACAGTGCTGCTTCCGAAAGATGCTGTTATTAACCAGGGGTCGAATCGCGTCCTCCGTTAACGCATAACTCATCACGTAATTTATATGTATGTTGTTGCTAGATCTACCAACAACATAATACAAATTACGTTACCATTCATCCGTTGACGGAGGACCCGATTCGACGCCTGCTCTTTAGTATATGCTCTATAAAGTAGCAGATGGGTTCGCAGATGTTAAGCCTGCGTAGGGAATTCGTAGTCAAATTTGTTTCAAGGTTGTTGAAAGCTCCTTATATATCCAGAAATGACACTAGAGTAAACTGTTCGATTAAGAGTGGTTTTTCGATGAGATGGATGATGGAGTGTAAAGCAGTTTCAACAGATTTGCCTTTTTAGTAGGCGTGTTGTGACGTAGATAGTAAGGTGCTATATACCATATTGCTGTGTTCTTTGAAATTTATGGAGTGGTTAACTAAAGAATAGATAACTCAGAGCATAGCAACAAGAAAAGCTTTCAATTGATTTGAGTAGGGCTTTCGTCAGACCTTTCCTGATCTGAATATTATTTTACCTATCGTCAGTGCATCAAAAGGTCGAAAGAAAAACCACAAAATATCCAACGATTTTATAGAACATACATATTTATTAAAATATTAAAAGAAAAGAATATTATAACAAAATCAAAATAAGATTAATACAGCGTAAAGTTTCGAAAACTATTGCTTCTGTTAATTTAAATACTTTTAACAATTTTATTGCATAAGTTTTACATATTTTTAACAATTTTTAATTTAACATAATTTTTATAGAATAGCATGCATACATTCATATAATTATATTTGTTGACCCCATTCACCATGTAAGTGCACATGACGTGCAAGTGCAAAAAAGAGGATTAATGCAAGGGAATGGCTAAATAGTTACTTCCTTCGATCATTTAGGGAATTGTAGTTTGGTGGAAGGTCCTTAAAGAGAAAATCAATTATTAGAAAATCAAGAGATCGTGGTAATCACTTCTTCTTACACCGTAGGATGGTGGCATATCGCTTGGTCGCTGATCATTCCTTTGATTATCTGTAGTATTTGAAGCGCTTCGTAAAGCTTCCGCCTCCTTGGAATCTAAAATTAACATGTTTAACATTAGCCGACTGATTTTTCAGAAGGCAATCATTGAAAAGCATATGAAAGCGGCAAAAAAAAAATTAGCGAAACCAACACGAACTTAAAGTTAAAGTAAAAAAAACAAAACTTAACTTTTTGGAAATGTTTATAGAAAAAAAACTGGGATTGGCATAAAATAAAATTTGCTATTCGGATTGTAGTAACTGTAATGACGGTCTGAAATAACACAAGAGAACACAATAAAGTTATGTTGAAGAGAGAGAGAGAGTGAAGGGCAGAGTGCGAGTTTGACCTTCTCGGCATTTGC
This sequence comes from Brachypalpus laphriformis, assembly GCA_945910035.1. Lineage (NCBI taxonomy): Eukaryota > Metazoa > Arthropoda > Insecta > Diptera > Syrphidae > Brachypalpus > Brachypalpus laphriformis. The sequence continues at coordinate 177,229,760 of OX246756.1, forward strand.
GTGTTTTGATTTTTTTTTTTTTTTTGAAAATTAAATGTTGATGCGCTGAAGGGAAAAGGAACGTAAAATACCTTCATACTTGGGGTCTTGATTTTTTTTATATTTTGTTGCTTATGTAGCTGCAATTGGAAGAAAAAAATTAATTCACAACTAATGCCATTGTAGTGAAATAGATTTTAATTATTATTTACGATAACAAGAGCAAGTAAGTTTGTTCGAGCAATCTAAGAATATTTCACATTCAATTGATTGGGAAACCGGAACGGGGATTAATACCAATTATTTCGACCAAATTTGGTGCACAAACACAAATTAGAATTGTTAGCTAAACATTCGTTCTTACTACATTCAATTAGCAGGAATACTACTTTTTAAACTTACGATATTAAGTTTAAGACGTAAAACAGTGAATTAATTTGGCAAGAATATTAGTTGGCTGCTCTATCGATAACTTTGAATGTGATGTCGACAACATAACCAAATATTTTAAAGGATTGGATTTTTTTTTACGATATGACAACAAGGCTAGAAAAAAACTTACGATGTTAGCTAAAAGAAAGCTTTTTTTATTTATTTTACCCACGTTACCATATCATTGAATTGATTGTCTGGATTACATCAACGATGCAGGAGTGGAATCCTCTAAGGTGATAGTTGATAGTCACACTTTCGACAGTCAAAATTGATGATAACACTTTGTTAGTTCTCCGTAAAACGATCACAAAGTTACACAAAATCGATCGCAAAAGGGTGATGATCACGCTGATGGTCACCTTAGAGAGAGCAAAAGGGATGATTGTGATCTATCACCTTAGAGGATTCCACTCCAGTATGCGCGTAAGATGATGCTTTATGAGCCGAGTGGGATCCTCTAACGTGATAGTTGATTGTTGACGATCACAATCATCCCTTTCGCTCTCTCTAAGGTGACCATCAGCGTGATCATCAGCTTTTTGCGATCGTTTTTGTGTGACTTTGCGATCGTTTTACGGAGAGCTAACAAAGTGTGATCATCAATTTTGACTATCAAGAGTGTGACTATCAACTATCACCTTAGAGCATTCTACCCCTGGCTACATTAACATGGGAATGAAAGTCGTGTTGTCGCGTGAGACGGGTAGATTTTATGTGAGTCAAAAAGAGAAGGGTTATTGCACCGAAAATCCACTTCAGAATATAAAATATCTCGGTGGAAGAATGGATGTTTTCTCAAAGCGTTTAGTTTCTGACACACTTTAGAATTCTTTTCCGACCGTCAGAGGGTTCACACCGTACGGAAGGCTCAAAAATATTATTGTTTGTGGAGGTATTAGTGTTCTGTTCTCCATGCGTTTCCCTCCATACATTTTCTGCATTTTTGCTGATCTTCGGATGGTGAACAATGTGCGGAAGTCGAAAAGTAGAGTGCGAGGGAGATTAAAGGAAAAGGCGAATTAAATCTGGAGGCGTGTTGCATATGTTGGTTATGTTGCTGTTGTTGGGCGGTAGATTCCAAAATATACCGTCATTTTCTAAGTGCCTGGCTGCATTGCCATGGGAATGAAAGCCGTATCGCGCGTGTCGGGTAGATTTTATATGAATCAAAAGAAAACAGTCCTTAAAATCAAGGACAAATCAGAAATGATGGGAAAAGAAATATGCACCACTTCAAGATTTATGGAAACTATTAATAACTTTGGGAAAAAATATATAAAACCTAATTACAGTCGGGAAACAAAAAAAAGATATACATACATAGTCATAAAAAAGGGTATATACTGAAATCGAATTCATTTTTCTTTTTTTAACTTCACAAAATTTAATCCGTACCTACCACTTCAACGATATGTTGTGTTCTAGATTTCAGCGTACCCGATATGCCAAAATTGCTTTCATTCTAATGAAGTCTTTTTCTGTGTGCAGCCACTGCGTTGATGGCAATGAAGTTCATGGGTAAGTAAGTGTGAGGCCCGGCACTATGCTAACAACTGAATCAGGGTAATTTGGGAATTGACAAAAAAGAAACAATATTTGCTTTTATCATGGATTCAACATATCTATTCTCATTGCACACGATTCGGGCTGTACCAAAGCGTATGGATTCGTTACTTAGTAACGAGTATTCCATAAAATCCGAAGTAACGTTCCGTTACTCTCCAATAAGTATCGTTACTCACATGCTATCGTTACTTTCGCATGATTTTGTTCGTGGGTGGTTTGAATTGTGAATGTAAATGGAACTTCCCGCCGTTCTTCATATCTGACAATTTTATATGTACTAGTATCGCGTGTGGTCGAAGTCGACCGAGGGGAATTCAGCTAACTTAGTGGTTACATACGCGCATGATTTTTTTTCTGCACATGTATGGCACAGTACCTTTTGAATGATATAAGTTTCATCCGTCTCTTTTTATAATAAATACTTAAAAAACGTACGACAAGTTTCGTGTTCACTTATTAATATATAAAGATGAGTGCGCCATGGTTCTTATACACTGACAACTGGCTCGGTTTTTCAGCTATTTATCAGCTGAAATGGCCTGTCTCGTTCTTTGTTATGCGTCTGTGAATCTGTTTTGTATTCGTTCTCCTTGTTTTATAATTTTTTTCAAATGGTATGGTTTTCAGAAGAGGAGCAAAGGTGTTGATTTTAGACTACTATACTATTTGAGCTCATCAAAGCGGCGTTTGGTATGATCGTCCGGGGAATTTTCCGAGGCCAACTGAGTTAAAGCGGCAAGATACTAACTAATCAATGGATGCACATTTAGACATGTACCGTTGACCACTCAACGGTGTTACCCAGATCCTCGATGATTATGGTAATAGCTCCCACAAGGATCGGTTCTTCGCACCGGAGCAACTCGAGGACAATACCTCGACCAAGGATCGTCAACCTCAGCTACACAGCTGCTACAACAACAACATGATTATGGTAACATCTTCAAACTTTTCCAATTGACTTAGGACCTTCTTGTAAAATAATAATTTATTGTTGGCCAGGTTTGAGTTTGTGGAATCGCTGTAGCACTTGATCGCGAGCAAGACATGCGAGAGGGAGATTTCTTTGCACTCATCGCAGTAGAATAGGAAATCTTCCAAATTATCTTTGATGTAGACACCAGATTTCTTGCTAAGGCTAATTCAAAGAGGATGGAAAGATTACCAACAAAGACCTCTACATGCCACCCTGTCAATATTAATGTTATCAATGTCGCAATGGACATTATCACAGTACTTTTCCTTAGTTAGAGGGTCACAGACACGGCGAAAAGCAAAATGAAAAAAAATGGAATGCCACTTTTGGCAAAAAAAAGATTAGGTAAGGTAGGTAGGGGGAAGTTGGCGAGAAGAGCGGGTTAAAGCACATTCTGGAAAAATTAACTCGCAAAGGGAGAACGTCTGAGCGGTTGGACAGTTGGAACTTAACTTAACACCCCTATTATGGTTAGCAAATCGAACGTTCGACTCAAGTAGAACTGTCAGCGAATTGCTTCTGTCGTGGTATTGCTGTTAGCAAACATTTTCATTCGATTAAAGAATAAGTTGCTGACAAAGGAAGAAACAATTAAATGTCATCTGTGAAGTGTATAAAGCGACAGAAGTAATTCGCCGGGAGGTTCGACTTGAGTCGAACGTTCGATTCGCTAACCATAATAGGGGTGTAAAACGTTACTCATACGCATTGTATTGCAGTAACGAAAGTAACGATATCTTTGTAACATTTTGTCGTTATTTCTAGAGCTCTACATACGATTATAGCCCTGAACTATTTTAGTATGTTAATTTGGCAGGTTCTTACAATTTTTCACAATGTTACGAGACGAACAGAAAGAACACCCACCACCGAACAAAATACACAGTAAACATGAAGGACATTCAACTGTACTTACTTGCTGGTGGTGCAGAGAATCCCATTGCGCCAGTCGGTCCAGTATTGGCTGCCTGACCCGGATAACCTGGATATCCATTTGGTTGGCTTGGCGTGTACCCACCTTGCATTGGAGCTGATGCACCTGGTTGGGCTTGACCTGGATAAGCATATGGAGGATGGCCAGCTTGATGCGGAAAGCCGCCAGCTTGCTGTGGGGGAGCTGTAAAGCCACCGTACGATGGTGGTGGGCCATAGCCTCCATAAGCGCCCTGAGTTGGTCCCGGTGGTGGGTATCCTCCAGCTTGTTGTGAATATCCATCTTGTGGAGGATACCCTGTTGGTGGTGCATATCCACCAGCTTGCGGTGGATACCCTCCAGGTTGTGGTGCATATCCACCGGCTTGTGGTGCATATCCACCCTCAAATCCTCCTTGCTGTGGTGCACTCGGATAGTTCTGGTGATTCGAGTATGCTGGCGCTGTTTTCCATCGAGAAATAAATACAATCAAACATTGTTCGCCAATACTCAATGCCGAGAAGGGAGAGGGGGAAATGGAGAAAAAAAACAAGAAATAATCTACATACGTGTACCGATGCCAGGGTATGGTGGCGGATTATCGCTCACAAACACCGAATTCGGTGCTGGACCAGTGAAGGCGTCGTTCGACGGCAACCAGCCGTAATAGCCTGGTGGTGGCTGGTACGCTGGTGGTGGAGCTTCATGCCAAGCTCCAGACGGAGTGTACGGTGGTGGATCATCGAAATTCCCATTAGTTCTATGCACGTTCTGTTGGGCGATAGAGGCCGCCCGAAGCATGGCTTGGCCGTACTCTATGGCTCCGCCAGACTTGAAGTACAATTTGAACTTCACCTCACCAATAAAGTTCCCATTCGGCTGAGCACGGACCTTGCCCTTGATGTAGTTGGCTCCGAAAACCGGCTGCTCAATGTCAACCTGAGGGAAAGTCCGATTTTAGACGATGAAGGTCACCCCCGCGCCCACCCCTGACTTACATCACTCATCGCAATGAACGGCGCACTGAAGGACAGCATCGATTCGGTTTGCTTCTTGCTGTTGAAGATCATCCTGTGTGACGTCAAGTAGATGTGTCCGTACTTGGTTCCCTTAAAAATGGGACCATCCTGGCCGGCAAACTCCAAGCTCACATTTTCGCTGTGAATGAGAATGCTGCAAAGAAAAGAGGCGAATTCTGTTAGACCCCACTGTGACCTAATCTTATCACTGCTAGCAAACAGCCTGATTCCAAGAGAATTAAACTTGATGGAGGGCAAAGAAAATCAATAATCGTCTCGGGAATAATGCAAATTTCAAAATTAATTGTTTAATTTCAACATGACCTCATCAATGACGTCGGGGTTTTCAATGTTTTTTTTTTCGTTTGCTGTCGACTTACTATTCTCCGTAATGGATCAAGACACCCCCATTGGTGTGAGCTGTATTTACAGACATTTTGTCTGGAATTTAGCAGACGTTACTAGTTTTTTTGGATTTTTTCCCGCGGAGGACAACGAACCACAACTTCGCCGAAAAGATTAGAGGACAATTTTTTTTCTTCCAGAAACGTCAAATGTGAATCATGTTCCAATTGCCATCGCGTTTCTCCTTTTAGCAGACGTAAACAAAAACAATGTTGACACGGAACCTCTGAAACTGTTTCAAACACGCCTAGTGCTGTGCAATGATTGGCGATGTATCGTTTATATCGTATTATAGCGTAGATCTTATGGTTTATCCACGCCCTATTAAGTGGGTGTAGAGTTGTGGAACGGAAAGTTTCTACTGAAATGTAGAGATTTCATTTGAATCTGATTTTTGTTTGAGAACAAAATCAGCCCCAATTGGGCTGATTATAGAAAAGATCGAATCCTGCATATTTTGTTAGCACTAGTTTTTTATGATTTCTAATGAAAATATTGAAAAAAGCGTGTGTCAGTCGACAGATATATGAAATAGCATCCTCCTAGCTCAAAATTTATGGCACAAAAAGGTGTGATCAGCCAGGCGGACACCGAGACACCGCTTGATCTACTCGGCTGTTTGTACTGATCGTTTACATACATATATGTACATATATGTATGGGGTCTGTCTTCATTATTTCTCTAAATTCAAAATTAGTATACCCTATGGTATAGGGTACAACAATCGTGAATGCGTGATTTTTTCAAAGCAAATGGTTCATCTGTTATACTATACCTAGTTTCCGTAAATGCTCCCTGAGCTTGCAGTGCCTTGTTAGGAAGCCTGATGGGTTATTTTGTTAAGGAAGATGCAGGCTTCGAATCCTTTTCTGAGGAAGCATTGAAAGGGGAATTAGCTCCTTCCAGCCTTCCACCAGGCGTGAATGGTTACCCAACACAGCCGAAGTCATACAGACCGATCAGCCCAACATCGTTTCTTCTCAAAACAATGGAGAAACCTGTGGATAATTATTTAAGAGAGGATGTACTTAAAACATCCCCACTTCATTACCGTCATCATGTATACAGAGCGGGCAGATCTACTGAGACGGCTGCTTTTCAGTTGACGGAAACTATCCAAAGAGCTCTTGAAACAAAAGAGATAGTAGTCTGCGCCTTCCTAGATGCAGATCGAAAGGGCATTTGATAATACTTCGGATGAAGCTATTAAACGTACCCTGGGCAAAAACGGAGTGGGCAAAAAAGTGTCTAAGTGGATGTACTAGTTGCTGCGAACAAAATCAGCAGAAACTCAAACATCACGTAGAATTATCAAGGTCAACACAATAAGAGGATGCCCACAAGGAGTCCTATCTCCTCTAATGTGGAGTCTTGTTGTGGATGAACTACTTGAAAAGTTGATCAGCAGTAAAGGAAGTAAAGTATCTAGGACAACACCTAGATAGTAAGCTCATGTGGGAAAAGCACACAGAGGAGCTATCCAAAATGGCTTCCCGTGCTCTCATTCTATGCAGGAGCCTAGCGCGTAAGTCTTGCGGATTTAGTCCAAATATTCTAAGACGGATTTACGAGTATATTGCCATTATGAGGCGAACTAGTCTAGTCACAACGATGAAGACACTTACAAAAGTGCGTGCGTGCCTCTGTGTCACTGGGCCCATGAGAACATGTCCAACTGCAGCCATGGAAGGACTACTAGATTACTAGACTACTAAATTATGAATTACAATATACCAAAGCTTAGAAAGTATTTAAAATAATTCAAATCCAGGACAGTAATTGTAAAATAGATGCAAGTACGCACTATCTGGTTGTGTACATTATGTATTTTTGTCTGTTGGAATTTGATTACAAATTGTCATCTAGAGGAAGTTATAGGCAAAACTATAAACAACAGGATAAGAAAACAAGCAATCTAAACGGTTCAAGTGTGGATACACCCGTGCTTCTGCAAGTCGCTGTCCAGCAGGTCTTGATTATTTAGATTAAATGCGCCGTCTGCCTTCGACGTTGGTCTTATAAATAACTTTCTGCGCACAAGAACAATAGAATCTTTATTAAGCGTTCTCATAATGCTTCCCTTGCTAAGTATATAGTACAAGCCCCGTACTGATATTTTAAATATTTATTTTCTACTCTTTCTCCTGTGCGTTCCCATCGCGCGTATTACCCTTCCATTCTATAGTTTGATACGATAACTCATTATCCTTCCCCAAGTAAGCAAAGACACACAATTTGTTCACAATGACGGACAATCGTACTTTAGCTATCAGTTCTAGTGGCTGAACGGCAGGCTTTTCGAGAACAATAACAATGTGTGAAGCATGGAAAACAATTGGATCGCCGGGATACACAATGAAGTCTGCTCCAAAGGCCTCACCACAGGTGATGTACTTTCCCCGGTCCCAGAAGTCTTTGAATACTCGGTACTTTAGGGAGTCGTCCTTGGGTAGGCGTACACTAATTCCCTCTGGAATCAAGACAAATACAAACAGTTGATACACAGTAACTGGGGTGGCTCACCATGAATCCTTGGGTGTTCGCAAGGAATTTCCACCAAAGCGTTCTTTCTGTCGAATGGCACACTTTCTCGTATTTCCTGCAGGACTTCCTCTTGCGAAAGTTGTATGTCTGAAACCAGAATAGAGTCCCTGAACCTTACAATCAAAGAGGAACCTACCTTTCTCTGGGATTCCTGAGTTCAGCAACTTCTTCCGCTTGCCGTACATTATCTTCTCAATGTAGTTTAACGATTCCTTCACCTTTCCATCCTTCAAGTGCTCCTCTTGATCGTGTAGTCTTTCCTCATCTTCTGTTCTGTAGGATTGCAGTTCCTCTTCCGTTGGGTCACGGAGCAGACTCCTGCACTTGCTCAAGAGGACAGCCACTCCCATATCTAGTAAAAACTGCGTTTCGTACTTTGTCAGCTCTACAGGTAAACCTGGAAACAGCTTCGAACATTTGATTAATTCCAGTTTTATTGAATTTATTGCACTTTACCGCCAGAATTCGTTGTAGACCATCCCCGCAGGCAGCTTGTTCCAACCATGGAGCCGATCACTCGATACTCCGTTCGTAGTCGCATATAGTCTAGGGGCAAAAGATCATATCGAAGGTAATAGGATATAGCGTACTTCTACTAACCATCTGCATTGAAAATGTATCCAGTTCCATTCAAATAAGTTAAATTTATTTTATTTTCCGCGATCTGCATCGAAATTGTTTATTTCCTTGCGTGAGAACTGTCAAATAAACAGATGGAGACAGCGGCTTGCAAACTGTAATTTAACATTGATTTAAGCTGCAAATGCAATAAGCCGAATGAAAATTTCATGTAGTCGTAAGCATTTCTTAGTAATTATTTTCCTTAAATTTCATTTACTTTAAGTCTGTTTTCTTATGATTCGCCCCAGGGTGGCACAGGTTTTTTGATAACTCTCTTCTTCTTCTTCCCATTTCGGCGAGGTTATGATCAGAAAACAAGAGATCTTAACCCTCCCACTTCACCGCATTTCTATTGATCCACCAGTGACGTTCGCCTCTCTCCCGGATGTGATAAAAAAAAAAACTGGATATTCTATTCCCCGAAAAACACATTGGAATTGTCCGTAAATTTATTTTGAGCTTATTTGAGGAATTTTATTGCATACCAAATAGATTGTTGTTAATTAAAAAATAATCAGGGCAAAAAAAAAACATTATTTCCATGAAATGTAAAATAGATTATAACTTCCTAACGCGTTCCGTCTTCTTCTTCCTGTTTCGGCGAGGTTATGATCAGAAAACAAGGGATCATACCCCTCCCACTCTAAAACTTTTCTACTGATCCGACTGTGGGGTTCCCCTTTCGTGAACCCCTTGTGTTCGTATAAATTTGCAGTAAATAAACAAGCCAAGTTTTTATTTATTCCATACAACTCTAGCCGCATTTATCATAAGGCGATGAAATGTCATCTTTTTTTTGCAAGCGGAGGGAGAACCTTTCATATGTACCGCGTTGCAAGTTACACGGTAGTGTCAGATTCTTACTGGCTAAATCTTAACTCCGCTAACTCAGACCTCGCCCCACGGGGCAACTGTCAGGTATTACTTTGAGGGCGAGTTCTCCGCGTTATGCGGCCGTCAGTGGTTGTGTTTGCAGTTAAAAGCAACATATTTCGGGTCTTTGTTGTATCCATGACATACTGGACATTCTGGCGAGTCGTCGAGTCTAAAGCGTTGAAAATACCGGCGTTACCCACAATGACCTGATACAAATTGTGTCAGTTGGTAGCTTACCTCTCCATAGCTTCTATTTATCCATGATTCAATCCTCGGAATAAGTCTAACGGGTGGGCCATCTAGTGATTTCTTTTTAAATCATCGGTTATTTTGACACTTTTTCCCGCTCGAAATCTTGACAGAAAGTCAGTATCATACCTCCGCGGAACGAAATGAGTCGCTTTATGCATGAACAACATTGGGAAATATTGAAAACATATTTCCAAAGTGAGTGCTGTGTAGCCCAAACAGTGCGTTTTTTGAAAAGAAGTTTTGGCCGAAATGAAGCACCCACCGCGTCTGCTGTACGCAAGTTTATGCAAAAAGTTCGTGAGACTGGTATGCTAGTGGACAACACTCATGGTCCCCGTCGTCGTACGGTGTGCACAGACGATAATGTGGCTGCTGTAGCCAAGAGTGTGAGACTCAATATACGAACATCAACTCGTCATCGATGTCAACAGCTCAACATTTCACGCACTAGCCTGAGGAGAATTCTGCACAAAGATCTGGGATTATTCGCTAACAAGGTCCAATTGATTCAGCAATTGAAAGCGCACGACCATCCGCTTCGTTATCGCTTCGCAGTTTGGGCCTTAGAGCAGCTTGAATTGGACAACGATTTTGGGCGAAAAATCATATTTTCTGACGAGACACATTTTCATCTCGGCGGTTACGTTAACAAACGAAATTGACGCATCTGGGGCTCGAAAAACCCGCACGTTATTGTCGAGAAGCCAATGCATCCACAGAGAGTGACAGTTTGGTGCGGATTGTGCAGTGGTGGCATCATTCGACCATTTTTCTTCGAAAATGAGGCTGGGAACAACGTTTCGGTCAACGGTGGGCGTTACAGAGCCATGTTAACGACTTGTTTTTTTACTGAAATTGAAGACATGGATTTGGACGACCTCTGGTTCATGCAGGATGGCGCGCCATGCCACACAGCCCATGCCACAATCGGTCTTTTGAGCACCAAATTCCCAAATCGTGTTATCAGCCGTCTTGGCGATGTCAATTGGCCGCCTCGGAGCTGCGATTTGACCCCTTTGGACTTTTTTTGTGGGGAACCGTGAAGGACCGATGTTATGCCAACAATCTGGAAACGATTCAAGCACTTTAGGCCAATATCATCCAAGCAATCCGTGAGCTACAGCCCGAAACCATCAACAAGGTCTTGGAAAATTGGAGTGATAGAATGCGATACTGCGAGGCCAGCCGAGGCAGCCACTTGAACGACGTTGTGTTCCATAATTAATGGGAATGTTTGGTCTTACTAATAAAGCCATAATACATGGAAAAAATTCATCATCATTTTGTTCATTTTATTGCATTTTTAAAAAGAAACTTGTAGTTGGCCCACCTTGTATATGTCCACCTTCCCTTGTGTGAGGCGTCCCATCTTTGTTGACACATCCTTATTGATGCTGACCTTTCTTCTGTTCTTAATTCAGTAGAGTTGGGTTTCCAATAATTCCATCCCGAATTCACCTTTCTTCATCAGCCACGATATCTATGGGAATCATGCCCGCAATGACGTACGCCGCTTCATGCGAGATAGTCATATAAGCCGGAGTGTCTCGTAGTGCGGTAAGTCTGTAGACACTATTAATCCGCAGCCGATTCTGCTTAACTTTTAGCGCCTGCGACCAGATTGGAGATGAGCAGAGCATCGTTGAGCTCACGACTCTAGACAGGAGTACTCTCTTGATGCTTTTTGGCCTCCCAACATTTGGCGACATTCTTAAAAGCCCCATGTATACATTCTTTGATATTTACTCCCTATGTTTACCGAAGTTAAGTCGGTCGGCTAACATAATGCCGATGTACTTAATGCAGTTTTTGGAGTGTACTGTGTAGCTTCCTACCTTAACTTTGTTGATATATCTTATTTTACGGCTACTTATAAGAACTACCTCCGTCTTGTGTTCTGCCAAGGCTAAACTCTTTGACTCTAGCCATTGTTAGACAGAATCGATGGATTCGTTTGTGTTCAGTTCCAGCTCGTCAAAATATTTCGCAGTAAGCACTATCGCCATGTCATCGGAAAAACCTATGATTTGAACTCCATCGGGGACTCTTAGCTTCATTCAGTATGCCATCATACGGAGTACTTCTTTATACCTCTTTCTCTCTCTCTCTCCCCCGCACTGTGTTTAGGAAGAGAGAGAGAGATTCTTAGCTGCAGTATGCCATCTACATTATGTTCCAGAGAACCGGTCCGAGAATGGAATCCTGTGGAACGCCAGCGGTTACGGATACGGAGTACTTCTTTATACCTCTCTCTCTCTCTCTCTCTCTCGTTCTCTCTCTCTCTCTCCCTCTCTCCCTCTCTTTCCCTCCCTCTCCCTCTCTCTCTCTCTCTCTCTCGCTCTCTCTATCTCTCTCTCTCTCTCTCTCTCTCTCTCTCTCTCTGTCTCTCTCTTCCGCACTGCGTTTAGGGTATTCATACAATAGCGAAATCGCCTTGACTTAAGTTAGTTTACCCAAAGGACATTCTTTGTACCAAATCTTATATAACAACTCGAATGAAATTCACTACATACGTATTTGTATAAATTCCAAGCAAGATACTTCTGACAAACGCATATTTCAAGAGTCACTAGAGAATACGATTAATGTGAGGCAATCCTCGAAGGAGAACATTTTCTAAAAATACATCGTCAATCTCAATACCTCGTTTCATCCATTCATCTTCAAGTTGAAGGACGCATAGATTAGTATTTGCTTACCTGACATAAAACTGTCACAATTAAAACAACACTCATCTCCATCATCAATAGGCGGGGGGTATTCATTCATAATTCAACAGCCAGGAATTCTGAATGAAAATAGCAATAAATTACGAAGTAGAAAAGCTGAAAAGACTCTTTCCCATATTTCAATGTTTGACCTACATACTTTGAATGCAAAAATAAAAAAATAAAAATAAAAAAGAAAACATTCTAACCCTGAAAGATGTAAAAACAAGAAACGCACAAAGTTGAAAAGAAGTTAACTCTGAAAGTCTGAACAAAGGTGATCGCCCTGAGGGCTCTCAAAATATATACAAGTTCCCCCGAAGTATAAGACAAGCGGATATACCAGGTCAACTTAAAAAAAAAAAAAACAGTAAACTCTCTTACACGCAAATCCCTACCACATAAACTATTCAAAGGTTCATATAGTATATTCACAAAAGGTAAAGATACACCTAGATACTATCTCACATGACTGTCTAACCTATTGTTTTCACCCAAGCATCCAAATGCGAATGAGATGGAAAAAAAAAGAAAAGAGTTTCTTCCGTGACTACTTTTACTTTTCATGTACCAACCAGCAGCAAACCGGTGTCGCTGTGTCCCATAAAAAGACCGTAAAACTTTCTGCTTCTTTGTAGAGATTCATCATCACCAGCATCTCGCCGACTTTTGGTACATTGATCTCTTGCGGTAGAGCCGGCCTTTTATATTTGGGTACACACACTACACATATTCATACAGTCAGTGGCTATGCGGCATATGTGGCTGATAATATCCTCAGGGTGAATATGTAGTGGGCGCGCGACGAGGGGTGCGGAAAATAAATATACAAAAACAAATCTCACATAAATTAAGAAAAAAATACAATCTCAGCGTGTAAATGCTGCTTTTACTGGTGCCATGGAAATAATAAAAAAAAAAAACAAAACCACCGAATTGGAAGAGAGAAGATACAATGATTACTTTTTGTGTGTGGAAGATGCTTTGTTTCTGGAGACATTCACTTGTTGGATTTAAGATACACACGCACCTAGTTGGTGCATGAATAATTGAAATAATTTAATGGGATATCTACCATATATGCTTCTGGTTTGCCAAATTGTCCTTACGGTCGATTAAACTGAGATACCCAATGACACTTTGATCCTGTGTCTTATGTTGAACATCTCAATATTCTGTCATTTTGATGTATGTCTTGTAGCTGATTAGGAACTATACGTATAAATCATATCATTTAACAGATTGAAGTTTCGTGAGTGCATCCTACCTAATATACATATGTATGTATATCCATCGTGGGTAATATTCCTTATGAGTCTCACTCAACCCACCCAGAGACTAATGAATATAAAACCATACTGTGCTAAAATCAAATTGAACTTCTGTCTGTTCACGGAGAATACGAATTCAATAATAGTAGAATAGTCAAGGAATTCTCTAGTTAATGAAAGGAGGAATGCTTAAATATGGTATGTATTAGCACCAGTACGTGTATCTTTCTGCGAAAATTATGCGATAGACAGACTGGGCAGGTATTGTGCCAATGCTTCAAGCAGATCCTTGGTACCTAAGCATGATAGGAGATATGAAAGTAAGATATTTGGAAGAAATCCGCAGTGTTGGAATATATTCAGTAAAAAATGTAACTGTAGCTTTAAAAAAGGTACTAAACTATAGTTTAGTTGTAGGGTAAGCCATCTGGCTATAAAATAAAATCCAAAAAGCATATTTCGCACACACACACTATGGCGAAAATCCATCTTTTTTTTAACCTCTTAATCGTACGGACTTAAGCATGCAGTTATACTTTAAACTTTATTGATCAATAATATTCAATAATACATTTTTATATCGCTCAGTTTACACAACATTATGATAGTATGCTTTCTACAGTTATGAATTCAAAACAAGGGAGACAAGAATTCATGAAATCTTAAGGATGGAATTTGCTTTAGAAATCACCCTTAAAAGTACTTACCACCGAAGCATTATGAGTAAAGATTGCTATGGTACGTGTATGGATATAGCACTGATTGAATGAATAGTCACAGTTGCATTTGAAACCCGGAACAAGCTATCGACAAGCTAACGCTAATTTCAATTTGTGATTACATAAAAACATGCATACACTGTAAAAATACAGAGCTGATACTCCGATCACAACAAGATCAAAGATCAAATTTATAAGACCTTATCTAGCGATAAGCTGCTGCAGCTTGACGTACTATAAACGTGAAACAGACGCAACAATGGAAGTTGAACTCGTCATTAGAATCTTAAAGGAGACGAGCATCTAAGTTAAGTTGGACGCCTAGGATTACAAAATTACCATTAGATTCAGGGCAGGTTCCCAAGTAAACATCTTAGTTTAATGAGCGATGCGCGTTGGTTGTGACATTAGCCGTGTTTTTTTTAAACCTAGCCAGTCAGTAGTTGCTAGTAAAGTAGCATTTTACACATAAAATAAATACAACAACCGGATGGCTACAACTCTTGATTTTATCCACAGCAAAAAGTTACTGGATGGGAATTTCGTGATGCCTAATTTCAGGCGGCGCAAAATTGAATGTTTTTTAGTTATTTGTTGTTGCTGTCACTGCGAGGTTGCTTGGTTCCTAGAGATATGTTCGTAAAAAATCGGCTGGCTGGCAAATCGTTTAAATGAACGACTGGCTGGCTAGGTTTAAAAAAAACACGGCAATTGATAGAATGAATCACTAAGACCCTGTTTAGATGTTAACTCATGAGTCTGCTATGTTGATAGTTTTTGGGTTAGAAAAGTGAGGGGTAAAAAGACGGGGACCGTCATGAAGAAAATATAAAAATCGAGGGGAAAGTCTCGTTCCACACCCGAAATGTTCCATTCTATTCCATTTAAACATTATTAGCTCAATCATGGAGTAGTGAGGATCAAGGAATGATGTGAAGTCCACTCATTTGCAGTTGTGAATCATTCCCTAAAACACGAGCCGTCCACAGTCCCACGCACAAAGAAAACAAGCAAGTATGAACCGACACTTATGAATATTTGAATGCGTAGTAGGCTCGTACTCAAAGCATTTACTCAATCAGAGTATTCACAATTAATGCATAAGTGATTCACGAGCATTCGAATGGTTTCAAGTAGTTTGTATTGAATAAGTGTAGAATTTTAAGGATACATATTATGGAGGCAATAAAGTGTGAGATTTCTTAGATTTTTTTTTTTTTTTATAATTTGCGCGCACTCAAAGGGTTATGAATACCTTTAACATGTTTACACACAGTGCGGGCGTTGGAAAGGATAGAGAGAGAGAGAAAGAAAGATTTTTGGTGTAGTGGTTCTTGAAGTTCAGTTGTTTATGCTTCAGCTATTCTCCGGGGGTGGCGTCCAGATAACTGGGTAGATTTTTGTTATTATTGTCTTTGCTTCTGATTCACAGTACTTTTTTCCCCGATAACCTAAGTCAAGGGCAAATCTTCATCAACAGAGCGAACAATTTTTCCAGACACATGACCAAGCTACTGCCAGTGTTATGCCTTCGCAGTAGTGTTCACAGAAGCTTTTGCAAATGATCGGACTGACTATATATTTCAGGAGAAATAAATAAATGCTTGCTGACATCAGGATTTGAAGCATGAACCATTAGCGTAGTAATTGACGAGGTTACCACTACACCATTGCCACCCCACATGAAGGCAGTGAATGTTTCGAATGGGTCATAAAACGAGCTGCTTGCTTCAGTTATCTGATATGAATATTTTGTTGAGAGGACGCTGTCCGATACACAATTATTTCAATTTACTTAGTCCACCCTGAAACTTTGGCAAAGAGTGCAGGACTGAGCACTACAGTGTGTAAACACATGACTGCCCACTGCGTAGTGGAGAGTTAACATCTAAACAAGGTTCAGGTATTCCTTTTCTTTATACGTGGTGCCCGAACTAATCGCGGTTAATAGATACAAATTTTTGCATACGGCTTATGATTTCTAATTTATTTTTATTGTATTGCATAATCCGCACTTAATGTTATAACTAGAGGAATGTGTGGATGCCTTGGGTGGGGCATGAAACAAGAACATACCACTTTAACAACCGGTACTTTATATTACCACTACATGGGGCTCGATTAAAAAAAAAAAAACTCCGTCATAACTTATACAAAGGTCAGAATTGTGTTCCTTTTTATGTGTCGTCGTCATTAAATTGTAAAGTTCTCTTCAAGCGTGTACAACCAGCGCCACGCAAGCCTGTATCTTTTCATTGATCGGCACCGTTTTCATTATTTACAAAACAAGAAAATTATCTGATCGGTTGTATTTTTTTCTACTCTGTATCTCTTCGATGTTTCTCCCAAAAAAAAAAGCATCGCCTACAAAATCTCGTTGGAGAGAAAAATCTCCTCTTGATTGGTGGTTCCATTGGTGGTGCGCATGGAAAACCCAGCACGATCTGACTCAACCGGCTGAGATCAGTCTGCTGACGGCAGTTGCGCTCCATCGCGATATCTCTTCGTATTCGGCACTAAAACGCTGCTGCTGTCGATCGGACGTTCGGTCGTTCTAGCTGCGCGTCGCGTTGTCGTCGCCCCCTCATCTTCCGCGTAGCAGTTAATATCTAGGAAAGGCGATCGTTAGTTACCCAAGACTGTCGTGCTTTTAAAACATTTAATTTCTTCTATTTTTCATTCGGTAATTATAGTGTTTGTCATTTAAGTGTAAATATGCATAAACATACACTAGCAAAAGTGGAATGTTTAATGTTAATTAGATATTCGGTCTGCCATACGTACGAGTAGATACAAATCAACTTGATTGTTCTCAATTAATCTCATCGGTGTTTTAATGAATTTCACCTTATTCTAGATTTTCCAGTGAATTTGTGAGGGAAAATGAATTAATAACTCTAATTCAATGGAAATTGTTGATTTTATTTTTAGAATTATGTACATATGTGTAATTTTCTGACACATATTTGACGTCAGCTTCCTTGTCGCGTGTGATATATTTTTTTGTTTTTATCTCAAACTTGATACAATGGAAAGGGGATTTTCTTTAATTCAGATAGAGTATCCATTCTTTGTCATTATTTGTAGCAGGAGACTGGCATGAGAATGTCGCAAAACAAACCTTGACATTTTGATCAGTCAACAATTTATTAGCACTTTCGTATATTTACAGAAACCGATTGAATATATCTATCTACCAATAGATAAATAAACAGTTTTTGGTGAGCTGTTTTTTTTTGCAAAACCTGGATTAAGACCGTGTATGCAAATAATTCTAGAAGTATCTCTATTTAGTATCAACAAAAACATAATCGACGCACACAAAGCAAACTCTTTTTTCTGAGAGTATCTCGAAGATGAAGATAAGAATATTATGTACTTTGGAGATAAGGTGGTTCTTTGTGACTTATGTAGGAAATATTTAGTCATGCATATTTGCAAGGAAATGATAATATCGTGAACATTTTTGTTGCAAAGCCGTCGTATTCAAATAAAATAGTCTTACCCCTGACAAAAACACTTTAAAATGAATAGTTGTTACCAGATATGCACAGCTAAGATTCGATATCTTTCATATCTAAAGAAATATAAAACCTATTTATAGATGAAACTATAACGAAAATTATCTAGATATTCTAAGCGTAAATTATAGAGTGCAAGTTAAGTCTAGAACAATGCGAGCGAGCACGAAATCAAGAAAAGTTTATGCTGGACGTTCACTCAATTTGGTGAGTTTGAGTGGAATTTCTTTTATTTTTTTCGTGGGTAGGTGTGAAAAATTTCATAGACAACATGAGCCCGATATCCATAGCAATATGCGATTCTTATTCACTAAAAAACTTCTTCTTCTTCCTCCCTTATCAATTAGTTCAAGTTTCAAAAAATATTCGCGTTGGGCAGGTAGCTTCCCAGCGAAAGCACCTGCTGACACTTACATGCGACCGCTCGTTATTGCTTTAAATTGAACGGTTTCGTTCCTCATAGTCGGCACACAAACTACGCCTGGTCCAGAATTCGAGGTACAGTATTGTATCAATGACCATAAAGAAGAACACGGAATTTAGATTAGGTTAGGTAGATGGGTGCCTTGTGACAAAAGAGTCACTGCTCACTTAGACCAACAGTTCGGGTCCATTGTGTCCAATTATTTAACCCTGGAAATGCTGTAGAGATGGTCCGCTGTTAGAACCACCCAGATAGTGATATGAATCTTAGGAGGTCCATCAGCTCAGAGAAGAAGTAACTACCGAGAGTCCTCATTCTTCTGACGGTCACACAACAGGTAACGAACAGATTCAATTTCTTCTTCATTCTGGCAACTTCTACAGTAGTCGTTGTGCAGTACATCGAACCATTCCGTGTGAATGCCAATGGCACAGTGACCAGTAATTATGCCGGAAATGACCGGTGTGCTATGACGACTAAGTTTCACCAGAGAGGTTGATATCTTCTTGCTAAAGGTCGGCCATAGCGCCTAGCCGTTGCGTCTGTTTGCTCGACCGGTGGCTTCATCTCCTATTTTCTTCCGTAAGGAACTCATCGGGGTCACTGCAACCGCGACACGTGCAGCGCCGACCCTTTCCTAGCAGCTCGTCAGACCTTTCGTTTCCTTCGATATCCATATGCCCTGGTACTCAACAGATGTTCACCGCATTGGCTCTAGATATCTCTTTTAAAAGTGATTTGCAGGTCCTCTCAAGCCTCGAACCTAATTACAGCAGAGTCCAGAGCCTTAACGGCTGCCTGGCTATCTATATAGACAGTGATCGTTTTACCAACGATACTACTCTTGCATAGAATTTCAGCAACCTGTATAAGGACTGACTTCGGCTTGAAAGACGCTGCAGTCGATTTATTCCTAGGGCTTCACAATAAACTCCGACCAACGTTCATCTTAGAACCGTCGGTATACTTGTAAAAGGCCAGTTCCTTTTTCTTCATGGTTCTTCGGTTTTTCCACTACGATTTGTACAAATGTGGATCAAATTTATTCAAAGTATTCGATACGCTTTAACAGAGTGTTTCATTTTTAATGAATTTACATACCTACTCGTATAGGAAATGCATATATACGTATGTTTGCATACACCAGATTATACACAGCAGTATATATAACATAACGACAGTCCCGTGGAGAGATTGTTTAAAGTATCTAGGCTATGTATTAGTACGTAGGCGCATTCCTGGCAACAAGTATTCAGGTTTGCGAATTATGCGAAAAAAAAAAAATACACAGCTTACGTCGATTTAACCGCCAACTAACAAGTAAAAAAAAATTGATTGCTTTTGCGGATGTGTATCCGTAAACTTCCCCATGAGCACTTATTTGAGGGCAAAGACTTAGGTATAGTGACTTTTTAGACGGTTGCACATTTGGAGAATGCCCATCATGCTTCTCTATCTCATGGCCACTTGCAAATTACTACATTCCACAATTGTACCTTCAGTAATAAAAACGCTTGACTGCCATTTTCTTGTGACAAGTGTATAGTTTGGCAAATACCACATAAGTGTAACTCAAGGTTAATCCTTAATCACCAAACAGGTGATTACATAATTTTATAGTTTGTGAATACTTCGTTAATACCTCCTTACCACAAATGAGTGTATTCCTCAAATTATATTAATAAGCATTTTTGGGTTACTACTACAACACTTGTATCGATCCCACAATTAAGGAATGCGCTCAACCTATGAGGTGTGAGATATCAGTCCGCCCAATTTAATTGAATATAAAATTGAAACCCGCAGTGGTTCAGCAGCAAAACTTGACAGCTTTCAGCTTTCCGGCTACAAGAACTCGTCGAGTTTTAAAAATGCACACAGTCAGTTCCATAACAGCAGAACTCCAAGCGTTTTACCGCAGTCATGTAATATTATCTAAAAAGGTAAACCAGTTTTTCTCTTGCAATAAATTCCATAGCCAAGATACCTGCAACATGTCTAGATGTGGGACTTTTGACATTAACCCAGTTGCACGTTCATGCATCGTATTTTAATGAATGCATAGTTGTAGCGCAAATGGAAACTCTCTTCAAACTGCAAATTGAGTATCATTAATTCTATGAAACTCCTTTTCTTTATAAGCAACGAGTCATTCATTAAACGAACTTTTTTAATTGCTGCCCATCTCCCAGCAAATGACGTCGGTTTCCCTCGAAAACATGACTCGATACTATCGCAACATGCGAGCCAAAAATTTATTTTTAAATTAATCTCAATATTTTCATATTTTTTTGTTTTGCTGAGAAAAATATAAAAACATTTTTATGGCAGGTGGATGCAATCACTGTCTGGAGAGGAAGGCAATATTTTCTGCCATATTGCGTAAATGAATGAGTTATGTTTTCCCTCGGCCAAGATGTGGGTGCCAATGTACGTATACGAGTACCTACATAATAGTTTATTATGCAACTCAGATTTCGAACTCAATAGTTCGAGAGTGAAACTGGAGTTTGCCTAATCAATTTAATTGTAAGTGATGACTGAAGGGAAATAAACGAATGAGATGCGCTTCGAAACGTACTTGTTGAATAGATTTAATAAATCATTTCGTTATGGATGTAACGTGTAATTACAATTTAACTTCAAATTAATTATTCCTCAGAGCTGAGGGAATAGTTTTTAATGAAATGCGAAATACTAATCTACGCGCAGTTATAAATCCTTTGGGGATTTACTTCGTTTTTAAATTTATTCATCCACAAAGTTGCAAGTGTCTTACCTTCTGAATTCTAAGAAGGGAACAATAAGTCATTAGATAGACATTTCCTAAGCATTTAGTAAGATATTCTACTTCATCAGTACAACCTTTATTATTCGTAAGGAAAAGCACATCAGTGTTTTAATACTGAGAGTATTGAGCAGTGCGCTTTCATAAGAAGTCTTTTGTGAGTGAGAACATAATCAAGGGTCATTAGAAAACCGTTCAGTACTATGAAGAGGACTTCTCTCACACCGCTGAGTATCTAGAAGAAGGTTTGCCCCAGAAAACCTGGACTGGAGACATAAGAAAACGAACTGAATTAGCTTTACACAGGGCTCCTTTTATTCTTCAGAAATCCAGACAGGACTACTCTGAGCAACTCAGTGACGAAACTTGTCTTCTTTAAACTTTAGGTGGCACTACAGTCCGGGGTGGAGCCTGGGCCTCAACCAACAAATCTCTCCCGGTTACGAGCCAGCTACCTCTAGTTGTGCACGCCAAGTAGGCTGAGGTCCCCTTCACTTGTTTGCTCCATTTGCTGCGAGGTCGTCTTCTAATGAGTCGTCCATCCGGGTGGATTTGAAGATGTTCCTGGCTGGAATGTTGGGCTCCATCCACTTTAAATGACCCCTCCATCTTAGTCGCTGTATGTGAACTCTTCCGGCTAAGTCGGTGTCCTTGTATAGGCTGTAAAGTTCGGTATTGTACCTTCTCCTCCACTCGCCGTCTATGCAGATGGGACCAAAAATCACTCAAAGAACTTTTCTCTCAAAGAATAGTTGAAGTATAAACAACTGAGCTTCAAGAACCACCACACAAAAATCTTTCTCTCTCTCTCTATCCATCCTTTCCAACGCCCGCACTGTGTGTAAACATGTTAAAGGTATTCATAACCCTTTGAGTGCCCGCAAATTATGAAAAAAAAAAAAATAAACCAAGGGCATCCTCATCCGGTTTTGTCAAAGCCCATGCCTCTGCGCCATACAGCAGGACTGGGATGATTAATGTCTTCTAAAGAGTTACCTTAGTAGTTGGAGATAGGGCTTTGCTAATCAATTGCTTTCTTAGCCCATAGAAACAACGATTGGCAAGAGTAATTCTTCGTGTGATCTCCCTACTGATGTCATTTGCAAAATTCACTATAGGGCCTATGTAGACAAAATCTTTTACTACCTCAAAATGATATCTGTCTATTGTGGCGTTCTGTCCAAAACGCCGATGTTGGGTGTCCTTTTTTGTAGACAGCATATATTTTGTTTTGCTTTCATTTACCACTAAATCCATCTTTGCTGCTCCGTTCTAAATACTCGCAGACGCCCCACTGACGGCCCGCTGAGTTCTTCCGATTATGTCATTGTCATCGTCGTAACCGAGTAGTTGTACAAACTTGCAAAAGATTGTACTCCCGGTGTTGGCTTTATACCTCTGTAGTTGACGCAGTTCAAATGGGCTCCTTTCTTCAGGATCGGGCAAACGGTGCTGAGGTTCAATTCATCGGGCATACTTTCGTTGGACCAGATTTTACAGATGAGCTGGTGCATGCTCCTTGTCAACGATTCACACTGCGCGATGATTACCTAAAGCTGGAAACTGGTGTTGTTACCAACGTACTTCCCATCTTGACACCAGCCGAGCGCTCCGAACTCACCGAAGGCAAGAAGGCACGCGTGGAGAAACAGGTCGCCAAAAAGTAGGAGCAACAGCTGCAGCGCGGTAGCATTTCTTCGAGAGGGGGTTCTGAGTATATTGTAATACGTTCAAAGGAAACTCATTTTCTCCTGCCTAGAAAAGTTCGAAGGCAAGGGCGTCAGCTCCAGCAGCTTTGTTGGATTTAAGTTTTGATATCGCTATCCTCGCTTCATTCTGATCGGGTTGACGGGAATCTTGACTATTATCGGCAATGTTGAATGACTCATTCTGCCCGACAGCGAAATATTGGACATCGCTTTTGTTTCTTCCATATCCTCAGTACCGACTGGGATTCTCTACTATATACGTATTACCATTGTCTTTTTGAAACACGATTAGATGGACGGCGTTTGTAATTTCGATTTCTAGTTTGAATGGCTTTTGGCGTATGTGTGATAGGTTAGGTTAGGTATGTGGGCTGGCAGGGAGGGACGCTCTCTGCCACACTCAGGTCAGCGTTGACCCATTGTGGTACCCATGGGGGAAAAAGTAAACCCTTACCCAATGAAACTAAAAACTACTAACTCAGTCATTTACTTCATTTCTACATAAGCTCAACATCTCTTCTGTTGAAACGCCGGAGAGTTTTTCGAGATCCTGGAAGAAGTATTTACCAAGAAACTTTTTCCTGGAGTGTTGAAGACTCGGACAGTGGCACAGGAAGTGGGTTGTGTCCTCAAAAACTTCCTCGTCACCACAGCCTTTACAGAGTTCCTCCTCCGTCAGGCGTAGTTTCTTCAAGTGGTACCGCAGAGTGTTGTGCCCCGTGATGATGCCCAGGAGGGTGGAAAGGGATTTCCTATCTTTACGGATGATTCTCTCGGTCTTTGCTTTGTCAAAAGATGGCCATAGCTTCCTAGTGATGGCGCAAGTTTCCATGGAGTTCCATCTTGTGTTCGCCTCCTCAGTGGCTTTATTCCCTGCAGCGAGCTTGAGTGTGCAAGGCGGGATACACACAGGGGGGTCAACTTGTTCTGTTGGGGCTGCTGAGTCGATTCTCGCCAGCTCGTCGGCTTTCTCATTGCCTGGGATACCCTCGTGTCCAGGGACCCAACAGAGCGATACCTTGTGCTGTGTTCCAAGAACCCTGAGCTCTTCTCGACAACACTTCACAAGCTTCGATTTAATTTCTATGGCAGTAATTGCTTTTATAGCAGTCTGGTGGTCGATAAAGATGGTGATACCTTCTGGCGGTATTGCCCTTATCGCAGACTCACGGGCGGCTGTTGCCACTGCTAAGACCTCTGCTTGGAAAATACTGCTGGGGTCTGAAAGTCGTATGGATTTTGATACACCTAGAGGGTCGGAGAAATACCTGATCCTACACCAGTGCTCATTTTTGAACCATCTGTGTAGATGGCTATAGATTCGATGTGTAATACATACTTCTATTTATATCATCCTAATTGTGCCGGTGTGTGTTAATGTTACCGTTGGTTATAATTCATCACTTCTTTTGTTTTTGTTCAAACATCCTTAGATACTTTGACGTGAATTTGCATCATTGCCAACGACAACAACTATTTGGTGTGACACAGCGTCTCTATAAATTTGGAGGCTACCTACATACCATATGTATACACTTGTAGCAAAATATGCGGATACGAATTTTAAGTCTCCGAAGTTGCCGATCTTCACGAAACCTAACAACTCTGTACATATAAAAGCCTGCTAAAACTTTATTTGAATAATTAAATAAAAAATCCCCACAGCAAATTTTGCATCAATAAACTGCGTCATGCGAGGTTTTTTGGCCGAGTTTAATAGAATCGCTACATGCAATCATTTTGAGTATAATTTGAGTTAAATGTTTAACCTTCAATGATAATTAAATTAGGGTGTCTTATTTAAACACACGATTCTGACCCGAAAACCACATGAAACCGTATATCTCGAATTGGTATGCCACTATGTGCTATCACTGTACACACCCCATGCGTTGAGCGCCATTCTGTTTTGTAAAGAATTTTCATTAAAATTTATCTTTTCTATATGAAAAGAAAAGAACAACAATGGGGAGCTCTCGCAAGTCGTTATTATCTTCCACATGCAAGATAAGCTCTAGTTCAAATTTGCATACAAGTCGCAGCTGTTGTCAAACAACTTGTTGCGATGTCTCTTTTAAAGTTTAAGGGGAGAAAAATACATTTTTTTTTATAAGAAATAAATAACAAAAGAAATTCTCCAATTTAAAAAAAATTGTAGGTGCGAGAAAATGTATTCGTGTCACGAAAATTCGCGCTAGACCTGCTGCGGTGTGATTAGAAAAAATATAAACAAATAGTTTAAAAAAAAAAAACAACTCGCGCAAAACAAAAAAAAAAAAAAACAACTCGTCTATCATATGCTACTATGAGCAAGTGGCTAGGTTTACTAGTGAATTCCAAACAACAACAATCATCGAATACGAAAAGTGTCAGTAGTTCAAGTACTGCAGCTGGCGGGAGTGCATTAGCGAATAGTGATCGGTATAGACAGGTTGGCTATTCAGCTTTAGCTAAAGAAGTGAAAGAAGATAAGCATCATTTATCGTTGGATTTCAGTAGTAGTACAACCTCAAGTGAAGAGGATCTTTTCGCAAAGAAGAGCAGAAGAAAAACCAGTCGAAGTCGGGGGAGGAGAAAAATGGTAACCAAGCGGGCATATTCGATGAATAATGGACTGGAGAGTAGTCGGGAGGTGAGTACAATTTTGTTCCTTATTCATTATTCATAGAGCACCTCTTATGAAAGGGTATTGCATGTTAAAACTTCTCATAGTTTCTGGTAAAACAGTTCACGAAATGTTAGATGTATTTATACTGGAATACGAATCCTTTTACTACATGCCACGTGTCACAAGTTTTTCGATGAGAACATTGTCTCAACAAATCATATTTTCATACTGAAATGGATGGAGAATTTTTATCTGAATGCTCTAGATTTATTGTTTGTAACAAGCAATGACACCCTTATAAGTGGCTGAAATGAGGAAGAAAATAATTGAAATAATGGAAAGAAGGGTTTTAGGCTGGGGTTTGAAGAAAATTGAGACAGTTAACTTGCATTGTTCTTACAAGGTCACCCTTACAAGGAATCCCTTACAGACTATCTCCATTCAGGGTGGTGCACTAGGCAATTTGAAAAATTCGTGCAAGAACAATTTGCGAATTTAATAAATACCACACCGCTTCTTATTGTCACGTTTTTAACTTGGTTTTACGGCAAAAAATATTATGTCATGCATTGTAATTGGAATCATTCCGGAAAATTGGCCCATTGGCATAAAGAAAGGAGTTTCTAAACCAGTCATTCATAAATTAGTGAAAAATCAATTATTTTGTAACTTATAACATGAAAATAATTGCTTATGGCCAAGAACGGGGGTCTGCGGATGTCAAAAAGTATGCATCTAGTATGCTCTCGTTAGTACTCGTACAACAATTATAAATAAAAGTATTTTCTGCTTCAATGAATTATGAATAATTTCTATATATGTATTAGTCTACATATACATATACATTTTATTTTATAAATAAATAGCAAATAGATAGATAGGTTAGGTTAGGGTGGCTGTCTGCACGAGAGTGCAGACACACTTAGACCAGTAAAGGGCAATTGCGATGCCATGGATTCACCACTAGACCGCTCAGGGACTAATTAAAAGCAGCCGGAGCTTTTGATAAAGCGATGGATGCTCATGACGCATAAGGACGCCAAATCGCCAAGGTCATCAAAGAAGGGAGCAGTGTCCAGTGAGGGCACCGATAACGTAGCTGATCTGTGCTACACTCTGCGCTATGTTTCTAGTCCAGCTTAGGCCAGATCTGTCTCGAAATATGACACGTTGAGCCGTTTTTCCATCTGTGGTTAGTAATATTAATAGCGTTCATCTTTAGTAGATGCTTAATTGTCGAGAGGGGCATACCCAGGGCTTGCTTCTCAGGCAGAATCCTTGAAGTTGCATCCTGTCTCGGGAGCTCGTCCGCCCTGCAGTTTCCCGGAATGTCCCTGTGGCCTGGCACCCAGCATAGATGAATGTGGAACTGCTCTGTCATCTCCGTAAGAGACAAACGCCAATTTAAGGATTACCGCTTGACTGTCAGTGAAAATGCTAATATCCCCGCAAGATAGTACATTACATTTTAGCCAGGACAGGGCTTCCTTAATCGCCATGATTTCCGTCTGAAAAATGCTACAGTGATCTGAGAGGTGGAAAGAGATGCTCAGGTTGAGCTTTTCGGAGAAAACACCACAACCCACCCCACCTTAGAGCCATCTGTAAAGAAGTGAACCGAATTACCATTAACAGGAGGAGAGTTATCCTTTTCATCGCGTTCAGGGAGGCTCGTACTTAAGTTTCGGTCAGCTTAGGCGGGGTGTAGACCGTATTTTTGTCATAGATATAATAGATAGATAGATGGATAGATTTCTTTCTTCTTCTTCCTTTTATCAGCAAGGTTATGATCCGAAAACAAGGGATCACAACCCTCACACTTCACCGCATTTCTACTGATCCGCCTGTGGGGTTCGCCTTGTGTTTGTTGTTTGACACGTGCATGCTCCTGTTTTAGTATTGTTTGATCTTTCTTCTATGATACCGGTGATCTCCAGTCGTGTCAACCCACGGACTCGCATGCACACTTGTGGGAGGATTTTTAAGGTAGTATATGTGTCGCTAGGCTCACTTGGGTGTTACATTGCCTAGATCTGATTTGTCCCCTTAGTCGCCTTTTACGACAAGCGCTGGTTGTTGGGGGGCGCTGCAGTGATATTCTTAACCCGTCCCTGCACGGGGATTCTTTATTTAGCATTATCTTAAGCTTTTGTTTACAATTTTTACAACTTTGTATTTATTATTATTTTACTTCAAGTTCTTAACATGAGCTAAATATGACTTACACCACTATGACTCATATCAGGCGAACCAGCTCAGTTCGCAATTGTTTGACTTAATATTGTGGTAACTTTTTTTTAGAAGGATTCTCCTATCAATCCCCTTCAAACCCCTTTTTAAGGTCCAGGAACACCCTGTATATACTTTTTTTTATGCTATATACTCTTTCCAGTTTGTTTAAACGTAATTTAAGGCCGGTTCACATGGGGGATTTTTTAAAACCGGATTGTGATTTGATTTAGACGATTCGCTTCGAAGTAGTCTTCAGTTTGTTTAAATCTAGTTTTTCGACAATTTCTTTATATAATGGGAACGAGTTTACCGGACGAAATTCATCACTTTTTTTTGTATTAGACTCACAATTGATTCTTTTCAAGAGTCAGGAAAGATTCCTATTTCAAAAGTTATTCTTGCGATTGATTGTAATATTCGGCGTGCGCCGTTATGCCTCCAAGGGTAGGTATCAAAGGTAATCCAATTGTAGTTGAACTTCTCTAAGATTTGTTCTTGACAAGCAACCCATACATGGCAAAAATTTCATGATGATCGGCTGAGGGGCTAAAGTGCCCATTCGGAACATACACAGACAGATTTTACGTTTTATATACGAGTATATGTATAGATATACATAGATTACAAATAACTGCTGCAATTTCTTCCTGAACGACCAGATCTTGCTATTTTTAACCGGAAATGGTGCAGAGTCATGAAAGGTCAGTTCATTGCATGTCGGAAGGATCCTAATTCATTCGCTTATTGTTGAGCGTAACACCGATAAAATGAAGTATTTCTAGTTTCCTATTAATGCCAGTAGTGGATATTAAGTGATCCAAATGACTGAACTGGCTGTTGGAACTTATCCTATGAATCTTTTCAGCACCGCTCATGTTCAACGTTCTTGCCTCACGATAACTTTCGGTTACGACAGACAGTTCTAAGTTTAGCTCTTACTATAAAATTTAATCTCAGTTTATGTATGAGTACATATGTACTACGTACCGTAGTATATACGTATCGTGTGCTTTCGATATATATACAAACATGCATATCATCTCCCTTATGCAAGAACCATGAATGTGCAAATTTTAATCTTTTGGGGATTGAACACAATTGTGTTTCTGGCTCTGCTACTGACATAGTAACAAATTGTTGTTTCCGCATTATCTGCACATTCACAGTTCCGGCACAACATAGACTAAAGACAGATTTATCAAACAAACCAAGATACTTAAATAAAATGTGCACATTCATGGTTCTAGCATGAGGGGGATGAAAATAACGACTAATGACAGACTATTTCGAATAAATAGCCAATATGTGCTAAATCGAATACCTTTGCTTGAGAAGCCACTAGTAGGATAGATATCGCTGAACATTTCTGAGTTGAAGCAAGTCCGATTTCGGGAGGAGAACCACATTTGTTTTGCACTTCTTTTGGCAACACTAGCGAAGTTCAATTCATTGTCTGTATGCTGTCGTACTAAAAGCCTACATCGCTAGTCAATTAAGCTCAATTTGTCTGTGCAATAGGTATCCCAGAGAGTCTTGCTCGTAACTTTCCCAAGGGTAAACCCTAGATAAATCAATGCTTATGTAACCATGTCTAGCTTTCAAAGATGATGTATTCGTGACTTGAAATCGTCGACAAAACCTTATGAACATAGTCCAATGATATTGACGTAGGTACCTATTTGGATGTACAACAACTTAATGTCACGGATTCACCTGCAATTAATATTCGCCTAACACTATTACTCCGATGACCTTCATCTCTCTTAAATTTTATCGAAATGCCTTCTCTGATGTCACACAATTCAACTGGTTATAAGAAAGAAAATTACCCATCGAAGCAGAAAAATCGCAGCATGCCATAGCCATTGCATGTGTCAAGTTCACTGCTGTGTAATTCGATCTGTATCAGTTAATCGAACGACTACCTTGACTGCTATTGCCACCAATTATGACGCCACTAGTCAAGCCACCCCATGGCTAAACCGCATCAATGAACTCAAATTAACTTTACAAACGAAGGCAAAGGCAAGAAAACAAAAGCTCTGCCCTCAAATTTCACCACATCAACACCCCTTTTAGGGGAGCTTTCACCAAAACCATCCCCCATGAGCAAGATATACAGCTACAGCGGCACTCATTTAACTCATTTGGCCCACTGCCGAAACTCACCTCGTTTATTTACTATCATTTGGAAAAGCAGCTGTTTTATCGGTTCTCTGCCAGTCTCTCATTCGTCGTGGTCTCTGTAGCGAATGAGTAACAAAACAGAAACTAAATAGGTATCCAAGACCTCTCCACAAAACACCAGTAGCTGGATGGTGGAGCACATGTGATTCTTCGTTGATCTCTTATGTCCTCTCGTTCGGATACTCAGTGTCTGTGTTTGTAATATCTTTATTTTCAATTCTCTTGTTTTGCTATTCTCCATTATTATCATCATCATCATCATTATCATCACCATTGTCGTTGTCTCCATCGTCGTCATCATCATCTACCATACCACGTTACCACGATAGTGTGTGCTCTCTGTTATTGTTCCGTTTTATTGGCGTGCTAGAGTTATCAAGGGATGGAGTGGGGTGTGAGGGTGGTGGGTCTGGCTAGTGGTGGAGGAGCTCTCCAGTGTGGAGCTGTCAATATGAGGATTGCGGCATCGAAAAGCCAACAAACGAATTTGAGTTGGTAGCATGGATGGCATGGCAGCGCAAGAAAATCCGTTTTTAAACATTTCAATCAGTTGCAAGTGAGTGTCCGAGTGGAAAGGTTCCTTCTGCTACGCTGGTGGCTGACATCGCCGTTTTTCGTAATTTTGTCCATTCTCGTCGTCGTGTCTAGTGTGTATGATACGCGCGCGTTTCTTTCCATACAAGAGTGTCGTCAAGATCGACAAGGCACTAAACGGTCAAAATTAAAAAGTAAAAAAAAAAAAATAATATTCCTACGACTTTTTTTTTCTTATAATAAAATTATGTAGCTTGGCTTTTATTAGTTAATCTGTAGATTTATTTCTTTTAAATGGGACCTCACTTGAGTGTGGCCTTGTTAAATAGTTCGAATTTAAAGAAATGAATTATTGTGATGAATTGCTAAAGGAAATACCTACTCGTATCTGTGACAAATTGGAATTGAGTGCGAAGTGTGAATAATCGTGTGGAGAATAGTGTTTCTAATTTTGTACAGAATGGATTTGTTATGATTTTTTTTTTTTTTGATCTGAAAAGAAGTTGCAAGTTCATTAAAATTGTCCAAAATTGAATGTGAATGCGTCAAAGATTTAAGTGGTTTTGACGGTGTTGTCTGTCATTGCTTCAATTTAGGGTAAATTTTGTAAATAAACTTTTTAATTTTTGACTTTTTAGTACAAATTTGTGCTAAAAGAAATCCAACTTTGAAAAAACTTCCAAAAAAATTCACAAAACTTCAGAATTTTTTACCGAATCTTGACAATTTGGTGCAATTGTAAAACGAGACTTTTCAGAAGCTCTAGAAACGATCAGAAATAAAATTTCGATTTTGATTCAAAGATGAAATGGGAGGGAAAATAAGACAAAAATAGTCTTAGGCTTGTTTGATACTAAATTTTACTTCAGTTCAGCAATGCCAATGAGTTCATTTATTTTCCTTAAAATACCGGAATATGTGATCACAAATTTCAACGGATGAAGAATGGTGTTTTGTTTTGTGGATCTTCTTCTTCCTATTTCGGTGAAATTTTGATCTGAACTCAAAGGATCATAACTCTCCCACTTCACATCATTTCTACTGATCCGGCTGTGGGGTTCGCCTATGTGTTATGTTCTGTGGATAACACGTACATTTTTGTATTTATTGGAAAACTTATACATATATACCTGGCAATTATTTTATAATGAATTTTCACAATTTCTACGCATTGTAGGTACAATGTATGTACAGGGTGGGCCAACTACAAATTTCTTTTTAAAAATGCAATAAAATAAACAAAATTAAATTTTTTCCATGTATTATGACTTTATTAGTAAGAGCAAACATTCCCATTAATTATGGAACACACCTCGTTCAAATGGCTGCCTCGGCTGGCCTCGCAGTGGCGCATTCTATCACTCCAATTTTCCAAGACCTTGTTGATGGTTTCGGGCTGTAGCTCACGGATTGCTTGGATGATATTGGCCTTAAGTGCTTGAATCGTTTCCGGATTATTAGCATAACATCGTTCCTTCACGGTTCCCCACAAAAAAAAGTCCAAAGGGGTCAAATCGCAGCTCCGAGGCGGCCAATTGACATCGCCAAGACGGCTGATAACACGATTTGGGAATTTGGTGCGCAAAATACCGATTGTGGCATGGGCTGTGTGGCATGGCGCGCCATCCTTCATGAACCAAAGGTCGTCCAAATCCATGTCTTCAATTTCAGTAAAAAAAAAGTCGTTAAGATGGCTCTGTAACGCCCACCGTTGACCGAAACGTTGTTCCCAGCCTCATTTTCGAAGAGAAATGGTCCAATGATGCCACCACTCCACTCCGCACCACACAGTCACTCTCTGTGGATGCATTGGCTTCTCGACAATAACGTGCGGGTTTTTCGAGCCCCAGATTTCGTGGCAATTTCGTTTGTTAACGTAGCCGCCGAGATGAAAATGTGCCTCGTCAGAAAAGATGATTTTTCGCCCAAAATCGTTGTCCAATTCAAGCTGCTCCAAGGCCCAAACTGCGAAGCGATAACGAAGCGGATGGTCGTGCGCTTTCAATTGCTGAATCAATTGGACCTTGTAAGCGAATAATCCCAGATCTTTGTGCAGAATTCTCCTCAGGCTAGTGCCCGAAATGTTGAGCTGTTGAGATCGATCACGAGTTGATGTTCGTGAATTGAGTCTCACACTCTCGGCCATATTCTCGTCTGTGTGTGTCTGTGTGCCATATTCACCAGTCTCACGAACTTTTTGCACAAACTTGCGTACAGCAGACGCGGTGGGTGCTTCATTTCGGCCAAAACTTATTTTCAAAAACCGCACTGTTTGGGCTACACAGCACTCACTTTGGAAATAAGTTTTCAATATTTCCCAATGTTGTTGAAGCGTAAAGCGACTCATTTCATTCCGCGGAGGTATGATACTGACTTCCTGTCAAGATTTCGAGCGGGAAACAGCTGTCAGTGTCAAAATAACCTATGATTTAAAAAGAAATCACTAGATGGCCCACCCGTTATATGTATATTGGTGACTTATTTCTCGGTTACACATTTCGAATTTCAAATGTTCAAGTAGCTTGGAAAATAGCGACAAATGTAGAACACTTAGGTACAATTGGACCAATTTAACTTTTAGCTTTCTGTACGGGATTCCCCTGACGACTTGTCTAACGAAACGAGCTCAAAGCACGCTGTGACTTTAAGGTGAAGAGGGGAATTAGGCGAAACTAAGTGGGAAATATGTGTAACTGCAACCAGTCCTTGTTGGAGTAAATAGTTCAATATTTGATTCACCTTATTAGAAAATATGTAATTTATAACAGAATGTGCATAGGTGGGTAATAGTTCTTGCTCTTCCTATGAATAATGACAAATAATCTCCCTGATGGGTGGGTAGCTTGTCTTGTTGAAATAATCACTGCGCTGGGGATACCCTTACTCAATTTCTTATAGCGAAAATGAAGTCCCCTGCTAATAAGTTGTTTGCGGCATTTTCTGTTGAGAAACATTAAGAATGCCGCTGATTTGTTACAGACGTCCCGGAAAATCCGTTTAGTCGGCCTGGGTCCTGGGGAGTCATACCACACAATTGTGTTCGTGGGAAACACAACCGTCATTGGAAGTTTCGGACTTACTGCGAGAAAGCAGGATAACATATTCAAGCAAACTTGTACTGAAACCCAATTCAACTAAACTATTCTAAGATCGAAATACTATACTCCAACCGCATTCGAATATCTCTAGTACTTCCAGGTTTTCGTTTGCAGTTTGGCAAGTATGAACAAATGTCCCAACGACCGACCCGTGCCTCTTGAAAAATATGTTCTCTTTGCTGTACTCACGAAATATAAGCTTCATACATGTATGATTTTTCAGATGACTTACAAGACCACCTTCCAAGTTAAATACTTTGTGTGGCATCACGAGTTCAGTGAAAATCGCGTTTCAAAATGTATATCTGAAGCGTGCCTACTTGAAAATAAATGGGTGATTAGCGATTGTTAAGGCAACAGTACTTCATACTCCAATACAAGACTGTGGTGTGAATATATCGATGATGATCGACAGCTAATCTATTGATCGAGTCACTAGTCGCTGTCGTATCGTAATCGTTTGAAGTGACTGACTTGTAGTATTAAGTCGTAGGACATTTGAGAACCAAAATCATTTAATATTAGCAAAGCTCTATATTTTTAGTAACTCTCCGAGATACCTTTTTTGACACATTTCGTTAATCATGCCTTAAGATTGCAGAGTTTGAACACCTTAAATATCTAAATCCAACTCTATCTTTCTTGTTTGGGTATAAGCTCGATTTTGTTTATATCTCCTCAGTTTGAACATTGAACCGAAGAACTTAGTCTTTCCCTAGATTTCGCAAAATCATTGGTTTTATCATCATTAGCAGAATGGAATCTAAAATGAGAATTCTACTCATTATATTCATTAGCCTACTTTTGGTTACACCTCAAATTAAGCTACAGGCAATGAAAAACCTGATATTTTACCCTCAGCATTTAATTAAAATTCCAGCAGCTAATAAAACAAATATAAATAAAGAATGAACAGTCTATCTTTGACACCTCCAACGATAATGTATTTCCAAGAAACCCTTTAACCATACACGTTCACTTTATGTCAATGGCCATGCATACGTATCTAAATTAAAATAATCTTGAACGCAAAAACATAAAGTAATCCTCACCACTACTTCGCATACTGTGTATCGAATCGCGTCAACCACACCAGCACGCATGGGTTCCATTCTATAATAGATACTTGACTATATTGGCAAACGAATAAATTAAAAAATTAAAATCAGTTGCAACCCGCGCAATATTATCTCAATTTATATGTAAATTTTATTTTATTTTTTTTTCTCCGCTCTGTACTGCAAGTCTTCAATTGAGAAAGTGCAGGCAAACCAACTATTTATCTTGGATAATGCATCCGAGGAAGGCCAGCAGAGCAAAGATGCGACGCGAGGGAAATATAATATCTCAATGGAGAAGGCGCGCAGAGAAGTAGGTGAATTTGGTTTCTCATTACAGTCAGCTTTCTTTTATTGTTTACGTCTCGCGAAATGCAAATTACGATACGTTTGTCGAATGTAAAATAAGGCTCTGTTTACACTGTTGAATCTATTTGGGGGGAACTTCAATTTCCGACCACATTTTATTTTTCTTTATTGAGTAAGCAAATTACTCTCTAGTATTTGAACGGTTTTAATTAATTCATTGATCGGCCGGATAAATCCAGTAAATACTTTTTTTTTTCTGACAGACAATGAAAACCCTAAAAGGCCGACGAGAGTGTTTTCTTTTTCAATATTTATAAGGACACATTAAATCCATGCAAGGGGGAAAGAAAATAGATACCTATGTATGGACTCGTATGGGGTGTTGTTTACTCGATTCGATACTAATGAGCCTTCATGTATGGAAAATTATTCATTGTTTTGTGTTTATTTTCTCCACGATGGGGATAGTAACTACTGTCAGACATATTGAACAGAAGTAAAAATAGAAATGGCCAAATAATCCGTATGTTGTAATTTTTTAGCACCCAAAAACCCTTTGGGTTGATGTGCGATGTGATGGCCTTTTAGGGCTCTCAAACGCTTTAAGGCCAATGTAAGATATATGCTCGAGGAGTCACTTTATAACGTGAAGTATCTTTTTTTCTTATATACTCTTGGGAATAATCTTCTTAGTCGGTTCACTTAAGAATAAATTGTTGAATATTGGTGGGAAATGGAAAAGTTTTATGGTTGAAATGTCGATGCAGTGGGTGGTAGAAGCAATTTTTTTATGAGTTGTAATGATGATAAAGCCAGGCATAGTCGTAAATTGTTGATATTTTAAACGCTGTTATTGAGATTATGATGGTTCCAAAAAGGGGTAGCGCTTTTGCTTAAGAGCCCTGTCGTATTACGGTTAAAAAATGTCCGCCGCTGAAGTAGGAAAAATTCTGTTGATGGGAAAGAGGGAAATAATTATAGGTGTTAGTAACTACTTGTGTCCAGGGCAAATTCATAGTGAAATGATAGAATTAGCTTTTAATAGTCTCTGAAAATGAGATTTAGATTGTGGACTTCACGTCAACCCGGATAAAACAGACGTGAAGTCCAAAATTAAAGTCTCTGAAAATGGGATTGAGATTGTGGACTTCACGTCAACCCGGATAAAACAGAGTTAGTACTCTCCAGCAGGAAATACAAGATACCGCCCTTCGAACTGCCAAATCCAGCTGGTGTGTAGCTTTCCCTTTTGGATCGCGCTAGATATCTAGGTATAATGCTAGACAGAATACAAACAGGAAACTTAAAATACAGGAAAGAGTCCGTAAGGCTCCCAATGCTCTCTTCATCTGTAAGAGGACTGCGGGGAAAAAAAGTTGCGTGAAACCTTCATTGATGCACTGGCTGTATATCATATAGTCAGACCCATTCTTACGAATGGGGCTTTTGTTTGGTCCAAGGCAAGGGATACAAAAAACATAGGGGATATGTTGGCCATGGTACAAAGAACAGCCTTCATTGCCATCACGGGTGCTCTACGCACAACGCTAACGGCTGCACTCAAGATCTTTCTGTATCTCTTGCTACTAGACCTACAAATAAAATTACAAGGGGGCCATAGTGCGCTTCGACTTACTAACATAGGTCTCTTCAAAACTACTAGCTCCATTCTTAGGGAATCATTTCCCGATGCCGATGACAAATCGGACGATATCTTTGGTGCCTTAGACTTCGTCACACCATACGAAGTAATGTACCCTGTTAAGGAGGATTGGCCAAAGAAGACAGTCTCTGTCCACAACGAGATTGCAATATATGCAAATGGTTCTTAGAACACAGAGGATATGGAGTCAGGTACATACTCGAGAGATATTCACCTACAGGTGGCTCTGAGACTTCCCGACCATGCAGTGTGTTCCAAGCAGAGGTTCTAGCTGTGCTTAAAGCTACGAAATTGCTTGAGATGGGATCAATATTCTAAAAAAATATCGACATCTATATTGACAGTCAGGCTGCACTTAAACCGCTAGAGTCTTACGTCACAAAATCTGAAATTGTCAGGGATTGCCGCACAATACTTAAGACATTATATCCTCAGCACCGTGTCAGATTATGTTGAGTACCTGGACATTGCTATATAGAGGGCAACGAAAAAACCGACGCAGGGGCCAAAAGAGGAGCAGAGCTCCCACATAGTAACATAATTGGTAGTATTAAACCACCAAGGTGCGTGTCTAAGAGAATTGATGGAATCATCAACATGGTTAACCTAAGGTGGTCCAGGATGTCCAAGACCTTGAGGCCTGTGTTAGACCGCAGAAAATCTAGGGAGATTATAAAACTATAAAGATCATGCCTAAGAACAACGATAGGAATACTCTATGGCTATTCTCTTCTAAGGAAGCACGCTATGAGACTAGGATTATCAAATACGGATATTTGTAGGTACTGCAATGAATTAAGTGTACGGAAAGAATTGGTTTATGTGTTTTGCCATAACGGTTCCCTAAAGATCTTCTTCTTCTTCTTCTTCTTCCTATTACGGCGAGTTTATGATCCGAAAACAAGAGGTCATAACCCTCCCACTTCACTGCATAAAGGTTCCCTAAAGATCACGTCGAAGAAACAGATCAATAAGTTTGATATATCAGGCAAACTTTTAATATAATACATATATATTTCTAGTGCCAAGAACGATAGCGTTATACCTTTCTAAGGAGAGGTAAATGAGCCTACACGCATACCGGACATTGCAAGTCATTCTGCCAACACTCTGGATTTGTTTCTTACCCCACATCCTGATAAATACATCATTGATGTGTTAGCGCCTCTAGGCCACTCTGACCACTCAGTTAAAGAAAAAACTCCCAAAAGAAAAGTATGGCGTTACGAGAAAGCCAATTGGGATGGCCTTAATAATTTCTTTAGGAGTTTTAACTGGTCGCTATGCTTCCTCCATAGCGACGTGGATGCCGCCGCCGATATGATTACTGACACCATTCGCTTAGGTATGGATGCGTTTATTCCTAACAGAATAAAAAGCATCAAACCTAAGGCAAACTCGTGGTTTGACCAGAGCTGTAAAGAGGCTATCAGGTTGAAAGAGGTAAGTTTTCGGTCTTATAAAGCCAACAAATCTGAGGAAAACCGAAAGAAGTTTAAACAATCCAGAAATGACTGCAATGCCCACATTCGACGTGTAAAATTCTTACATGACCAGAAACTGAGACAAAAAATTCTACAATGTCCCAAAGGTAGTAAACATTTTTGGTCATTCGTCAAAAATATTAAAAATTCTGTCTCGTCTTCCATCCCAACGCTCATTTACAATGACATTCCAGCTGTCAGCTCCTTGGACAAAGCTAATTTGCTTGCTGCTCACTTTGCAGCGAACTCCACCATGCTAGATAGTGCTTTGTCTCCGCCTGTACTTGAGAGCGTCGAATTTTCTATGGGACAAGTCCACTTTCGCACTCGTACAGTTGCAGGAGTACTCAAAGGTCTTAACACATACAAATCCGCTGGTCCAGATGGTATTTCCCCCATAGTTCTGAAGAGGTGTTCTTCCACGCTGACAAAACCTCTGCGTAAGCTTTTCTGTCTGTCCTACTCTTCTGGGCTCTTTCCGAGTAGATGGAAAACAGCATTTGTCCAGCCCGTCCCTAAAAATGGTGAATCTTCCTCCCTGTCCAATTACCGACCCATTGCACTTACGTCCCTTCTTTCCAAGGTCATAGAAACGCTGATAAATCGTCAGCTTATGAAATATCTTGATTCACGAAAACTCCTCAATGACCGGCAGTATGGTTTTCGTAGCAACAGGTCCACTGGTGATTTGATGGCATATCTCACCGAGAAGTGGAACCAATCTCTCCACCACTTCGGCGAAACAAAGATGGTTGCGCTCGATATTTCTAAGGCATTTGACAGAGTTTGGTATCAGACTCTTTTGTCGAAAATGCGTGCATATGGCATCGATGAGTCTCTTCTTCAATGGATTAGAAATTACCTTTCGGGCCGTTCAATACAGGTTGTCTTGGACGGGTACAAGTCTGCAATTCACCATATAAATGCTGGTGTTCCCCAGGGCTCCGTTTTGTCTCCGAATCTCTTCCTCATTTTTATAAATGACCTCTTGTCTGCAACTTCTAATCCAATCCATTCCTTCGATGATGATAGTACCCTCAGTTTTTCATATTCGTTCCCTAACTCACGTCCCTGCTCTTCGACCGTAGAAGAGGAACGACAACGTATGTTAAACACATTAAATTCCGACCTGGACAGCATAACCAAATGGGGTTCAACCAATAGAGTGGAATTTAATGCATCCAAAACTCAATGCTGTCTTCTGTCTCTCAAGCGAAACCAAGACCCTCAACCATTATCCATGAATGGTACTTCCATCGCTGAATCCGAAAGGCTTGCCATTGTCGGTATGTGCATCAATAACCGCCTTCGATGGAACGATCACATATTCGAAGTCGCCAAAAATTCTGCAAAATGTCTAAGATTCCTTAAGCGGTGCAAGAAATATTTTACCCCGTCTGATCTGGCCTCCATCTATAAGGCATTCATCCGCCCAAAGCTGGAATATAACGCCCACATCTGGTCTGGTGCACCCAAGACCGTTCTGCACATTCTAGATAGGGTACAGAATCGCGCGTTAAAACTGATAGGTGATAGAGACATCGTGAGCTCCGTAGTCTCACTTGAACATCGTAGAAATGTCTCGTGTCTTTCTCTTTTTTATCGCCTTTTTTATAAAAAATGCTCCAGCAAAATAGCCAGCTGCATTCCTCGTTACTATTCTTAGAAATAATTTCTCATAATGAAGTCTTAAAAATTTGTTGAGGTTTATCTCCAAATTGAATGATGTCAGCAATTCTTTGTGATAAGTTCAAAAACAATTATGACATCGTTACTTATTGCCTCTATACTCGTACATGTCTGCTTCTGAGATTCGGTACCATCAATCAACAGACCACCTCTGAGTACAAAATACCACACAAAAGACTAACAACTAAAAAGCCAATTACCTGTGACGAAGCCTTATTATGTCATTTCACAAGAACTATCACCTCTTTAACAATCCAAAAGTAACAAATAAAAAAATGTTTCCTATCAAATCCTAGAGCATTTATTTACTTTGACACTTTAATGCCATTAACATGTTCCACAAGAAAAATTAAATAAATAAAAACGCCAAGCTTCAGCGGTCCGCTTAACATACTAAGTTC
This sequence comes from Brachypalpus laphriformis, assembly GCA_945910035.1. Classification (NCBI taxonomy): domain Eukaryota; kingdom Metazoa; phylum Arthropoda; class Insecta; order Diptera; family Syrphidae; genus Brachypalpus; species Brachypalpus laphriformis. Next base: position 177,269,750 of record OX246756.1, read on the forward strand.
AGCGTACCCAGATCTGTGAAGAGATTAGCTGGAATACCTATTCTACCTGAGCTTAGCTTCTTTTTTTTTTTTAATAAAATGATTTTAGAGATGCTTTTAAAAAGCAATGTGATATCTAAGAGAAATCGATTTGTAAGTGCTAATAAATTTAAAAAAAAAAGTTGGCGATAATAGTTTCTCAAGAAATAATCCAAAAATGCGTTGAGAAGTTAATTTCTACGAAAACATATATCCGCCCCAATAAGTAGAAAAGTTTGTGCTGAATAATTTAATTTTTTTTTCCTCAAATACTCGTAGTACAAAACATAATGGCAACAACCAATTGTTTAAATAAAACTGTTCAATCAGTACTGTGTTGATTTTCAATAGATGAAGATAGGTAATATGGAAATTCCAGTATTTTTGGAATGTACCTACGCAGTTCAAGTAAAATGTGTTTAGCTTCTTAAGATCTCAAATGAACAACACTGGAGAAAACATTAAGCCAGACATTCTTATGAATTGACAATTATCAATAAGATGACGTACTCTTAAGCGCGAATATCGTTCGTGAAATATCTTAGCATTGCAATCTCGTTTATAGTTGTATCTTAATTTTCATCCACCTTTCCTTGCACATAGTACCCTTTTCTTTTTCCTCCAACTTTAATATCCGTTGAGCGTTTCTGTTTGGTTGGTCTAGAGAGTAAGGAGAGTTGCCTTATTAATATACATACGTAGGTTCATTCGTACATTCGAGGCCGTTTTGCTTCCCTTTGAAGAGAAACTATGCCATAAAAGAGATGAGAAGGTGGTGGACTATAGTGAGATGAAAAAAGACAACAGATTTCATATACATACTTTACTGGATTGTTTTTTGTTTATGTCCTGTATCCCCTTGTGGGTCCTAGGGCCTCTACTATGCCTACACGCCATCGTGTACGGTTTCTGGCAATGTGTCTGAGTTCTCCCCAACTTTTCCCTAACTGCCGTGCCTCCTTCTCGACTGTTCTGCGCCATGTTCTCCTCGGACCGCCAGGTCTTCTGTCATCCTTAGTTAAAGGGTTCCATTGCATAGCATGGTTCGCTATGGAACTGTCACCCTTTCGGAACGTGTGACCAATCCACTACCACTTCCGTCGTTGGGTGGTTGTGGCTATTGGTTATACGATTGGACCAGAAAATCCTTAAGATATTGCGCAGCCCCCTATTAACGAACGTTTGCAGCTTCCTGGCGATAGTAGTAGTGGTCACTTTCCACATGCTGCAACCATATAACAGCACGAATTCAACATAAGAGCAGAACAGTCTTAGCTTGGTGCTCAAATTGATTGCATTGCTTCGCCAAATTTGGATACCATCCCGAAGGCGGACTTTGCTTTGGCGATCCTGTTGGCTATATCCAGTTCGGTTCCACCATCGGTTGAGACAATACTCCCAAGATACTGAAAATCCTCTACTCTTTCTACCGGTTGTCCAGCAATGCATATCTGAGCCGATGAGTTCGGTCCAAGGCTGATAATTTTAGTTTTTGCTGTATTTATTTTCAGTCCGACAACGCCTGCCTCCCTCTTCACATCTGCTGTCATTTGGCGGAGGTCCATAATTCTGTGAGAGAGTAAGCATACATCGTCAGCGGCTTCAAGATGTTTCAGTTAGCATGTAAGAGTCCATCGAATTCCTCCGTTTCCCGTCGACAAATCTTTATGAAGCACATCGCTAATCATCAATAGGAATAGTATTGGTGAAAGGATACATCCTTGTCTTACCTCACTTTGGATCTCAAATTCCTCAGACAACCTTCCTCTGTGCAGAACGTGACATTTGGAGCCTTCATATGTAGCTTTGATAATAGCAATAAGTTTATCGGGGATACCTCGCCTGCGTAAGGCACGCCAAATAAACTCCCTGTTGAAACTATCGAACGCCTTCTCGAAATCGATGAACAGCAGGTGGACTGGCGTTGCATATTCAACGCACTGTTGGATGATAATCCGCAGGTTGTTGATGTGGTCGGCACAGGAGGATCCAGAGCGGAAACCTGCTTGTTCGGCATCGAGTGTGTCTTCAAGATGTTATTTGATTCGCTCCAGGATGATTTCAGCTATTATCTTTGCTACAGCAGGCAACTTGCAGATACACCTCCTATTTCCGCACTCCATTAAATTGTCTTTCTTAGGAATCTTGATAATCATTCCCTTTTCCACTCGTTAGGAAAGCTTTAAGCTTCCCAAGCTCTCTCTATAAGTGGAAGTAGAAGCTCAGCCGATGTTGTTGACGCTGCTCGTTAGCGCTCTGCGGGAATACTGTCAAGTCCTACCGCCTTGTTAGTTTTGATTGCCTTGATCGCGGTAGTGATCTCATCACTACTGGGAGTCGTAGTGCGTATTCGGGTATTTCTCACCTCGGGCACCTCAGTCTGATATGGGAGCATATCGCTAGGGAACACGCGGTTTAAATCCGTAGCAAAAACTCTTTCCATCTCTTGAGCTGGTCCTCATCCGAATTGAGCAAGGATCCGTATAGGCTTTTCGCTGGATGTTGACTGGAGTTGCGACCACCTGTCAGCTCTTTCGTGATTCTGTAGACGGTCCTGCTGTCGCAGCTCCGTGCAGCTTCTTCTGATTCTGAAGCCAGCGCGTTGATGTAGTTATGCTTGTCACGTCGGACGCCTCGCTGAACTTCTTCTCTTATCTTCATGCAATATAGGAGCTCCAGCTTACTTCTCCCTGCTGCTGGAGTAGCTGCCACGTGAGCGTTCAGCGGTTTTCGTTCGTCAGGGATTGAGGGTATGCCGATTATCATTTAATTCATGTCAAGAGTTGTGCGAAAACTGCCCCTTAGCATGTCTTAGAAATTCACTTAATTTTTTTCGGAGGTTTATGCTAGGCATAGCATAATAGAATTAAGAATTAATCTAGGAAATTATTTCTTCACAGCTCCTTAGTGTCATCCGACGTCTCTTCGATTTCATCGCATCGCAGCCTTACTTCCTGTGGTATTCTCAGAGCTTACAGTATCCTACAAGGAGCTCCGTACGTTTCTTACGTTTCTGTTAAGGCTTATGCAAGTCTTAGCAATTCGTTGATTGAAATTTTCTGCCTTTATTCTGCGATTTTACTATGAATTTTGACCCTGTTCATTCCTTCCCTTTCGTTGCTTTTCCCGGATGATGTGTCACCTCATTCCTAAGAGCAATTTGCTCATACGAACTATGTAGTTTTTCGTAATCCAACCTATCAGACCATAAAGAGGGAGAAGAGTTAAGTATTCATTAAAGTTGATAAATGACACATTGACAATGTCTCTGACTCTACCTGGTAAGAAAAATAAAAAACAAATAAATATATAAAAAAATATATCAATCTCCAGGTACATTTTCACCCCTTTATGTCTGATTGAAGAGTTGCTGCATTCCTTTGCCTGCTCACATATACCATATATGCATATTCATTCCTAACGTAAATGTATCTGCATTATTAAATCAATATTAAACGCTTTGTAACCCAATTCATTACCCTTTGACTCCCATTTGCGTGATTGTCCGCACAACATTACTAATTTCAATATTTTCTCTTTGATTTAGACCTTCAAACACACTGCTCCTTAATGGAGCAAAACACACAGTTAAATGCACTCAAGGGTTCTATTTATAATTTCCATTAAACACTAGAATCTGTCCTTATAACACATCTATATTTGTCCAGCCCTTTATAAGGTTATCAACATCTCATTGGGTTGCCACCACCACCATAACATCTTGGCAAATATGTGTCTCTGACAACCGGACTTTGTTAATCTTATCCGCATTGGCCGACAATAAAATATTCCGTACGAGTAGATATCTGACATAAAAACGCTAACGATAAGATTTCCCCAATATAATAACATTCTTCTTGAGATAATGTGTTTAGTTAAAGGAAATCGTTCGTATCAAGCTCTCATTCCACCAATAAAAAACTACGAACGCAAAATTTGATTTAAAATTCTACCACAAGTTTTAGTGAATCGATAAAAATCAACTGAAGGACATGAAAATAATAATAATAAGATCTGAATCGAATAACAACAATAAAAAAAAAAAGATATATAAAACATTGTTGGTGGCAGTGCTTATGCGGTGCTTAAACTTTCAACAATCTTTCTAACCCCAATCCGCACAACAACGACCCCTAATCTGCTCTTCCCGTCACCCCATTCCCATGTCTCAATGAAAAACCCACCTCTGCGCGTACTGATTTCTTTTTCTTGTACTCCCTCCAGCCCCAAGACAGCTTAATTCAATTGAACAGAAATTTTTATTACTTAAGAAGAATTTCATTTGGGGTGGGGGGTTGTAGATACTCTTGGCTGCATCCGTATCTACTACTAGTAGTAGAGTCAGTAGTTATGTGACAGTCAAAGTGCAGAGAAGTAGTTAAAGTTGGATTTTCTTGTTGTTGGGTTGGCGGTTATCATCTGTGAAGGTTCTTTTGTGTCTTCATCTTCTCCTTGTTGTTAAGACTTTTTGTATTTTTCTTGGATATGTGTATTGTTCAGCTCATTCGGTTTGGTTGGTGTAGTGCCCGCCTTTCTCCGCAGAGAAAATACCCTAAGTATCCATTCAAGATATCTGAATAAGCTAAGTATTTTTCTCGTTTTTTCTTCGCTAGAGGGTGGGGCGTGGGGATGATAGCTATTTGTAGGCTGAATAACGTCAACATATGATATAGAAAGAATAAAAGATGGAAAATAAAAATCCCCCCCCATGCGAAGTAGGAAGAATCACCCCAGCAGTAGTCGTGTACAATTGGATACTTTGTGGTTATTTTCTGGAAATCGTCGTTGTTGCTTTCATTGTTAATGTTGTCGCAGTCCATTAGATGCACTTCACCCAGTTACGCTAGCTATTTTAGTCATTTCTTGTTAAATAAACCATGAAATGATGTTTTGAGCGATTCATTTGTATTTCCGCATGGCGCATAAATTAAGTGCCACAAGGGAGTTATTTGCAGTGGGGGGCCAATTAGTAGTGTTAGATGGGAATTCATTTGGTAAATTGTTCCAAGGGATGACCTAAGAAATCCGAGGGAGGGTTTTTTTTTCCTAAATTGTGTGTATGTTGGTCAAATCCAGTGGGAAAAATTGAGGAAATGGGCAATTGGCTAGTGTGTCAGAGATGATGTTAATCATTTATATCATTTGTTCCATCAGAGATAATGAAGGCAGTCGACTGTATACGTAATCATTTCTGCAAACACACAGAAGATTTATGTAATTATGTGTCTTTTACAGACTCATAGTACGGGAAAGAAAATAAAGTTCGTGGATGATACCTCGCAGTTGGATGAGGTTGAAAAGAAAATACTTTCTTCACTATAACCACATGTGGCAGTACTTTGGCGTTAAACTGCCGATAGAAAGTCTGGTTGACGGAGCATTGGGATAAGATCACTAACTAAACACTGAGCATTGCAAAAGGATCATGTCTATTCTTTATATAAGAAGAATAATCCAGGCCAGAGCGTTGAAACTGCTTTCCGGGTTCTTGTCAGAGAAAGTCTGTTGACGAAGTTCCGGTCCCTTTTTTTACGTTGAGATCATCTGTGGGCATCATAGCTCAGAAATTAGCGTCTTAGGCTTGTGAAAAGTAAATTCAACGTTTGAATTAACCTCTCATGAACACCTGAGATTTGCAGTGAAAGCTGTGCAGAATGTAACATGCACAACATAAATGGTTATAAGAAACTATATGGCTAAACTCTACATTGCTTGCGCAAAATAATTTTTACTTACGTAGATAGCACCGTTTCTATATTGAAGGTGATAGAAGATGTACATAAGAAAGTGCTGCAGCGCAAGGCAAGAGCAGCGAGAGGAGTACCGGATTAGAAGAAGGGAAGAGAAGAAAATTCTGCGTAAAAAGAAAGGGACCATGCAGCTACAGAGCTCAAGGATATCGAAGAGTCTCGCGAGCGCAACAACATCCGGAAATTTATCAAAAAGCCAGCAGCTGGCAGCTGGCTTCAAATTCAAAACACGCAACAACACAACGGATACCGGAAAGAAGATGCACTGTCATGTGACTTCTTCAATATTGTGCTGAGCAGATAGTGCGTAGGGCAGGTGTAAACACGGAAGGCACTATCTCTCACAAATCCATCTAACTGCTGGAATACGCGGATGATATTGACATCATCGGAAGATCCCGGCAAGCCTTTGTAGAGGCATTTACAGCAATTGAAGAACAGGCGAAACGAGTAAGCCTTGAAGTAAGTGAGGGCAAGACTAAGTACATGTTGTCAACAAACAAGAAACTATCTGCTCAAAACCTTGGACAGAAGATCACTGTTGATGACTAAAACTTCGAGGTAGTTAAGGAGCTTACCTACGTCGGAGCAAACATAAATCCCACAGATAACACCTTCGTGGAGATTCGACAAAGAATGACCCTAGAAAACCGCTACTAATTCGGTTTGGCAAAACAACTGGGTTCAAAACTCCTAACTCGACGAACCAAATTAATGGTCTACAGAACGCTCATCTTACCAATCTTACTTTATGGCGTCGAGCGCTAGCCGATAAGTAAGAAAGTAGAGCAAATATTAGGTACGTTTGGACGAACAATACTTCGTCGGATATTAGGTCCCATACGCGAGGAGGGCGAATGGAGGAGAAGATACGACCGCGAACTCTATGAGATGTACCAGCTTTTGATGCAATCCAAAAAGCCAAGACACGTCGACTACATTGGCTCGGCCACATCGAGCGCATAGACAACAACTTTTCAGCCAAGAAAATCTTTGAATCTCAGTTGGAGACGGCGAAAAAGACCGAACCTCCGGTATAAAGACCAAGCTGTCGCGGATACTAGAAAACTTGGTCTTCGCAACTGGAAGCAGCGTGCCCAGAGCCGCAGAGGATGGAAGGCAGCCATGCCTCAGGCAGAGACTCTTCAAAGGTCGGGAGCCCTTTAAGTAAGTAAGTAATATCAGCGCGTAGATAGCACCTCGCTACACACGGATTGTAGTCTTTCTTATAAGCACCTCAATCAGATTATACACGGTTACGGTGTCCTTTTCTGTCCATAAACTACTCAGTCGTTGTACCAGGTTTTCGAGCATTTATGTGATACTAGTTCTCCAGCTTTATCTTGAATTAAAAAGTCTCAAACGTGATCTTACCTTTGAGGTCTCCGATATGTCGAATCCTTTTTTTAATGTTGATTCGTCTAATTAATCCAGAAATCTGAAAATCAAACCCATTTAGCTGAACATTCATATAACATCAAATTCCTGCAAATAACATAACTAAACAGCCTTATTAAACGGGCACAGAAACCCCAACTCCCAAAAACAAATATTTTATCAGTTCAAATAATGTTTAGCCTCATTTCCTGCAATCACTACCATCCCCCATCAATTAATGACATCCTGTGTAATAATATTCAAGAAACTTGTCACAATATTCATCCACACAGATACTCTTCACAAAAAGTGCCACTTATGAGTTTCCGAAAAAAATTTCGAGTATCCATACATAGAAAGGCAAACTAAAACTTTGGTCTGGCTAGAAAAATAGAATCAAAATCTCTGCACTTAATCTTCATCTGTTCCACCCCAAATGTCGAAAACTTTTGAATATTATGAAAATTTCCAAATGAAAAACATGTCAATGTCCCATTTCTTGCCCGTTTACACCTCTCCTCATGCTCCGCTGTGAGAAAGGCCTCAAAACAGAAGTTTTAGTTTAGGGGGGGTAAAAAAAAAAACATAATATAATATAGATAACTTTTCCTGCTTTCAACAGATTAAGTTCGGAAAAACGATGGCGCACTCTTCTTCCGGTTGCTCAGATTTCGTTTCCTCCTCTCATTCGGGCAGCATAAGTCATTGTCCTTAAGCACTCTGACATATTTTTGTGCACATTTGGCAATTCGACTTTTGTGTACAACCAATGAGCTGAAAGAGAAAAGGAAACTTTATCCTTAGAAGAATTTTAAGGATTAAACTTGTGGTTTCAATTGGGCACACCAGAACACACGCACCTTTACTGCTTTTGTCCTTCTGCTGTCGCCAGATAATGGGGCGACATCTTTTCGAATTTCGTGAAGTTAATATAGAATTCACTGCATTTCTAGCGTAGTTCCATAATATTATACTCACTCTTTCGATCTCTCACACACCTTTTGGCATTCGCCACTCGAATGCGGAAAACAACCTTGACACAGTGAATGTTGCCTTCGGGTTGATGGTGGCATACACTGTGTTATGTTGTGTTGTTAGCCCACATTCACATGAAACTTTTCTCAGCCATTATTCCGTCCACTTGAGGATGGAGTAGTGCCTTAGCATGCTTGGTGCACTCTGCCAACTGCATTCATTGACTTTTTCAATGAGGATCAGAACAAGGCATAGTGCACAAAACAACACATACACTCCGAGTTTAACGGACTAACTGGGTACTCAATGTGCACCCTACCCACTACAGTGATAGCTAAAGAAGGGTTGAACAAGTGCCTCCTCTAGTCGTGTTGGGCTCTGAGTGGCGTATGATTTTTATGGGTGCCAAATATTCGAATTTCTTAATTGTGTTGTGCCTTCGTGCTGGGAATGAAATCGTACTTCTGCCTCCGATTCGCAAATTGAAGGATATCAAATGAATGTCAAATTAAATTTCAGACTCTGATTGCAGTGATGAGATGGAAATAATGCTGAAACGATGACAATTCTCTGAGAATTACAAGAGGCTCTTGGGAGCATTTGGTGCAAGCTGTTGTTCGTTTGACAATGACATCTCTGCTGATGTGCAGAGTTGGCACATAGAATATAATAATTGGTGAACCTATTTATTCAGACCAATGGAGCATCTCTTGGGGAGTCGTTAGTTTTTGTACACCAGTACATCGCTCTCCGTCATCTTGTCTTCAGAGATGTTGTGTTAGATGAACTTTTAACTTCCTTCCAGCACCAGAAGCAGCAATGCAGTGCAAGCTATTATACATCGGCTTGGCAAAGACATCAAAGAGATAGTGCTGAAGTGAAAACAGGAAGTGGAAGGATTTAATTAATGTTTTTTGTTCCGTTTGATGGGTGTAATTGCTGAGAGAATTCCTGAAGTGGATCATGGGCTAAAGCTGAATTAACTAACAATGTGCTACGGCAGATTGTTCTAAAAAAGAAAGAAAACAAATTTAGGTTTCAGGAAGATACCTTTGTGAAAGAAGGTTGAGAGGCACGTAGCTTCCAATGACAGGAGAAACGTGCAGTTAGTGGCGGTGAACGCGATACAATAGGTAATGTGGAGTATCATACTCGTAGGAAGAAACTTTGAGCACAGTTGGTGTATTGCGTCAAGGGCTCCGAATAATTTATATTTCATGACTCCTGAGTAATTTGTGATTACAAGGATATTATTAGCATTATCCATTTATTCATGTCAATTTATGTGCGGCTCCTAATATTGTATCGAGTGATACATCTTCGACTGGCTGACTATTGCTCAAGATGCTCTTGAACTTCCCTAGACTGGACAATATCTTTGACCTGGTATCATGAAGGATCGTTTCGGTGAAATTGAAGGCTGATTTCGAGAAAAGGTGGAGAAACGAATGTTTAAGACTCTGCCATCATTTTCACGGAAAGATGATTCCCAGGGTCTGGATCTTCGATAAACTTGGGCTGGAAAATTAATCGCTTATCTCGTGAGTGTCATGCCGTTGTGAGAAGCGAGCTGGTTTAGAGTTCCATGGCTTTGGCTGGGCATGGAATTCGAATCCTGTGCATGCATTTGTAATAAAGTTCCCGAGTTGTGGTAGTATACTCTTAGGAAAATCAGTACAGATATCTGAAAACTGCATTTGAACAATCGGTTGATCTCTAATTAAGCCAATATACGATCAGGTGGGCTTTTTCCAAAATTGTGTTTTGTTCTTGCAATTTACACGAATGATGATTGATTGCATTGGCAGATCATTTTTTGTCTTTTAGACAAATCATTTTCAATGAGTGGAAAATTATTTAAAACTAGTGAGCAGGAGAATAAATGTTCTCTTTACTGTACATCAATCTGCTATTTTGAATTTAGCGAAGGTTCTGAGTACTATAAGAAGCCAATTAAAAAAAACTGCTGGAACTTTACTACAGACTTCATACATAATGCCTTGAATTCTAATCCGGAGGGACGACGCAGTAAAGGGACTCCTCACTTTAGGTGGTGCGCAAGAGTTCAAGGGGACCTAAACCAACTTGGATTGCGCAACTGGAGGCAATTGGCTTAAGACTAAACTAGTTGGAGGGGCATATTGGTTAAGGCCTAGGCTCACCCCGAACTGTAGCACCACCTAAGTAAGTAAGTCACGTGTAATATAATGTAAAGTCTGTGATAGCAGAAAACATTGCCCACCATAATTACTAACCTTAATTTGTTTTCTATTGTCCATTGTAAATCGCGTTCACTGCAAATATAACAAACTAATGACCAGATAATTCATAAGGACCTTTCTAGTCCAAAGAGCACAAACTTCCGAAAAGAGAAAATAACTGTCTTTACTTGTGATCCTCCTGCTGAAACCCATATTTTCAAACCTCTATCCCTACCTAGGACAATTTGTTACAAAAAATATGTATATACCCATGCTTGAAGTTATCTCCCTTGCTTCCATCATCAAAAAGAACCATAATTTGTCACAGAATCATTAAAACTCAACTTTCACACCTTGGCCACAGGACTTTGTTTGCAACTTACGACGGCGATTCATTCATTCATTCACACCCATGTAACAAATCTCGAATTCTATTCGCAGTAAGTTTGCCTTCTATAGAGTCACCTTACCAACCCGAAACAACGGTGTTGCGCGCCTCAACCCTAGTAATGCTGACAACCCCTAAGGCACTGTCATTTGTTCATGCTCTGACCCCCTCCCTATTCCAAAGAGATCTAGCGCACATCTAGTTATTCCGCAATTCACGCGAATTTATGAACAGCTTTGGGGAAGTTATAGTTCTCCTCTGTTACGTTACGAGTATGCTGCATTCAATTGTTTTTCATTTGCATCCTTAAAAATGTACGTGGAAACGAAGGACTTTTCCCGGCTTTTCTTAGATGACAAACCACATGGCATTAAGGAGGAAATAATAAAAAAAAAATTAACAATTCTAATGCCGCAAACTCAAACACTTGGGAAATTAGATTCAATGTCAATTGCTACCGTGAGGTGAGCGTACAGTACGGTGGTGATAAATGAAACTTTTCTTTTCTTTTTTACTCGCACATCATTGAGTTTTCGTAAACATTAACTGGCAGCGTGTGGAGAGATATACAAACGTGACTAAACTTGGTCTTTTGTTTTTCTCTTATTCTTCCTTTTATTATTTTTGCGAAATCTCTCGCGCGAAGCCATTGTCTAATGTTTTATTATTTTCGTTATTTAAAACCCCCTCAAGTGTGAAATAAGTTGCGAAATTGTTGTTTTCATTGTGTTGCTCATGGCATTGGTACACCCTCTGTGTCTTTTTTATGCCTGCGGCTGAATAGCAAGAAAGACCGGGGAGAATAACTCAAATTATATAATAATTGTATTACTTATCGCCTAAGGAGTGGGTTGTCATTTATTCTATGAACAGTGTCTCTAAATAGTCTTGTAGAAAAAAATACGGTTTTTGTTTAGTTTGTTGGAAACTGTGGATTGAGCCTGGATCCGAAGGAAGAACCAGTTCTAAATAGCCAAAGAAATTGATTTCAATCTAGTATACATATGAAATAAAAATCGATAGATTTTGTGGATCAATTGTCCAGGCATGGATGGAATCACACCAACCCTATTGCAGAGGGGGCAAAAGAAACTACTACCACACAGTGTATTTGTGTTTATGACAAAAACGGGGACGAAGACCAAACAAAGACCAAACCCAAGTCATACAGACTGATCAGCCTAACATCGTTTCTTCTCAAAACAATGGAGAAAGCTGTGGATAATTACTTAAGAGAGGTGGTACTTAACACATCCCCACTTCATTACCGTCAACATGCATACAGAGCCGGTAGATCTACTGAGATGGCTCTTTTGCAGTTGACGAAAACTATCCAAAGAGCTCTTGAAACAAAAGAGATAATACTCTGCGCCTTCCTAGATGCAGATCGAAAGGGCATTTGATAATACTTCGCATGAAGCTATTAAATGAAATCTGGGCAAAAAAGGAGTGTGCAGAACAGTATCTAAGTGGATGTACAAGTTGCTGGGAACAAGATGAGCAGAAACTCAAACATCACGTAGAATTATCAAGGTCAACACAATAAGACGATGCCCACAAGAAGGAGTGCTATCTCCTCTAATGTGGAGTCTTGTTGTGGATGAACTACTTGAAAAGTTAACAAACATCGGCATCAATTGTCAAACTTGTGCTGATGACATTAGACTGACTGCCAGGAGAAAGTTTGAAGAAACCCTCTGTGACATCATACAGAGTGCTCTAACAGTAACTCAAGAATGGAACCGTACGGCTGGGCTCAATGTAGACCCGACTAAGACCACAATAGTTCCATTCACGAGAAAAAGAAAACTTGGAGTGAAGCCACTCCGAGAGCTGAGGAAGAAACAGGGGCAGGCGTGATTGGGCCAATGACGAAGCACTTAGAACCCACGTGTAAGAGTATCAGCAAACTTTAAGCTGAAATATTTGCTATAGATAGATGTATTCAACTCAATCTCGAAAGAAGATAAAGCCACTGCGCCTTAGCAATACTGTCAGACAATCAAGCAGCTATCAAAGCACTTGACTCCTATGTCATTAAGTGGAAACTTGTGTGGGAATGCCTAGAATGAATTGGGTAGACACAACAAAGTAACGCTCTACTGGATACCCGGTCATGTCGGGATAAGAGGTAATGAAGCAGCAGATTCCTTGGCAAGACAAGGAGCTGCAGAACCCTTCATTGGAGCTAAACCATTCTGCGGAATAGGGCAACATACCATACTCGAAAAATTCAGGAAAAAGGGAAAAAACAGACAAAGCAAGAACCTGGAATTACACTACAGGTCTGAGGCAAGCTAAGAAAATACTGGGAGGTTACAAAGGGAGCCTGCATCTGTCTTAAAAAGAATAACCTACGAATCCTAACAGGCTTCCTAAGGGGTACTGCAAATTCAGACCTTTGCAGATTCTGCAATGAGTCAAGCGAGACTCCGGAGCATCTTCTGGAATCTTGTGGAGCACTGACCCACAAAAGACTGAAATACTTGGGCAAGTACCAAATATCAGATGAGGATATGCCAACCCTGGACCCATTTCTCATTTCCAGATTCCTAAATTAAACTGGTTTGGAGAAAGAGCTCTAAAGTGAACTATTCTCACCAGCAGGGGGCATAATAGACCATTATGTCGCAGTGCAAGATATCCCTCCACAAATAATAATAAATTGTCCAAAATGAGTCTGGACCAATGTTTTGTTTAATCAAACTTTTTCCATACTTTTTCGTAGGTTGAGGATGAGATAAATTTGCATTTTGACACAGGACATACGTAGGTCCAACGAGCTTGGAAAAGTCCTTAATTTCTTATTATTCTTTTCAGGCCGCATTCTGACCCATTTGGTGAATAAGGTACATACCTACATACTTCCTACTTTCTACAGCTTCTTAGTGCAGTCTTCCGTGTATGAGTTTGTGCAACTTCATTATCTTATACGAAGCAAACTATTCTCAGTGCATACGTTATACTTATGGTCCAATTTCGGGCCACATTTGGGGCTCTATCTCACCAATAATGCGCTGAATATTGGCTTCCAAGATCTGAATAGTTTGCGGTTTATCAGCATACACCAAAGACTCACTCTTTACTTACTTACTTAGGTAGCGCTACAGTTTGGGGTGAACATTTGGGACTCTATCTCAACAATAACGCGCTGAATATTGGCTTCCAAGATCTGAATAGTTTGCGGTTTATCAGCATACACCAAAGACTCACTCTTTACTTACTTACTTAGGTGGCGCTACAGTTCGGGGTGAACCTGGGCCTCAAACAACAAGCCTCTCCATTTAGCTCGATCTTTAGCTAATTGCCTCCAGTTGCGCACTCCAAGTTGGTCTAAGTCCTCTTGAACTTGTGTGCGCCACGTACGGCAATGATTTCCTCTACTGCGTCGTCCCTCGGGGTTACATTCAAAGACTCACTCTAGAAACGACAATTTTGCTTGTTCACAATCCCATTGAGCGAAAAGTGAGCGTCGTCACTAAACACGATTTTTCGATCAAAATAAGGGTCAGCTTGAAGGTGGTCAAGAGCCCAATCTGCGGGCTTCCGACGCAAGTCATTGTCTTGTGGATTTAGTTCCTGCATCAGCTGGATCTTATACGTGTGTAGGCCGAGATCTCTTCACAAATTGTTCCGCATAGCAGATGGACGAAATCCAAACTGTTGCGATCAATGCCGAATTAACAATTTCGGAACACAGCAGGTACAATTTCTTCTGTACGCACATTACGTTCACGCGTTGTTGGCTTTGCGTCATGTAGAGTGTATGTGGTACGCAATTTATCCACAATAGCGAGCTCAGTTGGTCGATTATGAAGACCAAAAAAATCACGTAATCTTCCATATTTATAGTTATAGTTGTAGATTTTCGGAAACAGAAGCACATCTTAAATAATCGTGTATTCCTCGTGTATTCCGAACTTCGATCTCATCGTTAGAAAAATGTTAATTGCAAACCTCCAGTGCTTATCCTTGGTCGTTTTTCCAGAACACCTTATCACCTCTTGACTTAGTAATTCATTGGTAATCTCTTGCCTCTGCAATTTGTTTGGCTAGTACTTTTAAGTCACTAGCCATTCATGTTTTTCGTAGTCATTAGTGGCTTGTACTCATAGCTGTGGTAAGTGGCTGGTTGACAGCTTGTGATATTTGACACACCGTCATGATAACTAGGTAGTTTCCATGGAAAACTAATTAAAACTCTCATCTAGTTAGCTGACATACTTCAAACTTATAATCGTGAATTTAATTAGTAAATGTTTGGTGAAATAATTATATAGAGCATAACATTTTCTACCAACATCTGCTTCTAATGACTAATCCGCATTCAAATTCTACCTTCCTTCAATGGCTTTCATATGACATCCTTGTTTACGTACTCATTCCCAGTTCACTAACCATGACCCGTTGAAGCTGTAATGGTTCTCATTAAAAGCGATAGTTAATATTTAAGTCACATATATGAGTTTGGTTTCTCTCCACTGTGATTATTGTCGGCATACACAAATCTTAATGCAATGCACCTATGTATGTACATCCCTCTCTCAGGTCACCATTAGTACGAGTATTACGGCGCACAGTGTGCGATTTTGCAAATTTAGCTGGACGAAATTATTTGTATAAATAAAATAATTCGCTTGTATTAGAAATATATTTAAAACTGTGAAATAGGATAGACAAACATTTACAAGAACTACATATTATCAAAACTGCTAGTATCTTCAAATTACTTGCTTCGCTACTGGTTGGAGGCTGATGTGCTTATTTTTAATTCTGATACGGTTACTATATTTTCAGAGTGTAGCAATTTTGAAACATTGGCTGAAAAGGAGTTATTTTATTATTTACTTTTGACCTTAGAGATGTCACTACTTGGTCAGACTAGTTAGAAGACAATTTTTCCATAAAAAAAAAAACATTTTCAGAAACGCGGTTTACTGCACCTAATTTTTTTTATTTAAATATGCAGGACTCATAGATTAGAAAATATATAAAAGACGTACAATCGCACGCAAATCGCATTTGTAGTCCAACAAACCCAAAAGAAGTAATTAAATTACGGGTGGCAATGGTGCAGTGGTAACGTCGTCAATTGCCACGCTTATGGTTCATGGTTCAAATCCTGATGTCAGCAAGCATTTATTTATTTCTCATAAAATATATAAAGTCAGTCCAATCAATTGCGAAAGCTGTGAACTGCGAAGGCATAACATTGGCAATAGTTTGGTCATATGACCGGACAAATTGTTCGCTCTGTTAATGTTGGTTTGCCTATGAAATCGGTTATCGGGGAAAAAAAAAGTGTGAATTAGAAGCAAAAGACAAAGAATAACAAAAATCTTCCTAGTTATCTGGACACCCCCTTCGGAGTTTCTTCGAAGCATAAACAACTGAGCTTCAAACTACTATACCAAATCGTTCTCTCTCTCTCTCTATCTATCCTTTACAACACCCGCACTGTATGCAAAAGTGTTGAAGGTATACATCACCCCTTAAATGCGCGCAAATTTAAAAAAAAAATTATTCCAATTTCATCAATACATTTCGGTGCAGTTAACTAAAAAATTGTTTAAGAAACTTATTTATGGAGTGAAACATGAAGTACATACTCGTACCTTGATGTAAATCCTTACAAAAATCTGTAATCCAAATTGTACATAGAAAACAGAATTCACAAGGTAACACGGAGGGAAACTAGTTACGATTGTATTGAGCTTAGTCGGTAGACAGCTGCTTTTGCCGGCTGACTATCAACATAAGCAATCTTATTATTTTTGCATATGGCTTACTTAGTATATCAGCTCATCTTAAATCACCTAAGCAGTGAAAATTTTCATTATTTCTTTTTTTCCATTTTGACCAGCTAGTTTTGCGAAATCGCACACTGTGCGGCGGTTGGTCTTGGCCTGTATGTCAGTCAGATTAGTAACAGTGCGAGAATAATAAAACTTAAAGTGGCAATAAAACCCCGAAGTCGGTCATTTTCATATACGAATTCAAAAGTTATTTTCCACGGATACAAATCGATTATTGCCATCAGGGAGGGCAGGTCAGGGTTGAAACGATAAAACCAGCAGGTTGCCAACTGTACGCTATTCGCAGTAATGATCGTGGGGAAACTTATAAAGAAATCAACTTTGCACTGTTAATTGGGGCGCAAAGGCGCGACAAATTTTTCCGAACGTTGTTCCGTTGATTTTGTCTATCCCGCACCCTAACTAGGTTTTGTCATGCCTACTGACACAGTCGTTTCCTCTACAGAGGGAGGAGAAAGCGTAAAATGAGCTTCCACAATGCCGTTGCGAAAAATTCCTCTTCCCGATGACGATGATAATTATGGTGTCGATGGGTGCCGCCACGCTTCCCTAGCCGCGAGCGTGACATGAAAAAGTTCAGTAAACTTTTTTTTTCCTCTCTCCACATCTCGAAAAAGTCAAGCCGACGAAACTGGTATAGCCTGATGGTTCGTGCACACAATTCTAGCATGGCATCGCCACCGTCATCATCGTCGTTGTAGTCGTCGTCATCACGAGCCAGCATCAGTGTAGTCGAATCTTTAGACTTTCACTTTTTACGTTAAATTGGCACGGCGCGCACAGTGGTTTATTGCAAATTACGAATGCACCATGACAGCATGAAGGCTTCAGTAGATGGTTGTGTTGTTGGCGGCGCTGATGCTGTAATATGCAGGCTGGGATTTGTTCGGTTTATTATTGCCGATCCTTTTAGGTCAAAATGTAATCTGGTGGATTGCCGGCTTTAGACAACCACAAATACGAATACATATACACTGTGATGCAATTTTTGTCAAGAGATAGACAGAGGGTAAGGGCAGGAAGAGGATGCATTCACAAATGCTGTTTGTTTTTGGAGATGGAAATTTTAATTGGTAAATGCACATGGAGTGCTGCAGTGTTAAGTAAACTTGCTGTAAATGACTTTTAATTTTCATTTAGGTAAACCATGTTGATACCTGGATGGCAGTTTATGTAATTTGTGGAATTGAAATTGTTGAAATTGTGTACTTGGTATTGGTTGTCGTGTGGCATGAAATGTTTAATTGTTTCCTCATTGATAGGCTATTAGTCATATTATATTTTGGGATCCATGGGAAGAATTTGAACCGGTTGTAGTGAGAGGAGTTTCACAAAGTCACGAAAATGGACACCTGCAATCTTGCGCCATGTGGGATGTTTTCTTTTTCGTGACTGAGTATAGCATCTGGAAAAATGATACTACTTTCCAATTCTAGGTGGACTGGTGATGTGTGTTTATTTCATTAGAGTATAATTTTAGCTCTTCAGTGGTAATGTAATGTCAGAGCTACCACTTGCCAATTTCTTAAAGTGTTTTACTTGTAGGAATTCGTTTCGATTTCGAAATAATGATCAATTTTGGTACTACTACGACAAAGTTTTTGTATTATGTGAGGCGTCTAGAAAGTACAGGTGTTGTAAAATCGAAATCTAAAATCGGCTGATGTAGTGTGCTAGGAATTTAGAGCCATTTTATGCCTCCAGGGCTACGAATTTTAACACAGAACAAGTCGGAATACTTTAACCAAATACATACATATGTACATTCTATCGATTGGAGGTGAATCGGAAACGAATGGGTCTCAATCAACAAGCCTCTCCATTAAGCTCGGTCTTTAGCTAATTGCCTACTCCAAGTTGATCGAGGTCTCTTGAGTTTGTGCGCGTCACCTACAGCGAGGAGGCTCTTTACTGCATCATCCCTCCGGATTAGATTCGAAGACTCTCTCTCTTTTCACAAGCGTCGCAGACTATAGTGACACGCACTAACGCTGATTTCCAACAGTCATCCGGGAGCATCCGTTTAGCTAGCCCGTTTCCTGGAAAGCTGTGTCACACACAATTGTACTCATGAGAAATCCGTTAATAGAGGATACGAGAAGATTGAACGCAGTTTGCGGTCCTGAGATATCTCTCTACCATTCTCATCGGAGATCTAATTTCCCATGATCACAGCGTGACCAGAACACAGAAAAGGATCATCGAATTCAGAGTTGCAACCGAATTCATAATTATTACATTCCCGAACTATTTTGCAAGTCGATAAATGATTCAGCAAGGTCTTAAGCACAACCTGAATGTCATTATAGTTGTAGAAACCCCAACCCTCCCCGGTATTTCTAAGAATATAGTTCATGACTATATGGACAGCACAAGTTTTCACTTTTAATTCCTTTCTACAATGTCTAGGTTTTTCTGTATCAGTTCTTTGTAGTCATTATATGTGATAAATAAATATTTTAGCGCAAGAGGCCATGCGGTGCCAAGTAATTATCTCTTTATTATACTTAAATCAAAATTCCAATTCGTTCCACCCTGTACTTAATAATAAAATTCCAAGAAAACTACACCTGCTAACCTAAGTTTGTTTGATTTCATTTCATGAAATACTGCTAGAAAGAACTACCGATATCGATTACGCAAGATTTGCAAGGCCCATTCATATAGACATTCACCAAAATCAACGGACCACCCTGTATCCAAAAACATTTTGCCAATAATCTACACACTCTGACGTATTTGCTTTATGTCGCTACCCCATCTGGAACTGAAAATATTGTGTGCAAAAAATTCCGTTCACCATCAACTGAAATTTCAACCAAGAATTTTCGTGAAACACCAGGCGATCAGAAGATTTTCAGAAAGCAGTAGGTATGCCGACCGTCTGCACGTACCCGAGCTATCATGCAGGGCATCGGCCGCCGTGTAATAATTTTGGCGCCAATTTGTTTTCATAGTACCTTCTTTATTTATTGGCGATTCAGGTGTCAAATTAAAGTGCATTTTCTTGCTAACAACTTGGAAGAAGATTCGTGAAAATCCAGTATGGCAGATACAAGATGGCGGACACGCCTTATGGAGTTAATTTATTTTGGCAGTAACTTTCTTATTTATTGATAGATTTTGACGAGTTAGGTATCAATATAAAGTGCATTTGCTTGTAATTTAATTAATCACTCATCATCAATTAATGAATGTAATTATTTCTGACGTACATTTTATTCATTGACGGATTTTGTGAATAGTTTGAAATAAGATTCATGGAGTTCCCATATGTCGACCATGCCTAATTAAACAAAACACCATATTGATTTAATTTTTATTTATAATAGTGCGTATGCCCCCAGACCGGCTTCCAAGATGCGCCATGGTTGCCATGCCATCAGGTAGGCGACTTCGCGGAAGGCTTAGAAATAGATGGTTGGATCAAGTCCGACATCTCTCCTGGAGCCGCTTAGGGATTCCTCCTGATGAACTGGTGTCAATGGCGGAAGATCGAGAAGGATGGAGAGTCCACCTGAGCATCCTACCCCCGCGACCCTCATGAAGGATTAGCGGGCCATTGAAAAAAAATAAATGAATGAATTATAATATTAAAATATATATATCCTGGCGATATTTTTTGAGGTCAAACAGGCGAATCGCACAGGCAGATCAGTAGAAATGCAGTTAAGTGGGAGGGCTATTATTTTTTTTATAAACTGCTCTTGGGAAAGGCGAACCTAACACTGAACCAGCGCCCTAAATTGTCTGTAGATTATAGTTTTCAGGAAATATTTCGCTTGGGAGTGAGTTCCAAAGATTGCTTGCCTTGTAACAAAATACATTTTTGGAGAATGATATTCTTGCGGTTGGCAGGTGAACATGAGAGTCTTGTGCTCTAGTTGGCTGCCTGGTAGGACGTTGAAAGGCCGAGTTTCTAGGAATAATTCTGTTGAGATCTTCCGCATATCGGCCATGGTAGTATCTGTAGAACAGACATAAATCTGTCACCTGCCATCGATCAGCCAACGATTGCAGGTTGGACGTAAATGCTGGATATTTTATTAAGCGAACTGCTCGCCTCTGTCTGAGTTCCAAAGATGAGAACTGTACTCAAACTCCGGTTTTACTTGTGCTTTGCATAAAAGAAGAAGTTGAGGCGGCGTAAAGTACTTCTGGAATGATCACTCATTCTCATGGAAGCTGATTTGCGATTTTGGATTTGTGATCATGTCATGTTACTCCAGAGTTCAGATCATTATTGAGTGTACGAGTATATACAAAGGTTTCAGGGTATATACAAGGTGGTAATCATCAGCCACCCGAGGAAATAAAGAAAAACGAATTACATCAAAGTTTTTCCAACCACTGCACCAAAGAAAGGTTGCTGCGTGGTAGTACAATGAACCAGAGAGAGTCTGAGTGCTCTGGGATTTGGGTTTCCTTTTTCTTAAAAAAAAAAAAATATATATATATATACAAAGGTTAATATATTATTTCATTTATATTTCAAAACTATTATGTTACAACTATTTGGAGGGTTAAACGAATCAACCACCGTGAGCCATAGCAGTAGATACAGAACAGCCCCTTGCGGACAGCGCCTATTGACCCCTGCCGTTATATATCGTCCACAACCAAATTTCTACTGCTGTAGAACTATATTGCTTTACATTACATAATCTTAATTATGGGGGACATAAGTACATAATATGCATATGTTTTTATGGAACAAACTTAAATTGCATTCGCATAATTTTCAACAAATATTATTCAAATCAATTTGACTCTAATGTCGGTGTTTAGTGTGTGCATTAATACAAAAGACTGGATGTTCTTCACTACACTTGGGTATACGATGAACCAATGTAATTTGTTCGCGGTATTTCAGATGTTCAGATGTCTTTTGAAAATATTTAGAGCTATACATGGAACTGAACTCCAACTATGCAGAACATGCACACATACATAGTGCACATTTAAATAAGAATATGGATTTATTTTAGCTCAAGTAAATTTTGCAGGCAAGTGCTCCTCAAAAGTTCTATGTGTTCTAAACCCCTATTATTATCGTGAGCACAAAAGGCCCACTCACCGTAATAGAATGCATATATGTATGTACCATATAGGAATTTCTCTATAGCTAGAGTGTGAGCTAAGCACGACATATGGATTCCACAACGAAAAGGAAATTTCAAAACTATGAAAAGTCAACACTGCATTATTGTAGACTATCCCAATAATCCTTTAAGAATTTCAAGATGTGAGAATTGCTAAAGAAAGGTAATTTCTCTACTTAGTATTAGATACCACTTGAATCAACTCCAGTTAACCACCCTTCTACGAAACAAACAGAAAAAGGGCCGACACCATTTAAGAACAGAAATCACAGTTTGACCTCAATAAATACTTACACTTCCGCAAGTCCTCATTTCGGTTTTAATTACAATTCATCCCTAGAACGACTGCAAACTTTCCTACCATAACTATCAACTATTCGAAAAGGAAGTTAGAAATTGTTACAAGACCTTCCCTCAACCCTGCACTACATTAACCAAACTTCACCAATTAGCAAATTTAATTCCAAAAAGTAACTTTTGCCCGAATCGCATAAAGTTCGAATTTTAAGGATGTCCTGTCATTCCTGTACATGTACATTTATTCGACCATTAAACTACATTTGAGTTCGCTTAATGTCCGCTCTCGCTTGAACTTCTTTGTCGAGCTCTAAAACCAAAGTTCTCAGCATACACACATACTTTGTCGTGGTAATTTCCCGAGTATAACCAGGATCGGTTTAATGTCTTTCGGATAACCGATGAGTGTCTGTCCATATCATACATGTAAACTTCAATTTCAAAGTTTCTGCATTTCAATGGAATACAGTGAACAATAAAAATTAACCTTGTCATATCATTTAAAAGGATCCGTAGACACAGACCGCACACAACTCGAATTAATTTTAATAAAATGTGTCCACTGAGTTATATGTGCCATCCCAATCACCTTGAATGTCCTTGTTTATTCGAGATGAGTCAACCTGTGAGCACATACCCCAGTTGTTTTGTTTGTTTGGAACATCAAGAGCTGACTGCTGTCCTTTCGCTAACTATCTGTCAGACAGTATTATTTAAACCTTTTATTTTAATCCATCGTATTCAACGGAATTCACCCGGAAAAAGAAGAAATGTAGACGAGAGAAAGCCGAAGGATACTTCAATTAATTTTTCTGTCGGTTGTGGCTGGTAGTGTGAGGGGGGCATTTAAAATGCTCGCCCGAATGAGACAAAAATGAATAAAATTAAAAATTATACAAAAGCGGATGAAGAGCAACGAAACGAGCAACAAAAGGTAAAACTTGTGCCATATACATACTTTTTTTTTGGTAAAACTTTCGTTTGCCTCATTTTTGGGCGGGGGGTCAGAGAATTAAAAAAAAAAAAATCTGTTGTTATGGGGCATTGTGGAAAGTTGCTCTTTGTTCTGCTGCTAACTCTAAAGTCCAACTACTTATAATACTCGTAGTCCTTGATTGGAGTTGAAAGCACACAATAAGTTGGAAGTGAACTGAATAAGAGAGGTTCGTTTGCTGGGGATAATTAAGTGCGGGATTTTAATGTCTTACTAAGTTACATACTACTTGGAAAGTTTGGAAGTCTTCTAAGTAATCTAATATGTGTTGATACACATGAGTGATGAAAAGCGTTTTGCTTTAAGGCGACGTAAACTCTTCTCTGTTTGGTTTGCTTGTCTATGAGTTTGTTAGTCTCCTTGTTTGTCCTTAAGTGGGATGCAAAGTTTTCCCTTTAGAGGAACTATTAACACCACTTTCCCCAATTGGCTTTTAAAGAGATGCTTTATTAAACGGATTTAATGCAACCCTGTTAGGGCTTGGAACTATATTTGCCCCGGGATACTAATTACATTTAATAGATGCTCCATTTCTGGGGTTCGCTCATGAAATGCATTGTACAGCACACTTACAGTGCATGCAGCAGTTTTCTTCTCTTAATTTTTTGACTGTCGTGTCGAAGAATAATGGAGGGTTTAGGACTTAGAGTGGTGTACTTTGCAGATGATCTATATAGCGAACTTTAAAACTTAGAAGATCACGGCGGATACTCGGACAATCTGAACAAAAGTGATTCAGGATAGACTTATTTTTGAGAATTTCTACGATCGTTTGACCTTTTAAACAGTTACTGATCTGCCTGATGCGCTAAAGTCAATACAGGCTCAACGTTTTATGTATCATGGAGATCAGAACTGTATTTCCGACCATTGATCGGTGCAGTTCTGAGTACTTTCTCGCTAGTTCATCAACGATCTAATTTAAGTTCGTTACGATAACATTTTGTTAGTTTTGATTATACTACTATGTGCATTTAGGTATATAAAAGCAGATATCTTGCTTCAGAGAAGTCATTAAGAATAGTTTTCAAAATATTCCGCTTGTAGTTGATAATCTATATGCACTATCAGGTGCTCTGCTTTTAAGTACATTTATGATGCAGGCATGTGATTGGTTGCGGACCTATCACCAAGAGTGCAACACAATCTCCATAACAAGAAATACTCATCTCCTTTCTCTCACATAATCTTCAAATAAAACGAAAAACTTCTTCGAAATAGTTTCAACAAACCTCTATTGACCCCATTTAAACTTTGAGCATAATTTTCTTTTCTAAATATTATTGCAATTCTTTCAAACTCAAGCATCCCCCCACTGTCTGTATTTTGGTACAAACTCTGCTCCAACCACCTGCTGACATAGCCCCAGACCACAGATCTGGATCGAATCTCTTTAAAGATTCTCTTTAAACACACATAATACTTAGTATAACATGGATAGAAAAAGAACAATAATTGTAAATACACCACACACGACATGCGGTTGTTTGTGGTTACGGAGATTTGCAGGCCTATCCTTGCCCGTCCCCTTTAATCGACTCCCTTGTACAATACATTGCAAGCATGCAAAACTATTTGGGACGCATAATAAAGGTAAAAATGAACGAAATGTATGGAAAAAATGGGTGCAGTCTATCCGCCCACCGCCCTCCGCCCACCACCCCCACCCCCATCCACCGCCGAGTTGTAGTACAGAACGAAAACAATAAGCAAGTCGGAGCAAAATCGCTTAATGGGAAAACTTTAGTAGTGTATGCAGTCGTAGGAGTGTGCAGTGTACAGTGGCTTTGCTTCGGTTATTTCATGTGTGGCAGTTGTACTTGCCGCAACTACCTATTGTTGTTTGTTGCTGCGTAAAACATGTATTTTTCTCCTCTTTTTTCGCCTTTTGTTATGCAATATGTATGCTTTCCATTTTCACATTTTTTAGGCTTAGGTCTTGCCGCTCTTTTGAGTAGAGTGTACATATGTGCAGCTTACACAATCAGAGTTTTGGGTGGATGTATGAATCATAGCAATCCCTTATAATTTTGCATCTCATCCGCATATATCATTGAATTTTGTAAAATGGGCGGCATGTAAATGTAATGAGTCGCTATTGCCACAATCGATGAAAAGGGTTTTTCATCAGAATCTCCAATTCCGATTATGAGGCGATTCCGATTATTGTCGATGAACGCACTTGAATAGGGCGGTAGTTCCGATGAAAGACATTTAATATATATAAAGGTGTGCAGTGTATTTCCACCTGAATTAACGTTTACACTGAACACGACCTGAATGCATTCGAATACACCTAATCCATTAGTTTCTGGTTAATTTATCTCATTCAATCCCTTAATTGATAAATGTTTTTACAAAATCCTAATCTTTGAAAGGCATCGTGTAACGTTGTTTGCAAAGAGATTTCATCTGATGAGGATAATAGTTATGGCGTTCTCTTATGGGAACGCATCACGGTTGAGGAATTTCTTTATCCTTCGGAAAATAGTCTGTGATGTCTTTATTTGTAACTCATGCATGAAAATGATGTGGAACTCATTTCACGCCACTTTTACTTTTAAGAGAAATGTAAAGACATTCAATCAATTGAATCAAACTTTTCATACTTTAATTGAAATGGAAAATATAATTAATACTATTCACTTTGACCAAGTGTTGTTAGTTTGCAAAGGGAGATGAAAAAAGTTCTTATTGGACTATGGACCACATTGTAATTATTTAAATTGGTCAAAAGAAAGTTGCGTATTGCCAACGTTTGATACTTTAAACGCGGAAAAGAAAATAGTACGAGGCAAAAATTTAGAACTTAAAACAATCTGCAAACACAACAAGCTTATAACAAACAAAACAAATATTTGTCGCAACAGCTCTTTAAAGTGCCAGGGCCCAGCTTCTCGCAACCACTCATGTTGTGTGCGTTATATTTTTCACACGAATGGAAGGGACCTACAGTTTAAAGCCGAATCCGAACGGCGATTTGAGAAGCTTTTTTGTGACAACAATACTCTCGGATGCTTGTCAGACGCTCGCAAGAGGTGGGACCGTGAAAAAACTTTTTGGTGTTTTTTGCGATTCGAACTTGACACCTCCTGCGTAGTGATCCGACACACTAACCACTTACCCTACGGCGCCCAGTGTTCTTCGCCCCAGGCTTTTTTTCCTATGTGCATAGATAGTACCGCGCCAGTGCCAGTTGGCATTTCGGTGCAAACGAAGGGCCGTCGATTCAGCTCCTTTCTTGATAAATTAGTCCAACGGCAGAATACTTAGGATCACTTCCATGGTACTTTTAGGTGTCGTCTGTATTGCACTCAGCAACTATAGTCTAGATAAAAATATATGATTGGTAGTGGTTACATTCATAGATACATAGGATAACGTCGTAAGCAGCGATAAAAATCCATCCTGGGGCACTTCTTGATTTGCGTGCATGAAAATTCGCAATAACTTTTGCTGCTTATGGCAAACGGGGTTTAGAAATTCTAACATTGTATTGAATTCTGAAAAAATACAGATTTGGGAGCAATGTAGGTTTTATAAAACTAACCAGAAAGCTTATAAATTGGCACAGGAAAAACTCGTTGACCTCAAAAAGTCCAACCTACTTTAGTCTTAAAAAAAGGTCATTCACACAATTTCTTTACTACTTTTACAATTCCTGGTACTTCCTCCACCATAAATGGCAGCTTCCTGTTCACCGAAACTGACCAAAAGGACAGTGCCTACTTTCCAATTGCAGACCACAGATAACCATGAACAGGGTAACCATGAACTACATTTAAAAAAAATTAATTTCAACTAATTGACAACAGTCTCGGATCACCACAAAAGTACAACGAAAAACATCACGTTCCGTCATCATCACACCATCAACAGTATTCTTAATCCCATATAAATTTCCATGTAAAATTCCACAATAATTCGCAATAACTACCAAATTAAAAAATTTGTTGCTACAAACAAGGCTTACAATGGCTGGCAACGGCCACGCTGCATTTTTTTTTTTTTTTTGGTTATGACAACTTGCTGATGATGTATGTATTATCAAACAATTACTAAATTTATACAATGTCCTGTCAGTGCCAGGAAAGAGGGCGAAAAGAAAGAAGCCCAAAAAAATGGACAGCAATACACCAGCCAAACACTACACCATTGCAACTGTTTTACTGTTTTCATCTGGCTGACAAATTGGCACTGTACCAATTTTCGTCTGTACATTCATTTGCCTGCGCCGCCCGTATATATCCGCATGGACGACGAAGTCCTCCATGCTGCTGAATGTTGTTGTCGAAGTCGAACACTTTCGAATTTTTGAGGAATATTAATGAAATCCGATTCGGTCGTTGAATATTTTGCTATTTTAGGTTCTCCGGGCCAGAGGCAGCGAAACAAAACAAAAAAGCATCGCATCGCAATGACCCTCTTTTTTGTCGTTGTGTGCATTCCCGCCCGATCGTAAATTATCATCCTTTTGTTTTTCGGGGTCGAAAGCATTTTACCGATACTTTGTCTTGTGTCTTGATAAACTGAGCGGGACCAATAAAGCAATGTACTCGGTTCTAGGGAGTACTGCTAAACTGAACCGCATGGCAAAGACGAAAGTGATTAATTGGAAAATGTTTAATGAAAAGTGTAAAAAAAAATACAATTTTAAAGAAAATATGTTGCGTATACGCCCGAGAGAAACTCTGTTGTATTTTTCCTTTGGCTTTGGCTTATCCTGACGGGCGCCTTGGACCTTGGGTTTTATGTTTTTTTCCTTGTTTGAAAGAAATGATTGGCATATCTGGCTATATTTATTGGGAAACAGTTGGATTAATAAATTTAATTAAAGGACGAATAACAGCATGCAGCATGCACTCGATTGGGACAAGGTTACGTTAGGTATGTTGGCTGGCAGGGAGGGACGCTCTCTGCCACACTCAGGTCAGCGTTGACCCATTGTGGTTCCCATGGGGGAAAAAGTAAACCCATACCCAATGAAACTAAAAAAAACTACTAACTCAGTCACTTACTTCATTTCTACATACAAACCACCCTGATGATTTGATGAAGCTCAACATGTTTTCTGTTGAAACGCCGGAGAGTTCCTCGAGATCCTGGAAGAAATATTTACCAAGGAACTTTTTCCTGGAGTGTTGAAGACTCGGACAGTGGCACAGGAAGTGGGTTGTGTCCTCAAAAACTTCCTCGTCACCACAGCCTCTACAGAGTTCCTCCTCCGTCAGGCGTAGTTTCTTCAAGCGGTACCGCAGAGTATTGTGCCCCGTGATGATGCCCACGAGGGTGGAAAGGGATTTCCTATCTTTACGGATGATTCTTTCGTTCTTTGTGATGGTGCAAGTTTCAATGGAGTTCCATCTTGTGTTCGCATCCTCAGTGGCTTTATTCCCTGCAGCGAGCTTGAGTGTGCAAGGCGGGATACACACAGGGGAGTCAACTTGTTCTGTTGGGGCTGCTGAGCCGATTCTCGCCAGCTCGTCGGCTTTATCATTGCCTGGGATACCCTCGTGTCCAGGGACCCAACAGAGCGATACCTTGTGCTGTGTTCCAAGAACCCTGAGCTCTTGGGACAAACTTAATCACTTACGTACTTAGGTGGCGCTATAGTTCGGGGTGAACTTGGGCATCAATCAACAAGGTCTTTATCTAATTGCCTCCAGTCGCCCACTTCAAGTTGATTTCGTCTCGAAGCGACCAACGATATCTTCATCCGATTTCAATAAAATCTATGTTTCAGCGCCGTAAAGTAGGACTGGGATGATCAGAGTCTTATATAGAGTCTACTTAGTGGTTCGATAGAGGGATTTACTGTTGAAATGCCTTATTAGCCCAAAAGACAGCGATTGGCCAAAGTTATTCTTCGCTTGATTTCTACGCTGGTGTCGTTTTCAGAATTTATAGGAGAACCGAGGTAGACAAAGCTCCTTACTACCTCGAAGTTGTAGCTGCCCACTTTGACGTTCAATTCGTCGGTATTGATTGTCCCTTCTTGTTGATAGCATATACTTGGTTTTGCGATCGTTTATCGCTAAACTCATTTTGGCCGCTTCCGCTTAAATGCTTGCAGACCTCTCTATAGGTGACAATAATATCTGAGTTGTTCCAATAATATCAATATCGCCGGTGCGCGTATGAAGCAGTTGTACGGAGTTTTGATAGATTGTGCCTCTGGTGTTGGCTTGTGAGTTCCGCACATTCCGTTCAAATACAAAATTAAAGTAGTCACATGACAGCGCATCACCTTTTTTGACATCAAAGGTTTCGGTGAGATCATGACCGGTCTTGATGGAGCAGCGAACGTTCTTCATCGTCATCCTGAACAGATGGACAAGTTTTGCAGGTTTGTAAAATATAGACTTGGTTCTATATAGTTCCTCTCTATAGATGCTGTCATAGGCGGCCTTGAAATCGATAAAGAAACCATGAGTATCGATTTGGACTTCTTGGGTTTTCTCTACGATCTGTCAAAGCATGAAGATTTGATCTATGGTGGACTTTTCTGGCCTGAAGCTGCACTGATAGGGGACAATCAGGCTGTTGATGAGAAGTTTCAGGTATTCACACAATATCGCAGAAAAGATCTTGTATACAATGTTCAGGCGACTGATGCCTGTTGAGTTGAGTTGAGCGTGTCTCCCTTCTTGTGGATCGGGCAAACGGTGCTGAGATTCCATTCATCAGGCATACACTTGTCTGACCAAATCTTAGAGATGGGTTGGTGTATGATCTCTACCAACTCATCACCAGCTGCCTCTAAAATTTCGGCCGGTAAGCCGTCATTGGGACAAGCGATATCATTAAAAAAATCCAACTGAAAATGACTAAATTATACCACACAACTTATCACTCTACTTCACTTTTACCACTTTAAAGCAGAAATTGTGTACATTTAAAGTGCTTACCATGAAAGAGGGTCCAACATTTAATGTTCGTATTTCGGAGTGCGTTTTTAGACCCTTCAGCAAAGTTGTCATGAAATCGTTTTTTCAACGATTTACAGAAACTCCTCCAATACTTTCTATGGTTACGGCAGCTGTTGAAGGAGTTCCCGCAATATTTTACACAACTTTCGCCACAGTTTTTCAAACAGCGTAAGTTCATGAACTGTTGATGACATCTGTCGGTGTAGTCGTATCTTTGATGAAGTTGAAGCATCGATTGGTGGAGTTTGTGCGTTCATTGATGGAGCTAGTACGACTGTTAGAAAAGCGTTAAGGACAGAATTAAAGCTGAACTCGTTAGCGTGATCATGGCTACAAGTCCTTCTCGCTTATGTGTGAATCAATTTGCGGCACAGGAATCTAAGTTTTTCGATCGGTAAGATGCTCGAGCATTACGCTGGAGTCATTTTCTGGTGATATTCTTAAGAAACATTGACAACAAGCAACCGTAAGTAACACAACCACAACTATCAACTTTTACATGATGGATTCATCCTGGAGCACCTGACCATAAATGTAAAAATATTTCAATCAGATATAAATTAAATCTATTCTCATTAACGAAAAAACCCGACGATTGAAAATGTGTTCTCAGTATCCACACATTTATCGCACAATGTACTTTTGCGTTGCAAAACAGGAGCTATCAGCTGTCGTACCTTTGTAAAAATAAATTACATCCACTTGATATGTCAAAGTAAAGCACACCACCATTAGTATCACATACACATCTCTCACTAACCTGTGGGACCAAAGTCGCATTGCTTTCCTAGGATAAGTCTACTGGAAATGCAAATTTTAAATAAGGTTTACAATTTTTATCAAATACCTCCGTTAGCAAAGAAAAACTAAAAACACATCCTCCTCATCCACATCGGTGGTAATCAATAACCTTCATCCATGACACGTATGTAGATACGTGTATGCATTATCCCCACAAATAGGACAAGTTCATCGTTCATCTAACAGATCTAAAATCTCAATCGTGTCCAGGTAACTTCTTTGAAAGTCACATGAAAATTATTTGCGACCAACTGTAAGCGACTTGGTTATGCGAGAAAAAACTAAGAGTCCCCCAACTTGTGTCATCCTCTGCTTTAACGTTTGCAATTCTGCTTCCCCCGCACTGTGCTTTGCTGCAGTGCAGGTTCGGTTCAGTTCGACTGAATGGGATAACGTAAATGGAAAAGAGATGATATCGAATATGTATGCCCACAAAGTAGAAGTCGCAGCAATTATTTGAGGTCTGTGTAGACTTTTATCTACGAGTTCTACCATGATGTCATGGTAAAATGAAAAACGGAAGAAAATAACATTCAAGGCCTCATTTCTTGGGATTTTTCTATCATCTCACTCCCAAGCTCACCCCTTTTTAGAGTGAGTAGTATGGTTTTGTCATTCGTGCACTCGTACTTTAACCAAGCCCAAGGATATGACCAATGATAGTTATTGATGTTTGCTTCGTATTAGACAGAGTTGACAGTCTGCTTTCGAAAGCCCCCGTTCTGCACACTCTGTATCGTCCTAATTAGATAATCCTTTGGTGAGATGTTATACTTCTTCTTATTTATTTATATTTTTATTTTTTTTTGAAGAGGTGAGGATAAGAAGGATATTTGATATTAATAAGTGGACTTATCTGAAATTCAAAAATTTCACCCTTCTTAAGCACTTAAAATTTGTAGAACACCAGCAGATGGAATTTCTTTCGAGAAAAAATATCCTTTTTGGAGTTTTTTTTTTAAGTGTACAAATCCGAAGAGCTTTTTATATAATGAGTTTATGATGATGACCATGGCATCCGGAGAGGTCGAAGAAAGAGTTTTTTTTTTCTATTCAATTATAACTTTCAGTGGGGAGCATTTGATTTGCAAATTGGATTGCATCAAATTTTATTAGAGAAATTTATCCTTTGGAGGATGAAAAGTAAGATAATTAAAGCCGAGAGAAGAGGATTACTTAACTAATGTATTCTGCTCGAAGGAATACACTTAATTTACGATGAAATCTATATAAAAGGATTGGATAAGGATGAAATTTGAATAAATTCTTGAAGAATTTGTATTGGGATTAATACCATCGCAGCTATAGCAATCATTAATAGTTTACAAGACAAAGATTTATTTTTAACCTTAAAAGAATGGAGAGAAGGATGCTCACGCCGACCAGTAAACCAGTAAACGTATAGCAGATAGCTGTATAGACTGAATCATTTAGGACTTGAACTTTACCAATTGGTGTGATTGTGTGCCATTTGATGACCTGCTTGGTCCTATATGCCCATAAGTAAAGAAAGAAAAGAAAAGGGTATTCAGGACGTAATTCATCCTGGGAAAATGGTAAACTCTTATTTGTGCGGATACTTACAGTAAGTGTTAGTTGAGATTAAGGATGAGGTTATCATACATATATCCAGCACACTTAATTTCAAAGTTTGATAGAAGATAGTAAAGGAGTATTTATTTTTTTTTTTATTTTTTTTTTTTTTGTCTAAAAGACAATCAATCACTAGTCAAACGTTGGAGTTTATGGTAGTAAAAACATGGAGTAGTGGGTTTTTTTACGCAATGGATTCTATGACCTTTAAAAGCACAGTGTAGCAGTATCTGACCATCTAAGATGTTTAAAAATGCACTTGGCTGAAATCTAGTTCATTGATGAAGCTAAGGAAAGTTCAAGCTGAGGAAGGTGATGTGAAGCCTTTATAAAGTGCTTAAGCCTAAACCGGGCAATCACATAGTATGTGATGGGCTGTTTCGGTGTCTTCAAGGCAGAGACAGCACGTATCTGATTGAACACGGCCCATTTCTTGAGATGGTAATTGAGAGAGAAATGTCTAGTTAGTTAGTTAGCACATTGTTAGAATGCCTCTGGTTCTATTTTTTGAGAAATTACTAAATTTCTTGGAATGCCTTAGGCCAGATTGAGCATATCAATATGAGAGCACTTGTTCGCGCTCCTAATGATACAGTTCTATCTTAATCTGGCTGGTAGGTAAACAGCAGAAAGGTTCAGGTCCAAGGAGAGGATATCGGGCACCTAGTCTAGCAAGCTCATGAGCAGATTCGTTACCAAGGATGCCTTTGTATCCAGGGACCCACATTAGCGTGATTTTATTGTGTGCAGCAAGCTGCAAGAGAGTCGAAGGACGTTTTGTGTGCTAATTGGTTATCTGGCATTATATTAGTATGTGATCTTCGGAGGTTTCTTCTGATGTATTCTCTGGCACAGAGTTCGACAGCATAAACCTCTGCTTGGAAGATAGTTGTGGATTGACCTAGTGGGGTAAGGAGTTTGTAGTTGGGGCCAAAGATACCAGCTCCTGCCCCATTTGACATTTTTGAACCCTCAGTGTACCAATTGAGTTAAGGTGTTGTTTAAGGGATTTGAGGATAATCCCAATAGCTGTGGTCCGGTGTGGTAACTGCTAAGGGGTGGTCGAGATGGATTCTTTTTGGCATGAAGTCTGAAATGCATACTGCTAGAGACTTGCCCGGCTTCAATGCAACCTCAAACTAGTAGAAAATTAAGTTCTCTTGGTAGTCACTTGTAGCAAATGTAGATAAATGAAATACTTTTGCCTTAAACTGGTAATTAGGATTCGCAATGGTCTTTGAAAAGATAAGATACTTTGGGTACTTCGATACTTATTTTAAACAACTGGATATAAATTTTGGACAATTTAATCGAACTGCACCTGCTTAACAAATACCAGAATTTAAGTATAGTTTTCCCTCTATTTACAACCGGAGATAATCAACATCAACAAATGTTGGATACATTTTGATATTTTCTACAAAAAATAAATAAAATAAAAACCAACCTACAGTCGTATCTAATCTGTTAAATGAAATAGAACTAACCCATAACAACCTCGCGTATGTACAATCAAAAACACATCACCAAATAACAGACAGAGAAGCATGTCAAGGAACGATACAACAACGGCTGAAATCGGTCGAAGCGATCAGGTATGTACTCCTCAAGCTTAACCCCCCATTTCAGTATTTCTTTTATCTACTATTGCTCTTGCATCTTGTAGTTTGTTTTTTGTTTTTTTTTAAATTTTTCTTTCAGTTCTTAGTTGAATTAATATTGAATTGTTTTCCATTGGAATGTATTTTAAGTATTCGGAACACTGAGCATTCTCTTAGTCAATTAATTTCACCGAAAGCAGGATGTATTTGTATGTACGTATAGTCTACTCCTCTTGTATGCATATTTGTTTTGCAAGGAATGATTGCATTCAATCTGAAAATCCGCACCCCACTTTCCGAAAGTCGGCGGATGCATCATATTGGATAGGATTACAGGAGATGCCAAAAGAGTAGGAGAACTACTAGGGGTCCTCTTTTTTTGCAGTCCAATCAGTTTGCTGGCGAATTCCGGTCATAAATGACGGAGGACTAAAGTCGCAATGAGAACTAATCTCTCGACGAGTATTTTTCTCTTACAGAAGATTTTCTGTGCTTTCGTTTTGCAGTCGGGTGTTTGTTTTACCCCGAACGGGGTTATGTGTTTTCAGCATCCCCCCTGTGGAAGGCGAGTACACAGAAAGAGAGGCATATTAGGGGCAGACAGGATCACAATAAAAGCGTCGTCTGGCAGGAAGGGGGTGTTGACAATGTGACAATTTTTTTTTTGTTCCACTAAGCTGTGGCAATGTTTGTGCAGAAAACACAAAAAGGAAAGACTTTTGGTTAACTTGGCTTAGCACCAAATTCCACAGGGACTGGGGAAAAGACGTCACTTTATCGTTGTGATTGCAATTATGCTTTACGTGGATGGAAAAGATAGACAAAAAAGGAGTGAAGCACCGGAAAGTGATTGAAATTGAGATGGTTTTTGAAGTTACATTATGCTCAATGTTTGATTGGAAATTAGGTTGATTAAGAAGGAGACGTTTAGGTTGGAGAAAGGGATTTTATTTTTGTTGAACTGGTATTGCTATGCCATTAGCATTTATAGGGAGCATCTTTGACCAAATTAGTCAATGCGTTTACATGGTGAGTAGATAGCCTCAAACGACAGAGACCATTATGATGAGTTATTGCTGCTTAAGCCTCTTGAAAATCAACGCTTCAATGGAAGCAAATTATTTATTTTTTTTTCGTTGGTGTTTATTAGACGTGTCATGAAGAAGAATGGAAATCAGCAATGCGCTAAGCGCTAAAGCTTATAGGAAATTTCTAAACCTTTCTTGATGAACCGACCACTGTCTTAAAACTTGTCCAAGTTAGAGCAAATAGCTTAAAGCAATTATTTCAATGGATTTTTGTTTTCTTTTTTCTGGACAAGATATATTTCCGAATTCAAGCCAACTGTTGGAAGGCGTATGATTTTAGAGTCCAACATAGTAATGCACAGGCTTTATTTAAAAGAAACTCACCAATACCTGTAAGGTCATACAGAGTATGGAATGTTGGTATGGTAGATATAAAGCTCATTGTATGATATTATATAGCCTCTTGAAGGAACTTACTTACTTACTTAGGTAGCGCTACAGTCTGGGATGCATCTGGGCCTCAACCAACAAACCTCTCCAGGCAGCCTGGTTACGAGCCATCTACCTCTAATTGCGCACATTAAGTTGGTTGAGGTTCCCCTTCACTTGTTTGCGCCACCTGCCGTGAGATAGTCCTCTACTGCGCCGTCCATGCGGGGTGGATTCGAAGCTTTCCTGTCTGGAACGTTGGGCTCCATCCGCTCTACATGTCCCAGCTATTTATTCACTTTATGTGAACTCTTTTGGCTAAGTCGATGTCATTGTATAGGCCATATAGTTCGGCATTGTACCTTCTCCTCCACTCGCCGTCTATGCAGATGGGACCACAGTTCACTCGAAGAAATTTTCTCTCAAAGTAACCAAGGGCATCATCATCCGATTTTGACAAATTCCATCCCTCTGCGTCATACAGCAGGACTGGGATGATTAATAAGACACTAATTTCGAGATACGGCTTTAATACTCAATTGCCTTCTTAACCCATAAAACAGAGATTGGCAACAGTATTTCTTCGTTTGATCTCCCCACTGACTGTTGTCATTTGCGGAGCTCACCATAGAGCCTAGCTAGGTAGGCAAAGTCCTTTACTACCTCAAAGTTATATCTGTCTATTGTTGCGTTCTTTACAAGACGCCGCAGCCGATGCTGCGTACCCCTAGCATATACAGGGTGGGGCAGAAAGAACTCCCCCATTTGGGATGCTAATATAACAAAAAACAAACAAGATATCAAAGAGATAACTTTATTTTTAAATAATACACATAATGCATTTTTTAAATTAAGTTTTAAAAATTACGTCACTCAAGTAGTGGCCTCCATTATCGATACACTGAGTAACCCTCTTTCGGAAGTTTTCCATTACGCGGCGAGTCATTTCAGGCGGAATGTTAGCGACTTCCTGTGTTATTGCATTCTTTAGAGCTTCCACAGTTTGAGGATTATTTTGAGACCAATATCGGAAATGTTGGCTATTGACTATGTCTGAAAGATGGAAATGAGCTTCATCTCGTTCACTCAGTTCTTGTGCAACCATAATTTTGTAGAGATGCATTTTCAGCTCACGGTGAAGAATTCTGCGAACACTTCGATTTGATAAGCTCAATGCCACCGTGTGTTTGCGTGCAGAACGCCGTGGAAATTGCTGAATCGAAGCCCTGATAGCGGCCACACTTTCCGCTCCTGTTGAAGTACGAGGTCGTCCAGGAGACTTATTTTTGAGTGAAAAACCTGTTTCTCTAAAATTTGACACGCAAAGGCGTATTGCTTTTTTTATCAGGAACGGAATCACGTCGACCGAGTGTGAAGTGTATGCGAAAAGCACGCTGCGTCGCAGTCGGCGACCCACCATTTTTAATAAATTCTTCGACAACAAACGCACGGTGTACTCTCGTCCAAACCATTATTACAACTAAAAACCGCACGACGCTGTCTATCGCCACCACTGTTCAATTCTGTTCAACTTACAATTGGTCACAGGGTCCTTATTGATTAACTGTTGGAATCCTAGCATGGATCGTTTAATGACAGGTCCACCGTGATGTGACGCTTTTTACTATAGACTGGAATGAACGAATTAATCTTTTAGCCTGCCGGCTAAAGAGTTTATCGGCTAGTTGTGGCTTTTGCTACTGAGTTAGGGTCAGGAAATGTAGTCGTTAAATTATTATGATTGACAATAACTTTATTCTTCTAAGCTGTGATCTAAGCGTACGTACTCACTCCGTAGCGCTTATTTATTTAACGTGACAAAAATTGAATCAGTCTCTATATGCAAAGGCTAACATACTTTGAGTACTGTCAATACGTTTTACCCAATCAAGCGATATGACGGGTTTTGAATACTGATTCCATCGACGAGTTCAATGTCGCTTGTACCATTCCAACCTCAAACGATAAGTGTAAACTTTGCTATAACCACAAACTGCTTCATTTATTTTCTAAGCTCTTACTTTTACTTTTTCTTTTTCTTTGCATTCTAGGCATGCTTTTAAGAAACTTTATTTACATTTTCTAATTACCCCGCTACTTTTACTATTCCCTCTTTGGACATAAAAAATGTATTACTTGCTAGTGTTCTTCATTCAAACCCGCTTTCAACTTAGAAACTTCAATACGTTCAATGCTAGTTTTATAGTAGCAAAAAGGAAGTAAAAAAATACCAATTTTTCCGCCCAACTTAGCAACCCGCAACACCCACACACACAGACAATTATTTCTTTCTCTCAGGTTTATGGGCCGCCAATGCACAAACGTAACATATGTTGGAACCCATACGGAAGGGGCGACATTCACGATATCTATTGGAATCCACCTGCCACCACTACAACTCGTCATCATCTACCAAATTGTCCTTGTGAACTAGCATACGAACAGACCTACGAAAAGGTAGGTGTGTGTTAATACCAACATCTCAATCAGGTCACTGTGTTCCTAAAGTCTGAAGGTAATTGTTTCCATTTGTTTTTGCCCTCGTATTTTATTTTTCCTCCTTGATGAGAAGAACAGAGATTATTCTAAAAGATAAAGGAAGAAGAAAAAGAATAAGAAGAAAGAAATAAATGCCCCCTATCCGGTGTGAATATTTCAATGGCGCACCTCACATTCTTCGCCTCACATCCGGCCCCACATAGTAGTATTATTCACCCTCATGTGGATATGTATCCTTCCCGCACCCTCATCATTGGATTTCTCTCTTCTTTGCATTTTCAAATGCACGGAAATCCTTTTTTCATTTTTATTTTTTTTAGTGTTCCTTCAACGGAATGAGTTAAAAAAAAAAAACAGAAAATTCCCAAATGGAGAAGAAAAATTACATCTGCAGTCCTTAGGCATTCCAATAGGCAGTGGCAAGTTTGTTTGAATATTTTTTTATTTTTTTTAAATCGCACAGCCCCAAAGGACACACACATGGGGCTAGGGTTAATTAAACCAACTCGTGTCTTACACGGGAATAGGTAAATAGAAAATCATTGACTGTCCTAGTTCCAATTTGATTAATTACACACGGAATTCTGTGAGGAGGGTTGTTGACACTCCTTAGATTGGAAATGACACCACGGATAACAGGTGAACATATGTATGGGATAAGGAAAAACACAAGCACAACAGCATCGAAAATATGGGAATTCATTCCCCATGGCCTTCAATAATAGTAAAGAATACAACGAAAGTGGAAATTTCATTATCATAACTCTCCACTGCAGTAAAGTTCATGAGAAATGTGTTTGTTTCTCCATCGTTGGGCGCCATCGAGAATTGAGGTTAAGTTTTTTTTTTTTAAGTTATAACCGTGTTTCTGAAAGGACGGACCGATGGCGGACACAAACAAAAATGTTAATTTAAAGATTTGATAAATTGAATGCGGACTGAGAGCCGATGGAAATATTATATGAAATTGCCTGATGTTGTAAAAGTGAAAAGGACACCGCTGGCTAGATGGCTGGATTGGTTGACTGTATATTGCAGTTCGAAGGTAGGAAAATGCAAAGAAGGAAAGTAAGTCATGTCATTTTGTTTGTTTGTGCTCTGGAGAGGGAGTACTGTCGGGTCGTCTACTGTTCCTGTGAAGGATTCCACTTTTGAATGAATGGGGAAACGTTGATATTGAAGTTTTCTTGGTCAACAACAAATAAAATTTTATTAAACGAAAGGAGATGAGGACAAAATTTGAAACGATAAATTTTGACGATGCACGTTGTGGTATTGTTTTATTTTTTCAAACCAAATGTGGTCACAATTTGAATACCTTTAAGTTTTCATTACGTTTTCGGGTTATGGTTTATGTACCTGGCTTAAATTTAATTCTTTTGCAACCATGGATCATATAAGGAGAAGAACATGGAATTCTCTTGTTGTTATACAAATTCTGACTCACAGTCAGATTAAAATTGAGCCAACTAATTTGATTTTTTATAATACGCGCGCGCCGAAGGGATTATTAATACCCTTATACTGATGCTCAGGGCACGGGCGGATAGGAAAATGGGGGAAAGGAACGAAGGAGATGCCGGTTTGCGTTGGCTTTAAATGTTTGAAGTTTGTAATGATTTGGAAATACAGAGGCTGGTAGTTCGTTCCACAAACGTGTTGTTCGGCTAATGAACGAATCCCTATATTTGATACGTCTGAAGTTGGGCTTGAGGGTGAACTGATGTGCATTCGAAGCATGACGCGTATTGCGGGTGAAGTTTGAAAGGGGGGAATGCAACTGGCTATTTCACTGGAGCATTTTTTATAAAAGAAGCGATAAAATAGGGAAAGACATGAGACATTTCTACGATGTCCAAGTGAGACTATGGAGTTCACAATGTCTCTATCACCTATAAGTATTAACGCGCGATTCTGTACCCTATCTAGAATGTGCAGAACGGTCTTGGGTGTACCAGACCAGATGTGGGCGTTATATTCCAGCTTTGGGCGAATGAATGCCTTATAAATGGAGGCCAGATCAGACGGGGTAAAATATTTTTTGCACCGCTTAAGGAATCCTTGTTGCAACTAAGATTTATTAAAAAATTGCATAATTAAGATGTATGGAAAATAGAACAGAGAAAGAGAACTAAATAAAATCACAGTCGCGTACTAGAAATTGTTCAATCTAATCAATCACACATTCACCACTCTGAAGCTAGTAGGACGTCCGAAGAAAATATTCATATTGTTAACAAATGCAGAGCGCCATTGCAAGAAAATAGAGTCGACAATAGAATGCCTAGGGTTTATAGCCTCAATATAAATTGCATGTTAATTTTAACCATAGTCTACCCTACTCCAGGCTTATCCATGTAGCTAACATGTTTATTAATTGAAGTTTGGTTAGATCGAACTTTATTGGTCGACTTCAAGCGAAACTTTCACGTGCAGCAATGGGATCCACTGTGGGCGCCGTGGCGTAAATGGTTAGTGTGTCGGATCACTACGCATGAGGTTCCAAGTGCGAATCCCAGAAAACACCAAAACGTTTTTTCACGGTCCCACCTCTCGCGAGCGTCTGACAAACATCCGAGAGTATTGTTGTCACGAAAAAGCTTCTCAAATCGCCGTTCGGATACGGCAATAAACTGTAGGTCCCTTCCATTCGTGTGAACAATATAACGCACACAACATGAGTGCTTGCGAGAAGCTAAGCCCTGGCACTTAAAGAGCTGTTGCGCCAAATATTTA
The DNA here is from genome assembly GCA_945910035.1 of Brachypalpus laphriformis. Lineage (NCBI taxonomy): Eukaryota > Metazoa > Arthropoda > Insecta > Diptera > Syrphidae > Brachypalpus > Brachypalpus laphriformis. The sequence continues at coordinate 177,310,284 of OX246756.1, forward strand.
TCTGCACAGAGGAAGGTTGTCTGAGGAATTTGAAATCCAAAGTGGGGTAAGACAAGGCTGTATCCTTTCACTAATATTATTCCTATTGGTGATTAGCGATGTGCTTCATGCAGCTTTGTCGACGGGAAACGAAGGAATTCAATGGACTCTTACATCTCAACTGAAACATCTTGACTACGCTGACGATGTATGCTTACTCTTCCACAGAATTATGGACCTCCACCAAATGCCAGCAGATGTGGAGAGGGAGGCAGGCGTCGTCGGGCTGAAAATTAATACGGCAAAAACTAAAATTAACAGCCTTGGAACAAACTCATCGGCTCAAATATGCATTGCTGGACAACCGGTAGAGAGAGTAGAGGATTTCCAGTATCTTGGGAGTATTGTTTCGACCGGTGGTGGAACCGAACTGGATATAGCCAACAGGATCGCCAAAGTAAAGTCCGCGTTCGGGATGTTGTCCAAAATATGGCGAAGCAATGCAATCAGTTTGAGCACCAAAATAAGACTGTTCCGCTTCAACGCTGAATCCGTGCTGCTATATGGTTGCAGCACGTGGAGAGTGACCACTACTATCACCAGAAAGCTGCAAGCGTTTGTTAATATCTTAAGGATTTTCTGTCCCAATCGTATCTCTAACGAACACCTTTACGAGAGAACGGGTCAGGAACCATTAGGCACAACCATCCAACGACGGAAGTGGCAGTGGATTGGTCACACGTTCCGAAAGGGTGACAGTTCCATAGCGAACCATGCTATGCAATGGAACCCTCTAACTCAGGATGGCAGAAGACCTGGCGGTCCGAGGAGAACATGGCGCAGAACAGTCGAGAAGGAGGCACGGCAGTTAGGGAAAAGTAGGGGAGAACTCAGACACATTGCCAGAAACCGTACACGATGTCGCGTAGGCGTAGTAGAGGCTCTAGGACCCACAAGGGGATACAGGACATAAAGGAAAGGAAATATTTATTTTAATGGAATCCACTTTGTCTCTCAAAAACTTCTGAGACCATTTTTATACAGAACCTGCCAAAGCTCTTAGTTTACCCGAGATTCACTCAGAACTAACCATTTAACTGAATAAAATAATAAGAAAAGGCAGGAGAAAGATTTCGCAGTCAGAGTATAAGAGTATGGAGATCTATCGAAAATATTTCTACAATGCAGAGAGAAGAAAATTTAACTAAGTAAATAAATGTCTTCCACGAGCTAGATCTTACAGAACTACATAAGAGTATCTCCCATTAATCCGTGTATGAAGATCAATATTCAATCGACATTTGTAACAAAATTGTATCTCTTGCATTATACGAGTAGAAGAACTTTAAATCACAATAAGACCATTCGTGGTTGCAGTGATACGGGATTAGCTCAATACAATCTAATCAGGATTTGGCTACAAAATTACGCAATACATACCTTTTAAGCACACTTTCGCTATAAATAGATACGTTTGTTCTGTCTGTAAAATAATTTATTGAAAATTCGACCTATGATCGTTGATAAAACCAATGTAGAATATCTATTCCTCAAAACTAAAGATTAAATGATATATGTATTTCGATGAACGATTAGAACCAAAGCATGATAGATAATGGACACAAGTTTGTTGCTATTGTTACTCGAATAATCAAACTTTCTCTCCAATTTTATAGGCTTAGGTGGTAAATTCATATCTTATAATACGTTTACAAGTCTGGCTAATTGAAATCAAACGATAAGATTAGCACATTTCGATAGCACTAGCTAAAGAAATTTTGCACTTTAAGAACAAAAAATATTGCAATTTCAAAACATATTCGTGTATTATTCTAACTATAAATTGAATGCAAATTATTCTATCTGCGCAATATCGGCCAGTTGGTTAGTGCTTAATACCGTGCACATGGCTTTCGAATTGACTTATTTGGCCAGCGCAATTAACTTAGTTTTCCAAACCACGTACTTAGCATTTATCATGAGAAAATAAACAGTGATCGCACTCCCACAACTACATACCCGGTGCCTAAACATCAACTGTCCCAATTATGCATAAGCAACTTGTAAATTGCCAAACAAATGAACGCAAGCCTATGATTATGTGTTGGTCCGAAAAAAAAAAAAAAATACCACCGGCAATCTTATTTCCATAGGTAAACCCAGGCAACGTTACGTAAAAACCAAAGTAAAAGGAAATAAAAAAAAAACTGAAATTCACTCGCACGTGGAATACAAAACCTCAAGCCAACGAAGCAATGACAACGACGACGACGACGACCGACGGCGACGATAGCTTCAACGCAGACTTGAAAGCACAAAAATCAATCTTTGACGCACTGAAGCGAAACGTGCCGTTGATTCACTCACAGGAATTCTATTCAATGCCTGCCATTTCCGTCACTTTCTTTTCAGACTGTCACTCGCTTATGATCGCGGGGCAGGGTACTCATCGCTACTCAATTGTCCATGCCCATAGGCAAAGACCGAGCATTGAAACTAGATACTTAATAATCTAAAATCTGTCACCAGCTATGCGGATAGTTCGCTGTCAGAATAATAAATGGTCGATTATGTCATACCATCCATAGCATTGCTGCCTGATCAGTTTCAGCCACGGAAAAGACCAACTTAGGCACGATACTCCCAGTTTGGGGTACACGAGCGCTAGCCAATATGTTACATTGCAAAGTCTGCGAATGCAAATTCCTCGAGTTGTACTGTGATCCTATACTCGTAAGTGAAAGCATAATGTGACGGTGTTTGTAATTATGATCACCTGGACACTTGCACCATCTCAGTCTGGAGAATTCTATTCATGTCACGTACCAGCGAGTGCGGGTGGCACTAGGAGGAGGCAGAAGATTTGAATTTTGCAGCTAAAACTACTGGATAGGACGACACGTGGAAGATGAGTGCATTGAATGCAATTCTGCCCGGAGAATTGAGCAGTCACTGCACGCACTTGGTGTGCACCACCTCGGAATGTACTCCTTGTACCCCCGCCATTTTGATGCAACAGAAGAAAAAAATTATGATGTGCAGCCGCACTGAAATAGGCAAAAGGAAGTGTTAATTATCCTTTTTCTCTCTGCTCGCATGGTAATTATGACATTCGAATATCTAATGAGAACGACACTTGCTGGGTATTTTTCTTTCCTTTTGTTGTATTTTCTTTTTTTTATCAGAGTTTATGCGACATCACGTCCGACGTGCTTCCTATAAGATAATACCATCAGGAATGGGTACCTACAAATGCAGATGGAATCTTTTTCCTTTGAAACACAAAACACCACCATCAGATGACCAAAAAATTCTTCTCTTTTTTTTTTTTGTTACTTTTGCAACTGAATTTTGGTAGATTCTGAGATATACTACTCGTACCACTAAAGACTGGTTTCAACTTACTATTTTCCTTTACTTGCAAAAGAATTAATTTAACAAAAATGAGAAGAAGAAATTAATACTCGTACTATGGGAGTAGATCGTGTTTTGCATTTTAATAAGGGTGTGACAGTACTAGACGTGTTTCATTGCAAAGTGTTGTGGAACTCTCTGTTTGGTTGGCAGAAGAGAGCTTCTGATTTATAGACAGTAAGAGGGTAATAAAGTAAGTAGCTTTGTGAATAGACGGAAATACGTCGACAAATTGTTTGGCTTCTGTGGATGCGAAGATTTTTGATAAAGGTGATGAAACTTTGACACGGCAGATAATGGATCTAAAAATAAACTGAATGATATAAAATTGACGTTTAATGATTAAATCGATGGTGGTAGGTGAATGTTCTGTAGAAATGTACATAGCATTACATCCTTAAGCATTTCGGACGTATTAGGAAGAGAAAGTATTTAGGGTCGGTTTTAATATCCATCAACAAGAGACAAATCTGTTCAAATATTTGGACGTTAATTTTAATATAATTTTCAAAAAGACAAAATGTATACGCCAATTGGAAAATAATCTCAATTTTAGAACACTTTCTCCAGTTTTGAGAATTTGATAAGGATTTCTGTCTTTAACCATCTCTATCGTACTGGCACTTAAGCCGGGAAGGTTTATAGTTTTTTTTTTATCATTTTTCAACCCAGCCGCCTGTATTAAGACATAAATAATGGGCACTATGGACGCAACTGTTGGTCGGCGTTGTCAGCGACTGTAGTCATAGGGAATCCATCTACTTAACGTAACCTATGTTAAATGTTGACAAAAGCATGGAAACCAAGAAGATTGAACTCATTTAAGAACTTCTTACGTTAGTTACTTACTTTACTTACTTAGGCGGCGCTACAGTTGGGGGTGAACCTGGGCATCAACCAACAAGACTCTCGGTCTTTAGCTAATTGCCTTCAGTTCTGCCCTCCAAGTTGATTTTCTCTCGAAGTGACCAAGAAGATCTGCTTTTAATAAAGTCCATGTTTCAGCGCCGTAAAGTAGGACTGGGATGATCAGGGTCTTATGTAGAGTCTCCTTAGTTGTTCAAGATAGGGCCTTACTGTTGAATTTAGCCCAAAAATGATGTCGTTTACAGAATTTATAGCAGAAGCAATGGAGACAAAGTCACTTACTACCTCGAAGGTGTAGCTGCCCGCTTGTCCCTTCTTGTTGACAGCATATACTTGATTTTGCCCTCGTTTATCGCTAAACCCATTTTGGTCGCTTTTGTTTTAATGCTTGCAAATGCACCGGCGACAGCCCGCTGAGTTCTTCCAATAATGTCAATATCATCGACGTATGCAAGCAGTTGTACGGAGTTTTGATAGGTTTTGCCTCTGGTGTTGGCTTGTAAGTTGTGCAGAATCCGCTCAAGTGCAATATTAAAGAAGTCACATGATTGGGCGTCACCTTGTCTAATACCATTTTTGACTTCAAAGGTTTCGGTGAGATCAGGACCAACCTTGATGGAGCAGCGAGCGTTCTCCATCGTCATTCTGCAGAAACGGACAAGTTTTGCAGGGATGTCAAAACTAGAAATGGTTCTATATAGCTCCTCTCTATAGATCCTGTCATAGGTACCCTTGAAATCTTCTTCATCCTTTTATCCTTTTATCAGCGAGGTTATAATCTGAAAATAAGGGATCACAACCCTCTCACTTCACCGCATTTCTACTGATCCGCCTGTGGGGTTCGCCTATTTGACCTCAGAAAATATCGGCAGGCCCGCCGATTTTGGATCACTCGGTTACTGAGGCCAATGAAATGCCGATGTCGTCGCATTTGTCTGATCCAGGCGTTTATAGGTCTGCCTTTCCTACATCGCGATGTCTTTGGAACGTACCCTTGAAATCGATAAAGAGATCATGATTATTGATTTGGACTTCTTCAGTTTTCTCCAGGATCCGCGGAAGTATGAAGATTTGATCGTTAGTGGACTTTCCTGGCCTAAAACCGCACTGATAGGGTCTAATCAGAGGCGTTCACACAATATCACAGAAAAGATATTTTATACAATGTTGAGGAGGCTGATGCCTCTATAATTGGCACAGAGGGGGTCTCCTTTCTTGTGGATCGGGCAAACGTTGCTGAGATTCCATTCATCAGGCATGCACTCGTCTGACCAAATCTTAGAGATGAGTAGGTTTATGCTTTCTACCAATTTATTACCAGCTGCCTTGAAAAGTTCGGTCGGTACGCAGACAGGTCCAGCAGCCTTGTTAGATTTCAGCTTGAATATTGCTATCCTCATTTTACATTCGTGGACGGAAATTTTGACTATCATCGTCTATGTTGAAATGTTCATTACGTTAGTTAGCAGACGTTTATTCTGTTTTAGGCAGCAAAATTGATCAGGAGAAATAATAATTGTTAAACAATTGCAGAGGCAAATAGGGGTTTAGGCAATCAAAATGTGGTCAAGTATTTTACTCGCTTACTTGACACCACAAATCATGCATTATTTATCTTATTGTACGATACATCTACCTAATTTACCTAAATTTAAGCTATCACCTTTAGAAGAGGTCCAATAAATAATCTCAAAATTCTAATTTTTATCTATTCCCTTTTATCAATTTAAGGACCTCATCTATTCCAAAAATCGAATACGAAATATTCGTATCATATTAGGAGTCGTCGGCGCTATCATCCTAATCGGTCTCATATCTGTAGCTGTGGTATTCTTAGTAAATAATAGTGATTCAGATGACGATACATCAGCACAAACTGGCAATCGTATTAAATTAGAGGATATACTCTCGGGGAAATTACAGGCGAGAAGATTCAATGGAACATGGTCATCGGGAACAAATATTCTTTACAAGGAGAAAACAGTAAGAAGAGTCCTTCGAATAATTTAACTGTGATAACATTTTCTTTTAATTTAGCACATTTACGAATACAATGTTGTAAGCGGAAAGCATACCTCATTATTTAATGACGATAAGGTTAGTATTGATACATTTTTGAATTCAAAATAGCTTTGCAATATGCGTATATTATTTTTTTTAGCAAACGTATCAAGTTTTTGAGAAATCTACTGATGGTAATTATCTTCTTTTGGGTAAAAATCATCTCAAGGTATAACTTTTCTCTATACTATCAACTGTCGACTTTTCAAATGTATCTTCTTAGATCTTTCGTCATAGTTTTCAAGCAGAATATGATATAGTTGACCTCCAAACTGGTGCAATTCATCCACTCAAGATCAAGGGAAATCAAGAACATCTATATCTTGTCCAATGGGCACCCGTTGGCAATGCCTTAATTATTAATTATCAACGAAATCTTTACTACAAACCCACTGCATTGGACGAAGAGATTCAAATTACAGATGACACTGACCCCACTATTTTGAATGGAATTCCCGACTGGGTATACGAAGAAGAGGTTTTTGGAACGAACTCTGCGATTTGGTTCAATCCGAATGGAACGAAAATTGCCTTTATACAGTTCAATGATACGCCAACGAAAGTCATAAATTTCCCCTATTATGGTGAGGCGGGTGACTTAAGGTACCAATATCCTTGGAATCAGCCAGTTGCATATCCAAAGGCTGGGTCACCAAACCCATATGTGAAACTTTTCACAGCTGACTTGGAGCACACCTTGACGTCCAATAATTTCCTTACGGAAATTCCCGTACCTAGTACCCTAAACACCCTAAGTCACATTATAACGGTGGTAAGTTGGTTGAATGATCAAAATGTTCTCTCCGTGTGGATGAACAGGATACAGAATACAGCATACATGCAGGTGTTTGGAGGCCTTGCAAGAACTGAGGTAAGAAAAAAATTTCTTTGCCTCGTTACGGCATTTATTTAAATGTCTGTCTGGTCTTTTGCAAAGATCTTTAGCATCGAATCAAAGACGGGTTGGGTGGACATCTTTGCGGAACCTCTCAAAAATAAAGATGGCAGTGAAATTGCTTTGCTCTTGCCGCATCGTCAAGGGGAAGATGGAGATTATCGACATATAAGCCTTTTGTCGACTAAGAGTCCTAGCGCTCCACTGCCTATCACTAGTGGAAAGTTTGTAGTAACAAATTTGTTTTATTGGGACGCAGAGAAAAATATCATCTTCTATTCGGCGAATACCGAAGATGCCTCAAATGTTTTGCATTTGTATGCTATTAAAGCTGCAACAGACCAAAAGCCACAATGCCTTACCTGTAATTTACAAATTGATGGTAAGCTACATATAGAAAGGAGGAGAAACCAAGTGATAATGTAAAGCCTTTTCCTATGTGTGAACAGGTGTCCAACAGAGTTATTTTGCCGCAGAATTTAGTGATGGAAATTATGTAGTGATCAGTAGCCTGGGTCCAAATGTTCCATCACACGTTATCTACGAATGGTCGTTCACAAATGGTAAACTAGACAAGCTATAAAATTTCGATCTCTATCTGAACCATAAAATCTTCTAATTGCAGGTGAAGTTAAGTTGAACAAAATTCAAGATTGGGAGCTGAATAGGCATCTAAAGAGTGAATTATCGACAGTTGCTATACCCGAGCATGAAATTCACACAATTAATATAGCGAATGGATTTACAGCCAAGGTTTTGTTGCAGTTGCCTCCAAATGTCGACCGTAGTGGCAATACCAAATACCCTATGTTGGTAGATGTGTACGGTGGACCGGACTCATACTCTGTGACTGATAAATGGGGCATGGACTGGGGCACATACCTTTCATCCAACCAATCAGTGATTTATGCCAAAATCGATGGGCGAGGATCGGGCTTGAGAGGTGATAAATTGTTGCATTCCATCTATTTGAAGTTAGGAACCGTTGAAATCACTGATCAAATTGAAGTAACAAGGTTTGTTAGAAATTTTCGAATAATTATTTGAGTCTTAAACAAATCCATTCTCACTGCAGATCACTACAACAAAAACTGTCTTATATTGATGCCAATCGCACTGGTATCTGGGGATGGAGTTATGGTGGCTATGCTGCTGCAATGGCTTTGGCTAACGATCAGTCGAATGTATTCAAATGTGCGGCTTCAATAGCTCCCGTAACAGATTGGGCTTATTATGGTAAGCCTTTTGTTATATCGCTTTTCAACTGATTCTACAAAATATATTATCGCAGATTCGATCTACACGGAAAGATATATGGCAGTGCCTGAAGACAATATTCAAGGTTATACCAATGCCCGTCTAAGTACACTCGCTCAGAAATTCAAAGGAAAGAAATTCTTGCTCGTCCACGGAACTCTAGATGATAATGTCCACTATCAACAAGCAATGATCCTGGCAAAGAACCTAGAGAGAAAAGACATTCTCTTCAAGCAGATTGTAAGTAGAAATGCTGATCTTTTCAAATATCAGTTTATAATTGATTGCCCCCATTAAAGAGCTATCCAGATGAGGACCACGGTTTGGCCGGTGTTCGGCCACATCTCTATCATTCTTTGGATAAATTTTTTGGTGAATGTTTTAATCTGAAAAGGCTGAGCAGATGGGGACGCAAATAAAATCAAATTTAGTTCAATATAAAACAAAATAAATGAATAAATTATAAAAACAGAATTTAGAAACCATTATGTCAGATTATCCAAAGCGTTAAGGATCGGTTTTAATCTAATCGAGACTTGTACTTAAAGGGATAAACATTTCTCTTCACACATCCCAGAAACACACACACACACGTGCAGCTGAAGTGTAACCTTTTGTAGTTGTGCCTCTAGGAAAAAAGAAATAATTCCAATAAGTATACATTTAAGTGGAAAGTCATTAGATTTTCATTAAATTTGTTTTATCCAAAAAAAAACAAAACAAAAAAAGCCAAAAAATTGTGCCAGGATTTTTATCTCCTTTTAACCATTTTCTTTAAATTTTTTTATTCAAAACCACATACGCATTGAATTTAAATAATTTTCCTCCACTATACGTAGTTTTAGTTTCTACGGACCATTCGAAAAAAAATATTTATTTCGTCCTGTCTACGATCTTTTACTTGAAGATGTATTCCTTTGTTAATTTGTATATATTTGTTGGATTAAGTTGTCGATGTAAAAATGTAGAAATAAATTATGTTACAAAAATATGATGTTTTGCTTTGAATGTGTTTAGCGACTGAAAGGTATTATAAATAAAACAGTCCGCGCCTTGTGCACGTGAAAGGGGTAGATCTAGAGGCAGATCTCTAGTCTCCAGGTCAAACGTATGACAAGTGTGTAAAGGAACAACTATATCATATTTAGAGTTTGAAGGTAAGTTAAGGATTAGTGAAAGTACTCCCAATGAAACTTAAGGACTCCGAGTTATGGTGATGTGCCTGTAGATGTATAAAGTAGATTTTCTTCACTTTTAAAGAACAAAAAATAGTAAACCCATTTTTTATCCGCCATCTTGGATACGCTATACTGAAATGAATATGGTATACACAAGAAAATGCGCTTTAATTGACATTTGAATCGACAAAATCCATCCATAAATAAAGAACTTATGACAAAAATTAATTGGCGTTAAAATAAACATGACTGCCATCTTGAACCCGCCATCTTGGATTCGTCATACTGGAATTTACATATGTATATGTACTTTTAGTATGCACAAGAATCACACTTTAATTTGACACCTAAATCGTCAAAATCCGTCAAATCAACGCTACAATCGGTATGCAGCGGCTGATGCCCAGCAACTCAGTTTGGGTGGCTGAAGAGGGTCGGTATCCCTACTGCTTGCTGAGGATTTCTGGTGGGCTGGTGTTTCACGAAAAATTTCTGTACAAATTTTCAGTGCGCTTATGGGGGTTGGGGAAGTGAGCAGAGTCTGGGTAGCCGATAACTTCGGCTTTAGATGAGCTAGTGACATGAGACAAACACCAAAACGTACATCAGAAGGTGTGGATACCGGGTGGTCTGATTCATTCTATTTTTATTTTTAATGCACTTTATTAATCCGACGTCCGATGTGTGTGGCTGTGGCACATTTTGTGCCTATGGAGGAGGTTTAAGCAGAATTTGCGTAACCAATATCTTCTGTTCTAGATGATCTAAATACTTGAGACAAACACCAAAACTTACTTCAAAGGGTGTTGATACAGAATACAGGGTGGTCTGATTTATTCCATTTTCATTTTCAATGCATTTTATTAATCCGATGCCCGATGTGTGTGGCTGTGGCACATTTGTGTGCTTACGGAGGAGGACCGATATCTTCTGTTCTAGACGAGCTAGAGACGTGAGACAAACACCAAAACTTACGTCAGAGGGTGTGGATACAGAATACAGGGTGGTTTGATTCATCCGATCTTCGATGTGTGTGGCTGTGTAAACGGGACTTACGGATCTCGAGAATTGGTATTGGTCGTTTAAGGTGTCCTAGAGTAATAAATATATGTCAACATTTAGAGTAGAGAGTGTATCGGTTTTATTACCCACGTGTATAGCCAGCGCATGATACTTGGTTGTAGACATCTTACTTTGACTTGACTTTTGACTCACCAAACAAGCGTATTAAAGGTACGTGTGTATTTATTTATATTTATATTATTTATTGAAATGTTTCCTCTTTTCGAAAAATAGGTATCGGCAATGAATTTCGAACGAGGGAAAAAAGTTTCCCCGGAAAAAATTGGTATCGTGAAAAAAGTTTCCCCGGGAATTTCAACGCGATTTCCCTCGGAATATGTATTCCCTCATCAATTTGCTAGAGGAATCAAAAACAAAAGCAGCAATTCCTGGATAGATATGCCTTTTTGTTGTTTTTTAAGCGAAAAGTGAAAATAGAGACGTCACGGGTTTGATGTGCACCAACCGCAAAGGGCGAGCCATTTGAAAAGTAAAAAGTTTGATTGCTTTTATTTAAAAATACTAAAATAAACATTTACTTATTTGAATTAAGTCTAACTTAACTATTCCTAAAACTGGCCAAAAATAGAAAACACTAAAATGGCACTGGCTCTTTCAGGGAATACAGAATTTCCTCTTTGGAAGAAGCCATAATTGAGATACATACCATATGTGTCGTTCAATGTAAAAGTGAATTATCTCCATGAAATAACGAGCTTTTTGCGAATTTATGTGTAGGAAAAAAAACTTTAATTATTGGAGTTTCCTCACTTCTCTAATGAAGGATATGACTAAATGTGATACCATTAAGGGGAAAAAAATGTATTTTAAAAATATGTATATTTAAAAACAATTTACAATGAACGACACATATGATGAATGAGTAAATCAGTGAAATGTTTACCGAATAAAATAGGTCACGATGGATGATCCGATGATCGAGGGTCCACTTAACGTCTTTTGGTAGTGAAAAGGGGGGGTTTACGTTCTCAAATTTGTTTGACAAGCACCGCATGATTGCCTTAATTTTGATAATGTGAACGCTCCATCCAGCGGCATGTCAAACATGCTGGATGGATTTCAAAATGTTTTGATATTTTCCTGGCATGACAAGCAAATTTGAGAATGTGAACGCTTGCTTGTCATGCCGGAAGAAAATTTCATTTTCAAGAAGTTTTCAACCGGTTCGCATCATAATAAGAGAAAATAAAAATGGCTATAATCGGAAATTTCTAATGAGAACTGATATTTGATAGCATGTTTAACAAATGTGAATACTAATGGTTTTCATCCATCAAACATTCATCATGCCGTACTTGTCAAGCAAATTTGAAAATGTGAACCCCTCTAAACCCCCCCTGACAAGATATTCGAACATAATTTCGAAAACCATTTTCAGATTCCGCGGGACATAAATTCCGATGGAAATTCACGATAGGAGGAATAGTTTCGAGGGAACAAAAAAATTCCGGGGGAACTTTTTTTCCCTCGGAATTGCCGATAACCCTGAATGTAAAATTACAACCCAGAGTAAAGCAATAGCAACTAAGGCCTTCAGCTGAGTGTGATGCATGAATGATTGTTTGTGGTATAAATTTACATTACTTAACGAAGTTTAAATACAGGAGTGGAGTCCTCAAAGTAATAGTTGATAGTCACACTTTTGACAGTCAAAATTGATGATCACACTTTGTTAGCTCTCCGTAAAACGATCGCAAAGTCACACAAAAACGATCGCAAAAAGGTGATGATCACGCTGATGGTCACCTTAGAGAGAGCAAAAGGGATGATTGTGATCTGAACAATCAACTATCACCTTAGAGGATTCCACTCCTGTGTTAATATTTTGAAGGCTAGGATTGGAAAGTAAGCTTGTTGCGAAAGATGCAGATTTTCCTAATTTTCCAAAATGGGGGCAGGTATTGAGGATATGGGCGATTGAGATAGTTGTATTGTTGCTGGAAGGGGATTGAGAGGAACGATATGGTGCTGGTGGGAGAGTTTATTATGTCCCATCTGATTCGGATGCATTTAGATAACTTTATTTTTGTTTCTGTGTTTATGTCTTTGACATTTAGCTAATCCTTGATGTTGAGTTTGAATATATTTTCGTTTTTGCAACAATCAGAAGAATTTAGCCACTGTTGTTGATGTTTGGTTTTGTGTTGGAGGTTTAATCACTTTTTTATGTCGTAAGGGTTGAAATTCGGGGTGTGGGCGTGTATTTATTTGCGACTTGATATTATGGTCCGTGGATTAGAAACTCGCAGTTCAAAGTAACGAAATTACTTGTTTGCTACTTTTTGTTCGCCTGATGTAGGTGTTCGATTCGTAATCCATAATAGCAGTAAGATTTGCTGATTTTTTATTCAACTCGCTAAAGATAACATGCTCTGCAATAGCATTCTGAACGATAATATCGGAATGTAGGGCTACTGTAGATTTTAGACGATTCCTTTGTCACTGCAAGTATGGGAATGCGTACATCTTCTGTTGCTTGTAAGGTAAGATTGTAGATTTGTTGCCAAGATTTTAGCGAGGATAAGACAACAGCTAGCCTCATTTCGCTCATACATTAAGGGTACGCCGATAATAATTCAGGGTTATTGTGAATAAATTTACCCTCGGAATCTTTCCTCCGAACAAAAATTAGGTATCTTCAAAAATAGGGAAAAAAATCATCAGGAAAAAATCAAATATAGCGATTGCGTTGAAAATTCTCCTGAATTGTGATTTTTGATACCTATTTCTTTTCCGCGGAATTATTTCCTCTTTTTTGAAGATACCTAATTATTGTTCGGAGGAAAAATTCCGAGGGAAAATTTATTCACGATAACCCTGATTGTGTAATTTTGCATACTCTGACTAGTGTGATACCGGTTAGGTAACGAAAATAGGTGTAACCAATCGTCGTATCTTCTTGAGACTGAAATTCTTTCACAGATGGAAGTTTTTAAAAATCGATAACAACGTACTTTACGAACAAACCGATTTTATTGCGTTTCTTTTCTTTCAAATGATTTATATTCCACTTAGTTTCTACAATATTCAACCCTTTTCTCACTTAGATTACATTTAAGTTAAGATACATAATTTAAATTCAAGTAAATTTTAAATATTTTTATTTTTATTTTTTTCATTTAATTTATTAATTTTCTTTACTATAATATGTTCAATCAATAATATTTATAATTCTTTTCTTTTTATTTTTTGTTAGATGAATCAAATTCATTTTAGGTGTTAAGTTGGTTGTGCTACTTCATAATTTTCTTCTTTTTTTTTAAATATGTACTTATTACACCGTCACATACACATATTATTACTAATCTTGTTTTTCTTTTTTTTTGTTAAAGTACGCTGGTATATTATAAATTTAGTTTTATGCATTAAATTAAATAAATATTTTTAAATTTGTAATAAAATTTTACCTTTTCATATGTGTCGAGAGAAAATCGTTTACACTAAAAAATACAAATATATATGTATGTATGTATGTATGTATGTATAGTTCCGTAAAGGTTTTTTTTTTTTGTTTTTTGCTATAAGTTGACATATTTATACACAAATATGTTTTTTGTTATTTATGTATACAGACTAATTAAGTATTTACAGCACCCTGAACTTAAAAATTAAAAAAAAAAATAAGAATTCTTTATGATCTTTTCAATATATTGATATATTTGTGTCTCATTTAAGAAAGAATTGTTCATCGTCCTCATCAGGAAGCTCTTCATCAGGAGGATCTTCATCAGGAGGTTCACCAAGTGGATCTTCATCAGGAGGCTCTTCTTCTACTTGTTCGCCTTCAAGCTGTTTATATTCTTGTAGTTGATAGTGTTGTTCTTCTATAAGTTGTTGCGCTGATTCCTCCATAGCTACATCAACTTGCTCGTGTTGTTCAATTTCTTGGTGATAATATTCCTGTTCTTCCTGCTCCTTATCATCGATTATATGTTGAATTTCATGGTGATGATGTTGATTTTCTTGTTGCTCTGCCATTGTGATAGTAGTTTCGGTATTTGTCTCCGCCGTAGGCACCAGGTTTATGAAATATAACCTGTTGTCGTCGGGCGAATTTGATTTTGATCATCATTACGTATTATTGTTGCCTTTTAAAATAAAAACCTTTTTAACCAAAATGTTATGATTTTTCTGCTACAATGGAATCAAAGATGTTTTTTATTTTTTTTTATTTGGATTTTGATTTCGATTTTTTTTGTGGAGATGAAAAGAGAAAAAATTGAAGAAAAAAGACAAGAATTGGTCAACATGATTTTGGTTTGGTTTTACATAAAAATAATTTTCTATTAAATATCTGTTTATATAAGAAAACGTTTGTTTTATTCACTTTGGAGGACGGTAATGTATGGAGCATGTGGGGGGTACAAGTAATGTAATAGTAGAAAAAGAGGAGAAGTGAAAAATTATTTGAATGAAAAAAAAAGAGAATGATTTTGCTTTTTTTTTTTTTTTTTTATATATATATATAGCTGATATAACAAATCCACTTTTATTTTTTCAAAACTACAGGTAAAAGTCTACAACTTAATATATTTTTTACTTATCAAAATACATATTTTTTTTTTATTATTTTTATTCATAATTTTAAGTCAATCCAAAAAATAGTAAAAACAATATTTTTAAAGACTTGCAGATGCAAATTTTCTATGAAATAAATAAATACATATATATTTAAAATAAAATTATAAAAAAAAAAGTATAAAGTTCACATATTCTTTAAGATATGATGTGATCGTGTATTGCACCTTAGTTGAAATTATGAAAATTATACCAAGTATGTTAGAAAGCAAGCGAGAGCAAAATTCTTTAACAAAAAAAATTATAAATAAGAATTAGGTATATATTTATTAAGTTATGTAATAAAAGCAAGCACCTTCAAGCAGCAGTTTAAGTTTTCGCCTATGTACAATTATTTAAGAAATAAGAACAAACTCACCGGCGGATTAGGTCGGAAAAGGCATTGATTAAAGTGTAAATTTATTTCAATTTTGCTATACAATTTGATTTTAATTTTCTTATGTAGAAAACTCTATCTTTATTTTTCTGTTTGCATCAGAACTTAAAACTCTACAGCTATTTCTCCTCTAAATATTATACGAACAATATCTAAATGGCGCCCAATGTGAATTTTTAAAATGAAAATTGATGCCCAACTTGAATTTTCATGGAAGAATCGGTTTCCCGGTAAAATAAATTCTCTATTTCTCAATTCGCTACTATATACTTTAGAATTAATAAATAAATATTAATTGGCGCCCAACGCTCTATCTCGCAGAAGTAATGGGTGCATAACATTTCTGGTCAGCAGAACTAGTCTTATTTATATAATAAAATATTATCTATTTCTCGCCAAACGAGCATCAATAGAACAAAAATTTGGCGTGTTCATTAAAAACTAAATCTGCGGTTTGTACGGGAAGATCTTGCCATCTAACAAAATGATTCTCCGACTGGTTTTCATTTTTAATTTTCCAGCCGTTAAGGGCATAATTGCTTAAAAGCTACCAAGTTACAGTAGTATTAAACTATTCAAAATATGACGCCGCCAAAGAACGACAATAGTCAAAGTACAAAAAACCTCATGGGAATCGTGGTGAATTTCGCTGGTACATTGCAAGCATTTTGTTACTTTCTTTATATTTTATTTTAATTAAAAATTTTCTATTAAGCCATGGCTTAAAAAAAATAATAAAAAATGGCGCCCGACTAGGGTTCGCTAGAAATTGGCGCCCAACAAGGGTTCGCAACGAATTCGCTGCCAAATTACCTGAAAATTGTGTATACATATGTGTACATATCTTCTAAACTGATTTTAAGAGAAAGGAGAAGGCTGAGTGTAGAGAATTACGAATTTGTATTAAAAAAAATAAAACACAAATGGCGCCCGACAAGGATTCGCTAGGAATTGGCGCTCAACAAGTGTTCCCAACGAGCTAGCGCACAAATTACTTAAAAATGTTATATACATACATATGTACATATCTTCTAAAGTGATTTTAAGAGAAAGGGGAAAGTTGACTGTAGACAAAATTAAAAACTCGTAATAAAAAAAAAAATAAATACAAATTGCACCCGACAAAGGTTTGCTAGGAATTGGCGCCAAACAAGGTTTCGCAACGAATTGGCTCCCAAATTACGTGAACATTTTATATATGTACGTACATATATTCTAAAGTAATTTTAAGAGAAAGGAGAAAGCTGGCTGGAGAGAGAATTAAGAACTCATAATAAAAATAAAAAAATAAAATACGTATGGCACCCGCCAAGGGTTCGCTAGGAATTGGCGCCCAACAAGGGTTCGCAATGAACTGGCGCCTAAATTACTTGAAAATTTTATATATGTACATATGTATCTTCTAAAGCCATTTTAAGAAAAAGAAGAAAGCTGACTGTAGAGAGAATAAAGAA
This sequence comes from Brachypalpus laphriformis, assembly GCA_945910035.1. Classification (NCBI taxonomy): domain Eukaryota; kingdom Metazoa; phylum Arthropoda; class Insecta; order Diptera; family Syrphidae; genus Brachypalpus; species Brachypalpus laphriformis. Next base: position 177,327,426 of record OX246756.1, read on the forward strand.
CTCGTAATAAAATAATAAAATAAAAAAAAAACAAATGGCGCCCAACAAAGGTTCGCAAGGAGTTGGCGTTTAAATTAGTTAAACATTTTATATTTCTTCTAGAGCAACCTTAAAGAGAGGGAGGATGTATACCATTTCATCGGAAGATGTCTCATTTTAGGAGAATTTTGTCGCGAGATACTTCGGAGTAATTTCGCTAGATTCGGATGAGGTGATCAACGTACTGAACGGTAGTCATGGTTGGGATGTTTTATACAACTATGCTACAGCTGCAATCCGCTACAGAGCTCGTATTTTTAATCAGAAATAGCAACCGTATTGTCAATCTGGTAGACGGCCTTAAGCCAAACCATAAACGACTATGTACACACTTGACTTAACGTTAATAAATACTTCTCTCACTCACCTAAATTTCTTCTAGAGCATTCTGAATTCTTGGTAGAAAGAAAATATACAAATAAATGGCACCCAATAGTATTTATAAGGGATTGACGCTCAAAATTAGATTCTTCGGAGAAAGATAGCTTTAGAAAGTATTAAGAACTCTCGAAACTATTGGGGTGTTCGCAGTTACTCTATAGCCCACTAAAACAAACAGAATAAGCAGGTATCTGCTGTTAAAATTGATTTTCCGTTTATTAAATTGACTATTGTTTGAGATTTGAAAGAATAAATTCATTTAAAAAAGTAAAGCATACCTCGAGCAAAGGAACAAAAAAAAAATACTAATTTGTATTATATATACAATAACAAGACTCCTCTTAGATTAGCTGGTTTAAAAGGTCAAGTATTCCACTAAATATTTTATACAGAAAAGAAAAGGCAAAGTACGAGTTACTTTTGAAAAAAAAAAAAAAAAAAAACTCAAAACTTGAATAAAGGAGAATTTTAAGACTGGAGGTTAAGTAGGTTGTTTGGAGTGATTGGTTTTTGGTTGGTGATGGTGTTTTGGTAGTTGGTTTTTGTGGATTGTATGTGTGTCTAAGTCTCACAACTGTTGTTGGTGGTGATGGTAATCATTCATATTCACCTGATTGATATTGCCAATCAATTGATGGCCCTGCAGCGTTTGCACTTGAGCTATGGACAATGATGTTGTGCCATCCGTGTGCTCTTGCTGTGTTACAATAGTTGGCTGACCATTGCCTGTTGCCGTCGTTATGTTACCCGATTGATCAATAATCTGATGATGCACCTGCTGCTGCTGTTGTTGTTGTTGCTGTTGTTGAGATGAAGTACTGACTGCTACAGATACTTGATTACCGCCAGCTGATGAGATCGCATCTGGGTCTTTTTTAACTTGAACTGCTTGTAGCGTATGTAACGATTGCACTGTTTGAACTTGTGGTATTGTGGCGCTTACTGGTGCTGTGGTATTCGTGCTAGAGTTTGCTGTCGTCGTTGAGGTCATTTGTTTTTTTATTGCACCCGGTATTGCTAAAATAAAATAAAAAGATAAATTCGACCGGAGTCTTGGCATATTTTTGGACAAACTTACCCTTGCGGTCTTTTTTAACACCGGGTTTTGCGAAATGTCGTAATTCCAAGTGGCGTCGTAAATTTCTTGATTGGCGAATAACTGCGTAGCAAATTGGACAAGTAGCTGGCTGTTCCGATTGAGAACGTGATCGGGCTTCTAGGCATAAGAGAAGAGATTAAAAGAAAGCAAAGGGTCACCATAAGGTTGTAACTGTGGGAAAGAGTGTGGAATTTTATTGCAACTTTTTGATAGGTCTTGAATTCCTAGGTTTTAGGAGCTTCGTATATCAAAGCGAGAGATTGGGCTGTTGCATGTACATACTTAATCCCTTGGATAAGTGGATCACTGAACTTAATAAATTCAGTGATTAATTCCATATGTCCTACCAGAGGAGCAGTTAAGAAGAGAGGGGAAAAGTAGTGACAATAAAAGGAGCTTGCAATCTGAAAGGACTTCTAGAATATGAAGCCTGTTTGCCATCTCCTGGAGGGATACCCAGTGTAGTTACCAGTTACAGTTTAAAGAAATGCCATTTGTGGCGCGAAAAATCTCACTAGTTTGTACTTACTGTTGGAGCTTGAAGATTTTACAGTCGAACCATTTCCTCCAGATGTAGCTGATGTATTTGGCGTTGTTGGAGTCACACTAGCATCTGATACGGTTACCAAGGTCTCATTATTCGTTTGCATTTCCGATTTAATTGGTGTCGATGTGATTGGCGCATTATCACCATTTTCATGTGTGGAAATAGTTTGCGTTTGATTCGTCGTTGTTGGGGTTGTCATGATACTGTCCATGCCATCGGTACGTGCAATTTTCGATACCGTCGCTGTGAAAGTTCCCACGTCATTAAAAATAAAAATAAAAATAAAAAACCTCCTCAACGATGTTACTTACGTGACATTTTTTTAACGCGCGGTCTTCGCTTCCTTGCTGGCAAGAACTGATTGATAACATCCTTAACTTCTCCCACATCGGTGATGACTGGCCCGGATTGATGGATATCTTCGACTACTTGAGCATGAACGGTCTGTTGAGGGGCGCTGGCAATAGTAGCAATTAGTTGGTCCTGATCCTAAAATAATATAATGAATGCAATTTTTACGTTCAGAACACATTTCAGAAGAAATTACATACTTCTTCCTGGCATACATCGATTACGGTCTTAACGTGATGCTGTGGTATCATATGTTGCAATTGAATCGAATGTGTTGTATAGTCATCTTTGGTTACGGTCTGTGGTGCTAATCCTTGTATATTGAGACATTGTGCCGCCTGCAACAGTGATGGCAGTTGAGCGTGATCAACACTGACCTCACCGCGATATACGAATTCGAGTAGAGCCTCTAGATCGTTGGCATTAACACCGGCAAGCATGACTACCGGATGTTTACATGGTGTATTCTGTTAAGTAGGGATGAAAACAATTATTATATTGAGCGAGGGAGAGTGAATATACAGAGAGAGGGGATTAGAGGAGACAATTGGATTCTTAATTTTTTTTTTTTTTTTTTTTAATTCAAGATAAATTTGATAAAATATCGTCCGCTTAAGAGATGAGCGAGTTCTCTTCTCATGGTTATTCGCGCTCTCACTCTCGTAATTAACACCGACTTGAAGAGAAAGAAAATTTTGTGTATTTTGTAAACAGAGAGGAGGGAGATGAAAAAGAAAAAAAGTTCATTAAACGCACCTTTTTGCGACTGTGACATTGTGAACTGTAATTACGAGATATTGAGGCTGCTCGGAGCGTGCTGTGAGTCTATTGTTGCTCGGTAATTTGCATTATTCATGAATGCAACGTGCTTCGTACAAATAGAATAGGTTTGTGTAAGCATAGCCGAGAGTAAGAGTTTTTTTTTTAATTTGAGGGTTGAGATATTCAAAGGAAGATCATTAACAATAAGGTGCTGTACAGGGTTAAACATTTTGGAAGGAAATCATTTCGAATGACATCGACTAGAGCTCTTTTTATTTTTTTTTAAGGAAGGCAGAGACCATAAATGATTGATTAATGAACATGTATACTCGTATAGGTGTACATATGAATATATACACATAATTGCCATGCGCAAATAAAAAAAAAAATTATTAGAAAATTAACAATAGTTTTATTTTTGACCTACTCAGTTCGAAAACATAACCTCTAATGCATAAAACCCTTCCAGACTCATTGGCTTGAGGATAATCAGCGTTCAGTTGGAAAAGGCTTCTCTTTAAAATATAGGCAACTACAAAGAAGATGTGTTGCTAATCATTTAGATAACGGCATCCACCTTCGTGATATGATAGAAGGCATTTCCTGAGATTGTTGATATACATACATATGTACAAATATATTTAGGGTCGAACTTCTCTAGTTTCGAAGATATAGGACTTCAGAATGCCCATAGAAATGAAGCTTGTATGTAGTTTCGCCTGGAAATAAGCAATCATGCTTTAAAAAAAAAAACCTTTTTTTACTACAAGTTACTTTCTTTAACGCCTAATAGTATGCAAGGATCGGATTTCTATGGTTTAGAAGGTATTTAGTAGATGATAGATATAGTGAATTTCGCTGCCGAGACTTGCACTAGTATAAACTTGCATTCAGGCATCAAAGGTGCCACTATCCACATACTCATCGACAGCCAAGCGGCGGCGCTTAAAGCATGGATCTCCCACGTGATCAGTTCAAAATTAGTTCTGAGCTGCTTCGGCAATTTACAAAACTTGGCATATAGGCGTTGACGGCAACGAAACTGCAGATCTGCTAGCCAGAAAAAGCTCCTCTCAGTTGTTCACTAGACCCGAACCCTTTTGCGGGATATCTGATTCTGTCTTTAAGTTTACCCTAAACAGTTGGGAACGCAACATGTGCATTTCTCACTGGAATAACTCCCAAGGTCTCAGAGAAGCTAAAAGAGCTGTGCAACCCTTCGAAAAAAACAAAAAAAAAAAAAACAGCTGATATCCTTAAATACAGCAGAAACGATTTAAGAAGGCTTGTGAGTTTTCTTACAGGTCACTGTCAAGTACTCTACCACCCCAACAAAATGAGAATCTCGGAGGACTCCATCTGTCGCTTCTGCCTAGAAGAGGACGAAACCGCAGAGCACATACTATGTGAATGTGCAGCTCTGTGTAGTATCAGGAGAACCTTCTTCTTTAGGGAGATTATATCTCCAACTGACCTAAGAAAATCCTCCGCAGCCGTAATTATTGCTTTCATTTGGAGGGCAAAAGTAGTGCTGTGACTTCTGACACAATAGATCTCTCTGATCGTCGTGCCTACACGCCATTTGGGCCTGGTCACCAATTTGTTTAAACAAAAATAGTGAATTTAGCTCCAGGGACCTGCCTGACAGTTGTTTACATACCCTTAGCGGAGCGACGAAACGAATAGCGGAGACCAGCAAATAATCGCGCGAAGCTCGCCACTCACCCACAATTGACCCCCTCAGGTCAATACTCCTTGCATACAGTTAGGAGTAGCTTTAAGTTAAAAAAAAACTCTCATTTGATAACATGATTGCTTATTTCCAGACGAAATTATAATTGCAATAAACTGCATTTAGTGTGGGAACTTTGAGGGCTTATATCTTCAAAACTAGACAAGTCCGTCCTTAAATATATATGTACATATGTATTATGTATATCAAAATTCTCAAAAAAAGCCTTTTCTATAACATAGTAAAATTTCGTCATAATTGGTAGTAGATGACTTTTTTCTAAATAATTACTGATGTTTTGAGATCCACCATATTTTTTGAAAACCTACAAAAAAAAATCGAGAAACGCAGGGTGCATGCAACTAGCCTACAAATAAAAGAATCATCAAGACGACGAAATGATGCTCAGAACATAACGTCGGCGAAATAAGAAAAAAAAAGAAGACTTCAAACCCCTATTATGGGGAAGGATGGAGATATTTGACAATAAGAAAACTGCATCTGTGCAAGAATATTTGATCGAATTTGCTATTGAATCCATCAATGTCTGTTATGAAAAAAAATACTAAAAACATACCAAAAATTAAAAAAAAAATCCGATTTGACTAACTGCCAACTGTAAGGTAATTTCGTTTATATACATACATATATGCATATGTACATATACAATAAAACCTCTCTTAAGCGGACCACAATACACAACCAAAAAATATTTGTTAGCCTTTAATTTGCACTAGTGCTGTTTGAACAATGATAATACTTGGCCACTAACAATTTACGATGCTTTTAAAATTACACTCGGAATTTTCACAACAGCTTCAAAACTCTTTACATCAGAAAACGTACATATGAATATACAGTAACTCACGTATTTGATCGAATGTAAGCTACTTTCCTAGAACACACTTCAGAAAACGCCTAAGAAGCATCTATCAAAACGTTTGGTAAAAGAAACGGGAAAGTTCGAGGGTGGTAATAAATATTATGATATAGGGATGCATGCACTCTTCTGTGGTTGGAATGTGCACTAAAGTAAAGGATCGAATGACAGCACAATTCTACGTTCAAAGATTGAATGATAGCCCTGTATCCATCGCTTAGAAAATGAAGAAAAGGATTTCCGAAGCATACAGCCAAACTCACTTGTGATTGGCTTCAAGACAAAGGGATAAATGTTTTAGACTGGCCACCTCAATCCCCGGAACTAAACCCCATTGGACACCATTGGGGATCCTTAAACGCAGGGTTTCATCTTGGGATCACTCCGCCAGATCTATGGATTAAGTATAGCATATAGTCGAGACTGAGTGCTAAAATATTATCACTGAAGAATGCCAAAAACTTATTCATAGTAGGTACCTATGCCAAGCAGAATAAAAGCTGTTTTAGCTGGTAAAGGAGTCAATGCCACGATAAAGTCTAAGCTCACAAAACTGATCGAATTCGGATTTCCTCATTTTGCTTAATTTTCTTTCGTTAATTTGATTAATCAACGTATGAACTTGCATTATGGTATTGCTTTATTTATGAATTAATAAAAAATAAATATTATATACGTAGAAGTATGTGAGAATAGTCTTCATTTTAATCGATCGAATAATTGAGTTACGGTACGAGTATGTAGGTATGTACATTTCAATGTACTTTATAAAAAAAAGTGATCCTAGACATTGTTACTAGTGATGAGTAGGTGCCTATGCAACTCAACGCAGATGTTAGCCATTCCTTCCTTCATCTTCAGTTGGCTTTTTACATTTCATTTAACTTTCAAATGCACCTGAATTTAATAATAGCTCTATTCCCCATCTTCTTATACCCTATCGTGCTAACTTCTTACGAGTAGCTACAAGAAAAATTCTCATCCAAACTACTCGAAAAAAAAAGACTTCGCAACTTAACTCAGCCGTCCTTGATTACACCTGTAAACGAAACAAACCAGCAGCACCACTATAGACATCAACCAAAAACTATGACTGATCAACAGTGCCCGTGCCCGCGTTTGTGTCCACCGCCAGCATTCGTTGAGCAACCAAAACAATCCTCGCTCGTTTTTCTTCTGCCTCATTTTCGTCATCCGCTCCACTCTTTTCGGCACGACTCAATAGACAGAAAAAACTTACGACGGACGAAGAGAAACTGTACTCAAAACATTTTTAGAGAAGAGCAGAGCATCAATCAATTTTTTTTTTTTTTTTTTTGTGTGTCCTTTCTTTTCTGAGTACCGTTGCCATAGAACCTAAACATACCCCTCTTTATTTTAACTTCCAAACTTTGAAGGGTTTATAGTGATAAAACCATTCTCTTACCTCCAATTAGAACTGTTCGAGGGAGAACTACTCACCTAGTGACAGGGGATGAAATAATAAGTAGAGTAGTAAACAATCAAAAACGAAGGGGTATCTCACATAAAAATAGAGCCGCAGATGGAAACCAAACGAATCTACTGGAGATGGAGAGGAGTCAGTACCAGGCACACTTCTCAGGGAGGGAATCATCCAACACAGCCAAATACAAGAAAACAAAAAGCAAATCGAACAAAAGAGGGCACTTCTCTTTCCTCTCTACTTGCTACCTATGCCGATGTGAATGTGTGCGGAGGGAATACAAAACGGAATGATCTCTGTTTACAAAATATCTTGAGCTCAATCTCGGGAGCGAATCGACCCACTTGCCACCTGTCTTCCACCCGCACCCCACGTTTCCAAATGGGCGGGAGAAACCCAACCAAGATAGATTGGATTTCCCCCCAAAAAAAAGAACTTACCTTCAACAGTTCCAAAAGGAACGGACTAGCAGCGCAAAGGACTATTTTATGAGCTGGAAAACTACGACCGCCAGCCGCCAGGGTGCAGTCCACCAAATCGCCATGACACCGCAAAAGTTGAATGGCCGACACAAGCGAACTGCCGTAATCGCCCCACGTTAGCGAATACAAAGAGTTCATTGGCAACGCCATCATTTAGACGGTTTTTATAGATGCGGATGACTGGATGGAAAAAAAAAAAAAAAAAAAATCCCAAGTCCGCGATTTTCTTCTCACTCTCCAAAAACTGTCGTCGTCGTGTCGGATTGTGTATGTATACGAAGTGTGAAGTTAGCAGCAGTAAACGAGGGGGAGGGGGGGAACCAGAACCACAGCGCTCCAAATTTTCTCCTTCTCTGCCACTCCGGAGCACCGCGCGAGGTCTTTCACTTCACTTTATCCACGAATGACAAATATATTCTGCACCAAAATTTACTCTATTCCAACACTTTCGCGAAATACGCTCGTCGCTCACCCGTTGTACGATTGAAAAAAAAAATTATTTTTTCTTCACAAAATTTCCACTTATCACTATGTATGCATATATACATATATATATATATAGAAGCAATACAGAGAGCGAGCGAGAGCGCGAGAATCACTCGCTAATGGTATCCCTCAGAGAGAGATAGAGAGAGGCTGATAACACCGACGATGATGATGATGATGATGATGAAAAAAGGGGAACACGACGATGGTGAAGAAAAAAAAAATTCCCTCTTCACTGCCAGCCTAATTGCAGTATCTGGTTTCGATTCGATTTTTCACCTTTTTCCCGTAAAATCCTCGGCTTAACAAGAGAACTTCCGATTTCCGTTTCAAATTGCACTCTACTCGGAGAAAATTTCACAAATTCCAAGTATTTCTATTATTGTTTTCTTCTCTGAGAAATTTTTCTCCGATTCCACACGTCGAGAAAACTCCACACGTACACACGCGTACCCACGAAAAGAAATTCTACATAAACGAAGGGAAATAATGAAAGAAAAAAAGAATTATTTTCTCTACGTCTTCTCCACACGGCTCGCTCGCAGAGAAGTTTTTTCTCTGCTATGATGGAAGATTTTTTTTTATATACCGTTGGTTTATTGTACACTCACGGAAACGGATGTGGAGGAAACAAATTAGATTTTTACCATAATAGTGGAGGAAAATTTGACAAATTTTTGGGGTTTTTTTCCGTAACTAAATATGCGATTCGCTGCCAGCAGAGATATACGATTTGTCACCACATCAACGAATGGAAATGTATTTGCTTTTGCTTTGCTAATGTGGGGAAAACGACGTAGAGCGAAGCGATGGAAGAGCGAGAGGCGAAAGAGGACGAGGAAGAGGAGAAGAAAAAAAAAAAAAAAAACTCGTGTGCTGAAATGAAATATGGCGGCAAGCGACTTTGCTCTTTGGTTAAAAATTTTTCTGCTTGTATGTGGGACAAGAAGAGGGAAATCGACACGGTTTGAAGATATGCGTATGCGAGAGATAGACGATTTTTTTCATTCCCTCGCAGAGTTGCCATTCGTTAAGGTGGTTGGTATTTTGTGAGAGGAGAGCTGGTGGATTTTGCGTTCGAAGTGGCGACATCTGTGTGTAGAGTTTGTTATTAATTGCAAATAGTATCAAATTTACTTTTACTTACTTGCCAAGTGTGAAAAGTTCAAATATCTGGGATATATGATCAATAACAAAGCAATTTGTGATGACGACATCAATCATCGCGTAAGCGTAGGGTGGATGAAGTGGCGAGAAAATTCCGCTATCTTCTGTGACAGAAAAATGCCACCTAAGTTGAAGGGAAGGCTCTACACCGCAGTTGTGCGTCCAGCGCTCACATGCGGTTCACAGTTGGACGATGTACAAAACGTATGAGAGTAAATTAACGGCAGCTGAGATCAAGATGCTTCGCATGACAGCAGTGACAAAGCTTGATCGAATAAGAAGTTCGAAGATCCGTGGAAGCTTTCACATCAAGGAAACCATCGTACAAAAAATAGAGCGCGACCGACTCAGCTGGTATTGCCACGTTCAAAGAAAAAATCATTTGAACCCTGTTAAAAAGGCAATATCAATGCACGTTCCAAAGACATCGCGATGTAGGAAAGGCAGGCCTATAAACGCCTGGATCACACAAATGCGACAACATCGGCATTTCTTGGCCTCAGTAACCGAGTGATCCAAAATCGGCAGGCGTGCCGATATTTTCTGAGGTCAAATAGGCGAACCCCATAGGCGGATCAGTAGAAATGCGGTGAAGTGGGAGGGTTATGATCCCTTGTTTTCGGATCATAACCTCGCTGATAAAAGGAAGAAGAAGAAGTGTCAAATTCACTTGATTTGAAATACACAAACGTTGTCTAGTTACTGATTCATAGACCTGTAAGCTTCCAAGTATATAATACTTGGTATTTGAAAATCACCAAGTACAAGCAATTTTTTTAAATATTCTCTTGTAAGTACATTTACTGGGTACTGCAATGCTGCCCAGTACTACATATAAAGTAGTGTAGTATAAATGTATTTCAGTACTTTACAGCTCTGCTGATTCACAACTCTGCAATATTTCGTCATGAAAATAGTTTTAATTAAGTTTTAACAATTCTTACTTTGGCTTTAAGCTTATAAATATCATTTTCTCACTACGTTCCATTTTGGTACATAACGGTTTTAATTACCGATTCATTGGTTCACGGTTTACATATCTTTTTTATATTTTTGATTCAAAATTGTATACTAGATCCATAAGATATCTAACGTACTATTTTGTAATGTACGCTTTTATTCCTCTTTTCATTTTTTGGAAATTTGCCTACGATCTTTGTTAAAAACCACTCAGACTCCTTATAACTGAACATATTTGGGAAAACTTATTCTACACTGAGAGATGTTAAAAAAAAGCTAGATTTAGGTCCCTATCACAAAACACAACTTGGGTTATAACTTGAAGCAACTAGTAAGTACATGGCCTGCCAAAATACAAAAAAAATGGGGGGAGGATATTTGAAGTTGAGATATTCAGCGTTATCGTGAATAAATTTTCCCTCGGAATTTTTTCCCCGAACAAAAATTAGGTATCTTGAAAAATAGGGGAAAAATTCATCAGGAAAAAATTAAATATCGCTATTGCGTTGAAAATTATTCTGAATTGTCATTCATGATACCTATTTCTTTTCTGCGGAATTATTTCCTCATTTTCATAACTTTTTCAAAGTGAAAGAGTTGTAATAGCGCACAAAAGAAGACGTCGAACAAATTGTTAAGTAACGTTTAAGGGTCAGTAGGTCGTAGCTATGAATACGACAATCGCCAACAGTAATCAGGGTGAATAAAAACAAATTTTGGTAGAAAAATGTTATCTTTTGAAATGTTAGCTCTTTAAGTAAACATTTAAACACAAACAGACGTCTTGTTTCGAACTTAATAGTGTTCGTTATCAGAGAACTGCAGCAAGTAGCTCGTTTTATGAGCCACTTGAAACATTCACCGCCTTCTAAGTATTCACACACATTCACATTCATTCCAAGAAATGTTTAACTACCCTCACACTATTGCCTCTCATATATTATGAATCTGAAACGAGCTCACATTGTTTTGAATAAGGCAGTTAATGTTTCGAGTGGCTCGGCGATCTTCTCTGTACATACTTGCAGTGCTCTGTGTATGTGTGTGTTCTGTGTATTCTACACTTATTCAATCAGGGTTATCGTGAATAAATTTTCCCTCGGAATTTTTCCCCCAAACAAAAATTCGGTATCTCCAAAAAAGAGGAAATACTTCCGCGGAAAAGAAATAGGTACCATGAATGACAATGCAGGAGAATTTTCAACGCAATTGCCATGTTTAATTTGTTCCTAATGAATTTGTTCCCTATTTTTGAAGATACCTAATTTTTGTTCGGAGAAAAAATTCCGAGGGAAAATTTATTCACGATAACCCCGAATATGAGCTACTTAAACCATTCGATGGCCTGTGAATCACTTCTACATTTCACAACTATTGTGAATACTCTGATTGAATGAATACTTTTAGTGCGAGCCTACAACGCATTCAAATATTCATGAGTGTCGATTCATACTTGCTTATTTTTTTGTGCATGAGACTGTGGATGGCTCGTGTTTTAGCGAATGATTCACAACTACAAATGAGTAGATTCATGCAGTTCTCTGTTCGTTATGCCTTAAGATTCGATAGAAAAAGTAGGGAAGATGAACTTTCGCAATAAAATGGAAACTCATGAGAAAGATTTTAATTCCATAGTCCTACAATACATTACCTGAAATCAATTAATTCCTACGCAGGTGCCATTAGCGTAACTATGATTTCTACCGACCCAACACACTGCTTCAGTATAATCAAAACAACCCCAAAAGGAATAGCTTTTCATTTTCAACAGAAGAATAAATCAAATCGATTTGTAAGCGCGTTTCTCGATCTCATCAAGAACCAGAATCTCCGACTTTATTTAGTAAATAAAACTAATTATACATACATTTCCTTATTTTGTTTGTTGTTCAATTCAATTTGTTTAGATAAAATATTATTAAAATCTCGTATATGTACTATTCCTTAGTAAAAAAACAAAAAAAAACTTACACTTAACTGAATAACGCAGCCCAACTCTTATCATTCTCATTAATATCATCTCTGGGAGGGTGGCAGACTGGTGTTTGATGTATGCCTGCGACTCTGGGTAAGCGAATGCAAGCTAATCAACAAAGTATGTACCTTTGGTGGATCATCATTATAATAACAGAGATAAGTTCAGGTGAAAGCATACATATAAAACAAAATTTTACGGATTTACATCGTAAAATTTTGTGTAAAGTCGTATTCAATAGTTGGAATAACTGTTTGAACGAATTTCAGGAATATAATCAGATATAGATGAACGCCTAGCTGGCCACCGCCTTCTTCAACAGTTTGGATGATCTTTTTCATGATATCAGCGTGACGGCAAGGATGTACAGATGCCATATTGGGACCGGGTAGATGTGGATGACTCTCCATGGTTACAGTCTTTTTGGCGTGATCCTGGCTAACGTCCTCGTACATTTGTTCAACGGTTAATGGTTTGCGATTCTAACGAGAGCGAATGGACAAAAGTGAATGATAGTAAGGTAATTTAATGTGTCACTCACCTCATCGTAGCCCACTACCCAGAGGCGTGGTGTCTGGTAGTACTTGTCATATGTTATGTGCAAGTCGTAGGTTCGTGTATGGAGGACTGAGTCTCCACCATCTCCACTGTCGCCTCCTTCAGAAGTTGTGGCTTTAGGTTGATTTTCTGCCTTCCTTGTGGTTGTTGCTACAGCCTAAATGCGAAAAAAGGAATGTAAATTTTAGTACAGGTTTTCAGGCCGAAAAAAATGATGAATTTGCACGATCAAGTGTAATGAAGAACGTCCCCTTGTTTTCTATGAGCGCATTTTACTTTTCTGCCCCGCAGGGACATAATTAATTTCTTTAAAATAAGTTTCCAGACATGTTAAACAGCTGATAGCTTGCACATCAATTGTATGGACGACGAGGAAGTGCTTAATGAAAGGTTCTGCAAAATCGGAATTTCTTATCTATTACTCTCTGCACTGTTATATAAACCCCCAGATGATGTAGGGATCTGCAACAGTGCACACTTGCAGCAAGCCCCAAGATAGATGATTTATGAAAGCCAGCATTTTTCCTTTATAAACCCCCAGAAGGCCTAGGAAGCTAAACTATTGCGCACTAACAATATGAGTCATAGAAAAGAAAGTAACTGATTTCACAACTCTGTTGAAGCTTTACAAATTTGCATAGATGTGGATAATCGAGACAAAATTCGAATTATTATTTTCAAGGCCTTCCTTCTGACGTCCGTCGGCAAAATGTCAGTGCCAGCTGTTTTTTTATAGCATTTGTATGTACATAAGGGAGAAATTTCGCAGTCATAGAATTGACTACAGGGAAGGGTCCTGCTTAGAAATGTTACTATGCTATTCAGAACATTTAATTGATATTATATGTTCCTGACTCTAATTCATATTTTCGTTTAGAATTCCTTGGCTATACACACATACATATGTACATGGTACTATAAAGCCAATGAAAGGGAGTAGGGTTGAGAGATAAGCGGACAATTATCTGTTTCCACCGGAATTATTGTTCTGGTCAAACGAATATTGTTATCTTATCACACTGTAACCATAATTCCTTATCACTTAAGTGGACTTCTCTGTCCATAGTCAGCTGGCACGTCAATTATCAACAATGAAACACGAATGACAAAAGAAGCTTGCCACCCACCACCGCATTAATCCAGCCAGAGGTCATCGAATATCAGATCAATTGCTTAATTTAAGCACGAACCCCCTCCATATTTACCGGATCAACCAGCTCCAACATGCCACTCTCTTCGAACTCCTCCATATCGATGGCCTCGTCATCATCATCGTCGTCATCATCATTTGGTATCTTGTTCTCGTCCATCGAATGAATCTCATCATCATCATCGTCTTTGCCGCTCAATGTCATTTCGCACACCTTCTCGTCCAACTCGGCCACCCCATCTTCGTTCAGTTGATGTGTCTCTACCCAGCCGCCGTCGCCACCCTCTTCCTCGACGACAATCTCCTCGCCAACGTACTCCATCTGCTTACACCGCCGAGTGCAGGCAACATTCCGCGTAATCAAAAACTGCTTATCTGTGGAAAAACTGAGATAACACACCTGTATCCCACGGACGACGGGTCAGACTCACCTTTGGGCAGATAAGGCTTTGCCTTCGATTCATCTCCAGTGGCCCACTGCCACGTAGGGCAGTGGTGTACCAAATGCTCGCCAGCGGCAACAAACTCCTCCGGAGTCAACACACCCGTCTCGCGGAACTTGCTCTCCTAGAAATGAATGAATCACCATCATGTCAGGATTAGGGTGTCTCCTCCAAGAAATTTCTCCTTTTGTCTTGATACACAAATTACACAGGAGGCACGGGTATGGGTAGCACTTACCTTCAGGACTGGGGTTAGGTATTCGGCGACTCCTAGGGCCGTTCCCTTGACCGTATTGATAACACTTTGCATTGTTTAGCGTTGCAAGTGTGCTGTTCTTTGTTTTGTTGTTCTTCGTTTCGGGGAAATCTCACTATTGCGAGGCAAAGAATGAAAAATTTCTCTTCGACTTGTTTACGGATGAAAAATACGTCAGAGATATGAAACGTCTAGACTTTGCCGACTCGGTTTGACTATTCATCTCACGGTTCTCACGAATGACAACCAGCTGTGGGAGGAAACGAAACAACAGATTCCGTAGAAGGCAAATATTAAGATTACAGGGATGTGATACGTTATAAATCGTGGTGAAATGCTACATTATTATAAAATATGTAAGGAAATAATAATAAACAAATAAACCAATACTTGCTTTTCTGTTATAAACAAAATTCAGCATATTTCGGCATTATTTTTTTTAACAGAATTTCTCTGTTGCCGCAAAATATTTCGTATTCTGTGTAGTAAAATTTATAAAACAAAAACGTGGTGAAAAACAAAAGAAAGAATTAACATTTTTTGTATAAGATTGTATTTTGAATTTGCCAACATTTTACTGTCCAAGAATTGTATTTACATTTTTCACCCCAAACTGATCTACTTGCGATCAATGGATAATCTGCAATTCCTGCAACGATATCGTCAATTATTCTAGTTTAAAAATATCGTTATCATGTTGATATTTCAATCTAATAAACCCAAGCCAAAATTTGGTTTTCATTCATGGTACTGGCATAAGGGGATGATATGTTAGTCTCTACCAGTTTACAGTTCTTCTGATAATTGCAGGTTATTACATAAATTAAGTACATATCTGCAAGCTGCGGAGTGCTATAGGATATGACTTAAGCTAACTACGTTTGCTCGAAAGAGAGATGAGACGATAATCGTCAATTCAGATAAGTCTAAAGCAATGGTGTTTAAGAAAGGAGAATGTAGATACTGTGCTAACGTGAAATGGAAATACAATGGTGAAATAATTGAACTAGTGAAGAAGTACAGGGTGGGGCAGAAAGAACTCCCCGATCTAAAGAGAACGTAGAAGATGTTAGGGTGAGGACAGCAAAGCATTGGAGGTGGCGCTAAACAGCGGTAATCGTGCGGTTTTCAGTTGTAATAATTGTTTGGACGGGAGTACACTGTGCGTTTGTTGTCGAAGAATTCGTTAAAAATGGCCGACTGCGACGCAGCGTGCTTTTCGCATATACGTCACACTCGGTCGACGTGATTCCGTTCCTGACAAAAAAACAATACGCCTTTGGATGTCAAACTTTAGAGAAACAGGCTCTGCACTCAAAAATAAGTCGCCTGGACGATCTCGTACTTCAACAGGAACGGACAATGTGGCTGCTGTCAGGGCTTCGATTCAGCAATCTCCACGGCTTTTTGCACTCAAACATACGGTGGCATTGAGCTTATCAAATCGAAGTGTTCGCAGAATTCTTCACCGTGAGCCGAAAATGCATCTCTACAAAATTATGGCTGCACAAGAACTGAGTGAACGAGATTGGGAAAGCTGTACAGCTGCGTGTCGAGACCTCCTTTTGAACATTCACCGCACAGATGTTTTAATGTGTACCGACGGAGCTCATTCCTATCTTTCCGGCACAGTCAATAAGCAACATTTTCGTTATTGGTCTCAAAATAATCCCAGGGAACTATGGAAGCTCTAACGAATGCAATAACACAGAAAGTCCCTAACATTCCGCCTGAAATGACTCGCCGCGTAATGGATTCCGAGAGAGGGTTACTCAGTGTATCGATAATGGAGGCCGCTACTTGAGTGACGTAATTTTTAAAACTTAATTAAAAACTGCATTATGTCTATCAATTATTTAGAAATAATGTTATCTCTTTGATATCTTGTTCAAAAATACAAGTATTTGGCGCAACAGCTCTTTAAAGTGCCAGGGCCTAGCTTCTCGCAACCACTCATGTTGAGTGGGGAAGGGGCCTACAGTTTAATGCCAAATCCGAACGGCGATTTGAGAAGCTTTTTTCGTGACAACAATACTCTCGGATGTTTGTCAGACGCTCGCGAGAGGTAGGACCGTGAAAAACTTTTTGGTATTTTCTGGGATTCGAACTTGGAACCTCATGCGTAGTGATCTGACACACTAACCACTTACGCCACGGCGCCCACTTGATATCTTGTTCGTTTTTTGTTGTATTAGCATCCCAAATGGGGGAGTTCTTTCTGCCCCACCCTGTATTATCAATTAGGTAGACGGCAATGCCACGCAAACTGATTTTTGTTAAACTTTTTCTTTTGTTATCAATTTTGAAGTACACAAATAGAAATCGGATCTAATTTAATATAATTCAGATGAAATGATTACTTTAGAAAAGTCATCCGAATATATAAAACAGCTCCCAGAATCATGTGATGCTGCTTTTTTTTCGCATCCACCATCGGATTGCCACTTTCTGGTACACCAATCGTATACGGGGAAGTATTTGGACGTTTTATCAATTTTAAAATCGATAAATTGTGAAGAGCGATGGATGATTGGGAAAAGACCAGACTCAAACGGTTAAAAAAAAAACCATCTCTTCTATTTTTTTTTACCCATAAGTCGACAGTTGGTTCTGAACACTACATCTTCGCAGTCACTACTACCAACCTCTACTACGGAAAAGAGAGTAAACAAACTCACCAACACCAATCAACCATTTTTCATTGAAGAAAACTCACCTCAAGTCAACATAAAGAAGAAGAACAATCGACAACGAATACGAATACGAGTACAAGAGAAAATATTTTTTTTTTTTGATAATTTTCGTGAAAATTTTTCATTTGTACGGAAAATCATTCAGCAAATAACTCGGATCTAGTGCTTTTGAAATCGAATTCCCATCAAGGCGACCAAAGAATGCGAACAAATGCCGCCGTTTTAAGAGAGTGGAGTGTTTGTCGACGCCGTTGAAAATTCACTGCAATTGGCTTTCGTGTTTTGGCTCCTCCGTGGAAAAAAGAACCACAAAGGTTTGCATTGCAATTCAATAATAAATATTGTCTGAGAAATTTTCACGATAATTTGTATGGTTTTGGCGTGGGCGGGCGTCGCGATGGGAGTTGTGAAAATTTCTCAAAGAAAGGCAGCTGTGCGTGAATTTTGGATTTGTTCCCGTTGTTTGCCCCCTCCTTTCTCCCCTTTTCCGCTTTCCACGTCTGTGTCATGTTTTGGGGCGTAACACCCCGTGAATTTTTTTGTGTGTCATTCGATTTTTTCTATTTTTCCATCGCATCCGTTGTGTGACCGACCGAGTATTTTACTATTTTTAGAAAGAGATTGGGCAATTGTTGCAGTTTCACTGCGCGCGGCACGCTGGGCTTTGGACTTGTGTACGTCCGTGGGAGCTCCACAGCACCACTGGAACAGAGGTCGTACATAGTAAGAAATTTTGCTTAAAAAAAAAAAAATTATACTTAAACCAGACTATAAAGAGGAAAGGGATGGCTGGCAGTGGGTTTGGTGTAGTACACTGTCTCGAATCACGTTGCACATAATAATGAACAAATGCGGGGGGACACATCCGCTGCAGGTGCTCAAGTGAAAAGTCGAATAGTTACAAAAGCTAACAGTAATGGCACTTCTCCATGGATACCTGTAGGCAGTTTTGTTGGCTGTTTTCTATAAAATTAGTTACTACCTACCAGGGCTGACCTACTATTTCGGCGGTTATCTCGCTTGTTTTGGCCTTCTGGGTTAAGGAATCAATTGCAACGATCTCTCAGATAGTAAGGTTATCTGGAGAGTCGTTTGGTTTTTGTAAATTGTGTTGGGAAATTACTATCTCAACTTTATACACTCCTCGAGGATATCTATTTGGGTGTGCCAAACGTCTACCGTAAAGGTAGATGGATTCAATTTGAAACGAGATCTTGCTCTGAAGACCTTTCTGGAACCACCCCTTCAACTTTGTAAGGAAAAAAATGCACCATGTCCTTAGCCTTAAAATTCCACCCAACACGCAACTTTAAAATGAGCGACATAACTGGGGATCAGCTCAGCATATCAGGGACTTTATACCCAGAACAAAATTCCTCCCCATAATCCTTCCAAGATTACTATATTCGTGGATATTCAAGCGGCAATCAAAGCACTAAACGTCGAGAAAGTTAGATCAAAAGTAGTTCCCAAATCCAGAAATTCACTGAACAATATACATACATATATGTATATGCAATAGCCATGATGTAACTCTCTGCTGGGTTCCCGGACATAGCAATATAGAAGGGATTGAGATATCAGATGAACTAGCCAGAATGGAATGAGTATTAGATTTAGATCATGCTCGGCCATCTGTAGAAGTTCCATTGGTGCACTAAAAAGAAAAATCGACCTCAAAACAGATAGCTGATCAATTCCGCATAGCTTGCCAGAGGCGACTGTATCATATCTCGCAGTTTATGGTCGGTATTGAATGAAGTAATAACTTTCAGAACACTGTGCGATAGGGGAAATAGCCGCAAGACTAAGCATTAACTCACCCGACCACTGCAGGAGCTGTCAAGACACGGGAGAGATAGAAAGCATCAAGCACTTGCTTTGTGACATCCCCAATCTACAAAACCGTCGCCTACACCACATGGGTAACAGGTGAAAGTTCCACTAAAGAACCTGAAACGATTCATAAAGAGCTCAGGTTGCTTCGCTACTGGACCGGGCGAAAGATAAAGAGTTTTTACATGTTCCACAAACAAAAAGGGAAACACGGGTTCCATGAGAAGCACCTAGGTGCACTTCGCCCTTACCAAACCTTATAAACAGAACTATTGACTTCGATCGCTCTGTCCAAATCATCATCACTAAGCATGAGCTCAATCAAAAAAGGCCCTCTTAACTGTTACTGTGTAAGAAAGAAGCAATGTTCAACGGACAATTCATTCTCATTGCTTCTAGTTACTAAAACTTCGCGATCTACAGTATGCCAAGGTTTAGATTTAGAAGGATTGAACAGACATGCGAGTTCCAAAGCTTATTTCTTGCTTTATATCCGCTTTTCGTATCACCTCTTCTCATAACAATTCCATTTGCAAGTTAGATTCGACTGTATTACCTTGAAAAGCGTCAATTGTGCTCATATTTGTTTTTTTTTATATATATTATCGATTCTAACTATATATTTTGTTTCTTTAACTTTTCAGATAGACGCGGTGTGGGGCTGGGCTTCTGCCCCGCTGCGTTTGGCGGCAAACAGAATGGGCGATCCTTTGGGGGATCGACCGCCTTCGCCGGCGCGTCTAGCGCACACCTCAGAGAAACATCCAAAGGTGACACTGTCGGAGTTAAATCTCCTGCGGCGTCACCGTGAGCTGTGCGATGTTGTGCTGAATGTAGCCACGCACAAGATCTTTGCCCATCGAGTGATCCTGTCAGCATGTAGCCCCTACTTCCGGGCCATGTTTACGGGTGAGCTGGAGGAGTCACGACAAACCGAAGTAACCATACGCGATATTGATGAGAATGCCATGGAACTGTTAATTGATTTCTGCTATACGGCACACATTGTTGTGGAGGAGTCAAATGTTCAGACGCTGCTACCGGCAGCGTGTCTGCTGCAGTTGGTCGAGATACAGGACATTTGCTGTGAGTTCTTGAAACGGCAATTGGATCCCACCAACTGTCTGGGCATACGAGCATTTGCCGACACACATTCATGCCGTGAACTGCTGCGAATCGCTGACAAATTCACACAGCACAACTTCCAGGAGGTGATGGAGAGCGAGGAGTTCCTGTTGTTGCCCGTCGGCCAGTTGGTCGATATTATATGCAGTGATGAGTTAAATGTCAGATCCGAGGAGCAAGTATTCAATGCAGTCATGTCGTGGCTGAAGTACAATGTCGCCGATAGGAGGCAGCATTTAGCTCAGGTGATATATTATATAAGCCAATGCTTCTATGTGTACTGACCTGTCTCATTTTTAGGTCCTCCAACACGTCCGTCTGCCATTGTTGAGTCCGAAATTCCTTGTTGGCACTGTAGGTTCTGATTTGCTAGTGCGATCTGATGAAGCTTGCCGTGACTTAGTTGATGAGGCCAAAAACTATCTATTGCTTCCACAAGAACGTCCACTGATGCAGGGTCCACGCACTCGTCCACGAAAGCCGACACGTCGCGGTGAAGTCCTTTTCGCCGTGGGTGGATGGTGTTCAGGCGATGCTATCGCATCCGTGGAACGTTTCGATCCACAGACAAACGACTGGAAGATGGTCGCACCCATGAGCAAGCGCCGGTGTGGTGTTGGAGTCGCAGTTCTCAATGATTTACTCTACGCCGTTGGTGGACACGATGGCCAGAGCTATTTGAATAGCATCGAAAGATACGATCCACAGACTAACCAGTGGTCCTGCGACGTGGCTCCGACCACATCGTGTCGTACAAGTGTTGGCGTTGCGGTCCTCGATGGGTTTCTCTATGCAGTCGGTGGACAAGACGGTGTGCAATGTTTGAACCATGTTGAAAGATATGATCCCAAAGAAAACAAGTGGTCTAAGGTAGGACATCGATTGAGGTGTGTTTGAAATGGTTGTTTACTTAAATTTGCCTCCTAGGTTGCTCCTATGACAACACGAAGGCTGGGAGTTGCTGTTGCCGTTCTTGGAGGCTATTTGTACGCTATCGGTGGATCCGATGGACAATGCCCACTTAACACTGTCGAACGTTATGATCCTAGGTAGGCCACAGAGCAAAGATGTCTTGGTTCAATTATAATTTCGTATCTCTCTTCTCCAGACAAAACAAATGGTGTGCCGTCAATCCAATGTCAACGCGGCGAAAACACTTAGGCTGTGCTGTATTTAACAATTACATTTACGCAGTTGGCGGACGCGATGATTGCATGGAATTGTCGTCTGCCGAACGTTACAATCCACATACAAATACCTGGAGTCCGATTGTTGCAATGACATCTAGACGAAGTGGAGTAAGTTTAATTCGCACTCTCTCTTGCTATATTCATTGATTCCTTAATTTTAAATTAAAGGTCGGTCTAGCTGTCGTCAATGGACAACTATACGCTGTTGGTGGCTTCGATGGCTCAGCGTATTTGAAAACAATTGAAGTATATGATCCTGAAACGAATCAATGGAGACTATGTGGCTGCATGAATTATCGTCGCTTGGGTGGCGGCGTCGGCGTTATGAGAGCTCCACAGACTGAAAATTACATGTGGTACGACACCATTTCCCCTGGCACCAATTCGATTATTTTCTATTGATTTATTTGCAGGATTCGCAAAGACTCCGTAGTTTAAGTGCTCCCATCTCCATCTCTAACAAAGCAAAATACAAGATATTCCAAATCAGAATACATTACATACAACCAACCAACCAACCGTATGAACCGTCTTTTTGATGAATAAAATAAAAATTTCAAATGAATATACAACGCAAAAACGCCAAACGAAGAGAATGGTCTACGTGAGTCTCCTCAATTAATTCACTTCACCCCCACACACCCTCTTAATTGTCTTTCTCTATCTCGTTATAAGTTCGTATTCTTATTACTTAGTTTGTAATGCATTATATAGTTTATAGTTTTTTTTTTTGTAGAGAGAGAAAGAGGACAGATGTAAGCAAACGAGAAAAGAGAAATAATCTGCGTTACATATAAAGGGTATCGAATAATATTGTTACTCCAGAAAACCTATCTGAAATGGTTTTCACACTTGTGTCACTCTAAATATATTTGTATTCCCTTTTTATATGTATACATGTATTTTGTTAAACAAAAATCCTTATTTTTCTTTTTGCTAAATACGGAATACAATTGAATATAGTCGGAAATTGATGTAAATAAAATAAAACAAAACACAAAATAGTTTAAATTGAATAACTTGCAAATGCCTAAGTTCAAGGGGAATAAATGCCATTTGCTGTCGTACTTACATACTTCTGGCTTATATTGAAAAGTTCGACAGGCTGATATTTGCTGCAACCCCCCGCCATTTTGAACACATCTAGGACGAAAAATAATAAAAATGCTCCGTCTGTAGACAGAGTTTGGGGTCGAATCGCCGTATCCGTTAGCGGGTGACTGGTCACGTAATTTGTAATGCATTGTTGGTACAATATAAAGATTTTTTTTTTTGTTTTGACGATTCGACCACTGAGCTTTGGTCAGGACATAATGAAGTATGTCCTCTTTATCTGAAATATACAGACATTGGCATTGTAACAATTCGTATTCTTAAATAATAATAAGTTAGGTAAATTTGAAATGACAATTTCGATATGAAGAAATGATATAAAAGTCGATTTGGATTGCACATCTTAAAGAATACCGGAATTCAAAAATTCAAGAAGCAATACAGTCTTAGAATTCGTGAGTTAAGCTTACATTCCTGCGGTCCTATTATGTACTTTCTATTACATTTTGCGAGTCGAATACTGATCAAGTTGACGAATGAACAAAAAAAAACATTTTTATGTAACTCACTGCTTTGATCCATTTTCGAGTGTCAGTCACGGCCTCAAGCGGGTGAGTACTTCAACGAATACAGGCATTTTCGCACCACATTCGACCTGCGAATGATAGTCACCGATTGCCATTGGCGTTTTACACTTTTCGACGATTGTCGTTTTGTTCATAGCTACGACTTGCTTTCTTGTCGTGTAAAATACTATAAAAACTCTTTCACATCAAAAAAGTTATGAAAATGGTACATCTGGTGGCATAGAACGACAATTGTCGAAAGACCATAAACGCCAACGTGAAACCGGGTGAATATCACCGTCAGTCTTCAGCTCCAACATGTTGCCAAGTCAATTCAAATCTGAGACGATTGAATCTTCTTCTTCTTCCTTTTATCAGCGAGGTTATGATCCGAAAATAAGGGATCATAACCCGCCCACTTCACTGCATTTCTACTGATCCGCCTGTAGGGTTCGCCTGAGACAATTGAATATATTTTTTCTTTTACAAAACATTTATTAAACATAACATTTTTACATTTAGCACAACTCACATTCAAGCATCTATTAGACTGGTCCAATTCTTACCATTAACGTTGAAATGTTGGGAGTCTAGCCCCTCTCTGTCAGTACTTTTACTTCTTGTATTCCCGAGTCCGTGTACTTAAAATCATGGGTTTAGGATCGTTGTCTTACTGAAATTTCCGTTTAACCGACAAACTTTCTTCTGCCCACCGTAGCATCACGTTTCACATATTTTCCTTTGTGAGAATTCTCTCAATCCTATGAATTGAACCAGCGCCTTTCCAAGAAAAATATCCCCATACATTGATTGATCCTACGCAATGTTTTATTACCGTTGTAGTATACTTGGGATCAAAAGTGAAGCATTTTGGACGACGGACGTACCTTCTTCCATCTAGATCGATTCGGTTGATTTTCATTTCGTCGTTCTAAAATATGTAGCGCTACCGGTCCTCCGTCCACGAAGCGTGATAAAGTGCGAACTCTGTACATCGTTACGTTACGTTGCCAACGGCTTCTTCCGCGAAACACGACTATGAAACCCATATTCAGCCAAACAGCTCCTGATTGTTCCGGGAGACACATTTATTCCCTCAGTCTCACGACGGATTTCGGTGGACATTTTTCTGTGATCCACTTTCGAAATATGCAGAAATCTTCGATCCATAGAACCATTGTTTACTTGGCGCAGCGGACTTCGGAAGGTTTTTATAGTGCCCGCATGTTTTATAGTGTTTTTCCCTAATTTTCCAATTTTCTGGGCAACTTTTCCAATTTTTCTTTCCGTAAAAACTTTAACCCCGAACATAAAAAAAAAAAATGAGCCAAATCGGTCCAGCCGTTCTCAAGTGATGCGCTTACCAACGAACATCATTACATTTTTATTTATATAGATGACCCGTTCGAATGTCGCACTCTAAATGGGTTAACATGGCATTTCCTTGTCAAATATGTACTATGTCAACGCGAAATAAGAATCCTTATTCATCACCTTGACTTCGTTAAATACAACAAAACATGAAATAGTCGATGGTGTTCTTACACATGTGTCCACAGCTGTACATATGTACATGTATCCTGGAGATATTCAAACCTAATCGTTGCATATCCCTTGCTGATCTTCTTCTTCCTTTTTATCAGCGAGGTTATGATCCGAAAATAAGGGATCACAACCCTCCCACTTCACCGCATTTCTACTAATATTTATTACAATTCTTAATTTTTCCCTTCTCTCTATCACTGGATTTTAAAATCCTTAAACGAAATGTGTTTTCTTCATATTCTACATATTTATCAAGTCTCCCTTACACTATTTTCCTTCCCTCGATCACCTTTAAGGGACATGGATCTAAGTGGTGAATCATATGAAATCCGAAGCGAAGACAATTCGCATAGCTCTCAAGACATTCTCAGATACCACGCTGCCCCTGAAGGCGATCCTTCTGTTGTAAATAATTTGCTCAAAAAATCTTCGAAAACAGCAATTCTACGATTGAAATAAAAAGCGTAATTGGAAAGTTTTAAAGCCTGTCCACCACACATCCAAGAAACTTAAGATGGTCGACGCATACCTGTTCTACATATTCGTTACCGGCGTTATACAGTTCGCGTACTGCTGTTTGGTGGGTACCTTCCCCTTCAACTCAATTTTGTCCGGATTTATCTCTAGTGTGAGCTGCTTCAACCTGGGTATCTACCTGCGACTCCAAGCCAATCCCGAGAACAGGAGCATATTTTGTAATTTTGTTAATTTGCTCACGTGGTCCTGCACTCGGTCGTTGCTAACTTTATTGGATAGTGGACATGACTGGAACTCTTGTAAGGCGCTAACAGATAAGGTGGAGCATGCAGCTAATTTTAGCTAATAACGGCTAATACTGCCATGGATCTGTTGAATTTCCCTCTCTTGATATTTGTCGTGATCATTTGATCAGATTTAATTTATTCTCTTAGAACCCTTACCTTCCTCCTCGTTTTTATACATCACTTATTTTTAAGATCATACTTTGCCTTTGTTTGAGGTGTTACAAGGCAATTAACGGTCGAAATACGAAGAACCAGGTGCCAGAGGTACATACTTAAGAAAAAGTCACCAACAAAATGTCTTTCTTACTCACAAATTCTTTGTACCTAGGTTCAATAATTTTCTTATAAATTCTCCTTTTTCTTTGTTTACTATATTTTTTTTTTGTTATGTTATGCAATAAAGTTATTCACTTAAAGAAATAGGTAATAATGTAATAAGGAAATTGATGTGGGAAAAAGTGAAAAAAACAAATATTTAAATTTTAAGTTAAAAAAAAGAAAGAAAGAAAGAAAATCTTTAACTATTATTAACACGTAAATATATATATATTTAAACAAAAAAATTAATTAACACCAAACTGTTTTAATTTAATCTCGTGGTCAACGACCGCACTGGCCAGTCCACACCACACTACTTTCACTTTCCATATACAATAGAAAATGCTGAGCTTGTGCACGAGAATGCTGTCCAAAGAAGTATGGAAAAGAGTTATTTTTTAGGAGGAATGATGCTGTTGCTGTGGCGACCAATGGATGATAGCTTGGTCTAAGCAGGACAGTTATTGTGGAGCATTACGCAAAGGGGGACGCCATCGACCTAATGGAGTATTTTTGTGTCGGTCACTTGGTTAGTAGTGAACGAGATGTGACGAAACTGATGCTTTGACGGAGTATGAGCGGGCTATGGCTCATCTGGAGGTCAACAATCCAATTTTTTTTTTTTTATAACAATGCGTAACGATAAATCATTTTGGGCCTTTTGAATGTTTCTTCTTCTGTTTTACGTATACAATTGTATTTCTCTTCAGGGTATTGTTTTGCGTTTAGTTGATCTGTTTTTGTTTTTTTAGCTGCGTATATTGAAGGAAGCACATTGGTGATTAGAGCCAGAAATGTGATACATTGTGTCATATTTCTATAAGTAGATAACTGAAAGCAATTAACTTTGGTTCTATGTCTTTCAAATATAAAGTTAAATGGTCGGAATTGAGTACCATATAGAGTAAAGAGACATGTTCACGGTTATCGCGAATAAATTTTCCCTCGGAATGTTTCCCCCGAACAAAAATTATAAGTACCTTCAAAAATAGGGAAATAATTCATCGGAGAAAAATTAAATATCGCTATTGCGTTGAAGTTCCCCTGAATTGTCATTCATGATACCTATTTCTTTTCCGAGGAATTATTTCCTTTTTTTGAAGATACCTAATTTTTGTACGGGGGAAAAATTCCAAGGGAAAATTTATTATGGTTATGAGAAAAATACTAGGAATCTAAAACCGAATGCAAATTGTTGCGCTATTAGTTTGGACTCTACCCACAGGGTAGTAGAATTTGATACCAACTGAGATTCAAAGCAACCATCCGCCAGAAATACCTCTTCCTCATTTCCACCTTACGTCTTACAATTACTCAGTTGCATCAAAAGATTTATACTCTAAGGCTTAAGTTTATATTAAAAAAAAGTCTATAGGTTCAGTGCCAAAAGATTTCACGGTCTCACTTCTCGCGAACACTTGACAAACATCCAAGAGTATTTGTTGTCACAAGATAGCTTCTCAAAAACAAAAAATTACCTTCGGAGGTCCCTTCCATTCGTGCGAAAAATATAACGCCACTGGGCATAGGACCTTCATGAGCTGTTATGCCCAATATGCATGTATGTATGTATATAGATTACGTGAAAATGTTTGATCTCGAGATTCTGGACACCTACTATATGTAGGTGGATTAAATGAGAAGAAAATGTTTTATTCAGACCTTCTACCCGAAAGGACATTTATTAGTTCAAATTCGTTCCATTTTTCTTGAATTACATATGTATATATAGTATATGTGTACAAATTTGGCGCAATAGCTTATTAAGTGTATAGGCCTAGCTTCTCGCAACCACTCGTGTTGTGTGCGTTATATTTTTCGCACGAATCGGCCTACAGTTTTGTGCCGTATCCGAAGGGCAATTTTTATTTTGTTTTCGAGAAACTTTTTCGAGTTTCGAGGTTATCGGCCTTTATTTTTGAACTCATTTCGTCCAAGTGCGTGCTGTAGAAAATTTAATGCAATTCGACATCAAAGATTTTAAAAGAATGAATCCGATATACGATGAAAGACCACATACTCGTACTACCATCATGGATGGAAAGTATACTTCGATCAACGCTTCGATGCAGGGGTGAATTAAAAAATATGTTATTCAAAACTATATAATCCTCATTTGAATTTTTCTGAAATATGCTTCCAACTCCATCCGACTCTATTCTATCCGCAACTTTCCGAAAATTTCCTTTCGGTTTCAACCTGTGAAGATCAAAATTTATTTGACCACCACCGTTTAAAAAGAGATTTTGACTACGACTCACAGTTAGGCGTAATTTTGTCTCTTAACAGCTTTTTTTTCGAATTTTGTTAGTTCCCTTTTCTGCCATTTAAGCACTCACTGTTTTCCGTTATAAAAGGGTCCGGCTAACGCATTTAATGGTTTAATGTTTCAGTTTCTTGTCCATTGTGTTGCGTTAGTGTCGTTCTTGTCATCTAAAAATTTTATTTTTATTTTTTAAATTAGTTTTTTACCAATTTATGTGTTCAAAAAAGGCGATTAGAAAACCTTTAACCAAAGGTAGATGTAAAGTTAATTTAATTTTAATCCACATTCAAATATGTACCATAACATATTTCTAATCAAATCTCCTAGAGCGTAGCTCTAGCCTAAATCTTGCCCATTTTGTCTGGATTTTTTTTTTGTTTTTCGTTTGCCATGTGTTGAAAACGTGTTTGATTTGAAAATATGGGTCAGTCGTGTGTGCTTGAATAGATTTTTGAGAATTTTTAAAGCATTGATTACAGAGTTTATACATATGTACAATACCTTTGTTTTGAAAGGCAATAAAGGGCTTTAAAGTAGTTTAAAGTTTACTTTAAGTCGAAACTATTTGCATTGTGGAAGGTAGTTTTAATTGAGTGCAATGCGCTTTGTGATTTATTGACACAACGATAACTGAGAATTGTTTATGTATTTAAAGACGAGTTCATTAAACCTTCAACGGACATTCCATAAATTCGTGCTTAAGCTGTAATTTGTTGAAATATTTGCAATAGACTTAGTGTAATCGCTCGGTTTAAAATATAAGCCTGCCTTTCTTTTGCGATGTCTTTGGAACGTTTGTTGATATTGCCTTTTGACGAGATTGAAATTATCTCTTCTTTGAACTTGGCAATACTAGCTGAACCGGTCGAGCTTTATTCTTCGTGAGATGGTTTATTTGACTATGAGGCTTCCACGGATCTTGGAACTTCTTATTCGATCAAGCTTTGTTGTCACTTCCGCTGTCATGCTAAGCATCTTTTTGTACATTGTCCAAGATTGCGAATCGTATTTGAGTGCTGGACGCACAACTGCGGTGTAGGGCATTTTTCTTGTTTTAAATCCCAAATCCCGGAGCACTCAGACTCTCCGGGAAATTCTATTACCAGGCAGGAACCTTTCTTTGGTGCAGGGGCTGGAAAAACTTCGATGTAATTTGCTTTCTTTTATACTCGGTTGGCTGATGATTGCTGTTCCTGGGGGTTGAGCCTGCACACATCGGATAACGGCCAAACACACTACCAACTGCATCATTGGCACCCTAAATGTGTAGAGCCTTCCTTTCAATTTAGGGGGCATTTTTCGGTCACAGAAGATAACGAGTTTTTCCCGCCACTTCATCTACCCTACACTTACGCGATGTTTGATGTCGTCATCACAGGTTGCTTCACTATTGATCATAGATTCCAGATACAGTGGACTCTCGATAAGTCGAACTCTCCCTAGGTCGAATTTCTCTCTAACTCGAATTTTTTCGCCATATTTTAGCATTCCTCTCAATTTTCCATACAAAAGCATCCTCTAAGTCAAACTCCCTCTAAGTCGAAACTCCCTCTAACTCGAACAAATCATGGTATCCCGTGAAAATTCGACTTAGGGGGAGTCCACTGTATTTGAACTTTTCGCACTTGGGAAGCACTGTTCCATTCAAATAAATGTCTGAAATAGGACTGGAGTGGATGCGAGAACGTGCAGCTCAAGTACTCGTTTTCTTTTTTTTTTGGAATAGTGCGTTACACATTTCCCTCTAAAACGTTCACCCATATGTCAAGTGGTCGTTGTAGGGACGTAGGATCCTCACTTATGATGACTCCATCATCAGCAAAGAATAGCTGATCTATTTGGGGTCCGTCACTTTACGTTCAAGCAGATAGTCAATGACTGCAATTAAGAGCAAAGGACTTAAGACGCTTCCCTGGTGCACCCCAACTTTGATTGGAAAGTTCCGTTACTCCAGCGGAGCATCTTACTCTTTTCTTTACTCCTTCGTACATGTCCATAATCATCTGTACATATGTTTCTGGAACCCTTCGATTTCTTAGCGCCACCCATATCAGATCCCGTGGTTGTCTGTCGAATGCTTTTTCAAAGTCAATCAATACAATATGCAAATCCTTATAGGATCACGATGTTTTTCCGTTATGATCCTAATACCTTGAATTACACCTGTGGTTGATTTACCCGCGACAAACCTGCACTGATCATCAGACAGCTGTATTATTTTTCGCAGTCGGCTACCTAATACCCGCTCAACGATCTTCAGCTTGATCGAACGGTCGTTATCACAGTTTTGGGTATCACCCTTCCTTCCATTGATTCGGTATTGGATCACCTCTCATAAACTTGGAGATGACAATTCTGAGCCATCTGAACTCGATGTCTCTCATCTTTTACCAGAACTCAGAGGGCATCTCGTCTGGCCAAATTGCTTTTCATTTTGTTGAGTATTTGACCACCTCACTTACTTCCTGAACTGTAATGTCGGGTATTTCTTCATAGCTAGAGGTGGCTCTTGAAAAGTATAGCCAGGGAAACTATTCATTCAAAAGCAAAAGACAAAGTAATACAAACTTTTCGCCAAAAACATAGTGCTTCTGCCCAAACTGACAGATCAACAAAGTTTCAAATAAATCCATTTTGTCTTTTAAGTGGTGAGTTTCTCGATTATATACATATATGTATGTAGGTAAGGATATAATAACTGAGCAGAATTTAAAAATTTGTTTGAAAACGTTTTTATAATTTCGGCAAAATCAAACCATATAGTCAACGCGAACCTGATCGTTCTGCAATCGGTCTGCCTTTTCTGTTTAGGCTCTCTAGGAGGGAGCGTTGATAGGGGTACCTAGGTACCTTTCACCATTCAGCATTCAAACTAAAATTCTGGTGGGTAAATCTGGCTCAATGCTGTATATTATTGTTTGGATTGCAAATCAAACAGCTCATATTCGGCAAAGTCTTTCCTTTGGTCTTTTATTTTCTGCTCCACAATCATACCACTAGCGGATGATAAAAGGAGCCGTAATGATGATCAACCATTCCTTTGACACATTCTACCATATATCCTGTCCTCGTTTTTTTTTTTTTTTATAATTTGCGCGCACTCAAAGGGTTATGAATACCTTTAACATGTCTACACACAGTGCGGGCGTTGGAAAGGATGAATAGAGAGAGAGAGAGAGAGAGAGAGAGAAAGATTTTGGTGTACTGGTTCTTGAAGCTCAGTTGTTTATGCTTCAGCTATTCTCCGGGGGTGGCGTCCAGATAATTGGGGAGATTTTTATTACTATTGTCATTGCTTCTGATTCACAGTACTTTTTTTTTCCGATAATTGATGTCAAGAGCAAATCATCATCAACAGAGCGAACAATTTTTCCAGCCACTTGACCAAGCTGCTACTGCCAGTGTTATGCCTTCGCAGTAGTGTTCACACAAGCTTTCGCAAATGATCGGACTGACTTGGTATATTTCATAAGAAATAAATAAATGCTTGCTGACATCAGGATTTGAACCATGAACCATTAGCGTGGCAATTGACGACGTTACCACTACACCATTGCCTCCCAGTTTTCATCATAACCACACACAAACCAATTCAGAACCATTTATCTACCATTCGTCATTCTAAATTCATTAGAATAATTCTCAAACATCGAATTTTAACCTTCAACTGCAACCAAACTATCATATTTCCGTCGAGTATGTTTATCAATTTTTGATACTCATCTTGTGCGCATAATTTTCATTAAGCTTTAGGTCAAGAGCCTTTCAAGGTTGCTGACTAGAACACGGGTTCTAGTCCGTTCTAGCTTGTTTTCTTTCTATAATGTGGCAAAGCTTAACGCATTGAGTTAAAGCTTTGTCATCATTTCAACTTAGTTGAATTATGTAAGTACATACATGTATGCATGTATGTTAGAATATTGAGGCGCAATTTGTTTTTGTTGTTTTTTTATTCTTTAAGACGGAGTTTGTGAAAAATTATTTGGCAAAATAGTTTCAAGGTAATTTTTGTGACTAACAGACCTTGAATTTGTTTTGGGAGTTCAAATGCCTTTAGCGTTTTACGCTGAGGAATAAGTTTATTGATGCGCGTGTGAATAAGAATGCAAGAATTATAAAATTCTGTGATTATTTATTTAGTCAAGGTTGAGCTGTTCTAGATGATAGACTGAGAGTAAAATTTAGGCGGTATCATGACTGTCTTTAATGGTAACAGACTGATGGTAATAAACTCTTCTAGATGAATGATAAAATTAAATGCGGCATGTTTAGGCACAATGTAACCTACTGTGCCTTTGTGGTGCTGGTCAAGGTTTAACTTACATTGTGGTAGAAGATTAAGAACATTTCTCCGTTAAAGGTTGGTAAGCTTAAGTTTTCTCTCTATGTAGTAGGCTTCCACTCAGTTTACTCATTCAATTTACTCTTCGGTTTCATCGCAGGGTCTGCATATCTCTTAACCTAATTATGCGATCTCGGAGCTAAACGTGTTCTGTTAGAAGCGCTTGTTTAACGAGAAAATAAGTTTAATATTGTCGTCTTCCAGAAAGGCACCAGCGCCAGACCTTTGACTGGTTTTGGAGCCGTCCGTGAAAACACGACTGCATTCCATTTGCGGCTCAGACTCTGGCCGAAGCCAGTCCTGAACATGAGAAAAGTCGACTCTGAATTTGCGGATCAGCTGAAGTTCTGGTGTCTTTGCATCAGACGGCATATCCATGAGACCGGAGTCGTAAGATAGGTGTCGCGCAAGTTCATAAAAACAATGCTGATGCTGACGATAGTCTTAGACCTTCGTCAATTAAAAATTTCTATTATTTAGATCTGCCTCATTCATTTTTTCGTTATTTTCCTCATATGATGTGTACTTCCATTCCGTAAAAAGATTCTAGTCTTACTAACGCCTTTGCTTTTTCCAGCCTGTCAGCTAGTATAGTGAGAGAGAGAAAGAAAGTAAAGAAGTCTCCTTAGTCTACATGGGAACCACTGACAACCCGAAAGTTAGTACCTAGCATTAACTAGAAATGACAAGAAATTAAGATATATTTTCTAAAAATGCTCCATGAAGTACAAGCCGAATCATTGCCTGTGTCTTACTAGCTGCAATGAACTTATATAGATATTTTAAGCTGTCAGTTCAAGCATTAGTTGAAGTCCTTTTCTTCAAATTCCGTTCATGATTTTAAGTCTAATCACCTCCACGCTAATTACCAATTCTCTTTCTTTTAAAACCGTGTTTTTAAAAAGAAACAAATTCATTAAGTTTTCAAAACCTGACCCATAAAACTGCAGTACCTCAACAATTTCACTTTCATTACTCATCCAACTCAGAATCAGTTCATTCCAAAAGTTACATAAAATTCCCATTAATAGTTTATTGCCGCTTTGCTGTTGTGTGCGAAAATGGCACAAAAACAATCCAATCCTATGCAAATCAGTATCAGATTGACCCATAAACAACGAAACGAACCGTATTCCCGCGTAAATAAGTTAAAGCTTTTCCACCGATCGATCGTGCACACGAAGTACATACGTTTCCCTCCCTTATTATACTTACACACAAGTGACAACCAACCGAAAGCTTCACTCGATAATAAATTCATACGAAAGAAAAACACAGGAAAGAACTGCATACTATTGCGAATTTTATTGCTTCCGCCTTTACTGTTTATTTTTCTCTTCGATTCGCCCAGTGCCCTAGATTAGGAAGCGAACGTTGCATGCAACCAGAGAACGTTAAGTAAAAGCTTTTTTCTCCTCCCTGCACATGCGAGTGCTACTTCAAGGTCGCCACAATTGCAATGTCATTAACTTTTGCCAAGGGGGGAATCACTCGACAAAGATGATATCATTGCCATTATAAGCTCTGGGTGCAGAGTATCTATCTATTCAGGAAACTATCTATGATCGTGCGCAAAAAGAATCGATAAAAAGAACTAAAATCACCCGACACGGTGGCGGTAATTACATACAGCAACGAGTTGAACGCTCATTTCGAGGTCACCATTCATACACAGGCACACGAGCTAAGAATTGTACTCGTTGCCTAGTGTCGCTTGTGGTGCATGCATACGTCATACGGGCTCAGAAAGTGCATTCAACTTGAGAGCTGCAAGCTGAGTGTGTCAGACAGGTGGTGGTGGTGGTGGTAGTGGTGGTGCAGTGAACGAGAAAACCCAGGGAATGTAGGTTATGTCATCAAGTGGCTCCGCTGAGAAGGAAGGGGTTGATATCAGAAAGGAAATATAATGAATTCAGCGTCATGGTCAAAGTTAAATGAACTCTTGATGCACAGCGCACAATGAATAATTGTTTGTTTTTCTTTATTCTATCACTGGCACTCTCTTCTTCTAACGTCGATGTATGTTTTCACTGCAAAAAGCTTTCATTTGATAATTTTTGAAAGTGTTTTTCCTGGTATGGCTTTTTTTTAGGGTTTTGCGATTGCAAGTTCATTGACACTTGTTAGGTAATATCATGTGCGAGTAATAAGTAAGTAAATACTACTAACTACATCGTGTACGACTTGTAAAAAGGGTTATTCTACTTTTAAAGTGGTTTTAAAGGGGAAGCTTTTTTTTTTAGTTTGTCTATCGGTCAGTGTGCCTAAAAGATAAGCGATTTTAATTGGTTTATGATTAATTTATTGAGCCTTGTAAATACTCGTAACCAATTTAATCTTCGATAATTCGAATGTTTTTCGACGATTTTGTGCAACAACGGTGCTCGAAAAAGATTTAGATTTGGATGATTGAGTTGATGATTGTACATTACCTTTTGATATTGGATGTACCTATGCATGAAAATCCTCACCTACGTTTTTAGTATGCACATGCTCCGAGACAATTTATTCTTGGGGGGCGGTTTTCAGAACTCCTTAAGATCGCTTATGAATCAAAACTACATGTTCAGCACTATCTATTTATTTACATATACATAAAATAATGCTGTAGAGAGTCGAATGTTGTTGTCTTTCTGTGCACGCATCACGTGGAAACTACTGCAAGGATTTTTATGAAACTTGGCATATTGATAGCTTATGTCCTGGGACAACATTTAGCATACTTTTTATAGCGAGAAATGAAAGGGTATGTATATAACAAAACTATAAATGCAAAATTGTTTCCGCACGCACCAAGTAAAAACCGCTGCAGGAAATTGAGATCTAATCAAAAATTTCTTTTGCAATATTCAGAATTTACTTAATTTTTTCTTGATCATGATCTGTGTCCGTGCTTTACACATTTTCTGTATTGTATGCATGCAGTTGGCAATTGCATTTCATTAATGTATGATTCCCACTGGAGAAGCTATTATAGTTGAGTAATTCCTAGCGATATGAATATCTATAGACTATAGAAATGCAGTAGAAGAAAATACTGTTTATTTTAAAAGTAGCAGCCGGGGTAAGCAAGGCGAACACGGACCAGCTAGTCATGAATAAATTTTGTACCGCAGCATTTTCGTCGAACAAACAAAAGGTATGTACATATGTATGTATCTTCGAAAAAGAGGAAGAAATTGTCGGAACAAATTGGATTCATAAACGAATCCCCGGCACCCAACACAGGTGAATATAGAACTGCTCAGAACTGGTGGCCAAAAACCTTACAGGCCAAGACTCAGGAACAGTTGAATAAAATACATCGTCTAGCCTGTCTGAGTATCACAGGAGCAATGAGAACGTGCCCTACGACAGCAATGGGAGCAATGCTTAGCCTCACACCGTTGCACCTTGCAGCACAAAAATCAGCTATGCTGAGTGCTCTTAGGCTACCCAAGATCTCGGACCTTAAAATCGGCAACTTTACAGGCCATTTGAAGATTCTAGGGTATATTCAAAATGACCCTATTCTCAAAATGCCAGATACTATGATCAAGAAATACCGGTTCTCCAGGAAATTCAATGTGGTCATAGGTGACCGCCACACATGGAGGAATGAAGGACTTGTAGTTTTACGAAACTCCCAAACTTGGTACACAGATGGTTCCAAATTGGAAAATGGTAGCACTGGCGCAGGGGTTTATGGACCCAGGTTCCAACGTGCGGCTGCGCTTGGGAAATCACCAACAATATTTCAGGCGGAAGTCCATGCGATCGAGCTCTGTGTACGAGAATGTCTGCGTAGAAGAGTCGAGGTTACTCGTATCTATATCCTCTCAGACAGCCAGGCAGCACTTATGGCTCTGAAATCGTACACGGTAGGATCAAAACTTGTATGGGACTGTCTAAACCTACTCGAAGATCTCGCATCGAAAAACATAGTCACTGTGGCCTGGATACCAGGACACGAAGGCTTCGAGGGCAACGAACGGGCGGACTGCTTAGCGAGAAGAGGCGCTAGTCGCCCACTAGTCGGTCCTGAACCCTATTTTGGAGTCGCACGGAGTAGCGTTAACATAAAAATAAAGAAATGGGAAGATGATCATCATGCAGAGTACTGGGCCAAACTCAAGGGCCTAAGACAGGCAAAGAAGTTCATTAATCTCAACCGCTGCAAGGCTGAAAAGCTACTCGAGCTTAGGAAAGCAGACCTAAGAACCTTAACAGGCTACTTGACTGGTCATTGCCCACTCAGGTACCATCTGCACAAGATAGGAGTAGCAGATACAGACGAATGCCGGCTATGTGGAGAGCAAAAAGAGACGGCAGAACATATTCTTTGTGAATGCCCCATGAACCACAAGAAAAAGACTTCTCCATATCGGAAGGGCTTTATTGAGTCTCTCTGACTTCTGGAATATTGAGCCTGGAGCTTTGTTGAGGTTTATCAAGAGCCTTAACCAAGTTCTCAGCTAAACACCGGGCTGGCACAATAGATCTTACAGGTCGCAGTGCGTACAAGGCCCTAGTAACGTAAAGTAAAGTAGAACTGCTCAGCCATCTTCGCGAGAGACGATCGGCAGTCTTTAGCTTGAATTTATAGAGGTCGATTCCAAGGATTTGATTGCTGCTTGGCTGTCTGAAAAGATGCGGATATCTCTATTGGGTATCACAGTTTTCTTAAGCCAAGATAAAACATCTTTAATCGCCATTATTTTGGCCTGGAATACGCTACAATGATTTGGTAGACGTAAGGAGAGCTTAAGATTAAGCCTGTCACAGAAAACACCTTCACCAACTCCGTCCTTGGTTTTTGAGCCGTCAGTATAGAAGTAAATCGGCTCATCTTCTAAGAATGCATCGTCATTCCAGAATGATCTGGAAGGGGTGGTGACGAGAAAGTTATTGTCAAAATTTAGACGTGGGATGGTGTAGTTCGTGCTTTCGGGATAGATTTTGAATTTATTTTTTATGAATGAGAATTCAAGACAATTTTGATATTTCAGGAAAAAGTTAATTTCCGATACAGCGGAATAAGTGGTCTAAAATTTGAAATCCAGTTTGATTTCGTGTGTCTTTGATTTAATATCAAATATTCATAGAAATTCAAAAGGACAATCGGGATCGTTTCTTAGTTTTGAGTCAATTTTTTGGAAAATTCGAATTTTCATTGACAACGTTGCCTGAGGCCAGAGGCATACATATGCAGCCATGCTAGCCTGCTACCTGGATACTTCTATACAGTTTTCGTTATGCCTACTGCTTTAAACTTTCTGCCTCTTTTCATCTATTGCAAGCTAAGAAGCTGTATTTATTTTTTAAATCAAAAATGTTTCTAAAAAATAGTTCCCATATCCTTTTATATTGCAAAAAAAATTTCCACAATCAGTTAATATTATAACAAGCCCATATTTACAAACGTGCAACGTAACCTTATACAAGTCATTCACCTTTCACTTCAAACACCAGCAAACGTTTACAAAAAAATAAAATAAAAAATTAGGTACAAAGCTTTTATAGAGTTTAAAACACTTTTACAGTAAATAATAACAAAACAAAACAATAACTTCCAACAACTATGACCTTGCAAACGTACACAATAATCACTCAAATCATTCAAATAGCCCAAAGTTCATTCAACCCCCATCAATCCCTAATGCAATACATATTTATTTTCATTATTTATAGGTCACTAGTACAACGAGGTAGTGCGCTAACCCTTTGTTACAACTCTAGTCAGAGGCACTCGATTCTCTTCCGGTATTTTTTCCACGATAACATCATCACATGTATATTGCTTTATAACCTGCAGAGTGCACTAAGAGCGGCATCGATATCACCATTACAACCCTTCTAGGAGAGCTTTCTAATAAATTATCGCAAACGTCGTCAATACAATTGCAAAGCACTAAACACTAACGAATCGTGCCCCCGCCCCCATGCTAAAGTGCATCACTGTCCAGCAGTGTTAGATACTTTGGTTTAGAAATAGAATCTAATAACGACATTCACCGTCTATAAAAGCTTTACAGATGTTTATACGCGCTATCAGTCGACGGTAAGCCATTAGAAAGGCGACTTGCTAGCGCATTAGTAGAGCGGTAGAGTAGTTTTGTACAAATTTTTGTGATTCTTTTTTTTTTTTTTTTTGTGATTAGTCTTCTAAACAAAATAAAGAGAATGCTGACTACAGAGGAACTGTCGAAGGCTGCAAGGGAAGCAGTGAACGCGCTTGCCACCAAAAAGGGCTTCACGAATTACACCCTTCAGACGAAGCCGGTGTCTGCAATCGGTGAGAACTCTTACGGGTTGGTATTGCAAACGAAGATCGCCTGTCAAAATGCATCCAGAAAACCGTTCTTCTGTGTGGTCAAGATCGCTCCAATGAATGCTGCTCGTCGTGCACACATGAAAGTTGCTGAGTATTACGAGCGAGAAGTCTTCATGTACGACCATGTTCTAAAGGCCTTTCAAGAACTACAAGAAGCCGAGAAAATCCCACCGGAACATGCCTTCGACGCTATACCGAAAAAGTACTACTCGTCACTTAAAAACTTCGAGGAATTCATCATTTTCGAGGATCTTGCTCAGAGTGGCTATACGAAAAATGCTCGCAAGAATTTACCCACATATCAGTTGACTGTGTCGTCCCTAAAAGCCCTTGCCAAGTTCCATGCAATGTCTTTTGCGATGCAAGCCAAGCGGCCAAAAGATTTTGAACATCTCATCAGTCAGATTCGTTACAAGGACAACCTTTACACGCAAAACATGGACCCGGTGACCATCGAATTTGGCAAGAAGTACGTCCGTACCACGAAGTCAATGATCGCCGACGACAAGCATCGACCGAATCAAGCGGAACTATTGCAAGTTGTGCAGATGTTTGAGGATAGATTTCAGGAGATTGCTCTAAAGGCTGTCAACGGAGGGGAATGTGCACCCTATTCAGTTATCTGTCATGGTGACTTTTGGAACAATAACATTCTCTATCGTTATGACGTAAGTATCAAACACTATCGTTTTATGATAACTCCTTGCCTGGGGTGGTATAGTATAGTAGAGTAGTATTAACCTAGTTTTACGTGTGCGCATCGATGAAACAGCAGTCTTATCGCGAAAAAGTTTCATGGCAATTGTACCCTCTGAGGGGCGATTGCACATACATATGTATATATGTATAGGTATCCGGTTCGAGCTAGATGCATAGGTGTTTGAGTGTAGAATTAATTTAAATGACAATCCAAGCTGCTGTGAATGAAAAGTCTTATCAGGCACGCGGTCTGCATTGTTTCATAAAGTGTGATAACATTCCAAGTGTCTGTAGCTTTTGATATAAAAATATATTTCGTTCGATTAGATTTGAATTATTTATGTTATCAGTGAAATGGCGTAACAATGGTATTACGCAGAAAAAAAGAAGCAGCTCGCAGCTGCCTGCTCATTTCTTTTTGCTTTAGATCCAGTCGCACATTCTTTTGACGTAGCTTTCAAGTAAATCGTAAT
Organism: Brachypalpus laphriformis; assembly: GCA_945910035.1. Lineage (NCBI taxonomy): Eukaryota > Metazoa > Arthropoda > Insecta > Diptera > Syrphidae > Brachypalpus > Brachypalpus laphriformis. Next base: position 177,367,321 of record OX246756.1, read on the forward strand.
TTCTTGAAGCAAATGATTCGATGCACTTGTCACTTTTTCAAGAATGACATCCTTCTGGCAAAGAGTATTATACCTACAATATCGCCGAAGATTTTCTTTTCGTAAAATGTGCAAAGATATAAAGTCTAAACTTCTAATTAATGCAGTCTTAATGTTGGTGCAAGGAAAGATGAAATCATTCTGGGAATTTCACTCCCAATTTTCTTTATTTAATAATCGAAGCTACGGGGCACTAAACAAAAGCTCTTATCAGTCACTGAAAATGAATAGCACTCTCAACGAGTTAGAGGTAGGTTGGCAAACTCACTAGTTCGCATCGTAATTCGAATTAGCCCTTCTTATCTCTAAAATTTCCAATCAATTACGTTTACTAATTCAGATTTGTTTACTATCACTTACAGGAGAGCAACAACCCCATAGTTGCCAAGCTCATTGACTTCCAAATGTCGCGATATGCATCCCCAGTACTAGACATTGTACATTATCTTTTCGCTTGCACTGAGAAGGATCTTCGCGATGCATATTTTCCTGAATTCCTAGACATTTACCATAATACTCTGTCCGATCACTTGCGACTCTTCCATCTGATTCCTGAGGATATATACCCGAGGGAAGTATTAAACCGCCATTTAAAGACCTATGGCCCCTATGGTTTTTGCATGGCTGTTTTTGCTGTTCCTTTCTTTATCTGTGATGCAAATGATTTACCCGACTTCGATGAAGTTTCTGAGGCGATAAATGAGCTCTCTTCCGAAGGATCAGATGTCGAGGAAAAAGGCACAAAGCGAAATAATAATTCACCAGAAATGATAAAGAAGAGCATGATCATACTTGAAGAGTATGAGATGCTTAATGAGAAAACAATTCCACATTTCAAGAGACGTCTAACTGGTATTGTTCTGGATTTGTTCAAATATGATATGGTAAAGGAATTGACCGAGTTTGTAAAGAAATTAGATGAAGATGATAAAAGCAATGAAAAATAAAAAAGGAGTGAGATGAGAGTGTCATATGGGGCATACAATGTTAGCTGAGCTACAAAACAATTATACGTACCTTACATATTGCGTTATTAGATAGGAAACAGTATTGTAATTAAGTGTATCAGTGTTCAAATACAATTTTAATATATACAAGTTTTTAATAATTATTATGTAAATTTTTAAAAAAATATATAAAGCTAAAAGCTTATTTTTATTGTTAATTGCATTGGTAGTTTTATTGCAATTGATGCTAAACCTTGAGGACAACATTTTTATAATATGCGGAAAAAATTCAAATATCACAAGCAGGTGTTTAAAATGTATATCCTTATCCGCTACTCCACAGGCAGATTAGTAGAAATTCAGTGAAGTGCGAGGGTTATGATCCCTTGAGTGCAGGTCATAATCTCACCGAAATAGGAAGAAAAAGAAGATCCTTAAATTCGACTTGTTGAATTCACCAATGTTGCCAAGTGAGTTGTCACAGATGCAGCCGGCGATCTTGACACCTTTATGCCATCCTGTGATATTGAATTTGAATGCAGTAGGATCATTGCTTCCGATGTTTGCCATCATTTCTTTAAGGATCTCGTTTTCCACCAGTAACCAGTTCTCTAGGGTGATGTTGCCATCGGGGTCTTGAAGGTCCACAATGCCCATCTTAAGTTCTGTTAGGGTGGTTTTGAGGATGGTCGCCGGCTTGGTTTTTTTTGCCAGGTTTTCATGTGACTCTTCTTCTGACTTTTGTTACTTTGACGATGAGCCCAAAGTGCATTGAGCCGAGACCGTAGAGCTTTTGATGACCCGTTCTTTGACAATCTTTTTAGGGATCATCCTATGGATATCATCGCCCTTTTGCACGTTCCCGCTTTCGTAGCCATCTGTCCATCAGCGGGACCACTCACCTGTTCTTCGTTGATCTTTTTAGGGATCGGTCCAGATTTGGTGAGCTTGTCCCGACTGATAGGCGCATCACTTTTCATCATTGTTCTTTTCTCAGGTGGAGATACTGCGAAAACCTTCGAATCTGTTTCTTTCTCTCCAATTTCAGAAGCGATAGGTGCTGCCCGACGTTTCTAGTATTGAATCGACTTCTTGTGCTTCCTGATCCGTGCTTTGTCTCTTTCAGTGAGGGAGGCTGATGACTGACTGACTAACTAACTGATTTTGTTTCAAGACAATGACGAACCAATATCCCATCCCCTCTTCTGATTTCTTTCGACCAGCCCTCGTCCCAATTAAATGTATCCTTTAAAAGCTGAATTTAGATATCCAGCGAACATCAGTAGCAGAAATAAAATTTCGTATCCCTGGTCTTTCGAGATCGAATAGACATCCATCCGAAACTTTAAATAATCTCTGCCTAATCTGCAGATACCGGTCATTCAACTTTTTGTTTATCGACACAAATCTAGCTCTATATGTCGCCTTATCAACCACCTTGTTGGTCTTTATGACGCACAATTTCAAATTAGTCGCATGTGTCTTACGCACAATCGCCGATGTAAATATTCTACGCAGAGTCAAGCCTCCTACGGAGGTGATAAGAAAAAGCTTCATTAAAGTTCGAATTACGCATGAGATGCTATTCAGCTGACAAGCCTTTAGCGTTATAGATATTTCGCATTCAAATTCTTCCTACGAAGGTGATAAGAAAAAGCTTCATCAGGTTTCGAATTACGCATGAGATGCTTAAGAGTAGCAAAACTTTCTGTATTCACTTCCATTTCGTATGGGCTCTACTGTAGGAAAGCTACATTCAGCGAATACGCGAACCATTAATCAAGAAAGAGCTTTATTAACACATTTTCGAATCGGTAATGCTTGGAAGTGGCTTGTGTTTCCGATAATCATACAACATTGAAATACAGATGGCAGGAGAGTACAGTTTTTGGGATTTTCAATAATCTGCACGGAAGGTTTTATTTGAATTTTGTATGTGGAATAAATTGATAAAACAATTCCATCACTGCCCTATTATCTCATATAGTTTCAGCTGAAGAGAAAACGTCAACTATCACGGAACAAGCTGCTCTGGATACGCATCAAGAAGAGTTATATGTAGTTTCCGGAGTCGCTTCCTTTCTCTTGGAGTACAAATGCTTGGCAGGGGAATTTGAGGATCCAGGGCGAATCTGCACAGGATGTGCTTGACATAATTATAAGGCATAGGCTTAGGCCAGGAGAATAAAAATGTGGGGGAAATAGTACAAAGATGAACTTGCAAATTATGTGTGCAGTATGTACAGGTTATGTTATTCAGTGCCTTTCGGATATTATCCGCAGTAAAATAGTTTTTCCAATGACTCTGTAGTACGGTATGAACTTGAGCTTCAATGAACAAACCTGTATTGCTTGATACCGCCAGCTGCCTCCAGCGTGCGCGAATTAAAGAGACTTCTTGCTCTAGTTCCAGGCTGAACTTTAAAGTTTCTCTGGTTAGAGCGCTTGTGTCCATATACTCCACGCACCATAGTCATCTCAGACGTACACATGATTCTCAAGATCTACAGAACTATAAGAAAGGTTGATCTATGGTAAAAGTGCTGATGCGCCTGTAATTAGCTCTGCTCACAGAGTCTTTCTTTTCCAGGATCGAACGAAGGAACTTAGACATTTTTCATCCAGAGTATACTTTGCACATGAATCTATGTATCTTTTGTACCAAAATATCCCATACTGATTTACAGAGCTTGTCAGCTAGATCGTCCGCTTCACTATCCTTCTTAGCTTTAAGCGTAGATCTTCACTCCTCTTTGGTAGGGCTGGTGGAAATGGTGATTGCCATTTTCCAGGTTAAACTTAGTGGGCGCCGTGGCGTAAGTGGTTAGTGTGTCGGATCACTACGCATGAGGTTCCAAGTTCGAACCCCAGAAAACACCAACAAATTTTTTCACGGTCCCACCTCTCGCGAGCGTCTGACAAACATCCGGGAGTATTGTTGTCACGAAAAAGCTTCTCAAATCTCCGTTCGGATTCTGCATTAAACTGTAGGTCCCGTCCATTCGTGTGAAAAATATAACGCACACAACATGAGTGGTTGCGAGAAGCTAGGCCTGGCACTTTAAAGAGCTGTTGCGCCAAATAATTATTTATTTTTATTTTGGTTAAACCTGGAGCTCAAATTATGGTTCTTAAGGGATCTCATGCTTGTTTCATTCTGTTAATTGATTCAATCAAATTATAATAAATAACAGAACACATAAAGTCGCTTGAAACGTTAACACATTAACAAAGTCCGCCATCACTTGTCTCCGCACTTAAATGCATGTAAATTATAGAAATAAAATAAAACATAATTTTAAGCCCAAAAGTTATCACTAATATCCCCCTTGTCTTAAGTCGCATGACTCTGAACGCATATCCTTCCCGAGGACTTATGAAAAATCACAAGGCACACCTAAAGTTGCGTCGCCCTTCTTAAGAATTTAACGACCTAGAACCACACATAAAACTGCTGGTAGCAGTTGCACACGCATTTGAAAAAAAAAAAAACCTAACAACAAAAACAACTGTCACACCCCCTTCGACACGCTATAAATCAACGCATTTCTTCATTCTAAGCCAACTATACATAGAAAATAAGGAAAACCTCCTCCAAAGGAGCACACATAAAACACAAGAAACCGAAATGTTTAATGATCTAGCAAAAATATTCTCCTTGCGAACGTGTATATCCTTCCGACAGGGGTGATTAATTTTCTAAATTACCCCATTAACATAAGGAAAAGGTGTGCGGTGTACCTTTTGCGATGACATACGCATTCATTTCTTGAGAAAATTTTAAATTAAATTTTAAGCCTGCCACTTCCACAAAAATCGTGCAGCAAAAAGCTTACACGCACGTGTCACGTACATACACAGCCATCGAACAACATCAGCAAGAAGAAAACCTAATTTATCATCGCCCTCATCATCCAGGAAAATCGACCAACCCCTATATCCCCATCTACGAGACGATAACTGACTTTCTTAGAGAGAAGAAGTCTTTTCGAGCGGAATCTCTACTCATTCGAGGATAATTAAGAAATTCCATTTTACAGTACAAAAAAAAGAAAAAAGAAAAAGGAAAGCCAAACCAAACGAAAAGTAACCTTGGGCTCCTTTCAATCAACACCTTGACAATCGGAAACAACAACCTATGTGTGCACTGAATTCCTTCTTAGAAGAAGGTTTTCCTGGAATACTCGCAGTATTTGCTCAGTGGATTAGAGGCGAAACAAACATATAAAAGGACTACCGACTATCGACTACCCTAAAACGGATTCCATCGACATTTCCGGGCTTATTGTCCAGTCCGTTGGAGACCTCCTGCTGCCTTTCTGCTACACCTGAAAGGAATTTAGAGAGCTGCTTGAGCTTAATTATCTCTGGCTAAATTGAAAGTATCGACTCCGTATGGTGTCGTCCTTCTTCTTATTACAACTCTCTGGGTGTGATGATGGTGTGGTGCAAGAGTCCCGATGTCGAAAACGTGTTTAAAATTGTTTGACCTTACAGTTGGACGGATTTTATGAAGGATGTTTTTTACACTCTCCCTCTAGATATTTTTATTTTTTATTTTTTTGTTATCCCTGTCGATGAGCTGGAAGGGGGGCCATTAAAGGAGATATTGATGAACTTCGTGGCATCGTTATTTTCGTTTAAAAAAAAAATCTATCCAAGATTTAAGTAAGAAACGTTCTTAAAAATTGTATGTACGAGTGAATTTGAACGAAAGCAACGGCAAAGGACGCGAGGGTGTGGTCAAGTTGAATGAACTCAGTGGAATTCGATGATGAATTTTGTTAAGAGGGTAAGTAGCAAAACAACCTTTGGGCAAATATTTTTAGTTTTTAATGATGCTGTGTGGAATTTAAAAGAAAACAAAGGAATTGCGCATTGAAAACAATAATGTAGGTATGTATGAACAATATTTGTGTAGGAGGTTGCTTGGAGGTTTATGTAAAAAATTTAGATTACAGTGAAAGCATACGAGTATGTGGGTGTTGTACTGAGAAGGTATTTGGATTAGTTGAGTAGATAACTAAACTATTTCTAGTGTGCCTGGGTGCTGTTTTGTCAGGAAGACGTAACAGCCTCAGTTTGTTAAATTCGCTGAGCACCTTGATGTACTTTGTGAAAATCGTTGCGTTTACTTCACTAGTGAACATCATTTTTTATTGGCACTATACTCGTAACTAGCCCTATTTGGGTAGATCTAGTTTCACTGACACTCGATTTAAAGCGTTAATATATGCTTTTGCAATTCTACTGTAAGTTATGGTTAGAATAGAAGGTAATGATGAGAATTTGTTACATTCTTCCTTCCTCTTATTGAATTCTAGAAGCGTTTTCTGAAACGCGTTTTCTAAAACGGGGGTTCAGTGTTCTATATCGTTTCGAATGCGGGGCTGCGATTTAAGGATCCTCTTGACTAGAACATAATTGTTCCTTAACGTGATAAGCATGAGCCATTGTAGTCGACGTGCATTGCCTTCTTTTAGGCTACATCTAAATCTTGATACGGCTCACAGAGTTCGCGGATAAATCTTCCCTTCCATTTCGACTTCTCGCACACAGAACTTAATATCGACGAAAAGTTTTTCTCTCTAAAGAGTTCATACATCGGTGATTGTTAAATGCATTGCAGAGACTAGATTGTCCTAGTCAGAGGCTCTCTGTAGTCTTCTTCGGCTACTCCAGGCTAAAACTTCAAATGACTCTTCTCGTTGGACAGTTGAGTTCTGAATTTGGCAGCAATAGAAAACTCTGAGTCAACGTTAGCTCCTCTGAATGTGTGTATATCTAGAGCGCTGCATGCTTTCTTCGTATCCGTGGAGTCGTGGAGGTAGCGGTTTCTGACCAACCCGCCGAAGATGTTTTCATAGCAATTTTGCCATTTAAGTGCAGGAAGTCATAGGAGTCCTTCTTGGACTAATCTTTAGACTCTTAAAGCAGTAGAATATGGCTCCGATGCAGATCATACTATCACAGCCAGGCGATCACTTATCGGTCTAATGTGAAAAACCTTTGGTTTAAGCCGATTTTTTACTTATCACAGCTCTTTAAACTTTACTGATAAGTACTATCCATCAAACCTTCTGGTCATATATAGCAAGAACTCGGCTTACGAACGTTCCAAGTGCATACTTCTTAATCATAGTCGAGGTTGTGTTACCATTATAAGCGGCCATTTACCCCGATGACACAACTTCCAACTTGTAAATAAAGCGTGTGGCAGATAATAAAGGATGCTCCTGAATTCATTTGAAATTTCAATATTACCACCTTCATCTCAGTCACACAGCACTGCGTGGAGCAGAGCATTAAGGGCGATCCATTAAAAGCTCAACAGACTCCATAAAACTCACAAAGAACTCTTGTAAAGTATCTCGCAACAAATTATTTCAATTCTACAAAACTGTAATACAATTTGAGAACAACCTCCCCCAGCGACGCCGGTCGTACAACCGCCCACCGTTTCATGGGACAAAAGTAAAACAATTCCCCGGAATGAAAACCATTATTGCGAGAGCAAGCCGAGCTGGAGTCAGTAAAAGATAAAATAAAAATTGCAGAACTGCAAGATAAATAAGTAAAGAATAACCTAACTACAAACATTTATCTAATTTCAAAAGTAATTAAAACTGGGAAGCAGCTGCACTAAAACTGTTACATGCAGTATCGCGACAAGGAGTGGGAGGGAAAGTGTATGCATGTGATAGTATGCAGGAATTCAATTCAGGTGCATGTTTAATTACAATTTATTTTGCAAATGTAATTTATTTCCTTGTGTACAGTGAATGAGTTTCTCTCTGTTGCTAACTTGTGTGTAAGTATGCGAACGTAAAAGTTTACCCAACAAAAAAGGAACTACACATATTTAAATACTCATCGTTGAGTGCAACAGGAGCAGCAGGGATGTTTTCACGATAGGGTTGAAAAGTTATCAGAAGGCAGCTGCATATTTCACATAATTCACGCCGCGCATTAACAACTCATAATGAGGGCCAGTTGTTCTTTATGTCGTACTTAATTTAAAAAAGTTCACGATAGATGGCAGTGGAGTAGATAAGGAAGGTGGGACAAAAATTCGGAGTTGGTACTACTGAATTTGGTATAGCCCTCTTCAATAGAATTATAGGAAAGCTAGAAAGACTTTCGTTTTGGTAGCCCTTGCCATTGAAAATAATCTCGAAGCACTCTGATGTAATAGTGGAACTAGATGGAGATGGTTTTTTATTGAAGAATTTTTTCATCCATATTGCACCTTCAATAAAATGTTCCTTTGCAAGCCGTAAATACAAGTAGGAAATCACTGGAATAATATAAACAGAAGATCCCTTAAGCAGGACTGGAATGACTGGGGTCTTAGGTTAGGTAAGTGGGTTGACGTAGGGGGAGTAGAAATCCTTTACACCACACTTAGGTCAATATAGACTCATTATGATATCCATAGGGGGAAAGAAGGAAAGAAGGAATCAACGTATATGTACATAACCCAATAGAAAGCATTTAATACATACTATGCCCGAGATACAAACCATCCGGAGGATTTAATAAAGTTTGCGATGTCGTTCACCTGTCTGCTAGATAACTCAAATAAATCCTCGAATAAGTATTGTCCGAGGAAATGGTTTAGATGGCAAAGGCCTCAGCAGTGGCAAAGAAAGGTCTTGCAAATATCTTCGTCCGTCACATGCAGCTTTTTCATATGGTATTGCATAGTGCTATACCCCGTAATGACTCCTATAAGAATAGAGAGGGACTTTCTATCCCTCTGCATTAGTCTATTGATTCTTACTTTGTCGAAAAAAGGTCAAAGCTTCCTTGTAGTGATACAAGTATCTATAGAGGTCCACCTATTATTCGCCTCCATTAGAGCTTTGTTCTCTGCTTCGAGCTTAAGTGTGCAAGGCGGGATGTTTTTAAAGTTCTACTTTCACGAAAAACTGCTCAGATTCTTCTGTTTTAACAAATTAACTAACTAACTAACTAACTGTCGGTGAATGAAATCTAAAAGAGTAAGACAAAATTTGTTGCAGTTGAAATCGTGTACCAATAAGGTCAATTCTCTTTGTAGAACATATTTTGAAGAACCGTATCATCCCTAGTACGTTTATTTTGCCATCACACTTTACACGTATGCGATGCGACTTCCTTTCGATGGCATCGCTGCACAGACACGGTGGCATCTTAGAACATTTCACTTGAAAAAGTTAAGTTTTTCAAAAATTTTCCACGCACACACAAAAGAAAAGTTTCGCGCTCGAGAAGAATTCTCCTCATATGACTGGATATCATCTACCGCAGCGTGGATAGTTTTCAAAGAGCTACAAAAGATGACGGCGAAAAAGATGATGATGATGACGATGATCGGATGTTCTACTCCGAGCACCAGTACGAGTAACTCGCGGAAAAACTCGTTAAAAGTAATTTTCTTCACAACGCTCCACCAGAGAAAACAAGTAGGATGAGACTTAGAAGCGAGAGAGAATGGAGAAAAAAAAATCTGAGACGCAAAATGGTAGAAAATTCTTCAAAAGTGTGCTGAAGTTGCTGCTGCTGCTGCTGAAACTGATGCTGCTGTTGCAAGTCCTTGTGATGCATTCAGCAGTCAACTATGCGAGGGAAGACGAAAATAATTCTCGCTGAATGTTAAAGTTTTTGATTGTAACGCTTCTCGCATTGTTAAGCGCAACGATAATCATCCATAATTGCAGCGCTTTACCAACGCGATGCTTTTTACTCTATATTGTCAAGGATATGCGTATGTGTGTCGTACCTGCTGATGATGGGAGATGACGATGATGCACCCACACCAGTCTAGCGACATGGAAATTCTCGCGCACGAAAAAGAAGTTGCTACTGAAATGTTTTTCTTTGAGAGATAAGTACTTCTGGTAATAGAAAAGGATAATAAATGGGGAAAAGATGAGATGAGAGTGTGTATACACACTACTACTCTTGCGTGAAAAATAACAAATGCAAACTTTTCCACAGCAAAGCTGATAAAAAAATACAAATTCCACACATCAAATATAAACAAATGGGACGAGGCAAAGGAAACGAGAAAAAAAATATGAAGGATGTAAGAGGAGATTTTGGGGAGCTTGAGAATGCATGATCTGTTATCCTGGCAGACACCTGCGCTATTTCTCATCCATATTCTATTAAATGAGCGAAGGGTTTTGCTTGTTTTCCTCCAACACTCGTTTTTTTTTGCCACACGAGGAGGTGTATAAATTTATCCTTAAGTATCCTAGTACCATAAGCTTTGTCGACGTTTGCTTGTTGTTGGTTCTTGTGTCGTCGACAGATAGGCGGTGGTACTGCTGATGGCAGCGCAATGGGGCGACCGGAACTCCGCGGAAAGTGTAAATTTATGAATAAACATATCTTTGGGAAGCTTATGGGTTATGAGATCCTGCGGCAGGTTCTCAGATGTGTTTACATTTTGGAAGTCTTGTTATTTTTTAAGAGCATATAGCAAGATGTGGTGCATTGCTTGTGAAAAAGGATATTTTTCTATTTCGGTGAAGACGAAACTGACAGTGTCATGGGAGTTATTTAGGACAACGGGGTTGAGTACTATATCACTGATGGCAGGTTTTAAAAGCTACATCAAATTGGAACTATGAGGCGGGGTGATGATACTGCCTAGGTAATTTGTAGTTTATTGCGCAAGAGGATATGCACATGGAGGGCTGCTTCTTTATTTATTGGAGCACCGCGTGGGCTTCGAAAGTAATCTTGGAAGTATAGTTCCGTAGAAGGGATATTAACAGATACTTGAAGTTCTAGCAATAGGTAGATTTGAACATAATTCTGTCGCGTTTAAAGCAGCTCAAATGGTGAAGAAATATCTTGAGGAAATGGCAAAATTTCTTTTCAATTGAATTTTATAAAGTCACGCCTTGCAGCTCAGTCAGTTTGTGTTTATAAAACGATGAGCAGAATGTTTAGAAGGCTGTTGGCCAACAAAGGCAGCTGCTAAGACACTCCTTGAAAGGGTATCGGCTAGGAGCACGACCCAACATCACTCAAGTCAGCTGAGCTTAACAATAGCTGTCTCTGCAAAGTTATCAAAAAGTTATTATTGCAGCAGAGTAGACATATAAGGTCTTAACTTGCACTGCGGGGAACATTGCAAAGATCTCTGCGCAAAAGACAGTAGTTGGTTTGCTCAAAGAGGTGGATTGTTTGATCAGAGCTTCAATACGAGTACTGTAGGCAACCTATGAGGGGAACGTTTGTATCCATTACAAGCGATCAAAAAGAAGACTCTGAAAGAGACGGCAAAGACTGTGAGAAGGCTTTACCAAATCGAGTGTTCTGGGTATGGGGCGAGGAATACTCACATGATTAGCCGAGTTGGTCGTAGGACATGGCAACTTCAGTTATCGTTTGAAAAACAAAATTTATCGAAACATTTTTATATTAATCATTCGGAATAAGCTTGTTCATCATCATTGCTGATCCTGTATGATGCCCATCGCTTTCATTCCGCGTATTTCGTAAACTCTTTGCTTTATAAGGTGCGTAAGTGTAGACGTTATTATCTTCGTATGTATGGTATTTATCTTCGCTCGAAAAAATATCTTTATCGGAACCGAGATCTAGACCTTCAGCGGCTTTCTCATGTCACGCTTCATTGGTATAATCATTACCAAAGTGATTCCCTTGATTTTAGTCTTGAGAGCCAGTGCCACCAGAGTCACTATTTTAACCATCCTCACAGACAAGGTCATCGAAGATGCGAACGCTTAAGTAGTTGTCTGTGTACTCGACATTGTCCGCTAGCTGCCCATTTCCTGGTAGATACAAGCCATACAACATCGCTATCAGTCAGAATGTGATTCGCTGTTGAGTCGTTTCTTCGAGTACTTTGAATTGGAGTTGGCTATGTTACTATTAAATATCCATCGCTTTGTACGGTTGCTTTCCTTGGGAGTCGATTTCTCAGTCTCTGTATCAATGGCGTGGAAGCGGTGCGGCTGCGGTGCGGATATGGTGTCGCTGCAGTTCTTGCAATTCAATTCCACCCCTTCAGATTTCAGGGGATTCTGTTCTCATGTTAAGGAATAGAATCAAGTGGTTACACTAATTATTCGAATTTTGGAATATAATCCTTTTCTAATATCCTTTTCTATATATATCCGATGTACCAACAGACGATTGAATTTAAAATCTTCTTTATCAGATTGTAACTTTCGATTACGTCTCACAGCTAAAAGTTAATGTGGGCTCTTGGTCTATTACTACCTATCTGAGAGATACTGATACCTGCAACGTTTTGTATTATAAATATAAAGCCTCAGTTTTAACTATCAGTGATGTTTTCTAAAAATAGATGAAGAGTTGGGAGGAAATATCTTTACTCCTTTTACAACTAATACTAACGTATCTTAAAGTTGTATTTCCTTTTATCCTATTACAAATCTAAAAACACCACGCATCTTTACATACATACGTTTATCAATTACTTTCTGTCGACTATTCGCCATCAGTACCATACATCCGCAAACCACAGCACTTTTGACTTTATGTTTGTTTTAAGGACTCTACAGCATGTAGCTCATTTTGGAGAGTTTGGAGGCGCAGCAGGATATGTGTATGAAGTTCCACTCTGATAGTTATGAGATCATGAAATAAGATGGGGACGGCCAAGTTCAACACGTAGAAAACTGAGAACTGTCTCCTGTGTCTCTGCACATAATCCCATTGAACAACTCTCGAGTTCTCGTGGTTGAGTCCACGTTTTTGTTTTTCTCATAAGCCCCCCAAATATAAAAAGTCTCCTAATCAAAAAGTAAACTTCCAGCATCACCAACCAACATTGCATTTTGTACATGGCGCATCTTATCTTAACTCCATTCGCAAACCTCTGAAAAGATGGAAGAGTTAAAACAAACCACTGAAAGCAAACAGTAATTAAGGAATACTTTTGAAGAAAAAAGGATATCCACAGGCACCGTGTCAGAAAGGAAGCCACCAAAGCCCGCAGAGTCAGCCAACAAAGTCAAACCTATTTCTAACGAAGAGCGAATAAAAGGGCGACCGCACATATTCGTCGTCGAAGTCCCACCCAGCAACAAACAAGACAGAAAAAGAAACATTTGCGGAATGTTGAATGAAGGAAAGAAATGTCCTTAAGATTTCCTCCTTTTCGCGGTAGTAGAGAACTCAACCAAACGTCTAGGATGCTGAAAATTTCTATTTATTCACAACTCCCAAGGCAGGCTAAAAAGGACAAACTAACGACAACGTCGCCGATGACGACGACGACATGGGTAATTAAAAACTTTTATTCGCTTTTTAAACTAACAAGGCAAAACTACCAAGTCCTTCCTTTACTTTGTTCTTTTTTCTACTCATTTTTTGTTTTTACTTCTCAGGTCCTTGCCTATAGTGTCGTTGTCGTCCTCCTCCAGTTACCGGGAGGGATTTTCATTTTCTCTGTACACGGGTGCATTCAGACACGCACACTCGGCCAAAAGCAGAAGGAAAAAAAAATATTTCATGCTTTGAATAAATCTTCTTCTCGGCGCTAAGATGATGGAGAGACGAATCCTTTTCTTTTTGCATTCCTTAGCCTACACGACTTATTTTCCTGTTTCAACTTTATCCTTTGAATTTACTTAGGTTTTTTCCATCACTTTCTTCCGGGACTAAAAACAGGACAGGGCACAGTTAGTATGAGAGAGCGAGCAACAATTTGCTTGGTGTTTGCACGAGCGCAAGTAAATCCCTTTATTTTAGTCTCTTTCTCAGAAGATGGCGTTATAATTTGTTCGTGTTCGTAATTAGCTCAATTAAATTAACACAAAGGACCTCGGCGCACGGAATTCAATGCTGCTCGTCAACAAAGTGTATGATACTCGAACGTAAAGAAGTAATTCAGGGAATTTCCGACGCTTATTATTGTAACACTTCAAGGATTTCTATTAAATCAAACAGGCAAAGCAAGTCCTTGCTTCTTTAACACATATACCCACAAATAAAGTAGGTGGGACAGATTTTCTAATGAAGAAAAGTGTGGGCTGAAATTTCCCCACCTCTTGCAATTAAGTTTTGAAATCGTGTTTGTTTGTTGTGAGTGAGGTCAAAGAAGGATAACTCTAATAGTACACGATTTATGTAAACCATATCAATGGCAGGCATCTGCTTTGAATTCTTATTTGAGCTTGGAATGTGTATAGAGGGACCTACGAGTACCTTATTGATGTCAAAAAATGCCACGTAAAGTGTCTCAGATACTTTTGGAGTTCACAGAGATTCGTATACATAGATTGATTCATGATGTGCAACTAGGCGATAGGATTGATATAGTCCTACGTATCTAGCTTTGATGAACGAGTTGCCCAACACTTAGTCATTGGTCCACATTATACGTTTCCTCAGATTGGGTGATATAACTCCAATAGACCAATTTCTTCGTATTTAGCTCCTTGGGATACTTCAAATCCATATAGGTACATCTCAACCGAAATCAAGCAAAACTATAAATACATCCTGTCGGCTACTTTTTTTTTTTATATTTTGCGCGCACTCAAAGGATTATGAATACCTCTAACATGTTCACACATAGTGCGGGCGTTGGAAAGGATGGGTAGAGAGAAAGAGAGAAAGATTTTGCTGTAGTGGTTCTTGAAGCTCAGTTGTTTATGCTTCAGCTATTCTAACTGGGGAGATTTTTGGTTATTATTTTCTTTTGCTTCTGATTCACAGTACTTTTTTCCCGATAACCGATATCAAGGGCAAATCATCATCAACAGAACGAACCATTTTTCCAGCCACATGACCAAGCTACTGCCAGTGTTATGCCTTCGCAGTAGTGTTCACCGAAGCTTTTGCAAATGATCGTACTGACTTTTTATATTTCATGAGAAATTAATAAATGCTTGCTGACATCAGGATTTGAACCATGAACCATTAGCGTGGCAATTGACAACGTTACCACTACACCACTGCCACTTTCCTTTCAATTGGACACATCTGGCTTGGTATCCCAATTGGTGGAGATATTTTTAAACTACATTCCTCCAATAGATAGAGAGATTACTTATGACTAATAGCATCTCTCATCGTACAAACAGTCATCTCTACTGCAGGTCAATAAAAACGAAAATATAACAAGTCCTCACATCCTAAAGCCAAATTTTATATATAATGAATCCTCCTCCCACGGGAATAATTTCGCTTCATCATAAAAAGGTTTCACTTCATGCACTCTGCACTCCGACCAATTCTGATTGTTGAAATACCAAATTTCCCTCCCATGTATAATTACATTACACAACGAAACAAACTTTTGCATTTATTCTTTGCTCTACTATGTACCACGTACACTTTCTGCTGCCACCATTAATGCATTGTAATAAACAATAAAACTGGGAAAAAGTACATCAAATGGAATTGAAGGATATCCGCCAGGCAAGCTATATTTAATAGATCAAAGGGAGAAGAAAAATTAAGAGGCGCTTCGTCCTTCAATAGTATAGCGGCAGCAAATGCTTAGCAATTTGACTGATTTATTTACTAATTTAATTTTTATTTAATATCCTTGGAGCAGAGGCGGTAGCAGCTGAGAGATAAGAACTTTTTATTGCGTAGTGTCGTCACATTTAATATTATAATCCTTACACTTTAGCTAGTAGTAACCATAAAGTCTCCACTTATCCTTTATCTTTATGACAGTTTCGCACATATAATGTATAAAGTGTAATATGCTGTAGTTACTCGTACGAATAGGTGCAGTGCATACGGTCCATACTAGACCAGACAGATAGATAGACAGTTACCCAGCCTCTGCTGCTGTGACTGCGGCGCTCTAGTGGAGACGGTTAATGATGTTGATTATGAGAACGGTGCCTGGTCGGCGGATGAGGTGAGGAGCGTGTGTGCACATGAATATGTGGTAGCCTACCTAAATCCCTGCTGAGGCAGTGGTTCCTCCATAAGGGTTATTTTATAGCACGTACATATCGGATCATCATCAACAACACTAGCAACAACAATCACGTTTACTGGACGAAAAGAAACAGTCTGTGCGAACGTTGGAGAGTTATTGAAATAATTCTGAGTTGCGGAACTGGCCAAATAATCAAAAAGTCATACGGTTTCAACCATGTATGGAGTTTGCATTTTAAATAAAGTTCCAGCATCTGGGGCGTATACGCAACAAAATCACTTCGGCTGCCTATACAGTTCTATAAAATTTTAGAAAAGGGACCATCAATACAGAGTGATCGTCATAAAATCCGAAAGCTTCTGGATTCGATCGTCTCGATATAAAATCCACATTTTATTAGGCTCTACCAATTTTAAGTCTAAATCGAAAGTTATTAATCGAAAAATATTTGGTCTGATTGAACATGAACCATTCAACATAGATGATGGTAGTCAAAATTTCAGTCCACTTGACCAGAGCGAAGTGAGGATAGCAATATTTAAGCTGAAATCCAACAAGGCTGCTGCATCTTGACGGCTTACCAGCTGAACTTTTCAAGGCGGCTGGTGATGAATTGGTAGAGAGCATACACCAACTCATCTCTAAGATTTGGTCAGACGAGTGCATCTCATCATCATTTGCCCAATCCACAAGAATGGAGACCCCATCAACTGCACCTATTATGGGGGCATCAGTCACCTTAACATTGTATATAAGAACTTTTCTGTGATAATGTGTGAACGCCTGAAACCTGTCATCAACAACCTGACTGGCCCCTACTAGTGTGGTTTCAGGCCAGGAAAGTCCACCACACTTCGGCAGATCCTGGAGAAATGCCCAGAAGTCCAAATCGATACTCATCATTTCTTTATCGATTTCAAGGCCGCCTATGAACGCATTTATAGAGAAGAGCTTTATAGAGAAATGTCTAGTTTTGACATTCCTGCCAAACTTATCCGGTTACGCATGATGACGATGGAGAACGCTCGCTGCTCCGTCAAAATCGTTAATGACCTCACCGAGACCTTTAATGTCAAAAAAGGTGTTAAACAAGGTGATACTCTGTCATGTGACTTCTTTAATATTACACTTGAATGGATTGTCTTCAAATCAGAAGCCAACAGCAGAGGCACAATCTATTAAAAGTCCATACAACTGTTTGCATACCCCAACGATATTGATATTATTGGAAGAAATCGGCGCTTTGTCACTGGTGCATTTGCAAGAATTGAGGCAGAAAATGGGTTTTGCGATAGACGAGGGCAAAACCAAGTATATAGTATGCTGTGAAGAAAAAGGGATAATCAACACCGACGAATTGGACAGAACGTCAGAGTGGACAGCTATAACTAGTAAGGCACTTTGTCTAACTTGGCTCTGTTATAAATTCTGAAAACGACCAAGCGAAGAATAACTCTTGCCAATCGCTGTTTTTTCGGGCTAATAAGATAATTAAACAGTAAAGCCCTACGGATATTTCGAATAAGGTTACTAAGGAGACTCTATATAAGACTCTGATCATCCCAGTTCTGCTTTAAGGTACTGATACATAGACTTTATTGAAAGCATATGAAGATATCCTTAGTCGCTTCGAGAGAAAAATTTTTTGTAAGATATTCGGTCCCATTTGCGTTGACGGATTTTGGAGGAGAAGATTCAATGACGAAGTATACGAGCTGTACAGTGACATCGACATAGTTGAACAATTTAAATTGGACATCTGAGATGGCTAGGACATGTAGAGCGAATGGCCACCAATACTCCGACCCGCAGAGTCTTCGAATCTAACTTAAGACTCTTCAAATATTTGCTAAATCCCAGAGTTAATAAAATATGTATGTGATTCCCTCTAATGTCTGAACACCCCTCTAAGAGCTCACTTCGAGCTTAAATATTGTCGTGATCTCCCTGGCTTGAGTTCAAAATTACATGATGAGTCCTTTAACAGACGCTGTCGGTTGAGAATCAAAAACTATTTCAAGTTACTTCCGTCGGTACGTCTGTTTGGTAGATGCCCAGTTAATACGAGTTCAATCTGAACGAATCAACCTAGTCAACCAAAACTCCTGAGAGGAGAGCCTTAGAGGAAACTTGAGGACTTTTTTTTTTCTTTGAAATTGTAAAGATTGTAAAGAGAGTTCAAAATTGGTATGAAGGATTCTGAAATCCACAGTGATCTACTAAAAAAAAAAAAAATTACCCTCTTCCAATAGTTTTACTAGAAATTTCAAAAAATTATTGAATAGCTTGATAGAGTTTGCAAAAAAAAAATAACATCTTGCATATATTCATAATGACACGCCCCTCAAGGCGAAGGAATTGAAACCTATAAGCACGAAAATAAGACAACAAGTAGGACTCAGAAGTCAATTGGGGCCTAAATTTGGAGAGCGTCAACTCAACTAAGCTTGATGAATGTAATAGCTCTGCTAAACAGTATTGTTTCCATATATTTCTACTGCGAATAATTTGAAAGAAAACATCCAAATGTATTACTTTTCGCACACATTGTATGCACATTCCATGTGGTATCACCTCATCAGCTATAAAGCGGCGGATAAGGTGGCGGGTTGTCTATCTGACTGTCTGGATGAGAGTGGCTTGACTTTGTTCAAGCACCCACTCGACACACACATACATAGTCACTGCACCATTCCACCAGTACAACCACCACCTACCACTGACAGAAGCCACCACAAAATTTTCACTTGATTACCCCCATTACAGCAGTGCAATTAAATGCACTGCTGAATGTTTGTCCTCGTCGTCATCGTCGTCGTTGTCGTCGTCGCAGACAGATCAACAGTAAACGAAAGAGTGGAACAGGAGCAAGGACGGGTGAATGGAAGCCACCATCAGGCCCAAGAAATTAACTGAAATGGAGAATAATAATTCTCGAGTAATTCGTCGCATGTTCATGCATGCGTCCTCTATCCATCCACCTACATTCTCTCAGTCTTACTGTCTCTGCATGGATCCCTGAAGGACTCATATATAACGAACCGGGGGAGTTGGCAAGGATGTTGCATTGTATTGTTGGTGCTGGCAATAAAGCATGTTATGTTAGCTCAAGTAATGTGCAAAACAGCTCGCATATATCACCTCTGGAGAGCACACTGTGCTACAACGAAGCGCGGTACGCGGTGCAGGGGAGGAGATCTCTTCAACTTCAACCATACACATTGTACGAGTAGTCAACTAAATACAAAGCCATGTATCGTAATGGCAATGCACAGGAACATGGGTTAATTTAACTAGTCAAGAGATATGGGTTTGGTTTGTGCTGCGACGACTACGACGACGACGAAGACTATGTTGGAGTTTTGTGTGCTCGGTGTGCCACTGTATGCTGTTTTATATTTATTTGCTCTTTGCATTTGAATTGCATGAATACATAAGTTTACTTTTTTCGTCATCGTTCGCTGGCATTAGTGCTACTGCAGGCAGGCATCTGTGGCGGAGGCGAAGACAGAAGTAGAGAATAAGAATTGCAATTGCAAGTTTATGAATAATTTTGCGAGAACCACTACCGCAATGACTTGTAATCTGACAGTGGTGAGGTGAGTTCTCATAAAGTTTTGCACTGGTGAGTAGGTGGAGTGGGCTTGGGGGTGAGTGTCATTTCGTAGGGACGGTGACGACGTTTTGTATGAATGCCGGGTACGTTAGTTATTTTCTATATATATATTTTTTTGTATTCTAATTATGGCTTATTGTTGTCACCCTATAAGGAAAAACGATGACATAAAGGACATTTTAAGTTATTCAGATTGTTATGGAACTAATTATATGTCAATTTCCTTGTCTCTTCTGTCAAAATGGTGGACAATTTATTACTTCGTATATATTAAAGGCTTTCTTGTACTGAATTTTGCAAGGCTAGAAGAATAGAAGTAGGTGTCGAAGAGTGTTGCAGACCTGTTAACTGATGGGGACTAATAAAGTCAGAGTTAATGGTCGAAAGGAATGAACTTACTTCAAATCAGTCGTGGTAAGTTTCTGGGGAACTTTCGAAGGAGTGAGTTAGGTGGCAAGAAATCTGTTAGACCCATTGAGTTATTCCAACTATGTCTATGTCATCGGCATAAGCAAGTAGTTTTACAGACTTTTAAAAGATTGTACCTCCGGTGTTAGCTTTTGAGTTTTGTACAATTCTTTTAATGTTAAAGAGATCGCATGATAGCCGTCACCTTGTCGAAGACCTTTTCTGACACTGAAGGGTTCGATGGTGTTCTTTCCGACTTTGATGACGAGAGTTCTCCATCGTCTTCCTGCACAGATGCACAAGCTTGGCAGTGATACCAAGACTAGAAATTGCTCTGTATAACTCGTCTCTATACACGCCATCACAGGTAGCTTTGAAATCGACAAAGAGGTGGCTTGTAATTACCACTCCTTAATAATATTCGCAACAACAAACGGCTAGTATATGTACACAGCTTCAGCGAACCACCACCAAAAGTCTTGCAGAATATTCATATGTTCTTAACTCAAAAATTGAGGGTAGCGGATCGAATCACTAAAGGGAAAAGGAGACCAAAAGCTTTCCTATTTCGCAAGCTATTGCTTGACTTAAGCGAAATGTTAGGAGAATTGCGCAGGAATGCAAGAAAGCCAAAAGCTAAAATCAGAAGGCCATTTGCAGTCTCCACAGTCTTTGCTTTAAAACATCCCTCGAATACTGATAGCGGGCTGCCTCTAAATGAATCTCACATATAAAGTCATTCGAAATTTCTGCAAAAAAATGACGACTTCGGCTCTATAACCGCTTGTTTTAGTTGCCGTAAGCCTAAATATCATTTATGTCATCGTAGATCAAAGTAAATAGGCTTCTCTGTTTTAAAGAATACACTGATATTCTCTAGATGATTGGTGTAACGAATACATATGTACACAGTATATGAATTTTTGGCAACTACTAATCCACCTGACATCCCACTGCAGCTGTTGAATCGAAGCCACATACATAACTGCCTTCAATTTATTTGGGGTTTTTTGCACAGTTTCCATTCTGACCCTAATCCCAAGGCACCAACTATGCAAAAGAGACAACTTATACCTTCTGAAACTATTCGCTATCATCACCATTTTCCTTTCCCTTATAAACAGATTTCTCTCTCGCAAAAGGCTGGATTAAAACACTTCTGCCGTACACGTGTTTCCCATAGATGAGTTCCACTTATCACCAAAAGTACCCACCTCATGGGAACCATCCGATTCAGGAATACACACACACACAAACTAACACGCGTAAAAACCTTTAAACGCCTCGCAATTCAATTCATACACAGCTAACTGGTTACACACCGATAAGAAGCTCATACTAATGAAATTAGATTGACACGCACTTTAATTAAAATCCGGACACAAAAGTTATTGTTAAATATCCTGTAGCAAAGAGTGTATTAATTAAATTCCATCCGATTGCCTTCCCCGTTAGCTCAAGGACAGGCATACACACACACATACACTTACACATAGTAGAAAGCCCATCCAAGGTGGATGAATGGATATTTGTCCTCTCCTCTATTCAAAGTAAATGGCAATAGTTTTTGATGCTCCTTAGGTCCAATCCGGCTTTTTCCTTTCTCTCTCTCTCACTCCCACTCTCCCTTTGACGTAAGTAAACACATTCATCCTTTTTTCTCTATTTTTGGAAATTGCGAAATTATACAAAAAGCAAAGCAAAAAAGAAAAAAAATACCGAAACAGAAGAAAAAAAAGCAAATGAGTGTCCATTAAATGCAGGAAACACAAACAGCTCTCCAGAGCACATGGCCAAACATATATACACCCACACGCACGACCCTGTTTACGTTTACGCTGAATGGGATTCGAAAAGATTGTCATTCGCATGCCAGGAATAAATTAACCCATATTTTGCCCTTAAGTCTGTTTGGTTTGGTTTGGTTTGGTTGTAGGTATCAATTTTCATGACATACACACTAGAAAATAGAGTCAGAGACTCTAACCAAGACCAAGTCAGTGGGTCCTTGCTGTTGATGGGTTTAAAAAGTTCTGCTGCTGCTGCTGCTGGATATGGTTGTCATTTAGTTTAAGAGTGAGATATGAGGCCCTTTGTAGAACCCATTAAGTTGGAGAAAAGAGGTTTACGAAAATTGGGACTGATGATAAGTTGCCTTGTCAATTTAAAAAAACAAAATTTAAAATCGAGCCTAGGGCAAGGTCGGGGTCGTAGTTATGAATGGAATTTTTTTTTGTTTTCCATTGATGAAAATGTATGATATTTTATGAATATTATCTAAAGTAAGAGGATGAGCATGGAATTTATGCTAAATCAATGAAGAAAGTTAGGCAAATTTGAAAGGGTTTTTATATTACCGAATTTTGGACGGGTTTGCCAATTGAAAGAAACGACTTCTTTAGCCTGAAAGGGAGTGAGAGGCTTTTATTTACGATTTAAATGCATAAAGGAGAATTTTGACCGGACTGTTTCAGCTAGTGCTAAAAGGGGCTATTCGGATTTCAAATGAAGCTAAATATTTACGAGTGATTCTGGATTAAAAATTTCTTTGGTCTAAACATAACGAGTTGAAAATATCCCAGGCTGTTTTCGGTAAGACATGGTGCTTTTCATCGGTTCAAACGGAAATCAGTTGCAAAGCGACTTGAGTGGAGTATCTTGACCGGAGTATCTTGAGTGAATCCAGCGAAGCGATTTTTTCTCTTGTGGATCAGTGTTGTGCATTCCATGAGGACCACAACAGCACGCAAGGGCCTAATTTCCTGGCAGCCTCATGGTGATATGATTTGGATGGCCAGATTCTGGACTAGAGTACGACGCGTCACCATCATACAGTGTTACGCCCCAACGAATAGTTCGTCTGAGGACGAAAAGGAGATCTTTTACAATCTCTTAAGCGCTGTCTTCAACACAACACCAAATGGAGACATTGTCATAGTAAGGGGGGATTTGAATGCCAAGGTAGGCAGCGACAACGAAGGGCTCAAACATGTAATCGGGAAGCATGGACTAGGCAACCGCAATGACAACGGCGAAAGGTTTGTGGATTTCTGCAATGCCAACCGCCTTGTGATAGGTGGCACCATGTTTGAGCACAAGACCTGCCACAAAGTCAGCTGGGTTTCCAATGACAGGCAATGGAACCCTCTAACTCAGGATGGCAGAAGACCTGGCGGTCCGAGGTGAACATGGCGCAGAACAGTCGAGAAGGAGGCACGGCAGTTAGGGAAAAGTTGGGGAGAACTCAGACACATTGCCAGAAACCGTACATGATGGCGCGTAGGCATAGTAGAGGCCCTAGGACCCACAAGGGGATACAGGACATAAGTATTCCATGAGAAGGCGCGCCGGTGTGAACTCCCTGCAGAATCTGCAGTGTCCGTCTCCCTCTATTCCCAATTCCTAAGGAGCTCCTTGAGTCTGCAGTGAACCGTTAATATTCCCGTCAAGATGCGAAGTCAATTCTTGCTAACTCTTAGGTAGGTTCTGCTTCTTTTCTGGTTGTATTTGTCCAGAAGTTTTTGCCTGTCTTAATTGCTTGACCCATTTGTTCTCTTCCTCTTTTTTTAGGTCTTCCCGTATTTTATGGCGTCCTATTCCACAAAAGGGTTCAGGTTCAAAGAACGGCGTGTCTGATTCGTTTCTTACTAGTTCATTAGCTGCTTCGTTCCCCTCCCAGTAGAGAGTTACTTTACTTGCCGCTCCCAGTTTGTTGCCTATACCAGTTTTGAGAAGTTCGGTAAGTTTTGCCCAACTATTTTTTTTTTTTTTCTGGATCCAAGTCGGCTATTTTTCTCTCGTGTAATGTTGTATCCTGTTCCTGCTGTCCCACTCACATAAGAAGCACGGATATATTGTAAAGCCACTTTGCTGTCTTAATTCCAAGTATTTTTAAATTTCCACACACAATCCACCCATACTGATTGTAGTTGATTATAGTCAAAACTGTAACAAAATTTTCGGTAAAGAAGAGTAGTTATTCCCATTATGGAATAAAACTGCTTTTAAGCTTCTCTTTGAAGAATTAATGCAAAGTGTCCAATAGTTGGCATCGTATTCAATATCGTACATCTCTACCAATCCAGGAATGTTTTTATAATAGACAAGATCTACATCTTCATCAAACAATTATAAGAAATCGTTTTCTCTATTACAGTGCTAGGAAAATGAAGTTCCGGAAGAAAATAAAATTTCCTCTTGTAATCTCGGACCAAGAAGTTCTGCTGCATCTCTCAGTAAAATCCTCAGTAAACTGTACAAAATTAGGCTCGAGATTTACTTGGTCTTCCAAACTAGAACTTCCAATTGAATTTTGGGAATGCGCTGTATCTAAACAATTTGATAGTAAAATAACAGGAATTGTGACTGATTGAACGTTCGGATAGACAATTCCTTTTTTTTTATTTTTGCGTTGTTTTCTTTCATATTGCAGCAACAAAAAAAACAGTCTTGGGTGTGATCCTGAGGTCTCTCTATTGCATAGGCTTGACTATAGTAAAACTATCTTCTTGCCTTTTGACCACTTGGGAAGTTCTGATACTGAAGCTATACACACGTTATTCGGCGTCCAATGTTTTTCTAAGTTACATATATTGTTTTCGAAGTACATTTTGTACATATTTTCCACAAAGTTCGTGATATTGTTCTGTTGTATTTCAGAGGAGTTGGGCGAAAGTACGGATTCCGTACAAATCTTGGAGATAAATGAAACACACAGGGAAGAGTTACACCGAGAAAGCCACATATCTAAAGAAGAGATAACCGCAACACTCAAAAGAATTAAACAGGCAAAGGCACCAGGAATCGACGAAATTGCACCAGAGTACATTAAATACCTCGGAGAAGATGGAGAAAGATACTGAACATGATATGGATAAGCCAGAAAATTCCACAGGTATGGAAATATGGAGTGATTCTGCCTATATATAAGAAAGGAGATGCGAAAGATTGCGGGAACTACAGAGGCATCACACTGCTTACCACTGCTCTCAAAGTATACGAAACAATACTCGAGAAAAGATTAAGAAGGACTGTGGAAAGACAACTTTCGGATGTACAAAGCGGATTTCGACCAGCACATAGTATACAAGACCATACCTTCACAGTGCAGCAAGTTCTGGAGAAAAAACTAGCCAAAGATAAAGATGTTTACATATGTTTTTTAGATATGAAGAAGGCATTCGATACAATAAGTAGAGTGCTTGTAGAGGCAATTAAAAGTATATATAAAGAGACATATAATGTAGTAAGAACCAGTAACAGGATGTCTGATGCATTTAAAACATCCGAAGGAGTCAGACAAGGGAGTACACTAAGCCCACTTTTGTTCATCTGCGCCATGGACGATGCAATCAGACAGTGTCAGGAAAGGATGGAAATTTTTAATGTGGGATATAGGCGCCTAGAACCCATCTCTTTATGGGCATGTGCTTTTTCCCATGACATTATACTCTTTGCTAACTCTGAAAGTAAATTAGAGAAAAACTTACAAATATGGAAGGAGGTCCTGGAATCTCAAAATCTGCACCTCAATGTCGAGAAAACTCAAGTGATGGTCGTAAGTAATAGAACAGGGACGATAAGAGTGAGTGTGAACGAAGTGACCTTCGAGCAAGTTGAAAATTATAAGTATCTTGGAAGCGTTATTAACAGCAAAGGTAACTTAGAGGAGGAATTGAAGGCAAGGATCCAATCTTCAAATAGGCTGTACGCAGTGTTGCAGAAAAAAAAATTCTAGATCATAAAGAAATAACTCGAGCCACAAAAATATCAATCTTCAAGTCTATGTACCTACCAGTACTGTTGCATGGAGGAGAAAACTGGATCCTTACTGAAAGACAAGAAAAGCAAATACAGGCCATGGAAATGAAATACCTTCGAAGAGTGATAGGAGTAAAGAGAGTCGACAGAAAAAGAAACGAGGACATCCGAAAAGAGCTAAATGTGGAATCCGTGAAAAAAGTTATAGAAGATAAAAAACTGAGATGGCTTGGACATCTAGTAAGGATGGAAGACAACAGACAAGTAAAAAAAATTTGGGAGGCTAGAACTGAAGGGAAGAACAGAAGGGGAAGGTCCAGGACAACATGGAACAGCTCGCTAGAGAAAGTACTAAAAGATGCAGGAGAAAGCTGGAACTCGGCGAAGGAAGCAGCTAGAGACAGGAAGAAATTGAGAAAATTTATTAAAGAAAGGATGACGGAAACCAGAGACAGAACCTCGACACCGTAGGGTACAAGCGGACCGGATTGTGTATGTATGTATGTATGTATATATTTACTACAAATGTAACAAAAACTTTCACAGAGTTGACGCATTTACGCGAAGTCATGTTGAAAGAATTTACGTTTCGTACGATTTCAAAAATTGTACTCACGATCATTTTAATCAGAGGTTTCTTATGAGTGGTAAGAACTAGATAAATAATATTCCAAAGATACCGTCAATAATTTATCGATACCCATTCTAATGATATAATGTGCCTATCTATGGAAAAATATTAAAAACGTTTATTCGTATTATCGAAAATTGTGACGTGATGAATTTTTTCCTTTATTTTTCTCGTAATCAGCACATTAAAATCTATAGAAATCGCATCTCAAAATTAAGATAGGGAATACCTTGTAGGCCTGTGTAATAAATACTGGTATTAAGCTTTCACTTCTTTCTTGAAACATGACCCTTCCTTTGGGTGATAAGCAGTGAACAGACAACTTTCAATATACATACACAGGTCTCATAATCTATCGCTTTCGTTCTTTTGTAGAACATTGGTCTAAAACTTTAGGCCAACTTAAAAATTATGTCTAGAGAGATCAATAAATTAAAGCTTTTCTTAAATACTACGTTCTCTATCTGCAAACACTGCATGATCAAGGCTTGAAAACAAACTTTGGTAACCATTTACCAGCCTCCTGCATCACCAACCCCTATTCCCACTGCGGCAAAACTTAAGACCTAAATGAAAAATCTCCATAACTATTCATTTATCAAAATTTTATTTATAATCATTGAAAGTTTTCGGCATAAAGATGGATAAAACTCCATCTTTACCCCCAACGAACTCTTACAGTCTGTGCTGTATTTTTCACACACATACACACACTATCATTCACAGGCAGGAGGATACTCGTTTACATTGATAGATGTATTGTTTTTCACGCTGCTGCTGCCTTTTCTGGAGCGAAAATGTAGAGAGCAAGCGTGTGCAATTAAAAAGGGATTATTTGCAATGATTAATCGGAACGAAATTTCTTGTTAGAGCGCAGTTCGTTATTGAAGGGGGATTATGTTACACCCTTTGTGCTGTATTCATCCGGTTGGCGGGGGAGTCGTTTTCTTCGTTATTTCACTTCCGATGCGGCAAGGATTAAAGTTAAGATGTGTTGGAACTGATTTACTTAGAGAATCAAGCGAAAGAAAGCAGCAGAACGGAGATGAAATTAAAAATCGCTTACATTTCAAATTGATTTAATTGGTTCAATTTAAGATGAGAAAGAGAGAGAGAGAAAGAGAGAGAGAGAGAGAGAGAGATAGAGAGAGCGGGTACTATCAGTGTTATATTTAGATACTTTTACTTTGAAGGATTTCGCAATTTGCCTTCGTTTTGTTGTATTTGATTGCATAGAAATTCAGAGATGATGATGTACGAGGCTGACTTGAAGTCGTTTTAACTGTGACCAAAAAAAAAATTTCTTGTCGCTTGCATTTAGCAGACCACACTTAGCACTTCCTGTAGACACCATCAAGAACAATTTGTTGGAAACCAACCTTATGCATTTCACTATAAGCGACACACAAATAGATGAGGACACCACAATCCTCCCCTACAACATACAATAAATTTCATGATTCCGGATGAGTTCTGCTGCAGTCAACAAGTTTTCTGTAATCATTCGTCCTTCGCAGCCATATAACTCCCTAAGGTTCAATTGCTAATTTTTAATTAGAAAGAGACTTAAGAAAATATCTACAAGCAAAAATGCAAACCCACTCCTAAGGCTCTTACAAATCCAGAAGACTGAAATGCTTTTAACCCAAATCCGGTTTGGATCTCCTTCAGACGCCTGTTCATAAGTATAATAATGTTCAACTTTTACACAACATCTTTGTAAGAAATCCTTTTTCCCGTACGAATAATAAATCTCAAGGATGCTATGTCGAGAAGTGAGTTGTTTTTTTCTTTTTCAAAACTCTGTCAAAGGTTAATTCCTAAATTGGATACACAAATCCTTTTTTGAATCTGATAATTGAAAACTTTTCTCTTTTTCGCGCTCCTTCCTTACTGCTTGAGCGGCGGCGTCGAAAGTAATTAATTCAATTGTACAAGGACAAAAAGGATTAGAAATACAAAATAAAAGAAAACAAAGTATGAAACAGTCAAAAACTTAATAGCGTTCTGGTTTCGTGGTGTAGGTACTTCTTCCATTACCTATGAGTACGTGTGTGAATGTGTGGGATGATCAAAAGAAAATTCTTCTCTTTAATTAGGAGACAGGATTCTTGAAGCAGCATCATCAACATCTTGAGCTTTCATAATATTGTTTACTTTGTGGGAATATCACCTGAAGTGGCATATGTGGCTGGATTCGGTTTAAAGAAGCCACCATCAATCTAGAGGATTAGAAAAGCTGCTACCATGGTTGCGTCAAAAACACTTGCCTCCAACGACGAATGAAGGTATTTTCTAAGAGCATAGTGAATAAGGCTTTTGGTTACGAATACATATACACACACTCATAGTGGAGTAGAGTATGAAGGTATGTTCTGTTCTACCATATTTGACTGGATTATACGTAGTAGGCAGAGAAGTTATGGTTTGTCTGCTATGCAGGGTTGTGGGAGAGCAAAGAATTTGGTGTAATTATTATTTATGTGAAGTTGGTGCAGGAAGAGAGACTTACATATTTCGGAAGGACTCTGTGGGTGCGCTTAAGTAGCCTGGTGTGCTAAATACATACGTGCGAGAGAAAAGGTCCTGGAATATACCTGGAGGGGAGTCGGTGCCAAAAAAAGCCAAAGTGGGAGAACACTGAATTTCTTGGTGCCTAATGTGGAATTTAGAATAATTCACCTCTGCTATGTGCTGTGCGGTTTTGATCATATTTTGTGGAGAACCTTATTTTGATCTCTGAGAAAATAAAGTGCCTGGGTGTTTGAGTCAAGGAATTCCTTGAATAACTGAATTATGTGAATTTCAGTTGGAAATGGATTTGGGAGAAGCTAGTAAAGCTAGTTCTCGCAAGAGGTTGAAATGAATAACGTCGAAAAGGTGGGGACATTTATTTCGGAACTAGATTAAGACCATACACACTCGCCCTAACAGCTTTTAACTATTTCCTTTTCTTCAGCATATTCGTATAGAACTCGATCCATTCTTATTTCAAATCGAACGTCTAGATTCGATTGTGTTGAAAACGCTTTTCAAAGTGTGGCTCCACTGTACACTTTTATTAACGGTAGATAGCTTGAACATTTTCTTAACTAAATTGAGAGTCTTCTTCTTTCTACTTCTTCCTATTTCGGCGAGGTTATGATCCAAAAACAAGGGATCCTAACCCTCCCCCTTCACCGCATTTCTACTCATCAAAAACAAACAAAACAAATATTTGGCGCAACAGCTCTTTAAAGTGCCAGGGCTTAGCTTCTTGCAACCACTCATGTTGTGTGTGTAATATTTTTCACACGAATGGAAGGAACCTACAGTTTAATGCCGAGTCCGAACAGCGATTTGAGAAGCTTTTTCGTGACAACAATACTCTCGGATGTTTGTCAGACGCTCGCGAGAGGTGGGGCCGTGAAAAAACTTTTTGGTGTTTTCTGCGATTCGAACTTGGATCCTCATGCGTAGTGATCCGACACACTAACCACTTATGCCACGGCGCCCACATTTCTACTGATCCGTCTGTGGGATTCGCCTAACTAAATTGAGAGTGAAAACTGTAATTCAGCGTTCTTTTCTTTTTAAGCCCAAAAACAGGGAATAGGCCCAGTCAGATCAAGGTTAGTGAAACCTTGGGGAAAATTGTATAAATCTCTGACAGAAAAGTGACCGCAGGTAATCTGTAGCGAATGGAAAGCTTCAGACTGCTTAGTCTAGGGTATTCTCGAATTCAGATACTCTCGCTTTCTCGAGATCTCATACCGCAAAACTTGAGCAAATGACTAAGTGAAATGTACCCTAAAGGCATCGTTTGTCATAACGATCGTTCCAAAATAGACTCTGCGTCAGCTGCTGATATCCTTGGCTCAACAAAAAAATCTAGAAATCGGTGAGTATTTATAATCGATAAGCTCATCGTACTAGGAATATATCCAAGGGTTCAGACGGACTATACTGGATTCATCTGTGAATGAAACATAAATTCATATGAACCCCGATTTTTTTTTTTTTTATGAATTCACTTGATTCACTTTTTTCGGAAACGAATACCACTTTCCCCTTTTGAATACATGAACTCACAGACAACTAAGACTCACAAGGTGAAATTGTGTGCGCATCAGCATTCGTCATAAATTTTACAAGAACTTCCCTACACCTATTCAGGTTCCCATTCCAATACTTATTTCCATAATCAAGCAGTTCAACAACTCTATTTATAGAAACACTTTTCTGTGTATTTTAACAGCAATAAATTAATGTTATCTTTTTGCTATCAAATTTAAGCTTCCTTCTTCAAATATTATTTAATTGAATGCAAATCTAAAATTCCTTGAAAGCAAAGTTTAAAGAAGCCCCCACCCACCAATGGAAAACTGCTCGTAAATCAAATCAAACGATCGTTGTTCCATGTCACATTCCACAGCACTAACTCAAATATTATTAACTCTAGAACCTACTTTGTACAAAACTTCCGTTAAATCACTATGTACACTCCTTCACCCCTGGTATCCTGACAAAAACATAATCCGCCAGTGTTACGAGGAAGTTAGTGATTCAACATCGAGTACTGTAGCTCGTAGCCCCTCTAATGATAACTTCCAATATTTGCTCAGCTTCGATTTCCCGGCAGTAAATTCAAAACGCTTAACTGAGCACAAAAACAGGAGTCGGTGGGTGGATGAATGGGGGCGGGGTGGATGTTGGGTGAGAAATAATAAATCTCCACCGAAGGATGATATTGACTACCCTCAAATTTATTTATTTCACTCTCATCTGCGCCTATAAGCCGGTAGTGGTGGTCCTCCCAAGAGATATACATATGTGTGTAGGTATATTAATGAAAGGCGCTAATCAGTCCGATATGCCACCAGGCAACCATTGTAAGGGTACTTTCAGAGGAATTGGATTATTTTTTCAGCAAATATGAGATTAACATTACGCGAGCCGAGTCGCTATTTTTTAAATCAATGGACTTCATCGTACTACGAATAATGATGACAATAAAGCGGAGCGATTGTTGTTGTTGCAGCTGTTGCTTTCACATAGCATAATCGCAAACGAAATACTCGTATATGTATATATACAAAAAAGCAAAAAGCATTTCCTTAGTAAAAGGCTAATTAAAGTCATAAGTACATAATGATGATCTCCAACGAACGATGGCGGGTAGAAGAAAAAAAGTTGACAAAATTGCCATCTCTCCTTTCACGTCCTGGCGGATACTCCTTCTCCGGTCTTAATTTTTTGGTCTACACGAAAGCCTGTTTAAACATACATTCACAATTCTCTTTGGCATTAATGCGATACCTCTGGCAATTAGCAAACATGGAACACTAATGGAAATTTAAAAACTGCACCGGCACAGTCCTGCCAAAGGCGAAGGAGGTGCAGGCAAATGGGGCGAATGTCCATTCCATGAGTGGACTTAGTAATTTGAAAGAATTTTTTTTGCCTGTTTTTACTGGTCTTTTGTCATTATTTCGTGTTTAGGGTTTTTTTTTAGTGCTTTCGGAAAATGGTTTTTATTTTGTTGGTTTCCATCTCAAACAAGGCTATTTGCGTAGACATTGAATTGAGATGAGCGATGGAGTGGACTGACAGCTAAGACATGGGGAACTTGTAGGTACATACATAGGAGATTAGATAAAAATTGGAATTGGTTTCAATGGGTTGGATGAAGGTGCAGGTATTGATATTTTGCTCAGCAGCTACTTCCGCACTTAGTTGGGGGAAACTTTTAATTACTGGTGTAAAAATGAATGACAAAATATCACTTAATCACTAAGGTGCGCCTCAATCAACATGCTCCTCCATTTAGCTCGGTCTTTAGCTAATTGCCTCCAGCCGCTCACTGCAAGTTGATCGAGGTCCCTTTGAACTTGTGCGTGCCACCAACGCCAACGCAAACGGGACCGAATATCTTACGAACAATTTTTCTCTTAAAGCAACCAAGGATATCTTCATTCGATTTCAATAAAGTCCATGTTTCACCACCGTAAAGCAGGACTGGGATGATGAGAGTTTTAGATAGAGCCTCTTCAGTTGTTCGAGATAGGGTTTTACTGTTGACCTGCCTTATTAGCCCGAAAAGAAACAGCGATTGGCAGCAGATAGTCTTCTCTTGATTCCTGTGCTGGTGCCGTTTTTAGAATTTATAGCAGAGCCAAGGTAGACAAAATCCCTTACCATTTCAAAGTTATAGCTACGGTCTGTGACGTTCTGTCCAATTTGTTGGTGTTGTTTACCCCTTCTTGTTGACAGCATATACTTGGTTTTGCCCTTGTTTATCGTTAAACCCATTCTTGCCGCTTCTGCTTCAATACTTGCAAACGCACCGGTGACAGTCCGCTGAGTTATCTAATTATGTCAATATCTTTGGCGCATGCAAGCAGTTGTACGTACTTTTGATAGATTGTGCCTCTGTTGTTGGCTTGTGGTTTCCATACAATTCGTTCAACTACAATATTAAAGAAGTCACATGACAGATTATCACCTTGTCTAAAACCTTTTTTGACATCAACGGTCTCGGTGAGGTCATTACTGATCTTGATGAAACAGTGAGCATTCTCCATCGTCATCATGCATAGACGGACAAGCTTGGCAGGGATGTCAAAACTAGACATTTCTCTTTACAGCTTTTCTCTATAAATGCTGTCATAGGCGGTCTTGAAATCGATAAAAAGATGATGAGTATCGATTTGGACTTCTGGCCATTTCTCCAGGATCTGCCGAAGTGTGGTGGACTTTCCTGGCCTGAAACCACACTGATAGGGGCCAATCAGGTTGTTGTTGAGAGGTTTCAGGCGTTCACACATTATCGCAGAAAAGATTTAATACGCAATGCTGAGGGACTGATGCCTCTATAATTGGTGCAGTTGAGGTGGTCTCCTTTTTTGGATTGGGCAAACGTCAGTTCCAGCAGCCTTGTTAGATTTTAGCTTGGATATTGCTATCCTCACTTTGCTTTGGTCAGCTGGACCGAAATTTTGACTGCCATCGTCTGTGTTGAATGGTTCATTCTGCTTGATAGCTGGATGTTGGTCTTCGTCGCCGATACACAGTCTGCAGAAGTAGTTTTTCCATATTCTCAGCACCAACTGTGATTCTACTACGAGGTTGACGTTAAATCAATTTCGCAATGTTTTTTACCAGTCCCTATTGCAGATCATTGAACTTTTATTAAGCGACAGTGGCCTACTATAGTTTCGTTGAATATTGACAATCTTGTTAAAAAATCATCAATTTTATATACATAGCAGCTTTAAGGTATCATTTCCCGCATTGTAGCCATTTTCATTATATTCAAATTAGTAACAATTCAATTTACAACGAATCGCAAAGACAAAAGTATTCGCTTTACAAATAATAACTGCAACAAAACGTAAAACCCCCGATAAAAATATGCAGTCCTTATCAACATTGAAACCTATATAACATATAATACAAATACTTAAACAAAAAAAAAAATAAATAAATAAAAGTTTGATTAAAAATTTCGGTGACATGTCAGACAATGTTTTTAATTAAAATGCCGACAATGTTGTCTGTTGCCGGCAATTGTATGCTCCGTAACTGATAAGGGTACACCCCTTGGGTATAGAAGGGCGGATAAAAAAGTTACATCGAAACAGGTAAAAATAAAAATAAATACGCGGTCATCCTCTCTGTTGTAGACATAGCGAAACCTCAACCCCATTTCCGCTGCATAACTACAGGTCCTATAAAAACCGTATGGCTGCATCCCGTGCATTTTGGACAATGCCAATTTATTTCAGCACAAAATAACAGTTGCACAACAAAAAATGATGCAAAACTCTGCACGAGAGCTAAAAAAGAATGCTGAACTTTTTTTCGGAAATTTTTTACTGTTACATATAAATTTGAAATTAATTGCTGGGATGTATAGGGGCGTGTGTGTTGTTTAAAAAGCGAAAAAGTTAAAAAAAAAATAAATAAATAATGGCAGTGATTTGTAATTCCTATTTAGTCATTTTTTTTAAGAGAAGCGGAACAAAATTTAAACCAATCTGGTTCAGTATTCAACCTTTAGTTTCGCCCGTGCATAGAATAAAATGAAACTATTTTCAGACTTAAAGCTCATATTACAAAACAAAACCAATCAAAATTGGTATGTACCTCACCCACAAAGGCTCATGGTTGAACTGCACACGGAACGCACAACAGCTGATGCATCCACTACCTATACACAACCGGATTGACACAGGATTGAGTTTCGATTCGTGTTTTCGGTGCAACTGAATTGAGGAAACGAGTTAGAATCGAAACGAAAGATAATTGATTTTGACACTTCTTCCCCCGAGCTTTCATTCCCTTCCCTCTCTTCTGTCTCTATCTGTCAAACTCGATCTTTCGATTCGCGTTGCATATAGTAAAATCTCAACTCGATCCCAGAAATGTATGAAATCAACCCGAGTCAATCCCATTTCAATCCGATCTACGTTTATAGGTAATGAACCGAATTTAATTTGGATTCAATCCGTTATGTAAACGTAGTAATCGACACCAACTTACACTCATAGTTGATTTATGGGCATGCGCTACTCATTTATCTTTCTCTTATACTACTCTTTGACCGTAACTTCCGTACGAGCATCCCTAACCGGGATGTATGGGACACTTCCCCCCTGTCGATTGTAGTTCGGTTCACTTCTTTACAGACGGATCTAAGACGGAGGGTGGGGTGGGTTGTGGTGTTTTCTCCGAACAGCTCAATCAGAGCATCTCTTTCCGCCTCCCTGATCATTGTAGCGTTTTCCAGTCGGAAATCATGGCGATTAAGGAAGCCCTGTCCTGGTTGAAATGTAATGTATTATCTGTCAGGGATATTAGCATTTTCACTGACAGCCAAGCGGCAATCAAGTCCCTGGAATCGTTCTCCTTCCCTTCAAAGGCTGCCTTAAATTTTCGTCTATCTCTTATGGAGATGACAGAGCAGTTCAACATTCACTTATGCTGCGTGCCGGGCCACAGAGACATTCCAGGTAACTGCAGCGCTGACGACCTCGCTAGACAGGCTAAGACTCTAAGGAGTTTGCCTGAAAGGCAATCCCTGGGTATGCTCCTCGCTACATGTAAGTATCTACTAAAACTGAACGCTATTAGCACGGCCAACCTCAGATAGGGAAACGGCTCAACGTGTCACATTTCGAGACAGATCTAGCCTAAGATGGATCAAAAACGTAGTGCCGATCTGATCAAGTTAAAGTGTACACAAATCAGCTGCGTTGTCGGTGTTCTCACTGGACACTGTCTTATAGGCCAACACGCCAAAAGACTTGGTCTCTTCTCCAACGACTTCTGCAGAAGCTGTAGGGACGACGAGAAGGAGGAAACCATCCTTCATCTCCTATGCACATGTCCAGCCCTGTCGCATAAAAGAATGCTCCATCTAGGGTCCCCCTTCCTTGACGACCTCTGCGATCTGGCGTCCTTGGACGTCATGAGCATCCATCGCTTTGTCAAAAGTTCCGGTTGGTTTTGTTAGTCTCTGAGTAGCCTAATGGTTTGATCCTTGGTATCACAAAGGAGCTTCACTGGTCTAAGTGTGTCTGGACTCTCCTGTGGACAGCCAACCTAACCTAACCTAACCTATACATCTACTCATCGCTCTCTCACGCATATGCAAACATTCATTCAAACTTACGCACTGGCTCTGACCTTTTACTTTCCAGATGATGGCTCAGATGACTACCTTGTGGGAAACCAGAAGTTACTTTTATTGGGCGAGATGTAATACTTTCGACCTTTGCCAATTGCCTTCTATCACTTAGAGAATTGGAAAACCACCGTAGTACTGAAGAGATTTAACCATAGCTAAAAGTAAACTGCGATGTATTCTATCAAAATCTTTTGTAAAATCTGTGTAGAGTATGTACGCCATCTTGTAAAACGAAAAAGTAAAATGCCTGTGTTCCCAAGCGGTCTGCTATCTAAGTAATAACCGAATTTTTCGGTGATCGGACGAGCGTGGTTGATCGTTTCAATTTTGGTTTTTGTGTCGGGGTCATTCCGATTCACTAGTCTCGCTAACGAATTTTCACTCTAAAATATGTCAAATAACGCCACCTACCCCTGATAAAACAAAATACTCTACGCTCATTCGTAGAAAGTTTTTGATGTTATACTTTCGCTAACGCTGATGCCTTAATTCATATGTTGCAATGAAAATATTAAAATAAACACTAGTCTATGCTCTTATGAAGGTCATAAGGACTAAGCACACGAAATTGTGCAGCGTTTTGTGCCTTAATCTTGAAGTTACATCCATTCAAAGTTTAACAGCTAAAAGCGACGAAAATATAAAAGGCAATGCGCCGAAATTGTTGAATATAATTCAGTCCTTTTCTCCCTAAATATATTTACATAAGTTGAGATAGTAATAAAAGGTGCTAGAGTGTTTTGAAGGTAACACTTCAACTACGTCAAAGCTTAATGCTACTCAAGTCCTATTAAACTTTCTTTTTATATCCTAAGTAGATTTGCATGTTACGCTCAAAGGGATTCGGCCTGGTCTAATCACAAAATAATGTTCTCATGACCACATGCATTTGGTTTAACAAAGCCTTACTTCCTTAACAACCCAATTGTTTCGATACGATACAACAGGGAGAACCTAATTCCTCCATTAGGAAAATCCTTCAAAATCCTTCATCATCAAAGGCCCACAGCATAGGTCAAGCACAATGAATGTTACTTAGCATTTTCTTCATCCGGATATGAAGTTGGGGTAAACCAAATCCTCCTTCAATCGAAATTACATATCATTTCGTAAAAAAAAAAAACCCTAAACCGAAAAAATTCCACTTCAATAAAATTAAACATCTAAAAGGTTTCAAGGAGAGGGATTTATGTCCGTAACACATTTGCCAAGGGCATCCTACGGGTACACACACACACATGCAAGCACTTTCCTCGCAAAAGCATAATCGCCAAACATCTGAGTTTACAAGCAATATGCGGAAAGGGATATTGGGGGAGCAAAAAACAGGAGGCGAGAAACGGGGTAACGGAAACTCCTTAAAAGCAATTTGGATCTGTTCTAGGAATATACAACACCAAACCGTCTTAGGCGGTTTGGAACTCTCGTTGCTCAAAAGTCTCCAAAACTCACAACCCCGACCGAATAACACTACAAAATGGAGAAAAAAAAAACTCACATCCATTAGACGGAATTAAATTTGCCATTCCGTACGTTCATAGGGTGGTCTTTCCAAGAAAAAAAATCCTATTGTATGTGGTGAGGACTTACGGTAACATACATTTCAGTCGAGTGCTGCTGCTACTGTTCTTGTGTATGCAACTGAGAGTTCAATCAAATATCACGAAAGTGCGGTGTCAAACGCACGCACTCTGTTGGAACAACTGACACAAAGCTCGGAGGACGAAACAGAAAACGAGGGAAAATGTTCCAAAATGCCTAAGGACATGAATACAGAGATACGAGTCGAAGACCCTTTTAAGGTGAAATGAAAATCAGATCACAAGATGACAACAAGAGGAAGTTGAAACAGGAAAAGAAATGCCAAAACCAAAAAGTGTTGGGAAGAGACTTGTTGGTATACACAGGCGAAAAGATGGAGGTGAATTGGTCAACGAACCAGGCACCCATCTCTTTGCATCTAGAGATAACGATAGTCATCAACCTCAGCAACTATTTTCAGCAAATTAGGAAAACTACACTGACCTTGTGCTAAATAGTAACCTCACAGCCTAGGCAGGAATATGTAATCGATAGCTGCACCCTAAAAAAACATCGTCAGTTGTATTACCTCTATGATAATGGAAAGCCTCCCTACACCAGCATGAAATTTTCATTCCTCCTTCATGATATAAAACGCACGGAGATATGGTCGTTTCCACAGCTATTCTCGCTGCTCTGGTTTCTTGACTTCTTGTGGGTAAGAGTTTACTACATAATTCACTGATAACACTTCACTTTCTTTGTTTTTACCACATTTTTCCGCAACGCTTTTCAAAATTGAGTAGCCTACCCTACAAATATTATCAGTGGGCTCTTAAGACTTCGGTAAGCCCTAAAGACTTGTCCCCAGCACAACATGCCTATACAAAGGTCCGATCAGTCGAAACAGCCCTGCACGAAGTGGTAACAACGATCGAGCAATCACTCTACCACAAGGAATTCACGCTGGCGGCCTTTTTAGACGTGAAAAGAGCATTTAATAATGTGAAAATCGAATCGATAAGACTATCACTAGACAGACTCAGCGTAGATTCCACACTCTCAGATTGGATAGAATGTATGCTTAAGTCAAGACACATCAACTCAAAGCTGGTTGACGGTGACAGCCAAGCAAATGCACTGGCCTCTAGGAAAACCCCGCGAGGAGTGGTCCTATCTCCTCTACTATGGACTCCTGTCGCAAACGAGGTCCTTTTGAAATTAGGACACAGCGGAGTAAAATTTGTTTTATATGCAGATGACATCGTCCTACTAATGTTTGGTAAATTCCTCGACACAATCACCGGACTTCTACAATCGGCCCTAGATACCCTCTATTACTGGACGAAAAGATGTGGACTGAACGTCAACCTAGCGAAAACAGAGGTGGTCCTCTTACTAACAGAAGAAAAATTCCAGTTTTAGGACCCTACAACTCGATGGCACTCAACTCCAAATGTCGAACAAAACACGGTATTTAGGGTGCATACTTGAACGCAAACTGAGCTGGAGAGATCTTCTTCATTTTTTCAGCGAGATTATGATCCAAAAATAAGGGATCACAACCCTCCCACTTCACCGCATTTCTACTGATCCGCCTGTGGGGTTCGCCCACTGAGCTGGAGAGAACGTGCCATCATCCACTGGGTGTACACTACCATAGTCTGACCCATTCTTACCTATGGGTGTGTTGGGTCTGCTGGCGAATAGTAGAGAAAGTCAAACATCTCAAGGAACTGACGGAAATCCAGAGATTTGCTCACATGGCATCCACTGGCGCCATCAGAAATACCGCGGCCGCAGCTATTGAAACAATTCCCGCTCGGATTCCACTAGACTTATACGTTTAGAAATCAGCCACGATGAGTGCCCTGCGCCTAAAAGAATCCAACTTGTGGAGAAAGGGCCACGTGGGTCACCGTAATATTGGAAGGTGGGCTCACCTAGAGACCACCACAGACTACCTCCCGCCATCCTCCAACTTCAGCCTAAACGTCAGAACGGTCATCTCATCAAGGGAACACTGGGCAGACAGTGGGCGCGCATTGTACTTCATTCTCTACTGACGGGTCCAAAACAAACGAAGGAGAGAGTTCGGGTATCTACTCAGCAGAACGCGAAATTGCAATATCTCTACGCCTTCCGAACCACGGCAGTGTGTTCCAGACGGAAGTCCTAGCGATAGCAGAGGCGGCACGAGAACTATCCGCAATGCTTGTTACTAGAAAAGAGATTGACATTTACATAGATAGTCAAGCTGCTATAAAAACCACTCATCCGCGGTAATAAAATCAAAGCTAATAAAACGCTGCCACGAGTAGCTTAAAACGCTCACCAATAGCCACCATGTAACACTCTGGTGGGTCTCAGGAAACAAAGGAATTCCAGGGAACGAAATGGCAGATGAACTGTCAAGGAAGGGATTAGAACAAGATCTGTCAATGGTCCAAAACTCAGTTCTTCCTCCCCACTTGACTTCAAACGACAAGCAGACGAAAGATGGAAAATGCTACCATCGTGCCGCGTCTCCAGAAATATCTGGACAAAACACAACAAGTTGAAAACCAAGCTCATCCTCACTCGAAACAGACAAAACTTGAGGTTCTTCATAGGAATTATTACCGCCCACAACCTATTGGGGGCCCACCGGAAAAGAATGCTGGTAAGTATAGACGAACTTTGCAGATGCTGTGACAACACAGATCCAGACGAGGATACGGATCACCTATGCAAATGCCCTAGTCTCTGCATTATCAGAAAGACGCCCCTCGGAGAGTATTTCTTCCATCATCTGGGCAACCTGTCTGAAAAGCCAGCAACCGCCATTCTAAAATGCATAACTTCTTCAGGATGGTTTCGAGGAGGCCGCTCCAATACCACAGAACTCTAGTCACTTTGTGTTTTTTCTATCTTTTCAGTATTTCAGCCAGGAAATCCCATGTCACGACAATGGATCCTTTTGAGATCCATATGTAGGCTGCACCCATTCGATGCAGCTAACCCATTTAACCTAACCTAAGTCTTCGATCTTAGGACTTGAGGGGTTCGAGTTTTAAAAATGCACACTAACCCTTGCTTTGGCTTTGTTCTTTTTTATAATTTGCGGGCGCCGAAGGTTTATTAGTACCCTTATACTGATGCTCAGGGCAAGGGCGGATGGGAAAAGGGGGAAGAAGAACAGAGGAGATGCCGGTTTGCATTTGCTTTAAATGTTTGAAGATTATAATGACTAGGAAATATAGAGTCTAGTAGATCGTTCCACAAATGTGTAGTACTGCTTATAAACGAATCCCTGTCTTCTTCTTCCTTTTATCAGCGAGGCTATGATCCGAAAACAAGGGATCACAGCCCTCCCACTTCACTGCATTTCTACTGATCCGCCTGTGGGGTTCGCCTCCCCACGAATCCCTGTATCTGACAGTACGTCCGAAGTCGGACTACTTAAGCCACGTTTCGCGCCAACCTACCGCAAACCGCTTCCAGTTTTTTAATAGACGAAAAAAATGTATATTTATGATAAGCAACGCACATAAAAAGTGTCACGAAACTAGCAGCACGCAAATGCCTAACAAAAGAAGTCTAATCCCCCCGATACTCATCTGACACACGGTTTCTCTTAAGCCACTTTAGGGTAGCAATCTCGGTTCCCCCTGAAAAATAACATAAGCCGCCTCGAAACAAACATAATAACAATAAATTGTCTCGAAATATAGGAATAACCAAAAGCAATGCATGCGCTCGCTCTCGTTATAATACCTTTCTGGTCGGAAAAATAAAACAAAGAACCGACCGTAACCAAAATTCAGCAGAACACCATAAATTCAAAGTGCGACAATAAAATTTGAGGCTCTTCCACTCTGCATGTGCCTCATCTCACACTCACCCGTATCTCAACTCTCTAACATTTTCTGGTCACGATTTTTGCAAAATGCAATTTATTGCAGCCGCATCTAGATATACAATTTCCCTGCGCCCCCGTGCGCGCCGAAATAAGGCTCCGCACTAACCAAACAGTAAAAAAACCCGAAAGCACATTATGGCCTGACTTTGAATTATTATTATTTTATACGCGAAAAGAGATTAGCATTAAATTATTGGAAGTCACAGAGAGCGCTAAGCCCAAGCTGGAGGAGACCTCTATATCCACACCAGAGCCACCGCACGCGGGCACACCTAACGCCGGGCAGAGGCAGAGCAACTTGAGTAACCAAATGCAGCAGCGGGATATTCCATGTGTAGAGTATGAGAAGACAAAAATTTGTTTTATCAAATTTTGTGCATAAGCGGAAAATCACAAAACCAAAAGAGTATCTATGTATCTATTGCGCATAAAGAGAGCTAGCCCAAGCAGCGAGATGGATCCAATGGATAAACTCCTCGCTTTAATTATTTGTTGGCAACTTAAACTTCCGAAAAACTCAGCAACAAGATATAAACATAAGAAAAACGAATAAAGATAGAAAAGCAACGAAAAAAACGACAAAGCAACACAACAAACGACAGATTCGTGACTATCAAGAAATTAAACATCCGCGCGATAGGATCTTCAAATCGAAATTCAACTTTACGGCACAACAGGGCGAGTTTTAGTCACTATCTACCTACCTACTACTCCAATTCTAGTCCCAGTGGATGTGGCAGGCGAGCACTATAGAGCCGACAGAACAGACACACAGGAAGGCAACGGACAACTTTTCATGGTTTTCGTTTTCGTGCACTCCAAGGGCGGCGAGAGAAGGAAGATGGAAATTCTGTTTCGGAAGATAGTGGGCAATTTAAATCAGATGGCAAGGCTCAGCCACCGCTACCGCGCCATACCGCGTCGAACGTCGGTCTACCTTCCGGATGGAGTTTCGTGCTACAGGAAATTGTGGTTTAGTGTCCGAAATGGAGCACGCTCCTTCTCATCGTCGTCATCCGTGTAGCTCGCACACAACACACAAATAAGTGGTGTCAGCTGTCCGTGAACTGGGAGTGGAAGAGTATCCTGGAGGTGCACTTAACTAATAAAATTGGGTGGGTAGGTAGTAGTATTAGGGGTATTCAAGGAAACTTGTAAGAAGAACATTCTCTGCCTCTTCTTCGTTTTTTTTTGGGAATATTTAGTTCATTTTATGGAAAACCGTTTCATGTTAGTGGTAAGGGAGTGGGCTATTTAATCCTCTTATTGCGGA
Organism: Brachypalpus laphriformis; assembly: GCA_945910035.1. NCBI lineage: Eukaryota > Metazoa > Arthropoda > Insecta > Diptera > Syrphidae > Brachypalpus > Brachypalpus laphriformis. The sequence continues at coordinate 177,409,980 of OX246756.1, forward strand.
TATTTAAGAAACTTGTGGGCGGGTCTGTAAATGTTTTGCCTCCGGTAAAAGAATCTTTTATGTAAGATCAAGGTCTAAACGAAATGTGCATTATCACTACGCCATCCCCGTGCTTGTTTTGGAGGCTAGCAGCGAAAAATTGTAAGGAAATTGGGGTGGCTATGGTGTAATGATAACGTCATCGATTGCCATGCTACTGATTCATGGTTCAAATTTTGAAGTCAGGAAGTACATATGTATATATTTATTTCTCATGAAATATATATACAGGGTGGGCCAATTACGAGTTTCTTTTTAAAAATGCAATAAAATGAACAAAATTACACCAATTGACATCGCCAAGATGGCTAATAACACGATTTGGGAATTTGGTGCGCAAAAGACCGATTGTGGCATGGGCTGTGTGGCATGGCGCACCATCCTGCATGAACCAGAGGTCGTCCAAATCCATGTCTTCAATTTTAGTAAAAAAAAAGTCGTTAACATGGCTCTGTATCGCCCACCGTTGACCGAAACGTTGTTCTCAGCCTCATTTTCGAAGAAAAATGGTCCAATGATGCCACCACTCCACAATCCGCACCAAACTGTCACTCTCTGTGGATGCATTGCCTTCTCGACAATAACGTGCGGGTTTTCCGAGCCCCAGATGCGGCAATTTTGTTTGTTAACGTAGCCGCCGAGATGAAAATGTGCCTCGTCAGAAAAGATGATTTTTCGCCCAAAATCGTTGTCCAATTCAAGCTGCTCTAAGGTCCAAACTGCGAAGCGATAACGAAGCGGATGGTCATGCGCTTTCAATTGCTGAATCAATTGGACCTTGTAAGCGAATAATCCCATATCTTTGTGCAGAATTCTCTTCAGGCTAGTGCGTCAAATGTTGAGCTGTTGACATCGATGACGAGTTGATGTTCGTGAATTGAGTCTCACACTCTCGGCTACAGCAGCCACATTCTCGTCTGTGCGCACCGTACGACGACGGGGACCATGAGTGTTGTCCACTAGCATACCAGTCTCACGAACTTTTTGCACAAACTTGCGACTCATTTCGTTCCGCGGAGGTATGATACTGACTTTCTGTTAAGATTTCGAGCGGGAAACAGCTGTCAGTGTTAAAATAACCTGTGATTTAAAAAGAAATCACTAGATGGCCCACCCGTTAGTCAGTCCGATCAATTGCGAAAGCTTGTGTGAACACTATTGCAAAGGCATACCACTGGCAATAGGTTGGGCATATGGCGGAATAAATTGTTCGCTCTATTGGATGATTGGTATGCCTATGAGATCAGGCGGTCGGGAAAAAATACTATGAATCAGATGTAAGGACAAAAATAACAAAGAAATATTCCCAGTTATCTGGACGCCACCCCTGAAATTTTTCTGAAAGAACATCTCAGTTTCAAACCACTAAACCAATTTTTCTCTCTATCTATCCTTCCAATGCCCATACTATGTACAACCATTTAAAGGGTATTCATAACCCCTGCAAATTATATAATTATATATATATAAAAAAAGGAAAATATCTCTGATGCAGAGCGATGAAACTAGTAGAGAAAGCAGAAATATTAACCTCCTTCTTTATGCCAAGGACATAAGAGCATGCATATATACATACATACATACAGCTAATCTTTTATGAGGCTCGCGGGGGTAGGATACTCAGGTGAACTCTTCATCCGTCTCAATCCTCCGCCATTGACTCCAACTCATCAGGAGGAATCCCTAGACGGCTTCAGGAGCGATGTTGGACTTGATTCAACCATCTAGGCCTACCGATATGTTGTTTATCTGATGGCACTGCAATCATGACACGTTTTGGAAACCGTTCTGGGGTAGTGTGTATTTCCCCAGAACGGCTTCCAAAACGTGACCAAACCATTGAAGCAAAGATCGTTCGTTTCGGAGAAGCAGCTGCTTAACATTGAGCGCCTCGCGTTCTCTGGTGTTCCGCACTCGATTCGTACGACTTATTCCAGCACCTCGCCGTGTTAGAACCTCGTGGTGAAAGCTTGCGTCTACGATCTTATTATTTCGGTTACTACCCAAATTTCATAACCATAGATGAGAGTTGGAACATATACCAAGTTAAAAATCGATAATTTAGCTTGAACACTAAGTTCTGTCTTCCTTATAACAGATTGACTAAGCTCTCTCAAAATTGATTCAGCCTGACCAATTCTACAGGATAACTCTGTATAGCTCTCTTCATCACTCTTGAATAAGACTCCAAGGTATTTAAACTTATCCTCCTGCTTCAGCGGGACTCCACTAACATGCAGAATGCACTGAATGACCCTTCTGCAGACAACAATTAACCAAGGGCATATTCAATTTATTTATAATTTACCAACTTATTTGTTCGACTAAATTAGCAACAAAGCCCTCTCAAGTTTTTTGAATATTCCTCAATACTTTTAAATAAATGAGGTAGTCGCTCAATCTTTCGCCTCACAAGTATCATTACACTTATGGATTTCCTATAGCACAAAACGAACAAACCCATGTACCAGCTCTCACTTGACAGCGCACAAGTTTATCTCCATTCACACAATTCGATTACATGCCACGCCACCTTACCGCCATAAATCATTCTCTGATGCCCTCAAAACTAATAGAGTTCGCACTTGCAACTTGGTTACCACCATCTGCTCCAGACCTCGTGTAACCTCGTGCACTGCGCTTGCAACCTCAAGCGTACTCATGAGTGCTCCGATTGCATGCGGCACTGCCATTTACATCGGTCTAGTAGTGAGGCGCTCATAATGTGTCTCTCTCGTCGTCGTGGTTGTTGTAGCCCATTAAAGTTTTATTTATTCACCAGATACCAATTGGTGCTCCTCCACACTCCCCCAATTAAGACGGTGCTCCAGCCAGTCCACCCTGTTTACTCTTGAAGCAGGTGTTCGAAGATAACTTGTACTTATTTCGCAATTCGCTAAGATACGACAGCAGCTAGTTGATATTTCACGTGCTCCGTGCACACAGGCACTCCCAACACCGTTATACTCTTTGACATTTGCGAGTTTTTAAGCACCACAAAGACATGCGTTTATAGTGTTGAGGCAACACATGCCCTAGATTTTGGTAATTGCTGCACTAAGAGTGGTGCCTGCAGTGAAGGCTTGGGGTTTTGGGAGTGCCGCGGTGGTCACCCTCTGGACTGACTGTGTACATCGTGTTACACCACACACAAATCACGACTTGAGTTCCGATTTTTCATAGGAAATGGAAACATGGCGGCCGTAGATAAACGAAATCAATGACATTTCGGATGGCTGATAAGCGAGAGATGTGCTCACAGAGCGGAGAGTCGCAATATTTAAATTGTCGCATCTATTCTCTGGCTCAACGTGTGAATATGACGACGTATTATCATTTCGGATATCACCTGCTCCATATGGGTCACGACTTGTAGATAAAAATGAGAGAAAAACGAATAAGAAGAAGAAGATGGAGATTATTCGAAACTACATCGGAAAACAAATTTTACCGCCTTACATCAATAATACAATAACCAGGAATATACATGTCCTTGGGATGTCAAGAGAGAAAAAGAGGTTCCAGCTAAGGAAATTTACGGTTATTTGTAGAAATATTCTTTTCCATAATACCAACAGCAAGTCGTTTTCCACGTCTTTTCGCGTGTGATTCGTTTGTTTTCCGTTTTTATTTCTTTTGGGCAATATATAGGTACAGGTGGGGTGCGGAAGAAGAAGAGTTGTGGTGAAGCATGTGCGTCCTTGGCGGATGCTTAGAAGATGATTTGTTGGGTAGGTTATGTAAAGGTGAGCTCTTATCTTTTTCCAAATGCTCCAAATGACACTTGGATTGCTGTGTTTGAGTTAAATGTGAAAATGAGCGTACGAGTATGTATTGTAAGACCACGCATACAAGTTCCATATGCTGTGTCAAGCATGTGTACGAGAAATGACGGTTTTCAAAATTTATCATTGGAACGCAATTTGTAAGCATCGGAGAAAAGTCCCAAATCGCAAAATAAGTGCTTTGATTTGGAATGTGTTAGCATTGCTGTATGCTTTTGCTTTGGGGGTATAGGCATGGTTCTCCTCCCTACATTCAGCACTACTTATTTGCTTACTCAAAACTTGGCAACGTCTCTGGGATAATTTTAAGATTCGGTTAAGTAGATAGAACCACCAACTTTCACTCAAATAATGAATAGTATTGAAGGATATTTTGAGGAAGTAAATGACTTTGCCTACCTTGGCTCTATGATGAGCTCCGCAAATGACAAAATGACATCGGTGGGGAAATCAAACGAAGAATTACTCTTGCCAATCGCTGTTTTAATGGGCTAAGAAGGCAATTGAGTAACAAGGCCCTATCTCGAACTACTAAGGTAAGTCTGTATAAGACACTAACCATCCCAGTCCTGCAAACGCAAAAACTTTGCCATAATCGGATGAGGATGACTTTGGTTACTTTGAGAGACAAGTCCTTCGAGTGATCTTTGGTCCCGTCTACATACATAGACGGCGAGTGAAGGAGAAGGTATAATGCCAAACTATACGGCCTATACAAAGACATCGACTTAGCCAGAAAAGTTCACATACAGCGACTAAAATGGCTGGGTCAAGTAGAGCAGATGCAGCCCAACATAGAAGCATATATTTTGTTTACCTTCAGAATAAGGAGCACTGGCCTTTGGATGGTATCCGTTGAGGAGGTCAAAATACGTATCTAAGGAGAATATGCGCCAGTGCGTATAACCCTTCATTGTCGACGAATGACAGCAGCGTGCAAAATACATACATGACTACATTGGTCTTAAAGGCGTCTTTTGCAATTAATTAATCATTTTTGACATAAGAGTGCTGGAACACATCCAACATCCAGCTCCGCTATGGAAATCTGCAAATAAGATCTTCTTATACACAACAAGGCGGAAACAGTGCTGAAACGATTCTTTTCCAATTTCGTTTGGACAGCACTCAAAAACAGGACATTATGGCAATTTATTCCAAGGGATTAAACCAAAATTCCAAAATTTGTTTATCCAATCACTGATGTTCTCATTATAACTCCGCACAAAGTTTAATTAAGCAATAAAATTCACAGAAGCACAAAACTTTTGCCCATTTTTCTACACCTTATGCTGCGGCAATTAATCTTGGTTCCTCTTTATTAACTTCTAATTATGAAGATGATTTAAAAGGCGATACACATCTGTCCTCAAAGTTAAGTTTTTTTTTTTTTATTTTCGTCCCCCTAAGTCTACTCTTCCCATTGACAATTATTTTCATGATTACTTCTGAACTTCTTCATGTTCTCTCGCAAGGTAAAAATGAGAATCAAAGAAATCCATACCACCCTCATAAGCTTCCATTGATAATTCTTAGCGTAAATTCCACTAAAGCTATGTAAGGATAAAAGTTTATTTGTATGCGAATGCGATCCAACCCCTCGCTATTTCCAACTCAAATTCCAAATCAGATTTATCTACTGGGTAAAGTTCATTTCGCTAAACCTACAACCCCCTTGCTGGGAAGATATAATTTTTCCTGCACCCGCCAACTTCTGCGGGAGCAGAGATGTATAAAATATGAATTTGTATCCTAAGCTGTTGATGTTACTTTTTCTCAGTAGAAAGGTGAAGGATATTATTTACCGCACGTAGCATCATTTGTGAATAAAGAGCACGACGGCAGTGAATGAGTGCCCAAACTGTCAAATGACAACTGAGCGACTGTCATTGGGTTTTGCACCCCCAACCCCTCGGCAGTATCTATACAGTGTATCCTTGCTTATATGTACCTATATTCAGTACCGTATTAGGGAAATTTTGAGAAAATTTCTCTCTTTGCCGTCCCGCTGTTTGTTAGCAAATTTTTGCGTAGTTTCCGGATTGGGGTAGCAGCGACGAAGGTTGCTAGAGTTGATGATATGATGCAACACATCATAACATTCTCCACGTTCTTGCCGAAAACTACCCGACTCAAGTTGGTCTCGGGGATTTGCGAAAGCAAAAGTTACACACGTAGTTGCAATGTAAATGGAAATTTGTGTGTGCGCTGCTGGTGGGGCTGGGTGGTGGCAGGTGAGGGTTCGCAAAGTGCTCACCTTTGCACAAATTTCACATCCGCCCTTGTGACGGTGGTGGAGTACCTTGTGTGTTCATACTTGTATTTTCATTTCATGACACTTAAACAACAGGATTTGTTATTCCACATATCAAATCGAGAAATGTGTGTGTACCTGCGTGTAGTTGGTGGGGGTGCGGGAAGGGAGTAGATAGGCAAAGGCACCTTGAGGAAATTTTCTTCTATGAGCTTAGGTGTGGTGGTTTATTAATATTCGAATATGTCGAAATGAGAATGAGAGTATTTATAGGAAAGAGATTCATGATACAGTGTGGTGAGTACTTGATGATGCTATGTCGCTTTTATTTAGTACACGAGTACTTCAGTAATTGTTCACGCTTTGAAGAAAATTTGTGTGAAGATAGGATTCTCGGAACTGTCTCTGAAATACACACATTTCATCGAACTTTATCAATCTCGATTTGTCTGTGCTCATATGAACCCCAATGAATCCGATACTTGTGAAATGAAAAAAAGTTCAGAACACTCCAGACACGCTGTGTACAAATATATCCACATATTCAAATAAGAAAGGAATGCCAAGGTGGGCTACCGAATGGAGAATAATATGATTTCGAAATTGAGAAACAAGGCAAAATCCAATTTCGTGACCATTTGAATACCACAGATACATATTTGTTGTTTCGTTATCTTCTGTCCTCATGGATATATACTGTATGAATTGCTAACATATCGATAATACTTTATCTGGCATGTTGAAATTAATAAGAACTATTGCTTAAAATGCAATGAACGACTTTGTTGTACGACTTGTTTCCACATACTTGGTTATGGTTACTGGTGTTTGCCCGTAAATTGGTCAGATTTTGCAATAAAATGTCTATGAGCTATTTTTTCATCATTTTTGGAATAGCTGCTTCGATTCCAAAAGTACAATTACTGCGTCCACTTGTTGAGTGAGACTGTGATGCTACGATCAAAAGTAAGCAGCTCACATCCGATATCTTACAACAGTCAAGTAGGTACTGGATAAATAAATTGCAAATCATTGAGCAATTATCAGCTGACAGAGTTGTCCCAACGTCGAATACGCAGGAGACTACCGATCAGTCGTGGTGGAGTACCAATTACTGTTGACTCCAAAAGTGGGGAGACAAGTGACCATTTACGGCTAAGTACTAAGCAATCGGTTTTGATGGAGTATGAGTTATGACTGTCTCTCAAAATGGGGGACGAATGACCATGCATAGATGGGTATTAATCACAAATGAGTCAAATGGACTAGATATTACCGATCAGCTATGTCATAGAGACTCATGGTCCCAACAACAAATGAGTATCAGAAAGAAGACACTAGCGAACAGACATGGAGAATAATTTCCAAAGTCGATAGCCTGGAGCCACGAAATGAGTACTCGTAGGAAATTTCACAAAGTAAGTCAAAATGTTACCTTACCCTACATATGTACACTGCACCTCTTATGAACCAGTACGCGCCTCATAATATGGAAGCAGGATACGTGTACTTTTGAAATATTATATTTGGCGTATGAGCGCTCATATCTCATCGTTTGCCCAGAAGAAATATTTCCCGACACGTTATCATTTTCTTATTAAGATATATTTCCGTGGATGGGGCGCACGTTTTTTAAATAAACGTACGAGTATACATATTTCAGGTACACAATGCGTTGCAATTCAGAAGGTGTTATCAATATTTGAGATGGATATCAAGAGAAAAGGCAATTTAACATGAACAATGTGATACTTGAAAGACACGCACATTTCTTAAGAAAAAAAAAAAAAAAATAAACAATCGGTTAATGTAACAATTATGGGAATCACGTATGTTTATGGTACCACGTACGCGTAAAATCCTCAAGGCTGTGTCGAAGCATGAAAATGTTGACTTAATTGCTATCGAATCCTTTTACCACAACCCGATAAGTTATTCAACGATTTGGTTTCCTTTTCAAAAATCTAGACCCCTTCCTAGTTGTCATAGTCCACTTGTATGATTCACTCGAAACCGCACTTAGAATCGAACTCTCTTTTCAGCTGGAAATCGAATCGTATTGCATGTATGTAAATAGAGAAGCCACCCTCATCCGAAAGTGAATCAACCACTCGACTAGACTGCGGAACAAGACGAGAACAACGCCTGACAACAAACGTCTCTTCCACCACCATCGACATGACGACGACAACGACGATGATGATGACACAGGATATTCGAATTGATGCTAGGTAGCATGTCTCGCCTTTCATTTCAATTTGTTTATTTTCAATTAATGATGCATGAGTTAGTTTCATCTGCAAATAATTCCCAAAAGCGAAGAAGATGCGCAGGGGAGACTAAGTCGGCAGCAGTCAGTCACGAATGTACATACACCCACAACCAGATGATGATGATGTTGAGGATGAAGAAGACGACGACGAAGAAGAAGGTAAGTAAGTACTACACTTCCGCCGCATTTAGATTTGATTTTGTTCAACGTTTCGAATTTTATTTCTCTCATTTCCATTCATCGAATCGTTTCATAGTTCGTCCTTTTGTGGAGGATTCCACTCTCTCCATTGAGGAACGTCAGTCTCGCCCAAGTGATGGTGTTTTGTTTTGTCATTGAAGAATATTCCATCCGGCATGAAGTGGAAGTAGAATAATACAATCTAATGGATTCGTACTCTCGTTGTTTCCGGAAAAAGAAGCTTAACATTAAGTTGAGGAGGTGATCACCATCATTATCATTGCAAGTCTCTACTCATACCGTAGTCTCTGCATAAAGAAGAGGGAGTGTCCAATCCTTGTCAGTGCAACCGGCCACCTGAATAAAATCAATCAATTTGAATTGATTCGTTTTTCGGTGGGGAAGGTGGAAGAAGAACTCGTTTCATTGTCTTTCCGAGCAAGCAATGTTTTTCATATGGCTTGCGGCTATGGCTCTAGCACTGTGTGCTCAGGTAGATAGTGAGGATGAAAAATTACCGGATATAAAGTGAATGGAATTGTTTTAAAGTTGGTCTACGCCAGAACCAGTAGAGTACAGTGAAAGATAAACAATGGGAATAGAAAACCTTTTTGAAAGTTTAGAGGATTCGTTGAGGTCAATCAAAGTCTTTTTAGTGAAATAAAGTTTTTTTTTTTCTTTTAAAGTTTGGTCCTTGAAACATAGAGTTTTTCCTGTTTTTTTACGAATGCCAGCCACTTGCGTATGTCCTTATCCCTCCGGTAGTTCTTGAATTTAAGATTTCATACGTAATAAGTTTGAAGTTCTTAAATGGTACCAATCCTATAAAGCCATCAGATACGAGAGACTGCTAATAATTCAAGGCAGAATACCAACCGAACACGTAACATGTCTACTACAATGTCTGTATAAGCCACGGATAAGGGACTACCAATCAACTAAGACAAAACACAAATTAGTGCTGACTCCCAGCGACAGAAAATAAGTCACCAGCCTTGGCTGAGTACTAACCACAAATTAGTTGACAAAAGACGGAGTTTCAGTCACGATTGACGAATAAGGAATGGGAGGCCCCGGGCCATTCATGATGGTATAGCTACCGTGAGTGACTTCCAGAGATGGATGGAAACCTGCTTATCAAAGCTGAGTAGTAGCCGTAAGTGAGTGCTCCAAAGAATAGATTACCGACCAAATATGAAGGACTCGCAGATATAAGCCACCATTCAGGATGGAGTATTAACAGTTGATTCTAATAGGAATCACAAACCAGGCATTATGATGCGGTCTAAGACAAATTTGCTTGACTCGCTTTGCTCTGGTTGGACAGCTAATTGTCAAGCCATTCTGATTGGCATATTCATTCAAAAATATTAGAACTACATAGCTAATGATCTTCATTTGACAGAATCTCACAGAGCCAAGATAGTTTCTAAAAAGCAATCAGCTTATTGACCATTTTCACGGTTTTGCTCACTCTTATGGTCTATAATTTTCCATCAACACTGTGTTCCTTCCACATACTGGAACGGTTCTCCTAGTACGAGCATTAAGGTATTAAAATTTAATTTCAATTTTATTATGCTCTTTTGTAGCTGTGAGTTGTGAATACTGGTTTGAATGGCATAAGCCAGGGATACAACACAGACCCACGCAGCCCCGGTGAAACCCCATAATGGACAATTGGTCGACATTAAATTTAAATTGGCTCATTTGTGGCCCTCACATTTTCAGCACGTTTCGTTCACCACCACTACCGCCAGACTCGTCGTCTCCTCCTTCCGTTGAAAAATCAAAACCTTAGATTGGTGCATAATTTATTTGATTGGATCCCTTTTACGAACGCACACAGCAGTAGGAGGGTGCCTGAAGGCCATTCGGAATTAACTTCACCATAATGCTGCGGCAGCATGCCATGCCCAAAGCACTTGTCCATCCACCTCTTCCTCCCCCTGAAAGCGAACCACCCCAAAACCCCTAAAACTCCCAAACTTTGCCGAAAAAACCACACAAATTAATTGCCCTAATAAAATTTTATTTAAAATTCCAATAATAGATTGGAAGGCAAACAAAATTTTGCATCGCAGGACGGGAAGGACACAGAGTATGTGTACCTTTCATTATGTTTTTGGATATGGTTTCTCTTTCATTTGCCCTCTCTCTGTCCATGTGGATCCTGTCTATTTTGATAGGGGCTCTGTTCGGGGATGTGTTCGAATAATTAATTTCATGGCTTTGTTTATTGATTCGACGTCCAATTAAAATTCGATGGGACCATGTCGACTATACAAGTAATAATAATAATAATTTCAGAATTATACAAAAATACGTTGTAAACCAGGCCGAAGAACATTCGACTTGATGATGAAGGAAGGTGGGCCGGAAAACGCTGGGAAAATAAACAGACAATAATACATTTTTGAGCCCACAGGCTTGTTGGAAGGTTTCTGCGCGCCCACCAGGAGAGAGGCCCAATAAATACTTTTAAAGCGTACATCGACTCTGGGGAGCAATTTTGAGTGAACTACCAAAAAAGGGAGAACAAAAAATCAATTTGGATCATTATATTGTTTTATTGTTGAAACAAGTACTTGTGGGGATGCTGACCGCAAACTGCCACCTCTGGGGGTATACCCGTATCTTCTTGTATCTTCGCATAGCGTGGTGGGGAATATTTCCGCGGAAAATGTAATTATCTTAAGCACATAACATTCTGAATCATTTATTAATATTTATGCTATGTGCCCCGCCCTGAATTTCGATTGAAGTTCCTCCTCGGGAAGGAACAGGCTCATTTTTTTCCCTCCCAGTTGCGACGAGTCCAAAGACTCATCCATGCGGAAACAAATGTTGCTCATTATAATAACGATGCACGATTTCGTCGATGAATGGACGTTGATTATGGATATTCATTGGAGATGGGACTGGCGCGGCGACAGTTGGGGAACACTTTTCTTCCTGCCTCCAATGGAATTATGTAATTTCACTTGAGAATTTTAATCGAATGTAAATTTGTGTCCTTTTTAACAAGGAGGAGTGGAAAATAAGTAAATTAAGTGGAATATTGTTATGGAAATGATGATGATGGTGCGTCCTCTTTGGAATATTTGGAATACTCGTTTGCACAGCACTTCCTTCTTCTTTTCGGATGGGATTATAGTAAAAAAAAAAATATTTATTCGCAAATACTGATCACTCTTGGGGAGCATAAATATTGTCGTTGATTCAATTTGCATTGGTTTGCGGAGAAAATGTGACACATGCCATGTTTGGGTCTCTTTCCAATTGTTCGTGCCACCTAAGGTGATGCCTTCCTTTATTGCGTCGTCCTTCGAGAATGGATTTGAAGACTTTCCGGGCCGGGGTGTTGATTTCCAGTCGCAATAAATACCCTAGCAATCTCAGTCGCTGTATGCATACTCTTCTAGCTAGGTCGATATCTTTGTAAAGCCTCTGTACAAATAAACGCTGTCCGAGTTTTTTGTAGCAATCGCCGTAGTAGAAATCGCAGTTCTTAGTCCTCCTTTTACCGGCCCCATCCTATTGCACTTCTTGGGTGGCGGTGATATCTATTTTGTAGCAGTCTAGGGCCTTTGTTAGTTGTCCGGCTGCACCTGCCTTGTAGAGGGCCTTACATTCCATATGCAGACTCGAAGTTCGTTGTCTTTTTCCCGTTTGCCCGGGTCGTCAACGGTTAAATCGTCCCTATCCGAGTCCTATTGGTTGCTTTGTAATTAGACCGTTTTCGTTTTTACGTGGTAGAGAAGTTACCCCGACGGCACAGCCCCCAAGCTAGAGGGCCAACTTACGTTGTGCAATTAAATTAACTGTTAAGCCTACGCTGATGACATTGTACTGATTGCCAGGGGGAAATTCGAGGAAACCCTATGTGATATTATACAAAGGGGCCTAACAGTAACTCAAGAATGGTGCAGCATGGCTGGGCTTAATATAAACCCGGCCAAAACCACAATAGTACCGTTCACGAGGAAAAGAAAACTTGAACTGAAGCCAATCCGACTGTCGGGCACGATACTGGCACCGGTAAAGGAAGTGAAATATCTAGGATTACACCTAGATAGCAAACTCTTGTGGAAGAAACACATAGAGGAGATATCCAAAAAAGCTACCCGTGCTCTAATGATATGCAGGAGCCTAGCGGGTAAGTCTTGAGGATTTAGTCCAAATATTCTAAGATGGATGTACATTGCCATTGTGAGACCAATGATCACTTATGGAGCAATAGCGTGGACAAAGCGAACTAGTCTAGTCACTACGAGGGAGACACTCACTAAAGTGCAAAGACTTGCGTGCCTTTGCTTCACTGGGGCCATGCGTACGTGTCCAACTGCAGCCATGGAAGTACTCCTGGAGCTAACACCGCTCCATCTTGTAGTGGAGCAAAATGCACAGCGGACGATCCTAAGGATGGCAAAAGAAGGTATCGGAAGGGAGAAATGTGTTGGTACTAGAGAATACGATGCACTTCTCAAAAAAATTCCCCTTCTGGTCGTCCCCAGGGACGACAGTATCAGGAAATTTAACTTTGGGAAAAACTTTAGTACAAAGCAACGAATCCACAATGTACGGACTGGGCAGCCATACGATAAAGTGGTATACGGACGGTTCGAGAACTGGAGACGGAACAGGGGCGGGCGTATTTGGGCCAAGAACCAAGCACTCAGAACCTATGGGCAAGTACACCAGCATATTTCAAGATGAAATATGTGCTATAAACAGATGCATCCAACTCAATCTCGAAAAGGGATACAGCAACTGCGACATAGCAATACTGTCAGACAGCCAAGCAGCTATCAAAGCACTTGACTCCTATGTCATTAAGTCAAAACTTGTGTGGGAATGCCTATTCAAACTTAATTAACTGGGCAGAAACAATAAAGTTACACTTTACTGGATACCCGGTCACGTCGGGATAAAAGGTAACGAAGCAGCGGACGCCTTGGCAAGACAAGGGGCTGCAGCACCCTTCATTGGACCTGAACCATTCTGTGGAATGGGGGAACACACCATACGCGAGAAATTCAGGAAAATGGAGAGAGAAGACAGGGCAAGAACCTGGAACAACACCACAGGCCTGAGGCAAGCTAAGAAACTACTGGGATATTACAACCGGAAAAGATTCGAAGCCTGCATCTGCCTTAGCAAGAATAACCTACGGATCCTAACAGGCTTCCTAACGGGTCACTGCAAACTCAGGGAGCATCTACGGAAACTAGGTATAACAAATAAAGGCCTTTGCAGATTCTGCAACGAGTCGCGTGAGACTCCGGAACACCTTCTGGAGTCCTGTGGGGCACTGACCCACAAAAGATTGAAATACTTGGGCAAATACCAAGTATCAGAAGAGGATATGCCAACCATGGATCCACTTCTCATTCTCAGATTCTTAAAAGAAACTGGTCTGGAGAAAGAGCTCTAAGGTGAAATATTCTCGCCAAGGCAAAGTAAGAGCATATGACCTTCAAACACAATTCCTCAGGAATTGCAATTGCGAAGGGGACTCTAACGAGGGCACAAACCTCCCCAAGGTATTAGCAGGGGGCACAATAGACCATTAGGTCACAGTGCAAAATAACCCTACACAAATAATAATACGTTGTGCAATTTTATTAAAAGAGTTAAACTCTAAGACATAAGTAAATTAAACAAAAAAGAGGATATCCTTACAAATACAAATATTTGGCGCAACAGCTCTTTAAAGTGCCAGGGCCTAGCTTCCCGCAACCACTCATGTTGCGTGCGTTATATTTTTCACACGAATGGAAGGGACCTGCAGTTTAATGCCGAGTCCGAACGGCGATTTGAGAAGCTTTTTCGTGACAACAATACTCTCGGATGTTTGTCAGACGCTCGCGAGAGGTGGGACCGTGAAAAAACTTTTTGGTGTTTTCTGGGATTCGTACTTGGAACCTCATGCGTAGTGATCCGACACACTAACCACTTACGCCATGGCGCCCCAGGATATCCTTGCAAAACTTTTAAATAGGCTCTTGTACCGTCCCTTAGAATATTGTTACATTTTTTTCATCAGAATTATGGAAGACAGTATGTACCTATCGGTTACCTAGTGTAATGCTCATACCCCGAAAAACCGTTAAATCTTAACATTTTATCAGCACAATATCTTGCATATTTCTTGAGTGCGAATAGGATTGCATAAAACTGAAGGTCGTCGAATAATCAAGGAACTTCTTTCTTCACTACTCTAGCTAGGCCATGGTCGCAGTATGTTTTGTGGCCAAATTCACAAATGAAGTACTAAGGGCATTTAGTACCGTTTTCATTAGATATCACCCATGAACTGCATCTTGATCCCAGCGGTTAGCCAATGGCACTAACTCCACATACAATTTCTCCCTTGAAGTTAAGTACCAGCTCCAATAAGTAACCACGAAGCATTAAGCATTGCACAACTTAACATTGTTGAGGTCGTGTTCCATATGATTCCATTTACGTGTCGGTCTACCTTTCGGATTTGCCGACCCTTCATAGAGCTCCGCACTCTCAAAAGCCAGGTGCTACAAATTCACTCTAACGCCCCTCAACTTATGTGAATGCCTTTTAAAGTACCCTTTTCTGCAAATGCACTTCTCACCACAATCTACCCAACCCAACCTAGACACAGGCACAGCGTTTATGAGCTGCAAGAGCAACAAAATTTATTTCAACTTCAAAATTGCCAACATGCATTCGGGAATTACAATAAAACTTTCTCTGTGTGTTTGCATTTAAATCCGCGCTAATATCCTTCGCAACTGAGAGTGGTAGAAGTACAGTACAGCAAACGATTGTGGGAAGGATTAAAAGACTCCCCACGATATACAAGTGCCTCTGTGGCACTTTAAGTGGCGGTGGCGGTGGTCGCCTAGAGAAGCGATATTTCGGCCATTTGCGGATTAGCAAAAGTTAATGTCATTGATTTTTAATTTCAATTTAAGGCACACTATTCGTGTATGTGTGTGTGGTTTTTCTTTTTACGTTGACAATCCCCACCATGGCCCTAATTCGACACAAATTGCGACACCTCAAACCCCCGGGCGAGAGAAGAGAGGAAAACTCAGATATTAGATATTCCCCACATTGTTTGTATCCGCATCCGCACCACACGGATCTACGGAGCTAGGCTACAGAGAGAGATAACTTAAGATTCTGCAGATATATTGTGGGTGGGCGCCGTGCGCATTGGTGTGAGAGTGTACACAAAGGCTTAGGGATTAATTTGCCATAACAACTATTTTGCACATGGAAATCTCATGTTTTGCTAAGTCCCACCCCCTTCGGTTATTTAGTAAGCAGGGTAATTAATTCGGGTAAGAGTTTTAGTCTGCATGCGTGCCGGTGGCAGTGTGTGTATATATGTATGCGTGTGGGTATGAAAATTGATATTTTCCCATATGTTCTAGTGGGGGATGAACAATAACGACGTCGACGGGTGAAAGGATTTACATCGGACGAGAGCCAGAATTGTGGTCAGGGATTTTCATGAAATCAAAGCTGAGCGAGTATGTGTGTGTGTGTGTGCGATAAAACCCTTTTAATTAGTTGCAAACAAATTGACACGAAAACTCCACTCGAGTTCCACTTCACTTGGGATTTTTTATTTTTTTTTATTTTTATTTTTTGGCTCTGAACAGGGATGTTATAAATACTTAAACTTAAGTGTGGTTTGGGGGCATTAAGTTATTGTTATTTGAAAATATTTGATATTGGCGTACACAAAACACTTGGAGGAGGATATTGTATTAAGATCTCTGGGTGTACTAGTTCTCTATAGACTTGTCGTGGCGGAAGAGGTCGTAAAACTGGGATTAATTAGATTTAAATTAAGTTCTTTGATTTACGGCTGTGTGCTTAGTGTGCTGTGTACTAGGGGGCTTTTGCAGTTAAAGTAAATTGCTTATCGGTGACTGAACACGGGTCATATGATATATGAAAGAGCTGTAAAACATGTTTATGGGATTATTTTGAAGTTTCTGTTCATTTAGTTATAAGGAGGGCTTTTAGTAATTTATAGCACGCGAAAGCACTTGGCAGTATTTCACTAGGTTTCCTGTGAATATGTATAAACTATAAAGTGGTTTCCTACATGGTCCCAGAAGATATCAGGGAAAACTTTCAGTAAAGTGGAGGCATTTAGTTACGCGTCGACTAATACCAATCTAATTTGACCTAAAACGGATAGTGCATGCGATTTCATGAAAACTTAGCTTAGGCTTACCAACTCCTACTCTCGACCTCTGAGTGCACAGTGCTTTGACTGTAGATTGGGTAGCCAACGCCTTTGGAAGATTTTGGGGGCAGCAGACATGAGAGGGGGAAGAGTGTTTTTTCACTACCTATTGTGGTTCTTGTCGTTTCAGATGGTAGCGGGCAACTTTCCTAGATAGCGTTAACCGTGGCGTCTATAGTTCCTGTTAGTGAACAACTCCATCTAGGTCAGTACTGAACTCACCGAGACCTTTGATGTTAAAAAAGGTATTAGAGAAGGTGTCATGTGAGTTGTACTGGAACAGATTGTACGCTCACAAGCCAACACTAGAGGCACAATCTATCAAAAGTCTGTACAACTGCTTGCATTGGAAGAACTTAGCGCGCTGTCACCGGTGCGTTTGCAAGCATTCAAGCAGAAGCAGCCAAAGTGGGTTAGGCGACAAACGAGGACAAATCCAAGTATACGCTGTCAACAAGAAGGGACAATCAACACGTCCAACTTCGAGTTAGTAAAGACTTTATCTACCTTGGTTCTGCTATAAATTCTGAAAACGGCACCAGCGCAGAAATCAACGAAGAAGAACTCTTGCCAATCGCTGTTTTTTTTTTTTTTTTTTGATAATAAGGCAGTTCAACAATAAAGCCCTATCTCGAACAACTAAGGAGACTCTATATAAGACCCTGATTATCCCAGTCCTGCTTTCCGGTGCTTAAACATAGACTTTATTGAAATCGGATGAAGATATCCTTGGTCGTTCCGGGAGAAAAATTCTTCGTAAGATATTTGGTCCTGTTTGCGTTGACGGGTTTTGGAGGAGAAGATTCAATGACGAGCTATACGAGCTGTACAGCAACATCGACCTAGTCAAAAAACTGCGTATTGGACATTTGAGATGGCTAGGATATGTAGAGCGAATGGACACCAACACTCTACATAGTCTTCGAATCTAAGACAGAGGGAGCAACTGGAAAAAATTAGCTAATGACTGAGCTAAATAGAGAGGTTTGTTAGTTGAGTTCCTACTTACTTACTTATGTCCTGTATCCCCTTGTGGGTCCTAAGGCCTCTACTACGCCTACGCGCCATCGTGTACGGTTTCTGGCAATATGCCTGAGCCAATGTTGAGCTCCTGCTTCACCCTGAACTGTAGCGCCACTTAAGGAAGTATGTAGTCATCAAAAGTGGAATTCCTTTATGTTTCCTCTAGTATATTCAAGAAGCGTGGGCAATTTCTGACATCTCTCTGAAGGTAATCGATAGCACAAGCAAATAAACGCCACGACTGGGTTGCACCTACATAAACCTTCGTGGCGTGACACTGCCTCCCAAAACTTGGTACGTCATCTGATAGCAATCAAGGACAGAAGTACATCGTATTTCAAGCTTCAAAGCCAAAATAAGCATTTTTGGAAATCAGGCCAAAAAAGTTACAAATTTTGCAATGGAGTCGTTGTTGCAAGTTTATGCAAATTAGAGTCGCAATATGCGACGCAGCGAATTAAGGATATCTCCTCAAAGTAAACCTCTCCACTTCAATTGACCTTACGTACCATAATCTAGACCACAATGACTTCATTGCATCTGCCATTTCACTAAATTCTCCAACAAAATATTCTTTAATTTTCCTAAGAGCTGTTGCCGCATTCAATTTGGCATCAAACGCTGTGAACGAATTCGCATTGAAGCGTATGCGTTACTGGCATACCCTTATTATCTCCCGCTTCCACCACCCACCACCGCGGCCGCTGCCACCCGAAACTGATAATGGTTCTTGGAACTCGTTGCCCTTTTTTTTTTGCACGGAGAGCACAGAAAAATATAATATTTCCCATTTCCTTTTCCATCGTGTACGCTCGGTTAAATTTTGAGGCAAAAAACGCGCGCTAACACATATTTCTGTCACCCGTATTCATATCGTGGTGGGTCCCGCATAACACAGCAAGCAGGATGCTATTCGCATTAAAGGCAAACGGAAATACACACAATTTGTGTATGTCCCATAGGTTTTGTGCTCGCTTTGGCTACACAGCTCTGCGGAGAATGAAAAACTCAGCAAATATTGCCAACGCACACAATTCAGAACTTTAATTTTGTGGAAATTATGCATACACATCCTTTTTTAAAGATTTCCGGAATGAAATGCAAGGATATCAGGAGCAGAGATCAATGCCAAAGCAAAAAGATAAAAATACTGAACCACCGACGGCCACCACCGCCACAACCACCGCCGCCGCAGGCCAAAAAGGGAACCTCATGGAGTTCAATTTATTTGCATTGAAATTGGAAGGAAGTGTCCAAATATAAAAATGCTAAGAAAGAGGACACCAAAAAAAAGAAAAAGAATTCAAAACGGACACATTGAGACGTAACTGCGACAGGACCTCGTTTCACCCTCTCTCTGGCTTTCTATATATTCTACGAACAAAAACTGAAATGAGAATCCTTAAAGAAAGCAATCTCAATATGGGTTTGTGTGCCTGCAAACAGAGAAGGACGTTAAAGTCCTATATTTTGCCATTTTTATCAAATTTATAATTCCAATTTACTTGCAAATGGGATTTCCTTCGAACGCTTCTGTTGCAAACACACACAGTTCGAGTTTAGGGTTTTCGGAACAATTTCACTGGATTTCTCCATTTGTCTTGTGAGCCGCATGTATGGAGTGGAATGGATGCAATGAGAAGAAAGTTGCAATTCCGTGACGAAGGATATTTTTCCGAGTGCAGTTTTGCTTGATTGTTTTCCTCCTATCGTTATCGTCTCCATAGTAGTAGTTGATTTTCCTTCCTGAATGGACGGAGGAGGAGGAGGAGGAGAAGAGAAAAGAAATCCTTGCGATGTTTTCATTCTTCTCCTGTTTAATGGGTGGATTGTATAAGAGTGGAGTCTTTGGAAATAATCTTCTCACGTCTATTCTTCATGTCCTTTTCGATTTTCTGCTGATGATAGTTACTTTTTCGATTCTTGTTTGACTGGAATTGCTGCTAGCTGTCCGTTTAGTTCTCTCATTTTGTTCTCGTTGCGTTGAGATATAGAGGAGGATATACGCCTTTTTCAATCAATTGAAGGAGGGAATCGTTTCGTTTTCTGGAAATTCTTAACGTTTCAATTGAATTGAACTTGAAATATGTCGAAGGGATGTTGGTATTGGCAGAGGAGCACATGTGTTAATGGGGCGGGCTTACAATGTGGGCGGTGAAGGAGCATGAATTGGAATTGGAATTTTTGTGTGAAATTGAAAACTCTCTTAGTTGCATTATGTGAAACGAAGTTCTTTGTTAGCTATCATGGGTTGAAATTCTACTCGAAGTCATGCTGAAACCTCATTTGGACTATAGAGGATTAAATTCAATTAACCGATGTCTGCAGGTTCCAGTCCCAGCGGGGAACAGCAATCACGACCCGAGTATAAAGGAAAACGAATTACATCGAAGTTTTCCAACCACTGCACCAAAGAAAGATTCCTGCCTGGTAGTACAATAGACCGGAGAGTCTGAATGCTCTGGGATTTGGGTTTCCTTTTCTAATAATAAAAAAAAAAAAAAAAAATTGTTTTCCAGATTGTAAATTTAGAAAGACAAACCTTTGCACCAAGCTGGCCTATAATATTGACGACCGTAGTTCAATTTTCCTTATTCCATACCTTACAGTCTACGTTCTAAGCATTCGATAGGAACGACCTCAGATAGTGATAGTGGCTTACAAATGATGCATTCAACCATAATAAGTAATAGAGGCAGCAATTCAAAAATCTGGAGGTCTTTCAGAACACCAATACGGTTTTCGAAAAGCGCGCTCAACAACAGATGCAATCAATGTGGTAGTTAAAATGACACAAGAGGCTATACAGGGAAGAAGATGGAGAGGCGGTTCCAAAAAGTACTGCTTGGTTATAACTCTCGACATAAAAAACGCCTTCAATACGGCAAATTGGAGTCACATCTTACAAGCGCTCAGAAGGATGAGAGTACCACAATACCTCATAGACGTTATTGTTGACTACTTCAGGTGCAGAATTTTGGTATACAATACAGACCGCGGCCCCAATTTATATAAGATCACAGGCGGAGTACCACAGGGCTCAGTCCTTGGCCCTTTGCTCTGGAAAATTATGTATGACGGTATACTGCGACTTCCTATACCCGAAGAAACAAAAATAGTGGGATTTGCTGATAATATCGCCATTATTGTCACTGCTAAACTGTTGGAGGAGGTGGAACAGATAAGCAATGCGACAATAAGGATATATGAAAATGGCTCACCTCAGTTGGTCTAACACTGGCGGAGCATAAAACTGAAGCAGTCCTGATAAGTAGTAGGAAGAAGGTAGAAACTCTCTCCATTATAGTCGGCGGCCATGAAATCACATCTAAACCGCATATAAAATACCTAGGTATCATGATAGATACGAGACTTTCATTTAGAGATCACCTTAAGTATGTAGGCCGAAAAGGTGCAATAGCAAGTGCTGCACTCGCGCGTATCATGCCCAACATAGGAGGACCAAGACATAGCCGTAGGTAGCTGCTGGCTAGAGTGGTTACGTCTATAATCCTATACGCCGCACCAATTTGGGCCGGGGCCATGACAATTAAAACATACAGATCACATATCACATCTGTGTATCGAATATGTGCATTGAGAGCTAGCTGCGCATTTCGCACTACTTCTAGCGATGCAGCCTGCGTGGAAGCGAGAATGCTCCCAATAGATATCCTGGCAGTAGAACAGCAACGTCAGTACTGCGCAAGAAGAGAAAGAAACGAGGCCAGCGAAAACCGGTTCTATAGAGCAGAAAGCCTAAGAGAATGGCAAGTACGCTGGAATACTTTTGAGAAAGGCAGGTGGACCCATAGGCTCATACACCAAATCCAGCCATGGTTCGACAGGCAACATGGAGAACTTGAGTTCTACTTAACGCAGTTCCTAACGGGCCCTGGATGCTTTCGTTCGTACTTACATAAGTATAAACACGACAATAGCCCTTACTGTCCGCATTGCTCTGAGAAGACGCAGAACATATATTTTTTGAATGCCCAAGATTCCTCGACAAAAGGAATGCACTAAGGAGTGAACTCGGCCATCCACTGACGCCAGAAAACATCGTTGGCGAAATGCTCAAAAGCCAGGAGGCATGGGACGCAGTCGCTGGGAGCACATTGCGCATAATGAAGATTCTAAGAACCCTAGAAAGAGAAGGGAAAGAATCAGACCGGCGAAATACAATAAATGCTGAGCAGGAAAATGCACACATGCACTAGTCGAATATATCAGACTAAACCAGCGACCCTCGCTGCACATGAGACTGTGATGAGGGCAATATCTATAATAGAAATGACATTGAAGCTTGTAAAGTGCTGCCGCGAATAGCTTAGTACCTTAGGGACACAGCACAAGAAAGACTCCTTTAGATTCGTGTGACAGTAATTGAGTATAGGAAAATGTCCCGCTGACTTGAGCTCGAAACAGGGAATACATCATGGAAACAATCAATGAATGCAAAGAGATTTTAATTTGGAAGGTCAGGACCGAATGACTAATACAAAAAGAATGTAAATCACTCTTTTGCCCTGTAGGAGAGAAGATAACCACTAAAGAGGTTCCAATAATCAGGAAGTCTATGAGGATGCAACCCACTGTCTTTGCCACTGTGAGAGCTTCTATCAACATTTCTTATACGCTATTGAGGAAATAGTCCTTACACTTGTGAGCTTTACTATAGCCTGAAACCCTTGAATTAAGACTTTTTTTTACAGAAAATGATACGCGAACAAGAAATACATTCTTTTATAAACGTCGTGATGGGTCTTCATTGACCTGTCTTGGGCGTAGAGGAAGAAGCATACGACGCTTTTTCAAATTCTTTTCTAATCCATGATAAATTTCGGAATTTTAAGCATCGAATAACTAATTCTGATTGTACGGCATTCTTACATTCACTTAGTTATTGAGAGTGGAAAGACTGCCTGGTTATCAAATTTTCTCCAACTTAATGTTGCTATGGTTGCATCATAAAATTTAGCGAATTCGAATTTTATTTAGAAACTACCTTCTCATACCTCAGTCATCTCTGCACTGATAACTAGCAATTTTAAAGCACTGCCAGGATACGTTCAACAGTTCTTCACTTATAACATCCCTTTTTCTCAGAAAAATATAAATCCAAGCGAACGCAAATTGTTAATCTTCTCCAACTACAAACTGAGGATGGAGGAGAGTAACAAATCCCTACTTCTTCTTTTATCCCTTCACAACGAGCAGACAACGAAATTAGTGCAAATACCTACGCAAATACTCACATATATTCATAATCACTGGCACAGCGTATGGGAACGATGCGAAAATAATTGAAATATTTGAACCAAAAGAAGAGAAAGGAGCGCATTTCACTTCATTTGTTCTGTATCCGTTTCACCTTCCTTCCATCCAGCATTTCATACAACATTAAACAATAAAAATGGAATTCCCCAGAATCCTTCGGCAAAAGCAAAAAGCAAAAAAAAAAAAAACGGAGATCATCTGTACAAAAGCTAAAACCCAACACGATGAAGGTACAGCAGTTGTAGAGCTCCGGCTTCATCTCTCTAGCCTTGTGATGGAGGAGGAGTGAAGCAAATGGTAAATGCGTAAGGTAAAAAAATGAATTACCATGACAACGCATCCTTGCACACAGCAACACAACCTCTGCTTCAGACATGGAAATCCTATGAAATTTCACTCAAATTGGCTTTTATTATGCTAGCAGCAGATGAGGGGGCAGATATGATGTTGATGAATGCACCTCTCCCGAGCTAATAGGACGCATTCTTTTGCTTTATTATATTTCAATTTGGGATAGAAGCCGAGTGGAGGGGGGCGATTGCGGGCTTCTGCATGTGGATGAAAAGAAAGAACCAAAGAAGAGCATCCTTGTAAAAGCGGAATTTAATTTCACTGTTGCAACCAACCGGTAGATACTCCTGCTTGTAATGAAAAAAAAGGGTAGTGGGGGCAAAGGAAAATATATTTACAGAGAGAGATGATGATGAGGACGAGGACGAGGATGAGAAAAAAGAACTCAAACAATTAAACATCCGTTGAAGGCAAATTGAAATCCATCGATGTAAATATAATAACCAATATCCGTTGGAAAAGTTGCTTTGATTTCGCTCCGAGCAGGACGAGAGATGGGGGTGAATAATTTCCCAGGATCGAGTAGAGGAATTCATTTTCATTTTTAATACATCATCAGAGCTGGCTCGCACGCTAGACCGAGCAATAGGCAACATCTTGCTTACAGATGGGAGATGGATCACAAAATGGAATGAATTCATTTTTTCGTTCTCCTATTATTTAATTATTTCTCCTTTTGCAGCGACCCCTTGTGCGAGAGATGGTGGTCTGTATTTCTCTGTATTTCGATGTCCTGTTTGCATAATTTTTTAATTAACGTTGATTTATTGAAAGGCCGAGGTTGATTTTACCGAACGTGTGCGCTGTGGTGGAACAAATTAAAAACTCAATTTGGTAAAGTGGAATTATTAAATGTCCTTGCGATGTTGCCTGGATGTGTGTGTGCGGTTGTTGAATGAGCGTTGGTGTGCTCTTGGTCGTAGATTAAAAGAGCGCTTAGGATAATGAATAGACGGGTATGCCGAACATAGGAATTAAAAGAAGTGAACTGTGTTTACTTGCGGTTGCTGTTGTTTTATTCAAGAGAATAATTTAACTGGACGGATGTCGAAAAGGATTAAGATCAATACAAAAGTCATTAAACACAGTTTTCCAATTAATATGCAAAAATCGAACTTGTTCGTTCATTTGAATAAGCAACTGGATGCGGAGTACATAATAGGAAGTAAGAAAGAAGTCACGAATGAAGGCAAACATCTTTTGATCAATGCTAATGCGTTGGGACTGCCAAACACTATGATAACAAGGATAACGCCATCAATCAAAATAAGTGTGTTAACCCACATAAGTTTTTGATGAGTCTTTGCAGTGGAATTTTATATGGAAAACAGATGGAAAGAAAATTTTAACTGAATTTTATGTTAAAAGCAGAAAATTGAACGAAGGTCTCCTCGGCTTACGAGGTAACTCATTTCAGAAAACAAGAACCATCATTATGCCTCATTTTACATCCCTAACAAGCATATTTTTTGTACGCAGGAGCTTCTTATCTCGAATTCTAGTCAAATGAAATTAGGATAATGATTCTTTGCAGATAAGAACATGATGAAGTAACTCAGAATAAATTTGTTCAAGTGATGGAAGCCGCCTATGCAAGAGTGTTCCGTCCTGTTCTTACACTCACAATATCTACGGGCATTGTGTTCTTCAGAGGGTCTGATCGAATGCGCCTCTCTACATGGAAGATCATTGGCTTAAATCAGCGTTTTGATACGACAAGGACTTTCGTCTTCAAGGTATCTGCAGGACACAAGATGTAATGAACTGTTGACTACAATCACGGAGCACTGCCTCTAGAAAGACTTACTTTAGTGCGAGCACTGAAAATGTACATGAAGGCTAAAGCCATTGAAATTTAGTGAATTTTTGTAGTTTTATTATTTCAAGGACCGTCTTCGAGATACTTATGCCTTCTGTTACTCAAAATATTAGGTTAAGCAATCCCTGGCTTATTCTATTTTATTCCAACTACTTAAGCTTAAACTACCTTCCCACTTAATATATGCGCTCGTCCTTCTCTCCCCTATTTGGACATTTGCACACGACGACGACGACGACGACGATGCCATCAAATAACATTGTGCCAAAATAAAATTGATTCGGTCCTATCACTGATTATCCCTTGGCGAGGATGGAAGCTTCGGGCATAAACCACCCACCACGCTAGGATTCCCCGCCCGTCCCAGCGACCAAACTCTAGGACATGTCCATAGAGCATTGCCGATAGGAATTTCGATTGGTTTTGCCTCCTTCATTGGTAGAAATTCGTCCTTTGGATTTTTTGTGTGAGCTGCTATCGCTACTGCTGCTGCCTCTGTTTTTCCTATGTCTACACAACATGTTTGTTTGTCATGTTTTATGAATCCCCAATCAGCTGTGCTCGTCGATAGTCAGTGTAACTTCCTCCATTAGAGGGAGGACTATCACACCACCGATGGCTCTGTATCCTCCTATCTCTACCACTGTTTGGTATGCGAAACAAAGTAAAAGGATCAAATTAATTCCACTATTGGAATTCTTTTTCCATTTGAATAGCGAAAGCGCGGCGCGGCGGTACGAAGGAGGAGGGCATCAATTCTGCCAAAAAGAAATTACTGCCGGCAATGTTGGTACTTTGAGTGTCGGCAGAGAGCTATAAAACCCGAAGGCTTTCCGGAATAAGTTGCTGTAAGAGTCCGACAAATTGATTTCGACTTTTATTAGATTTCTCTGTGTGTACGCACAGAGGGATAGAGTGAAGTTGGACAGAGCAAAACATTCCGCTTTGACGGAACTGCAGAAATTAAAACGCATAAAACAAAAACTTGCGAAGGACATTGCTTTTATCGATGGTTCAGCTCGGTCTACCGGAATCGATGACAAATTACGGTTCGGACTTTTTGTGTGTTTTAATGAATCCTCCGCAGGACTTTGAGACATTTCAATATCATAGCATTGCTACATTCTTTTGAAGCTCTTTTGATGTGTTTAAGAGGTTCCCATCCCATCCATCCCTTTTTGCACTTGATCCTGCGGCAGGCAATAATTGATTCTTAGCAGACGGGGAAAACTTTTTTCCTTTACCGAATATCTTCGATTATTTGGTTGGGAGAATTGATTGAATCTCTCTAGTGACAGGACGCGGTTCTTTTTCCTTTTTAAGGGCACGTGACTCGTTATCACGCAAACATCAATTGTCGTGACATCATTTTTGATAATTGAATCTGCACAGCAGGCGCGTTGTCATGACGTTGGTAGCGGCTTCCGAGGTTATGGGATGATTTTCCGCTTGTTGGTTGCTCCTTCTTCTCAAAAGAAAACCGCACAAACGAAGAGAAATATAGAATCATCCCCTTTTCTACTTCAATCTCTCATCAGTTAAATCAACAAAGAGTGCCGTGGGTATTTTTTTTATCGGGATCGGGACTGCTTTGTCACTTTTTAAGGATTTCGTCAGGAAACAAAAAAAAACAAAATAAATAAACGCAACACGCGTTACGTTGATCACACGTTGACTTAATGGAGAAATTAGGCAAGTGTTTGTGTTTTTTTTTTTTTGCTGCCTCCTTCATCTGGGTCTTCATCCTTCTGTTGTTGAGGGGTGGCTCTTGTTTCGAATTTGCTCCTTTTTGATTTGCTTTCACCGGCATAAATATACGTGCACGTGGGAGATGATAGCCGACTTGGATACGCGACAGGAATACGCACTTTCACCAACGACGCAATCACACGTACATAACATTTAAGGCTAATTTAAGAACTGCTCTTTCTTAGAGTTAATGGCTTCGTTGGTTTGTGTGCCCAGAAGGTGGATGCATTTGTTACCGGGATCAAAAGGATGTTGTTATTGTTTTTCCGTTTTCTCTGTTGCTACTGGCAGTTTTTTTTTAAAACTATGAGAAGTGCGTTGTTGTTTATTTAGAAAATGAGGTTTAGATAGAGAAATAGAGAAGACGGGTTTGGCATCGAAAGTAAAACAGCAAAAAATTTAAGCAGCACTCTGCTTAGGTTAGGTTAGGTATATAGGTGCCTTGTGACAAGGAGTCACTGCTCACTCAGACCAACAGTACGGGTCCATTGTGCCCAATCATTTAACCCTGGAAACGCTGTAAAGAAAATCCGCCGTTAGAACCACCCAGAAAGTGATATGAATCTCAGGAGGTCCGCTAGCTCGACACTACCCAAATCCTCCAGCTCCGAGAAGAAGAAACTACCAAGAGTCCTCATTCTTCTGACGGATAGGGCAGGACAGTCACACAACAGGTGACGAACAGATTCAATTTCTTCCTCGTCCCTGCAAGTTCTGCAATAGTCATTATGCAGCACACCGAGTCGCTCCGCAGCACTCTGCTTACTTTTAGCTTTCTTGGATCTATAAAGGACATTATTCCTATAATGAAGTGCAAAACATTGAAAAACACTGGTATAACATCTTGTTTTGTTGTACTTTTCAGAATCTGGTTACAGGTGCTGGAGAATGAAGAGTTATTACAGAAAGGTTTGGAGTAATCTTGAAAAAATAAAATAAAATAAGACAGATTGGCATCCATTTTTACCATGGAAAAGATCCTTGAACGAATATTATACAACCGACTGCCCGTGGCAGCAGAGGCGAAAGGAGCATTGCCAGACTCAGTTTGAATTCAGAATATCGCATTCTGCTGTTGATCCCATAAAAGCAGTGGTCAACACAGCAGCTGAAGCAATCCAAAGAGAAAAATTGCGCAGTGGCAAAGAAATACTGTCCAGTAGAGACTCTGGTCATCAAAAACGCTTTTAACTCGGCAAATTAGTCGTTTTTAAGGAGATCGCTGGCCAGAATGGAAACTTCATACTACCTGTTGAGGATAGTTACAACTACATCACCAAAAGGAAGCTGGGGTACCGAACTGACGAGGGAGTAAAGTACTACAACGTCACTGCAGGAGTCCCGCAAAGATCGGTACTAGACCATCTCTTATGGAATCTTATGTACCACGGAGTCCTGCGACTAACATTGGCACAAGAAACTATGGGGGTTTGCTGACGACATCGCCGTAGTTACCGTGGCTAAACACATCAACGAAATAGAATCAGCAACAAACGAAGCAATCGCAAAAATTAAAGACTGGCTAGGATCCACCGGTTTAGAAACCACAAAACTGTGGCTGTTCTTATAACAAGTCGAAAAGCTGTTGATCATGCGAATATTCGAGTTGGCAGTCAGACTATTAGACCCAAGGAAGTAGTTCAATATTCAGAAGTAATGCTAGACAACTAGTTGCCCTCACTACTGCAGGCAGCCATTTCTCGAATATTACCAAACATCTGTGGACCTGGATACACTAGATAGATTCTACTATCCAGGGTCGTCAGATCGGTTCTTCGAAAACGAGAAGGCAAAATCAATAGTTATTTGGCAAGTCAGACGGGATAAACGTAGATGGACCTACAAGCTGATCCCACCATCGAGGTCTGGATAAAAGGAGTGTATTGTTACTGCAACTACCACCTTAAGAAGTTACTATCAGGTCAGGGCGACTATCGCAAATATTTACAGAGATTTGGACACGATAGCTCACTCTCTGTCCAGATTGTCTAGATCAAGAGAAAGACACAGAACACGCAATATTCCACTGCAGTCGCTTTGCAGAATGGAGAAATAACCTGCCGAGTCCACCGTTCCTTATAGAGCACATGATGCGATCAGAGGAGAATTGGGTGGAAATTTGCACACTCGTAACAAATGTGCAAAAACCGCTTCGAACAATCGAGAAAGCAAGAAGAGCAGAAGCAGCAATAGAAAAAGTGTAGCATGAGCTGCTAACCAGCCCCGCGAAGTAATACCTAACGGCAGTGCCACGAGGAGAGTGTTAGAAGTGTGCAGGGTGTGAATTGGTACGTAGGCACATTCCTGGCATCGATTATTCGGGTTTATGAATCGTTACGGCGCTGAAACATGGACTTTATTAAAAGAGGATGAAGATATCCTTGGTCGCTTCGAGAGAAAAATTCTTCGTAAGATTTTCGGTCCCGTTTGCGTTGACGGGTTTTGGAGGAGAAGATTCAATCACGAACTATACGAGCTGTACAGCGACATCGACATAGTCAAAAAACTGCGTATTGGACGTCTGAGATGGCTACGACATGTAGAGCGAATGGACACCAACGCTCCGGCCCGCGGAGTCTTCGAATCTAATCCCGAAGGAGGACGCAGTAGAGGGAATCATCGCCGTAGGTGACGCGCACAAGTTCAAGGGGACCTCGACCAACTTGGAGTGCGCAACTGGAGGCAATTAGCTAAAGACCGAGCTAAATGGAGAGGCTAGTTGGTTGAGGCCCAGGTTCACCCCGAACTGTAGCGCCACCTAAATAAGTAAGTAAGAATCGTGCATGCTGATAGCCCAGGTAGGCTACTAGTAACTTTCGAAGATCCCCACCCGCCTTGGCGTAACCAATAACAAAAAAAAACCATTTCACCATCAAAAGTAACGGGTGATGGTCTATGTTCACGAAGCATATAGGGCAGTGATAAGCTTTTATAAGTATATTCAATGCACCTTTATACAAATACAAACCTTTGGAATCAAAATTACGATTTTAACTACCTATGGTAGGCCATAAGGCAAACTTCTGCAATCGGTCAACGAAATTTGGATAAGCGATCGATATTTAATAGTTATTGACTCAAGTATAAAAGCAGGATGTCACTCTAGACGAACAGCTGTCGGATCGGAACCTGTCGATTGCACTGATAAAGGGAGACGACCTTTGTTTATCCGTTTGAGTTAGATGTTTAGCAATCCTTATGCCCTGAATTTTGTTTCAGTTAGACAAGTCCACACATCTTCTCCAAAGCTGAGCACGTTGCTGTCATTAGAGCTCCCAGCCGATGAGCTTGCAATTTTGAACCGACCCTAGACTGTGTGCGATCTAATATAATACATTACTAAGCATAATGAGTCATTTTGTAATGAAAACTAGGGAGGATATCATGCTTGTTCCCTTCGTAAGTTTCAAATGAGTCAGCATTTAAAATTAATCATGTCCGCAACCATTAATCCTGTCATGGATACCTACCTTCTGTTATCCGAATGGTGGAACCATAATTCAATTTAATTTATGCTTTCTTTTTGCACGCATTATGCAGTCAGCCAACAATTTATAAATATTCCTAGTCAGAATAATAACTACATGTGAGCAAGTGCATACAAATCCTTCTTAAAACCGAATTATTTCCCCTTCAGCCGCTTTAAACAATTATCCTGCAACTTTAAACTAGGAAATATATATATGTATGGAAATGTTGAATAAGAAACACACGCACTATTTAACGGTTAAGCACGAGCCTGTCGCTATGGCATGCAAACACAGCAGGATACAAGTCAGAGAGCTGGCGGCGAATACAGAAAAACAAATTTAATATTTACCGTACGTGATCACTTGGACAGAGGCTACACTCATTCCTTTGGAACACTTTGACCGCATTTCATGTTGTCCTGTCCATCCTTGTAGTAGCATGCAATCGGTATTCCCATAAAAAATCTTTCCCATACTCCAGTATACATTTTTCTGCTCCATCTGTTCTGTCTCTGCTTTGGTTCCGCTTCCCTCTCTCTCAGGACATTCTCAACAATGTCCAGCGCAATGATTCATCCGAACAAGAATATCATTGTGTACTTGTCCTGTTTATGCGAGAGCTGTGAACGTTAAAATCCACTGAGCAGCAGACCAATGAATTCCTTCTGTTTGTCCTTAGATTGTTCACACACACATACACACACGCACAAGTATTTGATAGACCAAATGATTTACGCGTGAAAGTAAAAATACTTACATGTCCTTAGGAGATAATAAAACCCATGAAAATATGTCCTTAAAAAATTCCCTAAACAAAAACCCCCCTTAACAGCATCCGAAGCAGTAGCAGCACCAACATCCGCCAGGAGACCAACAAACATACACATACACACTCACAGACAGCCTTGTCAAGCAGGCACATGGGATAGCAATAACGAGACACATAATGATGTAATTACTGGCGCAATTATTGCATGAATGGCATGGCGGGCGGAGGCCGTCCTAGATGGAGTATGGGCTGCTGGAGGCATAGTCGACGTAAACAACGCCAACTGTGTGCTAAGAATTCACTTCTGGGCGGGCGGGGAGAGCGCGCTGCTTTAAGAGGCTTTAATTTTTGGCAGCGTAATTGCATATAACAACACACGAGTAGACTCAAAAGTATCTCATTTTAAGCCCGACAGCTTATGTGAGGGTATAATGTGGTATTCATGTGAAATTATGGAGCAACAAATTACAAAAAGTAAACGCCATAACGGCGGTGTAAACTTTTATGCGATACTTATGTAAGCACTTTGATATTCAACCTCTCATTTGACTTTTAATAGTTTAGCGAGAGATGGCTTGCATGTGGGTTGCTTGTGTTAAGTAAGATGAAGAAGACGTTAAATCTTTCTAATGCCATGAATTTACTAGGTTTTCAAGGCTTTCGGTTCCTGGAAGGAGCCTCAGCTTAATGAACAGAGGACGTCCGATTCGTTTTTAACAATTAACGCAAGCCGTAGGTCTTGAGTCCACCTTCACAGATGTGTTTTTCTTAGTTAGAATTCGGCATTCCTTGTACTCATACAAGGATTGAGTGAACGTCCCTACAGTTCGTGACCGAAGCCACCACCAAAAAAGAGCGCACGGTATGATGATGAGTCCGCTCAACGGAAGAAGGTGACGATAAATGCGACGCTAAGAGCCTTGCAGAGAAGAGTTTCGAGCCAGAAGAAGGGAACATGGTAGAAGGCTTCTGCGAAAAAAAATGGCGGAGAGTTTTGCGAGAGCAACAGCATCTGGAAATTTATAGGAAAGCTTTGTTAGCAGATGGCCTCAGATCGACGACACACAGATAGAACGTCACTGTTGATTATTACTACAATACGAGGGCAAGGTGAAAAGTTATCGGCCTGACGCAGAGATAGCGTTCCAATCAGCAAAAAATTATGTTTCCTGCCTGGGCGCACTTCTCATTAGTCCGTATGACATGTTTCAACATGTTCTCTCAAGTGGTTTGTTTTCACGTGTGTTTGTGTGTTTTTCGTTAAAATGGATAAAATTGAATATCGTGCGGTCATAAAATTCATCGTTTTTGGATGGGTTAACCCCTAAGGAAATTCATCCAAAGTTGACAAAAGTTTACGAGGACTCTGCTCCTTCCATGTCAGCCGTTAAATCTTTGGACCGATTCAATAGGGATCCGATCGATTTTGTGCGGCGAATTGTCACCATGAATGAGACATGGGTTCACCACTACACGCCAGAAACGAAACAGCAGTCGAAGCAGTGGGTGGAAGCCGGTGGTTCAGCGCCAAAGAAAGCGAAGTCGATCGCATCTGCCGGAAAGGTCATGGCCAGTGTGTTTTCGGATGCGAAAGGGATCCTGTTAATTGATCACCTTGAGAAAGGCAAAAAAATTACAGGCGAATATTACTCCAACCTTCTTGACCAGCTGGATGCCAAAATTCGCGAGAAGAGGCCTAGCTTGAAGAAAAAAAAAAAATCATCTTTCAGCAGGAGAAAGTACACAAGTGTGCGTTGGCGATGGGAAAACTGCGGGATTTGGGGTACGATTTGCTCGGCCACCCCCCCTATTCACCTGATTTGGCACCCTCAGACATCCATCTGTTCCCAAACTTGAAGAAATTTGTTTCTGGGAAACGCTTCGCATCCAATGCAGAAGTTGAGAGGGCCGTAGATGAATATTTTCACAGCCTTCCAGAATCTCACTTCCGAGAAGGAATACTGATGTTGGAGAAACGCTGGACTAAGTGTGTTGAAGTCAAGGGAGATTATGTAGAAAAATAAAATCATTTTTTAACTGAAAATCGCAGTCTTTCATTGGCAGGCCGAGAACTTTCCACCTTGCCCTCGTATATCTTAAAAGGAAGAATAAGCCTTGGAAATCGCTGATTTGGCAAAGCAACTGGGTTCAAAATTTCTAAGTCGACAGAAAAAATGTATGCTCGCAGAACAGATATTGAACTCTTTCGTTAGAAAGATACTTCGTCAGATACTATGATCCGCGCGAAAGGAAGGCGAATAAAGGAGAAGGTTCAACCGTGAGCTACATCATGATGCGAATGTAGTCTACAAAATCAAGACAATTTAATCATTTGCTAGTTCGACCGCACGGAAAGCAATGCTCCAACTAAGGGGATCATTGAGTTACGCTGCAGTCATCAAGTAGGAGCGGGTGAATTACGCTGCCTGTGCTTCACTTGCTTGCATTAGGATAAAAGTGGTGATTTTAGCCGCACAGACATTGCTAAGGTAGTGATTTTTAATTTTCGCGAGCGCTAGATGGCACGTGCATAAAATGGAACTTACTCTAGAGAGAAATCCTCTTCTTTGTTTTAGAAGTTCGATAGATATCTTCTGATTGAGTACTGGTTAGAGTAGGCGAGCCCCACAGGCAGATAAGTAGAAATGCGGTGAAGTGGGAGGGTTATGATCCCCTGTTTTCGGATCATAACATCGCCGAAGTAGGAAGAAGAAGAATAGTACTGGTTAGAGTAACATTTGCTCTATTTAGTTTGGATAAGGACATTAACGCCTCGATGTAGACAATGCTTATGCCCTTCATACAAGAGAAATTTTGCCAGTGATCGAGTACCAAGCAAAAGGTAATGTTACGGATATACCGACCAGTTATTTCCTTAGGAGATACGCGATAGTCTTTTACTGCATTCGATCTTATGGTGCTGCATGCAATGGATTTGATGCCTGTCGAACTGTCGAAATACATAACGATATCTGATTGTGACAGAGTATTGACTGCCGGCTTGACGGACAGCGTTGACTTTGGTTTGAAAAACGTTGTAGTGGCTTAGACAACTTAATGAGAGTGAATATCCAGGTCCTGCGAGAAAACCTATCTGTGAAAAATGAGAGCTATTCATTGTAGTGGAAAGCGCAATGCATGAACTCTATTTTGTTCGTTATTAAGAGTTTATAGCTCGAATTGAAATCGAGGTCGATGACGCTGGAAAATTGACGATACATCGATAGGGTTCTACCATGTTCAGCGCGTTGATTTCTTCAGTATCATAGTATTATTGTTGAGCCGGTAGTCAGTCATTTGGTGTAGGTATCAGTAGAAAGAAGGTATAGGGTATATTCGACTAAATTGGAGGTAAAGCCGTTAGTGTTTTGAGATGCTTTCCCAGTGGCTTTCGGCGACTGAGTAATTGTCAAGACGTTAACAAAAGGTTTGGCCATTTTCAAGCGTCTGCCTGCTACGGCACCAGCGAGCCTCGGGTAATTTTCATATTTTCAAATCCAAAATACATATTCCCGTAAGATTTAGTAAATCAAGGACTTTTGTTGAAAAATAGTTCCCGCCTGTTAGGCAATCTATATGTATGAGGAAAATTCTCTTCCAGATGACGAATCTTCTTTGTTTCTCCTTAGCCTAACAATGTCATTTCGTCTCTCCAAATGGTCCTTTTTCATTTTCCTTTTCCTAATCCATCATATAATTCCTTAAAATAGTAGAATTTTCCATCCTAATGTCGCTTTAAGCCATCATTTCGGCGTACTTAATCAAGGAAACTTTTCACACACAAAAAGGAACCTTATTTCTGGAATATTCTTCTCGCCCTACTCGCCGCCCTCTTCTGCCATTCAATTTCATTCATTCATTCGGCCGTCCAAGGATGACACATATTCATTATGTTCATCATCATCGTCAAGTCAACTGTTTTTCGCTGCTACTTTCTTTTCTAAGTAAAATTAAATTGCTTTTCGTCCTTCTTTCTTTATTCGCTTTTTTTCGTGCTTGGCTGCATGTAATAATGTCAGCTTAGTCCCGAAAATTTCATACCTTTTCAGAGAGGTTCCAAGTCACACTTACTTCCTTTCTACCGAGTTTACCTTAAGGATTTTCCATTCAAATAGGACAGTACACGAGGACGACGATAAGAAGGAAGTGATATATTCTGGTAGAAATCGCCTGCTCAGCTAGAATTCATTCATTTACAAATTCTGGAGAAACCTTACCCTCACCTCGCACACCAGGACTCAATCGTTCTGGAAACATGATAAACTTCCATTCGTCGTCGTCGTCGTAGTCATTGTCGGGGGCGAGAAAGACCAATTTACCTTTAACAGCACCGTAGAGACCAGCAGAAATAAGAAAAAAAAAAAGAAAAAAATGTCGAGTCTTCTAACCTAACTTCTACTTGCCTAACTCTGTCATATTTTTGTGTGCGCTCTCGTTTAATATTATATGGGGAGGAGGAGGATTAGAAAATGAGACGGCGGTGGCGACAGGAGTCCTTTTACTAACCAGGATACATACATATGTTATCACAGATATGTAAGTTATCTCATATCGCCAGCTCTGTATTACTACGACGACACTCAAAAGGCTACCAAAGATGAGGCGCAGCTCCACTGACGAAGTCAGAATTCCTAGCAAATGTGGAACTCCTTCAAGTGGAAGTGGCAGTGCCAGTAGTGGAAGTCATCGTCCTTAATATTATATTTTGTACCAGTCTCTTCTATTGGATGGATAAGCAAATGATATTTTAGTAGAAAAGCAGATGTTCCTCCATGAAGGGTGCCATGAAGGTCGGTCGTCTCTTTTTGTGTGTGTGTATGGATGGAGACGAAAGTTGCGCTTTCACGTATGACAAAGTTTACTTTTATCGTTTGCCAAGGATACGTGCATAAATTTCGCAAAAGGAACTGATAAGTAAGTTACGATTTAACCCGGCCCCGATGGTACACACACACCCAGCGAGGAAAGTTTTCAGCCTCCCATCAAACCCCATTCTCGGCATTTTTTCACCCTGCGGTTAGAGAGATCGTGGTGGAGAGATGGGGGTGGACTACTGGAAGCATAACTTAGTTCATTTTATCATATGGGAAAAGTTTGCCGCCTCCATCCACCGTGTCGTCGTCGACGACAACGAAAAATTCCATTTCATTCGAGTTAACTAAATGAGTGTTTAAATATTTTGTTTTCCCAGTTTCTAGGGGCAGGTGTTGGTGTGTGGTTTGCGCTTCTAGCTCGATGCAGCCTGGAGTTCGACTAGAGCTGGAGTGCTGCTGACGGTGTAAATAATGTCCTTTCTTTGGGGAATGAGTAGCACATTACGCCGAGATAACACTGGGGATCGAAAGAGTCTGCACTTTTTCTATTCTTCAATAATTTATCGAATAGCTTTAGTGATGGTGCAACTACTATGTGGAACACAAGGTGGAAGTCCTATAGATAACTGCTTGTAGTTTACGTATAGTTTTGCAGAAGTTTTTTGTGTTCTGAGAAAATTACTTGTCAGGCTGACAGAGTATTTTAAATTACAACGGAGTTGTTTTGAGTCAACTCGAACTCCAATGATATCAGTTAAAGGACATTGATGGAGTCTGTCGTAGAGGTATGCAAGTGGTCTGTTTTCACAGTTTTCTTGTTGCCTTTTATTGGGAAAAGTTTTTAATCAATGGTTAGTTGTTATCTCGAGTAAGAGCCCAACTTTACATCGAGTAGAAGGTAATCTTGTTGTGTGACAGCAGGGAACAAGTTCAGATTAAATTCTTCACTTTCACTTGGCACAAAGAGGTCATCAGTTTCACAAGGCTTAGGCAATCTGAAAGAATAATCAAGCCGTATGCCTTTAAATAAATTAATTTGTTTACGGAGACAGAGTGCTAATTTTGCTAGGAAGAGAAAGAACACATTCTTTCCAGTACTTTGTTGGTTGCGACGGGTAGTAGCGTATTCTTCACAGAGGAATCGCTTTGCATTGTGGACATGACTTGTGAGTGTAGCACCACCTGACCTCATAGCTCGCGCTACCGCCACATCCAGAGCTACTTTGTACTATGTTCAGGAAGTAAGGCGACTTGAAGCCCACTTGGCCACTGGGAGAATATTTAGCACAATACCTCGAACTCCCCGAAACCTCATATGTGATGTTGAAAAATCCTTCTAGTAGTATCCGCTTGCAGGAAGATTCCCTTCTGCGCTGTTTTGCCAAACGTTTTCTCAAATGAAGCCCTGGCACTGTAAACCGATGAAACAGTTTGAATCTCCGTAGTCCTTTGAGGTTAGACTCAAAAAAATTGCCTTTGTCTGCTGGCCTTTGTGACCATTAGCCCCCCGTTAAATGGAACTCTGGATGAAGATGATTTTTTTTTAGTTCATAACTAATGCAATTAAGCACCTTTCCGAATCATTCACAATAGGCCCAATGCGGCCGCAGTGATAAGGTGACCTAGTCCCACCTCTTCAAGAATCTACAAGCCCCTTTCCGACCCTTCGTACCTTTGTTCTCCAAACAACCACTGGCCAACAGAAATGAGAAAGGGAGAGGGAACGGCCTGTTGATCTTGGTTTTCAAAGATATTCCGCAAGGGAAATCATGGATTCCTCCTTAAGATAGAATTCTAACTTCATCGATCCCAGGCACACAGCTTTATGGCGTCTCTGATGATTCTGGCATCCGCGATCATCTCGAAACTGCGAATTCAGTCTACTTTTAACCCCTTGCCTGGAGCATTGTTGTCTATTTGGTCGGTATATTCGGGTCAATGCTGTAGGAAGGTAGGTAGGTAGATAGGTAGGTTAAGTGGTGGTTCAGCAGAGCCCAATTAGCGCTAAAGATACGCCGTTTTGTTAACAGTTTGCCTGGGAGTGTTGTTGGTTGTGATGGATGATGAGCTTAAGCCCAGTCCGTAAAGGTTTAGTTCTCCAATCTCCTTGTCAGCTATCTCGTTTAGATCCTCTAAGAAGGGTTTACCTAAACTATGTTGTCTGGTCTTTGCTAGAACCAGACATCTGTAAAGGAAATGGCGTAGAGATTCTTCCTCGTTAATATCCTTGCAGCTTCTACAAAAGGTATGATAGGGAATACGAAGCTTGGCCGCATGGTCCCCAACTGACCAGTCGCCTGTAATAATAGCTACAGCTCTGTCAACATCTGGTCTTGATTTGCCTAGTAACTCGTTTGTCTTGAGTTTGTTGCCACTGGGCTATGTCTTTCTTGATATGGCACAATCAATAAAACTGTTCCACCCGCGATTGCCTGGCGTTAGAAAGAAAAGATGGATATACCCCATAGCGGAATATTGACTCTTTCTGCTAAAGAGTCGTTAAGGGCTGACCTTCGCCTGGACAGCTCGTCAGTGCGCTCATTTCCCTCATAATTACTGTCCCCTGGGACCCAGATGAGAGTGATACTCGAGTGGATACTATGTTGATTATTTTCAAACCGGCATTGCTCTACAAGTTTCGTAACCGCATCAATAGCCTTGATGGCACCTTGGCTATATGAAAAAGTAGCGATTCTGTGGTTAGGTATTGGGAGGTTATTCAACAAACGACAGACTT
The DNA here is from genome assembly GCA_945910035.1 of Brachypalpus laphriformis. Lineage (NCBI taxonomy): Eukaryota > Metazoa > Arthropoda > Insecta > Diptera > Syrphidae > Brachypalpus > Brachypalpus laphriformis. Next base: position 177,448,770 of record OX246756.1, read on the forward strand.
CTCGAATCGCGAGAAGCTCCGCCTGAAAAACGCTGTCAGAGTCTGAAGGACGAAAAGATTCCAATATATTTAGTTGGTAAGAGAAGATACCTGTGCCGTCTTCGCATTCCATCTTCGATCCGTCGGTGTAAATACAAATACCATAGTCATTGATAACGTTCCTGTTCTTCTATTCAAGTATGGAATTTTGTTAAGAACAGTTTTTTGAAGGTAAGCTTGGGTGTCGTGGAGTCGGTCAAAAATGCAACCAGTTCACTTGGTATCATTTCCAGGACCTTACTCCAGCACTTAGATTCCCTGGGCCGGAGTGCGCTGTATATAGCTGTGTTTTTTATGTGAAGTTCGAGGGGCATCAGGTGCAGGATCACACTTAGAGACATCAATGCTCCTGTGATGCGCACACACGCCGATCTTTGTACTCTTTTTTTCCTGACGATATTGTAGTTTTGCTCAGGGCAAACGAGCAAACGATAGCGCCGTAGGTAAGAATTGGACGTGCTACGGCTGTGTACATCCATAGGATCATCATTGGCCAGAGTCCCCATTTTTTTACCGAATGTCTTGATGCAGGCATAGAAAGCTGCCGTTGCTTTCTTTATCCGCTGAGCATCCAACTATGTTTCGGGTCTAGAACCACGCTTAAGGTTTTTGCACTAGAACATAGTGAGAGCGGCTGACCGTCTGGTTAGGAGGAGGGGTTACCTTGGTTTTAGTGGTAAACAGTATCATTTTGGTTTTTTCGGATTTATTCCGAGACCGAGATAGTCGGGCGTAGACACGTTGTAATTCGTCAACGGAAAATTCTCTTTCGAAGTGTTCTGTATCTGCGCTATCTTGTTAGCTATTTGTCACCGTATAACGCCACTGGAATGGTCTACAAAAAGTTTCGGTGTGAGCTAAGAATCACACTTCCCCTCATTATTCCCGCCAATACAGAAAATAATGCGTGCCAACACTAGTCCCAAGTTGCAAGCCGACATCTCTCGGTCAAGGGTCATGAGTTTCGCACCGCGTAGATTAATCAAAGAACAAACTTACTTCCTGAACTCTCCCAATTGTACTGATTGTAACTTTTGTATGAAACGACTCTGACTCCAAGAGCTCGTTTCGCGTTCAAATGAAATACTTGAATAGTTGGTGGAAGCATAATCGTTCCCAACCGCCGCCGCCACCGTCGCCTCACGGAGTAGAATAGGCAGTGTGTTCTCTCCTCTATGTTTTATGAACTCGTAATAATTTCAAAATGGAAACTTTCACCATTTGTCATTTGACTGTGCAAAGGGCGAAACGGGTTACGCCGGTTCGCATCCACTCTCTAAGCCCGGCATCATTGTTTGATAAATGAGGTTAACAAATTTTCCTGTGACTTTGCACGTTGCTCTCCTGTCTATCCACCTCTCACGCTCCAGACATTCATTCACTTGAATGAGTTTTCTTTCACACCACCAGCAAGGAGCATGGTGGAGGTGAAGTAACATCTTCGAGGGGGTGCGGACGGGGCTTAATAGAAAAGGGTTACTTCGCTCGCACTTTTTTTCTTCTGTTGCGCTGAGAAGGCATTTAGTGGAGTAGTGGAAGCTGCTGCTGTTTAAAAGTTTCTTTTTTTGAAAAATGATTCGAACCTTTGAGGTTAATGGAGTGTTAAGATTCTCTGAATAGTTAAGAAGCCAGAAGCGGTGGCGGCTTCTTCTCATCAGCACAAGTTATAGAAACAAAAGAGTGAAGCCAGCAGACGCAGTCGAAAGGAATCACAGATGATTTGCATATTCTTGAAGGTCCTCGTTAATATTGCGCGCGAAACAACGGGGCGAATACGTAATGTATTTAGGTGCAAGTAACGAGTTCAATATGCAAACGAATGACTCATCATATTTGAATAGTGTGTACAGGATGGGGTGATGGTGCATTTAATTTGGGGATCAGATGTAACACTGTTAATCTCTCAAATAATTACCTGGCTGGTTGTTCGTAAAATTGCCAAAACACTGTTCAGAGGGTACATGTGCATTAATTTGCGCAAATGGAATTCACCAGAAATACCAGATAATCGCATAAATCCCTCTCGGGCTCATCCCATGGACCGCACACAGACAAATCCTCATATTGACTGAAGTGGACAGATAACACTCAAACCCGATTGAATCTCGAATCAAAATTTCATCACAATTCAGGGAAGCGCACTCGAGAGTGTTCGGGGTGTGTTGGGAGAGGACGCCGGCTGCATGATTGGACAGGAATTACAGACTCAGGAATTTCATTCGGATTGAAATTACAAGTTAATTGCATAATTCGACCCTCGATGCTAAATCATGCATAGTTTGTTAATTAACACGCACGCATACAGATGCAGGCCAAAAATCTCTTCTCCGACACAGATACACATGGTTTGAGTGTGCTCTCATATGCATACATCAGTGCAGCCGACGCCTACGGTAATCGATTTTTATGCATTTTGGATGTATGTGGAAATAACCCTTTTGTCGGTGTTCCCATTTGTGAAGGTAAAACTTCCATAAATGAAGCTAGTATACCGATGGAAGTTAAACTTGCGAAATAGGCATTTATAGGAGGCATTTCCAGGGCTTAGATTTGCCCTAGCGCGATGAACTGTGCACTAGGAATAGGGAATAGTCTTTCGGTCAGTATTATCAAAACTGTGACTTTTTTATAAGAAGGAGGGAGTAGATCCCTTTGACTTATGGTTCAAAGGTGTAATAATCCAAATCTTCATGGATGGTAAAGTTAAAACAGATTGAGTCGGGACAACTAAGGAGCTGCCAGTTTTGTGGCTATGTAACGGCAAGACTTATCACCACAAGAGGACCTTGACTCCGGTGTTATCAAACGCAACAATACAATAACTTCTGTTGAACTGTAGCCGTGGTGTTTGGTAGTTAAGCACAACAAGAGAAGGCAAGGTAACTTCTCGATCCTTAACTATGTATCTGTCTTTTAAATGGAAACTTATGCTATTCGAATGCCTATAACTGTAACCATATTGTGAAAAATACGCGTAGATGGAGGGGACAGGGCAGTGACAGGCTGCAGTGAAAGCCACGGGGTGCTTAGGTATTACTTAATATTTTTACCTGCTCTAAAGTAGCTAAAGAGTTTAAAAACAATCTCAATTCGTTGGGAAGGTGGTCGTTGAGTGTTATTTGGGTCGCAGGCCACAAGGGGGTTCCGATAAATCAGATGTTTGCTGATGCAATACGCTCCTCATCACTGAATAGTAAACTCATCTATTCTATATAAAGCGAGGAGCTTTCATAAACAGAAACTTGCCCCCTGGTACAATACATTCCAAGCAAAAACGTGGAACACGAAATAGGGTGGTTGGCAAGCACGCGCTTCAGCCCTGAAAAAGAACGTCAACAGTGCCATTCACTCGGATTCCCGAGGCAAAACGCAGTACCCCTCCCAATAAAATAACTAACTTTGATTTTTGGTAGAAGATAAGATCACAGTCCCCTCGTAGGCTACTGGAAATAGAAGAGCGAAGGTGCAAGCCTTAGAAAAATGTAAGTAGAAGACAGTAAAAAGCCCGCCACATCCTCAGTACGATTGCAAAAATGCTCAAGTAGTTTTCATCATTTTCGGTAGAGGGAGTAAACCTCGACTTCACCATACTCGTAACCCTCTAGATGAACTTGCCCTAAAAATTTCAGACATGCCTAAAATATATCTGTCCCCAAAGAAGGCTCAAATTTGAAGTGGTATAGGTTTTATTTTTTTTCCAGAATGCAGCTGCCATTGCTTTTGATTCTAGTGGGTGGATTTTTAAGTACTATCTCATGAAAAGTCTCCATTAGCTCTTGCGACGGAATAAGCCGGAAGTTTTCACTAGCTTCTCGAGAAATGCCGTTAGAGACATATCAATATTTACTCTAATGACCTAGGAGCCGTTCTGAATTCTATGTTTCAGAAATTTTTCGACCACACCTAGAACCAGTCCCCTTCTGTTCAACTGTTTTGTATTTTACAACCAAGCTATAATAGATCAACAGAGATCTGAGTTAGGGGGAATGGTACGCAATACAGCCATCTTTACGAATACTAAGTCCCTTAAGTTTCTTTGCTCGCAAGATTGTCTTGATTCAGACATTGAGTAGGTACTGTGGATAGCAATCGGTCTTCCTGTGACATATTTTCCGGACTCCATTAGCTGATTCAGTCGAAATCATAAAGACGCCATTGGCGGTATAAAATTTGACTTATAATTCAGTCGACCAAAACCTGCAAATTTAAACTTTCTTGCAAAAGGAGAGACATTTGTCCCGACAATATGTTCACTATCGCATCAAAGTGGGAACACTCACCATTAGATTCTCCTGAATTTAACATCATAGCAACAGCTCAGAAAAAACAGAGACTCCGCATTGGCATGATGGCCCGTCCGTATATTTAATCCGAACGCAAAAACGAGGTCATAATTCAATTTTCCTATCTGTCGTCTATCATCCATGATGTTGTGTAGAGAATGTCCAAAGTTAAATTAACTTCGGCAACAAAATAATTAAATATCCCGCCAGATGGTGACTCGTTTATGCCTGCGGCAGGAATATACACAGCACCCACCCATCTCGTATCATAGACGTAGGGCGGTAGCGGCGGTACCTGGTACAGCTCTCAAGCGGATGCTGAACGGACAATCTAAGTTTCCATACTTTTATAAAATTTTATTTGGCATGTGGTGATGGGGTGAAACAAACGATGAAGACATCCAGAGTGGGCTGCCCTTTAGCTCAGCATCATTGTCATCGAATTCCAGAAATTCCCTGCTGCTTCTTCCCGACTTCCTTCCGCACGCCTCTTCTCGAGGATGTGTCTCTGCTCGACTGTGCGAATAACTTCATTTGGAAAAGTGCACACAAACTGTAAATTTGCATATTTTCAAATGGTTCCATGTCGATGTATGTGTGGATAGGGTGAGGGTCTCTCTCATTCGAATCGATTTTCTGCTTGAGGTTAACATTTTAACATCCTGGCCGGCCTGAAAAAAAACCACATGAGCTACAGGATGCATACCATGCATATAATCGGCTTCCGCTCTGAGTTTATGTACACTATACCGTTTAATGGTGCACTCAAGATTTATAAGTTTTAATTTTAAGCTGGCATTGTGGTGGCCAGTTCACCGCTAGAAGCCTCGGGCCTACCACCAACAGACAGTTTAAGGAGCGTATAAGAGTTCCGGGTGGCCTGGAATTCAATTTTTTTTTTTTTTTGCTGTCGTCTGTCTGTACAAGGACCTTCCTTCGAAAAGTCCTACTGTCGTCTCTCGTCACATACCGCAAGTAATAGAAGTTGGCAGTAATAGCCTTGGCTACGACTAAAGAGATATGCGGGGGTTAGGATTTAATGTCACCCATTTGCGCATTATACGCCGCCAAACTTTAATGTAGCTGGCTCTTTCGACTGCTGAGGACCGGTCTCTTGCAGGGTGGAAGTAATAAACCTCTTAAATAGCTGTTGGCTTCAATTTTGCATACACACTGTGAAATTCTCTTCGCTTGGTCCTGGTGATGGTGCTGAAGCTAGCGCTTCGGATTCCTATACCAACTGTGCCTACTCATCATGTCACAACTGATTGGCAATGAGCCAGCATTACTGCCTAGACCGACATTTTCATTTTATTTCCCATTTCGGAGGGAAGAAGATTCGGTCGGTTGGTCGGGTAGTGGATAGTTGGATGGTTGGATGGTGCCTTCAATTCCAAATCCCCAATTCTATGTCGCTTTCGATTGTACATTTGCTGTTGTGTGGCACACTGGTTAAGCCGGTTAGCAGCAGTAGCAGCAGCATCGGGAGCACCATGCAGTAAGCAGTTTATGGAGAACATTCTTGAAATTCGTTTCTGGTTATGTTTTTTTTTTTGTTGATATTCCCTTCTGAAATGAGAGTGCAACATTTTTATTGTGGAATTTAGGGTTGAAAGAGACGATGGCGTAGTAAATTGTATCCTGCCGGTTTCCTCTTGTGCTGAGTGCATTTTTTTTTTGAGAGCACGGTTAGTCCTAACCACTTGGGTGGTGTGTCAGTGTGTGTATTGCAGACTTTAGTTTACTTTTATGGTTGAGAGAGTTTATATCGCGTACGAGAATTGTAAAATGAATATACAATCACTTCTGGATGTGCTTAAGGGAAGGAAAGAGCATTTATTGGAGTTACATCCTTGGATTACCCGACTTACAAACCGAATCGAGAGAAAAGACGGAAAAGCGCAATCAGTATTAATGCCCCGCTGTGAACTGGTTTCGGTGGAATAAGGATTCAGTGCCTGGAAAATGAGTTACAGCATTTTCAGAGTGGAGTCATTAAAGTCATAATGATTTGGTCGCAGGATATATGGAGGTAGCTGAGCGGTTGAATTTATAGTCCGGAATTGTTTGGGAAATATCATGTATATAGAGTGCCGAGATGAGTAATGTAAAACTCAGGGGAGTACGGTTGGAGGACCTTCTATAATAAACTCCTGCTTTTTCATGTCTTAGGGGTCTACCGTAGCGTAGAAGGTCCGACAGCAAGGAATGTGTGTGTTAACAAAACGGAACACTTATATTGTGTACCTGAATTGGATGAGATTCAATTGCTAAAGCCAGCGGAAGATTTTCATTAATGACAAACTTACACATTCAGTCAAGGAGAGCTGTGGTCTATGTTGAACAAGGCTGGTAAGCTTCTGGAGCGTATCATCTACAAATGGTGGAAAGCAGCAGTTGTCGAGGCAAAACGATTAGCGTAACATCAATACTTTCAGTACAGAGGGTAAGTATCATATCGTATCTGAATTTAACTCCGCGAACTAAAAGCACATCCTGAGAGCGCTTCCAAATGTGATGGTACCAACCAGGGTACATCATGAAGACGAACTACTTCAGAAAAGATATTATAATACTGAGGTACCACCAGGTTGGCTTTTACTCCACTGTAGTGAAACGTTATGTATAACGGGATGCTGAGCTGTTCATAACAGAAGAAACTAAGCTTGTTAGATTGATCATCAAGCTACTAGAAGGAGCGATAAAAATCAGGGACGATACCATCAGGATTTTGCAACACTGACTTGAAACCAGTAGAATAGCAGACAGAAGCGGTGCTAGTGAGTAGCAGAAGTAACAAAGTATTACAACTGACACGAGGTTCTCATTTAAAGAGTATCTAGAGTATCGCCGTAATAAGAATTGGGACCTGAATAATCCACTCAAGCTCATTATGCCACATCATGGCCGAGATACACTAAGACACGAATGTTTGTCACATATCTGCATAAATTGAAGTACAAGGAAAGTACCTGCATAAGAAGTTAGCTCTCTCTCTCTCCACGGTGTCTGTTCTTCTTGCGAGCCTTGCCTTTATTGGCAACATAGTTTTACATCCCGACATCTACATGAAGATATTTTGCTTCGTGGATGACTATTTGGTATTCAATGGGTCCGCCCTGAAGTTGGACAACGTTTCTGCCCTTTAATATCCTCTCAAACTATAGGATAACCAACTTTTCTTGGAAGCGCCTTCTTACATATCCTCCAATAAAACTATCTAATCACTACAAAGAAGGAAAATTAAAGACCAAAGGTTAACCCAATTGAATCGAAAACTTTTTGGCCATAACCACAAAATCACAATCACAATGTGGTGATTCCATTTGCCGCGTACTATTACTTATTCAGATTATACGCCGCGCCGCCGGCCAGGGGGAATCCTTTCTTATTCAAATGGCCATAAAAGGATTCCTTGCTATTCATTGAATATGTGGATGGCAAGCACTTTGTGAGGATATTCTTATGCAATTTTATGACTTTTTCGAGATAGAGGTCGTCTCCGCTCATATAACCATCGACCAAGTGCCTATGTTCCCTCATAAATATCCAAGATCTCAATAGAATTTAATTGCCATGCCTTCTTCCACTCTCCACTCTTTGTGAAGGCATTCAGCAATTTTTTTTTTTCACTTACACTCGACGCTCCTATAATGAAAATCGGATTTAATTCTGAAATTTTTCTATATGTGCGTTTTCATCATTGTGAATGGCAGGATTTTCCCTTGCTCGCATTTTTCGCCGCTCTGCTTTGGAATTCCATGCACAGAAGTACTAGAGAGATCGACATCCAGGACAAGAAAAAGTGGAAAAGGAAATAAGAAAGCAGGCAAAACTGGCAGTGCCTAGTGCCACTATATAAGAGCAGTAAATGGTTGGCAGGAGCGGCACATCCAACAGCAGTAAAAACATCCATGAAATGCCATTAAACAAGATCTACAACTTTTAATAAGCAACTAAATGAAAGAATTATAATGCCATAGCATCAGCAGCTATCCAACATCATCGTTATTCTCTTGAATGGAATTTACTTTCATATCCTGTGCTTTGTAAGCGGAATTACGATAACGACGGGGGCAGGGGATGGTGGCAATATAACTATCTAATATAAATGACATTGAATTTGAAAGGAAATTGTGGCAATTTCAGCATAAAGAAGTTGTAGTTATCAAAGTGCGAGCAAGACAGAGAGACAGAGAGGGCGAATAAAGTTAGCAGAAAAAGCATTCAATTGGGATACAAAGGATTTCTACTTAAACCTCAAAATGTAATGAGATGGCTTTATAATAAAAAGTTCATTTCAATGAGGGGCGATAAAGGGCTGTAAAAGGATTTTTTTCGCTCCGGAATCTCGAACAGAGCTGGGCGCGTACTGCAATGTTTTAACTTTACTACACTTGGAAGAAAAGAGTTTTTCTTTCCCATTTGAATTACATGATTTTGATCCTTGATGAGTTGGAACCCAACCCTAATCTGATACCAGCAAGGAAATGGTATAAATTCAGATCATCAAATTGAAGCGATCTACTTTCTCTTGGGGCAGAAGTATACGGCTATCCTTGGGCTGTTTCTTTGTTAAACTTTCTTCTTTTACCCATACTTTATGAAAAGTCAAGCTTTACGCTTAAACTGAGTCTACAGACTCAAACTTTTATAAGTTTTATTCTATGATGGACCTGGACTGGAGGAGTTTCTGCGCATTACGGTCATGGCAGTCCATTTCGGCATTCAGATGAAAAACACTTCTTCCTCCGAAACTTTTAAGGGTTCTTAGTATCTCCGTTCCGAGTCAGCGATAATCTGATTAAAGTCCACTTATCAGCTTTGCACATAAGTGGAGCACTTTTAACAACTCCCTCTGCAAGACTGGATATTCTGCTTCATCTGTTACCCCTCGATATCTTCAGCTGGCCAATGGAAGCTAGTGCAGCCATTCCCCTTGAAGCAACGCCATAGTGGTCTAGAAAATAATTTGGCCACGTCTCTCTTCTGACTAAACTCAAAATCTCTCCCGAACACACGGACCACACCGACCCCCACCTTAACTTTGATAAATTCCATGTCACCATTCCATCCAGGTCATTCTGGGAGTAGGAGGAAGTATTCCCAGAAGAAGAAGAGTTCATTGATTTTTACACTGACAATGGCTCAAAAACCAAGGACGGGGTAGGTGAGGTGTTTTCTCTGACAGACTTTATGTAAACCTCTTTGTCCGTCTTCCAAATCATTGTAGCGTGCTCCAGGTGAGAATAATGGTGATTAAGGAAGTGTTATCCTGGCTAAGGGAAAACGTGATATCCACTGGAGATACTCGCAACCTTTCAGATAGCCAAGCAGCAATCAAATTCTTGGAAGCGATCCCTATAAATTTCTTAGTAACCCTAAATTGCTGATCGTCTCTTACAGAGATAGCGGAGCAGTTCAACATTCACCTGTGTTGGGTGCCAGGTCATAGGTACATTCCGGGTATTTGTAAGTCTGAAGAACTCGCTAGAATAGGAACAACTGTATCTATTCTTCCAAATACGGATACTATCTTTACTTGTAAACTCAAATTTAAACCTTAGGTGGACAAACGGAACAACAAGTCTAGCGACAAAACAGATTTGGCCCAAGCTGGATCTGAAACGCTCTAAGAATTTGATTTCTCCCAACAGATTGCATATTGGTGCTACAATAGGTGTCATCACTGGGCATTGGCTAATAGGCAAGCATGCAACAAGGCTTGACGTATTTTCAAACGATATTAGAAGCAGTATGGACGAAGAAGAGGAAGAAACCGGCATTTATCACCTTCTACGTACATGTCCAGCTCTCTCTCACAGAAGGAAGCTTCACTTAAGAGTTCTCTACTACAATAATTTAGACGATCTAATAAACATAGATATTAGAAGACTCTTACGCTTCATCAGAAGCTCAAGATGGTTCTAACGAGAAGGTAAGGATTATATGATCCATTTGGTATCACAAAAGACTTTCCTCTGGTCTAAGTGTGTGCACTTACTTTATCATCTGACTTCTCAATAAATGCTTCCTCGACGTAATCAGAAAGTATTATGAGTGATCTTTGGTATAGCAGCCACAGTCAAGGCTTCCAGAGCCTTACAAATTACTCCTGAGATAATTAATCGCATTTTTAAGTGGCAATCAGACGTACATTATTACAATAAAAGCCTTCAAGTGTTCCTTGACTCTTCTAGATCCAAGCCATTGTCCTTACTGTTCAACATCTTCCTTTTCCTCTAAAGAAATGTGCATACTCCCAGCACAATTAAACATTTCATTACAAAAGATACTATTTTTGAAGTGATACCTCCCTGAGGTTACACTTGATATTTATTTATACTTTCAACTCCCAAGAGTCCACTTCCACTATTCTACAACTGTTTCGGCCATCTAACAAGGACTTACTTTACCCCAAACCTCAATTAAGATGCAAATTCATCATTAACAAGCCTTTGCGCATTTTCAAATGAGATTCCAATCCGTGAATGAAACTTACAGGCAACTCACAGAAAAGTTTCTTCCTTCTGAAGAGCACCCCCTTGGGGGAACTACTTTAACTCAAACTTTTACCCGCACAAAAACCGGCATTCTAAGTGAAAAGGTTGTACAAAACTAAAAAGCTTCTCAACTCTTCTTAAGTGGGTTGAGGGATGGGGGGAGATAGAAATACTTTATTACAGAATTGAAATTGGACCATAAGTCAGCTGGTACTTGTGTGAAAAAGGATAATAACTCAAGGATCCGCGTCGTTTCATTGATGACTTTGGTCGTAAAAATTACCAAACTAGAGGAGGGTTGAACTGCTAACTCTGGTGCAGCAGAGACTATGAGTACATACCCGCAAGCGATGAGTTTCTTTGAATAACTTTTAGCCGACTGCCAGGACTGCGCCGCATGGGGGTAGTGCACGTTGTTGGTATTAAATTAGGGAACTGGTCTCCAGGATAATTGCTTTTTGCCCAAATCATTCCCCCCTCATGCCAGTGGTTGGTTTTAATTTTCTCAGCAGACACTGGCGTTGCATACAAATAACCGTCGAATGAACTTCTGATTGCGTCATAATTTACTATTTGTATGCTCGTCAGGACGAGCCGCGCCGCTTCACGCTCAGTTTCGCGGGCAACTGAGCAAAATTTAATTTTTCCAATGTGCGCGCGATTAATTAAATTTACTTTCGACCCACGAAGACGAAGAAAAAAAAAAAGGGACTCCAACTCGAACTAACTTTAAGTTGTTCTTACCACCCAAAAGCCCGAACAATGTTACATAACGGCGTCGTCGTCGTTGTCCTCAATGATTCGGCAATTTCTAGGACATCATAAGGAACGAATGAATATTTTAACATAATGAATGCGAACGATAGACACAGTAGTGGGTATAAAAATTCAAATTTGCCCGCAAAAAGCAAAAAAAAAAAGAAGGAGTTTCTCACAGGGTGGCGGCTGCTGGGTGTGTGTATGTGAGTCATTACAGTCCTGTGAGTGAGTTCATTTATTGTTCGGTTTACATAGTCTATGAATTTCAAATTTCATTTCCGAACTTTTACTCGACCATCTATGTATGCATTGCTCTAATGATGATGGTGATGATGCTGATGTGTGAGAGATATCCATTCAGAAGGATAATAACCACAACATCAAATGTATTGTTAAGGGTTATCTTTCTGGCAATTCCATTTACATGTATCTCTCTTTGGAAAGTCTCCCTACTCTCCATGCAGAGATATTTCAATCGAATTGAAAATGATACTTGGTTTCATGTGAATTCAACGAACTGAATCGTTAGATGCCCGGGTATATGCGTATTTGGCATCATTCAGCATTCAAACAAAATTCAAACAATAAGAACCGGACAAAGGAAGGACTCTTTGGTCAAAAAAGGAATATAATATGGTCATTTGGTTAAGGGTTGAGCTGCTGCTATACGACCAGTCAATCTTTTATGCATGCTGTTTGTGGTCTTTTCTTATTTCATGGATCATAGAACGGTGACTGGGCGTAGAGAGAAAGAATTCGGGGCTTTAATGGTGATGTGCTCTGTGGGGTATGCGCCTTGATGAAAGGGACTGCTGAAGCTATTTTTTGACAGATAAACGAATGTGACTTGGGATTTTATTTAGATGGAGCAATTCTACGTTTAATTTCACTGTAATCAGGTTTGTAAGCTATGTTGTGGATCCTCAAATGAGATTTAGGGAAATTCCTGTGGTGGGGAGTTATCACACGCAACATTTCAATATTCAGAACCCAAACGAATGTGAGCAGTTTTCAAAAACTAATAGCTGCGCCTCCAGTCTTTTAAAATGTATATCTACTAGCAAACAATGTAAGTTTGGTTTATTCTAGAAGGAGCTAACCGGAGTTAAGAAGTTCAATCGTTATGTCCGTGCGAAACCATTCTCACCCGACATTTCGAAATGGCATTACTTTCGAGTTAGGTTTCTAAATATTCCCCATCGAAGCCTTAAATGTGGTAAGCATAATTATTTATAATAATATTCGTCCTGAAGTGGCAAACATTTGCTGCTCTTGTAACTTCATACAAAATTCTGGATTGGTACCAACACCTATTGTGAAGAATTTTTGAACAAACAGTCTCTCCGGCTATAATTTCCAAGACCTACCCCCAACTGTGACAAAATGCCCGATATTACAGTCGAAGAAGAAAGTGAGGCGGTCAAATACTCCACAAAATGAGATACCCTTTGAGTTCTGGAAAAAGATGTGAGATGCCATGTTCAGATGGCTCATGATTCTCACCTCCAAACTTATGAGAGGTGATCCAATACCGAACCAGTGGACGATTCAGTATTCTCTTCTCCCTGTGTACAAAGGGAAGAGTTATACGCGAAATTGTAATAATTACCGTTGGATCAAACTGATGTCATACACCATGAAGATCGTTGAGCGGGTATTACGTCGCCCACTGCGAAAGAACATACTGCTATTTGATGATCAGTGCGGGTTTGTCGCGGGTAAATCAACCACAGATGCAATCCAAGTATAAGGATTATAATGGAAAAAATCGTGATTCCTTAAAGGTTTTGCACATTGTATTGATTGACTTTGAGAAAGCATTCGCCAAATCGACTGACGTGTTCCAACTTCACTGTCTTTGTGGTCAGTACACACCATCGCACTGTGTAACATTAGTATGTACCGATTATGCACATGTAGGAGGGTGCAAAACAGTCCTTTGCTCTTTATTGCAGTTCTTGAATATCTGCTTAAAGGTAAAGTGACGGACCCCAAAGTACACCAGTTATTCTTCGATGACGATGAAGTCATCATAAATGGCTACGTCCCTGTAATGAGTAGTTGACGTATGGATGGACATTTTGGAGAGAAATGGGTACCGCTTTTTTCCAAAAAAGACTGAGTACTTGTGCTGCCCATTCTCTATTCCACTTATGCCTATTCCAGACATTTATTTGAATGGAACAGTGATTACCAAGTGCAAAATGTTCAAATATCTGGGATCTATAATCAATAGCGAAGCAAGTTGCGTAGGGTGGATAAAGTGGCGCTATCATATGTGAACGATTAATGTCTCCTCCGTGAAAAGACACTGCTGAAAACGTGCTTCAAGTGCCTGGAGTATGGTCATCTAGCCACATAATGCAGAAGGGAAGAAGATCACTCGAAGCTATGTAGGAGATGTGGTGAAGGGGGCTTCATAGCGAAAAATTGCGATAATCAACCATCCTGCATGTTCTGCAAGAAAAACCACCCAGACGACGCGCATCATATAGCTGGTAGCAGCAGATGTCCGGTCTTTAGGAGAGCTATTACAAGCAAAATACCATGAAGATACTACAGATAAATCTTAATCACTGTAGAATAGCCCAGGACATCCTGGCACAAACGGCCAAGGACGAAAGAGCCGACGTTATTATGATAAGCGAGCCCTATAAATGTCCCGAAGAGAACAATAACTGGATCTGTAATAAAGCAAAACAGGTGGCAATATGGATATGTGGACCCCATGCCTTCCAAGAAACAAACGACCAAACAGAAGGCTTCGTGCGTGCGAAAATAAATGGAATCCATTTCTATAGCTGCTATGCAAGACCCAGCTTGACGACCAGCGAATATCAACTAATGCTGGACCATCTAACCGCGGATGTGCTCCAGAGAGCCCCAGTGGTTATAGGAGGAGACTTCAACGCGTGGGCCACAGAATGGGGCAGCAGGCTCACCAACACCAAAGGACAGACCTTATTGGAAACATTCGCTCCCCTAGCAATAGGCATTGCTAATAAGGGCCGGGCAAATACTTACCGGAAGGCTGGAGTAGGCTCCATCATTGACATCACCTTTGCGAGTAACTCCATCCTGAAAAACATAAAGTGGAGGGTCAGTGAGGAATATTCACACAGCGACCATCAGGTGATAATACTGGAAATAAAAGGGAAAAAACCAGTCCAGCTCCCAAAACTTACTGGCCCAAAGTGGAACGACCGATCTTTCGATAAGGATGCATTCGAAGAGATGTTGAACGGTGATCAAACTCCAAGCGGAACAGCGGAGACCCTCGCGCACCACCTCACAGGCACCATCACAACAGCGTGCGACGCATCAATGCCTAGGAGAACAAACACCAGGAAGGCATCACCGTGTTACTGGTGGAACGAGGAAATAGGCGAACTTCGGGCCAAATGTCTACAAGCCCGGCGCAAAGTTCAACGATCAAGAAGGAGGGTGGATTTCCAACAATGCCTGGACACCCTTAGACTGGCGAGACGTAACTTAAATAGAGCCATCAAGGAAAGCAAAACTGCGTGTTTTAAACGTCTCTGTCAAGAAGCCGACATTAACCCATGGGGCTCGGCGACGGCGACGAAATTGAAGGGCTATAGGACTCCTCAAATAACATGTCCGATAATGCTGAGATCCATAGTAGAGCACATCTTCCCTCAAAGGCCTGCTGCTATGTGCAATATTATACGAGAAGTCAATCCAGAAGATATTCCTTTAATTACTCACGAGGAGCTGCAAAGGGCATGCAGCAAGATAGGTGACAACAAGGCGCCGGCAGCTAAAGGCAGCTGTAAAAAAAAGACCAGACCTCTTCATATCAACAATGCAGAAATGCCTTGAAGAAGGAACCTTTCCCGAAAAATGGAAGACGCAGCATTTGGTCCTACTGCCAAAAGGAAAGAGCCTCCCATCCTATCATCCAATATGCCTATTGGACACCATGGGAAAGATCCTCGAGAAGATAATCTATAATAGATTACTCGCAGTAGCAGAAGAGAAAGGAGCCCTCTCAGATCATCAATTTGGCTTCAGAAGAGCACGATCTACTGTTGATGCCATAAGAGCGGTAGTTGATATCGCCAAAGGTGCCATCGAAGGCGAAAGATGGCTCTATGGCACAAAGGAGTATTGTGCAGTAGTAACGCTGGACGTTAAAAACGCATTTAACTCTGCGGACTGGTCGTTTATTAGAAGGTCACTTGCCAGGATGGATACGCCATATTACCTGCTACGGATAGTGAAGAACTACTTCAACAACAGGAAGCTGAGGTACAACACCGATGAAGGGGTAAAATACTACAATGTAACTGCGGGAGTTCCACAGGGATCGGTTTTAGGGCCACTATTGTGGAACATCATGTACGACGGAGTCCTACGATTAACGCTACCTGGGGGAGTAAGGATAATTGGATTCGCCGACGACATTGCAGTCGTGACAGTAGCTAATCAGATCCATGCAGTAGAATCAGCTACAAATGAAGCAATTGCCCGGATAAAATATTGGCTAATATCCGCCGGACTAGAACTAGCTGACCATAAAACCGAAGCTGTTCTTATAACCAGCCGGAAAACCGTCGAATTTGCCAACTTTCAGGTTGGTAACCAAACCATCAGGTCGAAAGAGGCGGTTAAATACCTTGGAGTAATGCTGGACAACAAGCTACGGTTTAAAACGCATGTTGATTTTGTTGCCAAAAAAGCATCGCAAATGCAGAGAGCTGTCTCGCGTATCATGCCTAACATCGGTGGACCTGGATACGCTAGAAGGATTCTACTCTCTAGAGTTATCACCTCAGTTCTGTTATATGCCGCCCCAGTCTGGGCGGAGGCACTAAGGACGATGGAGACCAAAAGGAGACTATCGTCATCATACAGACTCTGTGCGCTACGGACAATCAGCGGCTTTCGAACCATCTCTGACGAAGCTGCATTTGTCATAGTTGGAATGGTCCCCATCGATATTCTCGCAGATGAAATGCTGAGGATATATAACAAAAGAGCATTGAGTCATCACGACGCCACTGGTATCAAGGTGATAAGAATTGTAGAAAGGGCAGCGTCAGAAGCTATGTGGCAAGCTCGTTGGGCTAATACAACAAAAGGCAGAAAGCATGGAGACTGCAACTACCATCTAAAGCAGTTCCTGTCGGGCCACGGTGGCTACCGCAAATATCTACACCGATTTGGACATGACAACTCACCATCCTGCCCGGAATGCCCAGGTGAAGATAAAGATACGGAGCACCCAGTGTTTTACTGCACACGTTTCATGGCATGGAGAATTACTCTGCCAAGTCCGTCACTACTCCTCGACCATATGTTACAGTCGGAAGAGAATTGGATGGCAATATGTTCCTTCGTAACAACTCTACAAAAAGAGCTGCGGAGAATAGAAAAGCTAAGAAGAGCAGCTGAAGCAGCGGAAGAAGCTGACACAAGAAGCATAGTATAAATTGCTAACCAGCCCCGCGAAGTAATACCTAACGGCAGTCCCGCGGGGAGAGTGGTTGAAGTGTGTAGGGTGTGCGTTTAGTACGTAGGCGTATTCCTGGCATCGATTACTCAGGTTTGCGAATCATCTATCTATGAAGATTACACATCCCTGGCGCAATCCAAAAAAAAAGCTGAAAGGAAAGCTCTACACACCGCAGTAGCATAGTAGAGTTGATCACCAAATCGGGTATATTGAGTGAGCTTTAAGATCAGAGGAAATCACAACAGGCCCAATGTGGCCACAGTGATAAGGTGACCTAATCCCACCTTTTCAACAATCTACAATCTACTATCTACACCGCAATTGTGCACACACATACGGTTCACAATGTTGGACAATGTACAAAAAGATGATTAGAATGACAGTAGGAGTGACAAAGCTTGATCAAATAAGAAGTTCGAAGATCCGTGGAAGCCTGCTCGTCCAATAAACAATAGATCGTGACCGGCTTATCTAATATTGTTATGTTCAAAGCACAGATCATTTGAACCCAGTTGAAAATGCAATATCAATGAACATTCCATAACTGTGGAAGAAGAAGAAGATAACTTGAGTTTCGCTTCGCGAGGAAACTAGTTTCAAAATATAGTGTGGGCAGAAAAATCTATATTGCATCGTGTTTTCTCGTTCGCGTGAAGTGGAACAGATTCTTGTGCTTGTTCGATTTTCTACATGAGAAACTTATTCCTACCTTGAACATTTCAGAAAAAATATCATCCCCTAGATTAAAAACACATTGTTCGTCCGTTTCTTAAAGACATCTCGAGTATTTATGAGAAAACCTGTTGTAGGGAGTTTCCACGCCGAAATTCGATTTAAAACAAGGACTTACCCCTAGCTGTATTTCTTATGACAGCGTCCTCTGATGCTTTTGATTCTGTTTTTAAATAGAGGGAGTTTGCGTTGTCCTATTATTTCTTCTACTTTTTGCATAGAGGCACGTTGTCGACATATCGTCAAGAAAGTGAACCTGAATGGAAGAAATAAGAGTAATTATGATAAGAGGAACATCTATTAAAGAAGAATTAAGATCAAGCTCATGAGTAGCATTTGAATAACAGATTGCTTTTGTGAAACACATGTCGAAGTTGTCGATTGGCAATTACTGATTTAGTTGAGTATATAGCATATGCATATTTCTTTAAGCCACATTAAAACTTCTTAACTTTTACTTGCTTATATCTTTAGCTTATAGGTTTTACAGTCCGACAAAAAATGAGTGAAGGAGTTATAGGTACCCTTATCTACAATACAGGCCCAGTTTAATAAAAATGAAAAAAATATCCCCAGCTCCATTCGTTTGGCCATAAATATCCATCCAAGGCTAATAACTCGAATCTTTCCGGCTGTTAGGCATATACATCCTAGTTTAAGCCTATTGTTATCTACCGCCGTAAATTCTTTTTAACACATATAACTTTTATCAGACTTCCCATCGATTCTTTGTTACACAATAATCCTTAGCTAACTTAGAGAAAAAAGAGAGAAAAAAAAAACGGACTCCCGCTCGCACATAACTTCCAGTTAATATAGGAACCAATAAAAATTTCCCACTTTGTCATCGAAGATAATGGATTCTCCCGTATCCAATGGGTCCACATCAAAATGTGCACAAATCTTACGAGTATATACGATTTTTATGGAAAATTTCATGAAGACATCCAATATCCCATCAACTCGATAAGAACTTTGACGACTTTTGATGGTAAAACTTCTCTCTGCACACGCAGGAGAAACCCAAAACTAGAACCTAAACTTTCCAACCCGCCTCCTGGAATGCTGCCACATAGCTAATAAAACAAATCCAATTATTATCACATACTTCCCATCTCTAATGAATAACTTAACGGGGGCGGGCGCACAGAGCACCCCAAATATACTGCTACGAAATCTTATTACATCAGATATTGGATGTCCGCTCGTAAAGTTTTCTCCCCCCAACCCCCATCAAAGGTACAAGGACTTTGAAAAAAAAAAACTTTTACTACCAACTAAATTCTTATTCATGACCCAAAAATTATCCTCGAATCAAATAATAGACTAGAATTCGAACCACGAAGAGCGAGGAGCGAGAAGCGAGCACATATAGGGCAAATGTAATGAAAAGGATTTTTTACAGATCAAAGAATTTTATTGTGTGCGCGAAGGATACAAAGGGGCGACATCTGACAGCACCGCACAAAAAAAAAGGACAAACTTTTGAGCAAAAGATTTCCCAGAGTGCACACATACGAGCAGTGTACCTGCAGCCATACAGAGAAGAAATTGGGACACTGAAGCAAAAAAAAGAGGCTCTCCCTCCACTTCCCTGTATGAAAAGAGAAGTTTTTACAGGGCTTCAGCTGGTATCACTGCTGACAATCTTCCTCCTCGGTGGCAAGTCCTTATTTTTTATGAGCACCGAATTTATCAGATAAGCAAAAGACGAGCAAAAAATTTTATGATACATCATAAACGAAGCCCTCCCGCACAAACCCCGCTGCCGAGAGCTCATCATCATCACGAGTGTGTGTGTGTTTGCGGTAAGTTTAGTGGTCTCGGACCAATCATTACTCTCCGCTTCCAAAAGAAACTAAAGAGGATTTTTATCATATTTACGATCCAAAAGTCCGCCGGATACACAGGAGTAGCTCCAAACCTAATCAGTTAATCATTGGAAGCTTATGCCGGGTGGCGACGATGGCGGTCCAATCGATCGATTTAAAGGGGATGTACGCGAGTAGAACTCTTTAATGAATCTTTCTCTGTACACCTCTTTCGGGATTTTTTGCGCGGCGCTAATGAAAGCAATTGACTCACGAGCTACCGAAACCAATTCATCTTGCAAACACCCCGCCCTCTTACACACAGGCCCGTGACGACGACGACGACGCAAAATTGTTTCATCTTGAAGACGAAGAAGAACAAGAATTTTGCAGCCCTTAAGGGATAACCTCCTCGCGCTAGATAGAGATGGCTAAATAGCTTTTGGACCGGAACTGCGTACCGCAGATAATTCTCAGTGACACGGTGAAAAGTGATTTATATTTTATGGTTGCTTGGACAGGCAACTCCGACAGGATGACAAAGAAAGAAGGAGGCGGAGGCGGAGGCCTTTGAAAATGATTTTGATGCGGGCCGCCCCCGTCGCGTCAGTCAGAAAGGGGTGTGGAACATGAAAACCTAATTAACATTAAAACCCGTTCGGGAGTGGAACGCACAAACGCGAAAAACAGAGATATCTATGAATTCATGATGGGTTGATGGTAAGAGTTTCTCTGGGGTTGTTTCAATTAGGGCAAATGCGGGAGGAGGAGAAGCAGAATATGACTATGATATCGTTATCTGGTGTAGAAGCGGGTTAAATTAACTGATTGCAACGTGTTTCTGTAAATAGTGTCAGAAACAGGGAATTTATGCGGTGGGAAGAGTGAGAATTAATGTTTGTGTAAAACTGAAGAGCCTCTGGGAAGGATGAATAATGTAGGCGAAGTGTCACTCACCCTGTTACTGTGGTTTAGAATTCTGAAACCTTTTTTTTTTTTTGTTTTCGCGAAATTTTAATAGCTCCTGGCGTATACAGCTAGCTGATGGAGAAGTCTAGGTATTCGCCACGATTGAGTTTGAGATTTTGTGAAATGTGATATCTTCGAGAGGAATGGAGATATGGAATTGAATTTAAAATACTTGGAGTAGCAGCCCACTCTGTTTAGTGTCTCGTAAAGTTGTGGTTTTCATCACAGACATCTTTTGACTGATGTAGGTCTAATTTTTTAAGTGCTTTGATCGCTCCTTAAATGGAAGACCTTGTTCTTCTCCAAGTGGAAACGGAGTTGAGTAATCCCAATGACATTCTGACGAAAAGAATGCTTAGTAGCACTAGATATTCTCTGTCTTATAACAGAAAGTAGAATGAAGCATTTAGACTTTGTAGGCTCTGAAATGACTTACAATGAGTCTGACGGATATTTTGGAAATATCCTCATATAACGGTAACAGTAAAGAACTGCACCAACAGTTTCTGAGGACCTTCCCGTTCCGGACATGAAGACTTCTATCGAAATGAGGCTCTTAAATCTGGAACTCTGTGCAGAAAAAGGAAAGATGTAACAGTTCTAAGGTATTCTTTCTCTTCCACCCTTCTTCTTCTTCTTCCTTTTATCAGCGAGGCTATGATCCGAAAACAAGGGATCACAACCCTCCCACTTCACCGCATTTCTACTGATCCGCATGTGGGGTTCGCCTATTTGACCTCAGAAAATATCGGCAGGCCTGCCGATTTTGGATCACTCTGTTACTGAGGCCAATGAAATGCCGATGTCGTCGCATTTGTCTGATCCAGGCGTTTATAGGCCTGCCTTTCCTACATCGCGATGTCTTTGGAACGTGCATTGATATTGCCTTTTTAACAGGGTTCAAATGATCTCTTCTTTGAACGTGGCAATACCAACTGAGCCTATTTTTTGTACGATGGTTTCCTTGATGTGAAAGCTTCCACGGATCTTCGAACTTCTTATTCGTTCAAGCTTTCTCTTCCACCCTGTAGCTACAGAACTCTACTGATGACGTGGGTAGATGGGTGTCCGGTCAATGAAGGGCATGGTATGCATGCTAGCTGGCAGCACGTGCTTAGCTCGACAGTGGGGTGGGGTCTTAAGCCATTCAATCCATATTCATGCCTTGGTTATAAAAAAAAAAAAAACTAAAGTAAAAAAAAAAAACTAAATAAACTATGGGAAAAGGACGGGAATTTGAAATCAGAAGGAATAAAACTGGATGAGGAATACAAAACTATGCACAACACCACTAACACCAGTATGAAGGCCAAAAACGACACACCGGAGGAGCTTCCTTGTCTTGGTGGTATTGGTACCAATGAGCTCTACCGTATCTATTCACCAAATCTTCGAATCTAATCCGGGGGGACGACGCAGTAGAGGGCCTCCTCGCCGTAGGTGGAGCTCGACGAACTTAGAGTGCGCAGCTGGAGGCAATTACCTAAAGACCGAGCTAAATGAAGAGGCTTATTGGCTATTGCCTAGATTCAAGAGATGAAGACCCAAGAGCATTTATAAAATAAAAAAATTCATTCTGTGCTTGCTATATTTTTCCATGAATAGATGTCTTATGAGTGGAATCAAGGAGTTATCTCAAGATAGTTATGTGCTTTCCGATGTTTGTTAGACGTTCGGACTCACGAAGGAACTTTTTCAATTCAACCACTGACGAAAGAGTGGAAGATGCTTCTCTCTAAGGCGCTAACTTTCAATGAGACTACGTGGATGATATCAAAACTCGTGACCATTCCATTGCCCGAATCAGATTTCAGGTCTTTGGGATTTCTGCAACTTCAAGAAAATCCGTCTGTGATTAGCTTCAATTTAATAATCGCCAGTCGACATTTAAACCACTGCATCGGTTCCCAGACTGAATTACATCTTGCAGTGACACATTTGACCCTTGCCGAACTCATTTCACACAGCACCATGACATTCAACATTTGCTCTTTAGCTTCCTTTCATTTAAAACATGTCCGTCTTCAAATTAAATCCAATGTCACTTTAAATGATCCATACCCTGGTCGCATCCTTTCAGGAATTCCCCACAAAACCGACTACTGGCCTCCGCCCAATTCGAACCATTTATTTAAAGCAAATGCAAAACTGCAACCGTCGTCCCATGAATCACATCTGGTTTTCATGGTTTCCCCCACATTTTGTAGTCGAACTTAACCATAGAGGTACAGAGGGAGGCGGTAGGTATCTGCGTACACACAAACACACATCCACTCATTTTAATATAAAGGACATTTCGAAATTTATTACACCCAGATACATATCTGACAGAAAATTAATTTGTGCTCGTTTTGATTTATGTGTTTTGTTGTGCTGCGACAACTGGTGCACTACATCATCATCATCATCATCCTCATCGTCGTCATCGTTGTTTGTAGCCATAGTCGTTGCCATCACCATTACCATGATCATCATCATTGTCGTTGTTGTCATCAGGACACCCCTTTGCACCCGGAATACTTCCCATAGGGTTTTGAGACTCCTTCACAACTGGAATAACATTTCAAATATCGATTGGCCTCCCAAAAAACGGGGAAAAAATGGATTCCCGCCACTCTAACACAAATTACATGGCTTTTCAAAATCAAAGGCGCGAGGACGAGGAAAGGAACAACCCCCTCTCGAATGGCTTATTACCCACTCCGTGCAAAATTTTAAGTTATTACCGTCAGAGTGGGCGTACTACTGCCACCAGCCGCCAGTAGAGGAAGGTATAGGGTAATTTCCCTGGCATTATTTTGTCATTAGAAGGAAATTAAGTGAGTTGTGGTGTGCCGCATGGTTAGTCATGTTTGAAAATTAGCAACACTAACAAATGAACAGCTGTGCGTTGAGGAGGAAGCCAACGACTACATACAACTACGATGGCAAACGACCTCTTGCGACAGTGTAATTAGAGAGACATAACTCGAATTCTGTGCGCCTGTGTTTCCGACTGCAGCGTGCTTGTGATTTGAGCCTCACGGGACGATACCAAGAAGTGTATGTGTGCTGCAGCAACTTCAGGGACACATTACCTTTCGATAGAATCGATTGTTCGTTTCAGTGTCCCCGTTGGGGTGGAGATCATTATGTAATTTCCTTTCAGTCCTGAGAAGAGTTCCATTTAATATTCTCCAACTGAGTCAGTTTAAATACCGGCATTAGTATGAATAAGTTAAAAAATGTCGAATAGGTAACATAAATGGACAGGAAACGGTTAAATTGTGAGCAAATTAGAAAGCTTTTCTTTAAACTCTGGTAAAGCGTTGGTGGATGAAATTTTATCGACTGGGACTCTAAGGAATTACAATGGGATCGGATCATTACTTACTTACTTACTTAGGTGGCAGTTTTTTGACTAGGTCGATGTCGCTGTACAGCTCGTATAGTTCGTGATTGAATCTTCTCCTCCAAATCCGTCAACACAAACGGGACCGAAAATCTTACGAAGAATTTTTCTCTCGAAGCGACCAAGGATATCTTCATCCTCTTTTAATAAAGTCCATGTTTCAGCGCCGTAAAGCAGGACTGGGATGATCAAGGTCTTATATAGAGTCTCCTTAGTTGTTCGAGATATGGCTTTACTGTTGAATTGCCTTATAAGCCCAAAAAAACAGCGATTGGCAAGAGTTATTCTTCGCGTATTTCTACGCTGACTTTGTTAGTAGAATTTATAGCAGAGCCAAGGTAGACAAAGTCCCTTACTACCTCGAAGTTATAGCTGCCCACGGTGACGTTTTGTCGAATTCGTCGGTGTTGGTTTTGCCTTCTAGTTGACAGCATATACTTGGTTTTGCCCTCGTTTATCGCTAAACCGTTTATCGCTAAACCTCGGTGAGGTCATTACCGACCTTGATGGAGCAGCGAGCGTTCTCCATCGTCAGCCTGCACAGACGGACAAGTTTGGCAGGGATGTCAAAACTAGACATGGCTCTATAAAGCTCTTCTCTATAGATGCTGTCATAGGCGGCCTTGAAATCGATAAAGAGGTGGTGAGTATCGATTTGGAATTCTTGGGTTTTCTCCAGGATCTGCCGAAGTGTGAAGATTTGATCGATGGTGGACTTTCCTGGCCTGAAACCGCACTGATAGGGTCCAATCAGGCTGTTGATAAAGGGTTTCAGGCGTTCACACAATATCGCAGAAAAGATCTTGTATGCGATGTTGAGGAGACTGATGCCTCTATAATTGGCGCAGTTGAGGGGGTCTCCTTTCTTGTGGATCGGGCAAACGATGCTGAGATTCCATTCATCAGGCATACACTCGTCTGACCAAATATTAGAAATGAGTTGGTGTATGCACTCTACCAATTCATCCCCAGCTGCCTTGAAAAGTTCGGCCGGTAAGCCGTCAGGTCCAGCAGCCTTGTTGGAGCCTTTCTGTTAGAAAAGTCATTGCTTTGAGAATAAATTAGAGTATGCAAGCGTTTATATCACTAGATTCCAAGAAGGTCCACAGCTCTGTCTCGAACAACTAAGGAGACTCTATATAAGACCTTGGTCATCCCAGTCCTGCTTTGCGGCACGGAAACATGGACTTTATTAAAAGAGGATGAGGATATCCTTGGTCGCTTCGAGAGAAAAATTCTTCGTAAGATTTTCGGTCCCGTCTGCGTTGACGGGTTTTGGAGGAGAAGATTCAAGTCCACAGCTGCAATACAGGGGAAGTGAGGAGAAGAATGTTATCAATGCACACAATTAAACTGCAACCATATGTAAACTGTGGCTTGATTGGGTGTGTCTGAGATCGTTGTATCTTACAGAGAAACCTTGATCATAGAAATTCACGTTCATTGTGATTGATCGAAATGGGAAGTTAAAACTGATGACCAATACTTCCTAAATCGAGTATCTACTCTACTCTATACACTTAAATAGATCAGTAGAGTTATGTTCCCTTTGTCGTTAAACTTACCGCAAAACCAGAATATTATTTGGGCACGAATGCATGAAATAAGGTGAACTATGTCCCTTATTGATGCTAGCCGAGTTCACTTCCGAGCTGGAACACTCCGTTCAGCTAGGTTTCCTTTAGAAACTAAACAAACCGTTTCGAACTTGAAGATGGAAGCCCTTTCCATCAGAAACTCAGCTGATTACTTTCACCTAGAAATTGATAACTAAAGTACAGGCCCTTAAAGATTTTCCTTAAAAATTTAAGAAACGTGCAAATTAAATTATCTCGATCCGAAGTATCCCTTGCAGCTATGCAAAAATTTCTCATTTGCAAATCATTCACTCAGTGAAAATAAAATGAGAATCGATTACTTACAAGCAAATAACCCATCACCACTGGTGTCACTCAGCACGGACCATGTAACAAATCGGCTGCAATAAATCGATTTCCCTCTACTCTCTACAATCCTCATCCGTCCCATCAATTTGTATAAATTTCATCATCCTAGCTCCTACTTCTTCTTCTTAACTGCACCGACTGCACTGTAGCTTCCCCATTAAGCATTTAATTCCTTTCTCTTGTTGTCAATGTCCTCACTGCCGGTTGCATCGACTAAGACTGGTCAACACCTCTTTGTCGGTTCGCCAGTCAGACCATTAACTCCGCATGTATATCTATCCATCTCGAGGGATTGATGAAATTTATAGCGCACTCATTAAAGGGATGCCTAGAGTCTGTTCAAAGTCCAGTAGGTACATCGTCGCACTACTGCAGCGAATGACGTCCATGAAGGGGCGAATGAACTAGAAATTTAAGTAAAAATAAAAAACAACCCTCTACCCATCTAGTAGCTGGAAATAATTGATCAAAATGGATAAAAGGGACACAAAGTGATGGCTGATTGGGTTTGATGAGCAGGAAAACTTGATTAGAGAATGCGATACTCAGTCGTGCACACGAGCAAGGGATGGTGTAGCAGCACACCCACCATCCTCAACCATTCGTCGTTCAATTGATTCGCTTCTCGTTGTCATCATCATCGTTATTGTGCCTCCAGCGCCTTATCCTCTCCCGTGGAACGTGCTAATTGCATAAAGCAGATGGAATTTCATCAGCATCCACTCTCTGTCAATTAAGCACCAATGCGCTAACGCTAACGCCCGAAACGTGATAATGTGTCCCGAGTGTCTTTAATTTTTATATTTGTTTTCTAAATCCAATTTTTTCGACCCTCTCCCTGAACCCACCCCACCCAAAAAATACACCTAAATCAACAATTAGAGGGCGGGAGGGAGGTAGGATGAAAATTAAGGACGGGCGACGACACGGTACCAGGCAATATTGCCCAAATAAACGACACAGATACGAGAATCCCAATAGCAGTAGGTAGGGGTAGGAAAAGTCAATAAGTGTCGAACAAATTAAATTCAATTACAGGTGCTCTCCGCTTCAGGATATTACAGCGATAACAGTAGAGCAAATAGAATTTCATCAAAAAAAAAACCCTGCACCCAACCCAAAGAAGAGGAGAAAAAACAACAAAAGCAAGAAAAGGAAATGAAATAAAATCCTTTGAACGACAGCAAAAAAAAAAAAAAAACAATTGCCTCCCCAGCACCAACGACCAGAGACGAGTGCACGACGACAACATCGAAACCTGGCAAGTAGGAGAGTGAACACATATAAAAAAAAAAAAACCTACGACCCCAAAAACCATAAAAGGACAATAGCTTTTGTAAACTTTCAATCATCAAACTTTATCCTTGTCAATTTACAGAAAAAACGACCCCGTATCCTCCATTGGGTTAAAAGGTAGTCGAAAGACAAACAAGGTAGCTGAGAGAAAAAAAAAAATCGTAACTGTATATGGCATGGTAAAGCCGCCACATTCCAATCGAATATCACAGAATGGTGGTGGAAGTAAGTCGACAAGTGAACTCCTTGCCGCTGCACACATGGGCCACCCATTACAACCACATAGCCCGCAGGAGCTGCTAGTTACCCATCGACGATGTACTCAGAGCGCCACCACCCGGTAAAGTTGAACCCTCCAATAAAAGAGGATTTCCAATAAAATTAAGTCTTTCGCCTAGCTTTACGCTTCTTAAGACAAAATCCTTATCTAGTTTATGGCGATGGTTTTTCTTTTCTTTTCGTTCCCTTTTGGATCATTGGAGTACCAATGGGGATGCACTTGCTTGTTTTACAGATGAATACCTTAAGTGTTTCAGTCGGAGATGGTTTTTTTTTTTAATTTGTAGCTTTCTGTTGAATAGCTTCTCAGCCTGCATTTCTTTACCTTTTGCGGCCGGTTGAGCAACGGCCTTCTTGGAATCACAAGACTTCAAACTGCTACATCGAGCTTCCGTCGGCGTTATACTGCGATATAAAAGATTATTGTGGCAAGGGTGTTATTACATTCACTTAGGAAACTGAGGGTGTCCATAGTAGAAGAGTTTTTGAGGCAGCACGCTATATGGTATTTGTATGCAAGTTTAGTTTGTTATGATATCTTGTAAGTACTAGCTTGAGCAAACATGATTTGATTAACCTTAAGGATTGTCTAACCTCTACAACGTTTTCTCTATAGATTACTATATATTGATGATCCAGATTCTTTGTTAAGGCTATAGCAGCTACTCGGTTGATGCCACAAAGAGACTGCAGACCTAAGAATGCGGTAGATCATCCAGTTCTAGGCACGTCATCCCTCCTTCAATTTTTTGGTGACCACCCAGTGAAGTTTAACTTTATAGTGCCCGATAATAGATGCCTAGCTTCTTCTTCTTCTTCTTCCTTTTATCAGCAAGGTTATTATCCGAAAATAAGGGATCATAACCCTCCCACTTCACTGCATTTCTACCGATCCGCCTGTGGGGTTCGCCGATAATATATGCCTAGCTATTGAATTAAAGAATCACTTGACACCTAAAAGATGTAAGCTTCCAGGCGTAGATTTCGATGGCATGGAAAGCACTAGAGCACAATCTAGGTAGTACCAAGATTTTGGTGTTGGGTCCAAAGACGCTAAGTCAAATTTTAAGTTCCGTTTTCGGTCTGTCACTGAATCAGACAAGACTGGAGGTTCGGCCGATTACTTTCTGCATTATTACGTATTTCACGCAAAAAATCTTATGCTCTCTGAAACAGTGTCTGGGCGGAACGCGTAGATTGCACATTAGCGAAGAAGCATCAGAAGCAACGCCTTCACTTGTGATGAGACTCCTAGATGACCTCGCTGTAAAAAGGTGCACTTCATGTACCAGAAGTTAAAAAAGAGCATGGTAGACCTCCAAAAATCAACGCATTTGCGAATTCCATGCTACAAAGGAAAGTCGATTAAGGAGCAACGCAGCACACGAGCACCTGGTCCTTCCGTCGACAAAACAACATAAAAGGCTAAGGAAAGACATATGAACCCACTAGCATGTTTCTTCAAGCTGTGAACTGGTATAGCATCGGGGATCAAAGACAAATTGTTTTTGGTCTAAGGGCGGCAAGACCTCATTCAGAGGATTTAGAAAGACATGAGAACTTGATCAAAGTTGTATTCAGTATTCTTGGAGAAAACGTAAAAAAAAAATGTAGACTTGGGTGAACTATGGTAGTGAAGCGAATGAACTTCAAATTGTTCATTTCGGAAAGTTTTCGATTTCATCATAGAGGCACTAACGCAGGCATCATCTTTGATGGAATGATCTTCACAAGTAAAGAGAAACCAAATTGACGTATGAGAAGCATCTGCGGCATAAAACACCATGTTGTGTTTCCAGGTCATAGAGAAATCTTGGTAGCAGTTGGTTCCTGATGGGGAGTTGGTATCCGTACGAAAAAGTTTGAGTTTTCTGCGACCTATAGTAGGTCAGTTGTACACAATCTGTTTGGCAGTCTCTTGCTCTTTCGAACAAGAGCTAGTCTTCTAGATTTTCTTTTTATTTTCGGAGCAATTGAGCAGTTTGTTGGGTTGGAATAGCAATTAATTAGAGTTCATGGAAGCCTTCGCGTGAAGCACAGCGTTTGGATGGTGAAACCACGTTGCCACCGTTACCATCAACATCATACTGCTTTAGAAAGTTGAAACAGATTAGGTTCTTAAACCTGGTCTAGTTGTCTCATAACGGGGTCATGTGAAATTTAAGAATGTTGCGTCTGATCTACTCTCTTGCATATACCTCTGCTTCAAAGTGGAACAGCTAAGAGGAACTATAAATTCCATCCTTCTCAACAACCACATTTCCGCCCCCCAAACTTGATGATTGAAACTTTTCAATTTGTCTCAGGATAATGCTAGCAAAACCATGCTCATCACTTCATCTCACCACAAAGTTCATCCATGCAGTGCAGCACTCGCGCCACCCAACTA
Organism: Brachypalpus laphriformis; assembly: GCA_945910035.1. NCBI lineage: Eukaryota > Metazoa > Arthropoda > Insecta > Diptera > Syrphidae > Brachypalpus > Brachypalpus laphriformis. The sequence continues at coordinate 177,478,646 of OX246756.1, forward strand.
GAAATTCCCGACGGAGAAACACAAACCTTTACACTGTCGAATCGAATTAAACATAGCAAACGGTTATCCCGAAAAGTAATGGTGGTACACTTAAGCAAGGCAAACCCTTGAGACAACATCCACCCACTTACCAGTGTGCGAGTCTCTCTCCTGCAACTGTGTGTATTTGCACAGTCATTTGGTGAATTCGATTCGCCCCACGAATCCAACCACCACCATCGCATCGCCCTCCGGCTTCCACAACTACTCTCGGCAATTTTAAGTTTAAGGTTCATCAAGGATTTCTGTGAGAGACTTTCAAGACCATAGTCATCGTCGGTCTATTCCGGTACATTATTGTACAATTCTGACAATTTTCCGAGCATAGTTTGGAAGACAATAGTCCTTGAGGGGTGCCCGCTGTATGAACCATTATGTGAAAACTTTAATCGGTATTGTTTGTGTTTGCCGGTCCCGCGGGACGGGTCCTTAAGATTTTTCGGAAAAGATTTACCAAGTGGAATCTGCACTTGAGGAGATTTTAAAATCACAAAAAAGCATAAGCGCCTAAGAGTGGCGCGAGGTTAACCCTTCTTGGAAGACGACTAAAAATTGCTACACATTCCAGGAAGTTAAGCATTTCACATTAATATGAAAAGCCGACCAACAAACTTTTCGCAAGGACATGGGGAGGCACAGAGGGTGTACTTGATATCCCTTTAACAAACCATAAGGACAAGAGACCATTAATTTTTCTGCCCAATTTTCTGGTTTTGCTATTGGTGTTTGTTGCTGTTGGGGGCTCTAGAAGTGTAGATGTGTGCGAACACGTGCTGTGCCGATTTCGCAACCTCATGCGAGTACGAGTTTGCCATTAATCGTATGGGTTCTACATGTCATGGCGCAATTTCATTGTATCACATGCTGACCACAGCAGGATGGGCTTGTGTGTGTGGGCTAGCTGAAGAAGAAATTCTCGATGAATACTGCTTTCGTGGTATTTTAGCGTACTTTAGTGAGTTTTTGGTGGGAAACGGGCTTTTCCAAGAAATTTCTGGATGGTTATTGTGTCAGATGATTATATGGAGGGGCATCCAGCAGTAATTATTGAAACTTTAAAAATCGCAGAAGTTTGATGGATGAAACTTGGTTAAGTGTACACTGCGGCATGGCAGAGTCAGTCCGAAGGATAAATGGTAATAACCTTGGATATAACTTTGATGTAGTGCTTGTGAAGAAGATTCAAGTTAGAGTGGTGCTAATGAACACCAATGCGTACACATTTGGAGTGTAACCCGACGTTTGTAACTGATAGCATATGCTTAATAGTTGTACTGAATAGTGAAACTGTTTGTTTGAGTCCCAGATCCCAACCTGAACTATACCGCTCCCACCAAAGTAAGCAAAGTGATGCCTTCTCAGATGTTAACTCTGAAGCAGCAGTGTGCATTGAAACAATGGGCAATGTCAGTTCTAAAAACGCAGCATACCCTTAAAGATGTGAATATATACGCCGAGTTCATCATTCTAATCTACGACTAACGGTGCTTCGCTGATGCCGCATACAGGAGTATTGACTTACTCACGGTCGTTAGAATATTTCTGATTGTCTGCCTTAGTGCACAGCTTCACGTTTGTGATTGTTTGATTGCAGTTTTGCATCACTTCCTCTAATGTTTTGGCAACTACTACAACTACAATATCGTCGGCATAACTGATGATGTCTGCTTCATTCGGCCTTTGTGCTCTTAGTATGCTACCATACACTATGTTTCATAGTATTGGTCCCAGGACCGACCCTTGTGGAACTTCTCCCGTGATCTTGTACCTCTTTGGCCCGTCTTCCGTCATCTAGCGATAGTGCGGTGGCCTATTTGATCTGAACAATTTCTGCGGCTGTTTTCTGCGTTAGGGCGAGTACAATTTCGAGGCCCGTGGTCCAAGTCTTTCTCATAACATCCTCCTATCTCTGGATTATGCGTCTTCATATAGTTCGAGAGGAAGGGATGTTTAGAGCTTGTCTATAGTCGTCATTGCTAAAAGCAGCTGTAGCCCGAAATCAAATTGAGAAATGCTGGAATTATAAGCTTATTCTGATAAAAGAACCATAAACTCTTATATCAGGGGTCTTAAGCAGAATTTAAAGCATAGGACGTGGCACCAGGTGTAATGGATAATCGTTAAAAAAAAAGTTATGAGGGCTTAAGTCGATTTAATGGTGTCATATCCACACAGTTTGCACATTCTCTACTGTCCTCCATCCACTCTTATCATACAAACCATTCCTCGCTTAAAAAACCAACCTGCTGCTTATCAATTATTCAACACCCGTCGTTGTAATACGCTATTTTCTGGTTTACTTCCCTTTTTTTAGTATCCATATCCATTCATTCTATTCAAAGGGAAGTATCCGATTTCAATGCTCCGCATTTTTTCATCCATTTCTGCTGGCTCTTTGTGCCGCCATTACCGTTCACTGTCCAAACATCCTTATCGGAAATTAATTCATTTTATGTTAGCAATTAAAAGGGAAAAAGGCACACATCCAGTGCCGAAAAAAAGCACGAGGGCGGTTACGGAAAAAAATCGCAGGAAACAGATACGGACAACAAACCCCCTCCTGCGTGGGATCGTTAAAACTGCTGCTGCTGCTGCATCATGCGGGTGTGATATGCGATACGCTTATGCTTCGTTGTTATGGCCGCTGGGGCCACTTTTATAGATGCACACTAACGAAAAAAATAAAGCAGGAAAATCCATCCCTTCCTCCGGCTGAAAGCCTCATCTCTGTATCTCGGTGGTGCTGTGTGCATCAACTTAACACCCCATAAACTCTGGAGGTAGAGCCCTCTTCTCGTTCCTATGGGTGCCTGTGTGTGTTTGTGAATCTATCAAAGGGAAATTAAGAAAATGAAAAACTCAAAGGTTGACATTTCGGGGCTTTTTTATGTGCCCGCCTGGCTATATGTGTGTAGGCCGTTCTTCATTAAACACAGGGATTCGGTGTGTCTGAGCCATATCTGGTTTTGGTTTTACGATCCTTCTCACACTACGCCGCGACGAATGGATTGCTGGAGTTACACACAGTAATATTGCGATATTTTTCTCGTTGTTTATTGTTTTTTGTTTTACCATTGTTTGATTACTTACTCCGTTTAGCGAGTATTTGTTGTTATTTTGTGTTTTTACGCCTTCGAGGGTTTGGTTTTTCTTTTTTAAGAGCCTGATACCTGGTTTATGGGCTTAACGTACTTAGAAATGGGTGGAGGTTGAGAGTTTTTATATGTGTTTCTAGGTAGGGGGTGGTATTTTTTTGGCGTAATAAAGTAGCATTAACACGGTATTAAAATTTAATTTCCCGTAAATGGATAACTTAAGATCTAGTTGGGTAAACAGTCCTATTGAGTACTGGGGTGTCTGGTAGGTTTCGTTTTATTTGTTTGTCTAGTTTTTACGGTTAAATCGATAAACATTGGAAAAGGAAAGTACAAGTCCTCGGGGAAAATGGAACGAAAGAAAGAATTTAATCTGGTAAGAGATGTTTGCGACTCCATTAACGATTAGTGGAAGTAATTGGGCAAGAAAAAGGACGTTCTTTGTACCACAATATTTTTAAGGAAATTTGAAAAAAATATCACCTCCTGTCCAATTTACCTAAGAACTCAGGCGCCTAGAATACATCTGGCGAGGACGAGTCAGTGGTTGGAGTATGGAACTACTGAACGTGAGATTTGACGTTCGAATAGCGGAAAACACTAAAAAGCATTTCGTCCCGCAGACGTCCGACAACGTCTTTTTAATTGGACTTCGAGGCCATTCTCGAGTAGGTTGTGTATTTTTCAAAGAACTATCCAGTTCTTCATAAGTAGTATCTTTAAGGAGAGAGTAGAGAGAACTTGACCTAAGTACTACAATCTGCTAAGGCTAAACGTATTTAGCTACATTAAGTAGTTTTCTATAGCCGTGGTGGACCGCGCTTTTCATGAAGCAAGAGTTAAGGCCCCGTACTAGGTCCGCTACTGTGGAACCTAATATATGGTAACGTCCTCAGACTAAGAATCCTGAGGTCTCCGTAAATAAAAGGCTTCGCCGACGACATAGCCATCGTAGTATGCAGCGCCTTCCGAACAACCTCCTACGACGCGGCATGTGTAGTAGCTGGAATGGTAACAATAGACCTTCTGGCTAAAGAAGCCCATTGGAAACACCGTGCCAGCCGTACAGCGGCACCAACTGCAACGAGTCGAAGTATCACTGAGGCACCACCGAAGACAAGTCTGGAAGAATGGCAGGAGAGATGGGATCACTCTAATAAAGGTAGACAGACGCAGAAATTGATCCCCATAATAATCGCTTGAATCAATAGGAAGCATTTGGACCTGCAATTCTACCTGACCCGTATGCTTACTAGCCATGGTTGCTTCAGAGCCTACCTTTACAGGTTTGGACTAGACGACAACCCCTATTGCCCAACGTGCACGGAAGTAGTCGAGGATGCGGAACACATCATGTTTGATTGTCCAAGATACTATGAAGAACGACTTCTGCTGGTGAACAAATTGCGTGAGGATCTAAGCCCAGATAGATGATGAGTAGAGAAGATGCCTAGGAAGCAGTTAGCGCCAACTGTAACAACCATTATGAAGAAGTAGCGAAGACAGAAGCGGTAACGAAATGTAGCACGGGAGACTACCAATACGAACGAGCCGAGTGCTTAAGGATAAAGTCCCCTCTCATGATGAAATGCTTGACGATAGTACCGCGAGAACCAGGGGTGGAAGGGAAGGTGGGTTTATTGGATGGGAATCCCACACTGTCACTGAGTACGGGCTTAGTTTCGTCTTGTAATCGGTACCCAAAATGTGAAGGAGTTGTTGTAGAATAATTATATAAACCCAAATCTCAGAGTTTTTAAGCCGTCAATGAAGAACTAGAGGCTACATCCTTCTTTCCATTCGTTTTAAAGCCACTTTAAGCAGGAGAACGAGTTTCTTAATTCCATGTACACGAGTAAGCAAATGCACATGGCAGTCGGTTTTACAACTTTTTTCAAAGTCCTTTACCAGTGATATACTCTAATAGCTCAAACAATCATTAGTGGTACTTCTTCTTCCCATTTTGGCGAGCTTATGATCCGAAAACAAGGGATCATAACCCTCCCACTTCGCAGCATTCCTACTGATCCACCTGTGGGGTTCACCTATCATTACTGGTACTAAACTGATATTTTTTGAGTCATCAAAGCAAGTCTTTACGCTTAATTTCACAGCGTACCGTATAAGCAATCAACTTCGTCTGCATCATTTAAGGACTCATTTACTGGACACTAATCTTTTTGACTACAAATATCCCAAAAAGGCTTGGAAATCCCTGCAAATCTCTACCTAAACCTCACTTTTAAATCCGGTTAAAACTGTCCGCAAAAGACACAGCCGCTGTCATCCTCCGTTGGTTGCAAACCACTTCATATAAGTGCACATATCAAATCCATTTCTCAAAAAAAAAAAATCCTTTTTTTTCCTTTGCTCTGTTAATGGGCATTTCATTCCCCCACCGGATGACAGTAACTTCCTCACACTCAACTAACATTCGCATTACAAAATGATTACATACGCAAAGAGAGACAGGATGGTTGCATGTACAAAAGGACGAACAAGGCGAACTGGAAAAACCAACTCTGAATGACATATGCACATGCACACACAACCCACCCACCCCCACTCTCAGGACATTCTGGAAAATATTTACTTTATCTTTTCGTACAGAAAAAAGTATAAAAATTATTTTTCCCCATTTCACTTCACCGTTGTACAAGCATACACGGTGTATGCTTGTATAGCTTTACAGTGCAACGGAGATGAGAGGTCCTTTTGAGCAGTGGAATATCCATTTTTTGTACGCTCCCCACATTCTTTACTGTTTGTTAATATGTTTCGAGTTTCTGTAGTCATCTTCCATCCTCCTACTCTGTTCATAAATATTCTTTGTGCAGCAAATGGATCGCTTTTATTATCCTTACAGGCAGCACATGGAGAGCAACAGAGACTAGTGGGTAGAGTATACAACAGAAGCTCTTTAGAGGTCTATTTGCTCAGTGGGCGTTTCGATGGTAGTCAAAATTCATTTGCAAGTCCATTTTAGGAAGGATCGCTTTTTTTTTTTTTGCCTTTCATTCGTCCTCAAGTCTTGTGTGTTTGCTTTGATTGAGACCATGGTAAGTGATTTGCTGTTGTCGAGGTGGGACTCAATTTTTCGTATACACATGCGAATATGTTTTTGGTTTCACAAGGAGGACGAGAGGAGTCCTTGCCACAATCTGCAGAGTAGAAGCACTTAAATTGGCTTTTCCTCGGTTTGGAATTGTCAAAGGTGTGAATGCACATGGTTTCCAGACACATTTTCCACCGCGTATGCACTTGAAGGATAAATTAAAGAAACAAAATCCGACATACAAAGACTGACAAAAACACAAAAGACGAAGAAAGGACATAAAATTGGAGACAAATGGTCTTGTCATTGTAAGCTCTTTTGTGTCTTTCTGTTTGTCTCGTTTGGATCTTTTTTTTTTGTTGAAATCACCTGAGAGCAGAAAATAAAACAACACTTCCACATTGTGTCTCTCCTTCGAATGGTGTGATGTTTGATCCTTGCATCATTCGGATGCATATTATCGTCGCTTTTAATCGCTGTCGCCCTTCAATAGAGCGTCGCGTACATATTTGGGTATAGTAGGTCCTTTCATACCACCTCGTGTGGTTGTCGTTTCCTTTCATCATCATCGTCGTCGTCCTGCTAGAGAATGCTTTTGGGTGCATATGAATTTATGTTGACATTATATTTGTCGGTAAGTATGTCGTCTGGGATGGAGGAGGCAACCAACCAACTGCAAGGATGCATGATGACGGAAAGATTAATAGAATTCAGAATAAATTTGCAATCTTCTGTAGATTATTCCTTGCGATCGACTTCTACATATGCAAGGATTGAGAAGTATCTCTGCTACGTGATGACACTTCTACACCGTCTCACATCATGTGATTTCTATTGAGAAACAAACAAATGCGTGATGTACCTTTGATGGCATTCTTTGTCAGCGACAAAGAACTTTCATCAACAACAATGAGATGAAATGGGCTCCAAGAGGGTGTATCAACATGGGCCCTCCGAAGTTGTTCAACCAGCTGATAGAGAGAATTTAAAAGACTTAAAACAAATGTAGTATTGGTATCGAAGCAATCGTAAGAGATTCAACTAATCTGCTGCAAGTCATGTAAACGACGAATTCACCACCCTGTGGTGCATGACATCAGAAAAGCGGAAGATGAAGAAGTAACATAGAAGCTGCATGGGTAGGCAGCATGGGAAAAATCGCCGTGCACAGAAATATCCTTGAAATATAAAACCAACTGATTTAAAGTGGCGAAGTGTTGCCGATCAACTTTGGTGATCTTCCGAACTGGCCTATCGCCACGTAGAGTTCAATATGAAGGTAAAATAGTAAGTTTCGACTTAGGTTGTGTTAGGTAAGTGGGTTGGCGTAGGGGGTACAAATTCTTTACACCACACTCAGGCCAATATAGACCCATTGGGAAAGAGGGAAAAAAGAAATCTCCTCCTATAAACCTATATGTACTTAACCCAGTGGAAAGCATTTAATACACACTGTGTCCGAGATACAATACAAACTATCCGGAGGATTTAATAAAGTTTTCGATGTCATTCATCGGTCTGCTGGACAAGTCATCTAAATACTGGAAGAAGTATTTTCTGAGGAATTTGTTACTTAGATGGCAGAGGACTAGGCAGTGGCAAAGAAAGCAGGTAGTGTCCTCCTGAACCTCCTTGTCACCACAGCCCCTGCAAATGTCTTTGCATGTCTCATGTAGCTTTTCGTGTGGTATCGTATAGTGTTATGTCCCGTAATGACTCCTCTAAGTAAAGTGGAGGCTCTTCTATCCCTCTACATAAGTCTATTGGTTCTAACTTTGTCGAAAAGCTTGCCCATGGGTATACAAGTAACTAGAGAGATCCACCTATTGTTCGCTTCAGTTAGAGCTCTGTTACCTGCTTCGAAATCATGTGGGAAAGATGGGATATACACTGAGGGGTCGGAATGATCCGAGTTTAGTGCCGAGCCTCCTCTTGCCAGTTGGTCGGCTTTCTCATTCGCTGTTATGTCCTTATGTCCAGGGACTCTGCAGAGGGTTATCTTGTGCTGTGTTCCAAGAACCTCAAGCTCTTCCCGACAACACTTCACAGACTTAGATTTTATTTCTGCAGCAGATATTGCTTTTATTGCTACGTGGCTGTTGATGAAAAAGTTGACATTCACTTGTTGCATTGGCTCAGCGATCTCACGGGCTGCAATAGTCACTGCTAGGACCTCTGCCTGGAAACGCGGCTCGGAAGCCAAACTGACATAGAGATATCTAGCGGTTCGTAGAAGAGGCCAGCGCCTACACGCTAGTCTTTATACTTTTGTAATGGCCGTTAGATTAGTAGTTTTGCTGGTAGCCTGCCACCATACAAGGCTGCCGTAGGTTAGCATGGGCCTCACCAGGCCGAGGATAAGCTCCACATGAGGTACCACTGTTAAGAAAAGCTACTCAAACGTCTCAGTGACTGAATTTGCTCAGAGCAAGTGTCTTTTCTAACACCTTTCTGATTTTGCTCAAACTGGAGAGGTGACACTACTTATCTTAATACTTTCTCCTAAGACTTGTACCAATGCGGTAGGTACTTTCAAGCCTTCCAATTTGCTTTAAATGGACCTATTAGCTTGTCCATAGAAACTCACGATCTAGTCGGTGAAACAATGTTCGGAAAAGCTATCCAACGTCACTTAACCAAACAACTAAATGTATTTCCTCGTGCCGTGATTTAGTCTAGTCTTACACTTCCACTTCATTTGAACCCGTAATTATCGGCGCGATATGCTACAATGTACACAAAAACTAGATACAACTGTAACCAAGCAAACAGAAATCAATCGCTCAGTCATGAAACGATTAAACTCCTGCCGCAGCCCATCAATTTACTCCCGCTGTTGTTTTATGTTGCAGGTACAAATCGCCGATTAATCCACATTACCAATTCGGTGCAACATAGTTGCTAATTGTGAATTGCATACTCTCCCGGCCAGTGTCCGCAAGAGAGCGTCTCGCATGCGCAATCAGATAATTGCGGCAGAGTCTCAGTCTGTCTCTGGCTGGGATATCGACAATTTGATTCGCAAGTCTTGGTCGACCCTGCAATACACCGATAGACAAAGAGCAATGAGGGAGGATTTATGGTAATCACTTTGTCACGACAAATCGATCTGTTGGCTTGTTAGTTGGATTATTACCAAATAAGACGGCAACCTCACACAGTGACAGAGAAATCGACTGCTAAGCCGATGCAAGGAGTTGGAAAGTTGCCTGAGAAATTTATGAATCATCTCCACCTCCTGTTGGGCTGTGGCGGTTGAGACGCATTTTAACAATACTCGGCTCAGCAGGATACACAAAAAGTGGGATGGAATATGAAAATATTGAGACGCTGCAGTCGGCAGGATTTACATAAGCCGGACAAGGGTTTCTGGTAAAACGATTCGTCGTGAGTGTGCGCTTTTTTTTTTTTTTTGTAAAATTTTCGGTGAAATATTGTCACAGGTGGCGTTGAATTATTTTTTCATTTATTTATATTTTCTCATATGAAATACACACTCAATGTGGCTTTGTCGGATGTGTAGGGTTGATGGAAACTGATTCGAGAATTTAAATTGGATTCCGCAGAAAGGGAGATTCCAGAAGGATTTAAATATTTCAATAGGATAAAGTTGTGCTTAATAATTGATTTTCTGGGCTGCAATGTACTCGTATACAAGTGCTTTAAGGAAGTTCAAATGTGGGATGTGTACTCGTAGCACGTTTTTCGATTTATTACTGAAAATTTGCATTTTTTTTTGTAGATCCAATGGGTTTGTAAAATTGTATGGTACGGATAGGTTTCGCACATCGAGTGTAGACCAATCACAACAGAAGTAGTTGGTGCCATATTAGGCAGCGGGGAGAGCTATGTTTAGTCTCGGCATCCCTGCCTAGCTCGTCCGTCTGCTACATCAAATTGCAATTGTAGCGGGGCATCAGTGGGGCATTTGCGAGTATTGAGATCGAAGCGGTAAAGATGGGCTTAGTGGTCAATGAAAGCAAAGAAAATATATGCTGTCTACAAAAAAGAACACCCAACATCGGCGTCTGGGACAGAACGACTCAAGGAACAATACCTAGGTTCTATAGTAAACTTGACACCAGTGGGGAGATCAAACGAAGAATTACTCTTGCCAATCGCTGTTTTTATGTTGAGTAGCAAAGCCCTATCTCGAACTACTAAGGTAACTCTGTATAAGACACTAATCATCCCAGTCCTGCTGTATGGCGGAGAGACATGGACTTTGTCAAAATTTGGCGCAACAGCTCTTTAAAGTGCCAGGGCATAGCTTCTCGCAACCACTCATGTTGTGTGCGTTATATTTTTCACACGAATGGAAGGGACCTACAGTTATAATGCCGAATCCGAACGGCGATTTGAGAAGCTTTTTCGATGAGAATGCTCTTGGTTCCTTTGAGGGAAAAGTTATTGGAATGATCTTTGATCCTGTCTGCATGGACGGCAAGTGGAGGAGAAGGTACAATGCCGAACTATACATCCTATACAAGGACATCGACTTAGTCAGAAGAGTTCACATACAGCGACTAAGCTGGCCTGGGTCATGTAGAGCACATGGAGCCCGACGTTCCAGCCTGCAAAATCCTTGAATTCACCTGGGATAAACGGCGCAGTAGAGGACGACCTCGCTGTAGGTTTCACAAACAAATGAAGGGGTACCTCAACCAACTTGACATGTGGAACTGGAGACAGCTGGTTTTGTAACCGGACTGGCTGGAGATGTTTGTTGGTTGAAGCCCAGTTCCACCGCGGAATGTAGTGCCACCTAAGTACGTAAGTAGGTATTCTAAAAAGAATACAGGTGATCGAAACCGAATCCTATCTCTTCTGTTCCTTTGTAATCTACGTCATAGAACTGCATTAAAAGAGTTGTATCTAAGTTTATAGTAAAAAAAAGTATAAATTGATCGATTTGCATTTTCTGTTTGTGTAGCATCCAGTTAAACGTGTCCTGATCTCCCACTCTTACATTCTTCCGAACATCAACAAAAGTTCCACATCCTAAGTGATGCCTCGACAACTCTGGATACCTTATGTCATTTCCTAAGAATTATTCCCTTAATAATGTCAACTTCACGTTGCGTTGAAACATCCACTAGGAATCTTGCTACATGATTTAGATGTATCGCCTGCCAAACTCATGTAATTACACATATGCACACTTTAACACACCCATACACAACTGATTAATTATTCTTCCTTGATTCAGAGCTGAGCTGAATGGCTTCCCGCCTCCACTCCCAAGTGAATACTGAATTTGGGTCTCAACATGAATAATAATGTTGTACATCCTAGTGTTGGTGTTTTGTTTGTGCAAGTGTAGAACAATAAGACATTTTAGTAAATGTTACTTTCGGCGTGAGTAATTCACACCAAAACGGGAGCCAAGGATCCGCCATCGGCCGGTACTTCTGTTAAACTATATCAATTTGGCAAAGTTTGAACCCATGGATTCTGGCCCGAGCCCACCACATGCAGCAGAGTCATTTAAAAGCAAATACACAGAGATTTGTATTAGGATACAGATTAATCCACTTACAGATCGACTCCTTCTCAAAAATGGGAAACAAAAACTATGACCCAATGATGAGGCAAAGTTTCTTCCTTGAATATTAATACTGGCCAAAAAGGGGGGTTTACCGCGCGCCGAATGCAGGACGAAGGAGAGAAGGAAGTTTTGCGGGATTGGAAACTTACAAATATCCTTCTTGGAAGGAGCAAACACAAGCTAGAAGTTTCGGCGTTTGTTCGGCGGCGATGTAATTACATAAATCTACTCGGTTATTGACTTTTCTCGTAGCATCGGGTGAAGGATAAACAGCGTGCGGCACTGAGCCTGGATAATGGAGTAAAAACACATCGAAAACAGGAACCAGGAACCCGAAAGAAAGTTACTTTTCGTAACATATTTTGTTGCTTTTTTTGCTCTGTAATCCTAGAGCGAATGAATTGATGTAGAAGGAATGGATTCTAGAGGATTCCGGAGATTCAGAGATTGAAGGGCAGAACTAAAAAAGTGTTATAGATATGGATGGTTATTAGTCGTCCTCGTCGTCGTCGTCATCCTTGGTTCGAAAGACAATTCGAATATTTTGAAGGAGGACAAGGGTGCCATGACAACACAGAAGACAAACATACGCGCACATACAACTGAACAGTAATTCTGCGGAGAACTGTGCCTTAGGTTCAGCAGAACACTGCTTTTTGAAAAAAAAAAAAAAAAAAAAAAAAAACAAGTAACGAGTCCCTCAGGGAGACAGTAATACTTGTTACGACACGACGCCATGGTCGCAACGAGGGGAAAACAATGGATTTTCGAACATTTTCGTTTTGTGTTGGTACGCGGAGCTATTGTCCTTCATTTCGATTCACGTTCTCGAAATGGAGGGAGGATTCTCAATTTTCCAATACTCTCCTGCTATTTCCCCCACCGAAACTGAGTGGATTATTGAAAAACGTATTGAAGTTGATTTTTTATGCGATGCTTTGCAAGATGTTTTTTCGTGAGTTGATGGGCCCCAGTGATGGAGGATTAATAATAAGTTGGTAATTGAGGGTTGAGTGGGGACAATTGAGAAATCTAATTGGTAGATACCAAGCAAACCATGTGATGGACGAAATTCTGTTTTCTATTTGAGAGGAATTTGCAACTTGAAGAGTTGTTTGCTTCTCAAGGGTAACTTCATTGAAATCACCATAACCTTGTCTTATGACTTTTTGATAAATTTTTTTTCTAGATTGGGTACTTAATAGATTAACCTACAGAGGGGTTCAAATCGACTGCCGGCAAACAACTTAAAACACAGTCCAGTTAGAGACTTCTAACAATGAAGAGAACAACTACCTTGGCATGCGAGAATCCTATAAATGTACCACCAGCTTCCCAGTAGCAGCGATCAGTGGAGCTTCTAACCAACTAACAAATCTTGCTCTAGGTACTCTAGGATTTGAAAAGTGCTTAAAGTTGTACACAACTCAGCTGCAGTGCCGAGGAAAATTGTCAAAGTGCCTAGAGTTGTGTAAATTGCACATGAGTCAAGCATCACAAAAGTCCCACATAACGGGTTACAATGTCCCAACATATTGTCTCCCTGCGGGAGAACACAGGACTGCATGCCTTATTATCCCCAAAAAAGTCAGCGATGTCGTTTTCAGAATTTATAGCAGAGCCAAGGTAGGCAAAGTCCCTTACTACCTCGAAGTTCACGTGATTTGATGACAGGTTATTCTGGGATTTGATGTGGAACATTGTACCACTCCCTAAGTTACACGTATCACGCCCAACTCTTATGAAGGCAGAATTGCGTAAGATTGATGTTAATCTGTATGGAGGCAGCATCCATAAAAAGCCAACTGAAAGTCGAAGACTAGATTGTGCACTGAAATTGGAGGAGTAAGCAATTATACGATTAAAGACTCTGAATACGTCCCAGCGTGTCGTCATCTCTTGCTCCCATACACGCAACAATGTATGTATGCCATCAAATTTAAAAGCTAATTCTATTTATAGCTCAAGCTCATGACATAAAAATACACAGCCTCCGTAATTTTGCTAATTGCGCCGCGCCGCCTACAAAGCACATTATCATCCTGACAAGCCCTTCCCCAGAGATAACACCCAGCAGATCATAAACTTCTTCTCTCAACTTTCATCACTAAATGGCGGTGACATTTCCAAATTGTAAAATTAACAAGAGTGCCTCTCCTTGTGTCATTGTGTCAACATCAAACAACCTCATGTCACCTTACAATGACAAATTCCAAGCACCATCTCGATGCCGCTGTAAATGATGACAAATCTGCATATTTATGTATGAGCCGTGCCGTGCCCCCGACGACATCTTCACCAGCAAAACAAAAGGACCTACACCTACCGAATGACAGATATAAAGTCACAAAGTTGTTGTGTATGTCAAAATCCATAGAATTGCATTGTTATTACTTTTTTGAGTTCCTTCGCCTCCCCCGACAGCAGCAGCAGCAGCAGCAGGAAATAATATTCTGATGGCTGCTCATATGCCAACGGCAGCATAACTTCATTTCACCAACAGAGTAATAATTTTAATGAAGCATTTTGCGGCGAATAAAAGTTTTCCCAGCGACACTTCCGCTCAATTGGCAGCGGTATGAGGAAGTAGGAGCAGGAGCAGGGAAGGACTCGGCGAACTCGAACTCGAATTCGAAGCAGGATGCCTCTACTCTGTTGCTGCTGGCTCTGCACACGACACATCAATTGAAGGATACACCCCGAGAGTTGCACGTACCTACATTCATACGGGGAATGATGGGAGCAACTTAGTGCCCAGAAACTAATTACAAATTGAGTTTAGTGTAGCAGCACACAGAGTACAGGAATTGGTATTGTCGCGTACAAATGCCATGTACCAGGACGGATTTGAAGAGAGAACTAGCTAGCGACGGAGATGGAGAGTTATATTTAGAGAGCCGTGTCCTGGAACTTGCATTGTGTGGTGTTGTGTTGAGAAAGTTTCACCAATCGAGTTCCGAGTAATTTGTCAAAGTTTTGTATCCACACAGTCGGAGAGAGAGAGAGAGAGAAGGAGTCGCGGAATTAGCTCAATTGGAGTGTGTTGCTTTACAAGCGAGCATTGACTTAGGGGCACAATCAACGTTGTCGAAGGCGGCTGGTGGGGTAAAGTGCGGTTGCAACGAAAGCAGGAAGGTAAATTTAATCTTAATTAGCTTTGAAGAGAAATCACATTTGATGGCGCGGTATGAGGATTCATTTGACGGCTTTTCTAAGTGCCGGTGGTTTTTATTGGAGTTGATTAGTTGCCTCGTCAGTTTTGCTTTTGACAGTTTGTGCAAAATTTTTCGACTAGATGTGGAGGTTTGTGCGTCGTCGTCATAAATGGTAATTGCTCTGGTTGCTCTTATAATTTCATCAGCTGTCTTGAGGCAGTTAAAAAGTGAGCAATTAAAATGCTCAAAAGCTAGTTAATCCAATCGTAAAAGGTTCGCAAAGAAACTGGCTACAAGAAGATAAGTGAACGTCTTAGAAATAGATTTGTCTTATGGCAGAATGCTGCAAGAACTAGACGAGCTGTCATTGCCAACACCATCTACATGGGAATGAGCAACGTTAGGACCTGCTATATAGAAAATAGGGATTTGAAAATGGTATACCTATCCCAAAGAAGGACTTCAAATCGGCTGGCCATTTTCTGTGGTATTCCCACAATTTTGTTCCTTTTGCTTCATAAACTGCTCTTGGTTGGTCTTAGTTGATCTCAGCTTTTAGTTAGCCCCAGAAAATATACAAATGACAGAAAGTGCAGGTCATCCAAATTTATCCCCTAGCGAGATGGAGGGACATGGAAATAGTTCTCTTAAGACTTCCACTGATCCATGACACGTGTTGTCGCCGTGCGTTCCTTTTTTTGCCAAGAGACTATGACCCGCTCTATATAACAACTTTGAAAAATGCTGGAGACTTTTTGATCTCCTTTTGATATAAACAAAAAGAGCGTGTTCTCTACTACATCCAAGTGCTGTCGGATACCCACTTCTCATAATATACTTTGTTAATTAGTTTTGGAAAATGTTAGATAGGACTAAACTGACGCCCAGACTGCATACGAAAGGAAGTATCATGAAGCTTGAACACTTGGCAAGTGAGACGTATAATTACATTCATACAGCTGCTTGTTTGTCATGTCCCTAGCTCTTGCTTCTGCAGATAATCCACAAGGCTTCGCAGGTCAAAATATGTAATAGCTTAAATTCATGGAATTAATAAAAAAATTGAAAAATTGAAAAAGGATCAAAGGTTGCTTAATCTTGGGAGGAGAAAGCACAAACTAATATTTGACCTGAATATCAGGTATAACTATTTAAGCAAATATGTTGCTGAACTAGGAGTAACTGAAGAGTTTCCAATCAAAGTCGGGTGCACCAGGGAAGCGCCTTAAGTCCTTTGCTCTTTATTTCAGTGATAGTCCTTGACTATCCGCTTGAAGGTAAAGTGACGAAACCCAAAGTACATCAGTTATTCTTTGCTGACAATGAAGCCATCATAAGTGAGGTGAGGATCCTACGTCCCTCCAACGAGGACTTGACGTATCGGTGGACGTTTTTGGAGTACCGAGTATGAGTACCGCATTAGTCCAGAAAAAACAGAGTACTTGTACAGTCCAATCTCTGATCCATTCATGCCTCTTCCAGACATTTATTTGACTAGAACAGTGCTTCATGTGCAATGTGCAAACAGTATGACAGTAGGAGTAACAAAGCTTCGAAGAACCGTGGAAGCCTTCACGTCAAAGAAAGCATTTCACGAAAAATAGATCTCGACCGGTTCAGCTGGTATTTTCAAAAAGACAATATTAGTGAATAATCCGCTGATATCACGACAGAGAAGCAAGCCTCGAAACTCTTGGATCACATAAATGCAACAACACCAGCATTTGGTTAGCCACAGTAACGAAGTGATCCAAAATCGAGAGACCTGTCGATATTTCCTGAGGTAAAACAAGCAAACCGCACAGGCGGATCGGTAGAAATACGGTGAAGTGGAAGGTATGACCCTCGTTTTCAGATCATAACCTCGCCGAAATAGAGCGAAGAAGATTTTGAGGAGTTAGGGCTGGTGATATCTAGCTGCCATTATTTTCTGATGTCAAATAGGCGAACCCCACAGGCGGACCAGTAGAACTGCGCTGAAGTGGGGGGTTATGATCCCTTGTTTTCGGGTTTTTCATAGCCTTGCCGAAATAGTAAAAAGAAGAAAAAGGGCTCGTGATATTTAGGCAGATGCCTGAAGAGGCATTTCTCCAGTGCATACGTTCTAAAAGTGATGCTAAAACTGTTATTTAGGAAGACACAGAAATGATTAGAAATAGAAAAATAAAATTAGAATAACAAGTTTTAAAGGTCCTCCTTCGGCTCTATTCCCAGAAAGACCCCTATACGAAGCTATGGACTGTGAGGATTATATGAAATACTAGCTGACCAGTGCTCGCCTTGGTTCGCCCGCATTTTAGTTGACGGTTATTTACTTATTGAAATATAATTGCCAACTGAATGCAATGCCGAAAATGTGTCAACTCGATTATAACTTCCCCAGTGGGAATCCTCACCAGAGCATATACAAACCCGCTCAGCCACTGGAATGAAGGAAAATTGTGGGCGTTGATTTGATTAATTGTTTTTAGCATTGCTCAGCTTCAGGACAACGTAGAAGGATGATTTATACCATATCAGCGGTGAATTAAATACTTTTTTTTTTTAATTTTGTTAAATCCGATGAGGCATTACTGAGCTAGGACTGTATAATCAACTTTTAGTGAAGGAAAATTTGATCTCAACCCACTTTATGCCACTTAGACCTTGAATTTCGGAAAATCCCTTCTTATCTCGCATCTAGGCAAAATAAGGAATAACTGTGCAAAATTTCAAGCACCTGCTTCTAGTAGTTTTCGAGAAACGGTGTTCACAAGGAAAATCGACTTTGCTTTTATAGTATTTAAGATATAGGACCTTGAATCCAACCGCCGATTTTGTTGTGCTAAAATTTGTTGGTATTATTATCCACCTCTTCTTCAACTGCAGCTCTGCCACTGGTCCTTTACTGAACGCTTCTCTGCCGCTTTGAAGGAATTTTTGTGCCAATCAATTAATGATTCCTTTACTGCACCAATTCTTCTGTAGTGTCAGTCATAAAACTTTTACAAAATCCAGATTTCTCAGGGCACAGTCGATAGGGATAGGTCTGAAAACTATTCCCCCTATATTCGAGCCTCTTACCCAATACCCTTTAGGAAAAAAGAAATCCATAATGAATCTGTCCTAATTGAATTGAACTCTTTTCAAAACATCTTACGATTTCAAAAAGAAGGACAGCCTTTCCTTGATTAAACCTTAATCTGATCAAATCACACCATAACAATTTCAATATAATTTACAAACCGATCAAGGCACAGAAAAGAAGAAAAAAAGAAAACACCCAATCTTCTGGATTCACTTGTTCAGCGATGCCGCCAACAGAGAAGCATGTTGCATATTCAGCAAGTTTCTTTATTGGTTTCGGGCCCCCTAAAACACACACACGCACACGCACACACATATCCAATATTCCACTTCAGCACTTTAAATTCTCCCTCAATCCAATCACACTAAGTAAAGCAGCCAATATCTTTTCCAGTGCAAATCCATTTAAATTTAATCCCGAAATTGGCAACTTCACCCATTTGAATGTGTTTTTGCGTTCACTCACACAGGCAGTGCTCTCAAATGAAATGAAGGGACGAGCAGCGTTTTGTAACGCTGACCACATGTGTTGTGTGTTAACTTAATCCACACCCCGCTAGATCAAGAAAAAATGTCCCTCATTCTCTGACAAATTGAAGTCCCATTTAGTTTCATCTCAAAACAGAAAAATTTGTTTGTCACAGGCAAGGACGAGAAAAAAGGAAAACACCCGAACGGAACCCAATTTCTTAACAAATAACCGAATGCGCAGTTTTTTTTTTCCTCTCTCTGTATGTTACATCCTACAAAAGGGTCTGTTAAGCAATTGTCCTTGCTGCGACAGAGAAAACACCCCCATTTAAAGTGACATAACAAATATACCGCCTTAATTCGGAAATAAATAAAAGCGTGTCCGGTGGTATTTCTCTTCGACGGTTAAGGCGATATATCAAGCCTCTGTGGAGGGATTGACTGCGACTGGTGGGGGGGAGTATAGGAAACAGATAGTTGTATAGTATTGCTGACCGCCATCATACCCCGACCTCAATATTGCTTTATAACACCCTCGTTGAATAGAAAATGACCATCATCGAGTGGAGCACGAACATTTCTTAGTTGCGGGCCGGGCCCAGAGATAAACGGTTGACGAAAAAGGTTATCGTATACGTACTCGTATGTATGACAAAAAAGAGAAATAGAAACCGGAATGATGATGATAAGAAAGAAGAACTGGAAAGAACGAAAATTGGTGAAACAGGAAGAAGGACGATTCTCGCCTGTGGGTGGACCATGAAAATTTCTCACAAGCAGCACAACTGAAGCTGTGGTTCAGGAGGAAGTCGATTTATTTTTTCATAGTCAACTGCAGAGCTATGTGTATGAACGCAGCACGCAGAACATTTTTCGTTGACGGGAAAAAAATGGCAAAAATACACGAAAACAGAAGGAAAGGAAGCGAAAATTTATTGGCGATTCCTTGACACCGCATAAAAATTACATAAATCCTGGTGTTGGACGAATTAAAAACGCTTTTCTGGCTAAAAGCTATATGGTTGAGGATATCTCTAGATGGGCTACAATGAACCGAATTTAGCAGGACTGTGGTTTCGAAAAACTAACGGACCTCGCTAAGAAATTTAAGGAAACGATTACTGATTTTCAAAGCATAAGCTCCCGAATGCATTAAAAATCGTTTGGAAAGAACTCTTCACAATGAGTAAGTCTTCTTCCGTTTAGTATCGTCCTGCGTAATTCACTTCAAGACTCTAGAGATCATAATCGAATGGAATACAGTTCTCCGCTACAGTTGCTCTTCGTTAACTTCGCAAGAGCGTTGTTACAAGAAGCTAAACAAAATACAAAATTTGGTTAAGCCGTTTCTGAGGCATAGCTGGTTTTCAAAAACACCCTAATGCGCAGTTCGTTTTTTAAAAACTAGGTATGCCATTTTGTTCCATGCATCCAAACCACCCAAAATGTAAAATTAAGTCAAAATGGATCAAGCCGTTGTCGTCAAAAACATGCATTTTACATTTCTGTTACACATTCCCATAACACATTTCGTTCGACTTTCCGTTACATTTGAACAAATTTACTCTACCGCTGCTGAAAAGGCTTCACTTTAAAAATGATGCGTCTTATGGGCTTAGCATATTGCATTTAATTAGAATTGCAAGAGTTCACGCAATATTTCGCACAATCCCCACATCAGTTCGCCCAACTCGCGCAGCCGAACAGACAAGTATTGTAGTAGGCCGATTAATGGACTTAAGTTGGTTCACTAATGGAATCCTGACGGAATTCCTTAAAATTCTGCGTAAATGCAAACCAATTCCTCTACCGTCCGGTAGTCTTCCGCACACTCTGTACTGTAGTTTTCCCCCTTTTCATTGACGTATTGAAGGATATCCTCCCCGTGCAAACAGAAAAGAAAAAAGAGATTTCAGGTCGCACGTTTGCCGTATGTAAATTACTATCGTAGCGAATTGCATGCAGTATGTGTACGCTGTGGAAAGGGGGGAGGACCACTTGAAAATAACACCCAGCGCTGCTGCACACCCAGGAACCGAAATAAGAATAAGGACACACAAAAGGATATTCCTCGCACGATTTATGGAGATTTATTGCCAGCAATTTACGCTGTGAAAATTGCTTGAGGATTTTTCTGTTTTCCTCTTCTTTTTTGCTTAAACTTTCAATATGTCACATTGCCCCCTTATATGCTTTTATTAGACCAGGAGGTTGGACCAGTTAAAATGCGTTGTTATTATCCCTCTCACTTATCATTCAGTGTATCTATACAGCTTCAGGTTAATCATCATTGTCAAGTTGGCAGGTTTTCATCTCTCGAAATGCAGTTGATCCTTTATTCTATTTATAGCATGTCCTCTTCGTCGTCGTCGTCATTCGACCAGCATCATTTTCATCAGCTATTTTGACATGTACACACTGGGGAGAGAGAGAGAGAGAGAGCAGAATAGACAGGACACTGAACAATATATTAGTGTATTAGGATCAACGGAACGGATTTCAAGGATATTGCAATCGAATTTCACACTCAGTGAACTGTAAAAGTTGAATTGTTTGTATTTCACTCAATATTGCATGAATCAGCAGGTCCTCTCAACCGTAACGGTATCATGGTGTGCACATTATGTAAGAGAGCAATATAAAATTGGGGCCATCTATACTCTTGTGGGGTTGTGTGCATCATTGAAAAAGTGATGAAAATAGAATTTAGAAAAACTCCTTCCACATATCCTTTTTGGGAAATAATCATGAATAACCGCACGTCAATACCGCCCAATCATAATAATCATCCATTGGAAGTTATTAAGAGGCAGTAAGAGGCTGTAAAAACATCATAAGCACTACACACCACCGTTACACCCAAGGACGAAACGATGAAAAATTCCTAAGTGGGTTTTCATGTTTGCTCTGGACCACCTTAACACACAGCCACAGCCACACAGTCGCTCGTCAATAAATCGACACAGCACAACTAATCCAATAAAGCGCCTTTTAGAGGAGGTCGCGACTTTGTACACTTTTATCCATTCGAGTAGAATAAGAGTTGTGCGAGGAGCGTGGGTGGTCAGGACCCAACCAGGAATAATGGCCAAAGTCGAAATAGTTGTCATAAGCAGTAAAATGGAAATATTTTTAAGAGGCTTTTATTATTGTTGTACGTATACGCCACGCCGCATGGAGAATGGAATGTTTATGTTGTTTGTTGTGTAGCCGACGTAATCGATGTTTATCGGGGAAGAAGAGGAAAAATTTGTTTTTCTTACTTAAGGCGATTCTATAGGTGGGGGTGGGGTGGTTTAATGCATAGCCAATCAATCGAGTAAGTCGAAGGGGGTTAGATTTACTGAGTGGGTGGGTGTTTTTTTTTTTTTTTGTGTGCTTGCTTACCAAGGGAATGTCCTTGGAAGTACTTTGGAAATTAGCGTAAACATTGCTCAACTACAATTTGCTTTCAAGGATAATGTTATACTTTCTTCTTTCTTGTTATACTTTGGGGGAAAACATGTGAAACGGCACATAACGTGACGCATTTATAGCAAATGAAAGATTCACGAATGAATGGAGCAAAACGCAACAGTATCTAAAAAGAGTTGTTCACTTTAACGGAGAAGAAGAGAAGCTGAAATCTACAAGTGATCTTACCTATCTTTTTCTCGACAGCTGTTTATCAAGAACTTGCAAGTGATTATACTGAGGAGAGTCATTTAAGCGATTCAAACAACGATTAGAAAAATTCTAAGTAACTGTGGATCCAACATTGTTGGCACTGGGGGTCGAAGTCTGCTATGAAATCGACAAAATTCTACATCAAGACAATCGTTATTGAAAAATATTTGGCCCAGAGACCATTCTAAAAACCATAGCCTGTTGCCCCTTCATCCGAAGACCTATCAACTCTATTCCTGAACCATTTTTCCCGCACCGAAGCCTTCCTGAGGCAAAGGCTGAAGAGATTATTAACAAATTCTTTCGAGTAGATTCGATTCCAGTTTCGGAAAAAAGAGGTCTCTAAGCAGACATTCGGTTCCGCCCATCAAATTAAGTTTCAGTCGAATATTAGAAATAGCAGAAATACAGACTGAGTCCCTGTGGTCTCGTAGCTCTTCTCCTAGTTGGGTTCAACTACAAACATGTTCTTAATATAATCCTGCAGTGGAATCCTCTAAGGTGATAGTTGATTGTTGACGATCACAATCATCCCTTTTGCTCTCTCTAAGGTGACCATAAGCGTGATCATCACCTTTTTGCGATCGTTTTTGTGTGATTTTGCGATCGTTTTATGGAGAGCTAACAAAGTGTGATCATCAATTTTGACTGTCAAAAGTGTGGCTATCAACTATCACTTTAGATGATTCCACTCCTGACCTTTATACTCAAAACCACTTCACGAAGCCGCACGTGGCCTTCAAATCTGGTATTTGCATCGGTTACCAGAGTAGATCACAAAGCCATCGACGCACTTCATCGACTAGGCTTACTGAGCACCCAATTTGTCAATTCTTGCTGAAGCTGAGAACACCGTCGTAGTGACGACGAACAGTCAATCTTTTGGTAAGCTTGCAACAAATCGAGCTTTCTCATTTCAGACATTCTCGACAAGTTGAATTGTCATTTTTGGTGCTTCCGGAATCTGAATTTTAAACCAAGCGCTCTGTTGTGCTATCTTTGTAACCCTTTGCCACCATTGTTTCAGCAGTCTTCATACACAGCATACCAAGAACCATATACCACCAAAAACCAAATATAAACTTGTAAGACTTTGAAAGTATTTCGCGAAATATCCCTCCTAACTACATGTGTATAGCTCTCAAAATTGCATCCCACCACGTATCCCAAGAGTCCTTCAAATCCATTTAAAAATAAATACCCGGTCCTCCGAGCCGGATCCATGTGTAAGCACTTTGCTCATCCAAAATAATGACGTCTGGCTTTCTCACTCCAGCAATTCCGAATCCCTCAAAAGAAATTTGTCTGCTCTCCAGAATGTAATTAAAGAACGGTCGCGGACTCGGTGCACCCTATCACATTATCCTTTCGCCTCTTTACTATAAGAATACCAAAAAAGAAACCCAAAAACCACAGTAATTACATTTTTCTCCTTTGTACGCCAACCCAGGAGACGGAAACCGCAAAACTCAAAGCCGCGCTGCGGCCTCTACATGTGGGTACACATATGAATTTCTTCGCCGAAATTAAAAACAACAAATACAAAAAAAAAAAATAGTCCTTCGCGAAAGAAACCATCAAATTACGAAAAAAGTGAGAAGCTCAAGACTGCACAAGGAGCAAAGATTATGGCCACAGTTAAGTACCTCACAAAAAAAGAAGAAAAGTTTCCGCAATGCAGCATTTTTAATCACACACTCTCTTGGGCGACACACAGCTAAGCGATATGATAAAATTAATGCAACTCTGTCCTGAAAGACAAGGACTGAGCGGACGAAATCTGCAGACGAATACGAAGGAACGAATTATGCAAAATGAGTGTGTGGGCGGAATTGGTATATGGGAGGCGCGCTGAGATCCTTAGATCCTTTTAATTATTTTCAGCGGTCTTTGTGTTTCTCAATTTCAGGAGTGTTTTTTTTTTTTTGCTCCTATTTTTTGTGCGCACTCATTGAAACCTCTTGTGAAACTCTGGTTGGGGCTTCATACAAAGGACAATGACTACAAGCAACTACACGATGACGATGTCGTCGACGACGACGACGACGGCAGTGACGGTGAAATATGTAAATTTTCGTACAGAGAGGTCCTTGAGAGCCCACCATCACACCCTGGCATGTGTGTGGTGTGGTGTAAGCATAAATTGAAAGAAGGCACACACACACAAAATAAAATAGAGAAGATGTCGGAGGGCAAGGACGATGATGGTGATGAAAAAAGCTCATTTACAAAGGGCCCCAGTATTGTAACGCGTACCAAAAAGCGGTGCATGAATAAACATAACACCGCACACAACATAACCCCTTTTACAAGGTGGAGCGTGTAGAGATAGCGCGCGCGGTAGGAAAGGAAATGGAGATTGAAATGATGTGTGCAGGGTCTACTTTTCTATCGCCCACTCCAATCTCAAGGGAAAGTGTTCCTCTTATCCTTTCAAAAAGCCCCAAGTCCCTTCTCACCAGAAATTATCGATATCAGTTACTACAGTATGGTCGAAAAGTAAGCAAAAGAGAGCTGTGAACTTTTTTTTATAAGCCGATATAGGCTTAGGACGGACTGCGGCAATATCGCGGCAAGCCTTCCAACAATTTGTTTCTTTTTTTATTAGTTTTGTGCCCACTGTCAATGCTCAGTTGTCTGAATGTGAAGTGAACCGACTTGTAGATTAGAACTACATTGGAGGAACATCTCACTGGAGGAACAGCTCAATTTAATTCTTTTGTCACTTAAATTCATTAACCCCATTCCGTTCAGAGTCGGACAAAATTCATTGACGAATTGAATGTACATCCTTTTGAAGGGAATAGAATGGCGCGATGGTGTCGTTTTATTTTGCACCCCACTGTGACCCACCACTTGCCATCGTGTGAAAGTGTCTCTCTCTCTGTTCTATATACACACGCCGATGTTTGATACTTTTTAATTATACAATACGGGTGGTGGCAACACCTCTGCAGCTTCATCCCTTTATCCCGATCCCACACTATTCAAACACGCACACATACATACATATGTATACTTGCCGGCATCAACTCATCAACATCATCATCGCCGTAAGCTGTACAATTCCCACTTGAACTTTGCGTTTCGTGCTAACACAGCGCACTGTACGTTGCCGGGGGTAGTAGGTACTCCATGGCTCCTATAATCGTTCTCACCCTCTGACAGGAGAGGAGGGATTTATCGTGATAATCATTAGGCATATGAGTTTCAACATCTTTCAATCCGCAATCCAAAGTAGACAGCCCCACGCAACACAGCAGGTACGGGGAAGCACTGAAGAAGGAAGCGTGTTTTATAGTAGGCACAGTCACCCAAACAGCAAGCAGCAGGCAGGCTGGCAGTCAGTCATCTATTAATCCATACGTCGTCAGAGTAAGAATGGTTACATGAAATGGCAAAGGGCATGACACAACGGAGCAAAGTAAATCTCTCGCATACACACACACGCACGCGGGGCAACACAACAATGACTGCAACAACACCAACAACAAGGACATCACACACAACAGGAACAACAAGACCATGATTAATACCAAGATCAAGAGAAAAGACGAAGAGAAATACGATGTAATAATTACAATTCCACAGCCACCCTAACCAAGCCTACTACTCCACTCCATCCACCCCTACCTTTCTTTGTTTGTACTTACGGTAATTCTCGTGCTGTTTTTTCTGCTCCTCGTTCCTTTTTTGCTCTGCTGGTTGTGGATGAGGGTAAATATAGAGGCTCCGAACATACCTATGCAGGTTATGTAACACACGATGATTAATAACGGTGTTGGAGTCACGAAATGGTGAAAATCGCGCGATTACAATCTGGAGTTGGAAGTTCTTCAGGGATGGATACTGGTTGGGGGTGCTTGAATGGATTTCCGGGGGCAAGGGATGAATTCTGGTTTGAAGAAGTGTCTATGATTTAATCATAAGATGAGAGTGGCTGTCTAATTGATGCTAAAGAGGAACGTGAACGGAATATATTGGGGATTAAGCACTTGAGACTGGGGTGATATACGTATGTACCTACTGCTGCCATGAAGCAAGCGATAGAAACTGATTGATGGCTTAGGAAAAATGTAGGCAATCAATTTTTTGACGCCCGGATGCAGATTGTCTGGGAGAATTATCTGACACGAAGGGTGGACCTGAAAGACGAAGGCATATCGAAGGATGAGTAGGAAAAGAGAGACATTGTTATGGAAGGGGCGATGAATTGGCAGAATCTGATTGGAAATCCTTTCCTTTCAAGTTAGGGTCCCTCCTCAAGTTTAAAACATTTTAAGGACTTATCCGTCGTCTCAATTATTTCTGTGGATTTCCAGGCACGATTGCGTTACCGAACAGAACAGAAGTTTTCTGCTTCTATACGAGTAGGAAACATGATCGATCAAACATCTATTATGCTACTACACTACAAGACCGATATACCTTCACGTAGTAAGCTCCTGATTTTTCAAAAAACATTGCATATCAAACATTTTTAGGAGCAAAAACGTGCTTATTAGCTATTAGACATGTAGGTCCCCAAAAAACGGCACAGGGCATAAGTCCTTGAGGAACTAAGATGACACACTGGTAGGTAACGAAGCTGTTAGGAGAGTGGACCAAGTAGTAGAACAAAAAAACAGAATGGTTACTCAGAAGTAATAGAAATTCGCAGTCAATAATCACGACATAGTTTACAAAATTCGAAAATTTGGACCGGTGCCATGAAGGTTACATTCTATATTAGGATCCAAGGGTAGTCTACCGAGTCAATGCATGGAGAGCGAGCACTAAAAAAAGCAGATGAACCCACATAGGTGCTCTCGATACACAGGCCATGGATGTTCTAAGCCGTATTTACAAGGATTCGTGATATTACAATGCCTACGCTACGGAGAAACTAGACAACTAAGAGGAATGAAGCCAAAAAAATACAAATATTCGGCGCAACAGCTCTTTAAAGTGCCAGGGCCTAGCTTCTCGTAACCACTCATGTTGTGTGCGTTATATTTTTCACACGAATGGAAGGGACCTACAGTTTAATGCCGAATCCGAACGGCGATTTGAGAAGCTTTTTCGTGACAACAATACTCTCGGATGTTTGTCAGACGCTCGCGAGAGGTAGAACCGTGAAAAAACTTTTTGGTATTTTCTGGGATTCGATCTTGGAACCTCATGCGTAGTGATCCGACACACTAACCACTTATGCCACGGCGCCCACGGAGGAACGAAGACAGATATGTGATAAATGCACAGGAAAGTTGGACCCGGCTATTGGAGCTTTGGCTACTATAGTGAAAGAACAGTGTAAACGGCTATTGGAGCTTTGGCTACTATAGTGAAAGAACAGTGTAAACGATGAAATTAAAATCGATTCGAACACTTAAGACAGGAGCTCCACTACCTGACGGTAGACCCACGAATAAGGAGGGTTAGCCGGGAGGAAATGACTTGAATCATTAAAAATCCACCATAGGCGATAAATCTGATTTCATTTGCAGGTTATATTCACATTAAGGGACACGTAGTAGCTGATAGACTTTGCAAAATGCGATCTAAACCCTAAGAATTCAGTTGTTGGTGAAATCCAATTACCAGAGCACTCAGGCTCCATTCTACTACCATGCAGGAGCCTTTCTTTGTTGCAGTGGTTGGAAAAACATCGATGTAATTATTTTTTCTCTATACTCGGGTAGCTGATGATTGCTGTTCCCCGCTTGGGCTTGAACCTGCACACATCGGCTAACGAGCAAACATACTACGCACTGCACCACTGCCACCCTACTTGTTGGCTTAATAGAATAAAGCTCTCAAGTGCGATGAAGTACTCACTTTTAGCAAAAACAGTGTCAAGTCAAACGAAGTCCTTAATAAGACTTATTCTTAAATTCCTTTGCTAGAGTACCGTCTGAATGTTGGACACTAAATGCTCATTCAGGTCACCTCCAAAACTTCCGCGATGCTACACGTAATAAGTTTCCACCAAAACAAAGCCCATCGCCCTTCGTTTGACCTAAGCAACCGCAATGCGAAGGATAACCCAACTCCCGAGGAGATTAAACGTCTGCACATCGTTAAGATTATCACCATCACAGGGTCTCACACTACCTACCAACTGGCAAAACAAAAACCCACATGGATGTTATACATATTTCCGCTTGTCATCCTCACGCAAATAAAACCAAATTGAGCAAAATATCCAATTCTCTCCTTTGTGTTTGCCTGTCAAGGATAACACACTCTGAACGACGACTACATTCTCTGCATGTTTCACTACTGTCATCCCGAAAAAAACAGCACCATAACAACAAACTTTATGAGTCCCAAGTCCAAATGCCGGACCATGTGAAAGCAGAGAGATGTTGATGGCGCCCCTCGCAGTGAGATGGTGTCCCGCTCCTATTGTGTATCCATCTTACTATCCACACCAATTAATTAACACCAACCGACTATAAATACCCGGCCCGGGAAGAATTCTTGAAAATTATTCCTTCCCTCCCCGACCGCATTTCAATTTATTGTTCGTGCCTTGAACGCTTACACTAAGCCTAGTCGAAGATTAGTTTGTCCTTCGTTGTTTGTGTGTATTAGTGTGCTCGCACTATCCGGCCGCCGCCACCGTCTGTCGCCGCTCCGAGGCACAATAACTTAATTTTCGGTGATAATTTATGTGACAGTTTCTCTTTCGGTTTCATCGTGCGTCGTGTCGGGGTAAGAAATTATATGCCCGGCGATGATGTGGCACTGGCCAGAAGCAAAGGCAGACCATATCAACAATAAACGTTCCACTAAATGCTGAGTAAATATCGAGGGGGAGCGGTCTTATTAGTGAAAGAGCTACGCATAGAAATATGCCCCAGTTAGCAAGGACCCTTATTAGCATGACAATAGCTACCCCAAGCAGATAGGTTTTCTGTTTTTTTTTTCTTATATCACTTCCGCATCCGCAGTGGGGTGGGGGGAATGTCCAGATGAAAAGAACGAAAAAGAAAAATATGTGCCAGTCATTGTTTAGCAATCAATTATCTATGATTACAGGAAATTTTCCAGAAATTAACTCAAATGGCAAATGCTTTACGGTGTGGTGGAAACCGCCACCCATCTGCATTCATATCACGTGCAACGCGTGTAACCCACCATTAGCCTGCCGCCGCTGCTACCACCTTTTTTCTGTCATCCATTTGGGCTTATGAGCTCTCATTATGGGACTCAATTTAGCCCCGAAACATAGAGTGGCTGGCCTGACACGTTACAAAAGAACATTCAATATCCTGCCGAACAAAAGAGAGGCTTTGAGTTATGGACTCCACTTGGGTGGAATTCAATTTTCTACACGTCCTGGTAATGACATCAATTGACATGTATGTATGTGTGTGTGTGATGTGTTTGGATGGACGAGTGTATATTATTGTCCTTCATTGCAAAGCGGAAGGGCGATGCAATTTGAAAGGGAACCATGGAAATGAGAGCCATTCCCATGTGACAGAGTGGAAGTAATAAGAGAATCGCAATGTATGGATGAACAGTGGTTGTTTGAAATATGTGTGTGTGTGTGTATGTACTTTGACAATGTTTCGCAAGGACCCGTAAAATAATCCATCACGAGGCATAGTAGGATTCATGCCATTGTTGAACTTTGTAGGCTTTGCTCGAAGATAAGTAGAGTAACGCTTATGGACAATAAACCCAGTAACCTATGAGTCTTTCTGTTGGACTGCAGGGCCCTACATTGTGGTGGGTCGCGCTGGGATGGAAACCAAATCGGACCGATGCGAATGTCCTCACTAAATGATTCGATCAACATTGAAAAGCAGCCTTTGACACGGTGAGCCCACCAAACTCTAACGATAGCACCCACATAGCAAGGGTCAAATTGCCAAATGCAAATGTGATCATCATGTTACGTTCCAATAATATCGTATTGCTTCGCCACTACCTTACTCGTATATGTATAGAAATGTTCATAAGTAAATCTGAAACATCTAAACTTAGTCGTTTAGCTTAAAATGTTTATTCGGTGGTACTCGGTAGACTTTCGTTGAAGTGATGTTCTTGTTAGACACTATCTGCAATGAGCAGCTGATAAGGATCCCGACCCACTGAACGCTTTATCCTCGTCGATTTTAGTTACCTTATTTCCAAATGGTCATGAAATTTGGGTAATGGCCGAAAGAATAAGATCGCGGATACAAGCTACCGTAATGAGCTTCCTTCGCGGTGTTGCTGGAATAACTCGTAGGGATCGAGTGCGCAACACCAGAGTACCCGAGGAGCTTAATGTTGAGCAGCTACTTCTCCGAACGGAACGATCTATGCTTCGATGGTTTGGTCACGTAATGCGTATGCCCCAAGACCGGCTTCCAAGACGTGCCATGATTGCCATGCCATCAGGTAGGCGACTCCCCGGTAGGCCTAGAAATAGATGGTTGGATGACGTCCGACATCTCTCCTGGAGCCGTCTAGGGATTTCTCCTGATGAGTTGGAGTCAATGGCGGATGATCGAGAAGGATGAAGGGTGCACCTGAGCATCCTACCCCCACGACCCTTATGAAGATTAGTGGGCCATTAGAAATGTATGTATGTATGTATGTTATTTCCAAATATTTCATTCTTTTGTAAGTCAATACTCCACTAGACTGTTTTCCGGACCGTCACTGGACTCATTCAAGAATCTTCAAAGACCTTCCTCTGCCATACAAAGTTTCCTTAGGTGTCCCAAGAGTTTGCAATGACGGATGCTTGCTTTGAATGTTTTCCGATTGAAGTTGCCCAACAGTTTCTTAACATACCCCAGACCTTGACTGTTATTCCTGGGTTTGACTTTTTGGAGAATTTCCTTAACCTTCATCCCACCCGTGTGTAGAAAACTACACAATTGAAGAAATGGAAGCATTTTCGAATGAAAGTGATGGTGATGATGATAGTCACCCTGATTGTCGTTGGCGTTTGTCGTTTTTCGACGATTGTCGTTTTATTCATAGCTACGACCTACTGACCGTTAACATTACTAAGCAATTTGTTTGTCGTGTAGAATACTATTACAACTCTTTCACATTGAAAAAGTTATGAAAATAGATTCGTGCTACATCTGAAGAATAAAACGATAATCGTCGCAAAGCGACAAACGCCAACGACAATCAAGGTGAGTGATATTTCTAGAGACAGCGATGACGAATTTGTGACAGAAGAAAATATTGGTGATGACGATGAATTGTATTCAGATGTTGAAGAGGGAGCGAGCGAATCAAATGAAACAAACGAATCAGTTCTTCAAGGTGATAATATGAATGCATTGCTTGTTTCAAAAGATGGTATTGTGTGGCAACCACAACCATTTCAGCATTAAAGTGATAGATCTCGGAATGAAAATGTGATTTCTCTTCGTCCTGGAACAACAAGATATGCCAAAGTTCGTGTTAGTGATATCAAAGAAGCTTCTTTACTTTTTTCCCACCACATATTTAAAGTATTATTTTGAAACATTCAAATGCGTACTCACAAGCTAAAAACGGTAATGACTTCAAACAAATCGATTCAAATATGCTGCAAGCATATATTGGTGTTTTGATTTTAGCTGGTATTGCCAAAAGGTCTTACAATGGTTGGCACTATGAGAAAAAATAAAAGAAGCATTCGACCAAAGCTGTTGTATCAATCTACATTTGCATTTACCGACAACACAACACTTGTTTCGTTCATTGGAAGGAAATATAAATGTACTGTATTGCAAAGTACAATGCATAACTCTATAGAAATTGCATCTTCTTCTTCTTCCTTTTATCAGTGAGGTTATGATCCGAAAATAAGGGATCATAACCCTCCCACTTCACAGCATTTCTACTGATCCGCCTGTGGGGTTCGCCTATTTGACCTCAGAAAATATCGGCAGACCTGGCGATTTTGGATCACTCGGTTACTGAGGTCAATGAAATGCCGACGTCGTCGCATTTGTGTGATGCCGGCGTTTATAGGCCTGCCTTTCCTACATCGCGATGTCTTTGGAACGTGCATTGATATTGCCTTTTTAACAGAGTTCAAATGATCTCTTCTTTGAACGTGGCAATACCAGCTGAGCCGGTCGCGCTCTATTTTTTGTACGAGAAGCTTCCACAGATCTTCGAACTTCTTATTCGATTTCAGCTGTCGTTAATTTACTCTCATACGTTTTGTTCATCGTCCAGCATTGGGAACCGTATGTGAGCGCTGGACGCACAACTGCGGTGTAGAGCCTTCCCTTCAGCTTAGGTGGCATTTTTCTGTCACAGAAGATAGCGGAATTTTCTCGCCACTTCATCCACCCTACGCTTACGCGATGATTGATGTCATCATCACAAGTTGGTTTGCTATTGATCATAGATCGCAGATATTTGATCTTTTCGCACTTGGGAAGCACTGTTCCATTCAAATAAATGTCTGGGATAGGCCTGAGTGGATCAGAGAACGGGCAGCACAAGTACTCTGTCTTTTTTGAACTAATGGGATACCCAGTTCCCTCCAGAGCGTCCACCCACACATCAAGTGCTCGTTGCAGGGATGTAGGATCCTCACTTATGATGGCTCCATCGTCAGCAAAGAACAACTGATGTACCTTGGGGTCCATCACTTTACCTTCAAGCAGATAATCAAGGACTGTAATAAAGAGCAAAGGACTTAAAACGCTTCCCTGGTGCACCCCGACTTTGATTGGGAACTCTTCGGTTACTCCAGCGGGTCATCTTACTCTTGTCTTTGCTCCTTTGTACATGTCCATGATCATCTGTACATAGGTTTCTGGAACCCCTTGATGTCTTAGCGCCACCCATATCAGATCTCGTGTTTGCCTGTCGAATGCCTTTTCAAAGTCAACCAATACAATATGCAAATCCCTTAAGGAATCACGATGTTTTTCCATTATGATCCTTATACTTTGGATTGCATCTTTGGTTGATTTACCCGAGACAAACCCGCACTGATCATCGGATAGCCGTATTATTTTTCGCAGTCGGCCACCTAATACCCGCTCATCGATCTTCATGTTGTGTGACATCAGCTTGATCGAACGGTAGTTATCACAGTTTCGCGTATCACCCTTCCCTTTGTATACAGGGAGAAGGTAACTTTCCTTCCATTGATTCGGCATTAAGTCACCTATCACAAATTTGGAGATGAGAATTCTGAGCCATTTGAACCCGATGTCTCCCATCTTTTTCCAGAACTCAGAGGGCATCTCGAAGATCTCTATAGAAATTGGATCTGGTGAAAAAAAGTTACCATCCATTATAGAGTATTACAATAAAACAAAAAGTTTGTTCATATACACTGCCTCTTCAAATTTAAAGTGCTCTGATGAATTTTGTTTTCATTCGCTAGAGGCGGTGTAGATACAGTTGACAAAATGCTTTCTTGCTACAGCTGTAAAAGAAAAACAAATAGATGGCCAATGGCTGTATTTGCAAATATGAATGATATTTCTGCTTTGAATTTATTAATTATTTTCAAAGAAGTGAATCCGAATAGGCAAGCAACACAACACAACAATACGAAGGAATTTTCAACGTGAATTTGGATTTTCAGTTTGCAAAACCATATGTGGCAGTTAGAAGTGGTAAACCAAGATCGCCATCATCAGCATCTTTGCTTGCGACTGTTTCAGGAGAAAGTTCAGCAGCACAATCTTTACAAAAGGTCAAGAAGCGTTCCACTACAAATAAAAGGCAGAGCAAGATGTCACGTTTGCTATGAAGAAAAGTCCGCCACCAAAAATAATATATCTGAGACAATTTGTTGTTTTTGCACAAAAGCTGCTTGTAAAAGCCGACATAATCAAAATGCATTCAAGATAAACAAATTTAAATTTATTTTCACTTGTTTCTATAGTATAAAATTATGAAAGTAATTTATTTTGTTTATCATAATTAAAAAAAAAAAAAAAACATTCATGAAAAATATACAAAAATCCCATATGTGTAGAAATCTAGAGAATCTAGTGCTTCATTACCCTCTATACAGACGGGTATCCAGTAGAGAGTCATCTTATTTTTCTATTTGTCCGTATGGTACCATTCTTGAGTTGCTTCACTCTGGATGATGTCACAAAGCATTTCTTCAAACCCTCCTCTGGTAATCGATACTATGCTTGTTAATGCCGAGTTGTCAAATAATTTATCCACAACTGGACCCCTGATTGGGGAAGATAATACGCACCATTTGTGCGCATCTTCTTGTTACGTTGCAAACCATTTTGGGAGCACGGGCATAAATCCTTCAGATTAGGCCTCGTTCAGTCAAGATCTAGCACCTTTTGCTTTTGCTTTGTTGTAGCTAATTGAGACATTCTTCATTAGATCATTGACATTAGGTGGCACGCTAACGGTTCAAATCCTGATGTTAATAAACATCCGATCAATTGTAAAAGCTTATATCAACACTATTGCGAAGGCATAACACTGGCAGCAGGTTGGGCATATGGCTGGAATCATCCTGTTAGATGATTGATAGGCCTATGACATCAGATGGTTATCTGGACACCACCCCTGGAGGTTTTCTGACACCCAACATCTGAGATTCAAATCACTACACCATTCTTTCTCTTTCTCTGTGTATCCTTTCCAACGCTTGCCCTGTGTAAAATATCAAATAAAATTATAAATTATGCAAAAGAAGCTAGGTTTAGGTAACAATTGGCAGGTTTTGTAAGACAAACAAGGCAGTCTCTGGAAAAGAGTGAAATTCAGTTGATTTGCCATATTAGTTTGTAAAATAAGATAAGTAACTCTGCTCTTGGTCCTGAATTATTTTAGAACAGGAAGAGTCCTATGCGATATTGTATGTACTTCAAACAATAGCTAGTACTATTTATTAATCCTTTCAAACCAATGAATCAAAAAAAAAAAAACATTGCAGCATGGAATCTTTTACAAAAGCTTTCGAAAGGATACCACAGAACCCATGTCTTACTTACATGGTCCTACAGTTCGTGAACCTGGCCCTCAACCAACAAGCTCCGTCTTTAGCTAATTGCCTACAGTTGTGCACTCCAAGTTGGTTAGAATCCATGTCATCTACACTTTATTCCTACAGTTTCGGTTTACGTTAACTCGAGACGATTACTATTCACTCAACTTTAATACATATTTTTGATCGGCGCTGTAACAAAGTTTGCATTCTTAATTCCCCCATCGTCCTTAATTCCATCGGCGACCCTGCTATTTAAATATCCATCGCTCCTCGATTACAATTTCAATTTTAATTAAACCCAAAGCAGCAGAGGGGCACAGCAAATTCGATGAAGTTCACACTCACGCACTTTTATCCTGGGGGAAATTCCTTTTTCCGTTCATCCTTGCCATCCTTCCATTTAGTTTGCGCCGCGCGCCGTACACATTTCCGCGACAAAGATTTAATTTTACGTGTACATACCTTTTGCTGGAGGAATTAGCAAATTCATTAGGAATATGTTCAATTATTTAGTTCAATGGAATTCGGCCGAGACCGACATGACCAGTGCGCGTCATCGAGTGTACTACGCAGGATAAAAGGATATCAGCAGGTTCGAACTAATTAGATGCCAAGGCTACAGAAATAAAGCAAAATTACGATGAATCTCAGGTGGGTGTAGAATGTCTTATGTCGTAATAACATGAAAGAGAATTAAACACTTTGCACTCACAAGCGCATGGAAGAAGGTGGTGTTGCTGGTGGGCTGGTGGGCATTAGGAATCCGCTTCATTGGATTTTTTTTTTTCTTCTTCTTCTCATTAATTAATTATAATTGCGAGCACCACTGCTTCTTCAAATGGTTGTGGGTGGCGATTGTTATTGTTATTTTTACGAACGATAGGCAGAACGAAAGGAATCCAGATCCAAATGGCAATTAAAATTCCATTGAAGCAGGAGTCCGTGGCCCCGGGGCTTGGCGATACGTAGAGAAAAAGGAGACGGCTTCTTGAATGTGAATCTCTTTTCGTTTCGTTTGAATAGGAATCCTGATAGAGTGAATCAATTAATTTTGGATTATTATAGAGATGTGCGCGTTGTAGTTAATTGTATTGTTTTTCTTTTCTTTGGTTGTTCTGTGTTGCTGCTGCGTTAGAATACGACGGAAGAGGAAGAGGAGGAGAACGAGAAGAAGAAGAAATATTTGAGGGTACTTAAAGGATTTTATTTACTTGGGAATAAATAATGGCAGCTGATTGCAAAGGGGAGCTTAGGGTTTATTTATGAATATTGTTGGGTACAGCACTTTAAGTTACTTAAGAATCGGTGTTAATAAAAATACGCCAGGGGAGTATTTAAAAAGAAAGTATTTTTAAAATCTCTATTCCTGCTAAATCTAGTATAAAAAGTTCTAGAAACTGATCTAAAAAGAGTCTACAACACAACATCTATGGTCAGTATAAACCAACGTATAGGTGCAAGGCTTTTGCAGAGAACACCACGAAATTTCTGAGACAATACCATCTTTTAAACCTCAGCAAGATCTAAAGAACAACATCCATAGAGCCTCCGATTGGAGGCTGTAAGTAGATAGATAGAAGCCGACAGTCGTTGTGGCGGTGTTTGAGGGAGCATTCACTATCAGAATTCTCGACAGAAATAACTGGAATAGTAGACAAGTAAAGAGAAATTGGCCTTTTACACTGACAGTTCCAAAATGGATGTCAGTCAAAGTAATGGGAATCAAATCTCTAGGTATCAACGATTTTTTTAAAGTTTACAACAACTACAACGTCTTTCAGGCGAAATCAGACTGTAAAAGCAGTGATACAATGCCGGTGGAAAGGCAAATACTGTGTATATTGACAATACTGTGTATATTCCTCAGTAATCAGATCAATATTTGTAGGAATATGAAAGCAGCATCTAAACGATGTATCCAGATCTAATGCGATGACCCTAGACCGAACCATGTGTATATATCACAGGACCAAACGAACTTGTAGGCTTTACATACTTTTAAAACTCTCCATTGACCTTGAAGTCACCAGCAAAGCCAATAGACGCGGGGTACATGCATACATGCTTAAGGGCTAAATCCTTATGGCCGGTCTATGGCTGCACAGGAAGAGATCCCTTTCTCTGATTAAGCTCAGGCACAGTGACGCACAGAACGTCTCTGTCACTGTTTCTGGGCATTTCGCTTCTCGGGGTATTTTACAATCACTACTGAAGAAGAAGACATGACAATAGAATTGAATCTGTAAAGTCTTGGTAGTTACTACTTCACGAAGCTGAAAAGGTTTACTTACAAATTTACTGAAAGGTCATCTCAGATGCATGTCTTTATCTGGGAGGCTATAATACTCAGCGATTCTCTCTCTGCAGGGTTCTTGGGGTAATCGCAATGCAGCCAAATAATGGTCTACGTATACATCTACTGACGTTGCAGGGCATTAACCTGCTTAAGAAGGCTCCATTGGAAACCAGATATCCTGTTTGGTTAACTGCCAATCCAGAATCATAAAGCTTCATGTCAGCAACCTAGGATGGAAGATAATCCAAGCAGCCTCAAACTTATTTTGAAAAAAGAAAGAAAGAAATCTGAAGCCAATACCTAAAATCTGGAGAGTACTTGCTACTTTACATAAGTATGACCCATAGTCATGAGCAATTTATAGTTCCTTGGCTCTGATCTTAAGAGCTAATTGATATTTTGACGTGGGTGATCTCTTACGTCTGGTAGCTGCTTCATCGTCAGTGGTTGAGATTTATATTCGCCAGGAGTGAGTGGTTCATACTCTCTAGCTACATGCTTTCAGTTATAGTTGACACCTCGTCACTGGCCCAGATGCTTTCGCCTCTGACAGCCATTCCCAGCTGTACAGTTTCTAAGCTCCTTTAAGTCCTTTAAATGGGCCAATTTCTGTCTTAACTCACATTTCATCGGTACATTGCAGCTTTGTTAGTATAATGGATCTTGTGCGTTCTGTTGCGGAGCATACTCGCACTTTATTTCTTCAGGCTCAGCCGAACATTTCTATAGCTGAATAGCTAACTCGGTCATGAGCTCATTGTTTATGCGATAACTAACTCACTACCTTGGCAACGCCTTCCATAAGGATACATTTCCCACTTCCCTTGATGTGTTGTATACTTCATCCGCCCTTCCGTCCCATTCAGGCAGAGGAAAAAAGAAACCCTTTCTCTCCACCCCCTTCACACCAAATATTTATGGTTATGTGAGCCCTTCTTTCACCACCTTCGGAGCCATTTTAAGTGCCCATCCAAGTGCCACATACAGCTCAAAATGTGTTTATTATTTTATGGCATCGGTTTTTGCACCCAATGACGCCATCGCTGAAATTTATCTTTTCCGTCCTTTTACAGCATCTTGATACACACAGTGGCAGCGAGAACATTGTTCAAGGATATTTATGTTTACTCGTACTTGCCCGTCCAAAGGAAGCATATATTGAAAGTTTTTCTTTGCAAACCAACCCCGCCCCATTTGCCAGCCTCTTTCCCTATTTTTATTTTTTTTTTTTGAAAATTGATGGCACAGTGAGATAGAAGCCTCACTGTGTGTGTTGTAATTAATTTTTGTTCTCGGTCCTATTAGTGTCGAAAGCTGTGATTTACGTCCTCGAGACCAACTGTGCTCCGTACGTATACGCACGATTCCTCAATAAAACCCATATATTTTCGGCAGCGATGATCCCATGGTCTTCCCCCCGGGTTAGTCCTTTTCTTTTATTCTGTTTCTGTTTCAGTTTCAGTTTTTCTTTTTCTTTTATTTATGACCCGTTAAAAACTGTTGATAGGCAGAAATTTGTGAAATTCCACTTCCGTCTTGAGTGTGAATACCACCCCCTCGGTCCCACCGAAAAAGAAACAGAAAACAGCTGAGCTGATGGCAGGATATGAATGTGTTTTGTTGGGGTCCATTTTTGCTGATTTATGATTTTCCTTCCCATGTCACTCCCACCCCTACTGCCGACCTTGCATCCGTTTGCTACTCCGTTTCGTTTTCTCATTTTAATTTCATTCGATTCAGATGTTAATAATAAAAATTCAAGGATTTTCTGGGTGTGTGTAGGTATCCCTTTTTCTGGGGTGTCAAGATTTGAATGTCCGATTTCAATAAATCATCGGGGATGGGCACACTCAGAATACGAAAGTTTGGGGGATGTTTATCGGTTTTAATCGGTTAAAAGGATGAAGGCAATAAGTCATAAAAAGTATATCCGGAGTGTTTATGATTACATTTGCGAAGTTGCAAACGTGTTAAATGTCCTTTCGTTATTGACTTCGAAGCAATAAAATGGGCGCCAATTTGTGAGAGTGCCCCCCGCCCTGCATCTTTGAGACACTGTGCATGTCCATTTCAAATCATATTTTGACACAGTAAACACTTAAAGAGATTTTTCATAAAGCAAATGGTACAAGGATAACTGGTGAAGAGGTGATACTAGCAAATAATAAGAAATAATGCATCGGGGGGAGGGTAGCTTTCCTTTTTCTATCTGAAACATTCATAGCATTCGACATGACTGGCGAGGAATATGTTTTCTGATTTTTTTTTTTTTTTGTCGATCAGGACGAAAATACTTGCATATGTACATACACGGTCGGTTTATCCTCCATCTGGTTTGAGGATAAAAGAAAGATGCATCGACTCGAGGAGGCGAAAAACACAATCAACAAATGGGGTGGGGGTGTATATTGTCCATTAGTTGCAGGAATTGGATATGAAATGCTTTATAATGGCAGATCCGGATACGGATGGAATATCATCTGTGTTGAAAAGAATAAGCTTTGTCTACCACTCGGGTATGTGTTGCCATGTGACCCTTTTTTTTGTTTTCTTTTCCTTTCCAAATCGACATCATCAATATGAACATCATCGGTAGCTGGAAGCTGTTCTGAATGCTGGAGAGCTGGCAAGGATGCACACACAGGCGGGAAGGACGTAAAATGAAAATTGGTCGTTTTGCGAAAGAATGCGATTTGAACTTAAATGAAGCGAGAACGATAAATGTATTGTTTAGCAATTTGAATCGGAGAGATAGTAAGAAACATACTTTTCTTCGATGCGGTTGAGATAAGCATGCTGGTCTTTGTGGATTTTCTGATTTGCAAGCAAAGTGGAAAAATAGGTGGCGACTGAAGTCACTAAATGGACATGCTGGATTAGCGTGACTCCTGATAAACCCCATTTAGACCAAAAATATGTCCGCAATTGGAATAATTAAGAGGCAACCAGACAGCGGCTTGGCGAAAATTGGCCTGAAGGCACACTTCTACCAATTTCTGTGCTGAATCATATCCAAGGGTATTTGAACGTATCGAACAGAACTCATGAGCATTAGTGCATATACGTATGGCTGGGATGTATCCATGGCTAATTGCCTTCTCCTTCTTCCTGATTCGGTGAAGTTACGATCTGAAAACAAGGGATTATAACCCTCCCACTGCTCTGCATTTCTACTGATCCGCCTGTTGGACATCAGGACTAGTGTAGTGGCCTGGTCTAGATAGTATTTAGATAATTTCGCAGTGATTATTTTTAGATATCAACTCCAAAATAGACATTTAAGAAATTGTTAGTATTTATCTGGAATTTTTTGCAAATTTGACGTTGATAAATGTCCCTAGGTGGAGTACATGCCTTCCACTGACGTGGACACCCATGTGGCTCTTAAGCTACAATATCAACCCATTTAAATGACGGCTTTGTCTCCTAATAGATCCATTCCTTATCTGTTGTAGATAAACGTGGCAATATTACGTCGGGATCATATGCGGCACGAATGGCATTTACTGTGCACGCGTTAAGGTACCTACCTTACACCTTAATCGTTTGTCCAACGTTTTCCGGTTTTAAAAGATTTATCTTGCCCAAAACCAACCATAACATAATATCTACTTTTTCAGTGTCACTTTGAGAGAGGGATTCACATTCTAAAAACTCCCAAATGTATTTCGCAACACACACGCACAGACCCACACCCAATAATCATTCTTCAGCAAGGACGCAATATCTCTGGTGCTCTGCCAACCAATACACCTGGGCTCTACATTTGGATTTGCAAAATCCATCCAATAAATTTCCATTCTAAAGCTTTTAGATACAATGACACACACACACATATGCACACAGGTTCTGTGGTTCTGCTGCTGCTACACGTTTGGTGCGGTCTTGTGACGAATATCCATACAGAGATCTTCTTGGACTCAGGAACAAAATGGCAAACAAAAGTGCGTACAAAACGTCCTTTTCCCTTTAAATTACATTTCAGAGGTGAAATAGGAATTTATATGCCTACGTCGCATGGTTTAGAGTGAACTGATAAATTCCATTTACTACAGGAAGTACACCGGTGGGAATGGTCTCGACACATTCGAATGATACGGAGCAATGAAAGCAGGAATGGTCGGGCATAAATCAGTTGGATGGGTGGACAGTGGTACAGGAATGGGGAATTGCTTTTGGGAGGAGGGCCATAAGCTTGGCTTTTTCTAAATTTATAATCGGAACAAACCTCAAAATAGTAGGCTTCACACACTAAAAATAGTGTTCTTCGTCTGTGCCCTATGCTAAGTGGATGAATTATTCATTTTGTTAAGTGTAAAGCAAGGAACCGCCTACCATTGCATAACCTGTCATTTTGACATTGATGATTACCTACCCCCGGCTTGCTTGTACATATTTTCCTTGAGTTGAAAAGAAAAGTAATTTCTGAAAGTACCTGCCTGCCTTTTGTGCAACGATTAATGAACCCCTTTTTGGGTGGGGGCGGGCTATGCCACTTAATGGCATTCCCTAATAAATCGTTCGAAAATTCCTCCCTCCTCTAGAGCAGCAGTTCCATTGTTCTTTTTTTTTTTTTCCTTTAATTTCACTGAAAGTAAAAGCATTGCGGGTTGTTTTACCGTTTGTAGGGGTACTGCATCATGCGGAAATTCGAAGGCGTTCCGCACGGGTGCTACTTTTTCCGGTCGATGGACATAACGCGTACTACATACGTAAGTAAAATCCTACATAAATCTTTGAGAACGATGGAAGGTGCTGAGCTTAAGGATATCACAAGAAGACGTGTTCGGTCTTAAAGAACTGGGCGGGGAGGTGTTGGAGGATTAAAAGATTTAGCACGTTCTTTTTTTTGCGCAAGATTTTCCACTATAGTGGAGTGATTGGGGGCGAATGGTTGGAAAATGCGCAATTTAAGCGAATTCATAAGTGAAAGGGGTCTCTGATGACATGGAAAGCGAATTTCGCAACATAATGGTTCAAAGCAATTGGTTGCTATCAGTGAGTGTTAAAAATTTGGTGGTCCATTGTAATACCACCGGACCCTTCCACTAATCGAGCCTACTCAAGAACTAATGAAACCAACCGGAGCTTTATAAAAAGCGAAGGATGCTGCTGACGTTATTACTCGCCATATAGAGCTTTTTGGAAAGACAAGGATCTAGTCTGGTAAATGAAAAGATTCAAAACGGATACATGGAGTTGGCATATTTAATGTAATGGAGTACGCCCAACCTCAAATAGGCGAACCCCACAGGCGGATCAGTAGAAATGCGGTGAAGTGGGAGGGTTGTGATCCCTTGTTTTCGGATCGTGACCTCGCTGATAAAAGGAAGAAGAAGGAGTACGCCCAACCTCCATGATCTAGTATTTAAACTACCAACACTCCGATTATGCACACGTGCAGCCTTCCTTTCAAATGCTAGGTGTCCACCGATTAAATGAGTCAAGTATCGACGTTTGAGTAAATGAAACAAAATTTCTTTCAATAGAAATCTTTTTTATTAGCAATCATAGGATGCACATATGTATATTAACGTCTAGTCACTCAGGACGATCTTAACATCTAGATCATCACAATGTGTAGAATGTTCGCTAAACTCATTAGGCGGCATTGGTTGCATTTCAGGAACTATTGCCTCATTTATCATTTCTGAAAAGCCGTAAGGATCCGTACCTGGAGATTGATTCTGCATAACTTGAAGGGTCGGGAGCATAACTTGATTCGGCAAAGACGGCATATTTGTGAAATGCCGCAAAACTTGAAGTATCTCGATCCTCGCGTCAATCTTTTTATCCTGGCTGACACGTCTCAAAAATGGCACTAGCGATAAAGCAAACGATACATCCTCATCTATCCCAGACTGGTTCAAGAGACCTCCCAGCCGACTGTCAGAAGATATTTTGTCCGTCCTTCTGATATTCTTCCTTTTGGGCCTGGAACTGATATCTGGAAATACAAATAGCTTTTGTTCCAACTCCGAAGGGTCATTCGTGTAATAATTTTCTGGCTCTGCTTCACTTCCAAGAGGATTCGATTCCATACATCTCGACTTGGTATGGGGTAGTAAAAAGTTTAGTCTGTCAAAGAAAATGTATTTTCTTCGCTTTGGTCTACTCTTGGGATTTTTTTGTGCGCGAAGTTCCCTTGAAAAGCAGGATCTCAGACAATTCCACTTGTCTTGGATTTCCCTACCTAAAAAAAAAAAAACAACAAATGACATGGATTGACACAATATTTCTTTAACCACTCAGGCCCTCTGATTTCAAGTCCGCAGAAGTTTTTAAGCGACGAATTGCTTCCAATTTCTAACATAAATGCAAAAATCAAAAAAAAAAAAACTCCTTGAGTAGTTCGGACAGTACCCATCTAGGAAGAATTGCTAACAGCACCTGAGTTTCAAACCACAACTCTAAAAATAAGTTTCGTTCCCTTCTCTTTACTTCAAACTCAGGTCATGAAATTGCTTGATTGCATAGTAAGAGCATTTCTGCAGAAAAGACTTATGAGTCACCTGGCCCTGACTGCACCATGCCTATTATGATGCAGAAATTGCAAGACATAGCAATTCCCTGGCTATTACCGATTTATAGGAGTTGCTTAAACCTAAGCCATGTTCCCCAAACCTGGAGACGTGTCAAGGTGGTTTTCATCCCCAAGGCGGGCCGGCGAGGACATGAATCCGCGAAGGATTTTAGACCCATAAGCCTGTCCTCCTTTGTTTTGAAAACTTTAGAACGTATCCTAGACTTCCATATCCGCGATAACCTGAGTTCTCCACTGTCGAAATCACAGCATGCGTATCTCAAAGGGCGGTCCACAGAAACTGCTCTTCATGAGGTCGTGCGTACAGTGGGAAAAACTCTTCACTACAAAGAATATACTCTCGCCACATTTCTTGATATAGAAGGAGCCTTCAACAACATTTTCACTGAATCTATTCAGGAATCTCTCACCGAGTTAGGTGTAGAAGGCTTTATTAGCCAATGAATAATTTCTATGCTCAGTACTCGTATAATCCAAGCAACACTAGGCAACAGTAGTACAACTAAGACGGTAAACAGAGGAACTCCACAAGGCGGAGTCATCTCCCCCCTGCTCTGGTTAATGGCGATCAATAAAATCTTGGTGCGACTTGATAGGGAGGGTTTTAAGGTGGTTGCGTACGCGGATGATATGGTTATACTAGTATGAGGAAAGTTCCTCTCCACGATAAGTCAACTCATGGAAAGGACTCTGGATAAGGTACACTCATGGGCTATGAGCTGTGGCCTCGGAGTAAATCCGAGAAGACTGAAATGATGCTGCTTACCACCAAAACCAA
Source organism: Brachypalpus laphriformis (assembly GCA_945910035.1). Taxonomy (NCBI): domain Eukaryota; kingdom Metazoa; phylum Arthropoda; class Insecta; order Diptera; family Syrphidae; genus Brachypalpus; species Brachypalpus laphriformis. Next base: position 177,523,281 of record OX246756.1, read on the forward strand.
GGTACCGGCATTCACCCCCCCTACCTCGTGGAAAAATACCGTCTTTGTCAATATCCTAAAGAAAGAACTAAGTACTCACTGTGTCCTAGATACAAACCATCCAGAGGATTTGATGAAGTTTGCGATGTCAAACTAGATGGTCAGCCTCTCTCGCTTTGCTCCAGTGCAAAATACCTAGGCACGGTTCTAGACCCGAAACTTAGTTCGAAACTCAATATAGAACAGCGAATTAAGAAGGCAAGCGTAGCCTTCTAAGCCTGTAATAAAACATTCGGTAAGAAATGAGGACTCCAGCCAAAGATGACCCTTTGGATGTACACAGCCGTTGTGCGTCGAATTCTTACTTACGGCGCCATCGTTTGGTGGGCAGCTTTGAGCAAAAAGTACAATATCGACAGAATAAAAAAAGTACAGAGATCGGCGTGCGTGGGTATCACAGGAGCAATGAGGTCTTGTCCAACAGATGCTCTCAGTGTGATCTTGCATCTGATCCCTCTCGAACTACACATCATAGACACAGCTACATACAGCGCAGTCCGGCTCAGGGAATATGGATGCTGGACCACAAGGCCAAGGTCCTGGAGACGATTCCAAGTGAACTAGTTGCGCCCTCTACCGACTACACGATACCCAAACTCAACTTCAGAAAATCGTTCTTAGCAAAATTCCCTTCCAGAGAAGAATGGAAGAACGGAAGCGTTACCTGCAACTATGATATAGGGATATACACGGACGGTTCGAAGATGGACTGCGGAGTCGGCGCAGGCATCTTCTCTGACCAGCTGAATATATCAAGGTCCTTCCGTCTCCCAGACCCCGCTAGCGTTTTCCAAGCGGAGCTTCTTGCGATTCGAGAAGCCTGCCGCTTGCTAAACAATATTCCAACATATAACCACAACATCGCTATTTTTTTCGGATAGCCAGGCTGCCATCAAGGCCATTGATGCAGTCTGCATCTCTTCAAAACTGGTAGAGGAATGCCGGTTTGAATTGAATCAACAAAGCACTCACTCGAGAATCACTCTCATCTGGGTCCCAGGGCACAGCAACCATGAGGGAAATGAGTGTGCTGATGAGCTGGCCAGGCGAGGGTCGGCCCTTAACGGCTCTCTAGCAGAAAGAGTCGACATTCCGCTTGGTGCCGTTAAGGTCTATATTCACCTTCACTTCCTCCAGCTAGCCAATCGCGGGTGGAACAACCTCACAAGCTGTGTCATATCTAGAAAGACGTGGCCCAGTTTCAACAAACCCAGGTCAAAAGAGTTACTAGGCAAACCAAGACCAGTTATTGCCAAAATCGCAGCTATTATCGCAGGCCACTGGCTAGTTGGAGACCATGCGGCCAAGCTTGGTATCCCCCACAACACCTTTTGTAGAAGCTGCAAGGATATTAATGAGAAAGAATCTCTATGTCATTTCCTTTGCAGATGTCCGGCCCTGGCGAGGATCAGACAACAAACTCTTGGCAAACCCTTCTTCGAGGATCTGAGAGAGATAGCGGACAAGAGGATTGGAGAACTAATCCTCTTTTTGAACTCCACGGGCTGGGTTTAAACTTAACATCATCTTAAACTAGCCACTACAACAGGTAGACACGAGTCCGTGGTAACAAAACGGCGCACTTTAAGCGCTAATTGGGTTCTTTTTGGACCGCCACATTACCTACCTACCTCTAGGTTGCCGGTCGTCTTTCACAGAGTTAGCAGATAGCTGGCAGCCACTCCAAGTCCGAAAGATACTTTTCTACATCTTAAAATGACGAAATTCTAATAAAGACCCCATTTGGTTGTCAATAAATTATACGCTTTGTACTGAATAGTACCATTGTATATATGTACATCTAAGATGTACATATATGTTAGATGTGTATACAATGATCGTACGTAATTTGCATGTGCCACTAAGAAATATTAACAGCTGCCAGTCATTTTTGATTGATTTGACAGAAAAATGTTAAACAAAACCCCTTCAAGTTCAATGTAGTGACGTAAAGGTGAACGGACAGACATGGCTAGACGGGCTTGATATAAGGTACTGATCGAGGTTTATCTCATTATCTAACGAGCTTACACATCTTTACGCTCGTAATAAAATGCACAACAATAATTAAATTTGTTTACCAACTCACCAGCCGCATCCTTTTGCTCATTCGTCCTGTTGTCCCAGTCGTCCAGCACAGCCCGATAAACCTCAAGCCACAGCTGTTTCTTTAAATTATTATTCAAATACTCCTTTAGTTGCTTATTGTAGAGCGGAGGTCTATTTTCAATCTCATCTATTAGTTTGCTGACTTTGTCGTCATTCAGTATTGAATTTGACATTTTCAAAGAAAAAAATGCTCAAAAATATATCAAAATACAAAAGCTACAGATGGACACACTGAATTCGAACTAAAGTCACACTGAAATGCCAACCCAAACACATCTGTCAGTTGAGCTACGACAGAATTGTCGTCGACGCCTACCATTCTATTACACAAGTCGTAAGATACATAAAAGGTAATTGTATCTGAGTTCTCCAACATTTTGTCGTGTCGTTGCCTCTAGCACTCATACTTCGTTACGACAAAAAGTGTTTGTTTGGACGATGTACACATGAGCTAACATTTCCTCTCGCTCACTTTTGAGAAATATCAATCAACAACGAACGAATACAAATGTATCTCAGAATTCAGAGCACCTGAGTCATTCTCTGCCTATTTGTGTGTGTGTTCGCAGGTTCACTCGATTTGATTACGCACGCACCCACCCCGATTAAGTGTAGATACAACAATCAATCACATGAACGTCGCTGATATGTAGAGTTATCATCGCAAACATCATTTTGGTGTGCATGAGCAAAATCATCAACGCACACACACACCAACGAAACGATTCTCTACAACAAACTCTACAAGTGTTCATCGCGTACTGCTCTGCTTGTTGCTTTTCCATGCTCTCGTTGCTTCTGTCATGCGCCTTGTGCTGGCATTTGTGATAAATCCGTCTCCAGCTGTTTCGCTCTTCTGCAACCTCTAGCTGCGACGGAGATTATTGATTTTCCGTTTCTCAATTGATGGTCAGCTGCCTAGCTATGACCCCATTCCCATCCCCATGTCAAGGGCAAACGCATACACACGATTGTCAAACTCCAGTTTCGGCAAGTGGTGTGAGTCTGTGATGAATGCAATTATTGCGCACACGTATGCAATGCGACGACGTTCATCAATCTATGAGATATTTGTGAGATATCGCTCAGCACGTAGGCCGTGCCACACTGTGATGGTGTGGTGTGGTGTGGCGAAGTGAACTCTCGTCTTCTCTGTGTTGGGCTTCGGCTTGGTAATGTTCAGTGTTTTGATAAATTTAGTTGCTCGATGACGTCCTACGATTTGGATGTTGTTCGCGGATAATTACTTTTAGATTGTTTGACGATATATGTCAAAAGATAATATGAGTGATCAGAAAATGGAATACTACACGTTGAATGCTAAACTCTGTCGTTTAGTGCAAGCAAATCCATGCATGTACGATCGGTCGTCACCGAATTATCTGAAAAAGGAGTACGTGGATCGCGCATGGGCGAATATCGCCAAAGAAGTGAACGATTCGGGTAAGTCTACACTGGTGATGATGTCATGGTGTGAATATGTGTTGTGGAGAGTTAGTGTGGTATAGTGTGCAGTGGGATTCACTTTGAAGGTAGTTTCTTGTTTATTTTATGGCGATCGTAATTTTTGTATCTATGAAGTGCTTTTGATAATCTGGGATTTCCAGAATGATTAAGGCATGGATACTGATGTTTATGTTGAAATTTAAAATACATAATTACATTGAAAACAAGTTGACGAAGTATCAATAGTTCTTCTAACAGTATTGCCAGGACTGTTTTTTTTTTTTTTTTTTTTTTATATGCCCTATCCCATTAGAGTACATTAAGTTTGACTGTACATACATACATAGTTTGCAATATAGAGAAATAATACAAGAAAACCCCATAGAGTATACACATATTCAATTTGCACATTCGCTATGTATGTATGCGCCAATTTCTGTCCAACTCTCTTCTGATAACAGCATGTGATGGACTATTATAGACGATGGGCTATGCAATGCGGTTCTCCAATGTGAGAACCGTCTGCAATGGAATATTGCGTGCTCCCTTGTTTATTCTTCTTTTGGACATTCAGGGCAAAGCGGCGAGTTACCGTGTCCAAATCTGTACAAGTACTTGCGATATCCTCCATGACCGGATAAGAAGTGTATAAGGTGATACAGTCTCCGTGTTCGCGACTTGTTCAAACATCGATTTTTGGTATGAGTTCATCTGCCTTTTGTGGCACTGTCCCATCTGCTCTGCCAGCTGGCTATTGATGTTGATCTTTTTTTCTTCTTTTATTGTTCTCGCTGCAGCCGCATCTTGCTGATGGGGAAGTCACCTTATATTGATTCGCAGCATCTCATCTGTGAGAATGCCGATGGGGACCATTCCGGCAATGACAAATGCTTCTTCATCCGAGATTGTTTTAAATCCACTTATGGTTCTTAGAAAACAAAGTCTTATGCCGAAGTGAGTTTGTTTCGTATCGCCATTGTTGTCAATGCCTTCGTCTACATCGGGCCGCATAAGGGAGGACCAAGCTGACTACTCTTGAGAGTAGAATTCGCCTGGCGTAACCGCGTCCTCCGATATTTGGGAGGACTCTGCAGAGCACAGCTTGGATTCCCGAAAATGTTTACTCATGGATTCTACATGGCTCTTAAAGTTCAGCCGGTTGTCTAGCATCACGCCAAGCTATTTGATGGCGCCTTTGGACTTAATTTTGCTGGTTCTAACCTGAATGTTGACATATTCTGGAACTTTTCGACTGGTTATAAGGACGGCCTCCGTTTTATCGTCAGACAGTTCCAGACCTTCATTTGTGAATGTCCCTGTCACGTGGTTATATTTCGCAACGATATATATTTTCACAGCGATATCATCATTGAATCCAATAATGTTTACTCCTTGCGGCAGAGATAGTCGCAGAACTCCATCGTACATGATGTTCTACAGAAAGGAGCTGAGACTGAAACCTTGTGGAACTCTCACAGACACGTTGTAGTGTTTCAAGCCCTCATCAGTTTCATACCTTAGCTTTCTATTAGATAGTTTACCACTATTTTTCGCAGGTAGTATGGCGTGCCCATTCTGACTTGTGTTCACCTTATAAACGACCAGTCTGCCGAGTTTGACGCATTATATTTATATATGCACATATGTGTGCAGATGATCAGTTCAAATAGCCGAATCATGTCTGTCTGTTCGTCCATCCGTCCATTCATTTATATGTTACAGGTTTTTGGGCCTTAAATTTCGAGCTAGGAACATAATATTTCAGACATGGGGTTCTGTACAAACGTTAATTTTTTGAAATTCACTCACTGCCACACACTTTCGAAAAATGTTTATTTTCACATATTTTCACAAGAACTTCAAAAAAATAATATGTATGGTAACAGAATATAAAGAGATCGTCTTGGCAGTGCTTTGCCACGCCCACTTTAGTAGGGCTTATTGAAATCATGAGAGATAGGGTATCATACGATCCGTTTCAGATGGATTGCAACCATATTGTTTGTATTGATAGCTACGTGGTTATATCATAGGATTCAGACCAGCTAATTCGGATGATTTTCTCGTTTAGTATTCTGATTTCTGATATTTTTGTGGAATAATTGAGCATTGATTGGATCGTTCAGTCTGCATGAAAATGAAGATATTGTTGTGTGTGATACGTTCTGATACTTTTTTGTGAAATCTTTGCGACAACAGGAGTACGAATACGAAAAATGAATACTAAATGTTTGTCAAAACTAATGCTTGCCTATCCATTCATAAATATATACATTTAAGATCAATCACAAAATTTGTTGACTGATTTTTCTCGTTACCCTTCCAGTTGGTTCATGTAAGGAACGGTGGCGAAATATCCGTACAGCATTTGCTCGCTCGGTGAACATCTATAAAACTCCCTCCGGACCTAATCGTCACAAACGCTACTACCTGCACGATGAGCTGCAATTTCTTACAAAACATATTTCCCCGGGATTGCCAAGCTTACCCATTCGCATCTTAACCCCGACAGAACTTGAGATAAATATGGAAAATTCCCGACAGTCTGAAGATGCTGAAGTAGATTGCGAAGACAATTGCACATTTCAAATAACCATTGATTCAAACTCACCGCCTCCCCCTATTCAAGTCGAAGAAGATCAATCAGGCTCTCCAGAACCAGAACCAGACTACGTCGAGTTGCCGTCAAGTCCAGTCGTTAAACGAAGAAAAATGATTGATCCTGAAGAATTGATCAATGAATTTTTAACCAAAAAACGTAATAATGACCCCGATTTAAAATTTCTGAATAGTTTACTCCCCGAGATGAAAGGAATGAATGCAAGACAGAAAATCCTATTCAAAGGAAAAATCTTCCATATTTTGGAGGAGGTATTCGATGATTCTAAGGATTTTCCCAAGAAAATCGACCAGGCCATAGTAAATGGTACTTCAAGACCCAGTTTTGATGGGAAAAATACGGCCCACAAGGGATCTGGTGCGACTACGAACAATAGTGCTGCGCAAACACATCCTGAGCAAAGGGATGCTCACACGTCAACTACTACTTCGTACAACTTGCACGCTGCTCCTATAGTTACATTAAGTCAAAATGACCCTTTTATCAAGCCGGAGCCAATTAGTGTAAGCCTAGATGATTAAGCTTTTGTCATGTTCCTGTTTATTTTTTAAGTTGTAATACCATACTAATAAGGGAATAATAAAAGTTTTATAAATGTTTTTAAAAAAAAGTAAGAATGGATCTTATTTCCGTGTTTTTAGGCAGCAGGCTGTTGAATGATGTGGTTTGTGCACTCAATAGGAGTACTGAGTTTAGGTTTGGATTCCGGCTAAATTGGCAATATTTTTAACTGAGAATACACATAATTGTTATCGGAAAGCTTCTGAAAGCTTTTGATCTGGCTACAAAAATAGAATCCACCCTTTCCACTACGTATTTGTATTTTAAAGCGAAAAACGTCTTTGAAACTCCACACAAAACACACTGAAAAGTTACAATTTGTCTGAAACGAATCATATGTCTCCTGTCTTTTGTAGACCTAATATAGTGGGGAGGTTTTAACGATTAAAAAAAAAAGTACACATTCGTACTATAGATACTTCCGATTTTAGATTTAAGCCATGGGAACGGTTTTTTCAGCAAAGGCAAGGCACGAAGTTAACTAAAACTAAAATTGTGATTTCCCAATCCACATAAAAGGTGATCCAATTCGAGCTTTCTATGCCGGCAGTACTGTCAGTCAAGCAGCTGTCAATAACCACCTGTTTTCAGAATGTCAAGTGTCTACAACAATACATTTACGAAATGGATCGATTAACCACTGCGAAAAAAAAAATGCTGTATGAACTGTGTACCGAAATTTACGGGAAGATTTTGTTCAATTTAATTGTCCTACTGAGTGAGCAAGTCGAGACGCAGTCAAAAAATATGAAGAGACTGGAAGCATTGCAGATAGGGTAAGACCTGTGTACCGTCGTGTCGTCCGATTTGTCGAAAATATTGCTACTGTAAGTGAAAGTGTTACCGATTCTTGTCTTATGGCTCCCTTTGACGCATTTTGACCCAGAACATCCGTATAAAATGTTGGTAACATAAAGCCCAGAGATCATGGACAGCGTAGAAGAAGACAGCAGCAAGAATTTCCCAGAACGCATTACCACCTTGATCAAAAAGTTCCCGGAATAAATACCGTGTGGCGATCCCATCGTTCCGATTTAGATAAGAAACTTCATTGGTCTAAACACGTCGAGTCGAAAACATCCAAGGCGCTCTCAGTCTTCTGGCAGTGTAAGACTTGGGGCTTATCACCGAATAAGGTTCTCTGGATCTACACGGCTATGATAAGACCATTCCTCGCATATGCGTCGGTTGTTTGGTGGAAGGGGCTCTCGCGTAAATATGTGGTTGCCTTTTGCGCGCAACTCCAAAGTACGGCTTGTCTCGGCTGTACGGGAGCTTTCCCGAGTACGCCTGGCTCTGCTCTAGACGCTTTGCTGAACTTACCTCCCCTTGATACTTATATCATGGGTTGCACTATCAAAGCCATCCATCGTCATAGGCGGGGCGGTTTTTGGTATACTCCACACTGGAACTTTGATGAACTTGCGCGACACTTATCTTACAACTCCTGTCTTATGGATATGCCGTCTGATGCAATGACACCAGAACTCCATCTGATGCGCAAATTCAGAGTCGACTTTCCTTGTGTCCAGGACTGGCTTCGGCCAGAGTCTGAGCCGGGAATGGAATGTAGTCGTATTTTCACGGATGGTTCCAAAACCAGTCAAGGGTCTGGCGCTGGTGTCTTCGTGGAAGTCGACAACATCACTTCTCGTTAGGCAAATATGCGTCTGTCTTCCAAGCGGAAACTTATGCAATCCTAATGGCCATGAACTATGTTGTGGAGAACAAATGGAAGGGACGTAGCATTTGTGTCTGTAGTGACAGTCAGACTGCACTTAAGGCCTTGCTTAACCCTTTAACCACTTCCAAAATAGTTCGTGAAACCAAAAACTCTTTGAACTTGGTCGCAAGGCTGAATTCTCTGTCTCTTATCTGGGTCCCAGGTCACACTGGGATCTTGGGGAACGAGATCTCCGATGAGATTGCTAGACAAGGCTCAGAGGAGGGTTTCTCAGGTCCCGAACCCGCGTTGGGTCTACCAGTGTCCTCGGTTAGGGCTTCCATTGACGATTGGGTCTCTCACGATCACAATTGTGTGTGGCATGACTCTCCAGGTTGCAGGTTGACTAAACGCATGCTCCCGGACGTCTGTATGAAATCAGCGGCATTCTTGCTGTCTCTCAGCAGAAAAGACTGTAGACAACTTATCGGCGTCTTGACAGGCCACTTCGCTTTTACCAATCACCTTAACGTGTTAGGCTTAAGTGACACTACAATCTGCGACGCTTGTGGAGAGAGCGACGACACCGCGGAACATTATCTCTGTGAGTGTCCGGCCTTTGCTCGTATCAGGTGGCAGATCTTCGGTGCGGATGTGGTGAGTGCTGGTACTGTAAGCTCCTCATCACTGAAGTGCTTGCTAGCTTTCTTAGAAAGACAAGGAAATTCCAATAAAATGGGTAAATCAGGGTTTGCTCTCTGGTAGTTCAATGGACCAGTTGTGTCTGAGTGCTCCAGTCGAGTGTTTCCTATCCTGGCAAAAAAAAAAAAAAAAAGTTCCGATTTGAGTTCTGTTTTCTTTGTTAAGTTGGTACATCTGTTGTTGATATTCCCTCTAAATCTTAGCGTCATAGCTTGACATTTGCAAAAGTTACGTAGTCAAGAGTACATCTATCTCTGTGTGTGTTGGCGATTTTTTAGAAATGGATTTAAATTTGCAACAACGAACTTGTATTCAATTTTGCGTAAAAAACGGATTTAATGGTGCGCGAACGTTGGAAATGTTGGAAAAGTGTTTCGGCAACGATTCTCTAAAGAAAACGGTAAACGACCAGTGGCACGAGCGGTTCAAAAGTGGTCGTGAGTCAATCGAAGATGATGAACGCAGTGGCAGACGTTTTCAGTCAAAAAAGAAGGCAATGCTCACGGTTTTCATGGATTACAACGGTGTAGTGCATCATGAATTTTTGCCAGAAGGCCAGACAGTAAACAAAGAGTATTATTTGGGCATTATGAGACGTTTGCGTGAAGCAATTCGCCGAAAGAGACCAGAATTGTGGGCAGAAAACTCGTGGATTTTGCACCATGATAACGCACCGTCGCACAGTGCCATCATTATTCGTAATTTTTGACGAGAAATGCAACAAATACCATCCAACAGCCACCGAATTCACCTGATTTGGCTCCCTGTGACTTCTTTCTGTTCAATCGACTTAAAAAACCATTACGGGGAACGCGTTTCAGCAGCCGAGAGGAAGTAATGGAAAAGTCGCAGGAAGTACTGATGGGCATACCGAAAACCGAATATAAAAAATGTTTCGAAGATTGGATCAAGCGCAGACATAAGTGTGTTGCAGTCGATGGGGATTACTTTGAAGGGGACAATATAGATTTAGATGAATAAACTTGTATTTTTAATTTTCTGAATAAATTCCGGGAACTTTTTGATCAAGGTGGTATTTCACGTTCTGGTGACGTCAACTGACCGTCAAGATCATTTGATTCAAATCCATTGGATTAATTTTTGTGTGATTACGCTAAAAGTCGTATCTAAGCCAAAAAAAAAATCCGAAACGTTGGAGCAACTAAAAAGGAACATCTGCCAAGTTGTAGCCGACACACCGCCCGAAATTTACGAAAAAGTCATCGAACGTTGCCTCGAAAGGTCGAAAGGCGCCCATTTAATGGATATTACCCACCCTTTACTGTTCTAGCAGACTTTTTTAAACAGAAATGAAGATTGTTCTAAGACATGCAGAGTGCAAGAATTAAGAGACACCATATTCGAACTGTGGGCTATAGAGGAACCTTCTGGGTTATTACACTGTGCGGCACAAAGTAGATAATTGCCCTGAAGTGCAGTATCATGCAGTCACTGGAGTGCTCCTTCTAACCGTCTAATATGCCACCAGCGGTGCAAAATGGATCAATGATCGACCATAGTAGCTTTGCATAGGTATGTGAAATTGTAGTCGGAGTCATACTCCTAGTTTCTATACCTGAAATAATTCCTTTGCCATAAATATTGCGAAGCACTTTACACTTAGAAAGTCGGACTATTTTCATCCCATGTTGTCCAACGCTGAATGGATGAATTCACTTGCAGTCAGATGCCCAAAAGTGACGGCTTAGCTTGGTGTATCGATTATGAACAGGAGTGGAATCCTCTAAGGTGATAGTTGATAGTCACACTTTTGACAGTCAAAATTAATGATCACACTTTGTCAGCTCTCCGTAAAACGATCGCAAAGCCACACAAAAACGATCGCAAAAAGGTGATGATCACGCTGATGGTCACCTTAGAGAGAGCAAAAGGGATGATTGTGATCGTCAACAATCAACTATTACCTTAGAGGATTCCACTCCAGGATTCTCAACATAAAGCTGAGCACAAAAACGATCGACCTTACTATCAGTGTTTCACTATCTTCTTGGTATAAATAGCAAGCCAAAGCAGTGGAAATTTCCCGCAAATCTGTTAAAAGACCATAAAACTTTAACGATTCTGATTTTGCGAATCAGGGAGCAGGATTTTCATTTCTTGTCTTGGTACCTACATATGGTACATGAAGTATACTAATTCCCACTCGAATCAATTAGTTGACTGATGAACCTGTACCATGTCTATCTCAATAAAGAAACCATTCAACTTCAACCTGCACTGGTTGTTGGTTCTTTTTTCTGTATGACTACCGTAGTTGGTCTTGTTTCAGGTCAACCTCTGCACACAGCATCACCGTCATTATCACCTCTCGCGCTTACCCAAAAAAAAGTGTCTAAGATCATTAACGTCCACTACTACTCTATCACACTACACACATTGCAGATGTTCATCTCTCCGATTTCGGATTTCAAGTGAAAAAGAGACAAATGATCGCTTAGCCAGGCAGAACCGGCTGTGTACCTATACATAGCTTCGAGCATATAAAACTATAACAATCCACAGGTAGACAGGCAATCGCCTACCAAGCATCATTCAGCTGACTTGGGTTGCATTTCTATTTTGCGTTCGAGTTTCTAGAATTGAATCTGACAAATACTCAGCTGAGTGTGAATTTCTTTTCTTTTCTTTTTTTTTTGGTTTGTATACGCTTCTCTGTGCCCCCTCCCCCCCATTACTATGGTCAGATAGTGCGGTGTGACCGGCCGGTATTCAGAGATTTCTTTGTTCGCTTGCGCTGGCTCTGCTTTGTAGCTGCTGCGAGTTTTTTTTTTTTTTTAGGTGTCTGTGTATGTGCTGGCGTTCTAGTGAGATTTGTTCGCCTGAGTCGTGTTCAAGCGATTAACAGCCGCGACGCCAATAATGAGAGCACGGATTTAGGTGGAGTAGCTGTGACAGGAACAGCTAAGCTAACCTGGACTTTTGCTTAGCTAAAGTTCAAGGGTGAGTTGGACTGAGCTCTGTTTATAAAATCAACATGCTTATGCATCTAAGCCTAGCAGTGATTATTTTCCTTAGCTTGACTTTCAAAGTTAAGGCTCAGGGCAATATGATATCTGTAACGGTAATCAATTACCAGACGCTATCTTGGAGTCTGTGATCCATGTCAACATAGATTTGAGTTTGGCTACGTTTCAAAAGTAACTTCGACTGAACTTTATGCATAGAACCACCTGGTTTGGCAGTAGAATATTCGAAGGAGAATATTTGCCAAGTCGGAATTTACAACTAATGTTATCTAAAATAAATAAAATAAAAAAATGTAACGAAGCTAAACTGCAAATCGGATGCGTCTATCAAGGAAGTTTATGTCTTAAGCGAGGTTTTGGTGCCCATTAACATGGCGACATACTGCAATCTGCGGCTCAGGTGTACAAACTGGACTTGAGTTTAACTGAAACCCAAATTCAAGCAATGAACTCCGTGTACAAAGCCAACTTGTTTATGTATCTCAGCTCAAAGGATACTATTTTCCTAAGCTGGGCTTGAAAAACAAATCTACAGAATAGAGACTTTAAAAAGCTATTGAGCTTGTGATCAAGTCGGACTTGAGTCAAACTAAAGGTAAAGGATAAATAATAGCTAATCTACATATACTGACGTTCGTAGTCGAGGTGTCAAGCTGGACTTAGGTATGTATCTCAGCTGAGCATAGATTATTTTCCTAAGCTAGGCTTGAAAAAGTAATGTTCAAGATATTATTTGAAATCTGGAGCATTTGGACAAAGGTGTTAAAGAAGTTGGAGGTCTAATCGACTCACTATTGTGTGGTGCAGGTGCCAAACTGATGCTATCTTACGATAAAGTTAAAGGGTACCTTAAACCGAACTCTGAATGTAAAATAATTAAATGGCAGGTGCCTTTTTCTTAGGCTCCACTTGGCTCAATATGAAACCACATTGCTTGCAAAGGACACAAGGTGACCATTAAACCATTTCCAAATCAGATTAAATTGTGAAAAGAGTTCACTAGACGAGGACTTCTGCCAACCAAAAGAGTTTTGCCCTTGACCCCCTTTCCGGTGCAGACCAGACAGAGGGGTTACAACAAAGCACACATCGTTACGCTGCGAATGTGCCTCTCAGCTTTCAACCATAGCTAGCCATAGTTGCTGACCTTAATCCTCCACCACTTCTCTTTCCTCTGGGACCAGCGACGTTCTCCCCGCGCTTTATATGAATCGCCGCCGCAGTGGCAAACATTGTACAGCTTACTGCTGCCAAGTAACCCACCCAGCCGGAGAGTTCTTTGGCTTTTTTTCGGTTGTTTTGTATCTTTTTCCAACGTTTCATTCTGCCGAAGCCGAGTGGTGGCTGACAGTAGTTGCCTCTTTTGGCTGCCTTCGCCTCTGCACTTTTTTCCTGTATTACTTTTTTTTTTTCTTTCAAAACTTCGAATTGTCACTCAGCTGCGGCGCGGCGACTATGGTTGGATAGTTGTTGGATGATGATGATTTTAGCTTGCTTTTGCTGGTTCCAAGCGCTATGTATACCCTTACACGCCGCCGCCACCCGACGAGCTATGTGAAACTCGCCGGTGCGGGTAGATAGATGGATGACGAGATGGTGGTGGTTGTATGTTGGCGTATGTACACTCAGACGGAATTATGTATAATCCAGAGAGCGAGCGAGAGAGTGTACACCAACAACTGCTGGCTGGCAGCGGCAGCGAAGTGTATCTGTGGGATACACATAGCTGGTTGGAATGGTTGGATGGGCTCTGCTACTGGTACTGACAGCAGCAGCCAGCTATATGGATGTGTATCTTTTTTCTTACCTGCTTCAGTATTGTTGGCTATGCCTCGTCTGTCCGTGCCGGTCGATGTCGATTCAACTCAATCTCCCGCAGCCATAGCTCGTGTATTTATAAAAGAGGGCGCAATGAGATATACACTGGTGGTCGGAAGTGATGTAGCGCTTTCAAAAATTCTATGGAATGGTTGTCATGAAAATTGTTTTATACAAATATACCCCTAGGACGCGAGGCCAGGTACATCGGTGCCAGTAGTCCATTACGGCAGTGTGAGCGCTGTCGTTGGCCTATTAAGAGCTCCTCCGCCACCATCTCTATTCCAAGGTCCTGACTAACGTTGGAAATCTCTTACCGACCTGTGATCCGAATACGTCGAAGTACCTCGCGCAAGGTGTTCACTAAGTTTAACCTAACTGGAACTGTAGACGCCACCGTGGACTCAATCTAGGGAATTCGTCCGCTGCCGTCTGGAACAAGAAGAAGTGCTCTAGTGGGAAAGCACTCTTCCCCCTCTATCGGCTGCTGCCGCCAAGAATCCTCCGAAGGGGTTAGTTACCCATTTCTCGGATCAAGGTACTAGGCCCCAAGCGGTGGCTAACGTGTAGGTGGAGAGTAGGAGTTGGTGAGCCTAGGCTAAGTACAAACGTTTGTGTTTTCATGCAATCACATGCACTGCCGTTTGACCTGCTATGGTTAGACGTAATGAATGAACTACACGTTCAAATGAAAACGAGTACCGGGACACAAGGATGTCTACGGAAACGGACCATGTAAAAGAATGCGTTTAAGTGGAGCAAAAATGTTGTAGAGGCAGTGAACGCATAAGAGGATGGGGTTGTTTTTCTATGCGAATGCCCAACTCTTGCTAAGACTTAAAAATCTGTTTTTAGAGAATATTTCTTTGACGATCTGTGAATAAAACCAACGCACGGAGTTATGAAATTTATTCTGCACTCGGAATAGTTCAGGGAAAATGTCAGCAATAACTAAAACTAACTACTCCCAATATCCAATCTTTTTCCTCTATTTTCATGTCTGTCATCGCACATCGTTGAACACAATGGATCCACAAAGATCCGAGGCTTTACACCCTAACCTAGCCGAGGGGTGGAATAGGTCTATGCTACTCTACCAGAAGTGATCTCAGCGGATTTTTAGATTAGGCTGGCTGACCGGTGCAACAGCTCATTAAGTGCCTAGGCCTAGCCACTTGTGTTGTGTGCGTTATATTTTTCGCACGGATGGAGGGACCGTATCCGAAAGTAATTTTTAGTTTTTGAGATGCTTTTTCGTGACAACAATACTCTCGGGTTTTTGTTAAACGTTCGCGAGAGATGGGACCGTGACAAAACTTTTTTATATTTTCTGGGATTCGAACATGGAGCCTCACGCTCAGTTGTCCGACACACTGACCACTGTGCCACGGCGCCCAGAACTGCTACTACTAAAGTCATTAAAAAAACTGAGCGTAAGGACATTAGGCTCCGAAGGATCCTTCCACCAGTTATGCTTTTCTGTGATTCATGGCGCCATACGATCACGTGAAACCCTCCGGGAAGGATGATTTTATTATTGACCATTATTATTCTACCTAACGCATTCAATTTCGGCACTACTGTGCCAGCATTCACTATTTGGGAGCAGAACAAAAACCAACCAATACAGAGAGAAGAAAATCGAGAAAAAAAAAAAAGAAAAAAGGAAAGAGCGAGTGTATACCGAAAGCGTGTTTCGGCTATGGGCGGCTGGAAGTGAGAATTCACCAACCCGCATCCGAGCAGCTGCTCGTTTCATCGTTGCCGCGTCGGTGAAGTTGTTCGTGCACTTTGCTTTTCCCTGCTCTACCATGCCAGCACCAGCACCAAGCAGCAGCAGCTGTGAGCTGAGAGGTGTCCGCAAACTGTATGTAAGTATGTCGCACGCTGGTATATTGCTGCTGTTGTGCCTTGGGTTTGGGTCGTTTTTTTCTATGGAACTGGATGATGATGATGATGATGACGACTTAGCTCTAGCTGGCTGGATGGGCTGCATAGCTTGTCTGCCAACGCTGAAACGTTCAGTTGAGCGTGGACTCTCTGCTGGAGAAGGTTTACATCTCGTTTGTTCTTTTATTTTTCGTCCTACTTGTTTTGTCTGTCGTAGCCATCGGTTGCTTGTGTAGTTTTTTTTTTTATTTTGTGCGTCTTCCTGTTCCTCTTTCGTCGGGTCGGTCTTTGTTCGCCTGACTGACTGACTGTCTAACTGACGCCGGCTGTTATTCCCAAAAAACGGAGAAAGAAGAAAAAAGCGACAGATAGCGAAGTCAGTTCGCCAGCCAGAGTAATAGCAAACCAGGAGGCATACACTACATACGAAGGCAAGTGAGCGAGACGCAGACCATCCATCGCATTCCTTGTAGATTGCCTTGCCAGCCAGCAGCTGACACTCGGTGGTGCTCTGGTGGTGGTGGTGGTTGCTTTTTCGTGTAGCTGGACAGCAATCGGCATTTCCTGCTGCCACAGTAAGCTGGTGCTGTGGAGTGTGGACTGTGTTACTGCCCCTAAGGAGGAGTACACAGATAGGTATATAGGCTTATTGCCTGGGTAGCTACGCACACAGCGACGACGAGCGTAGTTAGTGCGGGAAAAATATTCATCGCCGCTTGCCGGAACGTTCTCAATCATTCATTGGAGTGTCGCGAGCGCGCAACAACCATTCGAGCACTGCACAGCTATTGCGAGTATAATGGCTCTGAAGGGCAACTCATCGATTGTGCTGAACGTGGAAAAATTCATCAAAGACGTGGAGAATCGACCCGCGATATGGAATCGCAATTATCACTGCAACAAACCGTTTCTGGAGCAGATGTGGGAAGAGTTGTCATCCATTCATCAGTTGCCAAGTAGGTTGATCTCTAGCACTGATGAGTCACTGTAGTGATGGGGGATTTTGCTTTTGTCTTGTTTTCTTTGCAGAGGTGGTGCTCAAGGCGAAGTGGAAAGGTTTGCGTGACAACTTTCGTGTCGAATATAAACGCATACCGAGGGGAGACAATGGAGACTTTCTTATCCAACCGTCGCAGCATGAGTCCAAATGGATACACTACTATGCGTTGCTGTTTCTAAGTGAGTATGCAGGGGGTTTTTTTTTTGTTTTTAAATTTGCTTTCTCGGCTAGGGGTGGATTTTGGCGATTAGATGGGTGGAAAGTGCGTGAATTACTTGTTGAGCAGCTGAGTTGGATGATGAGTGAAATTAAGGGTTGTTTGCACAGTCTGTGAGTTGGCATGTGTGTGAATTTGAATGTTGTGTGTGAGTGGGTTCCTTAAACTGGTTGAGTGGGAAAGAAACAGGCAGATGTTGTGAGTGAAATGATTGAATTGGTGGTTGAGTGAGAAATAAGGTCGATTGAGTCAAGTTTTATTAGAGTTAGATGTTTCAAGGGTTGAGTGAGATATTGAATGATATTAAAAGGGTGGCTGCGTTGAATTTGTTTTTGCGTAGCCAATGAGTAGAATAATGATCTTTTGAATGACTTTGGTACAATTGTAAGGCGATTGCTTAGAGGTAGTAGTAGATAATTTGTAATGGATGTGTAAGATGTTATAAGTGAGAAAGGGTTGCTGAGCTTAAGCTTGATTAAAGTCTGAAGTAGAAGTGAGTAAATTCGTTTATGGTTTGAATGCTCACTGATATTTTTGATCTTGAGCGACATGCCAACAATTTACTGAAACAATTCCTTCTTCTTCCAGCTGAACACATGCGTCATCGTCTTCCGAAAACCGAACAGGACACAATGTTTTACTTCTCTCAGTCAAACCCTCAGGAATACGAACAAACTCTGGTTGAACCTGACCTAACAAACGGCCTCATCCGTATTCCAGACAGCGATGAGGAATTCGATGAGGACGACGTCGATGACGATGACATGGAGGATCCACCCAAACCGCAAATCCACAAACGTTTCAACGACTTTAACTGCAAGAAGCGATCTCCGCAACATCCCTCCACAAATAACAGTATGCCGGACAACACCAGCCTCTACAACGACAAAACTTCAACATTCATCAGTCACAGTAATATTCCTTCGCTGAAACTGAAAAGACAGCGCCTCTCGGAGGACAGCAACTTCAATGGATCGTCGACTATGGAAACTTCAGCGGTTCCCGAGGACGATGACTACCACTATCTGCTGAGCCTACATCCGTACATGAAGCAACTTAACTCCGCACAAAAGCTGAGAATTCGCACAAAAATACAAAAGCTGATTTTCAAAGAGCTGTACAAGGAGGATATAGAGGAGACCAAGTGAGGGAGGTGTTAAGATGATGTTTTGTTTTTATCATTCCAAGCATCCAGAGGGTGTGCATTTTACAGAAACAGACACCCTGTAGTCATAAGATCAGGAACTAGGTGTAAGGTTTTGTTTTATGATTTTATTTTTAAACTAAGACTGTTTTGTTAAGGTATTTATTTGTTTTCCAACCACGTTAAGGAGCAGAGTATTTTTGTACATATAAGCATTTCAGAAATAGAGACACATATGTATTATGAACAAGCCGCACTTTCTTTAATTTTAACCCCCCGTTTGCATAAGACGTTAATACTCACACTACGGCAGATCTTGGAAAAAACGCAAGAATATAAAATCGATACGCACCACCTCTTCATTGATTTCAAAGTTGCCTATGATAGTATGTATACAGAGCCATGTCTAGTCTCGGCATCCGTGGCAAGCTACTCTATCTGTAGAACTATCGCTGCTGTCGTCATTAGCGTTGTGGGCAAATTCGAAAACAACATATCGGAAATGATGCAAGCTGCCCTCAACCTGATCTCAAAATGGTGTATTATAGAACCAAGGGCTACACCATCAACCTTGGAAAAACTATCCTTGTATCCTTTTCTAAGAAGAAGGAACTCGAACTGAATCAAATCTCACTGGAAAACACCCCCATTAACCCTACAGGGAAGCAAAATATCTTGGAATAATCCTGGAAAAAAGCTTAGCTGGAACTCTCACCTAAGCAGTGTTATCAACAAGATGACCAGGGCAATGTTCATGTGCCACCGCCTCTATGGTAAAAAGTGGGGCCTGAAGCCCAAGATGATCTACTGGATGTACAGCACAATCGTCAGATCAATCAATGGCATAATCAATGATCACATACACCTCTCTAGTATGGTGGCCTAAAAATCAGCAAAGAGGGCATCGGGAAAGGAACATGCATCGCAAATAAAGAGCGAGTAACCCTGTCCAAATCGGTGCCGCTTCTGGACTGGCCCAAAGATGATATGGTCAAGAAATACTGCTTTGAAAAGAAATTTGACTCAAAGCTGAGCAACAAAAGAGATTGGAGCAGCGAATCCGATAAATACCAACTCAAACAACACACAATTAAATGGTACACAGACGGATCGAAAACATCTACTGGCACTGGGGCAGGAGTGTACGGGCCCAGGACTAGATACTCAGAATCACTGGGAATATTCCCCAGTATATTTCAAGCAGAAGTTCACGCGATCGAAAGATGCGCGCAATTCAACTTAGACAGGAAATATCGCGGGCAGGACATCGCGATACTATCAGACAGCCAAGCCGCTATTAAAGCACTGACCTCGCATGAGATCAGATCCAAACTGGTATGGGAATGTCTCACCAGAATCAACAAACTGGGAGAAACAAACAAAGTAACTCTCTACTGGGTACCAGGACATGTAGGAGTAGAGGGGAACGAAGCAGCTGATGAACTAGCTAGAAACGGATCAGACACGCCGTTCCTTGGACCAGAATCCTTCTGTGGAATAGGACCCCACAAAATAAGGGAAGACTTAAGGAAAGAAGAAGAGAACAAATGGGCCAAACATTGGGACGATATCCCAATACAACCAGAAAAGAAGCAGAGCCTGCCTAAGAGTTAGTAAGAATCGGCTTCGCATCTTGGCGGGCATGTTAACAGGTCACTGCAGACTTAAGGAGCACCTCAGGAAACTGGGAATAGAGGGAGATGGACACTGCAGATTCTGCAGGGACTTCGCAGAAACACCAGCGCACCTTCTTATGGAATGTGAAGCACTGATCCACAAAAGAAGGAATTACCTTGGTGCCTATCAGAAACGGATTTACCTTCACTGGATCTACTGAATATACTCCGGTTTGCTGTAGCAGCTGGACTGGAGGAAGTGCTCTAGACCGAGTATATCATCGGCTAGAACCTTAGTAAGGGGGGCACAATAGATCTTTTATAGGTCGCAGTGCACTTGCACCTCTCAACAATATACATCTACATCTACATGGTGGCCTAAAACACAACAGATCAAAGCAAGGAACAGTTAAATCGACTGCATCGATTAGCCTGTGTCGACATTACCGGGACAATGAAAACATTTGTTTGGCGCAACAGCTCTTTAAAGTGCCAGGGCCTAGCTTCTCGCAACCACTCATGTTGTGTGCGTTATATTTTTCACACGAATGGAAGGGACCTACAGTTTAATGCCGAATCCGAGCGGCGATTTGAGAAGCTTCTTCATGACAGCAATACTCTCGGATGTTTGTCAGACGCTCGCGAGAGATGGGACCGTGAAAAAACTTTTTGGTATTTTCTGGTATTCGAACTTGGAACCTCATGTGTAGTGATCCGACACACTAACCACTTACGCCATGGCGCCCAGTGCTCTTAGGCTACCTCAGATACAAAAACTGAAACCCGGTGATTTCACACGCCATCTGAAAACGTCCAAAACAGCCCAATCTTCAAGATTCCAAATACGCTGCTCAAGAGATTTCGGTTCTTCAGAAAATTCCAACTGGTCATTAGTGACCGTCAAGAATGGAGAAACAAAGATCTCAACACAAAACTCAAAACACAAATCTGGTACATAGATGGCTCCAAAATGGCAGTACCGGAGCTGGGGTCTATGGTCCCAACTTCCAGCGTGTGGCAGCGCTTGGTAAATCACCTACCATCTCCAAGCAGAAGTCCATGCAATAGAACTACATATGTATTCGGGAATGCCTGCGGAGAAACACTCATCCTGATTGTCGTTGGCGTTTCTCGCGTTTCGATGATTGCCGTTTTATTAATAGCTACGACCTGCTGACCGTTAAACATTACTAAGCAAATTATTTGTCGTGAAGAATACTATTACAACTCTTTCACAGTGAACAAGTTATGAAAATGGATTTGTGCTACATCTGAAGAATAAAACGAGAATCGTCGAAAAGCGACAAACGCCAACGACAATCACTTACTTATGTCCTGTATCCCCTTGTGGGTCCTAGGGCCTCTACTACGCCTACGCGCCATCGTGTACGGTTTCTGGCAATGTGTCTGAGTTCTCCCCAACTTTTCCCTAACTGCCGTGCCTCCTTCTCGACTGTTCCGCGCCATGTTTTCCGCGGACCGCCAGGTCTTCTGCCATCCTGAGTTAGAGGGTTCCATTGCATAGCATGGTTCGCTATGGAACTGTCACCCTTTCGGAACGTGTGACCAATCCACTGCCACTTCCGCCGTTGGATAGTTGTGCCTATTGGTTCCTGACCCGTTCTCTCGTAAAGGTGTTCGTTAGAGATACGATTGGGCCAGAAAATCCTTAAGATATTGCGCAGACACCTATTAACGAACGTTTGCAGCGTTCTGGTGAGAGTAGTGGTCACTCTCCATGTGCTGCAACCATATAGCAGCACGGATTCAACGTTGGAGCGGAACAGTCTTATTTTGGTGCTCAAACTGATTGCATTGCTTCGCCATATTTTGGACAACATCCCGAACGCGGACTTTGCTTTGGCGATCCTGTTGGCTATATCCAGTTCGGTTCCACCATCGGTCGAGACAATACTCCCAAGATACTGGAAATCCTCTACTCTCTCTACCGGTTGTCCAGCAATGCATATTTGAGCCGATGAGTTTCTTGCAAGGCTGATAATTTTAGTTTTTGCCGTATTAATTTTCCGCCGACGACACCTGCCTCCCTCTCCACATCTGCTGTCATTTGGTGGAGGTCCATAATTCTGTGGGAGAGTAAGCATACATCGTCTGCGTAGTCAAGATGTTTCAGTTGAGATGTAGGAGTCCATCGAATTCCTCCATTTCCCGTCGACAAAGCTGCATGAAGCACATCGCTAATCACCAATAGGAATAATATTGGTGAAGGGATACAGCCTTGTCTTACCCCACTTTGGATCTCAAGTTCCTCAGACAACCTTCCCCTGTGCAGGACGTGACATTTGGAGCCTTCATATGTAGCTTTGATAATAGCAATTAGTTTATCGGGAATACCTCTCCTGCGTAAGGCACGCCAAATAAACTCCCTGTTGACACTATCGAACGCTTTCTCAAAATCGATGAGCAGCAGGTACAGTGGCGATCGATATTCAACACACTGTTCGATGATAATCCGCAGGGTGTTGATGTGGTCGGTGGCGCGCACAATTTCAAGGGGACCTCGACCAACTTGGAGTGCGCAACTGGAGGCAATTAGCTAAAGACCGAGCTAAATGGAGAGGCTTGTTGGTTGAGGCCCAGGTTCACCCCGAACTGTAGCGCCACCTAAGTAAGTAAGTAAGATGTGGTCGGCACAGGAGGATCCAGAGCGGAAACCTGCTTGTTGGGCATCGAGTGTATCTTCGAGATGTTGTTTGATTCGCTCCAGGATGATTTTAGATTTTATCTTAGCTACAGCAGGCAGCACGCGGATACCCCTCCAGTTTCCGCACTAAATTAAATTTCCTTTCTTAGGAAGCTTGACGATCATTCCCCTTTTCCTTAGGAAAGCTCTCAGCTTCCCAAGCTCTATCTATAAGTGGAAGCAGAAGCTCAGCCGATAATGCTGGCGCTGCTCGTAAGAGCTCTGCTGGAATACCGTCAAGTCCTACCGCCTTGTTGGTTTTGAGTGCCTTGATCGCGGTAATGATCTCATCTTTACTGGGAATCGTGGTGTGTATTCGGTCTGATTTGGGAGCATATCGCTAGCGAATACACGGTTCAAAACCGTAGCAAAATGCTCTTTCCATCTCTTGAGCTGGTCCTCATCCGAAATGAGCAAGGAGCCGACTAGGCTTTTCACTGGGTGTTGGCTGGAGCTGCGACCACCTGTCAGCTCTTTTGTGATTCTGTAGACGGTCCTGCTGTCGCACCTCCGTGCAGCTTCTTCTGCTTCTGTAGCCAGCGCGTTGATGTAGTTGCGCTTGTCACGTCGGACGCTACGCTGAACTTCTCTCATCTTCATGCGATATAGGGACTCTAGCTCGCTTCTCCCTGCTGCTGGGGTAGCTGCAACGCGAGCTTTCAGCTGTTTTCGTTCGTCAATCCGTCTCCAGGTATCCTCGGAAAGCCACGCCCTATGTCTTCCTTGCGATCGACCGACAATTCTTTCAGCACCAGATGTAAAAACATTTTTCGCAGCACACCAATGGTCTTGGATGAGTGTTTCTCCGCAGGCATTCCCGAATACATACATATGTATGTAGTTCTATTGCATGGACTTCTACTTGGTGACTATCGGAACCAGCATCTACATCGATTCAGACAGGCAGCACTAATGGCCCTTGATTCCTATACGGTAGGGTGAAAGCTCGTGTGGTACTGTCTCGACCTCCTTGATAACCTCGCATCCACAAATCAGTTTACCATACAATGGATTCAGGAAAGGTCTTAGACAAGCTGACGATCTCTTTAACATAACACTTGAAAGAATTGTACGAAGCTCACAAGCTAACACGGGATGTACAATTTTTTACAAGTCTATGCCACTTCTCGAAACAAAGATGAGTAGATGAGTTTAGCGGCCAATGAATGAAAAACAAAATATGTGCTGTCTACAAAAAGGGCTCCCAACACCGGAGTCTTGGACAGAACGCCACAACGCACAATACCTAGGCTCTATGGTAAACTCCGCAAATGACACCAGTGGGGAGATCAAAGGAAAAATTACTCTTGCCAATGGCTGTTTTTGTGGGCTTAGAAGGCAATTGAGTAACAAAGCCCTATCTCGAACTACTAAGGTGAATCTGTATAAGGCACTTAACATCCCAGTACTGCTGTATGGCACAGATGCATGGACTTTGTCAAAATCGGATGAGGATGCCCTTGGTTACAGTGTCGAACTATACGGCCTATACAATGATATCGACTGATCCAGAAGAGTTCACATGCTCGTATGGCAATTAAGATGTCTAGGTCATGTAGAGGCCAACGTTCCAGCCCTGGAAAATCTTCGAATCCACCCCAGATGGAGGACGCAGTAGGGGACGACTTCGCGACAGGTGGCGCAAACAAGTGGAAGGGGGGCTCAATCAACTTGGCGTGCGCA
The DNA here is from genome assembly GCA_945910035.1 of Brachypalpus laphriformis. Classification (NCBI taxonomy): domain Eukaryota; kingdom Metazoa; phylum Arthropoda; class Insecta; order Diptera; family Syrphidae; genus Brachypalpus; species Brachypalpus laphriformis. The sequence continues at coordinate 177,547,480 of OX246756.1, forward strand.
ATTGGAGGCGGCTGGCTTTGGCTGAAGAGGTTTGTTGATTGAGGCCCAGGTCCACTCCAGACTGTAAAGCAACCAAAGTAAGTAAGTTTACGTAAGACTTTTCTTTGTAACAAGTAAATTTATTGTGTACCATCGACAACGAATGATTTATCACTCAATATAAGCAGAGTACTCACACAGTGATGTAAAGGCAAAACAGAGTTTCTGGCTTATGTAGCCGCCTTGTGTGCATCCAATGAATGAGAGATAATATTAGCAGATGATCTGGTTTTAGGAGGACTGATAAACTCTGGAAAAGCAATCGGCCTAACACTCTGTTTCCACGAACCATGATTCATGATTAGGCATACTATGTTCGCATTTCTGTATAACGTATGTGAGTTTCTTAAGAAACCTCTCTCTGTGCAAACAAACTCGCACTTGATGATTTTATTATTTTTATAAAACCTCACTCTGCTATGCCATTTTACTACGATTTTCAGGAAAACAAGAAAACAAAGTCTGCTATTATTTGAGCAAAATAACTGAACAATATTGGAAATGATTTTATGAACTCCCCGGGCATTTTGAATTAATATCCAGCAGACCCACAAGAACCATACAGTTTTCCGATTTGTTTATTCTGCTGCCACCACTGATATGAACTAGATTTAATTTTGATTTCTTGGCAAAACCCAAAACATTAAGCCAAACATTGGGCCACTCAGTATACCATATCAAAATGATCCTACTTCCCAGAAACTGCTCCCTTTCTTCCCATATACTCATCAAATCATCTTAAGGCTGATAGCTGGAAAACATCCAATGCCGGCTTATATGTCTGTAATTTAGCATAAAACATTTAAATATAAATCCCTAATGCAAACAAATGACCCATCCCCAACGCCCTCATAAGAGGATTCTTTTCCAATCGACCATGTCTCAGTGAAAAGAGGGACGAAGGAAAGAAAAGGCATCAGATCTATAATGAAAAGGAATTTCAATGAGAAATGATTTAAAAGATATCCTTTTCCTTATCGAATGGAAAGTGAAGATATTGGTAGTGGCCAACACCGCCATCAATCCACTCGCACGCACATAAATATATTAAATGCAAATCGATCCCAAAAGGATATCCTGTGTGATTTGTTTTAATACAAATGCTGATGGTGAACGCAATTCATTTATCACCTTGATGGCTTCGATACGCGAGGCGGTGAATCCTTGAAAATAAAAAGAGAAAAGTGTACGGGGGGAATATTTAAATAAAGAACCGTCTATGTCGACTCCTTACTGATGTGGAATAAAATACTAACGTCAACAGAAAAATATTATTCCATCAATAAAATTCACTCATCGTATCGTTTGTCGTTTTTCGTCGTCGTCGTATTCCTTTTGCACCGCTTTACCCATCATACGTTTGTGTATGATGAATTTGATTGTTGTTTCATATGCCACACATATTCACCATTTTAATATGATGATATGTATCCTTGTGCTCCATCCAGAAGCTACCGTACCGAAAACGAGAAGAGAAACAAAGCATTGCAATAAAAATCTGACAGGATATTGGGGGCTCTTGGCATGGGAAACCGTTAAGCCCCACCACAGTTGGCAGATGGAAGCACCAGAATCCCAGAATCCTTTACATCGCCTCGATTTTATGGCTTTCCATTCATTACTGTCTTTCACCATCTTCTGCCACACATGACATAGACTACACCGCCAAACCATAAAAGTGTCATTTACAAAAGTGCATAATACAGCGATTTCCTCACTCCCACCATTCCACCATCCCACCCCCAAACATTCTTATAACCTTGGACAGAAATTACTTTGGATCGTTGAATCCTTTTCGCTTTACCGAAGGCGGCAGGGAGAGAGGTATCGCGTATCCGACCGACACTCGTCCTTCAGTGCTTATGAAATTTGCGGCGGGAAAAATCATTATTTCCTCATATTTTCTTTTCCCTTCTTGCTCTGGTGTCCCAAAAGGATTGAAATTTCTTCGTTCTTGCGTTTTTTTTGTGTTTCTTTTTTTTTTGCAGAGCATTTGAAAGTTGGTTGTATTATATCCTTGATTCGTTCACAGTGACGTTTTTCTTTTCAAGGAGTAAACATATTTTTTACGAGTTCATAAATCTCTTTTCCTTTGTCGTTCGGTGTGATGGCGCACGGAGTAGTCATGTATGGGTGTATGTCTACATTGCAGTTGTGTTGTTGCAAGGACTCTATGAAAAATGAAAAATTCCCTGCCGCCGTATAACAATATATTTTCTCAAGAAACATGAGTCTTCTCTCCGACACACTGGTTGCAAATACATAGCACTGAGGAAGATAAAGTGATACTGACAGCCAGCAGCAGCGGCGGCCCCGATGTGCAGTGGATGTTGAGTTTTTGATGAAATAGATAGAATAATAAATAGGAATGCACTTTCAGGGGTGGAAGTTGAAGAAGGTGTAGGAAATTTGGAGAGGAATTAAGTAAAAAGTCGTAGCTCATGGCTGGAGGCGTTTTTTTTAACATAGTGTAGACGGGTTGCATCTTCTGTCGGGGGTGTTGAAGATTTAACAACATACATATGTAACTAAACGAGGGACTCTCGAGATGGCAATACTCAAATTCACCTTTTGGTGCAATCGATCTCAAAGCTCATTGAAAGCTATTTGGCTTTAAAATGTCATGCTTTCATTCCATACATGGGGATAAGACAACTTCGATCGCACCCAGAGTCAGAAAAGTATTCTAATGGCTTCTAGCGTTTACACTTTAATTTCAGATCTACCGCTCTGTATTGAGCATGCACAAGCACACTTCCACTGCTGTACCGCGCAGCCTCAGGATAACGTTGGAAGAGATACTCTTTTGATTGAAATTAAAGTGAAAGCGAGTGTAACCCGTGCGCATATAAATTCTGATTGTACTTCGCGGAATCAAGTTTTGAAAACTCTCCATTGAGGACGATATCCTGTTGTACCGTTATTCCATATATGTACGTACATCCCTATCCGATTAAAAAAAAAAAATACTTTTGTTGTCACAAAAGATCCAAAGCATTCGATTGCAAAAATTCTTTAGAATCTCAGATTTCCAGCTCACAAAGGACAAAAATGAAACCCCATACACGTTCGAACGCACACATGCACATTCGATTCCTCCCCACAAAAACATACCGAAACAGAAAAATTTCTCATTCATTGGTTCTATCGGGCGCTAAAGTTGGAATGTGTTTCAATTGATTGCACTGCAGACACATGAGAAAGGAATGCTAGTATCCAATACTGGCCGGTGGAGAACGAGCAAAAGGACCTTAGGACAATGACAGAAAGATGCATCCTATACTACGCAATCGAATTAGTTCGGGGTGTATGAGTGTGCGTTTACCCTTTTGGCAAATTCGGCCATTTCCAGAGCTGTGTAGGTACCCCATGGGGAAGATAGTCGTCGGGCATTCAAGGATATCCACTTGATTTCGCATAATACCCCCAGGACACAGCCCAAAAAGTACGAGCACACGAAATGAATGAAAATGAATTATCAGGGAACCAAATCAGCCTTTGTTGTGCACTCAGAAATACACACACACACACACATACAAGCACAAAAGGACACAGAAAAGTCCTTCGGTGATCGCATATCGAATCAAAAATTGCCGAGATTAAATTTTGAATCCTTTTTTTCCGTCCGTCCGTCCGTGCGTTGTTGTTCCTCATCCCAGGCAAGAGCAGGAAGGGAAAAATGCTTTTCGGCATACACGCGCTGGAACAAAAGGGTTTAGTTCTGATATTTTTCAAGAATGGGCAGGAGAGATCTGTAGCCCTGATTGCTGGTCCAATCTCAAATCACACACAAAAGGACATGAAAAGCTCGGGGAGTATGGATAAGGGTAAGGATTTCCGAAAATTTTCGATTGAAAAAGGGATTTTCTCAACGGGCGGTGAGGGGGTGGTGGTGGCCTCGGTCAGTTATGAGCCCTACTGTTTATCGACGATGAAGGATTTCCCTGTGTCGTTGTGTATGCATGTGTATGTGGCTCGAACAGCGGGGTGAATAATAAATATATATTTGTCCATGTGCCTGTCAACGGGTGGTGGTAATAGCAGTTGGGGATAAAGAATATTAAAGACCGACACACACGGAGTGAGAGAGCCTGACAAAATGAATTTAAATAAAACTCAATCGGATTGGCAATCGGAAATTGACATTTTCCAGCTGTGCGCCAGGCCAGGGCTTAGTTCTTTGGTTTTTCATTGCAAAATAAATACACATTCGTCGGTGTAATCAATTTTATATCTTATTTCCTGGGAAAAATGGAACAACAACAGTACTCGACAAGGATGAGCAAATTTAAAGCTTTAAAATGAAACTTCCAAATTTCAGAAGAAAGGATTAAGTAGAGTGGTAGGCCTTCGAATCCGTATCCATCAATATTAATAGGAGGAGAGAATCCTTTGGAGGAGCAATCCATCACTGTCATTGGGAGTGAAAGCGGTCTGCCCACTCACAGCGAAGGTCAACGCTAAAATGGAATCATCAGCGAGAAAGGAGGTCGTTTATGGGCTATTTTTACTCTCTCTCTCTCTCCCCACCCATTCAACCCTTTTTTGCGGCTCCTTAACCATCGCGGTGACGGTGACGGTGTGAAAACTGTAACAAACCCTTGGTAAAGCCATTAATTTGTAACACTTAGTGGAAGCAAAACCATTCGGTAGCTGGGCACCTTTCCAACTTGAAATCGTACAAAATGGGGACGACAACGAAGACTTTGTGTCAAAAACGAAGAAATCAGGCGTCTTTGTCGTCGCAGTGTCGTCGTCAAGCTCGAAGTAGCGCTGTCGTCACTAGCTCATCAATCTAATCGGTTAATGTAGTCGGTTGGAGGGTTTCTTTCCTCCCTCCGCAGCCGACTGATTTTGTTAGGATTTGTGACGGTTAACGCTTGATCTACTCCCTATATATACACAAGCATTCCGCTGTGTTATCTGTCGGCACCCCCCCTCACTCTCGATGATGGTCTTTGAATTGATGTATTTTTTCCTTCATTCGTATAAAAGTGTGGGTGTGTGTGTGTGTGTTACGCAGGATTAAAAGTCATTTACTTAATGTAGTTCTTCCTTCTTGTTATTGCTGTTATTTCTGTTGGATTGGTAGTAGTTCTTGATGTCGTTTCGATGTCCTGATGTGTTTGTTTTGGCTTTTATCAAGCGTTAGCGATAAGACCGAAAGTGGATTGTGTCAGATTGCTTTGGTACGTTAGGGGGGAAGGAATGGAGGGCGACGACCACGAGAAATGGAGACATTGAAATGAGATTGCAATGTCATTATTATGCCACGATGACTGTCAACTATCGATTGACTGATGTTTGCTATTGTTTGTCGTTCCTTCAGCTTTCATGTGTGTGTAAGGAGGTCCTGTCTATGGTCCATATCTCTTGATGCGTTGTTTCTCTCTGTCTGTTATGGCAAGTTGACAGTTGAAAGTATTTTTATGAAAATGTCAACGTGATGTGATTCGCATAATTAATCAAAAGTTTAGTTGAATACGATTTTCGATTCAAAAAAAGAAAAAGTTTGATGTCAGAGCTGACAGTTGTTGTGGAATGAGGCTTTGCGGAGGCTTTCAGTGAAATAACTACACTCTTATGGAAATGTTTTACGTCAATTGTGTTGTGTCACAAATTTATTCGAATATGGAAGTTCAGTTAAGTGGAAACGGTCCCTGGGGAAACGTCTACAAAGTCTCATTTGCGTGAGTGAATGCCTCGTGGTATTGCATTAACAGATGGCGGTGCCTTTAGACAGCTTTTAGGTAAAATTTCCATATTTAAGGATAGTTTTGCAAATTACTGTGAAATGGTTGGCCATAACATTTTGCTAAGGGCAACGATAAAATTATAAAGCTTAGTAAATCCGCTGAGAAGTTGTAGTAATATGCTGAGAAGATACTAAATTTAAGGTTTTTGCTTTTTAACTACAAATCCAGAATTAGTAGACAAAAGCAATTTTGAATCTAGGAAAAGTCCAAACGAATCTGATACGCACTATCCAATCTAAGACACAATGATATATGTGCTACTAAACTATCCACATCCACTGGAACTACTAATCGTACGACGCAAGTTGGGATTGTTGTAATGTTGACTTCTGAACAAGTAGCTGACCGATGCTGGGCTCCAGGGTACAAAGACATTATGAGCAACTGCATGGCAAGCTAGCTGAGATCGTAGAGCTGAACCTCTTGAAAAATTTTAGAAAAGGGTGGAATAGCTTAAAAAGATTGGATTGGATGCGAAGTCGGCCAAAATTGTTTCTAAGGAGACTGGATGTGTCAAGGAAGAGACTCTTGATCTTGTGCTTATCACACACTTTCCAGGTCCAATCAAGTTGGTGCTTCCACAATTAGTCTATCTTAGCTGCAGTAATGTAACCTGCTAAACAGGTCAAGTGTTTAATTTCATTTTCACCAAATGTGCGATATGAACGTCTAGAAAGCTGGAATACTTTCAAAAGCCACATTCAGGTAGAACTTGGAGCTCAAATACAAGATTCTGTAGTTCTATCAACCACCAGCCTGATATATCAGTTGGGTAAGTCTATGGAGACAGAACTTAATGACTTACTTACTTACTTACTTACTTACTTACTTACTTACTTAGATGGCGCTACAGTCCGGGGTGGACCTGAGCCTCAACCAACAAACCTCTCCAGCTAGCACGATTACGAGCCAGCTGCCTCCAGTTGCGCACGCCAAGTTGGTTGAGATCCCCCTCCACTTGTTTGCGCCACCTACCGAGAGGTTGTCCTCTACTGCGCCGTCCGTCCGGGGTGGATTCGAAGACTTTCTTAGCGGGAAGGTTGGGCTCCATCCGCTCTAAATGACCCAGCCATCTTAGTCCCTGTATGTGAACTCTTCTGGCTAAGTCGATGTCTTTGTACAGGCAGTATAACTCGGCATTGTACCTTCTCCTCCACTCACCGTCTATGCAGACGGGACCAAAGATCGCTCGAAGAACTTTTCTCTCGAAATAACCAAGGGCATCCTCATCCGGTTTTGTCAAAGCCCATGCCTCTGCGCCATACAGCAGGACTGGGATGATTAGAGTCTTATAAAGAGTTACCTTAGTGAGTAATTCTTCGTGTGATCTCCCTAGTGATGTCATTTTCGGAGTTCACCATAGAGCCTAGGTAGACAAAATCCTTTACTACCTCAAAATAATATCTGTCTATTGTGGCGTTCTGTCCAAGACGCCGATGTTGGGTGTCCTTTTTTGTAGACAGCATATATTTTGTTTTGCTTTTATTGACCGCTAGACCCATCTTTGATGCCTCGATCTCAATACTCGTAAACGCCCCATTGACTGCCCGCTGAGTTCTTCCGATTATGTCAATGTCATCGGCATAAGCGAGTAGTTGTACAGACTTGTAAAAGATTGTACCTCCGGTGTTGGCTTGTGAGTTTCGTACAATTCTCTCAAGTACTATGTTAAAGAGATCGCATGATAGCGCGTCACCTTGTCTAAGACCTTTCCTGACATCGAACGGTTCGATGATGTTCTTACCGACTTTGATGGAGCAGCGAGAGTTCTCCATCGTCATTCTGCACAAACGGACGAGCTTGGCAGGGATGCCAAGACTAGACAACTTAATGACTTAGTTACCAAAATCAGACCTGCCATCAATAGGAGGAGCGAGTTCATTAAACTTGCTCTCAATATTGTAAGTGTATCACAAACCATAGGAAAGTGGCGATGTTGAAATTCCAACGCTTACAAATCTGGGTTAGAACGCCGTATACGAGCCTCAAAGTCTCATAGTTTGCCACGAGATTCTATCTAAGCTTGGAAGTGAAGGAGGCTTTAAACCACAAAAGGTAAACCATTTAACAAAATGTAGCCTTAGACTTCCAAAGCTCTCGGAATAGAGTTGCAATATTTGGACTAGCTCCATACTGGGGACAAGGTACTGCTTAGCTAATCACAGTCCTTAATGAACCAGAGAATTTATTCAGTGCAAGATAGAATGGAGTACCCCACAGGCGGATCAGTAGAAATGTGGTGAAGTGGGAGGGTTATGATCTCTTTTTTTCGGATCATAACCTCGCGAAATAGGAAGAAGAAGAAGCAAGATATGAGCAGGCTAGACCCATCCAAGCCAAAACATCTTTGGTTTTGAAGAACTTCATTGGGGAAAACTCGTACAGACTGCTTCAATCATGCAAATCTTGTTTGTTTTGTAAAGTACTACACCTAGTCTTGTTACTTATGCTGACACAAGTTATTTCGTCACGACTACGTGACCAAATCAAAGTTCCCTTTTAATTCCAAAGCAATAGCACATGACGGAACTGTCCACAGGACATATAATTTCATCCAAAGTACACCTACCTGTCCTTGAGAATCGCTCGCTCTCCTTGAAGCGATTTAATTAAAATATTCCATGCACAACAAAAGGACACTAAGTCGACTGCTTCTTCTTCCCCCCACCACCCACCTCTGCAAATAATGTCTCGTAAAGGCAACAAAAAAATAAATAAATATGCATAAAAAAAGGCAAATGTGCGTTCGTTATCACAGGTACACTGGTCGTTTCGTTAGTCCTGGCTCCTCCTTAGAGGGCCATAAATTCGGATTAATATCTTAATTTTATTTCTCCCTTGTTTGCCCAAAAATGTATTCTCTTGTACCCTCTTATGGCCGCCGCTGTGTGTTCTTTCTTCTTCTCACTGGACTGCGTGCGATAATCGAAAAAAATTAATAAATGCCACGTCCTTCGTAGCGATAAGCAAAGGACTGTTACCATTCCTTTTCCATAGCCAAGCGGATATGGCTCTAGCTCTATTTTTTCCGTTTAATAAGAGGAAGTATAAAAAAAAAAAAAAATCTCGACAGTTTGTCCAAATTACACTCGAAATCTCATTTGTTATTCCGTGAACGAGAAAAAAGAAAATAATAAATTTTAAATTCAATTTTGAAAAATTATGAGCCAAGCGGGGCAAATGGGAATGGTACAAACTTTTAGCGGCAATGGGGTAGGAAGTCACCCCTTTTTTTTTTGTCTGTGTTGCTTTTTCGATTTTTCTGCGTCATGGCGATGCGGAGTTGTGGGGATATTTCTGAGAAAACTTTTTCGCCTACCTTTGTGGAACATGAAAAAAAGGGGCTCGGCTCGGGGCCGTCCTATAGGGTTTGGCTGTCAATGCGTAACATCGCTTTAACCGTCAATTATTCCCAACAATGGAGTCCTTACCCTTTTTATCCCCATCCATCATGCGTTTGTTTTTTTTTTTTTTACGATTTATCCAAGCAATAAAAAAGCGACAAAAATTTTCCAGATAACATCCTGTTTCGATTTACTTTTCAGTTTTCCCTTCCCTTCCGTTTGTGTTGCCTTTTTTTACCGGCGACTCAGTTTGCCCTTTTTACTCAGTTTCGTCTGTTTAATGACTTCAACTCGTACAACAAGAATAATTGATCATTTTGAGCAATTTTCCTCTTCTTTTTTTTTGCTGTAGAGTGGAAAAGTTTTTTGATTCAGTGTTTTTAGCCGGCTTTTTGCGACTTGTTTGAACTTTTAGGCAGAAAGGTGGGCGGCGGTCGGCGGTCGTCTGCGTGGACTATTCACTCGATGTAATTTTCCATTCTCTGTGCGGCCGGCGGAGATCATGGGTTAAATTTTGTGCATTCTTTGCAAGAACACAGAAGGAGGGAAAGGAAAGAGGTGAAACTTTTCCAACTACAAGAAGTATAAATCTTTTGGCCCCCAAAAAGTGTAGAAAGGATGATGTAAGCTCTTTTTGCTTTCGGCGAAATATTTTATAAAGTAAAATGAAGAAAGTTCGGACGTGAAAGATGCAAACGAAGAAAGGAATTTTTACTATTATTGCATCGTTATAATAAATCAGTTGGTCGGGATAATAAAACAAAAGGATTTCGTTATTTTTTGCAGATGAGCACAGTGGGGGCACATGGAGGTTAGTGTAATAAAACATCTTGCCATCCTGTGAAATCTCATCAGCCTTTATGTACACGCATTTCACAGTACTAGGAGCTGTTGAGTGTATTTTTTTGGAATGCTATCGTATGTAAGCTTAAAAAAACCTCAACAATCCCGCACCACCGCTAAATAGTAATATTATGAACAAATTTGGCAGCACTGATATTGTTATGTTGCCAGGGGTGTAGACCTACAGATTTTGACAAGAACTACTCCATTTTATTCCCGAAAGACAAGAGTGGGACTCCAAGATATTCAACTCTCCACTGACGGGTCTAAAATGGAAATCGGAACTGGCTCTGGAGTTTTCTGTGAGTCACTTAAAATCAACGAGTCATATAAGCTCCCGGATGACTGCAGCATCTTCCAAACTGAGGTCTTCGCCATTGATAGGGCTGCACAGATTATACATAGTAAGAGACTAAATCGTTCCAAGATTACAATTTTCGTGGCACTAGACAGCGAGGAAGTTAGATCAAAAACAGTTTCCAGATGCCGCAATACGTTGAACAGAATATGCAACGCCATTGACGTAATTTTCTGCTGGGTTCCTGGGCATAGAAATATAGAAGGAAACGAGATAGCAGATGAACTAGCTAAAAAGGGATCAGCATTGGATTTTCAACATACTTGGATATCAGGAGAAGCCCCAATTGGTGTACTAAAAAGAATAATAGAACTAAAATCAAGAGAACTGATTAACTCCACATGGTTCGCCAGTAGCGACTGTGTCATATCTCGCAGCTTATGGTCGACACTAGATGAAAACAGAACAAAGAGCCTATTGACAATGAACAGAAAAGAAATTCGTATCTTGATAGGCGCACAGACAGGAAAGGCGCGATAGGGAAAGTGGCTGCAACTCACCCGACCGCTACAGGAGCTGTAAAGATATAGAGGAGATAGAAACCATCAAGCACTTGCTATGTGATTGCCCAAATCTTCAAAACCGCTATCTCCGCCATAAGGAAACAGGCTTTTTGATGAACTAGGGGATCTCGAACATGTTCCACTTAGGAACATGATATGAATCATAAGGACCGCAGGCAGATTTGCAACAGAACCGACCGTAAGACAAATGTTTTGAATACAGGTTCCACACAACAAAAGGGAAGCACAATGAACTGTATGTCACTCGTGATTAGCATTCAGGTGCACTCCCTCCAACCTAACCTAACGTAACCTTACCTAGGCCTACAGACTGTAGTTTAAATATCCAGTCGGCTAGATGGACTGGGCTGCTAGACCCACTTTTTCGAGCGGTATTGCCTCTTATCAGTGGGTAGTCAGTATGGGTGTCCAGGTGGTCTGGGCAGTGATGATATTGCCGGATAGCACAGCCGATAAAGGTTCATTTTTGCTAAGCCTACATAAGATAAAAGAAAAACACACCTAGTCGATTGGAAGAACTCATCTACAGATGGGAATTGTACTAAAAATGATCTACAGATGGGAATTGTACTAAAAATGATGTACCTCTGATGGTAGGAGAATATTTTTGAGTATTTCGAGAAGAAATTACTATTAAGGATATAGGAGCATGCCGGCGAGTGCATGCAGCAAAACAAGAGGCATACAAAGCGGCGCTGCAAAGGAAGACGAGAGCTGCTCGTGAGCTCTACGAGCAAAAGAGACGGGAAGAACATCGGCTTCTCCAAAAGAAGAAGAAAGAGCATGAGAAGCGCGCGTTTGAGAATATCGAGAGTCTATACTCCAGGAACAATGTACGGAAGTTTTACCAAAAGGTAAAAAGAACGTGTCAGAGAAGTAATACCCGTACAGAAGCCTGTAGAGATGAAAATGGAAACCTCGTAGTAGAATCACAGTCGGTGCTGAGAATATGGAAAAACTACTTCTGCAGACTGTATAACGGCGACGAAGACCAACATCCCGCTGTCAGGCAGAATGAACCATTCAACATAGACGATGATAGTCGAAATTTCCGTCCACCTGACCAAAACGAAGTGAGGATAGCAATATCCAAGCTAAAATCGAACAAGGCTGCTGGACCTGACGGCTTACCGGCCGAACTTTTCAAGGCAGCTGGGGATGAATTGGTAGAGTGCATACACCAACTCATTTCTAATATTTGGTCAGACGAGTGTATGCCTGATGAATGGAATCTCAGCATCGTTTGCCCGATCCACAAGAAAGGAGACCCCCTCAACTGCGCCAATTATAGAGGCATCAGTCTCCTCAACATCGCATACAAGATCTTTTCTGCGATATTGTGTGAACGCCTGAAACCCTTTATCAACAGCCTGATTGGACCCTATCAGTGCGGTTTCAGGCCAGGAAAGTCCACCATCGATCAAATCTTCACACTTCGGCAGATCCTGGAGAAAACCCAAGAATTCCAAATCGATACTCACCACCTCTTTATCGATTTCAAGGCCGCCTATGACACCATCTATAGAGAAGAGCTTAATAGAGCTATGTCTAGTTTTGACATCCCTGCCAAACTTGTCCGTCTTTGCAGGCTGACGATGGAGAACGCTCGCTGCTCCATCAAGGTCGGTAATGACCTCACCGAGACCTTTGATGTCAAAAAAGGCTTTAGACAAGGTGACGCGCTGTCATGTGACTTCTTCAATATTGTACTTGAACGGATTGTGCGGAACTCACAAGCCAACACCGGAGGCACAATCTATTACAAGTCTGTACAACTGCTTGCATACGCCGACGATATAGACATTATCGGAAGATCTCAGCGGGCTGTCACCGGTGCTTTTGCAAGCATTGAGGCGGAAGCGGCCAAAATGGGTTTGGCGATAAACGAGGGCAAAACCAAGTATATGCTGTCAACTAGAAGGGAAAACCAACACCGACGAATTGGACAAAACGTCACCGTGGGCAGCTTTAACTTCGAGGTAGTAAGGGACTTTGTCTACCTTGGCTCTGCTATAAATTCTTCTAACAAAATCAGCGTAGAAATCAATCGAAGAATAACTCTTGCCAATCGCTGTTTTTTTGGTCTTATAAGGCAATTCAACAGTAAAGCCCTATCTCGAACAACTAAGGAGACTCTATATAAGACCTTGATCATCCCAGTAATGCTTTACGGCGCTGAAACATGGACTTTATTAAAAGAGGATGAAGATATCCTTGGTCGCTTCGAGAGAAAAATTCTTCGTAAGATTTTCGGTCCCGTTTGTGTTGACGGGTTTTGGAGGAGAAGATTCAATCACGAACTATACGAGCTGTACAGCGACATCGACATAGTCAAAAAACTGCGTATTGGACGTCTGAGATGGCTAGGACATGTAGAGCGAATGGACACCAACGCTCCGGCCCGCAGAGTCTTCGAATCTAACCCGGAGGGACGACGCAGTAGAGGGAATCATCGCCGTAGGTGGCGCGCACAAGTTCAAGGGGACCTCGACCAACTTGGAGTGCGCAACTGGAGGCAATTAGCTAAAGACCGAGCTAAATGGAGAGGCTTGTTGGTTGAGGCCCAGGTTCACCCCGAAGTGTAGCGCCACCTAAGTAAGTAAGTAAGATATAGGAGCAAAGTGGTGCTAAGGTACTCTGATGAGGGAAAGCAATCTAATCGCCAAATTAGTATTCGACGGCAATTTGATCGTCTGATACAGCAGACAAGTTTTAACCTAAGACGTGCAGCAACTTACTATTTAGGGGTTTGATGATGAATTGAATACAGAGAGCGATGTGACTGAAAAAGGCATTTCACCGGAGTTTAAAACCCTACTCAAGAGCTCAGAAAGTGACCGGTTTTTCTCATCATTTTCATAAGAAATCGAGGAACTATGACCAATATGTATATTGCTTAGCAAGGAGATGTCTACTGTCCTCTTTTTTGGTTTTTTTTTTTTTCTGATGCGCCAATGGATGTGGTAATTTTCTAAATATATTAATAGCCCGGGCTACCAGTATCTACGATTCACAAACCCAAATAATCGATGCCAGGAGTGCGCCTGCATGCTATTGTATACCCTGCAGTCTTTCGACTGTTCTCAGCTCGTTCTGTACGCTCGTTATGAAGGATACGACGACGTCATATGACATATTAGAAGCTCTGGGCTTGGCAGGTTCATTCTTCCCTTCTAAGCCTATTTATGTGTATCCCCCAGAGAAATTGGAGGATTGCGGACAAATGATGGACGCTGACAGTTCTCCTATTAGCTGGGCTTTAGGAAACAAGCTATTATTTCCCAAACAGTGTTAAACAATCGGTGCAACGATTTCGTCAAGAGGTTCTATTCATATTGCTTTAGTTGTCGAACAAATTTCCATTCCCCCAACACACCCCACTGTCTGACAGTAAAAGAAAAATCAACTCAACGCCTCATACTTAGTAAGAAAAAGTCGTAAAAACGTAAAAAGAAGTACCGACGGCGGGGTCTATGGCCCTTTACATCCTGCCTACTGCCTGCTGGTTTTGAGTACGTCGAAAAGGCGTAAAATTTGCATTTCACCATTTATGCAGGCTTTAGACTACTTTCCTTTTTTTCCATTTAATTAAATCAGATTTTTTTTACCATCCTATCGCTCTGCCTCCCTTTTGCATGAACCTTGTCAGTGTCCTGCATTTGTCCTTGAGGTATGAAGACGACGACATTTGTTTCTGTTTAATTTTACGGTTCCATCATTATGACTTTCGTCTTCCTTCGAACGGTATATATGTATATCTCATCCCAGTGGATGTGCAAGAAACAAAAAAAAAAGAAGTCCTCTGCGTATTGTTATCTAAGCAGAGGGATGAGAACAGCATTCTTCTGAGCTATAAGCCAACCTAGGTATTCCATCAACGATATTAATCAGCCCACAGGACGGGGTAGGATTCACATTCTCGTTGTGTTTTCGTCTCTCCTTCGTTTTTTTTTTTTTTTGACGGCGCGCATTTAATGACAATTTTAAAAGTCGTAAAACGTTTTTCTATCGCTTTGGTGCGAGAGAGGTGGTGATGCCAGATCCTATAATCATGGAAGAGTATGGAGGAGTCATAAAAAAATATTCTTTTCTGACGAATCTGGTGCGTGAGGTTTTACAAATTAGAAACACTCTCGAACGCGCAAAGAGTGTTTCTTTTTTTTTTGGGAATCTTCTTCCTGAGGAGTCGAGATTGATGTGAGAGTGGGGTGGGGCGGAAAAAGAGATTTTTCTTTGTGAAATTTATTGTACAATTTTGGGCCGAAGGAAGGAGGAAAGTGTAATGAGAGAAACATAAACATTTTTGAAATGTATTAATATTTACAATTTCCAGCTGGATGAACAACAACGAAGAACCGGATGAAGGAGGGTTAATTTATCATCGAATTTTCAATAGAAACCTAGCCTCCGGTGGTACTGGCTTTGATTAATAAAGGAGCAGGAAGCGTTGTTTAGAAGATAAATTGGGGGGCTAAATAGTCTCAGGTATGTTTCTCTATTAAGTTTATTGTGTAAACTAACTACGGAAGGTTACCTGTCTTTCAATATTGATTTTGCGTTGGAAGTAAATACGTAGCCAGTTGTGTAAATTTTTGGAAATGGCATCAGGTGAGGTGAATTCAGTTATTTCAGCCGTGTGGAGATCTACAGAGATGAGGGGCGGCTTCTGAAGCGGAAGCAGATACACCGCGAAGGATATACTTTCGTCGTGAGGGTGTACCAGTTCGATCCTAAGGCAGGAAATCGGTGTTCATTTCCTTTGGACTTTGCAAAACATTCAAAGTTTCCAGAGTGCCTCAAATTTGGACAAGGGGACTATTTAGCCCCAAGCATTCGTACCCCCGACTTTATATGTATGACTTTGCATGAGATAGATGAATCACTGTCACGGTACCGGAAACAAAGTTTCTCTGACTTAATTCAAAAACATTTGTTTCCCCCTTCACAAAACTACATATTTCAAAAACTTTTTCCCTGAGACTTGTGTATCTGTTAATATATATTTGTTAGATGGCCCATGGGGAGATATCCTTTACCCTGTATCGCTGAAAACACCTTCAGGGATGTAATTTAAGTTCCACCCCTCTTCCTGTCCTCACTCAACAATATTGATTATTTGCGCAACTGTCATCCCAAATCATAGCTTGAGGTGATCACTTTCTTAAATATTCTCCAAGGACGCACGCAAAATCTATTTAATTTTGAAATTTTCACATTTCACAAGTTTTTGAAACTCCTTACCTTGTTATTGTTGTTGCTGCTTGTCAAACCCTAGCTGACTTTTGACAGGAAGTTAACTCAGTTATTCAATACCCATCACAGTTTCATCCTTACCTCAATGTCGCCGCCATCATAGGGATTATATTCCGCACCACTTTAGCGAAAATCCCTTCTCGAGGACCTTTAATAATTAATTAAGATTTTATAGTCCAATGTGAATTTTGCAAGAGTAGCCGCCAATGATGCTGTGTGTATGTGTGTCCCTGTGTTGGGGAATACTTTGGGCTTAGCTGAAGGATTAAATTGTCCTCCGTAAATGGATTTCTGTCGTCCTAAAACGAATTTCTATACAGGCTTCCTCTTCTTTGGATTCGTCCCACTATCTCTGTTAAGACATTAAATTGTTAATAACGATGTGATGCCAGGTTGAAAAAATGCCGCCGACCTATATATGTCATACGATACCAACTCATCGATTATCCTGAACCAAAAATCGAGGAGCCAACACAATGACTCGCGATTGAGAGGGGAAGGTAGAGTGCAAAAGGAATTTTTCGCGGACATGGAAATTGATTTTGATTGATGATATTATTTGGATATGTGTGCATGTGGGTGAACTCGTTTTTCGTGTACACACAGATAGATCCGATACAGTCCTTTGATCCGATTATGGAAGCATGCTATGAGGCAAAACAAAGCATACATACATGTATGGAACGTACAACAACAGAAAAAAGAAGTGAAATATAATGTTGGCGAATGAAATCAGGATATGTTAACATATCCCTTTTTTAAGAGGATTATCCTTTGTTCGGAGTAATTGAAAATTGTTCGTTAGAAGTTATTTTTTGTTCATTCTCATAGAGGGTAGGTAATTGAATTCTCCAGGGGTAAGGCTAATATTTTAATCAAAAAATTCATAGAATTTGGGGTTTAGAAAAGTTAAGTACATATAATGGGTGAATATATGAAGGTCTTTAGGTCACATATTGGCTGCCCAAAAGGATATTTACTAACTTGCTTTGTGTATACATTGTTGCCGATTGTATAGGAACGCCCCTTTGTGAAACGAATAATCTCTGGTAAAAAAAAAGTGACAGCAAATGAAACAGATGCTTCTAATCCTTGAGTCTCTTGAGGGTAGTAGGCTACTCAAGTGCAACCGGTCATATAGGGATCATTGGCCGGTTCAAACGTTTTAGTCCCGATAGGGATATTTTCCGCGGCTAGTATGGTCACCGAGTGGTATTGTGAATCCGAAATAAGTCACAAGGAGTGTTGCTAATCATGGACCTCTATCGACATTGCTTGGGATTGTTTTTCTATCAGGAATGTTTGGAACTTAAAGTTGAAACACTGCAAAGGATGAGTGCTTCTTATGAATTAGGACATACATATCTCAACGAACAATTGTACAGGGAACCTCTCAATGAGCATACGAGCGTAGATTGACAAGTTCACGGCCTATCATAGAAATTGTTTTAATTACAAATTAGCACGCCCCCTTTTATTTCCCAACATTCAAAGAGTGGCTCTATGAAGTTTCATTCCTGTGTTGTATTTAGTTCGGTTTATACTCGTGCTCAAATCCGGCAAAGTTAAATATTGCCGTTTCTGTACTATGTTGCATTTCAATTGGACGTTTTTAAACTAAACTTTAAACAATTGCTACTTTTGAAAATTGGGTTCTTCAAACTTTCGGCAAAATGGGTTCAGAAACTGGTTTTAGTTGAACAAAAACATAATCGACTAAGGATGTCTCACGTATTTGGAGCTGTTTCAAAACCGATCCGGAGGATTTTTGGGTCAGATTTGAAATGACTGGTGAGACATGAGTTCAACACTATAATCCTGAGACAAAACAGCAATAGGAAAAGTGAAGACGATCTGAATTGCAAGCCTCGAAGAAAGCTAAAGTTAAATTATTGGCGGATAAGGTAATGACACTGGGTTTTTTAGAATCAAAGGGAATCATCATGTTACCTTGTCATCGGCCAAACAATTACCTCCGAGTACTACTGCGGTCTTTTGGGTTGGATACGAGAGTAAATAAAGAAAAAGGGTTCAGGAATATTGATGAAAAAAGTTTTCTTTGACCGGAATAATGCACACACTCACGTCGCGTCAAACCATGGCTGAAGTCTATAACTATGGACTTGAATTACTACCCCTATTCATCCGATCTGGCTTCATGTGACTTTCGTCTGTTCCCCAACTTAAAAAAAACGGTCGCTAACTTTTCAATCCGTATAAATCTGGTTTGTTCTGGTTATTACCACGCATACTTGTCGCCAGTCACAAAGCGTGGAGTAAATCGTGTATCTCATGTGTTCCTGTGCCTTCCGCCACCTTGCCACAATGTATGAGGTAAGTGTTGTCCTAGGCGGTCTATTTATCTTCCGATCTCGGGGTTTCTTTCACTTTGACATTTTCTTGTTTCAAAAGTCGGTCCTTCGCAGGTCAGTGTATTTGTTGTTGCTCTGATAAAATTTATTTCTTTTGCGACGGATCAGGTACGCCTTGTTGTAAATCCAGCTTTGTAAATCACTTTCCCCCTGCAATTTCAGCTAATACCTCCGAGAAAAGTGGTAGCGGGTAAGAATTTGTTTTAATAACGGCATTCACCGTACTGCGGTAATCACCACAGATCCGCACAGACCCATCTAACTTTGGCACTGGCACAATGGGGGTTGCCCATCGTGAAAACATGACAGGCTCCAAAATCTTTTGTTGGTCAAGTTTTTCAATCTCCTTTTCAACTGCAGGTTTCTAGGCGATGGGACACTGGCGATGTTTTCGAAAAATCGGAGCTGATCCGGGTAATTCTTCAAGGGAAATAGGCGGTCCCTGGTGAGCGCCCAATTTCTCCCTGAAAATCGTGTTGTATTTCTCTTCCAGCTTAACGCCATCGGCCGCCACCTCCAACGCACACACACCATTTACCGTGATTCCCATAACGGGAAACCAGTCTCTGCCCAACAAGCACCTCCCCCCACCTGCAATAACATCAACTGGCAAGCAATAGTTTTTACTGTTATATTCTATATTCACCATGGATGATCCCAGAACTTGCAATTTCTCTTTGGACCAGGTATGCAGCGTCATTGTTGAAGGAATGAGAGATCTCTTATCCTGGTTTATACGATTCCACGTAACCCCCGAGATTACGGTGCACGCAGCCCCCGAATCAACTTCAAATGATTCTATGACCCCATTGAGGCACACATTTGGCAAAATCTTATTGGCGGTCGCCGTATGAATAGTATTCAACTCAAAGAAATAATTTGGCTCTCCTACTCCTGTCTGTCCGTTACGAGGTGTCGTATTATTTTCTTCCACACTTTCTTCCACTGCATGAACAGCTTGTTGTTGACGGGCGGTCGCTCTCTTCTTAAAACATGCTCTGCTTGCATGTCCCTTGATATGACAGAAATCGCAGATTTTCTCTTTGAAAAAACATTTATCAGCAAAATGATTTCCCTCGCTGCGAAAACATCGCCCCACTGGAGCGACAACTTCTTGTCGTTGAAATTTCTTCTTGGATGACATCGCCAACACCTCGCTAGTCTTGCGTACGTCCATCACATTTCGGTGTGCGGCCTCATGTGCAATTGCTATCTCGTACGCTCGCTGAAAACTCAATTTCGGTTCACTAAATAGACGCTTTTGTAAAGATTCATCTGCAACGCCGCACACAATCTGGTCTCTCAGCATTTTATCGAGTTCCATGAAATCGCAGTGTTCCGATAATTTCCTTAAATCCTTAACGAAGTCCGCGATCGTCTCGCCACTCTTTTGGCAGCGTTTATGGAACGTAAAACGCTGTACGATTTCATTTGGTTTTGGATGGAAATGGCCATCCAATTTTTCCACAATTTCACAGAAAGACACGTCCTTGGGAGTCAGCAGCGTAAGTAGCGAGCGAATTATTTCGTACGTCGCTTCCTCCACACACGCGAGGAATATAGCTCTCATGGAACCCTCATTAGTTATTCCATTCGCTTCAAAATAAAACTCCATGCGCTCTTTATAGCTATTCCATGCCATTGTAGGTTGGAATTGTTCCAACCTCCCAAACGTTTGCGCCGACGGATGGTTGACATTCGCCACCACACTTTCATCCATCTCGTTTACCATATTTTACTCGTAGCCAAAATGTAATATTTCAAAAGAATATTCTTCTAGGAATAATAGAGTAAATACACGATGACTCTTGGATTTGCAAAATTCACTTTATTTCATCTCGATCAAATCCATCTACTCTAACCTCTACTCCCCCAAAAACGTGTCTCTTTGATAGATGACAATCCACCTCTTTCGGTGTCTGCTTTACCTACTTATACAGGCTGACTCGATCTATAACACGCCTTGAAACTGACACAGATCGCATTTGTTAAAAACATTTCAATATGTAAGAATCTGCCATTGTCGAAATCGAAAGATCAGTGCATTTTCCTTAAAGGAACTACAAGACTCCAGTCATTCAATGAGAACCTTCTTCGAAGTCCCACTTTCTGCACTAATCAGGAAGTTCTAGGAACGAACCATTTCCAATTAGAATTCCCCCGCACTCTCTCGTCTAGCACCTCAAAATATGCAATTATATTCAACTCAGTGATCGTCGGATAATCCCAGAAGTATGTGACACATTTTATCAGATACACAGTATGAGATACAACCAACAAATTCAATTTTAATTATTTTCTCTTCAACCCGCTTCATGGAGCACACTTTAATTTATTAAGACATCTCCCAGTCCACCGTATCCACGTCAAATTCATTCGTCTCTCCTACGTACCTCATGGCTCCACTCAAGTGTGTGTACTATGTTCGACCATTAATCCCATGAACGTCCGCACAAGGATTGTGTATTTGCCCCTTTTATTCCCCAAGCGTGTCGACAAAGAGAAAAGCGAAGAGCAACAACAGAAATGATAAATGAATGATCTAAGGACATTTATCATACTTACGCAATTATTTATAATGTGCTTTGGACATTTTGCTATTTATTGTCATACTCTCTCAACGTGGCTACTTCCATTCGGTAGATTTTGTTATCCTTTTACATAGTTGTGTATCTGAGGACGAAGTGTCATAGAAAACTTTTCAACAACAACACACGAGAGTTGGTTGAAATTTTGTCACGCATGATTTGTCGTAGTGTGTACGACTAATCGTCTAGAAGGATAACAATATTTTTTTTTTTTGGTTTTTTTTTTATTCATTTCGCTTAGAAAATCATCGTTTACGTTGAATCTATTCATAATCGTAAATAAGGGATTAATCAGATAAATCAGGGGTGAATAACAAAAATTTATTTGATTTATTTCGCGATTTTATGGTCGTGGTGTTAAAATGGACGGGGGGAAAGGAAGCTGAAGAGGAATACTGGTAAAGTGTTTTGAAGAAAGGACGTAAACAATGTATGATTCATGACTCTTCTGGTAATGAAGTGGGAAGGGGGTTGTAATAAAGGTTCAAAACTGATCGCAGTGTGGATACTGTAAAGGGTGGAAAGCGTTTTATCAGAGCGGGAATGGAGACGCAGTTATTAGAGGGAATAGTGCTATACATTTCACTATTAATGGTGTTTTGTAGGACAATGAACTATGCCTTACAGTCTACGGGTATCTAAACGTCTGCATTTTAAAACAGACAAGTGATTCTGTTCGTAATAGATTCCATATACCGAGAGCTTGTGTATAAGAGAAGCAACCATTCAAAAGCCAGGATTGCTGCATTCCGAGCAATTCGGAATGATTCAATTGAATGGTAAAATTACTTCAAGAACTGGCGCTATTCAAATAATAAGAAGCGCGCGATCGAGAATATAGAGAGCTTGTACTCCAGGAACAATGCCCATCCATCTGACCAAAGCGAAGTGCTGAGAATAGCAATATCCAAACTGAAATCGAACAAGGCTGGTGGACTTGACGGCTTACAGACCGAACTTTTCAACGCAGCTAGTGATAAATTGGTAGAGAGCATATGCATACACCAACTCATCTCTAAGATTGGGTCAGACGAGTGCATGCCTGATGAATGGAATCTCCCGATCCACAAGAAAGGAGACTCCGTCAGCTGCGCTAGTTATAGAGGCATCAGTCTCCTCAACAATGCAAAAAATATCTTTTCTGCGATATTGTGTGACCGCCTGAAACCGTCCATCAACAGCCTGATTGGTCCCTATCAGTACGGTTTCAGGCCAGGAAAGTCCACCACCGATCAAATCTTTACACTTCTGTAGATCCTGGGGAAAACCTAAGTAGTCCAAGTCGATACTCATCATCCCTTTATCGATTTCAAGGCCGCCCATGGCAGCATTTACAGAGAAGAGCTAAATAGGTTTGTCAAATGTATGGTTTTGACAACCCCGCCAAACTTGTCCGTCTGTTTAGAATGACCATGGAGAACGCTCGCTGCTCCGTCAAAATCGGTAATCACCGAGACTTTTGACGTCAAATAGGTTTTAGAAAAGGTGACGCGCTGTCATGTGACTTTTTTAATATTGTACTTGAATAAATTGTCCGGAACTCATAAGCCAACACCAAAGGCACAATCTATCACAGTCCGTACAACTGCTTGCATACGCCGAAGGTATTGATATTATTTGACCTCCGCGGGCTGTCACCGTTGCGTTTGCAAGCATTGAGGCAGAAGCAGCCAAATGGGTTTAGCGAAATCCGAGTGCAAAACCAAGTATATGCTCAACAAGATGGGACAATCAACACCGACGAATTGGACAGAATGTCACAGTGAGCAGCTACAACTTCGAGGTAGTAACGGACTTTGTCTACCTTGGCTCTGCTATTAACTCTGACAATGACAACAGCGCAGAAATCAATCGAAGAATTACTCTTGCTAATCGCTGTTTTTTCGGGCTAATAAGGCAATTCAACAGTAAAGCCTTATCTCGAACAACTAAGGAGACTCCGTATAAGACTCTCAGTCCTGCTTTAAGGCGCATGGACTTTATTGAAAGCGGATGGTCGCTTCGAGAGAAAAATTCTTCCAAAAATATTCGGTCCCGTTTGCGTGGAAGGGTCTTGGAGGAGAAGATTCAATAACGAACTATACTAGCTGTACAGCGAGATTGACCTGTCAAAAAAACTGCGTATTGGGCGTTTGAGATGGTTAAAACATGTAGAGCGAATGGACACCAACGCTCTGGCCGCAGAGTCTTCGAACTTAATCCAGAGGGACGACGAAGTAAAGGGTCTCATCGCCGTAGGTGGCGCGCACAAGTTCAAGGGGACCTCGACCAACTTGGAGTGCGCAACTGGAGGCAATTAGCTAAAGATTGAACTAAATGGACAGGCTTGTTGGTTGAGGCCCAGGTTCAACCCGAATTGTAGCGCCACCTAAGCAAGAAAGTAATGCTAATCCAAATTCAACTAAATACTTGGTTTGACACCACCCGATTAGCTGGCCCATTAGCTCAGTTCGTTAGAGCGCTGTGCTAATAACACGAAGGTCCTGGGTTCGATCTTCGCCTCAATATATTCATCTCAATGTACAACACATACTCGTACATAAATTTCTTCAGTTGCTCATAAAAAGTCCTCATAACAATCTTTAACAAGCACATATCCACACATCAAATAGCATGTTTTAGCCGTTCAGCTTCGTATTTTTTTAACACGATATCCTGCTCAAGGATTTCTCTGTTCGTTGTTTTTTTTGTTTTTGTTGCGATTTAAGTCAACAACAGCTAAAACAACTTAGCCAGGCAGTTTCGAGAGCCAGAGGGGCGAGTGAGAAGGGATGGCTTAAACTATGGTACGGCTAATTGAAATCTCGAACACCGCAAGATCGAAAGCTCATTGAATTTTATGACAACATATGACGACATGAATGGGTGATGGCAGTTTCATCGAAATGAAATGAAACTTTTCGACGAATCGGCTGCGCAACGATAAAGTGACATAAAATTTTACGATTATTTTCGATTCCTATACTTCCTTAAGCCTTAACCCTTGGTGAAGAGATAGACAGTGGCACATGGAACATAGGAAACACACAATGTAGGTGATTTTTGCACACATTCCCCATCAGTGGCAGCGAGAGAACGCTGAGTTGTGAGGCACGTCATAAATGTTGTAAGTGATTAAAATGACAATAGACAGAGGGAGTGATATAGGGTGAGAGTTGAATGGTGGGTGGCATATACAATGAAGTTGCGACTACGGAGGATATGTGAATAAATTGGGAAGGTTAGCCAGGAATAGACAGAAAATGGACCCATTTCCGTTTGCTGTGTCGGCTGCGCTACGAGGTTTTATGCGTTTCTAATTTCCATTGTTTGTGCTGCGGAGGCTTAGTGGTGATGTTGGCGTCGTCGTCGGTGGCGGCAGCAGTGGTGATGACACCGTCTCGCGCCCCGATTCTGTTTGGATGTCAATCCTCTGTGTGCATACATATAGATATTTTATGTTTCTATGTCATTGGGGTGCAAATTTTATCGGTGCTCGTAAAAATAATTTCACTCGCCTTTTTGTGTGCGCGCTCGATTTTTGTACGCTCTGACAGGGTGTTTAATGGCTCTGTGTCCTGGAAAGGATGTTTTAATCTGACTGCTTTTTGCAAGCCGTGCAGACAATTGGATTGTGCACCGGCAAATAGAGACACGCAGACAGGGGGTGGATATTTGGATATTTTAGGCACGTTTATGAATTAAGTTTTCCATATCCTGTAGTGGGAGTTAAGCTGCACTGGGATGACTTTAAACCTATAGCATAAAAGAATGAATTAAGAAAACTGGGTCAGAGGTATCGTGTTCGATTATAAAGTTTGTTTTTATAGTCATGAAGAAAGCCTGCGCAGTACTCAACTTAGAATATGTGCAAAGCCTACAAAGGTACACTCTAAGAGCAGAGTTTATCAGAATAAACCACGCTCGTCAAAGAAACCATCTCATGAACAATAGAGCTGCGGCCGGCTCAGCTGGTATTGTCATGTTCAAAGAAGAGATCAAGAGTATTCCAAAAATATCGCCAAAGAAGGGCAGACATAAAAAGTGTCAGCTAAGGGTGGAAGCGCAGTTATAGTCAAAAACAACATCCAACAATATGAGGAGTTGAAATACACTACAGAGAAAATACAAGCTACAGTAATAAGCATAAAGACTAAACATAAAAAAATTAATGTCGCTGCTATTTACTGTCCTCCAAAATTTTCAATTAAAAAAGAATATTCAGATTTTTTTGAAATACTAGGAAACAGATACATAATAGGTGGTGATTTTAATGCGAAAAACTTAAACTGGGGTTCTAGATTAACATCAACGAGAGGAAGAGAACTTTATGCTGCAATTCAAGAACATCAGTGCGAAACTCTCTCGACAGGAAGGCCCACGTACTGGCCTACAGACAAAAATAAGATACCAGATCTAATTGATTTTTACATAATCAAAAATTTGTCGAGCAGCTACATACACATAGATGAATTTGAGCGTCTGACCATTCACCTATAATTCTCCAAATAAGTGAATATGTAATTCAAAATGCAAGTACTAAAACCTTAACAAACAAAAGAACAGATTGGCAAGCCTTTAAATTGAACTTAGCAAATAGAATAGACACAACGACACCTCTTATATCCAAAAATGATATAGAAACAGAAGCACATAAGTTGGTGAGCGATATTCAGAAATCGGCCTGGGAAAGCACTCCTGGAGTAAATAGAAAGATCATGAAAAGAAACTACCCGAAAGAAATAAAGGATTTAGTAGCAGATAAAAGACGAGCAAGAAGAACATGGCAAAAAACAAGAGCTCCACAACATAAAACAAAGCTTAACAACCTTAGTCAGCAACTGAAAAGAGAAATTAGAAAATTTAAAGAAGACTCAATGAAAAGGTATCTCGGAGCATTAACAGCTGAATACGCTACCAATTACTCTCTTTGGAAAGCTACAAAAGGACTAAAACAACCTATTGTTCAAATACCTCCAATCAAAGCACCTGATGGAAACTGGGCAAGAAGCGATGAGGATAAAGCCATTCTTTTCGCAGACTACCTAGAAAACATATTTAAACCACCAGATGAAAATGGAAACAGACAACCTATGCTATTAGAACCATCGGAAGAGGAAAGCGAAGAGATTCTACCCACAAATCCTAACGAAATACGCAATCTAATAAAGCATGAGATAAATGAAAAGAAAAGTCCTGGATATGACCTTATATCTGGTGACGTATTAAAAAACTTACCCATCAAGGCAATAATTAAAATAACAAATTTAATAAATGCCTCATTTAAGCTTAAATTTGTCCCTAGTTTGTGGAAGATTGCTGATGTTCTAATGATTCCCAAACCAGGTAAATCGCCAAATGAAGTATCATCTTACAGGCCTATATCGCTATTGCCGATGATATCAAAAGTGTTTGAGAAAGTGCTCGCTAAACGTTTAAATAAAATAATTGAAAACAAAAAGCTGATTCCGAACCATCAATTTGGTTTTCGAAGGCAGCACTCTACGATACAATGGCGCCGTGGCGTAAGTGGTTAGTGTGTCGGATCACTACGCATGAGGTTCCAAGTTCGAATCCCAGAAAATACCAAAAAGTATTTTCAAGGTCCCACCTCTCGCGAGCGTCTGACAAACATCCGAGAGTATTGTTGTCACGAAAAAGCTTCTCAAATCGCCGTTCGGATTCGGCATTAAACTGTAGGTCCCTTCCATTCGTGTGAAAAATATAACGCACACAACATGAGTGGTTGCGAGAAGCTAGGCCCTGGCACTTTAAAGAGCTGTTGCGCCAAATATTTATATTTGTACTCTACGATACAACAGGTACACAGAATTACGGATAAGATCGAAGAAGCATTAGAAGAAAGGAAGGTCTGTTCGGCTGTGTTCTTGGATGTGGCGCAGGCCTTTGATAAAGTATGGCACAAAGGACTTACCTATAAACTGAGATGTATGCTGCCATGTCAGTATGCTTCCATTCTTAAATCTTATCTAGATGGAAGACATTTTAGAATAAAACAACAGAATACTTATTCAAAACTAAGAGAAATAAAGGCAGGAGTGCCGCAAGGTAGTGTACTGGGCCCTATATTATACCTATTATATACTAGTGATATTCCGGAACTAGAAAACCTTACTATGGCAACATTTGCAGATGATACAGCAATACTAGCAGAAGGGAGAACTAATGAAGAATCAACAGAAAAACTCCAAATAAGAATAAACAAAATCTGTGAATGGACAA
This sequence comes from Brachypalpus laphriformis, assembly GCA_945910035.1. NCBI lineage: Eukaryota > Metazoa > Arthropoda > Insecta > Diptera > Syrphidae > Brachypalpus > Brachypalpus laphriformis. The sequence goes on from OX246756.1 coordinate 177,574,779, forward strand.
AAAAGTGGAGAATCAAATTGAATGAGTCCAAGTCAGTCCATTTTACTAATAAAAAGGTTCAACATATACCAATCATTATAAACGAAAAAATAGTTCCATACGCTAAGCTGCGATGGAAAGAGCACATAAAAAAGAAAAAAGAAGAGTTAGAGATGAAATATAGAAAATTGCACTGGCTGATAGGAAGAAACTCAACCGTACCAATTGGAAATAAAGTGCTTATATACAATCAAATTCTGAAACAAACATGAACATATGGAATCCAACTATGGGGTTGTGCCAAAAAGACAAACGTAGACATAATACAACGATTCCAGAATAAGGTGCTTAGAAATATAGTAAATGCACCTTGGTTCATAAGGAACACGGATCTTCATCGAGATTTGAAGATAGAAATTCTTAAACATGCAAAAAAACACAAAGAAAAGCTAGAAGAGCGTATAAACTTAGATGCGAGAAAACTTTTGAATAATGAAAATCAATTACGAAGGCTCAAAAGAATAAAACCTCTCGATTGAACTTAACTTCGAAGTATAACAAAAAAAAAAGTATATATAGATGCATGACATAGCACATCCGAAGAAAAAAAGATACACCAGATGGTGGATCTCATTCAAAGACGTAGATGTCAGGAAAAAATTGCTTATTAGTCCAAGTGACTAGATCTGGTTCCTCCCCGCCCTGCGATGAAAAGCCAAGATGGTGTTACCGCATGGGAAACGCGAAGAAGGGCGAAGGGGTGTATTGAATATTGAGTAAACATTTTGAGAAAAATGCATTTTAAGTAAAAAAGTGGAACAACTAATTTTCATTATTTTGAGTTTAAGGAGCCATAACGTTTTTGTAGCTGCCCAGCTGTACCCAATGTGTTTAAAACTTGAATGCGCTACTAAATTGTCTTTCTAAAATGTATAAAACTATTTTTGTACGTATAATAGTTTAGAAGTTATAGCGTTTAAAGTGGTTACATCTCCAAATAAGAGGTCACCGACTTTGATGGTCTATAACTTGAAATGTGGTGTGCTATACAATTTTTTGTTCAGCGGAACTTCGAGTATCTCCTCTTAAAGGATTATACTGCTTAACTGGGACACCCTGTATACAGTTCTATACATATTTTCTTAAAGACAAGATAAAATTACAATCTGAGAATCTGCAGTGTCGATCTAACTTTTTTCCCCCCTAAATCATAAGATTTGTCATCTCAAAATTGTATTTTATCGCGAAAAAAAAATGCAGCATCCATTCGAAGTTTAAGATTTTCTTGCACGAATGTAACCTTAAATTATATAAATAGCTTGGAATTTGACTACTTCGTCGAAACCAAATTGCAGTCTGCCCACTGCCCACTAATGTGAAAGAATTTGTCATTGGAATGGATGATTCTGTCGAAGGTGGTCTCAACGAATTTCTTATCGAATTGTTCCAGCATTCGAATACATGCTTTCAATAGTAAATCCCAGCATAGATATTACGCTCAAGACAGGCGGAATTTTTGTAGCCATCACCACTCCTCCACTTCGATCATCTTTGACTTTCAATCAATCAACCCTGATGGTTCATAAAAATAATAATTATGGATTTCTAAATAGCGACTCCATTCAAGCGTAAACTACTTCTGACTAAGTTTAACAGTATTCAAATAAAACTCCCATAAACAAAATCCGAACTAAGGAGCTAAAGAGGAGAAAATAAAAAAATAAGTAGAAGAACAAACATATTCTTCAAAAGACCCACTTAACAAAGGAAATATTCCGATGAATACAAGTTCCACAAGTGAAACGAAGGACACTGAAGTGGGTCATAAAAAAAACGAAAACACCCTACGATCTGGTCTCACCAGAATCTTTGTTTCCCTCAGCATTATCATCATCATCCTCGTCACCATCTACATCATGCTCAATCATCACCAAACGCTGCGCTTTTTGAATCAATTCACTAAAGATGTGCCCCCATGCTCCACCAGCTTCAGGTCCGCCTTCGATGCTGCTCCCTTTGTCTATTTGAATTTTTATTTTCATTTTATATTTGAATGATGTCTTAGTTTTCAAGCGATTGAATAATGGCAAAGTCGTAAACTACCCGCCATCCTTTCCTCCACAAACAGACACACATTTCTATCCATGGCTGCTGCTTTCAGAGTTGGAGAGTTAATAAGATTCAAATGTTTTTGAATTAAGCCAGAAACCGAAATGTACGTGACCGTGATTCGAATGATGCTGACGACAATGACGACTACAACAACCAACGACGCGACGACGACGACGACGACGATGATGATGATGATGATGATGATGATGATGATGATTATGGGTGACTTGCTGGGAGGTGGAACCTTCTGGCGAGCAGGAAATAAAGTTTAGAAATAGCTCGTAAAACCCCGAGGGTATGATGAAAGTGTTAGATGTGTACTTGTGGACCACCCTTGGCCAAAAGGGTTGAACAAACAGAAAGAATTGCGTTTTTTTTTTGAGATTTTTATTTCCACCGAGGATCGTAAAAAAAAAGAAGAGAAACACGGGGCGCTGAACATTTTTTGCTAAGCAGAAACAAATAGAAATGGGGTGATTTGCAAAGTTTTTGAATAACTCGAAATGGGACCGTAAAAATAGAGGCAATTGCAGAAGAATAAACGCCCATTCGGATTTTGATAGTTTTCCCTTTGCCGATACGAGGATAACTACGTTTTTATATCAGCTTATAAATTTTGTGAAAAATTGCAGATATTCTGAGGAAAAACTACAGGAAACAAATTCAAAATGAAATGATGGTTCTAAATCCTTATTAGACGTACGGGGCTATTTTATGCCGTTTATATGGGCTAAGTTTCTTTTTATTTGAAACATTTTTTAGAACTTGCTGTGACAGTTGAGAATATGTAAGGTTTTATGACGGCGTATGTTGCTCGCAAAATACATGAGTTTGAGATAATTGATCACTATGAAGCTAAAGTACATCCATGGGGTGGGCATAATTGATTGGTGGCTGCTACTAAGCCGGTATTCTATGAATTGGCTTCGAGTCAAACAAACGAGGCGAAGACAAGATCTTAGTCGAGAGGGTTCGGATATGGCAGTTAAAAAATATTTCCAACGTGTCAGAGGTCATCCTTGACTTCGATACAGAATAGGAACATATTTATGAAGCAAGATGAAACTTGCAAGATTTCTGAGGATCCACGTAGCCTCCGTGGACATTTTAGAGAAAGTGCGAACGATCACCGTATGTTGTTCCAATTGATGGTTATAAGCATCCGAACTTTGAAATTCTCTCAGTAGATATATCAACAGCTTAGTGAATTTCCGACTTTATTGGGCAAATCAGCAAAAGATGAAGAGCACCAGGTTTTTTTGTAAAGGTACCTCGTCAAACCAAGTAATTAACGTAACCCCAGAGAACTTTTTTGTTAGAACATTCAAAAAAGGTGGTTTGTAGATGACGGCTAGATCCCCAAAGAATATGCTTCAGTTTATTCCATGCAAACACCTTTCCAGACCGTTATATTCTCGGCTTCTATCTATGACACATTCTCATATTGAATCCTTCAGCATATTTTCATATTAAATGGGTTACTATACTCTTGTTGGAGTTTTATGTTCCCTTCCTTAGCATTTCGTTCCATGACGACCAAATACTTTTGAGAAGAACCTGGTGTATTATTATTTTTTACCTTTGAGTAAAACAGTAAACGAAAGAACAGTCTTAGAAGGAGTTTGGCGAAAAATTGGAACGTGACCACAGATCTGCAAATAAGATGTTCTGGCAGACCGTCCGCCGACTCAGAGGAAAAATGTTGAATATCGTTGAAGGAGTCAAATCCAAAGACGGTACACTTCTTTCCAATGAGGAGGACATCTTACGCAGATGGAGCGAGCACTTTTGAGAATTGCTCAATCCCGAACAGGGCACCGAAGATGACAGACTTATTGTCGAGAGTTGGGCGGAAAGTAGTCCCACGGTAGAGGAAGTATCTTTGGCGATCAAAGCGCTAAAGGTTGGCAAATCTGCTGGTGTGCATGAAATTCGGTCAGAAATGCTCAAGGCTTTACGTAAAGAGGGAGTGCAATGGCTCTCCCGTGTCATTAAAGTGGCCTGGGAATGCGGTGAAACACCTGGTGATAGGCAAATGGGAGTGATAGTTCCTCTTTTTAAAAAAGGGGACAAAAGAGATTGCGCCAACTATAGGGGTATATCTCTTTCAAGTCTCCCTGGAAAAGTCTTCGCTAAGGTGCTAGAAATGCGTTCCAGAGCTGTGGTTGGGAACAGTTTGGGGGATAAGCAGTGCGGTTTTCGTCTTGGTAGAAGCACAACCGACCAGTTATTCACTCTCAGAATGGTTCTTGAGAAGGCCTGGGAGTATGCTAAGCCTGTCTACACTTGTTTTGTGGATTTAGAAAAAGCATATGATAGGGTTCCTCGAGCCAAACTCTGGAGTGTTCTGCAGGAGTATGGGATTGATGGTTCGCTGTTAAGGGCGGTTCAGTCTTTATATAAAAACTGTAGAAGCTGTGTTCGGATAAACGGTGTTAAGTCAATACCTTTCACTGTGAGCGTTGGACTCCGCCAGAGGTGCGTTTTGTCACCTCTCCTTTTCATTGTATATATGGATTGAATGTTGCAGCGCAGCCGTGGTGGAGAATGTTTCAAAGTGGGAGACCTACGGATTAGTCATCTGCTCTTTGCGGATGATTTGGTCATTGGGTCCTCTCAAACCGAACTTCAGCGCGCACTCGAAAGGTTTATAGCCGTTTGTGATGATGCTGGAATGAAGATCAACGTGAACAAGTCAGAAGTAATGGTCGTTTCCAAAAAACCCATTCAGTGCACTCTGCATGTTAGTGGAGTTTCACTGAAGCAGGTGGATAAGTTTTAGTACCTCGGGGTCCTATTCACGAGTGATGGGAGGAGCAATGCCGAGTTATCCTGAAGAATTGGTCAGGCTGGATCAATTTTGAGAGAGCTTGGCCAATCTGTTATAAGGAAGGCCGAACTTAGTGTTCAAGCTAAGCTATCGGTTTTTAACTCGGTGTATGTTCCAACTCTCACCTATGGTCATGAAATGAGGTTCTTTCGCGGTGTTGCTGGAATAACTCGTAGGGATCGAGTGCGCAACACCAGAGTACGCGAGGCGCTTAATGTTGAGCAGCTATTTCTCCGAACGGAACGATCTATGCTTCGATGGTTTGGTCACGTAGTGCTGCGTAGTGGAAGCACGTAGGTCACCGGCTTCCAAGACGTGCCATGGTAGCTGTGCCATCAGGTAGGGACCCCGCGGTAGGCCTAGAAGTAGATGGTTGGACCAAGTCCGACATCTCTCCTGAAGCCGTCTAGGGATTCCTCTTGATGAGTTGGAGTCAATGGCGGAGGATCGAGAAGGATGGAGAGTCCACCTGAGCATCCTACCCCCGCGACCCTCATGAAGGATTAGCGGGCCATTTGAAAATGTATGTATGTATGTATGTACCTTTGAGTTACCAGTGCTTAGTATTCTTAATACTCTTTGAGCCCAGGGAAATTTTGCTAGCCATCCTATGGCAACATCAAGACCATCAAACTTGCTAGAGAATTCTTCTGCATATGAAGTTTGTCATTTATAACTTCGTTTGTCGATGAAACAACCTGCAATACGAGAATATGTGTATAACTAGACCGCACCAGCAAATAATTTTAAGTCCCAAGTGGCTTAACACAAAGACCAATTTGTATATCATAAACTAATGCCTTCTAAACAATAGCATTTCAAATGGAGTACCCTCTGTGCATGCTACCACCTTCCTGGCTTATCTAACAAAACACTCAGTCATATTACCCACCTGGGAAAAAAAAACTAAACGTGTGTCAAAATGCCCATCATTCTGTCTTTCCGGAGCAAGCCCACTTCAACTCAGCAAAAATCCGCTGCCGCCCCTGCTCGAAACTTTCGAAACTGTCATCCCATTTCACCTCATACCTAGATCACTCTTAATCCAACTTATACAACGTCATCTTATATATGTACTCATCTTCGATTTGCGGTTTGAATTAATTAGCATACTATTTTGGTCGAGTGACCACCGCCACCGCCACCATCGCCAGAACCAGTAGCAGTGCCGCTACCAACCCTATAAGCACGCACATACACATGTGCACCTTATCCATCTTGCCCACATTTGAATTATCATTCTGTAGTAAAATCCAATTATCATCTCATCCCAGGCGATGTCATGACAACAACACGTTGCTCTGATTCGACCCGCAGAGGGGGTGGGGTGGTGGTGGCGGCAAATAGAACGAGGTAGACCGATGTTACCTTTTTAGCCCCACCGACGGGCTTTGCGGTCAGCCACATTCACAAATGGAAAATGTGCAAGTAATTAATTCGGTTCCAGCAATGAATTATTGCGGTCACACATTAAATAGGCTTTCAGCAGGAGGGAACATGAATAGTGCTGGATGTACTACTCCTGTCTGATTGATGATAACTACCGATGGGTCTCCCTGGCTTCGAGCACAAACCTTTTCAAAGAATGTAATTATAAAGTCATCCGAGAGGAGTACAATCTTATTTCCGGCACTCAGTCTCAGTCTCAGATGACAAATGAGGTGCGCGCACTGATGTGCGAAAAAGGGTTTAATGTTTTGGGCTATAAAAGGGCGGCGGGGATGGAGCCAGCTAGAGTGAGTTGTTTTTTGATGTTGACCCTCGGCAAGTGGCTTTAATTTATTTATTTTTCCCCCGTATTTTGCAGAGAATGACTATGACATAGTGATTAATTAAGAAAAAAAAATAAAAAAAAATATTCGCCCAACGTGGGGCTCGAACGACCCTGAGATTAAGAGTCTCATGCTCTACCGACTGAGCTAGCCGGGCAGTCCCTTCCCCTCGTCGTAAGTTCGGGTTTCGAGTGGTTTACGTTGTTGTTGAAGTCTCAACTAGGCATGATAGGAACAGAGGGCAACACTAAAATGTATCCTTTTTTCCTATTTTGGTCAGGTTATGATCTGAGCTCAAGTGATCATAGCCCTCCCACTTCACTGCTTTTCTACTGATCCACATGTGCGGTTCGCCTATTTGACCTCAGAAAATATCGGCAGGCCTGCCGATTTTGGATCGCTCGGCTACTGAGTCCAATGAAATGCCGATGTCGTCGCATTTGTCTGATCCAGTCGTTTATAGGCCTGCTTTTCCTACATCGCGATGTCTTTGGAACGTGCATAGGTATTGCCTTTTTAACAGGGTTCAAATGATCTCTTCTTTGAACGTGGCAATACCAAATGAGCCGGTCGCGCTCTATCTTTCGTAAGATGGTTTCCTTTACGTGAAGGCTTCCACGGATCTTTAAACTTCTTATTCGATGAAGCTTTGTTACTCCTGCTGTCATGCGAAGCATCTTCATCTCAGCCGCCGTTAATTTACGCTCATACCCTCTATACATTGTCCAACATTGTGAACATTGTGAACCGTATGTGAGTGCTGCATGCACAACTTTGGTCACAGAAGGAAGCAGAGTTTTCTCGCCATTCATCCACCCTAAGCTCACCCGATGATTGATGTCGTCATCATACGTTGCTTCGCTATTGATCGTAGATCCCAGATATTTTAACTTTTTGCAATTGGGATGCACTGTTCTATTCAAATTCACAAGTACTCTATCTTTTTTCAAAACGATCACTCATACGTCAAGTGCTGGTTGCAGGGATGTAGGATCTTCACTTATGATCGCTCCATCGTCAGCAAAGAATAACTGACGTCACTTTACCTTCAGTATAAACGGCAAAGGACTTAAGACCCCAGCACTAAAGTTTACTTACTCATTTGAAGTGTTTTAATTTTTATCAGGACTATATCAGGTCTAATCTGCTTATTCATAGAACTTCACCACATTTTCGACATCAGATGTGTCTAAATGTCGAGATTACTTAATGTGTAGCATCTTCTCTGTAGAAAGTTTCGAGAGTATTTATGCATTAGACTGCGACTTGAACGCTGGGTTCGGACGTCTCGGAAGAGAATTTCTGGTTTGGATTTTGCGTCACTAGTCACATCAGTGAACAAGGAATTTCGAAATATCGATCTCCCGTCTTCACAATTTTAGCAAATTCAACGCATGCCATATCACATATACAGGTTATCCTTCTAAGTGTACTTCATAACCGATAAGCACTAGCTTCACGAACACTATAGGATTACTGTGATCTCTCTTTGATCATTGAAACTGCGTTAAAATAGTTTACCACATCACATGTGTATATACACAATTCAACTACCAACTAGAATCAAACTTCATTAAAAATATCTGTTTGCTGTAAGGACTTAATTTCAGTACAAAAGTTACTGACTAAGCGGTTAACTGTGATGAATGGTCTCGTGTAAACAACCCTCATTATCGGTCCAAGTTATCATAGCCATACACATGCACATATACACACCCATACACGCCTAGCACACATATATTTTCCTTTTATGCTCGCAGGGTAATTTCATCCTTATTATCCTTTCGAAATCCATAAAATTTTCAATTTACCATACCGTTACCCCCCTTTCAGTATCCTGGATACTACTATTTCTACCATTATCCGAGCGCAGGAAAAGAAGAAAAAAGAAAAAACTGAACACAGCAACCATCTACCATTGTTCATTTCGGGTCAGAGGCAGAGCTTATCCCAAGCATCTGCATTCATTTGATGATTCCCGAAATACTTACCAGGCACCATTACCAGTGGGCGGCTGCACAAGCTTCGCCCTCCCAACCGGCCGGCGCCACTCCATCACATTTATAAACCAAAAAAGGGATCATGGGCAATCGCCTTTCTCTCACATAACAGTGAATTATTGTGAAATGGACTTTGGTAAAAGCTGCTCTTGTTTTCTCCTGCTCCTTTTGTTCGGCTTTCACATGGAGAGGGTGTCTATGGCTATATGTGTATGAGTGAGGGGTGGGTTGTTAAAAAGCGCTTGAATGGCCCTGGCACTAGGTTCAAAGATGGATTTGTTTCGGAGTTGAATAAGGTCGGGTAGAACGACTCTGAGTAATACTACCACTACTACCGAAAGGTCCTGCAGGCAATTTTATACCGATGCAGGTGAAACGACAAACAATGCTTACCGGCCGACCGAAAAGACCAAACCATCACCACTACCAGTACTACTAGCCAAGTAGCTTCGTTGTTTTAAACCGACCGACCGACCGACTGACGAACGAAATGAGTTTCGTTATCAAAATACCGTACAATAAGGATTTGGCTCTGTTTTTGTGGTAATGGCGATGCTGGTAATGGTCGTGGTGAACTGTTATTACAGGAAATTGCATTTGCACAAACAATTTTCGAATTGATGATGTTGTTAAGGGCCGCAGGGTGGGATTCAACTTCACCCGACAGCTACGTCCTTTAAATAAAACAAAAACCGTACATGTATGCTAAGATGACAGAGGAGGAATTTTACCACCCCCAGTTGGTACTCCCGTCAGGCTTCAAGATATGAGGAATTGTATCGCCTCAACGTGAATACCATTACATGAGAGTTTCCAATTAAAATGCAACCAAATGAGTAAATTACCTGATACAACTCACTTTAAGCCAGACAGGAAAACATCCTTAGAACCCCCTCCACCTACACTCTCTTCAGCCTGTCCGTTTGTATGTTTGCATCTTTTGTGAGCCCAGAGCGGAAACAAAGCACTTTTCCGCGACTTCACTTGCCTCTCACGTTCCTCATTCATATTTTCTGACAAACAAGGGCGCAGGAGAGAAAATATGAATTTATTATGGCTCCAAAGAGGCATTTACATGGTGTGGATACATTCTCTATATCCTGTCTGGGCTGTCGACCTTCCGCATTGGGCGAATATCCCCAGTCACATAAATTAAAATTTTGCGAAGAGTTTTTGGTATAGTGTTTTTTTTTTTTTTTTTTTCTTCTGCCTCGCCGTTATTTCTTCTTCGATACCTTTTTTCCATGATGGAATCTTAGGAGGTAATTTTCTCTGGGGAGAATTCATTTCCGCCTAAGGGGGGGTAAAAGGCATTCCTTTGTATTCATATATGTATAAACTTCCGGCGATTGCATTAGCTTTTGGACAGATATTGGATATTTCGGTTGATTTCGAAAGACTAGATCAGCATATATGCCGGGATTTCTTTGTCCTGTGATTTATTCGCAGGATTGTGTCACGATATCTTATTAAAGTGCTGCGCTCTGAAGATTTATAATGTGAGTTGACATTTTTACTTTTTGACATTCTTGGGCTTTCTCTATTTAAATGTATTAAAAGTGGTTTTTGATTGGTTGTCTGTCAGAAGATAGAAATCTATTGGATGTGATGTCAAATCTTAAAATTCGCTTCTTCTCTGTTTTGAGTTGCTTTTAAATTTTGGCGCAAGCTTCTAATCACTGAGAACTTGGGCAGCATAGTGCAATTTAAGGTTGCCAGGTGTCCGAGGCTCATATATGTACATATATTGTCCCGACCGCGAACACTATATCAAGTTAAGACAGTGGATGTCCAAAAAATGCTCTTTGTGCATTCCTTGACATAGAAAGTGCTTTTGATAACACTGGTTATGACTCCATCACTAGTGCCATGAGACGCAGGGTAATCAACCAACCTACTACCAGATGGATTAGGATTATGCTCGATAGCCGCATAATAACATTTACGTCAGGATAGGTCTCCGTGACGGTCTCCGCAGCTAAAGGCGGTGACCTCTCGCCTCTCTTATAGTCTCTCGTGACTTACTGTATAGACTTAATAGTTTCAGAACTATAGGCTATGAAGATGATCTTGTGATCATTATCAAGGGCAAACATGAATACAATGTGTGTCAACTTATACAAAGTGCACTCCATGTAGTCTCGGCCTGGTGTGCTAGCGAAGGCCTATCGAATAACCTCAACAAGGCAGTCGTTATACCGTTCACAGGAAGATGAACACGAAACCTTTTTTCAGTGAGTCTAAATGGTATAGCCATTGGTTTTTCCGACGAGGTAAAATATCTATGCATTGTCCTAGATAAAAAAGCTTAACTGGAACAAAAATACTAAACATAAAATTACCAAGGCGACCACTGCCATGTGAGCCTGTCGCCGTATGCATGGATAAACCTGGAGTCTGTCCACAAAGATCACATTCTGGTTATATACCATGGCGGTTACACCCATCCTTACATACGCGTCCATTGTCTGACGGACAAAAACTAAGGAGGTCACAACCATCAACAAACTCAATCACAGATACTATGCGTACCAGTCTCACAACAGCCATAGAGGCTATTATCGGACTCTCTCCACTACATATTTTCGTCAAAAAAGTGCCAAAAGTGCACCACAGTGCAGTTAGTCTTCGAAAGTCGGGTATCAATAGTACATTGGATCATGTGGATCTCATGGATTTACTAACCGACTTCCCCGAGCTAGATACGCTGACCACGGTTTCTGACTTTACGCCTAGAACACTCTAATTCGGTAGAATGTTTGAGATTAAGATGGCAAGCCGTGATACATGGAACATTGGCGGACTGCTGCTTGATCCAAAAGAAATCGTGTGGTACACCGACGGATTAAAAATGGATTCAGGAGTTGACGCCTGAGTGTATGGACCCAATTATAAAGATTCGAAACGACTTGGAAAGAGTCGCAGTGTTTCCCAGGCCGCGCTTTATGCTATTGAGATTTGCGATAGTATAAACTTGCACTCAGGCATTAAAGCTGACACCTTTCACATACTCACCGACAATCAAGCAGTGCTCAAAGCACTGATCTCCCACTTGATCAGTTCAAAATTAGTTCTAAGCTACTTCCGACAGTTTACAAAAACTGGTCCTATACAATAAAGTAAAATTGTGGTGGGTACCAAGTCATGTACCAAGTCATTAACGGTAACGAAACTACAGATTTGCTAGCCAGAAAAGGCTCCTCTGGGTTTTTCGCTGGACCTGATTCTGCGGAATATCTAATTCTGCTTTCAAATATACCCTAAACATTCTCTCACATTATCCTCACTGGAATAACTCCCAAGGTCTCAGACAAGCTAAAAGAGCTGTCCAACCCTTAAAAAAAAATAGTTGATATCCTTAAATACAGCAGAAACGACTTGAGAAGGCTTGTGAGCTTCCTTACCGGTCACTGTTAAGTACTAGTTCACCTAAACAAAATGAGAATCTCGGAGGATATAATCTGCCACTTCTGCCTAGAAGAGGATGAAGCCGCAGAACACATACTATGTGAGTGTGCAGCTCTGTGGAGAATTAGGAGAAGCTTTTTCCTTAAGGAGATTATATCTCCAACAGACTAAAGGAACTCCTCCGCAGCGGTTATTATTGCTTTCATAAGGAGAGCTGAATTACTGCTGTCCTAAAAGTTGGCCTCTGACACAATAAATCTATCTGGTGCCTTTAAGCCATATGGGCGTGGCCACAAACTTGTAAAAAAAAAAATGTGTAGACATCATAGGCGAGTCGATTCAGTACAGGATCGATTCAGAACTGAGAGGAAGAGTCTCTGAACCTTCTTTCGCAAGCGCATAAGAGATTTCATTTCCTACAATCCCGCTATGATCCGGAAAGCTTGTTTAGTCGGTTTATCCATTCTAGAACAATCTCTGACTGATTTGTGGGAGTCTCAAGCGCCTTAAGTGCAGTCTGGCTGTTGCCTCTTATATATCCTATATGTCCAAAAACCGGCCAAGTCCAATTTCATTAGTGGTACCAGAGCCGTCAGTGTAGAACACATTTGTGAAATCCTGAACAAGCCCATTTGGATTTTCTTATTTCGAATCACACTTCGTATATTTTTATATCGTATTTCGGAGCTTATAGTTATTGATAGGCACAATGCTCTGACGTCTTACGAAATAGTGCTCCATGCCAAATGTCATGTTCTTCGTGTCAGACCGCGCTTTTCCTGAGTCGACAGGTTGCTTTTCACAAGAAGTAGAAATTGAAGGCAGACTCCTCTCTCCGGTCTGGTAAGTATAGAATAGGCAGATCTAGCCAACACCCCAACCCACGATACTGCAGAGGCAAAATGGTCTGAACAAAGCAGCCTCTCACACCGTCACGTCTTACCGAAAGTTATCTGACGCTGCTACTAAATTCTAAGAGCTCGAGTCGATTTCAACTCAACGTGCTCCAGCTTATCGTTCAACATTACTCCTTGACAACTGTGGGAAGTTGAACAACTTCGACTGACGAAGTTCCTAGACTGCATACCAAATAAGTGCTACTATAAGAATTGGTTAAATTTACGAAACCGGCAATTAGCATTTAAAGCACAACCCGTCTGGTGATGAAGTGTAGCAACCTTTTTCTGAAATCATTAGATACTCGAAAACACTCTGCCTCGAGCCAATTTGCAACTAAATACGTACATACAGATGCCCTCATTAGTCAGTGTACAGCACCACTTAAACCAGAATCGTCCTTGCCAAACACCGATCGAGAAAACAATCATCGGCTTTCATCGGCAGAAAAAAAATCACCATCACAATTATTCGCCTCGAAATGTGTCCAACAAAATGAATAAAACTTCGCAATTAGCACAATGTGTTCGTTCAATCGAATATGGACCCCAATATCGTCCCCCGGCCCAGATCAATAAGCTTCCAATCCTCGTGCCAGTTTTGTCCAATTTGCCAACAACTGATTGAGATAATGAGCCACCATCACACTTATTACCGAGAGCAGTCCAATCCCAGGCACACTTCCCATCACCCCCCGACCAGTTAAGAGTTTCATGTGACTTTCTCTCCAATTACCCTCACTTTTTGATTTACGCCTGATGATCTACCACTACTCCCCCACCTCCTTCTCCGATATCATTTCACTGGCAGGCGAAACTCCCAAAGGATGTTATTAGCCGAATCCCATAGCCAAAGTTGCTGCTTCGTCGGAAGTCGGAAGAAAATTGAAAGGAAAAGAAAAGTAAAAGGATATACAGTGGATGTGTGGTATGATACTGTTTTCTTGGACCGCAATTCATGTCCTTTTTTCCTGTTCGGCTGTCTATAGCTAGAGTGAAATTGCCACCGAAAGTTAACACGAGCGCGACTCATACATATAGAGTGGGAAATCGGCAATAGAAGTAGGTCAGTTGGGTGGTGCTGCTGATGGTGGAGAAGAAGGTCCTTTCTTTCATATTTTCTGCACAATATGCAGTTTTTGTTTGCTCCCCCTCTATGGATTTTCTTGGGAAATTCAATTTGGATTCATGAATTCATGTGTGAGAACGGTAGCACGAAGTCCATTTGCCAACTAATCACTGGTCACACACCAGGAATACATGTGTATATGAAAAGAAAAGGACGAAGGCAGCAGCATAGAAGGAATTTATTACGCAATATTTTATAAAGTAAATCACCTTCGGGGCGTGCGGAACGGATTTTTCCCCTGAGCGCAGCGATTTTTAAGTAATTTATCAGGAAATTTCCATGCCAACCCTTTTTTTTCGTGACGATGGTGGTGGGTTGTATGCTTGTAACCCTTTTTGGACTATTATCGTGCTGGCCATTTCCGCTCGGCGCACAGTGGGTAACTAAACACAATCGTTTTGCCTTTAATCCTCGGTGATTAAAGTAAACTCGTTGGACTGAGGTCGCTGAGATTTATGCAGGAGGTTTACTTTCTTCGTCCATCGCGCTGCCGTCTATCCCTGCGATCCCTTGTATCCTGAGTGCCACTGCTACGGCTACCTATGTACATATATGAATGAATAAATAAAGCCATCAATGAACTGGAAATTTTAATGCAATGAATTATTGCTCAGTCATAATTCATATATTGCACTGCCATATCACCATCGTGTCGTGGTAGTAGTCGTCGTTGTCGTTGTCGTAGCCGTCGTCGGGCTTACAGGATGTGAGTCACAAAGTTTCCTTTTTACGCTTCTTGCGCATTGTTTCATTGTTTCATCTTTTACAATCATACCGCGCGGTGGAACGGGTTGGCTTTTGTTTTCCCGAATTGTGGGTATATAACCCATATATCCTTGTCGATGATGCACACACGCAATAACAGTTCAAATGATATGGCGGCAGGAAGCCGAAGGATACGAGGCGGAGAGATGTATTATTGTTGCTTATTTTCTGTCAGTTTTTTTTTTCAATTTTCTTTTAACAGGAGTGTTATCAATTTTTATTAGGTGGTGGCTTCCATAAATTTTCGACAAGTATATACTGGATCCGGGATGGTATTGTTTCCTTTTTTTTTATTCTCAGATGAATAAATCATTGCACACCGCATATGTCAGTCGGAGGAGTTTTTATTGTAGTTTGACTCTATAGCATTCCAGATGTTTCAAGATACTCTATAGGAGGCTACATATAAGGGGTGTTCCATAATTTTTGTCTTATGGTCGACTGAATATAGGAACCGTCTTTGCTTCAATTCCTATCGCTCAATGGTACATCACTCAGTGGTCTGCTACCACTACTTTCGAAGCAATGGTCATCTATAAGAGATATTCAGAAGCAATGCAGAAATAAATTGACGGAATTTTAGAGCCTTCTTCTTAGGGAATTCACTATCGATTAGGACTTTACGACTTGACCTGGTTACTCCTGAAACGGTAGCTGGGATACAGAAAATGCGCTCAAAGATAGACGAGTGACCCATCAGCAGATGGACGGCGCACTGGGCATTCCTTTTTCCATTTCACATCAAATTGCTTTGTAAGATCCGAACAAAACGGCTCATTCTCTGTTTTGACATTTTAACGAAGGCCCAGAGTAATGTAAGGATATTTGATGATGAGGACGTTCTGGCCCAACGGTTCTGGTCGTATTTTTAAGATGGGTTTAGTAAAGCCGGTTGTGCTTAGCATACATTTGGAACCTTGTCTTCCTCAGTTGAGGCAATGAAAAGCGCTGCACGGTCACAAACATTGTAGCAACTGTTATCAGGGAACTTGGCTGAATAGAAAGGAGCAGGCAAACCTGAATAAGGTACGAGTGAATGTCAAATACCTAATGGTAGCCCCTCGTGAAATATGAGACAGCGAAGGGAGGTGGTGCATTATAGGGCACGGCCTCAGTGGTAAGAAAAAAAAGAGAGCAGGCCTTGCTGCAGACTATTTTAGGAGCACGTCCATAAGTCTTTCAGTTCACCCTGCGTACAGTCCAGTTGCAACCGCTTGTCATCTAAGTTTATTCTCCTACGTTAATACACCTATATCGCCGTGGGAATTTTACCTGATAATAGGCTTTTACATCTATGAAAAATGGGGACTAGTCCATTTAGATGAAGACGAACGAAAAAAATGATGGAGCACCCTTTTTATGGGAATCGTTTCATTCTAGAAGCTATGTGCTGGGGTAAAATATTTTATGAAAGATTTCTTAACGACATAACCGTTTCATTGTCCTTGCAATGTCGAAAGTGTATTAGCTTTCTCTAATTAGTTTCCCCCTTTTCCATGGGGAGACTAGAATTGCACTCCCTTGCAATTGGGATAAGAACTCACTTATCAAAGCGAGCATTGATCTCATAACAGCCACTCCTGGGGTATCACGTGACGACTGATGGATGCTTTTCATGTCTCCACTGCTGTCTAATTGAAATTAAAAACCCTCAATTTCACTTTAATGTCCTTTTTTACGAGAGATGTCGATGCTATCGCAATCGCAGAAAAGGGAATGAAAATTCAATTAAACGCCACCAACAGCGACACCCCCAACCCAACCCAACCCAGCAGCCAAGGTAGATGGAGTTGGTGATCGTTAAATTCGTCGAAATGTAAGTTAAAACATCATCAACCAACAACTGAAACATTAATCAGTGTAGGTACTTATTCTCCCACTTATCCCGTGGAGGACGGGGGTGGAAACTCAACGCCCGTGCGCCAATCTCCCGTCATCACACTTCATCGCCGCCGCTTCGATCGCTCGAATCGAAACACGTTAGAAACAGGCTGCAGCTTAACCGCGAAAAGAAAAATGCTCGCACGGCTCTGAGATGTGCCATGGAATTTTATTACCCAATTAGAGATGATGGCACGAAGAATCAAGTTGCGGATTCTGCGGTGACTTCATTTGATTACCTCCATTCCGGGCCAATAAATTTAATCCGCCAATGCCAACATTTCCAGCAGCAGTACAACAACCACCCTCCTAGGTAGAAATCTCTCATCTTCCTCGCCTGAGCTCCTTTATCTTGGTTATCCCTCCGTCTCCACAACCACCACCATCGGGATTGAGAAAAAGGTACTTTGGCACGTGGAAAAAATTTAGCATACCCTTCTCCAGGAAGAGATCCTGCGAGGAAAAATGTGCCTGCGTTCCGTTACCGTTTATTGAAATAAATATTTTCTTCGATTTGTTATTTGCATAAACAGTGGCTGAGGCAGCAAAGGTCGGAGGGTGTGTACCTCCGTGATAGATTTTAAGCATCTTATTATTGACAGTTGATAGATTCTCACATAGATTTACCCATTGATTCTCACACATTCTCCATGTAGGTAGGTACACACATGTGTGGGAGATTTACGGCGAAAGGCAAAATTGCTCACCCATCGATCTGTGGCGAGGAAATTGAATTTTATCGAACGAGTGTGATATATATAGAAATTTATGGGATACAAAATAAATGTCAACAGAGTGAGGGTAAAAGAAAAAAAAAAAGGAATCTTCCTTATGGCCCATGGGGGGA
Source organism: Brachypalpus laphriformis (assembly GCA_945910035.1). NCBI lineage: Eukaryota > Metazoa > Arthropoda > Insecta > Diptera > Syrphidae > Brachypalpus > Brachypalpus laphriformis. Next base: position 177,592,398 of record OX246756.1, read on the forward strand.
TCGAACCCACGACCTTCGCGTTATTAGCACGACGCTCTAACCAACTGAGCTAATGGGCCACGATGCGAGAAAGTTTCAGGACCGTGCACTACTGGTCAAGTGGACAGAAATAGAAAATTGGTTAGGCTATCTGCGAAGTCGAAGAGATAAAACTGTGGGTAGTCTCGGTTATCTTTGGACACGTCCAGTGTGAAAGTATTGAGTGGCTTTGACTAAAAATTGTACCGATGCGCTCATGTTTTAATTTTCCTTTCCGTACTCGCAACTAGCGCATAGATAAATCCGAGATGTCTGATTGTTTAGTGTTTTTAAAATTTAAGATTAGATTGTCTGCTTATGACTTGTCTGACCGATATTTTCCCATATCTTGGAGTATTTGTCGGTTTTCCAGTCTGCGTGTGTTTATTTCACATTGGTTCGAAAATTAGGCTGACACCATTCTCTCTCAAGATAGGATGACCCATAATCGATAGGTTAGGTTAGGCAGATGGGTGCCTTGTGACAAGGAGTCACTGCTCACTCAGACCAACAGTACGGGTCCATTGTGCCCAATCATTTAACCCTGGAAACGCTGTAAAGAAAATCCGCCGTTAGAATCACCCAGAAAGTGATATGAATCTCAGGAGGTCCGCTCAACACTACCCAAGTCCTTCAGCTCCGAGAACAAGTAACTAGCAAGAGTCCTCATTCTTCTGACGGATAGGGCAGGACAGTCACACAACAGGTGATGAACAGATTCAATTTCTTCTCGCTGTAAAGAAAATCATCCGTTAGAACCACCCAGAAAGTGATATGAATCTCAGGAGGTCCGCTAGCTCAACACTACCCAAGTCCTCCAGCTCCGAGAAGAAGTAACTACCAAGAGTCCTCATTCTTCTGACGGATAGGGCAGGATAGTCACACAACAGGTGACGAACAGATTCAATTTCTTCTTCGTCCCTGCAACTTCTGCAATAGTCATTATGCAGCACACCGAGTCGCTCCGCGTGAACGCCAATGGCACAATGTCCGGTAATTATGCCAGAAATGACCCGTGCGTTGTAACGACTAAGTTTTACCAGAGAGGTTGATCTCTTCTTGCTGTAGGCCGGCCATAGTGCCCTGGCCGTTGCGCATGTTTCCAGATGAGCCCAGCGTCTGTTTGCTCGACCGGTGGCTTCATCCTCTATTTTTTTCCGCAAGGAACTGATTGGGGTTGCTACAGAGGGGAGGGCCCGCGATATGTGCAGCGCCGACCCTTTCCTAGCAAGCTCGTCAGCCCTTTCGTTACCTTCGATATCCATATGCCCTGGTACGCAGCAGAGGGTCACCGCATTGGCTCTAGATATCTCGTTTAAGCGTGATTTACAGCTTCTCACGAGCCTCGACCTAACTTCGGCAGAGTCCAGAGCCGTAACGGCTGCCTGGCTGTCTATATAGACAGTGATTGTTTTACCAACGATATTACTTTCGCGTATAATTTCAGCAGCCTGTATAATGGCTGCGACCTCGGCCTGGAAGACGCTGCAGTCGTCGTTTATTCTAAAGGAGCGGTTTAGTTTTAGGGCCTCACAATAAACTCCGGCTCCCGTGCCAACGTCCATCTTAGAACCGTCGGTATAGAGAGCCAACTCCTTTTTCTTCATGGTTCTACGATTCTTCCAGTATATTCTATTGGGAATTCTTGTAGTGAATCTCCTTTTGAATGCTAGCGTCGGATTTATGTGATCAGTTCCCGTCAATCCGCTGGTGATCCCCGATCGGGACAGAATGGAGGCATGGCCGTAAGGGCTTGATGACCACAACCGGCCTTCTCTCAGTCTTACAGCGGTTTTAGCCGCCAGACTGCTGCAGTATATGTCAAGCGGAATGAAACTAAGCATGGTTTCCATTGCCTCCGTTGGTATTGTTCTTATTGATCCCATGACACCGATGCACGCCGCCCTCTGGATTTTGGTGAGGTTTGAAAGCAGGTATTGCCTCTCAAGTGCCGTCCACCATACTAGTGAACCATATGTGAGAATGGGTCTTACAACCGCCGTGTATATCCAGTACACCACAGCCGGTTTGAGGCTCCACGTATTGCTGAAAGCCTTTTTGCAGGAGTAGAAAGCTACGCTTGCTTTTTTAACGCGTTCGGCAATATTTTCCTTCCAGTTAAGTTTGGAATCTAGAACTACGCCCAGATACCGAGCTGAACTTAGCTGGACCCATAATCGATAACAACGCCGCAAGATAACTGCTTTTGAACAGGGATGTCCCGGATGTCGGGTGCCTGCATTCGTAGATACCACGTACGTATTTTTCGTTCCATCTTAGAGTTTAACTCTTTTATTGCAACTGCACGAGATAAGTTGGAAATGAAGAGAAGAGATAGGAAAGAGTTATTTTTGGTGTAATGGTTTGAAACTCAGATGATATTAGATTTCCACGGGCGGTGTCTGAACTAAATCGCGAGAATATGCTGTGATTTTTGTATGTTATCGAGTATACGTACAGTGGGGAGCATAAATGAGTACATGTTTGTACTTCGTGCACTTATTACTGCATAAGAATAGAAATAATAAAGTAAATTGAAAAGTTTTTTTTGTCTTTTCTTTCATGTTCAATTCTAAAGATAACGGTATGTAACACAAAACGGAAAACAAAAAATTCTAAGAAAAAGACAAATAAAACAAAAACAACTTGAATGTACTCAATTTTGCACCCGTGCATTGTTCGAATGTTTTCAGCAAAAATATCAAAATTTACCGTAAGAATTGAATTTTTTTGGTTTTTTTATGACTTGCTTTAAATATTTTAGTTTGAGATGTGTGTTTATTGCGTGTGGTAAGAATTTTTTCCAGAACATTTTAATTAATAAAATAAATAAATATAATAATTTAATAGCCCTTTAAAATAATGAAGAAACTATCACGAGATATTGAAGATAGTATTGTAGTCATGTCAATGAGTGGCTTCTCGACGCGAAAGATAGCTAAGCAGCTTAAAATAAGCCAATCAGTGGTCATAAGAGTCCAGAAAAGGCGAGCAACTGTACCTAAACCACAAATAAGAGGCCGTAAAAAGATGTTAACGGAAGCGGACGCTCGTCTTATGATAACGGAGATGAAAAGGAACAAGAGTTTAACACCAAAAGATGCTTCTATAGCAATAAACAAACCCGTTAGTCGATGGACTGCAAGCAGAGCCCTCCACGACATTGGCTACATCTCAGCGGTAAAAAAGCAAAAACCTGCATTGTCGGCAAAAAATGTTAAGGCACGGTTGAAGTTCGCCAGAGAACACAGAAATTGGACAGCAGATGACTGGAAACGTGTAGTGTGGTCAGACGAATCAAAATTTAATCGGTTTCAGTCTGATGGAAAACAATACTGCTGGCGCCGCCCTGGGGAGACCATTCAAAGGCACCATGTCAAAGAAACAGTGAAGCATGGTGGAGGGAGTGTCATGGTATGGGGTTGCTTCACATGGTGGCACGTTGGACCACTGCACAAAATCGATGGAATAATGAAGAAAGAAGATTATTTGAACATCTTGCAGACTCATCTTTCCGATTTTGTCGATAGGAGCGCCTATTCTGAGGAGGAAGTCATATTTCAACACGATGGCGACCCAAAGCACACGTCCAAGATCGTGAAGGAATGGCTTACCGAACAAAATTTTCAATTGATGCAGTGGCCAGCACAAAGTCCCGACCTCAATCCAATTGAGAACTTGTGGTCAATCGTGAAAAGACGGTTGGGACAATACCAACCAACCCCAACGAACCTGGACGAGCTTTGGCAGCGAGTACAGCGGGAATGGCAGAATATTCCAAATGAAATCATAGAGAAATTGGTGGAAAGCATGCCTAAACGTGTAGAAAATGTTTTGCGTAATAAAGGGCTATGGACGAAATACTAAAAATAAGCTCTATCCCTAAAGTATTTGAAAGGTGCAAAATTGAGTACATTGGAGTTCTTTTTATTTTATTTGTTTTTTTCTTCGAATTTGTTGTTTTCCATTTTGATTTATAAACCTTTTTGTTAGGAATTGAGCATGAAATAAAGGTCAACATTTTTTTTTTAATTTGCTTTGTTATTTCTATTCTTATGCAGTAATAAGTGCACGAAGTACAAACATGTACTCATTTATGCTCCCCACTGTATATAGAAGATGTTTTGGGGATAAACTCCAAACGTGAGAGTAAAACTCAAGCCCCGGTCTAGCTTGTGATTTCAATTGTAGTCACCCTGTAAGCGTTCATCTTCTCTTATCTGTGCTTGTAGAAATTCGAATCCTTGGGGTTGATTTGTGTAAGAGAAGGAGCTGGGGAGTTGACAGTAATGCCAATAAGAGGCATGACCTCATTGGTTCTCAATTTGATTTGTCTGAGGCTATCTGTGCTTGAATAAACTTTCAAGCTAATTTTGAGCTTAGAGGGTACTTATCGCCGACTTTCCTGACTGATAACTGAAGTCACAAATATGAAAATGGTGCTTATTGGGGAAGCAAACAACTAAAGGCGATTACATCAAGTAAAAATGATAAACTCGGAAATCCAAAATGGTCATTTGGAAGGTCCTACTTCCCATAAATGGTATATGGTTAGAATTCTATGAAATGTTGCTTTGTCTAGCTGTCTGCCTATACTACAATTCACGTCTGTTACTCTCAAACGTTCGTCAGTGGGAAATGTTGTTAGACCACATGAACAGGATCAAATAAGAACGGGCCTTTGATATCTTCCAAACAGCCGTTATGCCAAAAGGTATGAAGAAGCCCCCATGTTGAAATTTATATCCGCAGCCATTACGCACGGATAACAATAACATAGCGAAAATCTAATAAAAATCAATTCGCCTTTCTGCAACTAATTTACAATACCCATCATTACATCCTTATCGTGCCGAGGCCCTCACTACTACTCCTTCTTGCCATTGTGAACACCTATAAAGAAAAAAACCCATTCCATTCCATCCTCCCTGCCTATAGGATATTCCTGTTTGGACAGCTGCCAACACATTAGGAACACATTTTTATAGCCCCGGCCTTAATAAAAATAAACAACGTGCACACACAATGGGCGAAATTTTTTAATTACCATCGCCGGACGGCCTAATAATGTCGGTTCGGTGCGCTCACAGTATTGGACAATAATTTACGATCATACCGTACGTCACCCAGTGTGTTCTTCTGTTCAGTCATTCAACTCAGATTCGCAAAAGGACATGGGGAACAATTTTTATGTCCACTATCGTCAGTTACCCTGTCACGCATTCGTCCAGGACATGGCAAACATCCACACCAAAAGTATTTTTATGACTCTCAGACAATTGCCCAATGGTGGTGAATGTAAGCGAGTAATTTTTTTTTCTCCCCAAAGGACCTTGCTTGGATAGGAAGAGGCACACTATCCAGAATGCAGGATTAATTTTATTATTTTCTATAGCAACGCGAAAAATACAAGGACCTACTTGTCTAAACGGTCCAAGGTGAATTGCAACATATTTCGATAAAGCCATGTAATGCCTTGAATACACCCAGCCAAAACCAACGAAAGCCCACTCATACTGGTACCGAATGAATAGCACTGTCAGGATATACATATAGCTACGACTGGATGCTACTGGGAAAATTTATGAAGGATAATGACGCGATTTCACTGATTACACGCAGTAAAGACGATCATAAAACGATTGCTTGTTCGGCTTGGTTGTGTGTGTGTGCTTCCTTATCTTGGTTATAAAAGCCTTAAAGCTGATTCGCGCGTAATGGCGATGGCGGCGATGTCGTTGCTGTGGGACATTAGCCATCAACGCTGCTGCCTCAATGCCTATTTTATTGTAGAAATTTTGAAAACGTGTCCTCGATATATCTGTTCTTGTGGCAAGGGTTGATGTCCTTCCATGCTCCACTATGATCTCTTTGTCGATTATTTTAGCTGGGCAAGTCGTCGTTGTGCCCCGTAAAAAAAGGATTGAAGCAAATAGAGTACTTTATTTGCTTTAAGGATTCTATATCCTGCAGCTTACTCCGGTACCAAAAACAAAACAAATTCTCAAGTGCTTCGGGGAGGGACAGCAGCAAACAGAGAAGTAGTAGTAGATGAAGACAAAGACAGTTTGAAGGAGGAGGTGGTGCTCTCCATCAGGAACAGGATGAAAATAAATGTGTGTATATGGTTAGATGGCGAAAAGGATTCCTCCTTTTTAATGTTCATTCGGGAATTTATTGCTCTGGCTTAACATTTCCAATTAATTTCGATCACTGTTGGCAAATTAAGTTTTTACTTGCTAGGCAAATGTAGCGCACCTCCTCTCTCTGTCTCTTATCCTGTGGAGAGACTTTATAAAGAGTGGTGGTGGTTTTCATTAATTTTCTACCCCATGCGCGGGAAGGGTAAATTAACGTAAACTCACCTTAAGTGTGCCTTTTTGGGGTTTTCAAAACTGTTTTCCACTAATGACTGGCGCTAGATTGATGGAGTAAATTGCTGGCACTGAACGGAAACCGGAAAAACAGGTACAAAGCAGGGACGGAGTCAAGGCATCGTATTGAGTTTTATTGTCATTGAGGTAAATTAAGGGTGTGGCTGACATCAGTGTAGGTAGCTAATGTAGAGAGATGGGGTAACGATAATTTTTGAATAGAATCGAGTACCTTATGGTTGGAGCTTGGGACTAGATTATTTCGAAAGCCGCATGGACCATTAGGTCTGTGTTTTTGCTATTCAACAGGGCGGTCCCGTTTCCCCGTATTTATTAAGAGAAATGGGTATAAAAGCTTGTTAAATGTTTTACCTTCAGAAAGGTTTGAAATGTAACGACACAGGGCCGACCTTTGTGTAAAGCAGAAAGGTTATCAATTCTTGCGTCCTCTTCTTAATTTTGGCATACAGTCGGATGTAGTCCTGGATTTCAACAACCATGTCTTCTCAGCCAGCTCGATCTGGCTCCAAGTCGGATAAGGTCCATTCCTACTTTTGCAAGCCACCGAACGTTTTTCCTGTAATAACACCTTACAATGGCACAAGTCTCGTGTTGGGTTTTGTTCCTGTTCACGAACGGAATTAATTTTTCCTTGCAGCATAAATTCTTCAAATGTCTAGAGACTCAAATATCCTACGCCACGAAACAAAGATTAATAGACGATCAGATAATTCAATTTGGCGTCATTTAAAAGTACAAACAAACAAAAACCGAAAAACATCAGGTCCTTAATAACTCTCCTGAGGCACTCCTTCAGCAATTTGATTATACAAATCACCAACAAAATTCTTCACTTAGCGTTGAAATACAATTATCCCAGAACCACAGAAAACTTCCATGAGCGTATATCCGTCAACGTCGGCACCGCACATGAAAAGGAAGTTCCAACCAGCAAACAATATTCATGATCAACTCACCTGCCACATGTTCACATATTTGCTATGTGGGACTGTCATATCGTGCTACTTTGATTAAATCATCGCTCAAAATGCAAAGGAACCGTTTCGCGAAGGACATTCCATGGACATGTTTTCCCATTTTCACTTTATTTGTTGTTCCCATTCATTATTTTTATTTTTTATTTTTTTTTTTGTTGTTGGTCCTTGTTTCTTTTTTTCGGAAATTTATTTTTGGTGTTTTGTTGCTGCTACCCCGCCCACAATCATACATATATATGCGCTAAGCGAATTAACCAATCCATCATAATCATCGTCATAGCGTTGGGTTACCCTCCCCTTTCATCAGCAGTCGTGCATAAGAAAAGGATACCATATGTGTGTGTGCGTGTATGTGTTTGGCGTTGGTGGAGGTAACTAACTCTGGGAAAATACGTTTCATTTTTCGGGGCGGGGGGCACCGCGCACAGAAAGGATGTTTATTTAGCGAAATATTTATTTAGAACGTCACCATCACCACCGCCACCAACAGCAGCCATTTAATTCGATGTGAACTAACTGGAGTGCAAGGAGGGGGTGTGTACGTGAAATTAATTGTTTCATTTCCATCTTTTCTCACTCCTCCGCTGCCGCACAAAACCAAAGCAGAACATGTTTGCGCTGAGGATTCATATTCACATCCTGGGACTTTTTTTTGTTTTTTTTTAGTAAAATGTTGTGTCGTGCAAGGATTAAGATGGCGGTTGTGTGCGCGATGTGGTTTTGGATGACGGGCTGATGATGACGGTTGGGCGAGGTAGCTTGCCCATCACAGTGGGAGATTGAAGCAAATTAATTTTTCACCCCACACCACACTGTGTTGTCACAATCCAGGACATATGTGAAATTGTTGCAGGTTTTTGTCTGGATTTTCACTGGGGTGTGTGGGGGGAACAGAAGAATAATTAGGGTGAGTCGTTGTTTTTCGTAGGAAAAAATAAAATATACAGCAAGGATAGCGGAACTTTGTAGAAACATCAAATGTTCTTCTTGCGCCCCTCTCAACTGAAAGGAGAATACAGTGATGAGTAAAAGTATTTTGACATACTTGCAGCTAATTTTCGTTTTTACAAAAATATCTTCTTCTTTCTATTTCGGCGAGTTTATGATCTGAGCTCGAGCTATCATAATCCTCCTGCTTCACTGCATTCCTATTGATCCACCTTTGCGGTTCGCCTGTTTGACCTCAGAAAATATCGCCAGACTTCCCGATTTTGGATCACTTCGTTACTGAGGTAAATCAAATTCTGGTGGAATTTATAGGCCAGAATTCCTTTCGCAATTCCTTTCCCAGTGGGCGCCGTGGCGTAAGTGGTTAGTGTGTCGGATCACTACGCATGAAGTTCCAAGTTCGAATCCCAGAAAACACCAAAAAGTTTTTTTCACGATCCCACCTCTCACGAGCGTCTGACAAACATCCGAGAGTATTGTTGTCACGAAAAAGCTTCTCAAATCGCCGTTCGGATTCGGCATTAAACTGAAGGTCCCTTCCATTCGTGTGAAAAATAAAACGCACGCAACATGAGTGGTTGCGAGAAGCTAGGCCCTGGCACTTTAAAGAGCTGTTGCGCCAAATATTTGTATTTGTATTTTTTTTTTTCCTTTCGCAATGTCTTTGGAACGTTCTATTCGCCATTTTCGTGCTATCTTCTTCTTCCTTTTATCAGCGAGGTTATGATCCGAAAACAAGGGATCATAACCCTCCCACTTCACCGCATTTCTACTGATCCGCCTGTGGGGTTCGCCATTTTCGTGCTATGTTTGGCGAATTAGAAAATGACAAAGCAAAGTAAAAAATTTCGTAAAATTGTTCTTGCTTTATGGCTCAGTCGGCTGTACTTGTATTTATCCGATTAAGATGCCCTAAGCCAAATGGAACCCCGCCTGTAAGCTACAATAGAATCACAGTCGGTGCTGAGAATATGGAAAAACTACTTCTACATCCTGTATAGCGACGAAGACCAACATTCCGCTGTCAGGCAGAATGAACCGAACCATTCAATACAGACGATGATAGCGAAGTGAGGATAGCAATATCCAAGTTGAAGTCCAACAAAGTTGCTGGACCTGACAGCTTACCGGCCGAAATTTGAAGGGCAGCTGGCAATGAATTGGTTGAGAGCATACACCAACTCATCTCTAAGATTTGGTCAGACGAGTGTAAGCTTGCTGAATATGATCTCAGCATCGTTTGCCCGATCCACAAAAAAGAAGACTTCCTCAGCTGCGCCAATTCTAGAGGCATCAATCTCCTGAACATTGCATACAAAATCTTTTCTGCGATTTTGTGTGAACACCTGAAACCTCTCATCAACTGCTTGATTGGCCCATATCAGTGCGGTTTCAGGGCACGAAAGTCCACCACCGATCAAATCTTTACACTTCTGTAGATCCTGGGGAAACCCCAAGAAGTCCAAGTCGATACTCATCTTCCCTTTATCGATTCCAAGGCCGCCTATAATAGCATTTATAGAGAAGAGCTAAATAGAGCTATGTCTAGTTTTGACATCTCTGCCAAACTTGACCGTCTTTGCAGGATAACGATGGAAAACAATGTGACTTCTTTAATATTGTACTTGAATGGATTATGCGGAACTCAGAATGCAATACCAGAGGCACAATCTATCAAAAGTCCGTACGACTGTAGGTATCTTGGTGTGCGCAACTGGAGGCAATTAGCTAAATACCAAGCTAAATGGAGAGGCTTGTTGGTTGAGGCACTGGTTAACCCCGACCTCAAGCGCTTTCTAACTATGTAAGTAGGCCATAAGCCGAATTGAATCCCAGCTGAACTGCCGATCCACTTAAATCTGGGAAATTCCTTACCAAATGCGTTCGATATTTTTTGCTCTCGACTGTTTTAGATGAATATGCGAAATATGTATTCTATTTTTTTTTTTTTTTTTACCATCTATCTACTCGTGGCTCTAGTGAAATTCATTACTGGGAATGACGACTGGGACCACTACCACGGAAATGTGACAAACATACGTTTGGGGATTTGCAAATTTTTTGTTTTGGGATTTTTCTTCCTTCGCTTACTTTAGGGAGGGATAAGAATGAATTGCGAGAAAGGCGTATATATGGGGGAGCACTCGGTGTTCTGAAGTTATACACAAGCTCTTCCCATATATCCTTCGGGATTTTTTCGGGAATCTCAATTCGTGTTACTGCTTGTGTATGTGAATGTTTTTTTTTTTTTTCGGCAATATTCAAATGAATTTCACTTGTTTGCTTATTTTGTTGGTTGCCCTCGTTTGCTGTCCTTTCGCCAAACAGCGAAAGTTTCTCTGTTTTTGCTATTCGTGGCGATGTTTCACTTTATCTACGGAAGAGAGCACACGTAATGAAATTAAGTTGTTTGCTGAGTTGTTTCGTCCTGGAAGCAGTTGACCTTCCCATGTCTTATGTCTAGTGTAAGGATATTTTTTTTTCCTTATTTATGTTATGCTTTTTTAAGCTGGAGCAGCTAGGGTTAAGCTTTAAGGAATGGGGTGAAATCCGCCCGAGATCATCATGTCCCTTGTTAGGTTATTGTTGGTCTTGAATTTATTTCCCCCTTCTATTTGACAGCTCAATTTGCTTAAGTGAATTTGACTTTAGAGAAAAGTATCTTATTTGTTAGAGAAACATATGTATTGTAATTCTGAGAATTTACTGCTTCAATAATTGGCTATCTGTTTTCGTTCATCTACTCGCATTATTTTGAAATGCTTGGAGTGTATTTTTAGCATCATAGTGTGAGCATGACAATCCCATTAAAAAGTGCTCTGGAATGTCATCTGCCTACACTGTGTGCCAAAAAAACCTCAATTGCTCAATAATTCAAGGACCAAATCATACGCCCTAATCATAAAAAGGCTCTGTGCCGCTCTGAGTATTATGGATGTCACGCAAAACCTTACCCACTCCTCGCACAGAAAACCGAGGAGTAGCAGTTTAGTTACGAGGATGAGGATGAAAGCCGAATAATCTCATTGCCACCAAAAACGGCTAAGGCTTCGCCATGATGGTAATAAATGTCCTTTCATAATTTATGAAACAGATTGCTATGTCACTTTGCAAAAGGAACAGAGGAACCGGATGGAGGAAACACTAGCAGTAGTAGCTGATGATCCTTTTTACTGGTGATGGCAGGAACTCATCATCATCCCAAACTAAGAGTTCGTCTCCCTCCGACAAAAGAAAATGCAAAGAAGAACGAGTCGAAAGGATGACTCCTGAATGAGTAATTACACATTTCAATTAAAGAGCGTAAATCCTAGCTACTTGGCCCTCGTCGGTATCTGCTTTGGTCGTCATCTCGTCCTCTTCTCTCTCACTCTCTCTCTCTCTCTCTCTCTGTTAGCTATTCATTTGGAAAATTACGCGAATAAAGCCGTCACAGTTGAAATCTTTTCAAAAAACGAAAAAAAAGGAAAAGACATAAAGAAATCCCTCAAATTACTATTCACGTCCTGTGGACCATCCCCCCGCGGTTTCGGTGCGCAAATCTTAATCATCTTGTATTCAATTGAGCGCTCCGCGACGTCCGTCTTTCTCTTGAGCCTCGTTTTCATTAGACAGTTGCTGCTTCCACGGGCTGCTGGTTGTCATTCTCATCATTATGATTGCGGAGGCAATCAATGAGTCAGTGGAGCCCGCCCTTGCCATTTCATTTTACATCATTCACAGTAGCATTCGAGCAATTACTGCAATCATTCACAGGATTTTGAGATATTTTACTTTGCATGGAGGAGAAAGAGGAGTTTTTGGAAAAATTTATAGAAATCGTTTTGATTTTTTTTTTTTTAATTAAAAAAGGAAAGGGACTCGGGTTTTGCGTTCAGATGATAAATTTTGGGCTTCAGTGACACATTATGGCTTAGCAACTTAAGAGAAATGGAAAGGAGGGTGATCTATTGGTGGTGTCCGTCCTTGGGGGACTATTAGGGCACACATAATTGGGCAGCAATGCTTAGGGCCATGAATGCTATGGGCAGAAAGGCTCCCACGAATGCAAAATTGCAAATTGCACCCAAAGGCATGAAGGCACTGCCCCGTTGCACCGAAGACCAGTCCACCTTTGCGTCCTTGTGAAGGTGACCATGTCTCCTGTGGAGGAACAGAGAGAATGCTCCAAGGTCTCTTGATGTTATCACTGTAATATCTGAGGGTATCCATAGAGACGCATGGCTATTTAGGCTTTAGTCTTAGGTGTTTTCCAAGCAGAAGAGCCATGAAACGAAGTCTGAGATTCCGCAGAAAGGTCCAGGTCAGGTGAGTATATGGATAAAGGCACTGTATATACCTGGCAAACATCAGAAAATTAGACAAGTATTTTCAAGATTGGTTAGTACAATAGATGTCAGCACAAACTCCAGAATTCTTTTTTTTCCATTCTAGGATCTAGCGACGGATTGCTAGGAACCCAAGTACCGCGGCTTGGAGTATCAATCTCGAATCTGCTGCCAAATTTGCATATGATATCGAAAGATAGATAGATACGTTTGTAATGAGGTGCAAGAACACTGCGACGTTTAAAATAACTCTATTGTGCCCCCCAAACTAAGGATCTAGTCGATGATATACTCGGTCTAGAGCACTTCCTCTAGTCCAGCTGCTATATGAAGTCGAAAACTCTGTTCCCTAGCTCGCAAGTCGGAGAACTAGGCTACGTGTTCTGCAAATTTTGGAAACCAGCTACCCTGCGCATTGGTTTTAGGACATCGGAAGGTGCGCATAGCACCCGTAAGACAAAGGTCTGCTGGTATTTGAAGCGTTCTTAGTTTTATGATAGTTGTCATTTTTTTTAACTATGGTCCACCAGACAACGGATTTGTATAACCAGATACAACAATTGGAAACCGGCTTTATATAGGTATAAGAGCGAGAAGAGAAGAAGACGTGACCCTTGGCTGATGTAAAAAGGGTCAATAGCGCGTTCACTGACTTCTGCCAATTTGACATAGCCATTCAACAGGACGCCACAGGACGCACAAGGACGGTCTAAGCAATACTAAAAGTTTTTCTATTAAATAAGGTCCATCATTGGTTCCCTACACTTCCCCTAACTCTTGTACAAACACCTTCCACGGTTCAGTTCCTAATTTATTTATTCAGCTATAGTATTAGCAAAATACGCACCTACCCACTACCAGAAACTCATTATAGACCGGAAGGAAGGATGTTGTTGGTCAGGGTGCTCTCGAAAATGGAACAGAACGTTTGCACGGAATGACGATGAAAAATCACTCATTAAGTTTTCACCGCGCCTTGTTTGCCCCAGACGGTGGAGTTAACTCATCCCAGACCACTGGCAGATGCAATTGCGGTGTGAATTCTCATTTCTAATTGAAAATTCAATGCAGCTTCCTTAAAATGAGCCGTGAAACTAATTTTTCCTGTACCTACGTGTGCTATTCAACCATTTTGTGTCTACCACCACCACACACAGGCAAACAATGTCCTTTTTTGCCTCCGTTTGCTTTTTTGTTTTCGAGAATTTTTCCGCATCCATTTCTCTCCATCAAAGTTTCTAGCTCCAGGAGCCCTTGGTGGGATTGGTCGGAACGAGAACTCCATAGACCGGAAGGACGACCAGTGCCATACCACACTGTTCCATGGGGATTATTATTATTTTTCGGTTCATTCAACAGAGAGAGAAAGAGAGCTTCCAGGCGGGCAATTCTACCGGGAGTAGGAAGAGAAAACAAAAATTAAGACTTTGTAGACAAAACAGAATGAAGCGCAAAAAAGTGTAGACTTGTCCTTACACTGACATAGGAAATAATTTTTCCTTGATTATAATTGCAACGCCCTGGTTTCTCTCCCCCAAATGCTAGTATTTTTCTTACCTTTTACTGGCCATTTGACTTATCCCGTAGATCTTCTTCTGGTCCTCTCTTTGGGCATTTTAAAGTATAATTTCCCTTCCCTTCCCCCCACCGGCAACAAGCTTTTAAAGTGAGCAGAGAAATTGGCAAAAAAATGAAAGGAAAACGAAAGTCGGATTGGAAAATTAAAAACAAGTAGACACAGACGAAGTGAAAAAGAAAAAGGAAGCACTCTTGACATCGTCCAGACAGTAGTCGTAGAGAAGGATATGTTTGGCTTCCTCAAGATATACATGCACCTTCAGTGTCAATCCTTCAGCTTTTCTTTTTTAATCCTTCTACGGTGGCAGTTTTAAGCGTGGATTTTTTCATATTTATTTTCTGCCTGTTCATGGAGTGAAAGGACAACATTTTTTTTTCATGGAGGATCACGGTTGGAAGAGAATAGAGCGTAGACAGATTTTTATCGCGGTTGATAGGATTGTTCAGTGTCTATGGCGATAACGGCCGAACTTATATGGTAGGTGTTGGTAAATCTCTGACAAATCAACACTAGGTTTTGAGCTGAATCTCGTTAAACAACATCTCGAAGACGCACACGATGCCGAACAAGCAGGTTTCCGCACTGGATCATTCTATGTCGACCATATTAACACCCTGCGGATTATCATCGAACAGTGCGTTGAATATCGATCGCCACTTCACCTGCTCTGCATCGATTTTGAGAAGGCGTTCAATAATGTCAACCAGGAGTTTATTTGGCGTACCTTACGAAGGAGAGGTATTCCCGATAAATTAATTGTTATTATGAAAGCTACATATGAAGGTTCCAAATGTCACGTTCTGCATAGAAGGAAGTTGTCTGAGGAATTTCCGATCCAAAGTGGAGTAAGACAAGGATGTATTCTTTCACCAGTACTATTCTTATTGGTGATTAGCGATGTGCTTCGTGCATCTTTATCGACGGTAAATGGAGGAATTCGAATGACTCTTACACCCCAACTGAAACATATTGCCTGCGCTGACGATGTCAGACTTGGAACAAACTCATCGACTCAAATATACTTTGCTGGACAACCGGTAGAGAGAGTAGAGAATTTCCGGTATCTTGGCAGTATTGTCTCGACAGATGGTGGAACCGAACTGGATATGACCAACAGAATGGCCAAAGCAAAGTGCGCGTTCGGGATGTTGTCCAAAATATGACGAAGCAATGCAATCGGTTTGAACACCAACCTTAGACTGTTCCGCTCCAACGTCGAATCTGTGCTGTTATATGGATGCAGCACATGAAGAGTGACCATTACAATCACTAGAAAGCTGCAAACTGCGCAACATCTTAAGGATTTCTTGGCAAACCATATCTCTAACTAACACTTCTACGAGTACCAGAGAACGGGTCAAGAACCAGAAGACACAACCATTTAACGATGGAAGTGATAGCACGTAGGCGTAGTAGATGCCCTATGACCCACAAGAAGATACAGGACATAAGTAAAAGTAAGTCCGATAGTCGTTGGTTTTCATAGAATTACGGTAAAAAAATAAATATTTGGCGCAACAGCTCTTTAAAGTGCCAGGGCCTAGCTTCTCGCAAGCACTCATGTTGTGAGCGTTATATTTTTCACACGAATGGAAGGGACCTACAGTTTTTAATGCCGAATCCGAACGACGATTTGAGAAGCTTTTTCGTGACAACAATACTCTCGGATGTTTGTCAGACGCTCGCGAGAGGTGGGACCGTGAAAAAACTTTTTGGTGTTTTCTGGGATTCGAACTTGGAACCTCATGCGTAGTGATCCGACACACTAACCCCTTACGCCACGGCGCCCACTATATAATCACGTTGAGGAGCATTAATTCAAGGATCAGTCAACGTACAGTAGGCTTGGAATATGTATCTTCCATGAATTGCGGCGAGTTCCTCAGAAGAGCAAAACCTCACTTATTAGTTCGGACACCAACCGTAGAATAGATTGAATCAAACAGCACTCGAGTTTCGTCTGTGCCACCGAAATGTGTCTGCCTATTTAAAGAGCAAAGGTTTGGCCCCGCTTATATGTAAGGCTATTCGTCTATTTTCCAACAGACCTCTCCCACCTTCTTTGGCCCTACTTCCGCTCGCGAGGAACCGCCCCTCTTTAACAAAGACCTGCGGCTCCAAAGTTTCTGTATGTCTTCTTCTTCATCCTCTTCGAAAAGTTATTCTTCCGGTAAATATCAAAGTCATGTCTCTTTATTACAGAGTCCTTATTTTGCCATATTTTCTGTTACCACTTGGTACCACAATCCACACTATTTATGTGTATCCATGTGTGTTAACTCCTCAAGCAAACATACTGCAGCCAGTCCCATTGCTGAACGTAAAACTTAAAAATGTGTTCCATGTCCAGATATTGCAGAGGCGACCAGGACGAAAGAAGTGCGGACGAAAAAATAACTTTTTGTCGTTTAGACTTTTTTTTTTTTTGTCAATGAAAATGTTTTTGTACAGCGTTCTTCTCCGTTCCCCACTCTATTTCGTTTTTCCAGTTTTCTATTTTTTTTTGGTCTTTTCAGAGTTGAGTCCCTTTTGAAAAAAAAAGTTTTTGAAAAGATGCATTTGTGCAGAGGATGTTGCTTTTGCTGAAGCAAAGAATAAGAAATGAGTAGAGTTGGACATTGGACATGCATTTAGAGTGCTCTGTTGGGGGAAAAGAAAAGCGAAGGATAATAAAGTCCTTTCTACTGACTTTTTGTCTAAGTTAAGTACAGAATTAAAAATTCAGTGGAAATAAGTTTTGACACAATATACCACTAATTAAAAATTAAAAGAAAAAAAAAAAAAAAAAAAAAAACAAAAAGGACGAAGTTTAAGAATTTTTCTTTAAAGTGAGCGAAGGGGAGGGGAGGGGAGGTAACAAAAAATATGAAAAGGAAACTGAAAGAGTTCTGCTGAGTGAGTTAAGAGTTTTTTTTCTCCCTTCGACATGTTGAACAATTGAAGTGTTTTAGTGAATGGGAATTCATTAACATTTTGAGTTTTAGTTTTATAACTTTAAGTCTAAATTTAAAAAAAACTTGAGGAGTCTTGAAATTTAGTAGAAAAAAAAAAATATCGTGGAGAGGCCAAATTCTTCATCTTTGCTATCACATCGATGCTATAGGTATATTAGCAGATTCTTATGGTGATGCGGGAGAAGAACATTTAAGCCGAGCTGTGCAATGGGAAAACAACTTAAGTAAGACTGCTATAGTATGCCTTTCTCTGGGTTCTAACTCATTGAGAAGGGCGAGTATTTTACGAAGTTCAAAAAATGTGCCAAAAATATGGGAACTGAAATCAGGCGATTTTATCCGGCATCTGAGCATTCTTTTTTTTTTTTTTCTCTTGCACAATCCATGCCCTCGTGGCAACGACACTGCGACCTGAAAGATCTATTGTATCGGAGGGTTGGAGTTAATCTAACAGACGTACTACCTCCCTTATGACAGTGAGTATGTCCTTAGTAGCGGAGCATTTCAGTTCCACTGAAGTAAGTATCTCCTTGTGGAGAATACGTTTCCTTAACCAGTGTAGTGCCGGGCATTCACAAAGAATGTGTTCGGAGATTTCATCCTCCTCTAAACAGAACCGACAGTCCTTCTCTTGGCACATGTTCATCTTGTTAAGGTGGTATCTCAAGCCGCAATGGCCAGTAAGAAATCTCACAAGCTTCTTGATGCTTTCCCTATCTAAGTTAAGGATTTCCTTATAGGAGTAAGACTTGATTAATCGTTTGGATTGTCTTAGACCTGGCCCACTAGTCCAGTGGTCTAGACGAAGTTTGTTTTCCCATTCGTTAATCAGCGTTGTAGCTGTCGCCCAATTGAAGCCACAATAAGGTTCAGGACCTATGAACGCAGATTCTGAGCCAGCCCTAGTAAGCTCATCTGCAGATTCGTTGCCCACAATCCCTTGGTGTCCGGGTACCCAACCGAGTTTTACCCTGTTGTATTTGGCAAGGTTTTGTAATGCATCGTAGCAGCATTTCACGGTTCTGGAGTCCATTTGGTTGGACGACAGTGCCATAAGTGCTGCTTATATATGTGCTGTATTCTAGCGCCTTTGATCCCCTCGCGGAGATTGTGCCTGGCGCAAAACTCAATGGCATGGATTTCAGCCTGAAACACAGTAGGAGTCGTACCCATAGGTACCGAAATCTTTGTGTTGGGTCCAAAAACCCCAGCTCCAACTCCAGAATCCATCTTCGAACCGTCGGTGAACCAGACCAGACTTCTAGGGTCCAGTGTTGGAGCACCATTGGACCAGTTTTCGCGGTCCAATATTTCAACTTCGAATAGCTTACCAAAGCAGTGTTGCCTGACCATAATACCTGGTAAAGTGCAAAACATGTCTCTTTTAGGGATTGAGTTGAGTATCTTTAAATGTCCCACAAGGTCACCTGGTTTATACTCGTGATCTAGCTGCAGCCTGATGGCATATCTAGCAACCATCTTCCTAATGAAGATTGGTAAGGGTATAAGCCCAACAATAGCTTCCAGAGCTGTCGTAGGGCAGGTGCGCATCGCACCTGTAATGCCAAGACAGGCAATTCTTTGCAACTTCTGCAACTTGTTTGCCGTTGTCTGCTGGAGAGTTTTTGGCCACCAGACGATGGCCGCGTATATGATAATGGGTCTAACCATCATTATGTACAACCAATGTATCATCTTAGGAGAGAGACCACAAGTTCTGCCGTATAGGCGTTTACTGGCCCACAGTGCTCCAGTAGCGCGCTCAGTAGCGGACTTGATATGTGAATTCCAATTAAGTCGTTTGTCAAGAATTACACCAAGATATTTGACCCCGCTGGAATAAACTAGTGTGGTGCCTTTGATTGTGATAGGTTCGAGGTTGACCTGTGTCTTCCTTGTAAAAGGCACCAGAACGGTTTTACTAGGATTTATGGATAGTCCTTCTTTGTTACACCATTCTACAACTTGAGATATTGCACTTTGCATGACGTTGGAAATTGTCGTGCTGTGTTTACCTCTGATAAAAACCGGCAAGTCGTCAGCATAACCGACGGTGGTGTAGCCTGATCTGTGAAGATCTACTAACAAGTTGTCGATGACTATAGACCATAACAGGGGGGAAAGAACTCCTCCTTGAGGACAGCCTTTGGCTGCAGTTATGGACACCGACACTCCCCCAGAGGAGGAAGTAATGAATCGGCTTACCAGCATGGCCCTGATCCATTGGTTGGTCGATTCTTCGATACCTCTGCTACTGATCGCCCTTGCGATCGAGTCGTAACCAGTGTTATCGAATGCGCCCTCGATATGAAGAAATGTACACAAGGCTATCTCCCTTGAACTGAGTGTTCCATCATCTTTTTGACGAGATAGTGAAGGGCACCTACTGTAGATTTGCCTTTCCTGTATGCGTACTAATTCGAGTGCAGAGGGTTAGACAGATCTAACCGGTCTCTAATATGGATATCTATGAGTCTCTCCATTGTCTTAAGGACGAACGATGTTAGACTTATAGGTCTGTATGATTTAGGCAGCTCGCTAGGCCTATTGCCCGGCTTGGGGATGAAAACCACATTAACCTCCCTCCAGGTGGGTGGTATGTATCCCCAATTATAGCTGGCTCTAAATAAAGCTTTCAACCCCGGCAGGATGAGGTCAATTGACTTTTGGAGAAGTGCTGGAAACAGACCGTCACCGCCGGGAGCTTTAAAAGGTTTAAATGTGCCTACCGCCCATTCAACTTTCTCTGGACTGAATATTTTTTCAGATAAACTATTAACTCTCCTGTCCACATAAACCCTGTGGTTAACTGTGTTCGAGTACACATGAGATGTGTTAAGAGACGAGCCTGGGAAATGTACCTGAAGTAAGGTTCTAAGTGTATCCACACGGTCCGTCGTGTGGGTTCCGTCATTTTTCTTCAGTAACCCTACACAGTTGACATGATCGTTTGCGAGTGATTTATGGATTCGTGCCGCTGTAGGCATGTCAGCGATTGTTTCGCAGCATTTCCTTCAAGCAGCTCGCTTAGATCGTCTCAATACTAGATTGTATTTTGTGAGAGCAAACCTGTATTCGTCCCACCTCTTCGTTCGCTTTGCAGAGTTGAAGAGTTTTCTGACTTTCCTCCTAAGTTCCGCCAGTTGGTCATTCCACCAAGGCATTTTGCGTTTGCTAACATGTGTCTTTGGGATACAGCTGTCGTGGTAGGAATCAAACAGTATATTGTTATCTCTGAGCAGTATATTGTATTATCTGAGCATTCTTGAAAACATTCAAAATAACCCAATCTTTAAGATTCCAGATACGGTGCTCAAGTGATTTCGGTTCTCCGGGAAATTCCATGTGGTGACCGTCACTAATACAGAAACAAAGGTCTTAAGACACTACCCAACGTACAGATCTGAAACAAAGATGACTCCAAATTGGAAAATGGTAGTACCGGAACTGGGGTATATGGTCCCATCTTTCAGCGTGCGGCAGCGCTTTGTAAATCACCTACCATCTTCCAAGCAGAGGTCTATGTGATAGAACTATGAATTCGGGAATGCCTGCTAAGAAACACTACCGGAACCCCCATCTAAACCTATTCGGACAGTCAGGCAGCACTAAGGGCCCCCAATTCCTATACGGTAGGGTCAAAGCTCGTGTGGGACTGTCTCGACCATCTTGATAGCCTCGTGTTCAGAAATGAGGTTACCATAACATGGATTCCTGGATACGAAGGCTTTGAGGGGAACGAACGAACAGACTGTCTGGCGAGGAGAGGCGCTGGGCGCCAACTCATCGGCCCTAAACCTTACTACACCCAGTCTAATCCACTACACAATTACACAATGGAAAGCTAAATACTGTGCTAATCATAAAAGTCAAGCGAACAAGTTCATAAACAGCAACAAAAATAGAGCACGAAAGCTACTTGAACTCAGCAAAGGCGATTTGCGAACTATTACGGGCTACCTAACCGGTCATTGTCCACTCAGGTACTATCTGAATAAAATAAAACTATCAGATATAGCCATGTGCAGACTCTGCGGGGAACAAAGAGAAACAGGAGAACACATTCTTTGTGAATGCACAGGGACCGCCTAGAAATGATTACTCCATCTAACGTGGGTCTCTATGACCCCAGCGGATACCTGAAACATGGAACCCAAGACATTATCGAGGCTTACCAAAAGCCTAAAATTTACTTCTGGGTATCCATTGGGCCAGCAAAATATATCTTACAGGTGGCAGTGTACTTGGGCCACAAACATCGTATCGTATTGTATCGTATCGTATGGCAAGCTACAGTTTTCAAGTTACGAACAGTCTTTTGAGAGGACAAGGAGGGGAGGGGATAGCTACTCCGAAATTAAAAAAAAGAACTATCGGTTACAGTGCTTATGAAACCCTGTGCAGCATCATCTGCAGGAGAATGAAACCGCTCATAAAATATGGTATCAACGGAAAGCATTGTGGCTTCAGACTTGATAAGCCAACAGCTGCCCAGATCTTCACATCAAGGCAGGTTCTAGAAAAGTGGATCGAATTCAATTTCAGTAAACACCAGTTCTTCGTTTATTTCAAGACTGTGTATGGCTAAATAGGGAGAGGTGCAAGGCAGTGGTAGAATTCGAATTCGCCTATCACCATTAGAACCTTTCGAACACAAGGAGGCTTCCAACGACGACGATGACGACAGAACGTATCTATATAGGTAATTGGTCGAACAATTTTCAATAAATCAACCCGGCTTCTTGAAAGAACGCAAAGAGCCCCAGAAAAACATTTGAAGATTAAGTCTATAAGTGAACGAAAAGAAGACCAAATTTGATGTAGGTCGAAATGACACCATTGGCCACAACAAATATGAGCAGTTTCTCGGTTGTTAATTGCAGAAGGCATTCCAGTGTGCTTGCTAATCGGTATATTTCGATTTAAGCAGGACGAAGGTAAGACTGTACATATTACCACTTTTCCCAGAATAAAGGACATTACTACTATAGCTTGCTCGGTACTCCCAAACAAGTCTAAAGTTTCTTTCTTAATACTTGACTTTCATCCTCTATCAAATGCCTTTCCTCTCAAATTTCTTAGAGTTTCACCGGACGAATCAACAATACCCAACACTTTTCGTCCTTCAAATGGCTACTTATCCCGAGGAGTAGTTGAAACGGCCAAACTTTACTCATTTTCCCTTATTTTCTATTTAAGGACGAACAACAAAGAAGGGGGAAAACAACTCTCCCTGATAGATCACGCTAGGAATTATTATTATTATTATTTTCTTTTTTTTTTTTTTTTCTTTTTAATTTTTCAATTAACTTGGGAAAAGTTTTATATCCACTCTGGGTGACGAGCAAGAAAAAGGCATAAGATTTGCCTCCCTTTGTTTTGTAAACAGGATGAGCTTTAGTTACCTAGCTTAAGGCCAATTACATCATCGACCAAGTCGAAACAGCATTATACGAAAATTGTCTTTCCGGCAAAAATAACACTTGGAAAGTGAAACAAAAAAAGAAAGTATACTTCGGACCGAAGGAGCATAAGGACGAAAATTACACACTACCATGCCATGCACGCTACATTATCGCACCAGCAGCAGCGCCAACCAACCACCCGCTGCTGCCGTCATCGTCGTTGTCGATTGTCGGTCTACGTAGCCGTCTTTAGCTATATGTAGTGTGAGGACCAATTTCAAAGTCAAAGTAATTTCCGGGTCGCGCAAACTTTTTCATTAAAACTTGTTGACTGCTGGTGAAGTAAATTTGTGTGCGCGCTGCTCTCCTTTGGTACTAGTTCCGAGGCCACACCGTAAATTCTGCTATTGCTACTGCCGCTTGATGATTTATAGAAAATTTATTTTTTTTTTTTTTTTTTTTTTCTACACTTATTTCATCACACACACCCATATACAAGAGCACACTTGTCCAAACAAACACATGCTGGGTGGCGAAATCCTTCGGGAAGAGGAATTGAAGTTCGGTATAAAGTTATGCGACAAGAAATTTTCCAAATTACTTTTCATAACTATTTGCCACGTTCGTTACGCCCTGCCTGGCTGCGTTGCTGCGTAGTAGTAACTCACTATTCCTTCAAGATTTCCTATTCTCCTGGCCAAAAGTAATCCTGTATTGGCACGGGAAAAAGGAACCAACGTTAAAATTGACGTAATTTGCAGCCAAGATGACGTAAACGACTTATTCATAGTTTGGAAAAGTTTCGCTGATTTTTTTTTTTGTGCTCATTCTACTCCTGCTACTATAGTGTCGTTGTCCTACGAAGGAATTGTGGCGGTGAGAATTTATGACATCTCAAGGAAACCAAAAAAAGTAATTCCAACTGCAGTAAAACAAACAAACGGGAGAACATTTTCGAGAGGACGAGATGAATGTCTAAATCAGCTTTCAGCAAATGGTTCGGGAGAGGGCTGGTGCTGAGAAGCAAATTAAAAGGTGAAAATTACTTAATATCTTTGACTCGTGCCGTGGATGGGACTGGTGGACGCCGAGAATTTGGAGATAATATGTAAAAAATGTGACGTAGCTGGATTTTGTTTTTCTAAGGAGTCTCTTGTTCCGGTTTTGCCATCAATGGGTGAGTTTTATTCATACAAGCTTAAGACTTATGTGAAGAAACTCCAGACATACTATCTGAGTCAGAAATGAATGATTGTCACACATCAAAAAAAATTACTTTGGAATGCATTCAAGGACATCTCGATAGTGAACAAGCTGGTTTTCGATCCAGGTCAATCGGCGTCAAACATATTAACACCTTTCGGACTATCGTTCAACAATAAGATACATACGACATGTCGTAGAGCTAGCCCGGGAAAGCTGGCGGCCACTATCAAGGCAACTTATGAAGGCTCAAAATGCCAACTGCTGCGTAGGTTATCAGATGATTTTGAGGCTCAACTGTGTTGCGTTGTCCCAAAATGTTGAATACTATCGACATATCTATTTATATGCCATGCTTCGAAGGGCGGTGTCGACAGGAAGCAGGAGTTGGTGCTTCTACCTCTGTTGAATGTGATTGCTCATCAAAATGCATACAATTCGACCAGATTTATTGATTACAGAGCAAGTGCAATGCTCTTCAATTCCTTTATCCTCAATTCCATACATCACCGACACAATAGCCTGAATTATGAACTAAATTACTATCCGCACATTCGGGGGCGAACAATAAAAGAGCGAAATATCCATAGAATCCCGCTGAGTTCGAAGAAAGGAACTCATCAAATAAATGTTCCCCATCTCCTTTGGAAATAAATAATGGACAGAGGGCTTGAGGAGGACTAGATCCAAATCCCATATTCACTACATTTTTCATCTGATAAAGAAAATGATGATGGTGATAAGCGAATGGAAAAACGACATCGAATACTTACAGCACTAACACGGACGATCGATGGCAATACATCAATTGCTGTTATGTCATTCTATTTGTGATCCAAATACTAAATTTTGCCTTGGCCCTCACCACACATCGACTATCCCATAAACGTACATAACCACCGTTGAATAGAGGGTTGTGGAATGAAAATCTAAGGCATCAGCGATATGACAGTTGACTGACAGCTGGAAACGCTGAACGAATTAAAAAAAAAAAGAAACGTTCCCTTTCCGGAATCCTTAGGAGAGTGGTTTCTGCGGCCAATGCCATACCGCTTCCGACATACACTCTCTGCTGCTAACCGTTTTGTCTTGGCATTCATCCAGGACATAACACAGAAGTCGAAAAATGTTCTCTGTGTGTGAGGATGGCAGGCGTTAATAATTTGAATTTTTGCGATCCCGGTTTATGTGTCTGATTTTGACAGTTGAGCAGCCTACGAAGGACTGGAAATAATTTCCATTTTTTTGTTGTGGAGCCTTTAAATACATTTTATGAGCTTTAAACCATGTCAAAGCCATTGCAACCGAGTTGAATTCACAGCGAATTCATCGTACGAAATTTAAATTTATGCAAACATGTCTCCCTGTTTTGTGTAGGTATCCTTGCAAATGACAAAATCCTGTTGCCAAGCACTTAAGCATAAATAATGACAACAACAACACCACCTTTCAAATGAAACCGAATACCAATGACGTACGAAGCATAAAGTATCTATGTTTCTCGTGTTATTTCCTTGGTATCCCTTGCTAAATTGTCACAACAATCATCGACTGGAAACACGGGGAGCAACAGAGCCAACAAACAAAAAAAGAACACACCAAGCCAGAAAAGCAATATTGAAAACCATTCGAAATGGGGCCGATGGAATGGAACCTCCCAGTCAAGAGTAAGAGAGCCTGGGACCTATCAAACTGTCAAATTCAATTCTTTGCCGTATTTCCATTTCGTCCACCTACGGGATATTTGTTTTCTTTTCTCTCTTCCCCCCGACAGCACAAACAACGGCACAAAAAGGAGAATGTGAATAAATGTAATTTGTGTGCAAGGACATTGGAGATGTTTTTTCCAGGTAGTGTCTCTCAGTGACACTGGAGATGGGTCACTTGGCTGATGAATAGAAAATTGTTAAGGAAATTGAAAATTTCGATTGAATATTGGAAGGGGGGCCCTTCGATATTTAAAACGACCTCCTTGCAGCTTTAAAAGAAGAACAAACCGATAAAAGCCTTCTCTACCCACTCACCACTGCTCTGGTAAATGCCAACTTTGACGACATCAACCCCTAAACCATCCCTTGGAATTAAGAAGAAAATTATGATCGGCTTACTTCTATTTTTAGCCATCTACAATGAGCTTTATTAAAAGATAATAACTCTGCAAATATCCATATTATCCCCATTTGAACTAACGCCGGTGGTTGTGTCCTTCCTTTAAAGACTTTCTTCCGCCCTTCTCTCTCCCCACCCGCAACAGCAACAGCAACAGCAACACTGCTTATCCAATTACGAAAAAGGTAAATTGGTCACCCTTGTGCCACAGAAAAAAAATGAAATATACAAAAAAAGGACAAAAGGAAATCCTACTCACTCTCTCAATAGCAATCCTCGCCATTCATCACACCGGTCACAAAGCAATACAACCAAGCGAAAAAAAAACTTTGAAAACAGCGACAAAAAGGACTCATAATCCAACGCACAACTCTCCCACTGGCCTCATCTCCTCCTTCTCTCGTTGAAGCACTTCACGCATACAACAGTGATGCCCCGAAAAAAAAAAAAAACCAAGAGAAAAATAAATAAATACGAAAATTTATATCCACGTCCTTTTGAATAGCTCGCGCAAGGACCAAACTTGAATGTGGTAAGAACCAACGCACAGCACAAGAAGCTTGTGTAACGACTTGTGTAATCCTTATGTGACGTAATCAATTATAGGTTAGTATACCATTCCTAAGAACCGCTATTTGTCTTTGTTCTCTGAACCACCATCGCCATTCATTGCTGCTCCCCCTAACGCGAAGTTTGAATAAAAAAAGAGCAAAGCAGACAACTGAGTCGCACTGAGATGCTCATACGTGCAGATTGCGGATTGCTTTTGCGTCGAATAGTGACTCCAGTGGCTTCGGACATGAAGTTTAAAGCAATTCCGTGCTAATAAAGGAACAGGAACATAGACGACTGGACAGATATTAGACTGGGATGGTGAGTTGAACAGTTACACCTAGAGAAATCTTGGTTTCAAAACAAACCTTTTTAACTGGAGAAAATTGCTAGACACGCCAGGTATTCCACAAGGCATAAAATGCAATGAACTACTCGTAAGTAGCTGATGGAATCGATGTTTGGCCCTTAAAAATGTTCAGTCACCTTTTGGGGCAGGAGCTACAAAGCTTACTGTAAAACTTCAGGTCAGAAGTCCACTGAGGTCGGAGGATCAAAAATTTGACAATTTTCCACGGATCAAGGGTCTCCGGATGAAAAAGTTACACGAAACAAATGCTTCCCCCTTACAGCATCAAGTAGAACGAAAAATAAATAAAATGTGTATAAAAGGACGAAAGCGATTTGATCTCATGGGGTTGGCTTGGCTTTTTTCCTCTCCTCGGGTTCTTTTCTTTTTTGTTTGTCCCTTTCTTCATTTTGGTTGATGGTGTTATCCTGCGTTCTATTCATCGACAGTGACAGGGTATACGAAGGAAACAAACGCGACAGCGTAATATCAAATAGCTCTCCAGTAACAACATCTTAGCGTAGGGGATCTTCCTTTGTCTTCAAAAGTACTATTATGCAATTTTTTTTATCGTCCTTCGTGTAGCTGAAAAGGTTTTTTATTTTTATTTTTCGATTTTTCCCTGCGTGCCGTTTCATATTAATTGAGCTTCTTGCACATAACCCTGCGCTGTTCCCTTGTAGCTTGGTGCTGTTTACCCGAAAGTGGTTGTTGTTTGTGATGCAAACAAAGGATCGGTCTTGTTGGGTTCATTTCACGGGATGGAGATGTAGGGGATGTGGGCAATGAATAGAGAAGTATAAGTGGAACAGGCTGTATGTTTTTTTGTTCATCCTTGATATACAAGGATATTGTGCGTACGCGTTAGAAGTGACCGCGCAGGACAATGACGAGCTTGCGCCTTAGGGTTGGTATGAGTGGATGAAAATTTTGATTCAGATCACATGTAGAGAAAAACTTTTAAGGACTTTGAACTGGAAGAGGTATGTGAAAATGCTGCTCAAGATACGTGAAGATAAAAATCATCTTTTAGAACTCACTTTGACTCTTGGAGACGATTCCATTTCAGATCGCTTCAAGTGTCAACAATTAAAAACTGAACACATACGAGTGCGAGTTTATTGAACAAAAATTGCGACACTTTGTCCACAGAGCAGTATATCAAGCATGTGCGTGCGAGTTTTATGTAAAGTCATCCTGATTGTCATCCTTAGCCTGGAAGTCTTGGGAATTTTACTACATCTAATTCTAAGTGGGCGCCGTGGCGTAAGTGGTTAATGTGTCGGACCAATGCGCGTGAGGTTCTAAGTTTTCGAATTCCAGAAAACACCAAAAAGTTTTTTCACGACCCCACCTCACGCGAACGTCTGGCAAACATGCGAGAGTATTGTTGTCTCGAAAAAGCTTCTCAAACCAAATTGCCCTTCGGATACGGCACTAAACTGTAGGTCCCTTCCATTCGAGTGAAAAATATTACGCACACAACATGAGTGGTTGCGAGAAACTAGGCGCTTGGCACTTAAAGAGCTGCCACTGCCACTTCCGTCGTTGGATATGATTGTGCCTATTGGTTCCTGACAGTGTGACAGGACAAACAAAGACCCATGAAGCACTACGACCTAAAAAGATCTTTTGTGCTGTCCCCTGGTAGGTTGTTCAAGAAGTAATTGCCTGTTAGCTGAAATCTAGATCATTGATGAAGCTAAGGATGGTTCGAGCTGAGAAAGAGATGACATCAGAAGGTGATGTAAAGCCTTTATTAAAGTGCTTTAGCCTAAGCCGGCCTATGGCCAGGCAATCATATAGTATATAATATGGTGGGCTGTTTTGGTGTCTTCAAGACAGAGACGACACGTATCCGATTGAATACGGCATGATTTTGTGAGAGAGCACTGTACAATTAGAAAGTCAGTTAGAATCTTAGCATTGTGTTTGCTCATTGTTGCAATGCCTCTGGTTCAATTTTCTGAGAAATGAATAGATTTCCTGGAATGCCATAGGCCAGATTGTGCATTCCAATGTAAGAGCCCTTGTTCGCGTTCCCAATAAGATAGATCTATCTTTATGTGGCTGCTAGGTAAACCACAGAAAGGTTCAGGTCCAATGAGAGGAGATTGGGCACCTAGTCTAACAAGTTTGTCAGCAGCGGGCATGCACTTTACTGGCGGAACTTCGTTGCAAGTGATGTCAATCATTTTCTGACGACACTGGGATATGTCCAAATTTTAAAAAAAAACCATACTTTTGAGAATCAAATAATGTGCTTGTCGGTAAAGGGTATGGGGTCAAGGATGTTTGATGTTTGACCCGTAAGAGTTGTTTCAGCTTTTTGGCGCAAGCCTAGCTAGAATCTTCTTCTTCTTCTTCTTCCTTTTATCAGCGAGGTTATGATCCGAAAACTAGGGATCACAACCCTCCCACTTCACCGCATTTCTACTGATCCGCCTGTGGGGTTCGCCTATTTGACCTCAGAAAATATCGGCAGGCCTGCCGATTTTGGATCACTCGGTTACTGAGGCCTTTTGCCTTTTTTACAGGGTTCAAATGATCTCTTCTTTGAACGTGGCAATACCAGCTGAGCCGGTCGCGCTCTAATTTTCGTACGATGGTTTCCTTGATGTGAAAGCTTCCACGGATCTTCGAACTTCTTATTCGATCAAGCTTGGTCACTCCTGCTGTCATGCGAAGCATCTTCATCTCAGCTGCCGTTAATTTACTCTCATACTTTTTGTACATCGTCCAACATTGTGAACCGTATGTGAGCGCTGGACGCACAACTGCGGTGTAGAGCCTTCCTTTCAACTTAGGGGGCATTTTTCTGTCACAGAAGATAGCGGAATTTTCTCGCCACTTCATCCACCCTACGCTTACACGATGATTGATGTCGTCATCACAAGTTGCTTTGCTATTGATCATAGATCCCAGATATTTGAACTTTTCGCACTTGGGAAGCACTGTTCCATTCAAATAAATGTCTGGAATAGGCCTGAGTGGATCAGAGAACGGGCAGCACAAGTACTCTGTCTTTTTTGAACTAATGCGATACCCATTTCCCTCCAAAACGTCCACCCACACATCAAGTGCTCGTTGCAGGGATGTAGGATCCTCACTTATGATGGCTCCATCGTCAGCAAAGAATAACTGATGTACCTTGGGGTCCATCACTTTACCTTCAAGCAGATAATCAAGGACTGTAGCCTAGCTAGAATGTTGGTCAAAAAGGCTAAGGTGTCAAGTAAAGCCTGACGATGGGATGTGCTTTTTACCCGTGCAAGAATTGTTAAGAGTTGTTGTCGGACATACTTCATTGCGATTTTCGCATGAAGCCTATTTATTTTTTGTCACTTTGACATTCATGGAGATAACTGTCATTGAAGGGACTATATTTGAAAGCGTTTTTTGCCATCGTTCATTTCCTTAATTTTCGGGAATCTGCTGGGAAAACTGCAGTAATGGCTTTTTCTTAGAACAAAACTCTCACGGCTTTCTTATATTGCAACTAAAATTCCTTAGTCGCTTCGAGAGCAAAATTCTTCGTAAGATAAATCGGTCCAGCTTGCGTTGACAGGTTTTGGAGGAGAAGATTCAATGACGAACGAGCTGTATAGCGACATCGACCTAGTCAAAAAACTGTGTATTGCACATTTTAGATGGCTAGGGCATGTGGGCACCAATGCTCCGGGAAGCAGAGTCTTCGAATCTAACCCAGAGGGATGACGCAGTAGAGAGCCTCCTCGCCGTAGCTAAATTAGCTTAAGACCGAGCTAAATGGAGAGGGTTATAGGTTGATGCCCAGGTTCACCCCGAACTGTAGCGCCACCTACACAAGTAAGTAACAACGATTGCAAATTTTGTTGACTAATTCTTTTCCTTGCCAAAAAGTTGAAAGTTTTCCGTTTTCTAATTGAAAAGCCGTCCTTTTCTCAGGACTTAAACCTAAAGCTTAAAAGAGAAAAATAAATAGTGAATATACGCAACAATAGATGGAAAAAATCATGGGTTGTACAAAATAGGAGTCTGGTCAGAAGGAGGCAGAGTTTGAGTACGACGGGTATTGAACATTTCAGAAGGAAATCCATTCTAGTGTCGTTTTTGAATTTACGTTGCATTCTGCATTCAGCAATAATTAGTGCGATGAGGAGCGAGCCGAAAGAAGGGTCAGACCCTATACAACGAGAACTTATGTTAAGAGATATAAGTACAGTGATGCTCATAAGCTATTATAAGCTATTGTAACCATTTAGCATAAATTCCAAAAAAAAATCTGATCACACTAATTTCTGATAAAATGACACAATCCATGTCTATGCAAACAACTTAACCTCAGAGATTATACCTACACCACTTACGCCAGACACTTCTTAGAACGCTTGTCCCATAAGTCACTTCCAATTGCTTAATCTTCTGCGTAATACACTTCATCACCCAATTCTGGCAATTTTCTATTAAAGCATTACCCATTTGCAGAGTTGGATTCTATAAATATCACAATAACGATCTATTTTTAGACACCACCCCAAGCACATAGTGAAATGCCGCATTTGAGAAAAACGCAACAACTGCCCGGCTAGCTCAGTCGGTAGAGCATGAGACTCTTAATCTCAGGGTCGTGGGTTCGAGCCCCACGTTGGGCGAACTCTATTTTTATTTTATTTTTATTTTATCAAAAATTAACAGAATATGCGTTTTCATTTATTCAAGGACTACAATACAATATCCTATCATTCACACCTGCCCTGTATGAAACCACCACCCGTGAGGATAACAACTCCTGAGAGCTTCAAATAAATCATTGTAGGTAGCTATTTTGAACTTTTCCTTGTTCGATTTTTTTTTCTTTTTTTAACTACACGCATTCAAAGGATTCTTGTTTGCGGATTAATTCGTGAAAAAATGGCTTTTAGAAAGCGGAACAAAGAACCAATGTATGCCATACAGGTAGAGCGCGTTTCCACCCCTTTCATACAACAACATACCTCTATCATAGCCATGCTCATTGTAATTCAATGAGGAATGTGGGTCTTTAGGTTTTCACTTTTCGTCTTATCCTTACCCCGTAATTCCGCCTCTTTTGTTAAACTCGAAGTTGAAGTTGAAGCTCACTGCTGGCGTCTTTGGCTTTTTTTTATTTTTTTCGTTTCCCGGTCCTGCTCAACATTGAAAGGGTGTACAGTCATACCGGGGCTGGGCTTGTTGCCACTGAATTATGACGCAATTCGAGGATATTGCGTAATAGATTTTCTTACAGGATTAAATGCTATACACAGCATGGATGCGGCGGCCAAACCACGGTTCAGTGAAAGGACACAGATAAAATTTGGAAATTCGAGAGATTGTAATACGCATCGAAGGACGCTCGTGCTACGTGTATAGTTTCAATATCCCTGCACAAATAAATCGTCACATGACATGAATCGAGTGGGGTGGCTGCGTTTTCATTTGCTTTTCTCCCTCTTTGGCACGCACTGGTTGTACGGCTGCTTTTGGAGGCAAATATAAACTGCGTCACTTGTGGAGTTAGTTTAAAATTCTACACCAGGATATACAGAGGGCATATCGTAGCCGGTGGAGCACTGTAGCGTTTAAATTCGAAATGAATTTTTAGACAGATGTCGGGGGAGGGATGGCACGTGAAGGGGGTTGTGGATGTGATGTCCTGCATTTGAAAGGGTGGACTGCGGACCGCACTGGGATGAATGTCAATGTTCAATTCAGTTGGCTTGCTTTGCATATTCGGTGCGTGATTTGCGTAAATATTTGCTTTCACTCTCTCCATCTCTGTCTGCCTTGCGAGGAAGTGATGAACATGATGTTAACATGACAATGCGGGAAAGAATACTATCAACTTTGGTATGTTAACTGGTGCAAGTGACGAATTTTCTAGAATTAAGAGGGTGGCCAGTCAATGTCAACTGCGAAGGACATACAACGTTATTCCTTTCCCTTATAGGGTGTGGGGCTAAGTGAGGGAGATGAAAGAGATGAGCGAGGGCCTGAGGGAAATTGGCGGATGTGGATAGAATTTGTTTGGAGAGGTGATATGCAGCGATGCGTGGGGAATTGAAGTGTTACGAGATGAGTCATAAACTGAATTTCGAGTTTGGAACGGAACAGAGGACGTCAAGAACACCTACGCAGTACAATGTCATTATCGTTTAGCCTTGGCAAATATGCCAAATGGTCTTTGTCATTTGAAAATCTAATTGCGAAAGTCGAGTTTTTATCTGGTTTTACTGTCATATGAATGATCTAAGGGTGCTCTTCAAGAGTCTTTAATTTTTATACTGTACCTATTTTTGTACAAGTCTAATAATAAACATAAAACTGAAATCGCTAGAAGAACCTAAGCCTTTGGGCCTTCAAGAGCCGTTTGCCCCAAAAGTGATATTTATAATCATACTTACAACGGACACATTCAAAGCCTCTTATTTACTTGACATAACAACACAAAGCTTCAATCCGAACCATGTGAGAGTAAGAAGCGATTTTGAGCACTGATATTCCCATCCCATGTACCTGAAATTCGAATACCAAATTTCAGATTCCACAAATAACAAACGCATACAAGCATATCAAGGATACCTCCGTTACAGCCCAGGGGACTACGCAAACCTCTCTGCAATAGATACCCCTTTACGAACGCACTCATCGCTAGAAAACAAATCCTGTGAAAGTCTAATTAAAACTCTTGCCCCTGGTCATTCCAGACCGGACCGCACCACCAACCTAATAATCCAGTTTTCCATTTCAACTATTACAATCGTGTAGCTGCGCAATCTAGCATCCTTCGCATATCGAATAACTCATCTCTTTCAAAGGAAACTCCGAGAAAAAGGGGTTGGCTTGGTGGTTGCTTTTGACCCATTCATTAACTTCATTTCCAACAGAGTCACGTACAACGCGCATATTGTCCTTCAAAATCCTGTTTCCTGTTGGCTATGATGAATGAGTGCATACGCAAATTTTTTTCTTTTTTTTTTCGCTTTGCAAGCAACCCTCGTCCAATCATGGACATTCGACTAGAATTCTCGACCCTCTTCTTGTTCATTACTCACACTGCTCACCCTGTTGCCATGGGACAAAATCGAGAATCATAATTCCAATCATCAAGCGTAGCCGTGCTGGCATAGCAACAGTGTCCTGTTCCATATACTCAAATGTGCACCTTTCTCGATTGCATAATGGCATTTAAAATTTCAACAAGTAGCAGCAGTAGGGGTTGAGAATTGAATTCTATGAAAACGAGGGTAACGATGAGGAGTATATGTAGCAATAATCATTCGGCGAAATAATATATCACAAGTACCACCCCTTTCTGCGCGAGCACCATGTGTTGTACTACATACGAGTATAGGTGGAAGGAACAAAAACTTAATCCTTTGCGAAACATGGGGGAAAATGGGAAAGAAAGGGGTTGGGGTTGCTGCTACTTCATTAGCATATTTCTCGCGTAGCGGTGAAATAAATTGAAATCATAATAAGAGAATAACACATATTTTTTAATAAAGAAAGGAAAACAGACCCGCGGGACTTGCATGCAGCACCTTTCCCCACGGATTATGCAATCGCGAAAGGACAATGCCGGTATTCCCACTTCTTTTTCTTGGTCCTACTAGTTTTTTTTTTTCTGCGTTTTTCTTTTGTTTGATGGTGTTCTTTGTTTGTTGATTTGATTCGCCCTTCAATGCGCTAATTCCCGTGCATTACGGGTTCTTTTGAACGTGGATGGAAATAATGCTTGGGAAGAATGAATGCATGAGTGAGGTAATATGCAATATTTCGAGGAATTATAGGTTATGGTTGAGGGAACACCGGTGTTGACATGTTGTCTAATGTGACGTTGAGATGATATCAGTGTCCTTAAGCTGAGATACTTTTCTTTACTAATTTCCATGGGTATAGGAACGGGGTATTAAAATATCTTCTACGAACAGCTCCTTAGCGATATCGAGAAATTGGATGAGTAGGGAGAACCCGCTTCTACATTGTTATAATACTACTATCTAACTATTACGTTTAACATGGATCGTATCTGCTACGGATTGATCTTACAACGAGGCTTACGATCTATTGAAATAAGCTGGTTGTGATTTTAGCCGGACTAGGGTACATTTTAGCTGGAGTCTAGTGTTAAAGTCGAAATTTATTTCATTCCTTGCTGTTGGAGGGAAATCCAAAGACTAATAGCAGTCGCATGTATGTATATTTCTCACACTTAGATCTGAGATGAAATAAATAATGCCCTTGAGGTCATACAAAGATGTGTCAAGTAAGTCGTAAGAGGCGCCATCGCTTTGCTCCATGTGTTCCGCCCTCAGTTTTACTAGTGAAAGCTCTGCACATATTTTAATTTAAGACTTGAACCTTCGCATTGCAAGCAGTACACGATACCGCCATAAGGATAAGGAATACAGTAGCATCTATTGTATCTAGCCAAGATAAGAAGGATTATACTGGAGTAGAGTTGAAGAATAAGGGCATTTCATATCTGCAATTGGGAGGGTCTTGTTACTGTTTTAGGTTTGCCACCAAAGATATTTTTACTGGTCATTGCTCTTATCATCTCACAATTTATTTTTATAATAAATATTTGCGAAGTCAAAAGAGTGTTCTCATCATAGATACAACATTGTATATCATCGAAGGGAAAATGGGCAACGGGATGCACACAAAACGTGACGTTACAAGCTTTATATACTTTACGGATTCGACGGCGAAATAGTTCTTTATACCACCAGATGCCCGTAGAGGTCCATATGATTAGCAAATCTGAAGTAGTCCTGAACTGCCGAACAATTTTTATGGTATTGTGGGAACAGAACTACGTATGACCAAGATGGGCTCCTATAGTCAACAATTTGATATAACAGCTATCACCGGAAGTGATGACGGGAAAAGCCACAGAAGAGTTTCATGACTATTCTGTCTACCAATAGAGCACCATTACCGACTAAATAAGCAATAACTTACTATAATACCGTATATAGAAACATAATAAACAGTAATTCTGATTATTACGTTACGATCAAAATAAGGATCGTGAGGAGAGTGTATCTGGCTGTCGACGTGACAAGTCGCATTCTTTTCCTTTCCGGATCGTTCATTACCTTTTTTATTTATTTATTATTTAATAACAGGTGCTGAAAAGTAGCCTGATAAGAATAAATATAAAGAGCCTAGCTGCTAGGACTATTGGCCCATCTCTTTTTACTTTCTACGACTAATGTAAAATAAAGCTCTGAACAGTACGTATACTAAATATTGTGCGTTTATTTTCTGAGGCGGGTTCGAAATAATGATCAGGTCAGGTACGATATACTGCGGTTACTAATCCTTGGAATTCAATGAATGCCACCAAACTTTCCTTGGACAAAGTTTTCAAAAAACCCCTAGAAAGCAGCCCATAAACCCGCCCAACCCATAGCATAGGTATTAAGTTAACATGACCCTTAGTAATAGACAATATCCAGCCATTGCAATCCTCTTCTCATACCGAAGAAAACGGTGCTAAAATTCGCTCAAAACACCTTATAAGACTCAATAAACCGTGAATTGTTAAAAGTTTTCAATTTCATGAACCTGTTTAGCTTCCCTTTTTACCCTACCCCCAGGTCTCTAGACAAATCTACCGCGGGAAAAGTAAATTCCAACAAAATTCCCATTTAAAAGTTAAGAAACTGCTCAGCCGGATCGCTGAGTCTCAAAATTAAATTCCTTTCAATCGTATCCAAACTCTCCCTCAAATTTTGTGTATTTAACGTAGCGCCGCAGCAGCCCCGCCAGCAGCGAAAATGGCAACTAAGTAAATTTAGCTATAAAAATCCTCTCAAAAGGACATTTCCCCCCCGCCCATCACCTTCCCGCTGCTGCTGGGCTATTTGACACCCTCCGATCAACCGTACGAAGGAACATCTTTTTGTCATGATTCGAAACGGTCGTTAAAAATTAAATAAAAGAAACTCACAAACGAAAAATATATATAAATAAGTAATATAAAATGAAAATTGAAAGAGAAACGCAAAACAGTTTATTGCCACCATAAAAAGTCTATATATGTATATACCTTCTCCTCGTCCTTCTGAAGGATAATAAACATCGCGCATACCTACTTACATATATAATGCGAAAGAAATCATTTACCAAATGCTACTGCTGCGTCATCGATTCAAATTCAAATTCTATGAGAGCTGGGATATGTGTGCATTTGCACCATAAAAGGACATTAGTTCCCCTAACCTGAAGGACATAAAAGTGCAATTGTTTGTGCGTTATGTTTACAAACCATACACTGCACCTAAACACAGAATTTCTCGAGGAGGTAACTATTTTTATTGTTGGCATCCGGTTTCGTCCCCCGAATTTGATCATCCTTCACGTCGCAGTTATCACCGCCTGGTTGGATCTGCGATGTACATATATTTCATGCCGCCCCTTTTCCTTTGTCGATTACTAATAAAAAGGACACAAACGGCGGCAGCAGAGTGTTTCACGTGCGGCGAAATGGGAAAATCACAAAACTAATATCTGCAGCACAGCGTGTGTGCTTTGTGCTTGTAAATTCAAAAGTAAATCCGTGTTGAATCCTTTTTATTGTTTCGACAAAAAAATAATAGATGGCAAGGAATGAAATCTAGTGCGCGCCACGATTTATAGAGAAATAGTTGTTTCCCCTGCTTCTTCGATTTGGGAAAACTTGAAATGCGATGTTATTATCCGCGGGATGGGTTGTCTCGGTACAGTGCGATTGAATATCCTTGAATTGTTTTTTTTTTTTTTTTTTTTTTTTGAAACTTGTTCGAATTGCAAACAAAAGAAATCTCAAGAGTCGGTCTAGGGGTTGTGCTAGATTCTTTTTTTTTTCACAAAAAGAAAAGACGAAATGCCTAAACCTAAACGAGGATATGTGAACGCATTTTAGTGTAATGGATTTCGAGTGCAATCCGCGCGCGATACTGTTTCGCTGATGACTATGATGGAAGGAATTTTTTCTGCTCCACTAGTTTTGGAATGCTTTTAGGTCCTTTGTGGGCCTGTCACTTGAGTATCTGTAGAGCGCACTCTGATTGTTTGGGCCGCATTCGGATGAAGTGCACTATATTTAAATTACGATGGAAGCATTCGTTTTCCAGGAGGATTGAGAATGTGAAATGGAATTTGAATGAAATTCTCGACAGTTGAAGTCAATCGAAACTGCAACTGGATAAACGAAAAAAATCAGTTAAGTGAGCAATGAAGTGTGTAAGGATATCTAGAGGCAGGCATTTTTTAGGCATCGATATCCGAATGTCATGAAATTGTGTTTTGACATGTTCTTAAATAATACCCAAAAAAAAAACATCTATTTCATTAAAATAATTGGCGTTGCACGCGGGGCATCCGCTAGTCTATATATATAAGAACTGCCTGTTCGTATGTGCGCTAAGATCTCAAGAACTAACCATCCAATTGAGCTACATCCGTAGATTCAATGCCATTTAACACTCGTTTATATGGTTCAAGGGTTCAACCCTTCCTTTTCCAGAGTTCTCAGAAGCATTTTTTGTTTGTTTAATTTTCTCTACATTCATACCTTTCGGTATGTCGAGATACCTGATTAGATTAAATCTCTAAAGCCAAACACCTTCCCTTACATTTATGAGTTATGTTTGAATAAAAAGAAAGCAAATTTGCATACATCCTCTGACCGTGTGCGTTTTGCCAAGCCACGTGCGAAACTTCCAAATGACATCTCATTAATTTCATTCACACCCACAACAACCTCCATCATTAGCCCTAACACGCATTCCTTCCAGCAATACACAACAATCCCTGCACTTGACACAGCTTTCCATTATTACCCAAATTTTTCAAAATAAACCTTTATTGCCGACAAATTTTCACTACAGGTCCACAGCAGCGTCGAAACCTTGTAGGCATTGCATACCAGCATACCAGGTGCTAATTAGGCCGACACACCAAATAAAAATTCAAATTCACCACAAGAATATCGTCGAAACCAAAGTCAAACATGATGTCATCAGCGAACCAGGAAAAAGAAAGAAGGTTCACCTGGTGCTATGCTGGGTCACCCTCATTCGGTATTTCAACCGAAAACCTTCTAATTAAGTCACTGGAACAAGGAAATTCACGCAAGCCCCCACCACCACCACCACCACGCAAAGAACTCCGCGCGAAAGAGTGATTAGCATTTAAAAAACTAATTAACAGGTTGTTACAATGCCCACCTCTTCCAGATAGTGATCTAGAGCTGGAGCGGACTCTGCGCACCGAAGAAAAAAAAGAAATCGTTCCTCTAATACCCACCATCAATTATCCACACACATACAGAGGTTGTTCCACCCCTCTGTCGATCATTTTCGTCAACTCAACACTGGGCTGCAATTTGAATAATAAAAACGTTCTCCCTAGCGCTGCTAGAGACCCAGGTCTGGAATTATGACCGACAATTAGCCGAGTGTATTAATTAAGGCAACACTGCAATTGGGATTGGAATTGGCCTGATATATAGCAAAAGTGGAGGACACTAACCCCATGTCCATCCCAGAAGAATGAGAGGTGAAATTTTGAGTAATTTTCGAAAATAAAAAATTGACCGGAATTGTTAGGTTGGTGGAAGACTAAGAGTGCCTATGCCTATGCCTACCTACCGACTTCTGGGCGGTGTATGTTTACCGGGAAAATGTGCCTAGAAAAAAGGAAGAAGAAGGCGACCATGGTACCGTGGTTGGCACATGAACCTGGCGAAATGCTTTTTGGTCACGAATATTAATTTTATTCGTTTTTGACAGGAGCCAAGCACACTGTGTGCGGTGCCGAAGGAAACGGAAGTAAGCTGGTAGATTGGGTTTCGAGGGGAAATGAAATAGCAGATTTTAATCTAGCATGGGCGTTAAAATTGGAATTTATTTTGTTAAACATAGGCGGTGGGGCGGGGCATGGGAATGCGTGGTATTTGACTTCCGATTGGCTTTTGTGACGGCAGATTATGAAGCTCTAAATTCGTAGTGTGATTCGGAAATGGGATTTTTTTTTCTATTCTGTTACCACACCACAGCTTTGCAGTATGGATATGGGAAAGAGGAACGATATGTGGCATGTGTTGGAATCGATTAAAAAAGATTGCGGAAGTCAAATGCGTGCTTAGGAATATAAAGGCAGGAAAGCGTGAAACGTTCGAGGACATGCATGAGAATATACATTTCAGTTAGATGTACTTGTCTTGTTGAGAGAGTCGGCGGCGACGACGGTTGTATGACAGTTGAATGACTTGTAACTAGGTTTGCTAATCGGGCAACAAAATGTTTTATTTACACGAAACATAACATGTTTATTGAAATTTGTAGCAGATTGGGTCTTTAATTTGAGGGGCTCTAAAGCCTAGCCGAAGGGCGTATATCATTTTCTCAGAAAACAGTTTGCAAGGTTAATGTGGCTATGGAAATGGAAATGCATTTCTTTGATTAGCTTTCGCTTTAACTACTATAGAGCATGGAGTACGATTATCCCCAGTGGCATAGGAGCAGGGACAGTGGGTCCCAAATGCCAAAAATATCCTTCGCTCCACAAAGATGTTACAATTCCTCATGCGGAACTGAATGCGCTGAACGAAGAAACCTAACCCAGACGAAGAGAAGTATGATCTTAAGGCTCTAAGCAGTCACTATTTAGTACTGCCACATAACACTGTACCACCTAGTAAAGCATAATGAAGTAAAACTTGTCTGAGTGCCAGGGCATGAGGAGCATGAGTAAAACGATAAAGCTGAAGTGCTAGTCAAGTAAGGCGTAAGCATTCCCAACATAGGAACAGGTTTTCACATTGGCTTCAAAAGAAAAGATATTAACCAAGTCATCACAAACTGGCGAGAAAATCATGCATTATAAGATACTGGGATATTCGGCACTCAAATAACTTTCTAGATCACAACAACTAAAGAGTTAATGGAGCTCTACAACTTAAAAAAGGGACATGCATATCATTTGTGAATCTCTAACAGGACACTCTGTCTGCAACATCCAACTTTATAAGCTAAAAGCAAGCAACACAGATATCTCCAGACACAGCACAGAAGAGGCATGCTACTGAGTATATAGGTATGTATGGCCAAAAGGCTATAAAATCAAAAGGACTGTAAATTTCTCAACAATAATCTACGATTCCTAGATTAAAAATGAGGCACACTAAACTAACTATGTAGGTCACGGTGCTAGCGCTTAATACAGCACTCCAGTACAACACAATCATAGAGTAGCACACACGAAGGGTGGTACTCTTGCCATCAAATATGCCTTCGCTAACAAAAAAAAAAAAAAAAACAAATATTTGGCGCAACAGCTCTTGAAAGTGCCAGGGCCTAGTTTCTCGCAACCACTCATGTTGTGTGCGATATACTTTTCACACGAATGGAAGGGACCTACAGTTTAGTGCCGTATCCGAACGGCGACTTGAGAAGCTTTTTCGTGACAACAATTCTCTCGGATGTTTGTCAGACGCTCGCGAGAGGTGGGACCGTGAAAATACTTTTTGGTTTTTTCTGGGATTCGAACTTGGAACCTCACGCGTAGTGATCCGACACACTAACCACTTACGCCACGGCGCCCTCACGCCTTCGCTAGCCATAAAATAATTGACGCAAATAGCTCATAAAGGACCTAAGGCCATGCTTCTCGCAACCATTCGTGTTGTACGCGTTATATTTTTCGTATGAATGCAAGCGACCAGTTATTTTTCAAGAAGCTTTCCCATGACAGATGTTTGCCAGATCGTCACAAAAGATGGGACTTTTTCAGATTCGAGCACAGAACGCCACGCACAGTGATCTGACACATGCGGTACGACGACCATTTAGTTTCAAAGTTATAAGCAAAATCAAAGATTCAAGTTGTTATATAGTAAAATAGTAACAACACTCCTACGATGAAAATACAAGTTAGACATTTCCATAATTATAGTGAATATCACATAAAATATGCAAAAGGTCAAGATTTCATCAAGCAAACGGAAAAATGTAACTACATTGCGGCGACTAACTATTACAAAGCAGATCGAGCATACATGCCTCTAACCAATATATCCTTTTAACTAGTGAAACGTGCGCTCCCTCCTTCTGTCATTATAAAATTGCACTAATAGCCATCAGGACGATTGCTTTCTAATGTCCAAAAACTTATCGTTTCAACCACAATTCCATATTAACGACATTTTAGGCCATAATCCATTTCGTTCGGCACGTTTGTTCAATATAAAACAATAAACCGATTGACAAATTCCCATTTAAACCATTTCCAACACGACATGTCTGTTATGTTTTGTGTACGGCCGATGCATGCAGCACCCCCGATTCTAAGGGTATTTCACGAAAATATTGCGCTTCGTGTCAAGGAATCATTTTACCGGTCGCCATAGGTCGGACCCTCGATTTGACGATGACGATGAGTTATGCTTTGACGGTCAATAGTCAGTGGTCATGTCAAAAGGCCCTTAAAAAAATTCTAAAAAAGAAACCCTATTCCAAGTACAATTAAATGGTTTTTTTGAACGTTTCCTGTGGAAGGAATTTCCGTTGCCATAAAAAGTTGCCTATCTCTCTGGAAATGCGTGCGGAAGCGCCATATTCCACTGAACACCCATACACAGTGGCGAAATTATGAAAGTAAATAATGAAAGTAGAAGGTAGGAAAATTTGTCGTAACTTACCACCGGCTTTACCCGTGAGAGTGTAAAGAATTTTGACAATCGCGAGATTGTCATACTCTGGGAGTTTACCATGCAACGGAGGGCTTTTAATAAACATAAGGCCACAATGAAGAAGATAAGTGACGGGTTTTTTGTTGGAGATACGGGGAAGACATAAGACATCGTAAAATAAGTCACAATTAAAATTAAGCATTATCTATGCCCGGAGGACATGTTTTAAGATCATAAATTGGCATGAAATACCTCGTTTCGAAGGTAATTAGACTCTCCCCAGGGAAGGACAGTCCCAGTATAATAAATGGCGAAGGTTTGTAGGCTCCACCAGCTTAAGCCCAATAATAGTTGTTCATTATTGCCCATAGTCAGTAAAGCAAAGGCAAATAGACTACTTTCGAAAAGTGACTAAGGAAAGACACGTGTCGAAAGGTTGTTCCTGCAAAAACTGGTCCCTGCTCATGGTTATAAATATGTATATAAGCAAAGGAAGAGAGCCAGGAATGGAATGCAGTCGTATTTATTACGGACGGTTCCAAAACCAGTCAAGGGTCTGGTGCTGGGATCTTCGTGGAAGTAGACAACATTAGACTTCACTTCTCGTTAGGCAAATATGCGTCTGTTTTCCAAGCGGAAACTTATGCAATCCTAATGGCCATGAACTATGTTGTGAAGAACAAGTGGAAGGGACGTAGCATTTGTGTCTGTAGTGATAGTCAGGCTGCACTTAAGGCAATTGCTTAACCCTTTCACCACTTTCAAAATAGTTCGTGAAACCAAAAACTCTTTGAACTCGGTCGCAAGGCTGAATTCTCTGTCACTTATCTGGATCCCAGGTCACATTGGGATCTTGGAGAACAAGATCTCCGATGAGATTGCTAAACAAGGCTCAGAGGAGGCTTTTTCAGGTCCCGAACCCGCGTTGGGTCTCCCTGCATCCTCGGTTAGGGCTTCCATTGAGGGTTGGGTCTCTCACGAGCACAATTGTGTGTGGCATGACTCTCCAGGATGCAGGTTGACTAAACGCATGCTCCCGGACGTCTGTAAGAAATCAGCGGCATTCTTGCTGTCTCTCAGCAGAAAAGACTGTAGACAACTCATCGGCGCCTTGACAGGCCACTTCGCTTTTGCCAAGCACCTCAACGTGTTAGGCTTAAGTGACACTAAAATCTGCGACGCTTGTGAAGAGAGCGACGACACCGCTTGACTTGACTAAACGTAAGCTCCCGGACGTCTGTAAGAAATCAGCGGCATTCTTGCTGTCTCAGCAGAAAAGACTGTAGACAACTTATTGACGTCTTGACAGGCCTCTTCGCGTTCGCCAAGCACCTTAAAATGCTGGGCTTAAGTGACACTGCAATCTGCCACCCTTGTGGAGAGCGATACTGCGGAACATTATCTCTGTGAATGTCCGACCTTTGCTCGAATCAGG
Source organism: Brachypalpus laphriformis (assembly GCA_945910035.1). Taxonomy (NCBI): domain Eukaryota; kingdom Metazoa; phylum Arthropoda; class Insecta; order Diptera; family Syrphidae; genus Brachypalpus; species Brachypalpus laphriformis. Next base: position 177,636,338 of record OX246756.1, read on the forward strand.
TGGCAGATCTTCGGTGCGGATGTGGTGAGTGCTGGTACTGTAAGCTCCTCATCACTGAAGTGCTTGCCAGCTTTCTTAGAAAGACAAGGAAATTCCAATAAAATGGGTAAATCAGAGTTACCTCTCTAGTAGTACAATGGACTAGTTTCATCTGAGTGCTCCAGTCTAGCGTTTCCTATCCCGACAACAAAAAAAAAAAGGAAGGGAGAGATGTCTCGCTATTCTTGGAAAGTTAAAAAACGGAACATTGAGTATGAGCCGGTATGTATTCAATAGAATCTAACGTTGCGGGGTTATGAAAGATTCCAAGCCAAAGCAGTGTAAGTTCTACCAGAAAAACTTGTATATATAGGCAGGCATCTATTTAAGCCACAGTAGTCAGCTAAAAGTTAGTGAAGGGTTGGCGAGCTGAGAGCCTTGTACAGTAACACTTTGGTATCTCCCGGGACACAGTGAGAGAGCAACCACTGGATCAATTAATAGTTGGTAACTCTATTATTATCCACCTGCAACTTTCAAAAGCTGTCATAAGCAGAAACAAACCGTTCAAAAACGGAAGAGGATACAGGTCAAGTAGCCATGAAAGCCATCTCATCAAAAGTAAATCGAGAGAGCCCTTGAACTAGCAAGAAAAAGTCTGAGCTCAACCATCCAACATGGACTTCTTAATTCCAGAATAGTGCGAGACTTCAAAAAGTGGAACCCGAAAGGTGACTCTGGGTAAACCGTCTACGAAGTCACTTAAAGCTATTTTCAAATTCATTCTAAACTCGGCATGCTTTAGAGTGGCTACTTGGTCTGCTCTTGCAAGTACATAGTATGTGCCTTGTTCGTCGTCCTTCTGCAGTTACAGTAAAGTTGTCTTTAGTTTTTTCAAGATATTCGTGAGAGAAGGCAGATGGTGTAGGTTAGCAATTAGCCGCGGCCTTGCTGCCTCCAAAAATTATAACATTACTGATAAACTCCAATTTAATTAGACGGGAAACCTTATTGACTATTTAACTACCTTCCCTTTTTAACTTGAATGTTACCTCTAGCCATTAGGTATACAAGCAAGTGAATTCCGGGGAATTGGAGCCTAAATTCTAAAATTTTTCTTGTCTGATGAACTCCCGATGGTGTTACTGATATGACCGCCATTCGGATGCTGCCTGCAGTTGCGGAAGAATACAGGACGAAAGACTGAACTCAACAATGTCCTTTGGAAACCTACATTACCTACTCATATCCTTGTCATGCCAGTCACAAATAGTAAATCAATCAAAAATCGTTTACACCCCTGTAACTAGATGCACCCCACTTTATATCATATTCTGGTCCTCTGAACCAATCCAAACATAATAAAGTAACATTAGAGGCAAGCACTCAAACTCAAGGTGGAAACGTGCTTCTAAACGATGGCACGATTACAGAAACACGTCAATGGCCCCTATGGCCTTCACAAATCGATCACAACACCTCCTTCTTAATTGGCTTCAGAAACTTTCACCCAGGCAATGCCCACATCCCCTCACTTATTCCCTCACGTAAATCTTCACTAATCAAACAGCCTGCGTGTATATGTAATTAACCTCCGACCATCGCACGCAAACACAAACTTTTTCACGTGACAAATCAAACAAGTTTTGCCAGCCTTCGATTCTCTTCGATTCCAATTCAAATCCTCTCAGTCCCCAACGCCAGTATCAATAAATACCACAATTTTATTCTGTTTCGTTCCCTCCTCGGCCCCCCTGACAGAAATTAATCCCTTTTTCCCAATCGATACCCCGCAACGCACAAAGGACGAAAATCAACTCGAACATCAACATGATTAACTTTTAACTGAAACTTCACACGCCAGTATCATAGTTATGCAAACACCACGCAGGAGGGGTTACAGTACTACGCCCAACCACCCATCCTGCCACGTCCTTTTTCGAGGGCGTCAAACTGATTAATTGGCTTCCATCCGAAATCCAGTCGTCTTCGTCCAAAATGGGAATTTTGAAAATTTCCATTCGCAAAATATTTATTACTGAATTAACTAGGCCTACACATATCCTCCTACCCCTCTAGAGAGAGCCTCATTAACAGCACCACGGCGAACACAGGCAGGATACCGTCAGTCTATGATGATGTAAGGATAGGGATGAACTGGCGGCAGCAACAGCAACAGCAATGATATGCGGAAAAGTAATTAAGTGAACATGGAAAAAATTTGATCATGCGAAAGGATGAAACTTTTCGGAATTAATCGGATGAGTTTTGCGGCGAGGATACGAGTATGTGCGAGGAGGAGTATGACTTTCATTTATGGGCACACACAACAAGCACAAGTACATCATCAGAGAGGACGGTATGTATGCTGTGTTGCCTGCCACTACTTAATGTCTGTTCGCGCTGTATCTGTACGTCGTACATAGCTGGCAGGAAAAAGATTCTCTCTCTCATTAAGAAGGATAATATTACGGTTTGCTTCCGTGCAATTATTCATGTTTCCGGAAATTTACTTATATTCGTCATGTAGTAGTTACTGTTGCCGGCTAGATACATATACTAACTGAAGTTCGTCGTCGCATGAGTGAGCTAAGTAAGTGCTCTCAGGGGTAGGACTGGCGGCTCTGTAGCTAGGCTATATCATTTGCTACTCTTGTTTTTGTTTTATGTTTGTTCCACTTTCGAGTTTGAAAAGTTTGTAGAAATTGTTGAGGGTTGTACTCTGAATGTATTGGCGGGTGGGATGATTTTTTAATTACTTTTAAAAATTGATACATGGAAACCTGCTTAATGTGAAACGATTCTAAAAAAAAAAAAAACACTGCTGGTGGGGCTGATAGACCTAACTCTATTAATTTAGCTCGTTTGTCATTCTCAACATATCGTTAAGGTGGAATTTTGTCCTTTTTTGTGAACTCGGTATCCCCCACCCGAAACGACACAGAGGAACTTTTGCAGAATGACTTCTGTGATTAATTAAAATGACTGATGTGATTTTTTTCAGCAACGACAACGGCAGGGAGAGAGATGAGCTTGTATGTTTGGAGGAGGATACTCGTGGAAAACCGTCTACGGATATTTAATTAAGGATTACAGTAAATTCGACTTTAATTAATAGAAGTTGAAAAACATCCCTTATGGGCAGCCCTTCATTATCGTAGTCCGGTTGTATCTGAAAGGTGAATGAGTTAGTTGAAGAGGACATGCATGCACTCTTCAATATGCTTGACATCAAAAGTTTAAGTACATATGTTGCGAAGTAAATGCACTCAGATACTAGAAGAAAATGACTTACATACATCTATATTTAGATGTGCACAAGTGATATCTTTCAAGCGGTAACTTATGTATGAAAAGAATATCATTAATAATTACTCAGCGATAAATGATACTCCTTTGGGCATTACTGGTCATTAAACCAAAAGAAGAGACATTAGATGTACACTAGACTATGACTATATTGACGAAATGCTTTTCGATACACCGATCAACAAGCAAAAGGAACTCTCTTAAAGAAAATATCCTCACCAAAAGGTGTGCTTGAACATATTATATTTGCCAGGGTTATCCTTTCTTGAGTTTAGGTTAGGTAGAATGGCTACCCCAAGATAAAGTCAGGACTCACTTACTTATTTGGCGCAACAGCTCTTTAAGTGCCAGGGTCCAGCTTCTCGTTGCGTTATATTTTTCACACGAATGGAAGTGACCTACAGTTTAGTGCCGTATCCGAAGGGCAATTTGGTTTGAGAAGCTTTGTCGAGACAACAATACTCTCGGATATTTGTAAGACGTTCGCGAGAGGTGGGACCGTGAACAAATTTTGTTTGTGTTTTCTGGTATTCCAACTTAGAATCTCACACGCAGTGGTCCGACACACTAACCACTTACGCCACTGTGCTCACACTTAATTACTTACTTACTTAAATACTTGCACCCTTTGAGGGGCATATGCGCGCCATCTTGTTCGGAGTCCTGCAACGCGTTTAAGTTACTTCCAACTCATTCCCAAAGAGCTTGATTCCTCCTCGACTGCCTGGGTAAGCAGATTCCACTGCATGGCATATTTCGCAATGGAGATGTCGCCGCGCTGTAGGGTGTGTCCAATCCACTGCCGATTTCCCCTTTGCACAGTAATATCCATAGGTTCTTGGCCCGTTCTCAGATAAAGCTGTTCGTTGGAGATACGATTGGGCCAAAAGATCCTCACGATGATTGTCAGACATCTGTTAACGAAAGTTTGCAGCTTGCGTGTGATAGTGGTATTCACCTTCTAAGTACTACACCCATACAGCAGTACAGATTCTACGTTAGACCGGTACAGTCGCAGCTTGGTTCTTAAGCTGAGAACATTGCTTCTCCAGACTATCGATAGCATTCCGAACGCAGCTTTAGCCTTTCCGATTCTACTGCACACATCCAGTTCGGTGCCACCGCGATCAGCCGAGATCACACTTCCTAAGTATAGTAAGTTGTCTACTTTCTCGAGTGCCTGTCCGGCAATGTGGAGTTGAGCGCGGATGTTAGAAGTGCTCAGGCCTTTTGATTTGACTGCATTTATCTTAAACCCCACTTTATTTGCCTCAGCTTGTAGATCTTGGGCCATCAAATGAAGATCAATTATCTGATGTGAAAGTAGGCAAACATCGTTAGACTAGTTGAGGTGTTTAAGACAAGTTGTCATAGTCCATCGAATTCCATTGTTACCTTCCGTCAATGCTGCACGGAGTACATCACTGATGAACACCAAGAACAACTGCGGTGACAGGATGCACCTCTGACGTACTCCACTTTGGACTTCAAAATCACCCGACACCTTATCACTGTGTAGGTTAGGTTAGGTTAGGTTAGGTTGGCTGTCCACACAAGAGTGCAGACACACTTAGACCAGTGAAGGTCCTTTGTGATACCATGGATCAAATCATTAGGCCACTCAGGGACTAACAAAACCAACCGGAGCTTTTGACAAAGCGATGGATGCTCATGACGTCCAAGGACGCCAGATCGCAGAGGTCGGCAAAGAAGGGGGACCCTAGATGGAGCATTCTTTTATGCGACAGGGCTGGACAAGTGCATAGGAGGTGAAGGATGGTTTCCTCCTCTTCCTCGTCCCTACAGCTTCTGCAGAAGTCGTTGGAGAAGAGAGCAAGTCTTTTGGCGTGTTGGCCTATAAGACAGTGTCCAGTGAGAACACCGACTACGCAGCTGATTTGTGTACGCTTTAACATGATCAGATCGGCACTACGTTTTTGATTGATTTACTCGACGCATTGCTCTATTATGATCCGTAAGGTGTTTATGTGGTCCATGCAGGACGATCCAGCACGAAAGTCTGCCTAATCGACGTCGAGAGTTGAGCCTAAATGTTCCTTAATGCATTCTAATATGATTCTAGCTATTATCTTGGCTACGGCCGGTAGAACGCATATACCTCGCCAGTTTCCACAATCATCAGATTTCCCTTTTTCGGAAGCTTGACTATCATACCTCTTTTCCACTCTTGGGGAAATTATTCATTTTCCCATGCTCTCCATATGAGCGGGTGTAGCAGTTCAGCCGATATTTTTAGCACCGCTTGGAATAGTTCGGCAGGGATGCCATCAATACCCACCGCTTTGTTTTTGTTAAGAGATTTAATTGCTGCTGTTATTTCGGTTTTACTGGGAGGTCCGGTGTTAATTCGGAAATTTGTTGCTTCGGTTCAAGATCATATCATCATCGTTTAAGTGGCTAAGAACTGTAGCGAAATGATCTCTCCATCTAGTGAGCTGATCCTCATCAGAAATCAGAAGATTACTATCTAAACTCTTCTCTGAATGTTGTTTGGAGTTACGACCACCATTGAGCTCATTGGTTATGTTATAGGCAGTCCTACTTTCACACCTACTTGCTGCTTTTTCAGCCATTGAGGCAAGTGAGTCGATGTACTGACGTGTGTCCCATCTTTCACTACGTTGCACTTCCGCCTTTTTCACACGATATTGGGCTTCTAGCTCAGTATTCTCTACTGCTGAGGCCGTTGCAATCAGAGCCTTGAGTGCTTTATGCTCATCGATCTGTCTCCAGGTGGCTGTCGATAGCCAACTGCGTGCCCCAGTTGCAAAAACATTTTTTACAGCATTCTAGTGGTCATCGAGGTTTTCCTGTATTGTGCTGCTACCTGTTTCTGCTTCTAAAGCATGATGGTCACTGAACTGTTGGCGCACTTGCACTTGAAAGCAAAACTGCTAATCTTGCAGATGTCAAGGCCTGAGAAGGCGTCTAGGACGTTAGAAAAGTACTCTTCTAATGTTTTCCTTCTCAGCATGGATAGCGCAGGACAGTTGCACTGAAGATGGGTAACCGACTCTTCCTCATCTCTACAGTTTCTACAGAAATCGTTGAAGTCGAATTCGCATCTCGTTCAGAGACCTGTGGCATTGCTTAACCAACTTTGATCTTATCATTGGCGATTTCATGGATTTGATTGCTGCCTAGCTAGCTATGTAAATAGCTTTAGCAAGATTATCTATTGGGTTCATAGAAAACCAGGCTGTTGCATCCCCAATTCCCATGATTTCCGCTTGAAATATGCTGAAGTTATCCAGAAGTCTAGTAGTAGTTTTTATATCAGGTAGGCTGAAAAAGACGCCTACTCCCATGTCACATGCCATTTTGGAATCATCTGTGTATACCTCTATCGCAGGCGAATTTAGAAGTTAGATACACCAATATTTGTACCATTTTAAAAGGCACCTTCTTCAAAGCGGAGAAATATCAATTCGCTAGCAGCATTTCGCTAAGGTTTGTGCTTGTGCTTGTGGGGAGGTGTTTTAATAATTGCAGAAAAACCGATATTTTTAAATTCTAATTTCGAAAATTTGGAACCTTATTAATGACGGTGCACTCTCTAATTTCATTCAATTGATTTCGTATTCTTATGGTAAATAACTTGAAATAAGGAAATCAAACAACAAAGCTTAAAAGTAGACATAGCAGTGAGAGAAGCTTTTAGTTTTTTTTTTTTTTTTTTTGCCAAAGGAAATCCCTGTACAACTTTTTGTTAAATGCATTAGATATACAACACAAATACCAGATACATAACGTTTTCTCTCCCAGATAAACCTGAGCTCTATCCGGCAGTTAATCACAGATATACAACGCCAGATACAACGAAGAGTGCAGAACTACGAGTAAATGGGAGCGTTCACACTATTCATCCGGCATCGGGTGCAACGTGTTTACATTCGAAATTGAAATAAGCCATATCGTACAAAATCAATATTGTAGGAAAATCTAAATCTAAATCGAAAAACTAAAGCGACTTGCCGCTTATTGATTCATTTAACTTAATCGTTTTTCGGAAGTCGATTGCGAAATTGCCTTCATTTGCTACACTTAGGCTAATTGTATTCCAATCAAAATAATCACTTTTCTCTCCGTGTACCACTCCTTCGATGGAAATATCAAACTCGAACTCACATCTTCTATTGTCATTTACTCGGGAATTTGTTTTGCTTCTTTTTTCGGATCAAATTCAGATGAAAGCCATTCACTTCATGTACTAATTACAGACAATGACCATCATCATCATCATCGTCATCCCTGAATCCATTCATCTCCCATCCCCCCATCATTATCATCACCATGACCATGAGGAGAGAGTGCTCAGCAGCTACACGAAGCGTGAGCGAGCAAAACAAAAGCATACCCAGTTCTATGGAGCTAAATTGATTTCATTCAGCGAGCATAAATCATTTTGCGTGGGTTATAATTGAAATGACAAAACTGTAATGTACATCACTTCATATCGCCCCAAAGCTCTTCTACTTTGTCTCTGTTCTATTCTGCTCCTCTAATGTCCTTACCTGTGTACTGTACTGGACTTGGACACAATGGACACTGAAATGACAGAGAAACCAAATGCTGGCTCCTTTTGTCTGATTAATAACATGATACGGCTCTTCAGAGTATATCACTAGCAACGACTAACCAACTAAGGGACAAAACAGCAGGAGCAGTAGCGATACAAGGAGGTTATTAAAAACACATATAGAGAGTCACGGTAATAGTAGTTGTAGCAGTGCCATTATCATCATCATCATCAACACTAGCAACACACCATCGAAGCCAACAGCAGCCAGTGGCAGTAATTACTATTGTTTCACATGATATCATCCATGGGCGCTCTTCAATCAATCTTCCATTATTATTATGAGAAGTTTGTCATAATGTTATGGTGTAATCATTTTAGCTCTTCTTCATCCTTTTATTCTCCTTTCTCTTTGTCTGTCGACTCCCACTATGTACTGCTTTAAGGATTCCCCGTGAATCCTTCCGGTTTTGCAAGGGCGAGAGCGATCGTATAGAAATGTGCGCTCATTAGGAAAATGGATTATTGATGTCGCAGGATGTACGTATCCTTTAAGAGGCATGTGTAGGTATAGATTATTTTGTTCCTAATTGAAGAGCTATACAACAAATAAACAGTGGAAGAAGCCATCAACTTGGTTATAGTTGGCAAAACCAGTAGTTTTTCGCTCATGTATCCTGGCAGCTTCCAGCTACTCAAGGCGTGCCTAGATGCTCCACTTTAAGATCCTTTTGCACTGCGGACTTAATTTCTTTCTAGCGTCGAGCTGTACGAGTACTTACTACGAGTATCTTTCGCAACCCCTCGATATGCGAAGACTCCTTACCTCAGACACCTCACTGATCCCAGAGTCGCTGCTTCTATTTCCCCAGGCCAAGCCTTTTGTGCATTTCCTTGTGATCTGATGGCCTTAAACCCATGCAAATCGTTCCAAGTGATCGTTAAGATATCCATATTCGTGAATACCTATATACTCGTACCTCTTTCAATTAAAGGGAATTCCTTTGCATGTATTCCTTCTTTCGTTCACATTGTCACCTCGTACTTTCCATCTACAATAAATGCAAACACACACGAGATACATTTACATCTTTTGTTTATTATTTTTGCATCGTTCATTAATTGCAGCGAGTTTCAGTTCGCACCTTCTCAACGAGACCGTCTAGTGTTTGTTCCCCCAGCTCTACGCTCTAGAGCAAACTCATCACTTAGAAACAACAATCTATTGGAACAGGTGATGTCGCCTCCGATGTCTAATTCCAATTGCTCCAGAGCCATGAATACACACAGAGCTAGAGAGAGTTGCAGTGCCATGGTCTCTGTGCTGAGCTGGGCTCAAGAGATATCTGCTGTCCGCACCGGACAAATATTGAAATTGTAAATTAGCATAATGGGCACTCCATGCGGACGCCATCCATACCAATATACATAGTATATTCCATTAGCAGAACAATTCAACTATTGTTTAACCAACTATTGCACCTCTGGACTGTCCCCCATCTAACCAACGGAGCCTACCACCAGTTTGTAGCATTTTCTATAAAATTTTTCTCTTCGTCTGTCTGTCGTCCGTGATGGCACCTACTAGCTACAGAGGGATTGTTGTTTCTTGTTTTGGATATTGCAACACTTCTACAAATTTGAATTCATCTCAGCCACCACCTTTGTGCTGAGTACCTGTGGCCTGGCCTGTGTATGTGTGTAGATTTGTGGATTTGGCTTTGAAGCCTCGGTTCCCGTGTACCCGCGGGTTGCTGGTTGCTGGTTTATTTTCGTTTTCTTCTTGTGATTGCCATGATTAGGTTGCCACTTTGAATACATAATAATCCAATCTGAAATGCAAAGTGTGTCTCCCTCGATTATATTGTTCGAGTGATAATTTATGGGTTTTCAAGTTGATTTCTATTGTGTTGCCCCCCTGTGTGTATTGGGGGCTGGCAAGCTAGCAGCACTAGTGTGTGCGCGCTTATGCTGTTTGTGGAGACATTTGAATTTCATTCGCTGATTTATGCGCGAATCCGTATCAATTCACGCTGAGTAGTTGAGGGTCTTTCTATTTTTGAGTAATGAGCCCAAATGCCAAGTACGGGAGGGGGCAACTGTGGATGGAGTTGTTTTTGATGTTTATTTTCGAGCAAAACAACAATTTGGCAATTAGGGTGGTTAGCACGCACAATAAGATCACGTGCTATGTTACATGGGTGTTGTAAGCTGCTAATGTGCCAAGGTATAGCTGAGGAACTGTGCGGTGGATCAGGGGTTTTGTCATGGGAAGTATGGACAACTCAAACCCAGTAGAAGGTACGATACTGTTAAAAAAAAAAAAAAAAAAATATTTGGCGCAACAGCTCTTGAAAGTGCCAGGGCCTAGCTTCTCGCAACCACTCATGTTGTGTGCGTTATATTTTTCACACGAATGGAAGGGACCTACAGTTTAGTGCCGTATCCGAACGGCGATTTGAGAAGCTTTTTCGTGACAACAATACTCTCGGATGTTTGTCAGACGCTCGCGAGAGATGCCTACGATACTGTTAGGCACCATCGATAAATTTGAGAAACATTTTTTTATTATGCATTCGCCTATATTCTAAGCGGATATCTTTGCGCGAGGACTAACTGTATCCCTAACACTGTAGCTAGCACATTTCTTCTTTTTTTTTAAGTCAGATTGGTCTAAAAACACTTGCCTCAATTATACTAAATTCCTAGCCAGAATATAATCTCGTTGTTTTCTAGGTCTAACTTCCTCAAGTGTTCTGAGCTCTTCCTTCCAAGGAACCCTGCAAGTACGTACTACATACTCGTACTACGATTTTACTAGTACGTGGCCTGGTTCCCAGTGTAGAGTCATAGGCAATACCGAACTAGGTGATGTCTAAATACGAGTATATCTTGGGGTAGTTGCACAGACCGAAAGAATCTCTAAACAGTAGTTTATATATTCAGAAATATATCTAAGCAATTGCTCGTTTCTTTTATACTAAACTTTATCTGTTGGGATTTTATTGCCATAATCCTCGATTTCTATCACAACAAGACGATTGAGTCCCTTACTTCCTTTAAGTTGATCGCCCGACTCATGAGCAATGCCACTTTCAAATAAAATCGACCCCACTGTGATCTTATAATTCAGTCAACAAACATAATCGTCAACAATGAAACGAATGCTTCCTGAAGTGGGCGCAGCATAAGTAAAAGCAGCCAAGTCAAGATTAGCTTCCTACGCTCACCACCATCGGACTATATGCCGCTTGAGTTCCAATCTCTATTCACTCGAAGACGCGTGCACACCCAATATGGTCATTATGGCCAAAAAGAGTCGTCGCAGAAGGTTATTAACCAAATTTTCCATAATTTTATTATCTTGATTGGCTGCTTATGTGCTTATGGGCTGCTTGCAACATTATAACAGATGTCATAGTTGAATTGGACCAGCATTGGCACGTGTCGCAGACGCCTAGTCGATCCAAACCGATCTGAAAAATACACCCACACTCCATCTCTATCTATCGCAGAAGATAGTTAGAATTTGTACAAACTTAAATAGCCATAAATTTACATATTTTGTGAGTGTTCTCCCCTTGTTGGCATTGAAATTGCGATAATGGCGGCCGAACACCAAGTATCTAGTAGTGTGTGGTGCTTCAGTTGAGGTCACGACTAGGGACGGGGCGGGTGGGGAAATCTCAAGTGTCAGCGCTCGATGAAGGTTCCTTCGTTTGGAACTCGATAAATGATCTGCTTATGAGAAATTACACAAAAATACAAAACATCTAACGCATCACCCACTAGTACAAGTACCTACTCCGGAGGTTCGGGGAGGCTGAAGCTGTGTTGCGCATACACTTAAGCGAAGCAGGAACGTGAATTGCGTAATTAAACTGGAAAATGAATGGATAATTACATGTTCTGAATTCGATTAACGATCAGGCACGATCAGTGATCATTCTAATGGATCGTGATACAATTGTTGAGTTCGAAATTCGCAAGTGTGGAATGAGACAAAGTCCAAAATGTACGAGTGGTATGGAAATGGAGTTTTGCGTGAATGGAAGTGGGATCGTTTATGGTGATCGTGGACTGGACTATGTGTAGTTGTCGTATCGTTCATCTCACCCACTGCACATATTGAAATCGATTCGTAGTGTCGTCTTGTCACAGCCAGCGGGGCAATGAGCTTAGATATGCAGAAAACACTGAAATTCGCTGAATTGCTTGGTACAACTGGCACGAAGTTGAACGTCATCGCAAGACACGTTCCGAAAATCAGAAATCAGTGCCTAATAATACATTTTTTTTTTAATTATCTCACCCAAGGGTGAGGCAAAATTAGGCGAACCCCACAGGCGGATCAGTAGAAATGCAATGAAGTGGGAGGGTTATGATCCCTTATTTTCGGATCATAACCTCGCTGATAAAAGGAAGAAGAAGAAGAAGAAGAAGAAGAAGAAGGGTGAGGCAAAATTACGTCTCTAAAAGGCTCTTATACCAAATTTAGTAGTGCTGCCAAGTAATACTTGCCCGGGAGCTTGAACTACATTCTGACTAATTTCAAACAACCGAATCCAATCTCAAGATATTGATCCAACACCCAAGACGTACCATATATTTGGATTCAGGACCTACACATGGATACATTTTAAAGTCCAAATCTTTCCCTCAACTTCCACTACGTGGAATTTAAAGCCAGTTAAAGTCTTCAATTGCCCTATCCACCTCTACCACCTCCTGACGTCAAAGTTTCAGTTCAGACTTCCCTTGTTTTTTCTAATTTCCCTCCTTTCGGTGACAACTTCACGAAAACAAATTTACCGTCGGATGCCCCAAGTGGCACCCTTTTATTTTTGTGTGTGACAACGTCACATCGCAAACATTCACCCTTCTTCTCCTTTCGCTTTGGCAATTTACAAATTAAGTGTCTCTCTGTGGCATGTCTCTGCAAAAATTATAAATCCATGAATCCCAAGAACTTTTTAATGTTTTAATGAGAACGTGATGCATTCTCTTCCCGTGAACCCATGCATTCAAACGAACAAAACACCCAAAGATTCAGATTCAGAGGCCGCGAAACTTTGCGCCACCACCACCATGCCAAGCATACTCGTACGAAGACGTGCGCGCGTTCAACTCTTGCCAAAGCAAGGAACACAAAACAAGAGCAAGTAAAAAAAAAGAATATACGAGTACATCCAAGTTTATGTCACCCAGCTAAAGGGAGCTCAGAGACTAATGTGCACCATCAGCAGCGTGTACCCATGGAGAATGTGTCCTACGTGACAAGTAAGGAGAATGATTGCGATCATTCTGCTAATTCCAGGAAGAAAGTTCCCGTCTTACTTTGTTTTGCATTTGCCTGCTCCTCCAGATCGGGCTTGCGGATCAGCCGTGACAGTGTCAACTGTCAAATGAACAAACAATCGATTCGGGTGACGTCTGGTAGATGAGAAGAGTTGTTCTTTTTTTCCGTTCTCCCACCACCTCTCGGTTTGAACGCGCGTGAATTTTAATCACGTCGCCATTCAGCAAGTTGCAAACGCGAATATTAAAATCCTTTTTTTAATGGCACAGGCTTTTATCGGATTTTGTGTAGAAGTGGGCTCCGATTTGTGTTTGTTTGTTGAGTGCATGATGTAAGGGTTCGCCAGTGGGGGGCGGGGCGGACAAATGACGGCCACAGCTTTGTGAAATGTGCATGGGTTTGCCTGGACGGGTGTAGTCGACTTATTTGATGAATTATGCATGTCGAGAGCGCGCGATGCTGGACTTTTATTGCATTTATGGAAATGTTGCAAAGTTTGTCCGGACGGGTGGGTCCTTTTTTTCAATCATTGTTCAAATTTTTTGCGTGCCATGAACGTTATTAGTTTTCTGGGGCTCTGCAGTATGAACAAATTGGTATCAGAATGCATACAAACGTACAGAGTATCCTAAAAATAGTGAAAAGTGGTCGAGTGAATTTAAATTCCGATCCAAATAGGTTTGTTTTTGAAGGCTCAGAGTGCTTAGTAACTTCATTACGGGTTATGTTGTAATTGCATTGCCAGGTTGTTAATGGCAGTGGAGTGAAAATTCTTCAAGGTAGTTCTTTGACCCAAGTTCCTACAGATATAACATAACCATACATGGGCTCATACCCCAAATTTTTACAAATTTTATCTTAAAAGGAGCCTAGAGCTGAACTTTTTCTTTCTGTAGATTTTCAAGCCATTGTAAAGCTATAATTCGTCATTGGTCTCTTCCTTGTTATGAATTGCGCGAATGACGTAGAGGTTCACTGTTACTTCTAGGGGATTTCAATTTTATTGAATGAAACCTAATACTTGAGATGCACTGCACAGTATCCGCACTGGTCTTCGGCGTTAAAACGTAGTACTTTCGATGAAGCGATTAAATCCTAGCCAAGTTGCAAAGTCTGATCAGCAATGACGTTAGCTGGGCGTGATTCCTAAAACTTTTTTCACGATACATGCCTGCTTCATGCAGGTTTGCTGCTGCAAACTTTTTAGAGAAAAACTACTTTATGTAACGCTATGAATGCCAAGTGATGTCAGACCTTCACCTTGCTTCTTGATTCTGAGCGTGTAGCCTTGTGAGAGTCCAAATGTTCACCAACATGAAGTTGAAGGTTGTCTTACGTCGTTTTCTTTGTGAAAAACGTTGCTATGATTCAACACAAACAAATGCTTACATCATGCTCAGCGTAGACTGCCTCCTTACTGTGAGTGGGTGCCTCCTAAACACTTTGACTGTCAAAATCCACTCGAAAATAAAAATATTCATTAAATCAAGCTGCTATGTAATCGGCATTAGGCTCTCCATCCGATGCTAAACAACAAACTAATTTGAAATTCAATTCTAGCGCCTATTCGATATTCTAAGCCCAACTACCCCATCACGCTCTTGCGCTCTCCACTTACGCGAGTGTCTCTGTATCTGTATCTACTGCTTACATAAAAAATGATGTCATATCGAGTTTGCAAATTCGCATAAACAAATTCACTCGACTGGATAGACGGCAAGCACGACGACGATCCAATTGATTCTATCCACCCGGTTGCGACCGAGAGTCAGAACCGAGTTCTAACGCGGCGTGTGTTCTATTCTACACTCGGGGAATCAGAAAATACATTCTCAAGTGTTTACGCCGACACGGTTCGTTGGATCACCGAATAGCATCGAATCAGTGGAGCGCCTAGGTGAGATCTCAAATAGAGACGCACACCAATGCAACTAGCACTAAGGGTTGTTCTGGGGTAGAACTGCTGATTGAGAATCTCCATGTCGTAATTGTGATGGATGGCTGGAGGAATTGTATGATGTAGTTGCATCAGAGAGACGATTAGATTTATCTAAAAGGCTTTATCAACGTCAGCATTATCATCAAAAGCCGGCTTGATTAGCATCACGCTGACGAGGACGATTGAAGGGTAAAGTTGAATGCACTCGAAATGTGGGTCAGCTGGGCATACGTACGAGATTTAGGGATCGCCCTTGGGGCTGAGGGAGGATGCGGGCTTATATCTGAATTAGAATTGCGGATTTTCTCTGGTTAAATTAGAATTTTATATGGGAATGGAGGGGCGTTTGTAGGACATAAAATAAGCAAATAAGACGGAGTCACTGAAAAGATCCAGCGGTTAGGTTTAAGAACCCTGGCGAATGAGCGTTGGTCACGTTGGAAGGACGTTGGTTGTACTACGTGGAAATGTTCGAGACTGCTAGTTGAATCAATTAAATGTCAAATAAATGTCAAATAGCCTTTGATAGACGGTTACTTCTAAAGGCATTCTGGTTTTGTGAATAAGTGCGGAATGAAGGGATTTCTAGACAGGCTGTGTAAAAATGAAAAGGCACATATCTGATAGGCCTGAAGCTAGCTTCTTCAAAGAGGAAGGCTTGAGGACGAAAAGTAAACCGATCGACGCATCTTGCAACTTTTAATTTCCTTATCAGAGTAAAATCGGCTTCGGGAAGTAGTCCGAACAGGATGTCAGATTATCCCCAGGGATGCTAATATTGCATTGTAAGTTGATTTTCTTTTGACGAAAAGTCTCACAATTTTTAGAACCATAGAAGGTTATATGTCCGTAACGTTGACAACTGCTTGATGGCCAAAGCGCTGCCGTAGTTCTTTGAAAAGTACCGAGTACTTGCTATCATATATTTGAACCTCTAAAGTTGAGGTCGTAACCATGGAATTTATTAGCTCATGAGGATTTAGAGTTAAAGAGGCAATGTTGAACCACTACATCGCTTATGGACATCAATGCTTCAACCAAGCAATTCTTCCCACGGTTCTAAAGCCATGTCCCTGGAATCGACGACTATGGGAGGCTATGGATTCGCAGTCGAACACTTGACTACTGTATGGGGCCTAATACGCACGTTAATTTTGTTTAAGAATTTTTGAGGCTTGAGATGTGTCTTTAGTAGAACTCTACCTTTTGCGCGAAGTGAACTTAACTTAAACTAACCTCTTACCTAAGCAAGAACAATTTTGTGTCCAACTCGCTGATGGTAGTTCAGAGCAATAATATCTATGAATCAAGCTCAAGAGTACTTTGAAAGCTTATTTACGATCTAGAATGTTAAAACTAATGATAACGAAAACCGCGGTTTATAGAGACAGAATTGCAATACCATTCAGTGTCTGTTCGATTTAAAGGAATATTTATTTTTTGTCGTGATAGGAAACACTCGACTGGAGCACTCCGACGCAACTGGTCCATTATACTGCCAGAGAGCAAACCCTGATTTACCCATTTTATTGAAATTTC
This sequence comes from Brachypalpus laphriformis, assembly GCA_945910035.1. Classification (NCBI taxonomy): domain Eukaryota; kingdom Metazoa; phylum Arthropoda; class Insecta; order Diptera; family Syrphidae; genus Brachypalpus; species Brachypalpus laphriformis. Next base: position 177,652,943 of record OX246756.1, read on the forward strand.
CTTGACTTTCTAAGAAAGCCAAGCAAGCCAGTGTCGTCGTTCTCTCCACAAGCGTCGCAGATTGTAGTGTCACTTAAGCCCAACACGTTGAGGTGCTTGGCAAAAGCGAAGTGGCCTGTCAAGACACAAATGTTACGTCCCTTCCACTTGTTCTTCACAACATAGTTCATGGCCATTAGGATTGCGTAAGTTTCCGCTTGGAAGACAGACGCATATTTACCTAACGAGAAGTGAAGTCTAATGTTGTCGACTTCCACGAAGACCCCAGCACCAGACCCTTGACTGGTTTTGGAACCATCCGGGAAAATACGACTACATTCCTTTCCCGGCTCAGACTCTGACCGAAGTCAGTCCTGGACACAAGGAAAGTCGACTCTGAATTTGCGTATCAGCTGTAGTTCTGGTATCATTGCATCAGACGGCATATCCATAGGACAGGAGTCGTAAGATAAGTGTCGCACAAGTTCATCAAAGTTGCAGTGTGGAGTATACCAAAAACCACCCCGCCTAAGACGATGGATGGCTTTGATAGTGCAACCCATGATATAAGTATCAAGGGGAGGTAAGTTCAGTAAAGCGTCTAGAGCAGAGCCAGGCGTACTCGGGAAAGCTCCCGTGCAGCCGAGACATGCCGTTCTTTGGAGTTTCGCGCAAAAGGCAACCACATATTTACGCGAGAGCCCCTTCCACCAAACAACCGATGCATATGCGAGGAATGGTCTTATCATAGCCGTGTAGATCCAGAGAACCTTATTCGGTGATAAGCCCCAAGTCTTGCGCCAAAAGCTCCCTTACACTGCCAGAAGGCTGAGAGCGCCTTGGATGTTTTCAACTCGATGTGTTTAGACCAATGAAGTTTCTTATCTAAAATCATTCCCAGATATTTGGCTTCATTGGAAATGCGAATGGTGGGGCCTTTTAGCACTGGCTGAGTTAGACCGGTCAAAATCCTCCTTCTCGTAAAAAGAACAACCTCAGTTTTAAGCGGATTTACCGAAAGCCGACTCCTAGTGCACCATTCATCGATCATGTCCAGCGCCGCATGCGCATTAGCACAGACCGTCGCCAGGCATGGCCCGACAGAAAGTACAGCGACATCATCCGCATATGCCTGAGCGTAGACGTTAGAACTATTTAGAGTGTTCAACAGAGAGTCGACCATTATGCACCATAACAATGGAGACAGAACGCCACCTTGCGGACAGCCCCTGTTTACCCCTGTCATAACATATTGGCCACAATCCGCACCCACTACCAAAGTTCTATTCATTAGCATTGCTTTAATCCATAACACTAATGTTTCATCTACCCCGTGTTGTCTGGCCGAGTCGCACATGCAGTCAAAAGTCCCATGGCGTATTCTTTCCTATCAAGCGCGCATTCAAATCTGGCCACTAGATTTTGAAGTGCGGTCTCACATGATTTCCCACGCTGATAGGCATGCTGCATCTCCGATAGTGGATGCAGTTTCAAAGCAACTTTGCGCACATGAAATTCTACCAGTCTCTCCATACTTTTCAGTAAGAAGGATGTCAAATTTATAGGCCTGAAACTCTTGGCGAGCGAATAGTATTCCTTACCAATTTTCGGTATGAAAGCTACTCTGACTGTCCGCCAAAGTGTAGGAGTATATACCAGCGCCAGAACAGCGGTGAGAATTCTTTTCAGTGTTGGCAGCAACTGGTCTATACCCTCTTGCAGATATTCCATCAGTGCCAGGCAATTTGAAACCATCAAAAGATGCCACAGCATATTTGATGACCTCAACTGTTACCACGGCTGATGCAGTATACCAGCTGCGCCGAGTTTTCTGACTTAGATCTAGCTCAGCCTGGGTAAGCGGTCAAGCTGCGACCTAGTGATTATCTGATTGCCAGGAAAGTGAGTCTCCAGCAGAAGACTAAAAGTTTCCGCTTTCGTCTCAGTATACTTGCCATCAGACCGTCTGAGTGACTCCGGTTTGGTCAGCTTACCTCTTTTGAGGACTTTAACCAACCCACTGGTTTCACCGAGTATCTCGATCTTTTCACAAAAATCTCTATAAGAAGCACTTTTCGACAACCGAACTAACTTCTTATAGTCCTTTTGCTTCGATCTAAAGAGATCCCAGTCGCCTTCTTAATTTGTCTTAAGAGACCTATTTAGAAGTTTTCTGTATTCTTTCCTAAGCCGCTGCAGTTCCGGGCTCCACCAGGGAACCGGCGTTCTGCAGCAGTTTTTTGTCATTGGACACGTCACTTCAAAACAGTTAGTAAGAACACTGGTCAGGTTTTGAACAGCATCCTCAACCTTTCGTTTCGTTCTGAGTTTAGTTGGAGTTTTGACAGATCGGTCTAGGTCCTTCCTAAACCGCATCCAGTTGGTTTTCCTCGGATTCCTCCTCTCCTGCAAAGTTAAAGCTTCGCATTCGATTTGGAAAACGATGTATCTATGATCTGATAAGGACACTTCCAGCAGTACCCTCCAGTTAGTAATCGACTTGAAGTACCTATTAGATAGAGTCAAGTCAATTACCTCCTGCCTTCTTGCCGTAACAAAAGTTGGCTGGGAGACAACATTGTTTATTGCCATACCAGATGATAGTAAAAAGTCTAGGAGATGGTTTCCTCGTGTATTGCATTTGCTGCTGCCCCAGACTGTATTCTGAGCATTAGCATCGCAGCATATGACTAGCCCCGTCTCCCGAGTGTTACAATACTTTACGAATTCGGCAACCGCCTTTGGTGGTGGAGGCATTACCGAATCATAAGGGAAGGTTTTCCAACTTCCGTTTGTTTTGTAGCTTACAGCTGCAGCAACCAAGTCCTGACCACAAAATTGTCCAAGCTTGCTAACTGAGAGGAAATTCGGCACAATTAGACAAGCTCTCGGTCTTTCAGATCGCCCGTCACATGGCACCGTTACTCCACGAACACCTCCAAATGCACATATGCGCTTCTTCCGCACATATGGTTCCTGGATAGATGTTATGTGGGGGAATATACTTTTCACAAAGGACAGACAGTGCAGCTGTTATTCCTAACAAAATAGTTTTATCTACTCGTCTGTGTGAAGACCTACAACTCTCTAATGCTAGCAATCAAACAAAAAGTTAGACGAAAATAAAACGAAAAGCAGATTCTAAGTTCAAAAAGATCACTGACAACCTGCTCATTTGGCATTGACAGCTTCGATCATGCCCCAAATTATTTATAAACAGAACAGTCATACGATTTCATTGCGATTTGTGTAAACAACGTTCAAAGAAACCATTGATTACTCGCACGATCACCACCAGCCAGCAACCGAATTAAATCAATTATATAGCTTCCCAGCCGCCGTGCCGGTCGATCATGACATCAGTACTACCAGCCCCTATATTAAGGGTCATACAAGCCATTCTTTCGTCTTCATTTTTCAAATAACCCACATTATGTGCGAGAAATGAGAGAAAAAAAAAAACGTTTCAAAGCAATCAAAGTCGCATTCAAATGGAACAAACGAAAACGTTTGATTAGTGACAGATCACTTCTCAAAGTGATCGTAGTGAGCCCGGTGTGCGATATTCTAGTCACGTCTTTTTTGTTGCCTCAGCTTTTGAGCACACATGGCTTTTCGTCATTTTGGCGAACTTTAAGGTCTCCATTGTGAGTTACATGACAGCTGCTGCTGGTACAAGTGGTTTCCTTAAGAATTAAGTTTCCTAGCATAGGAGACGTGCCCTTCACCCTGTCGATGTTGATGCTGGTTACGGTCGGATGGGCACATACATTAATTACTCATTAGCATATTCTATTAATTTATTATCTTGTTGTTTGCGCTGTTATTGTTTATCTTTCTCCCATTCGCAGCTCGTTGTGTCGGTCAAATGTAACTCTAAAACATCCATCAAGGAATAATTTGCATAAATTTTAGTATGAAAGTATGTACAACACTGCGATGTATATAATTATATCACCCGCATCAAGTTGTCAGTTGTAATTTATCGCACAGTCATAGCGAACAAATTAGAAGCACACACAGCGAACACAGCGAAAACACTCGAGCGGGCAGAGTGTATGTCTCAATTAATTTTTCAGGCTTGAGACGTTTTCGGGCTCGAGAGGCGGTTGGCTTGTTCAAATGTGGAGCTTAATTGGGCACAACTAAGCTGTGTTTGGAGAATAAAATACAATGAACCCGATTGTTGTGTGAGTTGAGCTGAGTTTCTATTTCTATTTCTATTTCTAAGCCGAGTTTGTTTGTCCTAAGCCAGGGTTAACAAATGCCGAATTAATTATGCATGCGATGAATTATTGTTATCTGCTGATAATTAGCAGTTTGCTGATGAAATTATAGATAGTTGCTGTGAAAAAGGGCATACACTCGTAAAAGGGAAGGTCATCAAATTTACGAACGTAGATGATAGGTTTTTTTGGGCGCGGAATTGTGACCTCATGTAGAACAAACTGGGAGATGTGAAGGAGGCTTTAATATTCACATCAGCGTTAGCGGCTATCTCTGCGGTATATTTTATGGTTAACACTCGAAACGTGCTAATGGAGATTTTAGTGTGTGAGAGATACGAGTATGTTTGACAAGTTGCGATGGTGCTTTGCTGGTGGCGTTTAAGGGTCTGACAGGGCTTCCGGGTGCACCTGTCATGATGACCGTGTAAAATAAGATCGTTCAGGATCATACTGCTTAGGTTTGTTCGCCAGAAAGATTATTTCACTTCGAAGCTACTGAGCATGGGAAGGTAGGTGGGCGCCGTTTTGATACCACAAACTCATGTAACCTGGATGTGAAGGTGCGCTGCTGGGAAGTCTCTAGATCCAACCTGTTGAGCTTAAGAAGATTATTAAATCTTTAATGTTTTTCTCTGAAAATTCCTCCAGGGAATTGGAAAAGGGTTTACCTAAAGCCCGTTGTCTGGTTCTAGCTAGTGCAGGCAGGCGCATAAAAAGTGGATGAAAGTTCTCTTTCAGTTGCGTTATTGCAACTGCGACAGTGTGTGTTGTGTGGGATGCCTAGTTTGACTACATTGCCTCCTATAGGCCAGTGACTCGTAGTCATCGTTGTTATTCTGGCGATGTCTTTACGCGTTCTGTTTAGGATGTCGGTTGCTTTTGTTTTGTTATAGCTTGCCCACATCTTCCTAGATATGGCACAGTTTGTTTACCTAGTCCGTCTGAGGTTGACTTTGCAAGGAATTTTGAGGAGATTTCTCCTTTGACTGCTCCAAGTTGAACTGAGTGGTGGAGGGCTGAGCCTTGCCTAGCCAGTTCATCAGCAAGTTTGTTTCCATAAATGTTACAGTGGCCTGGAATCCAAATCAGGGTTACCTTGAATTGGCCATCTAGTGAGGCTAGCTCATTTAGGCATTCTAGCACCAACTTGGAGGATGTAGTAACCAAAGCAATGGCTTTGATGTCTACTTGGCCATCAATGAAAATAGCGATCTTTTGCCAAATAGCGATTTGTGCTTAATTTGATCTGGCGATAGGCTTCCCGGGCAGCGAGAAATTCCACCTGTATCACACTGGCAAAATCCGGAAGTCATAATAATTTTGAGATGTTTAATGAATCAGAAAACACACTCGCACCGACTCCACAGTCCATCTTCGGACCGTCTACTGTGCAGATTATTACGTCGGAATCCTTAATCACCAGTCCATCTTGTTATGTGAAATTCAATTTTGGTATATGGCAATCTGATGTGGGCAAAACGAGTTCTCCCGGCAGAGAGTCTGATATGTTTCTATGCCCATAGGGTTTCGTAATCCAGCGTCCAGACTCCCTGATCGCACTGTGTGCTGTGATGTTTGTTATCTGTAGATCTAATGGTAGAAGATGCAGAGAGACTGTTAGAGCATAAGTCGGGGTTGACGGTAGAGCGCCGGTGGTGCCTATACATGCCGTTCTATGTACCTTATTATTTTAGAGCCGGTCACCATACTATTTACCCACATGTGATAATTGGTTGTACCACAGCTGTGTACATCCACATCCATAAGGTCAATTTTGGTTACAGTCCCCATTTTTTGTCGAATGGTTCGCTACAAGCATAGAAAGCTACTAAGCATATTCACATTCATATTCATTAAATCGTTCATGCACCCCAAATGAGAGATCGTTTTGTCTTCCTCCTCATCTTAACAGCTTTTTGTGGAAATCAATTTGTGAAGAGTTCCCATTATTTTGGCATATCTATCGGTCTTAATATTCCAATTTGAAGGAACATGGGCAATGAAGGCTGCTTCTCTTACGATAATACATTTGTCGGGATTCACAATGGACTCTTGGGTCTCTAAGTGGAAATTGACACGTTTACCCTTCAAAGACACTTTTTAAACTAACCTAAAATATACGACAACTAAAAGGGAACTTTCTATTAAGCGCTGTTGTGTGCTTAAATTTTCGTTGTTCTCAAGATTTGTATTTCCGTTTCAAGCACTGTTCTAAATAATCACTTCAGTTCATAGTTTCATCGATCCTGGTATCACACTTTTAATTCCTCCACTAACTCGACAATTACACGACCAACTATCGCCATCGGTACTAAGTACTCGTACCCTACGTGCATGAAATTACCGTCAGTCAAATGTACATCGATGGGAATACATATATGAGTATGTATAGACAACGAAGACGACCGACAACCGTAGTGCTAAAGAGCACTAGCTGCCAGCGATTGTTTGATTATTGCACCACGACTACAAAGTATTGTGCATTGTTGTGTATCGCATACAGAAAACAACAACCATCCGCCAAATGTGCTATAATTGAGTCGATTTAAGAGTCATGACAGACAGGCTGGTAGCGACAGAAGCGCGCGCTGTCTGAATGCGAATTCAGAAAACCGCCTACAGGCAATTTCGTTTCAGCATACAATGTTGCATATCAATCTCCAGACCAATAGAGAGGATCGAAGGAATCAAATCAAAGACTGACGGCACATTCACCACCAGCAGAAATGATGGTAAGTAGTAAGTTTCGGAGTACGGCGACTGCCTGCATTAGAAGGGGCCATCTAAGCGGGTCAAATGCTCCATTAACCGTCTCCGATCACGTACGATCGAGCATTTGATGAAATACTCGCAAAACTGATTTATTATTAAACTTTCGGATACACAGATAGACGTATGCTATATGTGCTCAAAATCTACATGAACGATCAAATTAGCTGGGCCGAGAGTGTACTTGGAGTAGGTAATGATATATGAGGTTCAGATTTCAAACTCATGGACCTATTCCCTTCTCTGGTATGAGTAGTGCGTGCCCTAAAGACACGACTTAAAGTGGAAAGATTTGTATCTCAGTGCGGGCCAAGGTTAAAAAGTTGCAATACGTTCAACGTTCTAACACAATGGAGACGCATGAAAAGTTAATCCCCCTCCAGGTAGGGAAAGGGACGAAACGAGGAAACACAAATAAACATACAAACAGTTTATGAAAACAACTTTTTATGAACAGTGGAGCTGAGAAGAAAGGCGCAGTATGTTTATTAAGCCCCCACAGTTGCAATGAAATAGACTCTAAGTCAAAGTAATACTTCGGCGATCGACTTTAGTGAGTTTAGTGAATGCTACGTTGGCAAACAGTAACCTTTTGTTAAAGAAACCCTGTGCTAGCTGTTTCAGCAAAAGTATCCCATCTTAACTTCAAAAGCCACAGAAGTGTCCTCCAAAGTATGCCAAAAGGTTGACATAGGACATTCTACTGGAAATGTCCTCTGATGATGTAGTCAACGATCTAAACATGTAAAAGCAAAGTATCTGCAAGGGTGCTGTTGAAATGGCGATACCCACTACGGAGCCTGCTGGCAGAAAAGTGCGTTTGTTGATACTGAACTGTAGCACCATTCAGAAAGAATACAGAATCGCTTGCCCTTTGCAAAAGATACAAAAGAAGAAAGCTCGAGAATGCAGCCTCTTAGCTATTATTTGAGCTCAGTCCTACTTCAATATGCAATCCTGCGAACCTTTGTTCATTTTTGTGCAAATAAAGTATCTCGCAGCTGCATGCTCAAGTTCAGATCTACTGATGCTCATCCTGTTGCACACACTGTCGAGTTTCTCTTTTCCTTGGTGAAACTTCGTGTATCCAACCCACGGCAACAGAGACAGAGGAGAATCAGATCACCCCAGCTGCGTGCGTTGGATAGCGATTATCATCATCTTAATCACTATGATCAACAACGATCTTCATCACGATGACGATGATGAAACTTAATGTTGTAATAAACACACAATCGATGCCCTTTTTCTCTCGGGCTCCTCCGGCTCGAGCTCGTCGTTCTCCATATACAGAGTGTTGGCTTTATTCTTATTTTATGGTTACTCCTCCGCGGCGTGGCGCGGCGGCCCCCTGGGGAGATGAGGTCGCTCCAATCGAATTGACATGACTTATTGACTTGAATCCATCATCATCATCATTGTTTGTGTCGTCGTCGTCTTCTGTCGTTCGCTCTGTTCTGCCTCGAGCAAAAGACGATCAAAAGGCGTCTTTGTTTGAGAACTAAATTGTTTTTTATTATTTGAACTTTTTTTTTAATTTTTTTTTGTCAACGTTCCGTTAAGACCGTCCTGTGTATGTGTGTGGGGATATGTTTTATGTTTTTGCATTGTTCGGGGATAATGCCTATGTGCAGCGCATCGTTGGCAAGGCAAGATTAGAATGAGGTTGACAATTGGATTATTTTCGGAAGGCACTTTGGAGCTGGACAGGGAGGAGAATAAGAGTTCTTAAGTGAATCCAAAGTTCAGGAGGCGAAATTGATTCTACTTTTGGTTGATGCTTTATGATGTCTCTTTGTTGGATTAGTAGTCACGTATGTATGGTGTAAGCACAATGGGATTATATTTGTTTTTTTGGGGTATGACTATTAATAGTCACTGGAAATTGCTCTGAGAAAGTATTCGAAGCAAACGGGGTCAAGCTAATGAATACAATTGTAGAGTTTGCTATAAGTCAGTGTCGCGTGGAATAAATTACAGGAAATTTTGTTTCCAAGATGGGATGTGTTTTCATTTTGGATAAAGGTTTGCAATGGAGGATCAAAAAAATCGATGCATGGTATACTTTATCCTTCGTTTAGGATTTGAGCTAGAACTCATAAATCATAGCATGCCAGGAATGCTGTCAGTCCTGACAAAGACAAATGAATGCGAAGTGGATTCTCAAAAATACGACAGACGACCTTTTTTGAACTTCGATTCTCAAAAGCCTACATACTTACTTACTTATGTCATGTATCCCCTTGTGGGTCCTAGGGCCTCTACTACGCCTACGCGCCATCGTGTACGGTTTCTGGCAATGTGTCTCTGCTCTCCCCAACTTTTCCCCAATTGTCGTGCCTCCTTCTCGACTGTTCTGCGCCATGTTCTCCTCGAACCGCCACGTCTTCTGCCATCCTGAGTTAAAGGGTTCCATTGCATAGCATGGTTCGCTAGGGAACGTGTGACTAATCCACTGCCACTTCCGTCGTTGGATGGTTGTGCCTAATGGTTCCTGACCCGTTCTCTCGCAAAGATGTTCGTTAGAGATAGGATTGGGCCAGAAAATCCTGAAGATATTGTGCAGACACCTATTAACGAACTTTTGCAGCTTCCTGGTGATAATAGTGGTTTACCGCCCGTGCCCTGAGAACCAGTATAAGGGTATTAATTATTATTCCACGTGCCGCATCCATTTAACAGCACGGATTCAACATTTGAGCGGAAAGGTCTTAACTTGGTGTTCAAACTGATTGCATTGCTTTGCCATATTTTGGACAACATCCCGAACGCGGTCTTTGCTTTGGCGATCCTGTTGGCTATATCCAGTTCGGTTCCACCATCGGTCGAGACAATACTCCCAAGATACTGGAAATCCTCTACTCTCTCTACCGGTTGTCCAGCAATGCATATTTGAGCCGATGACTTTGTTCCAAGGCTGATAATTTTAGTTTTGCCGATTAATCTTCAAACCGACGACGCCTGCCTCTCTATATACAGAGAACTTACTTACTTACTTAGGTGGCGCTACAGTTCGGTGGGAACCTCGGCTTCAACCAGCAAGCCGCTCCATTTAGTTCGGTCTTTAGCTTATAGCCTCCAGTTGCGCACTGCAAGTTCGTTGTGGTCTCCTTGAACTTGTGCACGTCACCTATGGCGAGGAGACTCCCTGTGGCGTCATCCCCCCGGGTTAGATACAAGGAATCATAGAGAGGTCAGTAGATCGCATTTAAAGCAACTTTTTCAGAAGTGAGAACTTTGTCAGTTAAAGGCCTGCTCAACCAACGCGAATCGCAAAAGCAGGAGCGAATTTCGAAAAATAAAACATGGTGGGATATGTATACAGCTGCGTCAACTTATAGAGGCTATAGCGGGAATGCAGCATTTTTATTTTGGTTCGCTGCATGCACGATTTTTCCGCTATCCCGCGTGTGTATGAGGTCTACTTTTGCGTTAGCTTGAGCAGGCCTTAATGCTCGGTTAAATGCATTAAATGATGCTTAGTCATGCTTGGAATAATTCTGAATAGGAACACAACAATTAGGTTAGGTTAAGTTAAGCTGCATCGAGTGGGTGCAACCTGCACTCGGATCTCAAAAGGATCCATTGTGCTCCCCTGATGTGGAATTTCCTAGCTGAAACACTGAAAAGATAGATGAAGAAACAAAGTGACTAGAGAGCTGTGGCGCTGGAGCGGCATTCTCAAAACCATCCTGAAGAAGCTATGAATTTCAGGATGGTGGTTGTTGGCTTTTCAGACAGGTCGCCCAGATGACTGAAGAAATGCTCTCCGATGGTCATCTTTCGGTTAATACAGAGACTAGGATATTTGCATAGGAAGTGATCCGAATCATCTTGTGCGTCTGTGGTGCCGCAGCCTCTACAAATTTCATCTGTACTTAGCCCCATTCTTTTTTGGTGGGCCACCAACAGGTCGTGGGCGGTAATGATTCCTATGGAAAGCTTTGAGTGAGGATGAGCTTGGTTTTCACCTTATCGTGTTTTGTCCAGACATTTCTGGAGACGCGGCATGATGGAATCGCTCTCCATCTTTCGTCTGCTTGTCGTTTGAAGTCAAGTGCTATGTTTGATTTAACAAATTTCAGGGGAGGAAGGACTGAGTTTTGGACCATTGACAGATCTAGTTCTAATCCCTTCCTTGCCAGTTCATCTACCATTTCGTTCCCTGGAATTCTTTTGTATCCTGGGACCCACCAGAGTGTTACATGGTGGCTGTAGGTAAGCGTTTTAAGCTCCTCTCGCCAGCGTTTTATTAGCTTTGGTTTTATTACCGCGAGTGAGATGGCTTCTATAGCAGCTTTTCTATCTACGTAAATGTCAATTTATTTTCTAGAAACAATCTTCGTACATAGTTCTAGTGCCGCCTTTGCTATCACTAGAACTTTCGCTTGACTTAGTGATATTGTAATATGGGGTTCTGCTGAGTAGATACCCGAACCCACTCCTACGTTTGTTTTGGATCCGTCAGTGAAGACTGAAGTACTATGCGGGTTGATGGCCCCACCGTCTGCCCAGTGTTCCCTTGATGGGACGGCCGTTCTGGCATTCAGGCTAAAGTCAGGGGATGGCGGCTGTGGTGGCGTCTAGGTGAGCCCACCTTGCTATAGTACGGTGCCCCATGTAGCCCTTTCTCCACAAGTTGGATTCTTTTAGGCGCAGGGCACTCATCGCGGCCGATTTCTTAACGTATAAGTCTAGTGGAATCAGTGCGAGAACTGCTTCAAGTGCTGCAGTCGGGGTAATAAAACGCTTAAGACGGTATCTAAATGGTGTAGGCTTGTGAATCTAGCCTAGAATCTAAACTGGTTCCAGGAGCCTTCCAGGGAAGTTAAACGGACAATGATCTTATCGGTCATAATTTTTCTTGTCATCTCCTAGCTCTTCGGTTGCAATACAATTAATAATTATCACCCTGATTGAGGAAATGTCTGAAAAGTGTATGAGAAAACAACAATTCTCGGACAAAACGATTAGGAAGCACGATTCCATCCCAATTACGCAGCACCAATATGGGCAATGAACGCCAGTCGTGCGTCAGTCGGATCAACCATAACCAAATGTGCAAAATAGAGAAATATGAGTACACTCCCTAATTACAACAAAAAATACTCAATATACAAACAATAATATTAAAAAACAAATAGTACTAGAAATATTTTGTATGTTTTGGTCACGTTCATCGGCTGATGTTGTGCAACCTAAACAGGGTTCCTTCTCTACGCCGCCGCTCATGGACTTAGTGCCGCACCACATATGAAACGAAAAAAAAAAATTAGAAAATAAATTAATTAGCCATGCATCGAAGCAGCGAACATTTTATATATGTATCTAGGCACCGCGAGAAGTCCAAGCATCATAATTATGTACGTCGACCGAACCAAAACAAACAACAACCGAAATGATTTGTTTTTTGTTCTCTTTTTCGTTCCTCGTATGCAAATACAATAATATTCATGTTCCAGGCCGGACCCAAGAGCAAAAGAGTGGAGGCAACCAGCAAGCCTGTTTGTAAATTCATAATTTATTCCGAGAATACGTGACCAAATTTCAAGATAGATTGGCGAGGGCCAAGCCGCAGCAAGAACTCAAACCACTCACTAGCTCCAGTGTTCTTTGTTTTATTTTATTTAGACCAAAAGTCATAGGAGAAGGCTAGGAAAAAAGGAAGAAGTTGATGTTGTGTGTTGTGTGTTGTGCTTTCCATGTTTCTAGTTTTTTGTTGTTCTTCATTCGTAAAGTGACTCCGTTATCTAATGTGGAACATTAGCATAATCAAAGGTGGACGAGAAGAAGGAGCTAGGGGGGTAGCTGGTGCTGCGATAACGGTTGGTGGTGGTTGGCCATATATTTTCCTTGGAACCCACGCACATTTGGTGCACTGTCGGTTATGGTGTTAGAGGTGATCACTCATGGGCTGGTTTTCAACTGAGTGAGGCTTTTAGGGAGATGAACTGATAAAGCCACCCGGGCAGGTGGAGTTGGCGGTGGTCGGCTAGCAGATGAGATACGACCCTTATTTCTTTGGTCGGAGCCACGTTGGAAGTGGTTAATTAAACAATCAATTAGATAAGAGTTCCTAAGGATATGGGTAGTTTTGTGGTGGCAGCGACTGGATTGCCTATGTAATCAGCTTATGAAGTTATCTCTTTGCCATGCGATGTATGGAATATTTAAGTTTCGAAATGTATGAGAAATCGACCCGATTAATTAGAGTAAATGGATGCAATCGGACTTTGAATGGGATATCAGACAGAAGTCTCATATGTGTATGCTCATTTCCCTGCATTGTACTAATTAGGAGACTATTCATGCAGAGAGATAGAAAGATAATTTTGTTTAGTTCCTAGTAAGAGAAACTTTGATGCTATTGCTATTTCAAATAATTTTTCATCTTTCGTATGTACAGAGGTGTGTATAAGAAAAGATTAAGAATGACCTTCTTCTAGAACTGCTCAGTTCGCTTGAAGATTTAAAAACCTAGGCTAGAGCCATGAAGAACATCTTGACTAATATTAATGATTTGGTTCAAGAATTGTTCAAGCCGCTCTTGGATGTGAGATCCTTACGCTCACCTGAATCCACTTGAATTATCTTTGAAATATCAGTAGTTAAAAAATAAATAAATATTTGGCGCAACAGCTCTTTTAAGTCTAGGGCCTAGCTTCTCGCAACTACTCATGTTATGTGCGTTATATTTTTCACACGAAGGGAAGGGACCTACAGTTTAGTGCCGTATCCAAATGGCGATTTGAGAAGCTTTTTAGAGACAACAATACTCTCGGATGTTTGTCAGACGCTCGCGAGAGGTGGGACCGTGAAAAAACTTGTTGGTGTTTTCTGGGATTCGAACTTGGAACCTCATGCGTAGTGATCCGACACACTAACCACTAACGCCACGGCGCCCACCCAATATCACTAGTTACATCGTAAATGAGTTTAGGTAGAGTTATGGATCCACAAACCTTAAGATGTTCCTCCGTGCATTAAGTCTATTCTTGTAGTTGATGAAACCTACCTCCATGAACTCATTGAAAAAGTACGGAGCCTGATTTTCAATGTATATGGCGCTGCGATATCGTTTTTGGATATTGATTTGATCTTAAGCCCACAGCTTTAAGCATGAAACACATGAAAAGTGTACAGATGTCTTGTAGTCATTTGTAAGCCCAGTTTCATAGAGCAAATGCAGAATTCCATTTCCTGTACGATACCCGTAGTAAATTTATAGCTGGGAATTGTATTTGTAAATCAAGCAAGAAAAGGTGCAGACAGAGATGATCCAGGTCGGCAAGTCCAGCTTTCGTTTAACTTCAAATTGTATCCGTGCATCATTACCCTCAATATCTTGGTGCACTACCAACCACCAAAGCTCCATTTTAAGTCCTTTAAGCATAAGCGCTGCTTAGACGACATGAATAATGGACAGAGAGAGTGAAAATAAAAAAAAAAGTTGAGGGCGAGGTGGGGTTTTTCTCAATTCTCGATCTGAAAGGCCATTATCCATAGGCGCTAGGATACTGCACTGTACCTCTCCAACTTAATCTTTAACCTGTCAAACCCCAAACTATCTTCTGATTAACTTTTTTGCCTCAACTCTTACCTAATATCCATTGAATAACAAAATTACGATATATGTAGATCTTCCCCCGTGTCACTCAAACACACAACTTCCCCCCATGATCATTATTCATATATCATCGCATAATTTTTTCATGAAGTTAACCTTTTCATTTGGTAAAATTTGCAAAAGAAAAACACAAAACACATTCGACTCAACTTTCGCAAGCTTCTCTTGCATTGCAGCAACAGCACAGTACCCCCAATTGAAAGAAAAAAAAAAACACTCTTCAACTCTATGTAACACCAAACATACAAATGTACATGCAACCATTAGAACCAAGCAATTACGGCAGCAACAAGTTGAATAAACCACTCTAAGTCAAGGCTTTAAGCGTGCGTTGAACGCAGACGCAGTCGAACAGCAGTAACACAGCTGCAGCTACTACTGCTAAGCATACTGAGCATAGTCCCCCACTAAAGTAACACCCTATGACTGGCCTATGGCCTCCTCCCTCCGTCACCCCACTTCGGATCCATTGAGCCATAAAATAAGTTTTCAGGCTTTTGAACCAATTTTTAGTTTGTTTTCAAGCTTTTTCGCAAAACGAAAACCAAAAGAAAAAAATAGAAAAAAACAGAAACTTATCGATCGCTGAACTCAATTGAGGTTGCCCAGGCCGGCGGCGCGCAGGGGTCCATGTGTTGGAAAGTCGGTGAGCCCGATGGCGTGTGAGCGTTGGTGGAAAATCAATGGCGCAGAACGTCAGAGAGCGTCACAATTAACGTAAATGTGCCAATTTAGTGTTTTATAATAATTTAATCATAATTACCATAATTGCGATTACAATTAACAAACGACCAGTGAAACAAAGAGATGAAAGATAGTTGTCAGAGGGAAAAAGGCGGATAGAGCTGACATTTGCGGTACATATTTAGAAAGTTGACTTGATGACGATCATGACGTTTGTAGGCGAACGAACGACTGTCATATTGCAATTAATTAGTGATCCTTTCTTCGACTTGATTGTCATCGATCATTGCTAATTTGATTTGTGCTGTCATCGAGATGGATTGATGTCATACCTTACTATAATGGATGTTCTTACTTGAACGTAATGGATGAACTGTGGGTGACTTCAATTGATAGATAAGGTACATTGACGTTGATAGCGAAACAATAAGTCGGGGAAATGGAGGCTAAACTAGGGATTTCCAGAGGTAGGATACTAGACAAATATTTTTTTTTTAAATCCGATAGACGTTGGTGGGCAAAGAAAAAGGAATCAATAGGCGGTCAGATTTTCTAGGGCGTAGTAGATAGCTATCTTCAATTATCAACCACTATTACCAGCGGATAATGCTCTTCAGCCGAAAATTGCTTACAGATCGCCGATTTGCGTTGATCTTACAAGTAGGCTAGAAGTAAATGAGCCTAAGCCAATATATTACTGCTACTACTACAGGGCTAAGGAAAATTGTTCAGAAGCCTTTTTTGTTTGTATTTTAAAAAACCGAAAAATCGTAGGCCTGTGCCTGAAGCCAACACAATTACTAGCCAATTGCCTCCAGATGGTTGGTAGGTATTCGCACACTCTCTTGACCGATAGTTGATGTCCTTCCCCTCTACATGCCAGTCATCTTATTCGCTGCATTTGTTCAATTAACCTCGCATATTGGAATAAGTTCAAAACAAATAACATTTTCATCCTTCGGAAAATGCGAGAGGCGGGTCCTCTCTTTACATCAAAGACTGTATTAAGCACTCCGAAAACATAGAAATAGAATTTGATTCTATGCAAATAAGCTCAGTCTCCGTAAAAATAAACCACTTAGACTACAACATCGGATCTAGTTACTTCCCTCCGGTATATAAGCTAGTAGAAGACGACTTCGTTCGTCTCTTTGACTCACTCGGACCTAATTTTGTCTTAGGTGGTGACTTTAACGCGAAACACACTTTCTGGGGATCAAGATGCAATTCGACAAAAGGCAGATTATTGTACAAAGCCAGCATGAAACGTGGGGTGAACTTTTTTTCGACAGGAAAGCCAACTTATTGGCCAACTTACAAAAATAAAGTCCCTGACCTCGTCGACTTCTTTATCGCAAAAGGGTTAACTAAAAATTGAACGGAAGTCGAAGAATGCTATGATCTATTCTCAGATCACTCAGCAGTCACTCTGAAAATAGGTGGAAGTCTAGTAAAAAAAGAAGGACCGCCTAGGTTAACTAGTAACAAAATTAACTGGGACGCTTTCAGAAGAGACTGCAAGGAAAATGTTGCTTCAAATGTACCGCTAAAGACACCGCTCGAAATAGAAGAAGAAATCGACAAACTCGTCGAAGCCATTCAGAGCTCGGCATGGAAAAACACTCCTTTGCGAAAGACAGAAGCGCGGAACTATAAACTCAAATACCAGCCTGAAATCGAAGACCTCATACGAGAAAAGAGGAGAGCGCGCAAGAGATGGCAACAATCCCGCGCGCCACCGGATAAAACTTATCTGAACCACCTTTGTAACAGGCAAAAAAATGTGCTGCAGGACCTAAAAAATCACGAGACTTCTACTTACCTCGAGGGTCTGACCGCTGATAAGTATTTAAACTACTCTCTATGGAAAGCCTTGAAGTCCATAAGGAAACCTGTAATGAACTCGCCGCCAATTAGGAAAGCTAACGGGGAATGGGCAAAAGAAGACAAAGAGAAAGCAGAATTATTTGCCGATTACTTAGAGGAAACGTTCAAGCCGTTTGATGGACAACCATTGATCGAAGATCCGAATGATAATATGGCACCCGACAACTTTAGAGTAAAAACAGTATCCCTGTCCGAACTTCGAATGACAATAAAAAAAATTGAAAAATAACAAGGCTCCGGGATATGATTTAATCACTGGCGAAATTTTGAAAGAGCTACCGAAAAAAGTGCTGGTTAAGTTGCTCTACATTATAAATGCTTCCTTAAGACTATTATATGTTCCAAGGCAATGGAAAGTCGCCGAAGTTATTATGGTTCCGAAACCGGGAAAATGTGCAAATGACAAGCAATCATATAGACCCATTTCACTTCTGCCAATAATATCTAAGGTCTTCGAGAAACTTCTGCTGAAACGATTGCAACCAGTAGTTGAAGAAAGACACTTGATCCCGGATCATCAATTCGGCTTTCGGGTCAAACATTCCACAATCGATCAGGTGTATCGAATAACAAACGAAATTGAAAAAGCTCTAGAATGGAAAAAAATATGCTCTAGCGCTTTTCTCGACGTATCGCAAGCCTTCGACAAGGTTTGGCACGAAGGCCTAACGTATAAGCTAAGGGTAATCTTACCGGAAAAGTTGTACAGAATATTAGAATCTTATCTTGAAAACAGACTTTTCCGTGTTAGACACTTCCGCAAGGAAGTGTTCTCGGTCCAATCCTGTTCCTGCTCTACACAAGAGATATACCACAAGATGAAGGGACCATTGTAGCAACGTTCGCAGACAACACGGCTATCCTCGTAACGGATGAGTCAGTCGAATCATCAACAGGAAAACTCCAACGAGCTTTGAACAATGTATGCGAATGGACAAAAACCTTTCGAATAGTCCGCATGTCAATTTTACGTTAAGAAAGATAAACAACTTACCTATATCCATTAACTCGGTGCAAATACCTTACGCAAACGAGGCAAAATATCTAGGAATGACCCTAGACGCAAAACTTAAGTGGAAAACACACGTTAAAAAGAAGCGCGAAGAGCTCGAAACCAGATTTAGAGAAATGTATTGGCTACTCGGAAGATACTCGAAGTTAAGCGTATACAACAAACTGCTTCTGTATAAGCAAGTCCTAAAACCGTCTTGGACATATGGTATACAACTTTGGGGTTGTACCAAACCAAGCAATATGGCTCTACTGCAAGCATTTCCAAAACAAAATACTAAGAGCAATCGTGAATGCTCCTTGGTATATAAGGAATAGTGATATTCACAGAGATCTAGGAATTGCTACCGTGAGGGACGAAGTAACAAACTTTGCTCACAAACTTCGTACCCGTCTTCATGTTCATTGCAATAATGAAATAATCCGTACTATGGACGTGACAAACCTTGAGCGCCGACTACAAAGAACAAGACCTTTCGACCTAGCGCCGTAAGGAAAAACCGCATGTAATGACGGTATTAGTAGGTGCCTTCACTGGCAAGCACCTACCTAAAGTGATTAACACTACAGAAGCGTAAACTACTCGTTAAGGCAACTTAGTCGTAGTCATCACAAAAACGAAAAAAATGAGAGGGACGAAATTCCTACTACTATGAGTACGCGCAGCCGGTTCTCATAGTGCCTCTCTGAGGGGGTGAGGTTTAGCCCGTAGGCATATACTGACTAGTACTGATGGCATTGTCAGATATATGAATCGGGCATAACCAATGGTACGGACCATTGGTATCTTTTAAAGATTCCTTCACCTCCAGGCGCAACCAAAAAAAAAAAAAAAACTGTGCATATTTCGTCGATCGCAGAGCAAGGCTTTATCAATGGCAATATCAATGCACGTTCCAAAGACATCGCGATGTAGGAAAGGCATGCCTATAAACGCCTGGATCAGACAAATGCGACGACATCGGCATTTCATTGGCCTCAGTAACCGAGTGATCCAAAATCGGCAACCCTGCCGATATTTTCTGAGGTCAAATAGACGAACCCCACAGGCGGATCAGTATAAATGCAGTGCAGTGGGAGGGTTATGATCCCTTATTTTCGGATCATAACCTCGCTGATAAAAGGAAGAAGAAGAAGAAGCAGAGCAAGGCTTCATAGGTAAAATACTAAATTTCAGTCTGCATCGCTTGAACTAAGGCGATAATCCTGAACACCTGTGGTAACAATGGACAGCTTAGATGTACTGCTTACAGAAATGTCATCTTAAGCTTAAGTGCCTCATTCTCCCATATTGGCTTCAAATTGTCTTGGACGGTATTAATGGATTTAATTACTTCCAATCGTTTACTGCGTCCACAGTACCATTTGCTTATAGTATCTTGTACACTTTAATCTTGGACTTGAACATGAAGCTACTGCCAGACGTTGTTCCAAACTTAAGTGCAAGTGGGAATCAGAAACACAGAAAAATTCATCAAGTAATCCCAAAAATGTTCCTCTGATCGAACTAAGCATTTCATTAGATACCCGGCCGGCTACCATGCATCCATCATCGATTTTGGTTCAGTATTCTAAATCCAGAAACAAAAAATTGACAGAAGTTACCAAAGAGGAAGTAGCTTTCATTAAATGAAAAAGAAGAGGTAAATCTCATGCGTTCAGGCGGCTCGTCGATGGAAATGTAAACACTCTGTTCGATTCCTATGCTTATGCGGATGAAATAACTCAGTAGTCAGCAATTCCACCAGCTACGTCACGTCGTCGGTGTGTCGGTGGCGGCAGGCGCGTCTCTCCTCCACAAGACACACCAAATGGATATTTTTTAATTAAACTTTTCGCGCTGCTCGCCAAAAGAAAAACACCAAGAGAACCGACGACGACGAGAAGAGATGAAATTAATTTCGATTCCCTTCCCTCCGAATTTAATTCTGAGGTCCGCCACAAAGACGAAAGAAAAAACAAAACATTTCCTTCTCCACCATCTTCGGAAAATAAAAAAAATAAGAAAACACACAAATTTTGGGCCAATTAACACACACAAGGTAACCATGTGCTCGTCAATTGAAGTTAATAGACCCAAGGTATCCAGACGGTGGTTAGGCCCGCGTTGTACGTGCCCAAAATTGCAGCAAATTGTCGATTTTTCATAGAGAATGACGAACGGGGCCGCTCCACCATCTCTCGCTTGAATTGTGTCCATCTGACCGACCGTCTGTTTTCAGGAAGAACAAAACCTCATAAAACCGTCAACGCAAACAAACAGACCTCGCGAGGGGGACATTATATATTTTATGATCTAATTAAACAACTTAAAATTTAATTGGATTCAATTTTTTAACTTCCATAAATTTTCCATCGTCAAATCTTTTTTTTTGTCGTTTGCGTTTGTCGTTTCAAATGTATCTTTGGAGGAGACGCGTCGCTGTTTTTATGGTGGATTGAGGTTTGGGCTCCCCGACTGACACACAGAGGCTTCTGTCGATGGTCACGATTTTTGAAGATGATGATGATGATGATAATTGTGATGATAGGGTTCGGCAGCGACGGTAGACACATTCGATCCGCTGCGTGAATGATGTGCCCTCTGCTGCGGTGGGGGAATATAGGGTAGTAACAAGGTCAGTTCAATCAGAAGTTGTATAATGAATTGGTGAGATGTTATTTATACTCTTGGAATCAAATGAAATGGAAAATCTTGGATTATACACGCAGTAGGTTGCATGTAGGGTCAAAGTAATTTGCTGTGTTCTTTTCGAGCATGGGAAGATGTTTTTGAAGGGTTTTCATCGTGTGGTCGAAGGTTGGGCCTGAGAGGTGAATGATTTTTTGTCGGGCCATGATTTATGGAGATTTGAATTGGTTGAAGACGTTTCTGTCTTTGGGAGGCAATTGTCTTGGGTAATAGTCTTCAAATTAAAGTAGACGGAGGTACATACCTTTCTAATTTGTTTCGGTTTTTTTTTTCTTTTAACCGGATAAACATAGGATCTTGTCTAACTTTAAGTAGACTAAAAGTAATAAGTAATGTTCAAGGTAGAGTACGAATTTGGTAAGCAGTAGCGGATGCTTGAAGGGGTACATCCTACCTATGAGGAATTATGTAATGTGCTCTTTCTGGGGTTCCATAAATCGTTCACAAGCCTTAAACTACGCTGGTTATTTGGAATACTAAGCGTTCTTTTTGCACGTAGGGTCTGCTATGATTCCCATGTTAGTCATGTGATGACCATATGCATTGTGTGCTGTGATTAGCCTAACCACAGCTCTGCAATCTTCCCACTCCGATTTAGAAGGTATACTTCGACAAAACACTTGGTTTCACAAGTATGCAAGCTAGACCATCTCTCATTATGTACAGACACCATATAATTGCCGATCCAGTATAGGAGAGAAGGAGTTTTTGGAACGTTTTTCGCAAGCCAGTCAGAAATTTCATTGCCTACAATTCCGTCAGGACCGATACTCAAATGAGACAACCATAGAAAGGAGACCCCCTCAACTGCACAAATTAAAGAGTTATCAGGTATTGCATACAAGATCAATCTGCGATATTGTGTGAACGTCTGAAACCTCTGATCAACAGCCTGATTGGCCCCCATAATCCTATCGGTAGATCCTAAAGAAAACCCAAGAAGTCCAAATATACGCACAACCTCTTTATCAATTTCGAGGCCGCATATGACAACATCTACAGAGAGGAGTTATATAGAGCCATGTTTTGTTTTGACATCCCTGCCAAATTTGTCCGCCTGTGCAGGATAACGATGGAGAACGCTCGCTGCTCCATCAAGGTCGGTAATGACCTCACCGAGACCTTTGATGTCAAAAAAGGTTTTAGACAAGATGTTGCGGTGTCATGTGACTTTTTTAATATTGTGCTTGAATCGATTGTGCGGAACTCGCAATCCAAAACCAGAGGCACAATATATCAAAACTCCGTACAACTGCTTGCATACGCCGACGATAGTGACATTATTGGAAGAATTCAGCGGGCTGTCGCCGGTGCGTTTGGGAGCATTGAAGCAGCCAAAATGGGCTTAGATAAACGAGGCAAAGCCAAGTATATGCTGTCAACAAGAAGGGACAATCATCACCGACGAATTGGACAGAACGCCACAGTGGGCAGCTACAGCTTCGAGGTAGTAAGGGACTTTGTCTACCTTGGCTCTGCTATAAATTCTGAAAACTACATCAGCACAGTATTTAAGCGAAGCATAACTCTTGCCAATCGCAGTTTTTTTTTTTTTGTTTGTCTAATAAGGCAATTCAACAGTAAAGCCCTATCTCGAACAACTAAGGAGACTCTACATAAGACCCTCATCATCCCAGTCTTGCCTTACGACTTTACGACCTTGGTCGCTTCTAGGGAACAATTCTGCGTAAAATATTCGGTTCTCTATATAAGACCTGATCATCCAATCCTGCTTTACGGCGCTGAATACTGAAAGCGGATGAAGATATCGTTGGTCGCTTCGAGGGGAAAATTCTGCGTTAGATAGTCGGCTCCGTTTGGGTTGACGGGTTCAGAGGAGAAGATTCAATAGCGAACTATTCGAGCTGTATAGCGGCATTGACCTAGTTAAAAAAAAAACTGCGTATTGGCCGCTTGAGATGGCTAGGACATGTAGAGCGAATAGGCACCAATGCTCCGACCCACAGAATCTACAAATCTTAACCAGAGGGACGACGCAATAGGGGTCCGCGCTGTAGGTGGCGCACACAAGTTCAAAGCGACCTCAGCCAACTTGGAGTGCGCAACTGGTTGAGGCCCAGGTTCATCCCGAACTGTAGCGCCACCTGAGTAAGTAAAAAAGTATTCTTGAGCTTGTTTTGTCTGCTCTTATATTTTAGAGCAACCTTTGTGTGATTTGTAGAAGCCTTGCGTGCATGCTGACTGTCACTTCATATCCTGATACTTCTACCACCCCATCTCTCGTTAACTATGTAGTTCTCCAGCGAGAATTTCATATCATTGTCAAAAAATCAGCCAGCTCTAGTTTCACTGGTGCTGTCAGTGTAGAAGGTATTAATTAATTCCTAAAGAAGTTCATTTGGATTTGATTCAAATAAATAACAAGGCAACGTAAATCCTACTAAAATCAAGGATATTCTGCAAATGTATATATTTTACTCGTCTTTAAGTCTAAATGATATTCGAATTGTGTCTACATGCCTACGTTGTTACATACAGACACATTATTGGTACTGATTATGTGGCAACCATAACAAATGAACCGATTAACTCACATTAGTCTTCTATTTGCCAGGCTGTTCCTTTTTTTTTAGAAAACAAAAAACATAAATTACCATCTTCACAACAATCTCCATGCCATCCGTATTCAAGGTACGTCTACGCGTATAGCTTCTCCAAAAATACCCGATTATATTTATAATGAAGTACCAAATCGATAAATTAAAAATTTTATCGTGAATGTTTATCTCGCAAGTGAGAAAGTGAAATTTCTGTTTTCCTGCCTCGCCTTTGGTACTCGCTCTCGTATCTCCTCGTCGAATTTATCTATTCTAGTTTTATGGTTCCGGATTGATGTGTATACAATTCCAAGAGCGCAAAACAGCCATAAAAAAGTAGTAAAACTCTGTTTTTTTTTTCTCGTTCTCGTTCTTCTCTTCACTGATTTCTTTAGAGGAAAAATTGTTTCTCAAAATGACAGGAAATCAATTAAATTGTGAACAGTGTGAACAGTATAGAATGAAGAAGGATTTCTGGAAGAAGCCCAAGATACAATGCTATGCTGGCATGTGAAGCTAAGCATGGCAACCATATGCAGCATAAGGTTGCGTATCGAGATGGTTTTGATTGGATGGAATAAACAAAAATGATTCGATTTCCCGGAGAAGACAATGGATACTAATGGTGGCGGTGGGGTATAAACATTATGTCGATGATTTGTCGGGCGGGTGGTTTGCTGCAGCAGGCCGTCAAACGTATTTGATAACATTTCTTGTACTTTTGGTCTATTTATAGATTTTATTGCATTGTAATGACTTTTACATGCCTCATGCTGGCTGATGTTCCTGGTGGTGGCTATCCTCAGTTGGAAGACGTTTTGGGTGGGATATTTCCAAAGGGCAGAGTGATTCGAAGGAAAGCGCTGACAATAAATTAAGAACAAAAGACTATTCTTTTTATTAGGGATGGCATCTAGTGGGTGGGGGCTAATAATTCACTGTAGTTAGTTTGTTGTGTTGACAAAACATTAAATTTTAGCCACTCACATCGCTGCATCAACAAGATGAAATTTACGTACCTCTCTATGTACCCATTCAGTCACAGTAAAATCTGGTGCGGCAATGAAGAAGTGGATTCAGCTAAAGGGCCATGACACCAGACGGAGTGGGAATGGAATACCAAAGAGTGCAGTTTTGCAAATTTTCTAAAAATATCGCAATTTACAGCGCTAAACACAAACAAGCAGCAGGCGAATTGACAGATCTTCTCGGCAATTCTTTCTGTGGTTTAGGACCGCGCAAAATACGAAAAGATCTGAGAAGAGGAGGATAGAGCTAATGAGTGATCTGTTGCGATTATGTCCCTCAACTGAGACGTGCCAAAGAACTTCTGTGGAACTATCATATAACCAGGAAAGATTCTTAAGTGCTAACGAGAATCGGCTTCGCATCCTAACAGGAATGATAGCGGATCACTACAAACTCGGGGATCATCTCAACAAACTGGGCATATAAGAGAATTGGTGCTGCTGGTACTACAGAAACTTCAAAAAACACCAGCACACCTTTTTATGGAATGCGAATTATTAATCTACAAAAGAAGATCATGGGAGCCTATTTTTATCAGCGACGGATCTACTTTCACAAAGCAGTTGGACTACAGGATGTGCTCCAAATCGAGTACGTCATCAACTGCAATCTTAATTTAGCTTACAGTGCATTTGCATATCAACCACATATCCATTTCTGCACATGCTACCCTTATTTTATATTTTTGCGTCGGAAGGTGGGAATCTTTTAATGACGAAACTAAGCCTGTACTCAGTAACAGTGTGGAATGTCCACCCACTAACCTCACCTCCCCTTCTACCTCTGGTCCTCGCGGCACTACCGTTAAGCATTTGATCGCGAGGGTGGACTTCAGCCATAGGTACTCGACTCGTTCGTGTTGGCTGTCTCCTGCGCTGCGTTTTGTTGTCACTCCTGTCTCCTTCATAATGGTTGATACAGTATCGCTAACTGCTACCCAAGCAACTTCCAATTTGTTCACCAGCAGGTGTTGTTCTTCATAGAATCGTGGATAATGGAACATGATGTGTTCTACATCCTCGACTGCTTTTGTGCACGTTGAACAATAACGGTAGTCTTTTTTGAAGTAGGCTCTGAAGCAACCATGGCCAGTAAGCATCTTGGTCAGGTAGAAATCCAGGTCCTCATGCTTCCTATTGATCCAAGCGTTTATATTGGCGATCAATCTCTGCGTCCACTTGCCTTTATCAGAGTGATCCCATCTCTTCTGCCATTCTTCCAGACTTGTCGTTGATGGTACCTCAGTGACACTTCGACTCGTCGCTGTTGATGACGCTGTCCTGTCGGTACGGTATTTCCATCGGTCTTCTTTAGCAAGAAAGTCTGTTGGTACCATGCCAGCCACTACACATGCCGCGTCAGAGGAGGTTGTTCGAAAGGCGCATACTCTCAACGCGTTGATTCTGTAAGCTGTCTCCGTCTTCCTTCTGTATGACTTCGTCTTCATGGCACGAGCCAATATTTGGCAGCCTAACCGCATTATCGACGTCACAACTCTTGCTAAGAGCAATCTCTTCTTATGCTTTGGTTTGGCATGATCATTGCTAGGGCAGCCGTTGCCTTTGGTGCCTTCGCAGCTGCATACTGCAGATGTTGTTTAAAAGTTGGCCTTGCATCTATAGTAATGGCAAGGTACTTCAACTCTGGTTTGCAAACTACCACGGTTACTCTTATAGTCTGCATAACTCGCCTGCTGCTGATGAGCACTACTTCTGTCTTTTCCTGCGCATGTTGTATGTCCATGCATACTAGCCAGCTCTGAACCATCCCGATAGCTTCATTGCAGTCATGCTTGAATTCCTCAAGGAGTTTGGTGACTACAACGATTGCTATGTCGTCGGCGAAACCTATTATTTTCGAAGGCCTCGGGATTTTAAGTCATAACACCTTAGGTTCCACAGTAGCGGACGTACTACGGAGCCTTGGAGAACACCGCCTGTAACGTTATATTGCCTCGTTCCAACGTCGGTGAAGTAGTGCAATATCCTATTTCAGGAGTGGAATCCTCTAACGTGATAGTTGATAGTCACACTTTTGACAGTCAAAATTGATGATCACACTTTGTTAACTCTCCGTAAAACGATCGCAAAGTCACACAAAAACGATCGCAAAAAAGGTGATGATCACGCTGATGGTCACCTTAGAGAGAGCAAAAGGGATGATTGTGATCGTCAGCAATCAACTATCACCTTAGAGGATTTCACTCGAAATAGCCCGTCATTATCTTCTCTTTGTGTGAATAAAACTTATTTCCATAATTTCTTGACAGGCACTCTGTCTCTATAGGAACATCTCTATTCAAATCTCTGTACTTAATTAAGATCCTTATAGTGTTTGAAAACTTTCAAACCAAAACAGAGCAAAAGAGATACGAAAACAAGATCAGAATCAAGACAGTAACAAGGTACTGTCCTTTTTTACCCCTAACTCCCTGCCTTGAATCGAATCACCGAATACATTTTTTTTATAAAATACACGTGCTAAAATGTTTTCAGTGTAAATTACTTGCCACTGCTGCAGGTCAATTTCTAGGAAGTCCACTTAAAAACCAGGAAACCAAAGAGAAACTATCCACCGTCGATTGACTCAAACACCATCAGCAACAAATCAACGAGCCATAACACTTGAATTATCGCAGTGACAAAACGTCAACCATCGACGAAACAATTCTTTCGGCAGTGGCAGAGGCAATAGCAACGGCAACAGCAAACGCAAACGATTTACGATATGGCAACGACTCTTAAATTCAATCTCCTGACACAATACACAGAGCTTAAAACCGCCAATTCAATGACTCCTCTCAGCGAATACGACGATGCAGCAGCCTCTCGTGTCACCTCTATGAGTGCGGCTTCAACTTTGGACAACCATCGCCGCGGCGTCCAATGACGACGACGACGACGACGACGACGACGACGACTTGGGCAACGATTTGTATCAATCTTAATTGGCATCGTTATAGGTAACAGCGGCTGCTGACTGAAAAGCCTAGCATTAGGCCAAAGCTATTGAGATTGTGGTGCTGACCGCACGACCGTTAGTGAAGCCCAGAATACACATTCACCTCCGCCGCGCCACCGCCGCCCATGGCGATGGTAATTTATTTGTGCCACAAAGGTACAGAAAAATCAGCTACAAGTTGCAACTCCACACAGAGAGAGATCAAACTCTGGTCTGGAGCTCCTCTAGCGGTGTCGACCTAGCTTAAAACGATTTTTTTTTTTTTTCGTTTGGTGTAGTGGAAACCCGTTCCACTAGTTGTACCTAGTCTTTTGCAATATACAACTTCTTTTGACTGACACGGCTAAGTTGGCCTTAGGCCGTTGCATCCATCATTCGACGGAGCGGTGTTCACCCTTCACCTTACTTCGATCTTTGGGAATTGATGTTTTGATGCTGCGGCAGCAGTGCACACAACTCTCCGAGTCTCATAATCTCTACATCCTAATGCACACAAAGTATCATTACCAGAATCATAGTGTCATTGTTCCTTAGCGAAGTTTCTTGTTCGTTTCGTATCTTTTTGTTGTTTACTTTGGACTGGTGTAACCTGCAGCTAGAGAGAAGTTTATCTCTGTACTAGACCTGTCATTTGCCGCACCTACCATTTATGTTGTATGTTCTACGTGAGCTCTTGGACAGCTTAGACAGTTAACAAAATAGAAAAGAATCCAAACGAAAAATAAAAACGAATGAAACGTCGTCGTCGTACTCGTCGTCCGTAGTCATACATAGTTGCCGTCGGAGACAAAGTTTCCATAGAGCAGGTTTTGCTTTGGTTCGGGTTCAGGCTTTACAATCTTTGGCTTGGTTTTGGAAAGTTCAACGCTCTAGTTTCCGTTTTTGTGTCGACACATGAGGGATAGACAGAGTTTTTTGCTAGTAAAGTTGCTTGTCTTGGGTTTCTCGGTTGAGTGAGGCCTGAGCCTGAGGCGTGATATGGTGCAAATGGTGCATTTGGGAAATATGTCCGCCTATTATCCATGTGAGAATGACAGTTTGAGATAGTTTCACAGGACTCTGCATATGGTAGCCTGAACTTGAGATACTGGTTAGGAATTTGTTTTCTGTGAAGATTCCGTCATCTTTGCAAACATCCGGAACGAAAAAGACTATTTCGAAAGGATTCCACAAAGTTCTCAAGACAGCATCGGTCAGCATACGCTGATGACATGGTAGTATACATCTCTGGCTCGGATAAAGCTTTAACGTTGCGGCAGTAAAGGGGACCGTCTGCGCAAGTTGTCGTCGTAGGACTTTTGACTCTGATGAGGCATAGTATTGATCATAGACAGACAACAAATAGCATCAGTAAGGATTAAATTATGCAATGGGGACAAATATAAATTAAGATAGAGTCAATGTGGTTCTCCTATTATCTTCTTCCTAAGTTTTTCGCCGAAAAATAAAATCATAGATCCGTAAGTTTTTACACCTGGCACGCTGTCACTATTTATAGACAATTTTACGATTTACTTAATGTGTGAGTGTGTGTTTGTTTCCACAACTTTTCTAAGCGCTTCTGTGATAACCCTGTATTCTATGCTGACTCCAAGGTAGAAAGGAACATTCACTCTTGCTATTCGGTATTACATATGCGGACGAAAGAATATTTTATTGGTGCTGGTGACTTACTTTCTCAGCCTCTCTCTCTAATTACAAATCCAAGTCATAGCTCTCTAATATCTTGGAAGCAAATCAATTACTCCAATTTGCCTCAATACCCCTTTTAGCAATTTTCATTACTTCCTGTATTGCTAAGCGCATGGGGTGCCACAAGGTTCCACAAGTGGACTGCATTTCTTGAATTCAATTTTCTCCTCATTATCATTCTAATTGAATGTTACCCTACACAAACTGCACAAAGTGTTTCAATGCATTTAACGTTGTTAATGCTACTTCCGCATTGATCGTTCTCAAGGACCCCCCCCCCTCCTATTACAACCCTCCATCACATTTAATTATACCAATCTACAGCGATACTAATTCTTTCTTAACCAAATTACAACCTATCCAAGCAAAGGGTTTCATTTAAAAGCACACATACAGTCTTCCCGCTCCTCAGTTCGCTGTACAAATGCCACTTTCGCCTCAGCGAGTGAACATTATAGCCAACTATAATACTATAACCATTTTTATTGTTCCCTGCAGCTCTATAGGTTAGGTACTATTAAAACGCCGTAATCGTGTTGCGTTTTGTGTGCAAAAATTAATTTAACTACCTGTTTTCGAATTCGGTTCGTTCCACCTTCTCCTTCCTCTTTCGGTCGATTGTGGTGGGTAATTCGTATGTATATTTTTGTGTTGCATCGCATACGCCCACTTATTAAGTGGGAAATGAAAAAGTAAAAAAGAAACTGAAACTAGCACGAAACGATTGGGGTAGAGGATGCGGAAAGAGACCCTATGCAATCACCACACCATAAAACTCTCAATTCAAACTGAATTTACAAACTCAATTTTGCGAACGCAATACAAAACGACAACGACACGATGATGATGGAAAATAAAGCATAGTACGCGAACGGCTATAATACAACCCGAGGGGAGAGAAGTTTGCTGCGAAACGAAGAACGGCAACAGCGGCAGTAACGCATCGAATGTGGCATTAACATAATGCAGCGGCATGTAATCTGCATTTGATTCTAGGTTTTGTACCGTGGCGTCAGTTAAATGATGCTGAATGCATCTAGCTGTCAGTTTTACTATGACAAGGTAGTTAACATTTTTATTAAACAAAGTGTTGATTAGTCTAGTTGAAGTCCACTTTTGTATGGAAATTGACTCAAAAAACAAATGGTTCAGCGTTCAATGAACATACTTTTCAAAAGATTTCATGTCATAAAAGTATCTAACGAAAGAATTACAATCTGGTGGGGTGGCAATGGTGTAGTGGTAACATCGTCAATTGCCACGCTAATGGTTCATGGTTTAAATCCTGATGTCAGCAAGCATTTATTTATTTGTCATGAAATATATAAGGTCAGTCCGATCATTTGCAAAATCTTCTGTGAACACTACTGCGAAGGCATAACACTGGCAGTAGCTTGGTCATGTGGCTGGAAAAATTCTTCGCCCTGTTGATGATGATTTGCCCTTGACATCGGTTATCGGGAAAAAAGTACTGTGAATCAGAAGCAAAGACAATAATAACAAAAATCTCCCCAATTATCTGGACGCCACCCCCGGAGAATAGCTGAAGCATAAACAACAGAGCTTCAAGAACCACTACAACAAAAATCTTTCTCTCTCTCTCTCTCTCTGTCCATCCTTTCCAACGCCCGCACTGTGTGTAAACATGTTAAAGGTATTCATAACCCTTTGAGTGCGCGCAAATTATAAAAAAAAAAAATCTTCTCAGACGGGGGGCAAAAATTTAGTTTTTTTTTAAAGCACATCCATCACCTCAGAGCAAATGATGAGACACACGAATTTCAAACATAGCCACACGTGAATTGAGATCTAGAACTTAAAACTAAGTATCAGCAAATTGTAGCTTAAGATAATGGTTGGATTGCAAGAAGTAATAAAATTGCGTTCCACAAATGTATGAATCAGATAAGCGAGTATTTGGTAAGTCTAGGAATAGATAGTTCAATAAAGTCCGACATCTTACTTGGACCCGTCTGGAGATTCCTTCTGACGAGTTGCAATCAATTACTTAGGATCAATTGGGATTGAAAAGTTATTTCAGCATCCTGCCTACAAGTAAAAAAACCACTCTTTAGTCTACTATACGACAAGATGATGATGAAGACCTGATTACGAATACGAGTACGTTAGCACGGGATATTGTATCAAATCCAATTTTACATCGGTGAAATCTGACGTTTGACTCTCAGTGATATCAACAAAAATTCTTGGATCCTAATCAAATGGTAGGTTCTAATCCATTCCAATCTTATCACTGCGAAATGTTTTCACAGATAAACCGCGTTCGCAAACGTTTGTTTAAGTCTTCATCTCTCTCTCTCTGATGAATGTTTATTTTGAATAACACTCTTCTTGCATAAGTTACACCATTTCCCAGTGTAAGTACATTTGAGCTGCCAGCAGCAGTTCCCAATGATTCGCCTGCGATGAGCAATGTACCACATTTCCAGATCACGTATACAAATCTCATTTCAGGCCACACAAAATAATTGCACCGCTAGCAATACCGCCTGCCCCCCTTTAGGGGTGACGAAGGCGCGCAATACAAAAAAGCACAATGCAGGCTCCAATGATCCCACAGCATTGCCAGTGTGATTCCGTTGAACTGTAGCTGCCACCGATTCCTATGTATGCCGCCGCCGACTCATATACGTACCGAAAACCTCGCATAATTGAATTTAGCCAACTCGGTTACATCGAATTAATTTGAATCATTCGACTTCGACATGGCAGAGAGCTGAGCACAGATACTGCGGGCCAGCGCCTAAATCACACACCGTGCCAAAGTAAACGAACCTTTCTCTCTAATTCGCAGCACACAATGACGACTCACATTCGTAACTCGCATACGATTTTCCTCCGCTTTTGCTGCTCATTTGAATAGACATGCAGAGATTTCCCAACTAAAAAAAGAGTAGAAGAAAGAAAACCAGGGAAAGCGTCATGATTACACTCACCATTCAACGGCGAAATTGGCAGTGGCAGTGCAGTGGCGCGGGGAAAAGGCGAATCTTCTGAATCTGTGCCTTAATGGTACGCTGCGCGATGCGAATCCGCTTCTTTTGTGCGAATCTGCAGCCAGAGTACAGGAAGTCCGCTTCAGCGAGAAATTTTTGGGGCTGAAACGTGCGGTCATCATCCTGAACAATGGCATGATGAATCGTTGGGAAGCAGTAGTTAGCCGCATGACTTTAAAATCGCGGCGCTCAACTTTCCCTCCGCTGACGAAGTCTGCTATTAATCGCTTAGATACTCTCTCTCTCTCTCTCTCTCTCTCTTCGGATGAGGGGGTGGAATGGAACAAGAAAAAGAAAAACATTTTCTGGATAATCCATCAAAGTCACTTTAAGACAACGAAAATCATCCCTTCAATCAGAGGGGTTGGGGGCGACGACGACACTGGTCTTTGGTTCTCCCATTACCGGTGCAGGGTCTCCGTTGGAAGACTAATGGTTTATTAATACAATGGCTGGACATTTATCATTTCCAGCGCGCGATACTTTTCCATTCATTCCTCCCATCCGTCGTCCTTACCATAGGACTAAAGAAAAGTTCGCTCGAGAGTATTATTAACCCGGACTGACACGCTGCCTGCGCTGTCTCTCACACTCTCTGGGCCTGATGGACTCGCCATCATCATCATCCATCTAGGGCACGAAAGTGGTGGTAGCAAGCGATGCTTGTTATGCGCTTTGTTGTTGTGTTCGAGATGTTTTTTTGTTAATGGATCTGTTTGGTTTAGATACCGGTATGCGATGAGGGAGAGCCAGAGGAGGTTAACGGATCAACTGGGCTGGCCATTTTTCAAGTGGCTGAGCCTAATGTCCCATTTATACGGTCCAATTGCATGATTGCTGAGTTTTTGTTTAGTTCCGGCTCCGGGGTGGGATGATGTGTGTTGTGCGATGCTGATGTTGAATCTTAATCGGTTATGGAATATCGTTTTTTTTTCTGCTCATCTGTTTGTTTGTTGTTGATGGGTGTAATGGGTGATTAAGGTGTTGTTATCATGTAGTAGCTTAGCCAGAGTACAGGGGGGTCGTCCGCTGACATGTGATTGACAAATTACTTTCTCTTTTGGGATTGTAATGGTTTAAATGCATGCAAGGATGTCTTTGAAACACATGATTTGTTACATCTTCTTCTTCTTCTTCCATTTTTCAGCGAAGTTATGATCCGAAAATAAGGGATCACAACCCTCCCACTTCACCGCAGTTCTACTGATCCGCCTGTGGGGTTCGCCTATTTGACTTCAGAAAATATCGGTAGGCCTTCCGATTTTGGATCACTCGGTTACTGAGGCTAATGAAATGCCGTTGTCGTCGCATTTGTGTGATCCAGGCGTTTATAGGCCTGCCTTCCTACATCGCACTATGATTTGTTACATATAGTTCGAAATGGAATATTAGAAAAATTTAATTCGCAAAAGGATGTGATATTGGGTTAAAAATGCTTGCCTTAGAGCTTCTGATGCACTTTTGATTTTCTGAAACACTCAAACCGACAGATCTAACCATCTGAATCGAAACCCTGAATTTTGTTCGCTCTGAGTTGGCATTTTTTTATGGTCTTTCCAGTAGTCTGCCTAATGGTTAGATTTCAATTCTTGTAAAGGCTAAGACAGACTGTTGGTAGTCTAATCTGATCATTTCAAAAATAAAACATAGGTTCATAGAGTGGAAGAGGATATGATAGGATGGACAGATTTCATTGAAGAACTTCATTAGAGGATTGGTTGATCCAAGTTGAACTGTGTGCCACGCGATATGGGTACAACCAACACTTGAGTTTTGCCTGTATCCCTAGGTGTTACCCATTCTACCTTCACTTTTCTTCTTCTGCCTTAACTTGAAATCTAAAATCATGTTCACAAATCTTGCCTTGAAGTTGTAAGTCCACCATCGAACGCTCAATTGGAGAAATTACCTGACTCGTCACATAGTAGGCGTGGAAACTATATGTCGAAAGAACTGTCCTTAAAGAGCTCCTCCAAGTTACCCTCTTTTTCGAAGTAAACAAATAATCAAATCAATAATCGATTTTCAAATCAAAAAATTGCTCCAAAGATAAAAAGTGTCTTCATTGAAATCTACGATACGCATGCACGAGGCTCACCTCATTTACTGACACTTTCCCACTTTCTTCAGCTGAATTCGCTTATCAAACGAACCCAGCAATCAGTGAAGGCCAGAATTTCTCAAACGAAAATAACAATCTCTTCCGCCTAAATTGATTGCACCTAAAAATATATCAGTCAGTCAAAAATAGCTGCAATCTACCTACAATGGGCACTCGATAATCGAACTCCGCGATAATTATAACTCACAGATACTCCAGTTAACGCACACAACACCCACTACACTATACAACAGAAAGTCAGTCAACATAACCCCATTCCCTGCAATAGCCCGCGCGAGCACACACAGCGCTGCCTATGTGGACACAGCTGCTCCACATAGTGCGCGGGTGAATGATACCCATTATGTGCCGTATGCCGTATTCCGTATGCAGAGGCTGTCATAAACACAAAGTTGCAACAACATGGCATAGTGCATTGCCCCAAAGGTTCACCCAACAGAGATCCCCCCCCCCCCACCCCCTTTCCAATTTCAATGGACGATTACTCAAAGTGTGACAGCGCTACCGCTGCTGCTTATTGATCGACGTGATTAGATATCGATTCAGAATGCTAATTAATATCGCACAGAAACACACACATACACACTCGCGTATGTAAAAAAGAAAAATCGGACGTCAACGTCGTTGCTGCAAGAACAGCAATTATGAGCTCGGATTATAAGGCACTTTGTACTTTTGCAACTCTTGGCTCTTGGGGAGCGAGTGCAGCGCTATTACTTTCCTATCTTGTACAAAAAAAAAAAAAAAAACTTTTTTCTCTCCATAGTGCCTCATTTCCTTTGTGCAGTGTAACGGCCGCTTATCGTGATAATTTATCTTGATGAAATTTTGTTTTCGCTTTTTTCCTGGTTGTTTCTTTTTTTGTTTCGAGAAAATTGGAACGAAGAGGTTTTGTTTCCCCACGTTTTTTTTTTTTCTTTTTTCGGAGTCCGTCCGTGCTTAGCCGTGGCTTGTAGATTAATGATACCAACATAATAATACTTATTTTCTTCTCTGTTAACAATGTAGGAAGAGCGGCAGTGTGAATTGGTTGCTGCAAGAACCCAGGGCGGTGTCTGAGGGGGGAGAGCGGGCGCGCGAGATAAGGTTGAAGTTAATTTGTAAATTAGTTACCTCTATGGAAATACATTATATGGTTAAGTAGTTGAGGGAAACCGCAGGAGATTATCCAAGAAGGGACGATGATTAAGTGACGGAGTGAAGATTGCTAACTACATCTGCAAACGAGAAGGTACCTTATACGGATTAATTAGACCATGAATTAAAGGGTAGGCTGAACCGAAGGCAGCTGCTGAAAGCCTTAATATGGAATAGGACTTTCGACTGGGTAGGGCACATTCATCAGTGATGGCATAGGAGGTACTGTCCATTCATTGTCACAGAAAACTACATAACCCACGTATTCGTGGTCATAGGTTAGGTTATTGTCAATAGATGAGAGTAATTCCAGTTCTTTTCCTCCAATACAGTTCCTGCAGTAGTTATGCTCAGAATACCATACACCTTCCGCATGAATGCCAATGACACAATGCCCAGTCTACTCCGGAAACCAGTCATAAACAGTGCCCAAATACTCAGTTAAAGTAGAGGGGAATTTTTCCTTTTACTCAAATTCGACAAGGAAACCCTTGTGTACAAAACTTGGGATGAGTTTCCTCACAAACGTATTTCCTCAAAAAGGTCTTAAGAAAGTCACAGCGAGGAGGCGAAAATGAAAAGATTAAGAAATCCTCACTCTTCCTCGCGAGGCAAATTAATCATGATGTCCTCCATCACCTGACTATCTACCTTTTTGTGTTGTGGTATGCTTATACTAGAGTTCAGGACGCTTGGAATCGACATCAGGGATGTATCACGTCCAAGCGGTATCGCCATAACGATGAGCGATTGACTTGAAGAGGCTCGAAGTGAAACCAAAGGATAAACATCCTATATAGTCTCTTCTATCCTTCATCCCCCTCCCACTTTTACCCCCTGACCTCGGAAAGAAGTGCCTAAGTCGTGAGACTAAAGCGGCTTTCCGCTTCCTTGACCGGCTAGGCAAAAAAGCACAAAAGGATTGGAGTCAGCAGGAGCGGGAATCCCACGTCTGCGCAACCAGTATTGCTAACCAGTTCAACGAGCTGATGAAGCTAAAGCCTCTAAGGAACTTCGCAACCCGTGGGCAACGACGCTCTTCCACCCGTGGCGCACGCCAGTCCTCTTTCCGGCGCACTTGCACTCCACTAACCAAAGAGCGAATCCCTCTCCTCGAAAGATCCGCTTTAACGCTAACGACACATCGAGTCGATCTAGTTTACCGAACCAAGCTGGGGCCCAGTTCGTAGTTGCGACAGAATCTACGCCCAAAAGACGCAGATCCGTAGACGAGGAGCCCAACACCTCGAAGAAGGCAAAGAGCTTAACAAGTTCCAAACCCTTCTCCGAGACAGTCAAGGACAGCATCAAAAACTAACGACGGGGTAGGTGGAGGTGTTTTCTCCGATAGGCTTAATCTCAGTGTAGCCGTCCTTCTTCCAAATCATTGTAGAGTGTTCCAAGCGAAAATAAAATAATGGCTAAAGAAAAACATGATATCTGCTAAAGATATTCGCATCTTCTCAGACAGCCAAGCAGCAATTAAATCCTTGGAATCCATCTCTATAAATTCTTAAGCAGTTCTAGATTGCCGATCGTCTCTCACAGACATGGCGGAGCAGCTTAATATTCACCTGTGTTGGGTGCCAGGCCATAGGGACATGCCGGGGGAATTAAAAGGCTAACGAACTCGGCAGAATAGGAGCAACTATAGCCATCTTTCCACTTGCAAACTCGAATTTAAGCTGGATGCTATCGAAGAAACAAATCTTAGGTGAACAATCTTAGCGACAAAACAGATTTGGTCCAAGCTCGATTTAAGAATTTGATTTCCCTCAACAGATTGCATATTGGCTCTGCAATAGGTGTCATCCCTTGCCACTGTCTAATAGGCAAGCATGCAACAAGGATTGACGAATAAGAGGAAGAAACCATTCATCAATTTATTTGTACATGTCCAGCTCTCTCCCACAGAAGGAAGCTTCACTTAGGAGCCCTATACAACAACGATTTAGGCGATCTGATAATCACAAATATTAGAAGCCTCTTACGCTCAAAATAGTTTTAACGAGTAGGTAGGGACTACATGATCCATGTGGTATCACAAAAGACCTATCTGTGGTCTAAGTGTGTTGGCGTAAGCTGGCAGCCACTTCAATCTAACCTAACCTAATCATTGCCGTCAGACTAAAGCTATTTAGCAATCAGTTGCTCACTTCAATCGATTACGATTAGTCACATATCCCATTGCTGCCAGTAGAAATCACACTTTCTCGTTGTCTTTTGACCAATCAAATTGAGGAGCTCTTTCAGAGTCGCATTATATCTTTTAAGGTAAAGCGTCTTGATGGTTGTAACTATTCGTTGTCTTTATTACCAGGCAACTTATGACCAAGCATAATCACTGACCATAAATCACTCCTCCCTGAGTTAAAGGGCATCACAGCTTTCGCTTACTGTTACATGATAGATTTCTTTGTCAAGATTGACGATCAAAGTAAAATCACCACGTTTACCTCCACCATACCACACCATTCTGCCATAAAAAAAAAAACATTACCTACATGCATGCGGCTTTACTTAAAAGCCACAATAGGCAAAGCCAACTCCCTAGGTCGGTCTCTTTCAATGGCAACTGTATTGCATTTCTTAAAATGCACACACTCCAGCACACACCCCGACATAGTAAACAAGATGTTGCAACCACACGACTGCCGCTGCACCTACTAGTAGCGGAGGCAATTGATAACGCTCTGGATGCTAAAGATTGCGCTACAAATCTGTGTAACCCCACAGAGGCGCGCTCAACATTTAGGCTATCTAGCCATTTGAACTAACCCAAATGGAAGCTGGCAAGCTTCTCTTATCTCAATTCGTAGCCAACAGAGATTAGAGATTCTATGAAGGCGGCTCGACTTCAATGGCCGACGTGGTCGGTTTGCATACGCTAAGTGTGTGCATTGTAAACCTCTTTATTTGCCTGGCAATTAAGTCCCTATTGTAGTTGGGGTACTTTGAAGTTGTGCGCTTTGCCCAAACAAAGGAGTGACACTCAGATTGACTAAACCCCATCGGACCTCCTCGTCTAAACGCTCGAACATTATGAAAACGCAAAGCGGATAATTTTCAACGCTTCCTGCGTTTTATGACCATACGCACAACGCACACGATCGTAAAAGCCTCGCACTTCCATCCGAAACCGTCGTCGTCGACGATGATGGTTGTCGAATCTGTTTTGGGTGACCTATTAAAAGTCTGACAGCGACGCGAATGAAGCGAGGTGACGGGGCTGCGATCGTAAAATTATTTCTGAAACAATTAATTCGCATTTATTCTCATTTATTCTTACGCCTCCCTCGACTCACGGTGACGAACGGACATGGGCATGGGGCTGCGTGTTCGCGCTCCTCGGGCGTTTATTTCTTTTCTGCTGCCGAGGCATGGCATGGGGCGAAATTTGTTTCCACTTTTTCTCGTTAATGGTTCGACAGAAGTTGGAGGCACACATTTTTTATCGTTTGGACTTTTACGACTTTTTACGGTAATTAAGGGAAATCATCGATGATGGCAAAAGAAAAGAGATGGAAATTTTCCATTCGCCAAGTGGATGCTGCAGATATAATACATACGTGAAGGAATACGAAATTAAGAAACCTTACTCTCTTCTGGGAATTCTTCTAGAAAATCCAGGAAACCATTTAAGTTTCTGCAAGCAATTCTGGGCACGTGCGTTGAAACAGAATCGAAGAGCAAAGCATTGTCCGCTAATAGTAATGTAGTTCCACTTCCTAGTTGCGATGGAGACTGGTTGCTGGAAAAGATACTTCCGCGTGCCAGCTTGCTATTTGAATTGATCGACTCTGTGCTATGAATTGGAGCTTTGTTCCGATCTGCTTGTAGAGTGGGAAGTTGATTTTTTTAAAATGGATTTCATTCTTATTGAAGCGCTAATGGGGGCCACCAGTTGATTTTTCATTAATCTTTTGATAGACAATTTAATTGAGTGGTCTCGAGAAGTTTTTGACTTTGAGCAAAGTTATACTGGGTATTGTGAGGGTAGAAATTAATTTGCAAATAATACACTCATATATAAGTATTATGCCAGAAATGTTGATCAAACAAATATAACACGCTTTGGATTGGGGTCCAAATGTTTACAACACACTAGACAGTGCAGTAGAGAGTGGTACCTAAACATAGTTCCTCGTTCAGAAGTCAGACCGGTAGATTCCATTATACTTCTGTCCCCCTTCTTCTTCTTCTTCTTCTTCTTATTCTTCCTATTTATGCGAGGTTATACTTCTGTCCCCCATTTAACGAAATTTAGGGACTTACCACGGAGATGATTTTCACTCCGTGACTTTTGCAAGGTTCGGTTCCTCCTTCTGATTCCGTTAAGAGCATTCATCGAGACAGCCAGGGATTCAATTTCCTGAAAGCATTTCAGTCGTCGAACACTCTTGCTTTGCTTTGGCGAGAATAATTTACCTTAGAGCTCTCTCTCCAAAGGCAGATGCAGGCCTCGAATCTTTTCCGGTTGTAACATCAGTAGTGTCTTAGCTTGCCCCAGACCTGTAGTGGTATTCCATTTTCTTGCCCTGTCTTCTTTCTCCATTTTCCTGAATTCGTTGCGTATGGTATGTTCCGCTATTCCATAGAATGGTACAGGTCCAATGAAGGGTTCTGCAGCTCCTTGTTTGGCAAGAAGTTTGCTGCTTCATTACCTTTTATCCCGATATGATCGGATATCCAGTAGAGCGTTACTTTGTTGTTTCTACCCAATTCATTAAGTTTGTGTAGGCATTCCCATACAAGTTTCGACTTAATGTCATAGGAGTTAATTGCTTTGATAGCTGTTTTACTGTCTGACTGCATTGCTATGTCACAGTTGCTGTATCTTCTTTCGAGATTGAGTTGAAAACATCTATCTGTAGGAGACATTTCAACTTAAAAGGCTCTGGTACTCATGCCCATGTGTTCTGAGTGCTTCGTCCTTAGCCCAAACACGCCTGCCCCTGTTCCTTCCTCGGTTCTAACCGTTTGTATTCCACTTTAACCTGTGGTTTCCCAGTCCGTACAACTTAATGCAAAAGTTTTCCTGACACTGTCGTCCCTAGGGAAGGATCGCCAATAGGGGCTAAAATAACGTATGTTGTGAAATACTGTCAACCTAATAGCAGTATATAGGAAGAAGCTTCAGTTTCAATGGAATGTTGGTTTGGGGAATGATTCAGTTCAGAAGATGTGTAAAGCATTTTGTTCAAAATAATGATGAAACGTCGAAAACAAGGATAGAATTACTTCAGTCACTTGAGTCAAAAGACTTTCCCAGTGATTAGGACAAGTGAAAAATTTGCTAATGTGCTAAGCTCAAGTGGCTGCATAATATTTTAAATTCCATCTGAATATATCATTTCATGCTAAATCTACCACCTACCCACCTTTATCCTTAAGTAATTCTTTTTCTTTTTTTTTCTAAACGCTTAGCTAGGCCCTTTAGCTCTTAAAAGATAGAAACTACTTCAGAAGTAATCCTCTATTTCTTTCCCCAAAGCAAACAATTTTTATGACCAGTCTTTTCTAGCATTCTTTTCAGCATCATATCTCTTAAGTACCTTTAGGATTAGATAGCACAAATTAATCCATCGCATCGTTTGTGGTTTGTGGAAACATAACTCTGTACGTTTCACTGCACAATGAAAAGTAATTTTGCCCAAACCACTTCCAGGCCATTTGACAAAGGAAAGACCCCAATAAATACAATTCACTGACAAAAAGAAATTTCCTGGTTAAGTAATTAACCTAAGACCCTTAGTACACCTACAATCACATGGAAGTAGATCATATCATCAACTGGAATGCCAACAAACAGTACGCACCCATAAAATATAAGTACCCACTCTAATGTATGTAATCACCGCCAAGAGTGTACATAACATTTGAAACATCAAAACCATTAAACCCCCCAACATGCAACCATCCCCCCACCACCCCGATACATTAGAAACAATCTCTCACCATCATATCGCACAACAAAATGTAACAACGTACGGAAGAACGGAAAACTTTATCACTTACACCTAATCAGCTTCGCTTAAGCAGCAATAAAGTTCATCCTACACTTGCAATAAACACCGATACTACTTAGTATCTATGGTATCTCTACATCTCTCATGTACACTCTGCTCTGCAACTTTTCATCGTACAACAGTGTATTATTCTAATCTCTGCTTTTTGAGGTTCAGCTTCAGTTTCAGCTTCAGCTTCAGATTCAGGTTCAGGTTCTCCATCTTGCGGCAAACCGCATCAGAAGCAAACACAGAGAAATAAAAAACAATAATAATCCACCCCCTACCGCCACCCTCCACCCGCAACAGCAAACATAACAATCTATCCAAAGTGTAGTCGAGGATGAAAAAAATATAAGTATCTATCCGAATGGAGAGAAAACCAGATCCGCAGATATTACTTATTGTAGAGTGTAGAGCCATTTATCCAATTCAAGGTTCCAAAACAATATCATACTCATACACTGCTGAGGTATAGCACAAGTACGATGTGTTGTTTTTGCTGTCTTGCCATCTCGTTGCTTTGTTTTGTGATTTTTGTTTGCTGAAAGGCGAAATTTCATTGCGAGGAGTCGGGGGAGGATGCTCAGTAATAGAGCAGCAACAATAAAAAAAAAAGCCAGCAAAAGAGTTCCACGCCGCCGCGCGACTAGAGAGCGCAGATGAAACTCTTCTAATGGAAAAGATTAAAAGCGAAATAAAATTTAAGTACAAGCTCTGCACCGCGCCGTAACCGCAGCCACTGCCACTTGATGTGAGTGTTCGCTCATTGTATCTGGAGTAGATAAGAAAAAAAAAATGCAAAATGGATTTCTGTATTTTTTCGCTACTTTTCAACGCCTTTTGTCTGTGGCTCGGTGCGGAGGTATTATGAGGCACTGGTGGCAATGCTAGGAGAAAATATTTCTGTGGGGCGGTATTTTTACGTACCATTTAGTTTTAGTCCAGAGGTCACGTTTGGTATAAGGGATCAGAGAGGCACCTGTGCTCCGGTTTCGCTTTTGGAAATTGTTGTAAACTAGTTTCGGTTTGGCGAACAGGTGCGGCGAAGAAATGCAGAGCACGTTTTCGTCCAAATAACAAGGATATCCTCCTCATTGTTTTCCCATAAGATTCTTCGTCCCAAAATCGGCTAAAGGATTGTTTAAATTCCCTGTCAAATGTCCTGCCTACTTTCTGTTCGTATAAATCAGCCATATTTCAGCTATAGGTCTACGCATTAGTCTGAATTTATGGATCCTATTGAAGAAAGTTATCATGACTATTGCGATATTGATCCCCTTTTCACACAATGCCAAAAAATGGGCTAGAACTTACTGGTTTCAAGTTTGAAAACATGTTAACATTCATATCCTTTGATTGATTAGACTATACAGATCAGTGTTGCCATCCTTAGTGCGTACGAAGCAGTTTTACTACTTATTTTGAGTTCCGTTCTACCTACTACAACCTTACACATGGAGCTATCTTCTGGTGGCATGCCCTTAGTAGAAAATATAACGTCATTAAATTAAAAAGAGTCCAAAGAGCGACGTGAGTAGGTGTCACGGGCGATCTGTGATCCTGCCCAACGGATGCTCTTACTCTGATCCTCCAGCTGACCCTTATCGAACTACACATTATGCAGCTCAGTCCGACTCAGAGAGTCTGGGTGCTGGACTTCCATGCCCTTCTTCTTCTTCCTTTTATCAGCGAGGTTATGATCCGAATATAAGGGATCATAACCCTCCCACTTCACTGCATTTCTACTGATCCGCCTGTGGCTGGACTGCCATGCCCTACGGCCATAATAGAATCCTGGAGATGATACCAATAAACCTGGTTGTATCTTCGACTGATTACAAAATCCCCAATTTAAACGTCAGCAAAGTCTTCTCAGTAACCTTCGCAACCAGAGCTGAGTGGAAAAGCGGTAGAGTAATAGAAGATTTCGACATAACCGCCTACACGGACGGATCGAAAATGGACTGCGGAGTAGGCGCAGGCCTTTGCTCTGACAAGCTGAATGTCTCGAAATCTTACCGAATTCCGCCAGTGTCTGAATTCTCGCGACTCGTGAGGCTTGCCGTATACAAAATTCCCTCTCAACTCTCAACCACAATCTTTCTATCTTCTCTGAAAGCCAAGCTGCTATCAAAGTCATTGATTCAGCTATCACATCTTCTAAACTGGTAGAGCAATGCCAGGAAGAGCTAAACAAACTAGGCACTTAATCAAAAAGTCCCTGGACACAGTAACTTTGAGCGAAACAAGCGAGCGGACGATCTGACCAGACAAGGGTCAGCCCTTAACGACTCTCTGGCAGAAAGAGTCAATATTCCTTTGGGAGTAGTCAAGGGT
The DNA here is from genome assembly GCA_945910035.1 of Brachypalpus laphriformis. Classification (NCBI taxonomy): domain Eukaryota; kingdom Metazoa; phylum Arthropoda; class Insecta; order Diptera; family Syrphidae; genus Brachypalpus; species Brachypalpus laphriformis. The sequence goes on from OX246756.1 coordinate 177,696,685, forward strand.
AACAATCACAATCACCTCTTAAAGCTAGCTAACCACGGGTGGAAGTCGCTTTCAAGCTGCGTTATATCAAGAAAGATATGGCCTAGCTATAACAAACCTAAATCAAATGAGCTACTTGGCAGATCAAGACCAGATATTGCCAGAATAATAGCCATCAGTACAGGCCATTGGTCAATAGGAGAGCATGCATCAAGATTGGCATCTCCCATTATACATTTTGCCTAGCTGCAGAGAGGAGTGCCAAAATCGCATCAGCACCGCGGTGCCCGCTGGATATCTATCTGATAGTGAACTAACGATGAGAGTATGCTGAGTCTGACGATATATGTGTAGCTGAACACTCAGACCTGCGTAAGCACATCTGGGTGAACTTCAGCACGCATATGTTTGACCGGTCTAGCAGGAGCTCCTCAGAAGGAGGACGTGCGGCGGATGAATTCTCCCGATGGAATCAACGGTGACGTCTTAAGGCCAGAGGATACCTTACTTGAGCTACTTCGACATATTTGGAGCTGAGGTCTGTAAGGATTTTCAATACTGCGTCAGGGTACTGAAAAAGAAATAGTGGCGGATGAACCCTTAATGGGCCAACGGCAGCGCTCATGTCCCCGAAGTGGGTTACTGGCATCGGCGTATCCGACCTCTTGTCCTAGGGGTTAACAAAAAGGATCTGGTCTTCCAGGTTGGGGGTTGTGCCGTCGGGTTTACTTCCCTGCCACGTAGAATAGTAACCATCAATACAGGCCATTGGTCGATAGGAAAGCATGCAGCCAAGATTGGCATCTCCCATAATACTTTTTGCCGTAGCTGCAGAGATGCTAATGAGAGAAAATCTCTTTTTCAATTTCTTTGGAGATGTCCGGCCCTAGCGAGAAGAAGACAGCGTACCACAGGTAAAGACTTCTTTGACGACCTGACAATATATATCTGACAAAAGGATTAGAGTCCTCATCTTTTCCTTAACTCAACAGGCTGTTCTTCAACCGAATATTCCACAGGTGCTCATGAGTTTTGTGGTATCAAAATAGCGCAATT